>JAWMAG010000036.1:12500-1447500 GCA_037013455.1 Ceratitis rosa | reverse complement strand
TTTGATACTGACATACATATACACCTACTGTCAAAATAATAGCACCACTAGTATACCAAATTTTAGGCAAGTAACAAAATCTTATTTATTCAAAAAAGGTTTTTTAGTTTTGATGTATAATAATGATAAAAAGAAAATTAATTCCATTTAAATTGAAATTAGTACCAAAAATTTAAGTTTTTTCCAAAAATCTGATAAAATAATCTGTCAAAATAATAGCACTGGTAATTTTGGTCTGGAACCAAAAGTATTAAAATTGTTTTAATATCGTTTACTGTGGTTGTAATTGTTGTATTCTTGTTTCTTCTTCTTTATTCAAGTCTCGCGAGTATCAATTGATAACAGTGTTACATAGCTTAAGATATAATATACGTATATAGCGTTGTAAGAAATAGTAGTAGGATTATTATTATTATTATTTATTATTTATTATAATTAAAAATTACAATAAATTGGAAACACTAGCTACTAGGGCTATCGGTTAATTTCGGTATATATATATAATAAATATCTTACATTAAATTATGAATATTTAGTAGCTTTAAAAAGTTGAAAATATTTTTGATATTATCTTCATTTGGTGTGGATAACATGGATATAGGATCTTGAAGGAAGAAGGTTGGTCGGTAACGATTTAGGGATGGGCATTCTTTAAGGATGTGGGTAATTGTTAATAGGGATGAATTGCAAAAATGGCACGTTGGCTGTGACTCTTTCTTCATCAAGTGAAGATGTGTAAGACGGGTGTGCCCAAGGCGTAGCCTTATAAAACATTTGTTCATTGCAGTGGTAGTTGTGGTTGGTAGTACTAATGCGACTTTGTTTGGATTAATATTTTTGTACTGACTGGTCTCACTGTTCCATTTAGTTTGTGTAGTTTTGAAGAATTCCTGCAGTATCTCACTTCTGATTCGTTTTTTCATAAATGGAATGAAAAGCTTGAGAGGAGATGATGATGCAGTTTTTGCTGCTTTATCTGCTAATTCGTTTCCTGTAATGCCGACATGGCCTGGTATCCACATGAGTTTAACCTTTTTTTGAAAATTTATTAGGAGAGACCTAATGGTACTGATCTCTTCTGAGTTATTGTTAAGGTTATGAACTCCATGTAAAATTCCTTTGTTATCTGTACAGATAACAAATTTACGGTTTTGTTTGGTGGCGAATTGGCACGCGTTTAGGACAGCTTGAACTTCAGCTTCATATGATGATGCTTGTTCTAACAAAATACCGTTTAATATTAGTTCACCATTTTCATGGACCACAGCAAAAGATGTTCCATTACTGCTTTTTGACCCATCTGTATATAGAAAATTCCAGTGATTAGTTTTTAAAGGAGAGACAGTTTCTTGAAATACTTTTTTGTAGATAACTGGATTAGTAGAGTCCTTGTGATATATGGAAAGTGTGTTAATAATTGAGTCCGGAGAAAGAAGCCAAGGTGGAGCAGTCTGTTCTCTATAATTTTTGTAAACCCATTTATGTGTTTGTTTTAACATATTAAACATCTCCATAAGTCCGGATTTCATGTTCATGGTGCTTTTTCGGGATTTGAGCAGCCTTATTTCTTTTTCTAAAATGGAGCTTTTGTTAGAGCATAGAATGTTAACTGAACGTGCTCTAATATAGACAGCACGTTCTTCTAATGGGAGAAAACCACCTTCGGCTAAAAGATTTTTTATAGGAGTTGTCCGGAAAGCTCTCAGGCTTAATCGGATCGCTGCATGATAAAGCCCCGTAATTTTACTGAGTGAGGACTTGGAGGTCTTGCCATAAATTTGCAATCCGTAGTCAATTTTTGCGAGAATGGTAAGTTTAGTAAAGGTTAAGAGTGTGTTAGTGTGGATATGACTTTTGTTTGAAGAAAGGTATTTTATTACATTGAGCCTGGAGGCGAGATCTTGCTTAATATATGTACAATGTTGGTTAAATGTATTTCTTTTATCAAAAAGTAAACCTAGAATTTTTATGGTGTCGGTATTTTCAATTGTTGTGTTATTAAATTTAATATTTACTCTGCTGCACTTGAGTTTTCTACAGGCATGAAAATGCTTACATTTCGGTAAAGAAAGTTTAGCGCCAGACCTTTTTGACCAGGTATGGATACTTTTTAGTGTCTGCTCGAAGATAGATTTAATGTCATTGGGGTCTTTTTTATTACACATTATATATAGATCATCTGCATAAAGACAGAAATCTACGTTTCCTTGTTTTTTTAAGACTACAACAATGTCTTCAAAAGCTATTAAAAAGAGAACTACAGACAATGGGGAGCCCTGTGGGATTCCATTTGACAGAGGGAATACTGGAGAAAAAACGTTATTTACTCTAACTCGAAGTTTCCTATTTGTTAAAAAGCCTTTTATGTAGCTGTACATCCTTTCACCTATTTTCCATTCTAGGAGTTTGTTTAGAACAACATGGACTCCTATGTTGTCAAATGCGCTTTGGAAGTCAATTGCTAGTATAGACAGGTGGTTTTTTACTGATAGGTTTTTACTTATCAGATGGTCAATGTATAAAAGGGCATTTGTTGTGCTAGATCCTTTTTTGAAACCGACTTGCTGCTCCGAAAGTAGTTTAGTAGAATCGAAGTACCATGTTAGTCTATTTGCTATTAGTTTTTCTTGTAGTTTTCCTAAGCACGGTAGTAAAGATATAGGTCTATAGTTTTGTATAGAATTATCGTTTTTGTTAGGTTTCAGAATGGGTACAACTGTGGCTATTTTGAAGTTTTGTGGAATAATCTTCCTTTCGTAGGACTGGTTGTATAACGCCAGTATTCGGTTTTTAATGCCCATAGGTGAATTGGATATCATTTTATAAGTAATCTTATCATGCCCTGGTGTTGAACCTTTGGAGTTCCTCAGGGCAGCTTCGAGTTCGTTCATTGTAAAGTTTGTTTCTAAAAAATCTGCATATTTATTTGGAGAATAATTAATTTCAGTGTTAAGGGTTATAGTTTTTTCTATTTGGAATTCAACAGGAAAGTTTGATGAGTCAGAGTTAGAAGAGTAAAAGTCGGCGAATTCGAGGGCGATGTTTTCTGGATTTGATATGTTGTTGTTGTTTACTAAGATATTTTTGATTCCAAAGGGCTTGTAAGTATTTGAGAGGAGGTGAATTTTTTTCCAAATGTAGGTTATTGGAGAGGAGGGATTGATGGTTTTTGTGAGATCTTCAAAGGATTTTGCTTTGGATAGTTTCTTTTGTCTGATGAACTGAGCATTCTTTTTTTTATAGTCTATAAGACTTTCTACGTTATTCACTCGACGATATCTTTTCCATGCGTCTTGCTTTGCCTGCCTTAATGAGTTAAGGTGAGGATTCCACCACGGAACGTTTTGGCTGGTCTTTTTACGGATGGTTTTTGGGATAGATTCATTAGCAGCATTTCTTAGTATTTTTTGTATTTGTGCGGCTTCTTTGTTAATATTGGGGGAAATTACATAGTCATTTGTCTCTGCAATGTCTTGAAATTTTCTCCAGTCTGCACGATCACAATTGAATTGAGAAATTGAAGAAGGTATCTGATTGGAACGGGGTAGTAAGTCAAAAGTACATTGTATAGGAAAATGGTCACTGTTGTGGAGGTCATCAATAACATTCCAGTAGGCAAGAGGAAAATACTGGGGCGAGCATAGAGATAAGTCTATGTTGCTGAATGTGCCATGTGTTGAAAAGTGGGTTGGTATATTTTCATTTAGAATTACTAGATTGGAGCTCAGTATAAAATTTTCAATTATTTGTCCTCTGGCGTTACAATGCTGGGAACCCCACAAAGGACTCCAACCATTGAAGTCGCCTAACATTATAATAGGAGTATTTATGTTATTAGTTAAGTTATGAAGGTCAGCTGTGGTAACTGATTGTTGCGGGGGAATATAAATGCAGAAAATTGTTATTGGACAGGGAAAATTGATTTCTACAGCTGTAACAATAAGACTTGACTGAATACTGATAAGTTTATGTTGAATAGACTTATGAACTAATATAGCACAGCCTTGTTTGGAAGTAATATTTTGTGGTAAGTTAAAAAAGTATCCATCGTATTGTTTTGGGCAATAAGGTTTGGCGCTATTTGTCAAATGCGTTTCTTGAAGGCAGAGAATTTGGGGAGAATAAGTTTTTAGTAGAATTTCTATTTCTGTGTAGTTATTATAATATCCTTTACAATTCCATTGTAGTAAATTGAGAGACATATCAATAAAGAGTACATATTAAATTTTAAGTATGATATCTTATATGTTACAAGTGGTCAGAAATGTCTTCGAACTGGTTTGACAAGTCTGTGTTGTTGTGATTAACATAGTTGTTATCAGCGATTGTTGAAGTTGTTGGTATTTCAGTAGAATCGTTTGTATGCCCTGAGAGGTCGTACTGGAAGTTGTGCTGAGATGTGTAACGTGCAATGAGTGAGAGTATTTGATCTTGAGAAGATTCACTGGTGGTTTTGTTGTTATGCGATATTTGTGTTTTTTGTACATCATTCTGTTGATTGTTATTTTGTTCATTATTGGATTTTGGTTTTTCGTTGTTGGATTTGTTATTTTGATGGTATGCAGAAGCAGTTGAATTTGTTATGTTTTGGTAAGCAGGATTTTGTGTATTTACTGAAGGTATGTTTTCAATTTCTGTTTGACTTGTTTGTTTATTATTATTTATTATTTGTGAAAAAGGTACAGTTGTGGGCAAGACTTGTGTGGGATGTTGTTGTTTATATATTCGACGCGCTTCGCCCATGCTAATGTTCTCTAATGTTTTTATTGTTAAAATTTCTTTAATTTGTTTAAACTTTGTCTGATGAGGGGTGTTCGCCGTAACAATTTGCACATGATAAACGGTTGCACATTGTATCACTATGTGGTGGTAGGTTACAAACGGGGCAAGATGGATTATTTTTGCACCATTTTTGTGTATGACCTAAAATTTGGCAGTTTTTGCATCTCATAGGGTTGGGTATATAAGGTTTGACTCTTAATTTGTACCATGCAACATCGAGTACACTTGGTAGTTCAAATCTGTCGAAAGTTAAAACAATAAGGCCAGTATGAAAACGTTTTTCTTGAACTAGTTTGTTAAACTTGTAGACACCTGTTACTCCTTGCGAGCTCAGTTCATTAATGAGTTCTTTTTCGTCAACGTCAGCAAGATTTTTATCATAAATAACACCTTTCACTGGGTTTAAACTAGAATGTAGTTTCACCGATATCGCGCACAAACCACAGAGGTCTTTTGCCTTTAAGAATTTTTCAGTAGCTTTAGTATTGTTTGCTAGGATTAGTATGCTTCCATCTCTGAGTTTAGAAATGGAATCTGTTTCTTTAGAAATTGATTCGATTCCTTTTTTTATTACGAATGGACTTAATTTGGTAAGACGTTTGTCTGTATCCGTAGGAGAGATCACTAAGTATTTGGAATTTTTCACTGTTTTTTTTTATTGTTGGTAAATTAGGGAAGTTTTTGGATTGTAGATCAATCCGTGATCTTTTAGGGGATGTGTAATCATCTGATAGTAAATGGTATCTATTAGAGGATTTATCAGGCGGCCCGGGAGCCATTTTCACATTCGTTTTTTGTTCACTTTTCTTTGAAGTTTTTAGAAAATAACACAAGAAAGAAAACAAAAGTAAGCACGAGATAAGTTGTCGATAGATACACAAGAGAGCGCTTTCAGTAGTAAACACGTCCGATCGCTTTCGTAGCTAGTCGATGACTATAGTAGTAGGATAATTTTAGTAGTATCCTTATATTGTGGTATTTACACATAATAGTGGGGATCAGTAATTATAGTAATAATAATGTTATTAATCACAACATCTTTTTTTTGCTTTAGTTCACACATATTCATTAATAGTATAAATATTATATACATTGTTAACTATATATAAATCTTATGTTGTTATTATTTATGTAAGTAAATAAAATAGCAATAAGGTTATTATTAATCACAATATTTTTTTTTTAATTCATTCGTATTCATTGATATTGTAGTCGCAAAAGAGGAATAACTTTTCTTCCTTTTTTGTAATATATTTATGCATCTTTTTCAATAGTAAAATTTTCATTTTTTTCTTTTTTAGATTATTTGCCTACAGTGCCTATAGTATAATTTTCATCTTTCTTTTTCTCATCTTCATTTTGTACTAGCATTCATAAACTACTCTCAGTTTAAGATTTTTTAGAATTGTTGGAATTTTTGTTTTAAGTTTCCTTGACATAAGTAATTATGCAGGGCTTGGCATATTCCCTTTTGGGATATTGCGAAAGGTATGTAAAGTTACATAAGGATCTGTTTTGCTTTCTTGACAGTCAACCAACATTTTTTTTTAATAGTTCGCTCTTCTAACTCGCTAGCATGGCAACATATGGACTCTCAACGACAGCCGGTTCTACGTACCGGAGTTGACCCGGATTTTATCCGGCCAAGGGCTGTCACCCTTTCGGCGACCTAACCCCGTTTAGGTCAACAGGTAGAATTAGTTTAAGTGCGCCATCGGAGCAATACCTCGCAGCTGGGTTGCTTCAAATCCTTCTAATCAGGGCTGGCGTAGAAACCAACCCTGGTCCGACGGACTATTTCTGCTGCGTGTGCACCAAAAGACTCCACCACTCCTCCATCTCGGTTAGGTGCAACCAGTGCAATGGTTGGAGTCATCTTAAGGTCTGTTCAGGCCTTAAGACACATAGGGAGTGGACCACACGTTATGTGGCCCCATGTTGCCAGCGCCCAAGTGCGCCCCCAGCCTTCACGGCAGTGCCTTCAGCACACTTATCCACTTTGGGTAACCCGCAGACCTCCACGGTCTCCCGGAGCTCCCCGCAACATGACTCCCGCCAACCCTCAACTAGCATCGGACCACTTACCCATACACATCTCGATTGACAGACCTCCCGACTTTGTTTCCGAGGACCACAGGACCTTCGTTAACTTCAAAAAAGCTAACTGGACCGGCTTCACGGAATTCACTGAGAACGCCTTCAGTGCTCTCTCCACTCCAACAGACGTCACCTCTGGTGAACGATCATTCCGCAGGATAGTTGTGACCGCTGCCGCCCGCTTCATCCCGGCAGGCCGAATTGCGGAAATCCGCTCTAACTTCCCGTCCGAAGCGGCGGCTTTAGCAGCAAGGCGCGACATCCTCCGTAACTCCGATCCCGGGAATCCCTTAATCAGGGATTTAAATGCGGAGATTCGGACCGTTGTAAACAAACACAAGCGGAAAAAAGTGGGAGGAGCACCTAAGGTCCTGCAATCTCTGGGGCAACCAAGCTCTGGGCTACAGTCAAGTCGCTGTCTAACCTGACGAGACGCGATGACCGGATGGAAATTTCTTTCGGTGATCGCGCCTCGTCAGACCCGAAGAGATGCGCGAGCTATTTTAGCCGGCTTTTTACACTGCATCCTTCGGTAGACAAAGCGAAAAGACGTGTAACCCGTCGTATGCGCAAACTGCCAAACACAAGCGCGGCGCTTGATTTCTCCAGAGAAGAGGTTCAGGGGGTTATCGGGAAGGCGAAAGCCTCCAAATCCATCGGCCCTGACGGAATAAGCATGCTGATGCTAAAACATCTCGGACCAGGGGGAGCAGAATACCTCACTAAGGTCCTCAATTTGTCTTTGACCACCCTAATCATACCAGATTTGTGGAAGACCGGTAGGGTGGTCCCGCTACTCAAACCGGGGAAACCAGCCAACAAAGGAGAGTCTTATCGGCCGATAACTCTCCTCTCCCCAGTAGCGAAGACGCTTGAGGCCTTACTGCTCCCGAGTTTTACTCACCATCTGCGTCCAGCAGCACATCAGCATGGCTTCCGAAAAGTGCACAGCACCACAACAGCACTTAACGCCATAAACACCCAGTAGATCAATGGCCTGAACCAAAACCGACCCTGCGCGAGAACTGTCCTGGTAGCGCTGGACCTGTCAAAAGCTTTTGACACTGTCAATCATTCAGTGCTACTCAGTGACATTGAGGAATCCTCATTACCGCCGGGGTTGCAGAGGTGGGTCATGGGCTACCTGAGTGGTCGTCAATCATCGGTCATATTCCGAGGTGAAACATCTAAATTGAGGAAAATTAAACAGGGGGTTCCGCAGGGTGGTGTCCTCTCCCCGCTACTGTTTAATTTTTACATTTCGAAGCTCCCTCCTCCACCGGAAGGAGTCTCACTAACCTCGTATGCCGATGATTGTTCGATATTGGCGTCCGGCCAGGATATTGATAGCCCATGTTCGAAAGTGAACGGCTACCTCGCTGATCTCTCCCGTTTCTTCACTGCACGACATTTAAAAATTCAACCGACGAAATCCTCGGCTACCCTCTTCACCAGCTGGACGAAGGAGTACCGGCTAGAACTCGATGTGAAAGTTGATGACGTAAAAATTCCAACTGTAAACAACCCTAAGATTTTAGGGGTCACATTCGATAGCCTGTACTCCTTCACTCCGCATACGACCGCAATTGCCGCAAAACTCCAGGGCCGCAACAAAATACTCAAAGCGCTAGCCGGCAGCACATGGGGTAAAGATAAAGAAACCTTGCTGGCAACCTACAAAGCAATTGGCCGGCCGGTCGTAAATTACGCTGCACCGATTTGGGCGCCGGGGACGAACGAGACGCAGTGGAGGAAATTACAGGCCTGCCAAAACACCGCCCTTAGGACTGCGACAGGAAACCTCCTGATGTCACCGGAACACCACTTGCACAGCGAAGCATCTATGCTACGAGTTAAGGAGCATAATGCTTTGCTGTGCAAGCAGTTCCTGTTGGGATGCCACCGCGCGGAGCACCCCAGCAGGCGCCTCCTAGAAGTCGAGCCTCCGCCTAGGCACATCAGGAAGGGAGTACTCGACTACGACAGCACTATACAGCACCATATTCAACAACCGCTGGACAGGACGGCTTACCGACAGGCACTGAACGCCATTCACCAGGAGTCAGTTAACACCTTCCTAGACTCCCTCCCAGTGAATGGCGTACTCGGATCCAAACCACCAGACATCGCAGACAGTGAGCTCGAGCTGCCTCGAGAGACCCGCATGACTCTGGCACAACTCAGTTCTGGATACTGTAGCAGGTTAAACTCCTACATATCCAGACTCGACCCCAGCATACCCAACGTATGCCCTGCATGTGGAGAGTCCCCGCACGATACTAACCACCTCTTCACATGCCCCCTTAAACCGACCCATCTAACCCCCCTCTCCCTTTGGTCCAACCCTGTCGAAACAGCACGTTTCCTGGACCTCCCGTTAGATGACCTCGGCGACTTAGACTGATTATACCTGCCCTAAGCGGGGTTAGCGAACCGCTACAACAACAACAACAACAACAACATGGACTAGAAGTCTGATGCATTATACCTTATTCTTTACAAAATGCTTGAAACTATTTAGGGTTGTACGGCGGTCCATTATCGGAGATAAAGATCTGTGGTATACCATTCCTTGAAAATATTGCTTTTAATCGAATTTTAACTTCAGAAGTAGAAAATTCATTGTTTAATAATTCAATTTCTGAAAATTTAGAATAATATTTGACAAGTAACAAGTATTTATTTTTTTTAAACTCGAATATGTCGCAACCTACTTTATACCATTGTATACTTGTAACTTCGTGAGTCAATGTTTCTTCTTTAGGATTAGAATAATGGTACTTTATACAGATTTCACAATTAGAGATCATGTTGTAAACATCTTGTTTAAATTTGTCCAATAAATATATTGTCTGGCTAGGCTTTGAGTACGCTGTACTCCCATGTGACCCTCATGCAAGTTCTTCAGTATATCGGTTCGTAAAACACTAGGAATTACTATTTGATGTTATCATAGATGCTTAGCTCATCTTTGATCTTATTATACGGCTGCACTTGTTTATCTACAAGCTCGCATCCGCGTCCATTTTTAATGTATTTCAACGAGTTTAAAAACATTTTATCCTCTTTTATCAATATTGTTAGTCGATATATTGATTTGTAATGTCTAAAAGTTGAGTAAAATTAAAAGTAAAGTCTTAATTTGAGCGTAATTAATCTCACATTGACTTGCTGAGATGCTGATGCATATGCAATTGGCATACTGCATATTTTGATGCATAAACTGATAAAGTAATTTTCTTATTAGTATCAAAATATGTCAAAACTGAAACCTTGAACAACTCTTAATTTAAATTATTGAATTCTTGCTCTTGTTCATCGTTCCAATGCCAGACGACATATTTTTTTAACAAATGCCTTAAATGTTTATTTTTCATAGACAAATTGTTTATAAACGCGCCTAAGTAATTGACTTCGCTCTACATTCATCAATGTTAGAAAATGGAAAGTGTGGTCTAAGAATAGCTTTATTTAGATTTCGCTGGTCAAGACATAGCCTTAATGTGCCATTTGATGTTTTCACCAACAAAATTGAGTTCACCCAGTCAGTAGGCTCACTTTCATATGTAATAACTTCTAAGCTGACCATCCTTTCCAATTCCTCTTTCAATTTTTTACATAAAGACTTTAACTTTAAGCTACACTTATTTTTTAAAATAACTTTACTAGAAATGGTATTCTCTTTCTGAATCAAATTTAAATCAATAGCTGTTGCAAAACCAATTACATTTTTACATTTAATTTTAACAATCTGGAACGTACAAAGTATCTTTTCAGTTTCAAAAATTATATTAGTGTGTACTATTCCAATAAGTGGCAATTTTTCGCCACTGAGAGTAGCTAAATTTTTATTACGACTTACAGTTCCCTTTCCGTTACCGTTTCTAACATTCGTAAGAAGAGCTAATTTTTGTCGTCTTCGTCAACATTAGGCTCGGTCACTTTGTTCACATATCTGTTGTAGTTGGTTTTTCGATAACCGTTTTCAAATCTCCCATTTTGTCACCTTTTGGCATAAAGTAATTGTCATATTTTTCCAATAAAACATCATATTTGACAATATCCAAATCCTCATTAAACGAATTGCAAATTTCTAACCAGTCAGGTACAAGATGGTGCAACAACAACACCACGCACGTCCGACGCTCGCATAAAAATCGCGAAATGACTTTTCCAGCTTTTCCACACACTAGCTTGACGACCGACATAACCTGACTTGGAGGACACAGTGAACGCACGGTGACATTAGCGGTTGCTTTGTCGTCCTCCGGCATATATTTTTTAAATTTTTATTTCAATTCGACCGTATGTTCCACCAATTTAAGTATTATTTTCTTTATCACTGAACTATTTCTATTAATTTACACACCCGACACTATGTTATATTCTTGTTTCTTCTTCTTTATTCAAATCTCGTGTGTATCAATTGATAACAGTGTTACATAGCGTAAGATGTACAGTGTTGTAAGAAATAATAGTGGAATAATATTTGTAGAATGTATTGGGTGTATGCATTAAATCGTGCGGTTTTCTAAGAGAGGGCTCTACTAGTATTATTTCGCGTCGTTTTCAGTAGATGTCATTTGTTTTAGCGTGAACAACAATTTGTTTCATTCATTTGAAAATGTCGAAATTTGTACCAGATAAAGTGTTTTTGCGGGGTGTTCTTCTTCATTACTTTAACATGAAGAGAAGTGCTACCGAAAGCCATAATGTTTTACTGGACGTTTATGGTGACCATGCTTTAGCCGAACGAATGTGCCAAAAGAGGTTTGCACGGTTTAAAAGTGGCAATTTCGGCTTAGACGACGGACAGGCAAAAAAAGTTCAAGACGAAGAATTGGAGACATTGCTCGTCGCAGATGCATGTCAGACGCAAGAAGAACTTTCAAAAGTATTAGGAGCTGATCAAGACAATTTTTTCACAATAAAGTCTTAATTTTCGAATTAATACATACACCCAATAATAGTGTGTTTCCATAGGGGTATTTAAACGTAACAGTGGTGATCAGTAATTAGAGTAATAATAATGTTATTAATCACAACAGTAATATGAGTAGCTATCCTTCATACTGGTTTTAATGTTTTGTTGCGTTACCCTTGTTAGAAATATGTGCTTTGCAGCGTCTTCCCATGTAATTGACCAAGTTCTGACACTTCTGTCATGGAGTGCCGGCCTTCTTGCCTTGTGCCCCATAGATCATTATTGGTAGTCGGATACCTTTTTCTTAACACCAACTAACAGAATGTCGTTGGTGTTTAATGGCTGTCTTTTCCGAGTGCCTGTTAATGTGAGGATCACGAAACAGGTAGTTAAATTCAACGATATGATAAATTTGTTTTCATTTTCTCGACCTTCTCTTAAACTTCTCTTAGCAATATGGCTAACAGAGGCTTCTTCAGATCTTTCCTCAAGCCTATGAATACAAAATACCCGTCTAATTTCCATTTTATTATATATTATTGTACAATCTTCTATACGAGTGTTCAGCTTCTGGCGTACGCCGATGATATCGACATTATTAGCCCCAACAACCCCGCCATGAGTTCTGCTTTCTCCAGACTGGATAAAGAAGCGAAGGATATGGGCCTGGCAGTGAACGAGGGCAAAACGAAATATCTCCTGTCATCACACAAACAGTCATCGTATTCGGGACTTTGCTCCCATGTCACTGTTGACAGTCATAACTTCGAGGACGTAGATAATTTCGTCTATCTATGAACCAGCATCAACACCAATAATAATGTCAGCCTTGAAATCCAGCGCAGAATCACTCTTGCCAACAGGTGCTACTTTGGACTGAGTAGGCTATTGAAAAGAAAAGTCCTCTCTCGACGAACGAAAATTAAACTCTACAAGTCCCTCATCGTTCCCGTCTTGCTATATGGTGCGGAAGCTTGGACGATGACAACATCTGATGAGCCGGCGTTAGGAGTTTTCGAGAGAAAGGTTTTGCGTAAGATTTATGGTCCTCTACGAGTTGCCAACGGCGAATATCGCAAACGATGGTACGATGAGCTGTACGAGCTATACGGCGACATTGACATAGTTCAGCGAATCAAGAAGCAGCGGCTACGCTGGCTAGGTCATGTGGTTCGGATGGATAACAATACTCCAGCTTTGAAAGTTTTCGATGCAGTACCCGCTGGTGGAAGCAGAGGAAGAGGAAGACCTCCTCGGCTATAATCGCGTAAGCGGTGTCTATGCCAGTAAAGTAAGTAAGTAAGTATTATAGTAAAAGGAAAAAAGTAAATTTGTAAATCAACAGTTTTTTGTTTGTAAACAGATGTCGCTGTCGAAAAAAACATTGTTAACCAGTGCTTTGACCGCCTGTTAACAGCTACATACTAAAACAAGCAGTTGAGAAAACGAAACCGTGTTCAAAGAGGAGTTAAAGATTAACAGGTACTTGAAAAAAACGGACCTTAGTCTGGGTACTGTACAGGCCATGGAATGGGACATGGGAAAGGGACATTATATCCCTGAAGCCACTTTTTTAGCTGTTTTGCTGGTATGGTTTGGATCATTGTCTTGCTGCATGACCGAAATCAGTGGCATATTTTCAGAAGGACACAGCAGCATTACTTCCTCTAGTATTTTGAAGTATTCTGTTGCATTTATACGGTGTATAGTCCCAACACCGCAATATGAAAAGCATCCCCATTCATGATACTGGAACCTCCGAGACTTAAAGTCTTTGCGATAAATTTTCGATTATACTCCAAATTTGGTGGTCTTCTAACATAGGATCGAGAACCCTTTCCACTAAATAAAACTACTTTAGACTTATCTGTTCACAGAATAATACGCCACTTTTTAATTGACCATTCGGGGTGGTTTTTAGCAAACTGCTACCGTTTGGACACGTGCTTATTTGTCAAAAGCGTAACTTTTCGTGGACTGTGGGC
Source organism: Ceratitis rosa (assembly GCA_037013455.1). Lineage (NCBI taxonomy): Eukaryota > Metazoa > Arthropoda > Insecta > Diptera > Tephritidae > Ceratitis > Ceratitis rosa. Next base: position 1,433,712 of record JAWMAG010000036.1, on the reverse strand, counting down.
TTTTATGTTATAATTTCTAAGTATTCTGCACATTGTGTCAGTGCTTGTGGCAGTTCTAATTTCTGTTTTACTTCTGCAGATGACTTGGACGGGGATTTGCTTATTTCCCGTACTATACGAGTGGCCATTGCAGGTGCTGTTACTGTTTTTCGTCCACGTGTTTCGGCTTTAAAATGAAAAGTAATTGCATTTCGTATCATTTGATTTGAGAAACCAACAATATTTCGATCTTGGGAGTACGTTGTTACTTACTGAGAGAGTATTCTTCTGGTAACAGGAAGGTAAAGTTATAAAGAAAAATATAGAGGCATTACCAGCAAACTTAATAATGAAATTAAATACCTATAGTGGTGCTATTATTTTGACAGCAACTGTACATACACATAAATAAATATATATGTATATATTGTAATTTACACTTTGCAACCGCTGAACCACGATTTTCGGCCAAGCTCCCCTCCCTTTGGTTGTATATGTTATAGTTAGAATCATGTGTGTACATACTATGTGTATATGTGACGAAAATTACCTTGCTAATGTTGTGTTGATGGGTAATGATGAAGGATAAGGACTTCTAAAACTAGATGCTGCAGAATATACAGATGGTGTGTGCCTAAAAAGATGTAATCGTTAAAAACTACATTTATTTGCAATGAATAAAAAAGAATAATTTATAATTAAGTGATTATGTTACATGAGCAACCCTTGCACAAAATGCGGTAACCAACCCGTGTGGAGCATTGGGTCACGGCTAGAAGAGAGGAAGCTTCAGTGGAGCTGAAGTCTTTGCAGCGTCTATTCACCAGAGATTCGGCTGCGAGCTGGCGTCAGTCTTGAAACAAGCGGCTCACTATATAAATGTGTATAAACTGAAAATTTACTCGCCCAGCGATGTTGTGCGCTGGGTTTAGGGCCCGCCACAAAGAAACCAGCCCTAATTAAAAAAATTATACATCCTTTGGATGAGAGCCCCCTCTAAATATGACGACTCCGCAAACGTTTAAAGGATTATGCCTTGTCATGCTTGGAATGCTCGGTCCCTTAATTGGGAAGGTGCCGCTGCCCAGCTGTTTGATGTCCTCATAAGGATAAAGGCTGACATCACTGCCGTCCAACAAGTGTGAAAGACTGGAAAAAGACAAAAGCGCGTAGGTCCTCGTGACATTTACTGCTGCGGCTAAAGAGAGAAGCGCAAATTTGTTGTCGGATTTGTGGTAGGAGAGAGACTCCGTTGACGAGCACTGGCGTTCACAACGGTTGATGAACGTCTCACCACAATCAGCATCAATGCGAAATTTTTTGACATATCCTTGATTTGCGCCCACTCCACGACGGAAGAGAAGCACGATTTGACCAAAGATGTCTTTTATTAACGCCTAGAGCATACTTACGAGCGCTGCCCCCACCACGACGTCAAAATTGTGCTTGGCGATTTTAATGCCAGGGTGGCCAAACAAGGTATATTAGGTGCGACTGTCGGAAAATTCAGCCTCAAAAACGAAACATCCCCTAAAGGGTTGAGGCTGATCGACTCCGCCGGGGTCCGAAATATGGTTGTCTGCAGTACTAGATTCCAGCACAAAAAAATACACCAAGCTACTTGGCTGTCCCAGGATCGTAAAACACAAAACCAAATCATGTTGTGATAGACGGAAGACATGTCCCCAGTGTTCTTGACGTGCGTACACTCCGAGGACCCAACATCTACTCTGACCATTACCTTATTGCAGCGAGGATACGCACACGCACTGTATATCAAAGAACGCCCATCAACAAACAGAAGGAAGCTTTGACGCCGAAAAGCTGCAATCACAACCGACTGCCGAGCGATTTCTACTCGACTTGCACTCCTACTCTCTGATTGCACTCATCAGCAACTCGTTATACGGGAACTGTGAGACGGCATTGCAAGCTCTCTACGTAAAGCTGCAAACGAAACTATTGGATTTCGTAAAGGTCGCAAAAACAGTTGGTATGATGAGCACTGTCGTGTCGCAGTGTAGAGAAAACAGACTGCCTACCTCGCAACGTCGACCACAACACGAGCGGGATGGGATAAATTCCGCGAGCTGAAGAGGGAAACAAGGCGCATCTGCGAGGCCGAGATGCGTGAGTATGAAGGGCTTGAGAAGCTGGCCGACAAGGGTAACGCTTGAAAATTCTATCAAAAAATATGACGGCCTACAAAGAACGGAGCAGAATCTTGTAGGACACAAAGAGGAGATCTGGCCCAGAGTATATTTAATTTATAGAGGAAACATTTCTCCAGCATGCTGAATAGCAGTTAAAATGAAATATCTGGAGATGGTGAACACGTAGCCCCAATCAATGACCATGGAAAAGACGTTCCATTACCAGACCATGAAGAATTTCGAATAGCAATCGCCCGTTTAAAAAGCACAGAGCGGCTGGAACTGACGGCCTAACGGCAGAGCTATTCAAGCATGGCGGTGAAGAGCTTACAAGGTGCATGCATCAGCTACTTTGCAGAATATGGCCAGATGAAAGCATGCCCGACGATTGGAATTTGAGTGTGCTCTGTCCAACCCATAAAAAAGAAGACCACACAGTCTGCGCCAATTATTATATGGCATATAAGGCCCTGTCGAGCGTATTGTGTCAAAAAACTGATTGGACCTTATCAATGTGGCTTTAGACCTGGTAGATCAACCATTGATCAGATATTCACCATGCGCCGAATCTCGGAAAAGATCCGTGAAAAAAGAATAAGTCTTAGTTGATTTTAAAGCCGCCTTTGACAGAACGAATAGGAGCTGCCTTTACGTCGCTATGTCTGAATTTGGTATTCCCGCAAAACTTATACGGCTGTGTAAGCTGTCCTTAAGCAGCATTAAAAGCTCCGTCAGGATCGGGAAGGACCTCTCCGAGCAGTTCGATAATAAATGAAATTTCAAACAGAGTGACTTCCTGAATTTATTGCTGGAAAAAATAATACGAGCTGCAGAGCTGAATAGGGAAGGTACAATCTTCTGTAAGAGTGAGCTGGCGTACGCCCATGATATTGAAATTATTGGCCTCAACAACCGCGTCGTAAGTTCCGTTTTCTCCAGACTGTATAAGGAAGCGAACGGATTTGGTCTGGTAGTGAATGAGAGCAAGACGAAATATCTCCTGTCATGACACAAACGGTCATCGCATTCGCGACTCGACTCCCACGTCCCTCCAATACTCCAGCTTTAAAAGGTTTCAATGCAGTACCCGCCGGTTTAAGCAGAGAAGGACCTGGCTCTACTGGTATCTTCAATTGTCGCCAAACAGCGAAAAAAATAAACGAATAGTACAATGTTATAAATTCGGCTATAATCGCGTAAGCGGTGTCTACGCCAATAAATTAAGTAAGAATTTGTTATGTAATTATATTAAGCAAATAACATGAACCTGTATATACATTACCCTGACAATCTGAATACAAGTAAAGTTAATATCAAGCAAACAAAATCCTGAAGGCCAAATATTTATAACAAAACATTTGAATCGGTTAAAAAGGCTGATAGTTGCGTTTTATATCTTTTTGTCTTGATCATAATCCATATTTATTTAATTTTACATATACCGGCTCAACAAAATTCGAAGTCAGAACAATTTGTTGTATTCAACAATTTAACTATCGCGTGTAATGGGATGTAGTCCTCATTCTGGTTATGCAGTTACAATTGCAATTACAACTCTTGAGTCCTCGTCAAATATATATCATGGAAACGTGAGCAACTTTTTCTCTCTAAAAAGTGCTTTAGTTATCGGCTCTCCTTTTCATCTGTCATTCACATTTGACATTTTCGCCACAGTTTATATGTATTTGGTGGCGAAGAATTCGGAAAGCGCCCGACGATTGTAACTGTAACACATCGAAGTTCTTTTCTAGGTTAATGTATGGAAGATTAAATCTCACCCTAATCAAAGTAGTCGGACCTTTTCAGTGAGGCTTGGAGGAGACTCGTGACAAATGGATGCAAAATCTTTTCGATTATTGCCTTCGTCAGTACGTAAAGAAGATGTATTTAAGCCGCTCCGACGAAGGAAAATAATACATGCTCCAGAGATAAATAGAAATCTTTTATAACAGACTTCTCTAGATTGAACGAAGAAGCGTACTCGCATCTTGGCTACCTCGTTACTATTGAAAAAAATTTCGTTTATCTAGGAACCAGCATAAATGCAACTAATAATTTTAGCCTCGAGAGTTAGAGCAGATTTGCAAAATGAGTAGACAATTGATAACTAAAGTCCTTTCTCCTCAAACAAAGAATATACGCTATAAGTCCGTCATCAATTTCGTTCCTGCTACATGGTGCAGAGGCTGGGATCATGACATCAGATGAGTCCATGTTAGGAGTTTCTCAGACGGTTACGCTGACTAGGTCCGATGCAGTTTGCCGGACTGCGGTAAGGCGAAATAACTGGCGCGCTATCGTTGACTTCACTAAAAACGAGTAAGCAGTAACTATGACAACTAAGAAGGAAAATAATTGCTCTATGATGTAAATTTAAATACTTACCACGACGGTGTCATGTCAGGACCAAGCATTGGATATGCATACTGGCTTGAAGGGAATGAATAAATGGCCGGTCGCGTCAATCCTGTAAAGGAGAAATATTTGTAAATTCTGAGAGATTTGATTTATAACGTTAAATACTTTTTCAGTTTTGAAAATGAGTTTTGATAGTATCCTAGCCATTTTCTGTAGTAAGAAAAATATGTACGCTTCCAAATTATCGATTAGTAAAAGATTACGATTATATCCTAATATTGTATACCGTTTATACAAACTGGCACTCAACAAAGTTACTTTTAGGGTTAAATTGGAATATGTTCAGTGCTACTGGGCTACGAAGTTCACTCAGCGCCAATCGCGTTGTCTGACCTCTACAACAAAGCAAGCGATGGTTACTAAATACTGCGGTATTAGACTAATGCATCATAACCTTCCCAAGAAGATACTGATTTTAACAGCTATTTCCTGATTTGCTGATTTAAGTCACTCCAATGTTCGAAAGAATAAAGGCTGACATCACCGCCCTCCAAGAAGTGCGACGGACGGGACAAGGACGGAGTACGCCTCGCCACAATCCAAATTAAAGCGAAATTTTTTAACATATCGCTGTTCTGCGCCTACGCTCTGATGGGAAAAAAGGATGTTATGACCAAAAATGCCTTATATGAACACCTGGAGAATACTCACGAGTGCTTCCCTCGCCACGATGTGAAAGTTGTGCCTGACGGCCTTTACGCCAGGGTGAACAAAAAAGGTATCTCCGACGCAACTGTCGGAAAATTCAACCGCCACAACGAATCATCTCCAAACGGGCTGGGGCTGATCAACTTCGCCAGAGCCCGAAATATGGTTGTCTGTGGTACTAGACTCCAGCACGAGAAAACTCATCAAGTTACTTGGCTGACTCCAGATCGAAAAATTCAAAACTAGATTGATCACATTATGACATGTCTACAGTGTTTTTTCCGTACGTACGCTCCGAGGATCCAACGTCAACTCGGACCACTATCTAATAGCAACAAATCAATCTCTGCACAGAAAAGAACCGCCGTCAACAAACAGAAGGAAAGTTCAACGTCGAAAAGCTGCAATCACAACAAATTACCATACGGTTTTCTACTCGACTTGCACACCTGCTCTCTGAGAGCACTTATCAGCAACTCGGTATAAGGTAATTGTGGAGCGGTATTTCAAGCTCCCTACGTACAGCAACGAACCCATTGGTTTTCAGGAAGTTCGCAAAACCAGCTAGAACGATGGGGATTGCCGTGCCGCTGCGGAGAGAAAACATGTTGCCTACCACGCAACGTGGGGATCGACCACTACACGTGCGGGGTGGGATAGATACCGAGAATTGATGAGGAAAGTATGTGCAGACAAAAAAATAAAGACGAAATGTGTGAGTATAAAGAGCATAAAGAGCTGACCGACAAAAGTAATGCTCAGAGATTACACGAAAATATTCGATGACTTTTGTAGGAACCAGCGAGGTGAGATACTGTATTTATGGAGGGAACAATTTTTCAGCTTGCTGAATGGCAGGCTAATGTAACAAAAGGAGATGGAAAACCCGATATCGATGATACAGATGTTTCATTGCTCGACTATGAAGAAGTTCTTATAGCAATCACCCGCGTGAAGTCGTAGATAACTTCGTTTATCTTGCAACCAGCATTAACACCAACAGCAATGTTGAAATCAAACGCAAATTCACTCTTGCCAACAGGTGCTACTTTGGTGTGAGTAGCCAATTGAAAAGTAAAGTCCTCTCTGGACGAGTAAAGACCAAACCATACAAGTCGCTCATCATTCTTGTCTGGCCGTATGGTACGGAGGCATGGATGATGACAACACCTGATAAGTCGGCGCTGAGAGTTTTTGAAATAAAGGTTTTGCGTAAGATTTATGGTTCTCTGCGCGTTGGCAGACATTTTCACGGGCACAATAGTAGTATCACAGCTGCGCCAAGCTGGCCTGGCTCACAAAGCTATTGCCTGGTAACCTTAACAATTCAACTCAATTTAGTACTTTTTCTGAAATGTTTGATCTTTCGCTGCAGCGGTTTACGTTCCGGCTTTAATAGTAGTTTAAATTAAAAGCGTCTGGAACGCGACGGTAGAGGCTATATTCATGGAACCGTAATTACAATTATATATCTTTATTCATACATACAGATGTATATATAACTATGAACTTGTTGGTAAAAAACATTTATTCGTACAAACATACGTATACATATGCATACACTTGCCATAAACACTATGCGCACACACTCAACGCATAACTTTGATGGCAAGTATAGTTTTATTAAAAATATCGACTTGGTAATATTTTTATGTTATAAATACATTTATAATAATAATAATAATAATTTAATATTCATAAGTTAAAATAAGAAAGTAAGAATTCGTATGATTTTACACAAGAAAAAGTATGCGTACAGATTAAAAAACAATTAAAAAAAGGCACTTTGTCGATAAAAATACTAAAATTGGATAAGAAGTTGGATACCCCTTTCCTTTTATTGCTTTTGGCTAACGTTTTGGCATAGACTAATCTTGGGGCTACGTCCGGGGAGATGTTATTCCATTCCTCCTAATCACTTCCTTCAACATATTTTTTGGAGTAATTGTCCGTAGGCGAATCCTGCGAAGCCTCACCGTCTTCGAAACATCCAGTTTTTCTCGTTCGGTCAGTTTTGGAGACTTCCAGAACGTGGCTTTGACTTCACGGAGCCGGTTGAATTGAAATTTTCTTTTTCCATCCTGCCCATCACGATTTTTTTTTAAAGAATGATGAAGTTCTCTAAAACAGCGAGCATCAAAAAGTTTCTATTCCTTCTATCACTGTTAGTTGTGATCTAACGGTAGCAAAAGCTGCATAACCAGCTTCTACACTTAAAAATTTTAGTTTGAACGCATTCTTTTTCTTGAGCCAAATCATATGAATTCTTACTTTCTTATGTTTAAATATTAGTATAAATTATATATTTAAGACTAAGAAAGCTTGTGAATATTAATAGTAATAAATGTGTTTATAACATAAAAATAATACCAAGTCGATATCTTTAATATAATTATACTTTTTTGTCATCAAAGTTATGCGTTGAGTGTGTACGCATAGTTATTTCGACAAGTGTATGTACATATGTATAGCACGCAATTTCTTTTACTGGCTTGGTCGCCAGTAAGTAACTTTGTTTTTTTTTATACTGCTTTTGCATTATCCCTTTATTTAGTTCTTTGTGAGTCTTCAATTTTCTATTCTCACGACTTCTGCTGCCCAGATTGCTGTTATTGTTATTCAATTCCCAACCCCTCAAAAGGGTTATTTTTTAGTAGTAATATAACTGCACTGTTATGCTCACGAGCTATGACTTTTGTTTCGTTCGTTATATATGTACATACATAAACACATGCTGAATACACAATCGCCTTCGGTATATGTACAATATGTAAATATATTTACCCAGTGGTTATACGAGGGCTGTTATATATATTTCTGGCCTAATAATGAAAATACGAATATTTATCAACGAAAATGGTTTTTTTTTTCAAAATATTCTCTATCGAGATTTATACACTTTTGCATGCGCTCAAACCAATTTTCGAAGCACTTTTTCCACTCCGAATGAGACATCTCCAAAACATGGTTTTTGAATGCTTCAACTTCATCTTCTGGCGACGAAAATCGTTGACCACGCATTATTTTCTTGATGTGTGGGAATAAAAAGAAGTCAGTAGGTGCCAAGTCAGGGCTGTACGGCGGATGACCCATCAATTCGACGTTTTGGCCAGTCAAAAAGGCGTTGGCTTGAGAATATGTGTGAGAGCTCGGATTGTCATGGTGCACAATGATTCGTCTTCTCTTGTTCGTTTTTCGAATTTATCCGAAGACTTCAGGCAATCAAATGGTGGTGCACCACTCAGAATTGACCGTCCCACGTTGCTCAAGCGGAACAGTTGCCACATGACCAGTTTCGCCGAAGAAACAGTCGACCATTTGCTTCGAAGTGCTTCTTCCAGGAACAACTTTCGTTGGATTTGGCTCGTCTTGGAAGACCCACACGGTCGATTGCTGTTTTGTTTCGGACTCATACGCATAGATCCATGATTCGTCGACGATCTTATAAACGTCTTTTGAAGCACCGCGATCGTATTTTTTCAGCATTTCTTTACACCAATCCACACGAGTCTTTTTTTGAGCGATTGACAAATTGTGCGGGATCCAACGAGAACAAACCTTTTTTACGGCCAGGTGTTCATGCAATATCGAATGTATGCTGGTGGGAGAAATGCATAGGCATGCCTCTATCTGAAGGTAGGTTACATGACGGTCTTGCATTATCAGTTCACATACGGCATCGAAGTTTTCTGGCACAACGGCTGTGTTTGGACGACCTTCCCGGAATTCGTCTTTGAGCGAGCGTCGGCCACGATTGAATTCGTTGTACCAGTTTTTCACAGTGCTATAGGATGGTGCTTCATAGCCATACAAAGAAAAATGATCGCACGAAAATGTTCACGAGTTAATTCCATTTTTTGGCCGAGATGATTTTTTTAATTCCCTGTAAATAAAACAATTCACGATTAAATGACAAAACGTTCTGAGTAATGTTATGCTAAAAAATGTCAAACTTTCCAATGGAAATGTCAGATTGCACCTGGCAGCACTTAGTGTTGCCTAGGCCGGACCTATATATAGTAGCCTACGTATTAGACCTGAACGTTGTACAATAGGTTATGTCAATTAACTCTTTTTGTTTTAAAAAGTTTAAATTGTTTAATAGTTAAAAAGTTGTATTCCATTGTTGTATCGGCCACTAATCTATACTAGTAATACATTATTTATAAGTGTACATTTATAGTATACGTGGCGTCGTTTAAAACCTTTAGAATTCCGAAGAATAAATTTAAGGGGTTATATTTAGTTAGGATTCTCAAAAAATCGTTTTTTTTATTTTATTTTCTGTATCTACATATATTTAAGAATACACACAAGAAATTTCAAATCGATCCGGCAAATATTTTCGAAGTTACACGCACATTTGTAAAGAAGTTTCGGAGCGCTTGGAAGTATAAGTATAACTTTAAACGCGTTTTTCTCAGAATGGTGTTTTCAAAGTCGGTGACCACTATAACTCGAAAACGGCCGAACCGATTTGTCTAAAATTTTAACACAAGCTTCTTGAATATATTTTTCAGTGATTAATCTAAGGTTTTATTTTTCCGATAAATACTATTTTTTTTATAAACAATTTAAAATCGAAATTTTGCTGAAAAATCGACTTTTTTCTTTGAGAAGGCGCAATTTTGACAAAAATTTTTTTTTAGCTTATTCCTTTGTGATTAATCACTAGATTTAACATTACTATAATGAAATCTGCTTGGCTTTTTAATTTCAGATGATCCAGTTCAGAGATAGAGTGGTCACCGCAAGACGTCTTTTTTCAGAGGACCTCCTGGAGATCAGCGGTAGCTCTTCTCCAGAGAAATATTTCTACTAGTTATAAGGATTAAAAAATTGTTGAATAATACCATAACAAGCGTGTAAACTTTTTAAATCAATAAATTCTAAAGACTTCTCAAAAAAATTCTTAAAAATTCGCTTTTTTTTGGCCCATTAACTGTATATAACCCCTTAAGTCGTCAGGATGAAAAAAATAATCTAAATCTTTTGATAACCTTATAAAGACCAAACTTTACCTCAACATTAGATGATATATTGTAGATATATCATTTATTGATACCTAATAAATCCACTGGCGCACATGGGTTTTACTTATAATTTCAATTTTCAGCGATTATATTAATTTCTGCTCTGTTGGGGGAATGCTTATGGGTTATTTGTTCTTATTAATTGACGGTTGTCAAGTCCTACTTGAACATTGTTTTATTATTGTAGTATTTCCTTTGTGTTAGGCTTATTGTTTAGCACGGCAGCTTATGAACCTCCCTTAAAGTCATATTAAAATAAATAAAATATACTGAAAAAAAAAACACGTACACATGTATATTGTGTTATTCAATTAAAGCACCGACCACAATCTAAGTAAAATAATTGGAATTGAAGTGGGCTGCAATGGCAAGGAGTGCAATAAATTACTGCGGTGAAATTATATAGAAATCCAAATTCTGCTATGCATGAGAAGAGTAACGGTGTGTTGCTGAAAGGGGTGGTGCTCTCCACGCAACAGGCAGAAAATTGTTATAACTTTTTGTTACTAGTTAGCGGCCGCAGTAGCCGAGAGGTTAGCAGTGCGTGCGATGCGCATGGTGATGTGTTCGAATCAACGGACATAAAAACGTAATTGCTGCCGCTTCTCGGTAGAGAATGTCAACCACTTCGAGAGCACTTCTGACATGAAATAAAAAGCTTCTCATAAAAATCCATCAGCGATTCGAAGGACAAGATCGCTATAAAATTATAAATTATTGCTATAGGACCTTACAGTAAACTCAATATAATTATGGCTAATGGTAATACAATTTTTATCTACGCTCGATTTACTTGAAATTTGGTACACATAGGTGTGATCATAGGTGTGATCAGAAAATAACCGTTATTTTCATTTTTTAGTTTTTCAAAAAGTATTTACTTATTCTTGTCACCTGTAAAGTAATCCCCTTCATATATAGGTAATACACTCATGCCAGCAGTTTTTCCAATCCTCGAAACACTTCTGAAGCGCGTTTTTTGGTATCGCCAGTAGCTCCAGTTTTGATTGGAAAGAGGAAAAAGTCGACGGGGGCCAAGTCCGATGAATACGGTGGTTGAGGCATGATAACGGTTTTGTTTTTGACTAAAAACTCACGCACAAGCATCGATGTGTGAGCTAGTGCGTTATCATGGTGCAAAATCCATGATTTTTTTTTCCACAATTCTGTGCGTTTCTTACGAATTTCTTCGGGCAAACGGCGCATAACTTCTAGGTAGTATTTCTTATTGACCGTACGACCTTGTGGCAAGAACTCATGATGCACCACGCCATTCCGGTTGAAGAAAACAGTGAGCAAAACCTTCACATTTGACCGAACTTGACGTGCCTTTTTCGTTCTTTTTTTCGATCTTCTGGACGCTTCCATTGGTTTGATTTGTTTCAATGTCAAAGCCATACACCCATGATTCGTCACCAGTTATGACCTTTTTGAGGTAATCTGGATCGTCGTTGACGATGTTCAACATCTCCTGAGCGATGTCCATGCGACATTGTTTTTGCTCAATATTTAACAGTTTTGAAACAATCTTCGCTGCCGCACGTTTAATGCCTAAAACATCCGCAAAAATTGCTTAACATGAGCCGAACGATTTTCCAACATCATCAGCAACCTCTCTGATAGTGATTCGACGATTATCCAAAAACATTTTCTTCACTGCTTCAATGTTTTCATCGGTTATTGAGGTGCTCGGGCGACCAGGACGAGCATTGTCATTAACATCTTCTCGGCCTTCCTTAAACCACTATTAAACTTGTGTTCTACTCATAGTAGACTCGCCAAATGCCGCAGTCAACATTTCAAATGTCCCTGCGCATTTCATTTTATTTGTTACGCAAAACTTAATACAGTTCCTTTGATCCATTTTTTCGAATAGAAAAAAATCGAAGAGCACACCAAAACACGACCAACCTTTTTATCTGCCAAAAACAAACTGACAGTCCAATATGGTTGATATTGCCAACAAGTATAACCGACATGTGTACCAACATAACGGAAAAAAGCGAAAATCGAACATACGTAACTCACGAAATTTGAAAATAATTGGTGCAGACTTTGGGTCCCAGGACATTCCAGGTGCATGCCCTCAAATCGTGATCCTTAATTCGTGTGAGTTACGTCAACCACCCATTCCAATAGCTCATCACATTCACTTCCCATTAATTGGCAACAGTAGACAAGTCAATAAACTGCTTACGTTTTATTTGACAATATTTTGCAATAACTTTTCTTTAACTAAGAACAATATCAAATTACTAAAGTCAATAAACTGCTTACGTTTAATTTAAATATTTCGCAATAACTTTTCTTAACCAAAAACAATATCAATTTACTAAAGTCAATAAACTGCTTACGTTTAATTTAACAATATTTCGCAATATATTAATCAGCACTAACTGTTTCGTTTTTTATAAAAAATTGACAAATAAGCTTTTTCAACAGACGTCAGCTGAAAACCACTAATTTAATAAATATTGTAAATTGTAAAATATTAATCAGTCCGTAGTGAATAAAGGAGGAATCAAGACGTAAAAATAAAATAAAATAAAATTGTTTTTTTTTATACGGAAAAACCCTCGGGCTCGTAAGTGGCGCAGTCGAATAAAGAACCTAATAACGAAGTGACAGTGAAAAGTCTAAAGACTTCATTGCAAACCGTTAAAATAAATATATATATATATATATCCCTGTAAAAAGCGAAGTGACAGTGAAAAGTCGAAAGACTTCATTGCAAACCGTTAAAATAAATATATATATATATATATATCCCTGTAAAAAGCGAAGTGACAGTGAAAAGTCAAAAGACTTCATTGCAAACCGTTAAAATAAAAAATATATATATATCCTTGTGAAAAGTCAAAAGACTTAATTGCAAATTTTCCTTCAAACGTCTAAAAGACAATATAGCACAAAAGAGCTATAGTTAGGAAAAATACACAAAATAAAAAACAGTGCATTGTATCTAAAGATAACAAACCACTGGAACACTATAGAAAAGAAAAGTGCCTAAAGACAATAACAAACAAAAGTAGAAAAACCCAGCAAACGTAAATATGTCCGTCGAAAACAACCACATCCATCAACCCGCTTTACTATCTGGATCCGACCTCTTGAAGGAAGCAGCTCGTATCAAGGAGTTCCACGGTACAAAAGACTACGATTTATCATCCTTCATCAGAGAAGTTGAATTAATATTGCCGCTGTTCCAAGAAAATGCCATACTACACCGGTTTGTCTTCGAAAGATACGTGAAAAACAAAATCCAAGGGCCAGCCTTACACGTCGTTAGAGCGTTAGGATCGGAAGCAACGTGGAACCAAATAAAAGAGGAACTTGTAAAGAATTTCGGCATCAGAGAGAGCTATATCATCAGGCTATAAATATGAAGAACAACAACGTAAGCGAATATTTTAAGAATCTAAGATATTTATTAGATAAGCTTAATATTAAATATGAGTTTGATACAAATAAACATCAGGAGTTTTCCCCTCCTACGAACGAATCTATTATTCTCAAAACCTTTTTAAACGGCATCCACCCAAATTTATCCAGCATAATTTACAGTAGGAATATATCTACACTTAGGGAAGCTTACTACGTTTTAGAAGAAACAGGAACACTAAGACTATATGACAATAAATTTTCAAAATACGTACACCCTCGACAACAAAGGGACTACAACGGAAACGGACAGAACAGGACATATCAACAGACATCTCAGGGACAGACATTTAAAAACCCATACGATAATAGTCCTTCTCCAGTTCGTCAAAACAATAGATCCACTCAATCTCGACAAAATTTTTTTAATAATACAGGCAATTCCCAACAATCTAGGTATAGTCAACACCTAAACAGAACTTTTGGTAATAATAATGGTCATACTCCAATGGAAGTAGACCATATTGGAAATAATGACACGGAGGAAGTAAATTTTCAATGTTCAGCCGAAACATTCGTCTACCGATAATTGAAATAAGTATAGGAAATACAAAAATCAAATGTTTACTCGATACGGGGTCAACAACGTCTTTACTTAATAAAAAATTATTACCTCAATTTCAAAGAACAAAATTAGAGAAACCATTATATTTCAATACAATAAATGGGAACTTCTGCATTAATGAAGAAGTTATCACACCCCTTCCAAACGAATTTAATGAAAACAATCGTATGTGTTGGAAAATAACCAATTTCAACGGAAAAAATTTTGATGGCTTAATAGGGCAAAATATATTAAAAGCATTTTCAGCAATTATAAACCTGGAGGAAGATTTTGTAGAAATAAATGGGAACAAAATTAAATTCATAGATTCCTGTCCATACAACTCGGAAGAAATACAAACCTTAGAAGCACAATCAGATAATATCTTAAAAAAATTAATACACGAGGACATGAATAAAGAAGAAGAATCATTTTTAACAGAGCTTATCTCGAAGAATTCTGATCTATTTTTCCAAGAGGGCAACTTACTTACTCATACTCATGAAGTACAACATGAGATCACAACAACGACCAACAAACCTGTATATTCAAAAATATATAGATATCCTCAAATTCATGAAGAGGAAATCAATAGGCAGATTCGAGAAATGCTAGAACAGGGAATAATAAAAGAAAGTGTATCTCCATATAACTCTCCTTTATGGATTGTACCCAAGAAGTCGGACAATTTGAAAAAGAAAAAATGGAGAATAGTGATCGACTACAGAGCCTTAAACGAAATAACTGTAAGCGATAAATTTCCTATCCCAAACATCGACACTATCCTAGAAAAATTGGGTCGAGCTCAGTATTTCACTACGCTCGATCTAGCCAAAGGCTTTCATCAGATCCTCATTAAAGAAGAGGACAGAAAAAAAACAGCGTTTTCTACCCCACTTGGACATTACGAATTTGTTCGTATGCCTTTTGGGCTAAAAAACGCCCCTGCCACATTTCAAAGGCTCATAAATGCGGTTCTAAGAGAATACATCAACAAAATATGTGTTGTATATCTCGACGATATTTTAATTTTTAGCACCACAGTGCAGGAACACAATGACAATATACAACGAATTTTCAATGCTCTTAGAAAACATAATCTTAAGATTCAAGTTGACAAGCGCAAATTTTTCGCAAAATCTACCGAATATTTAGGACATATTCTTACTACTGATGGCATTAAGCCTAACCCAAACAAAGTCGAAACCATTCAGAAACTCAAACTTCCCGAAACCCAAAAGCAAATAAAATCATTCCTGGGTGCAACTGGCTATTATAGAAAATTTATAAAAGATTATGCCAAAATTGCCCACGGTTTAACAAAATATTTAAAAAAGGATACAAAAATAAATAAAAATGACCCCCAGTATACGGATGCATTTTACAAGCTCAAAAGACTACTGATCGACACACCAATACTAAAATACCCCGATTTTAAGAAAAAATTTAAACTAGCAACCGATGCCAGTGAATTCGCAATTGGAGCGATACTTATGCAGGACAACCATCCCATCAGCTACGCAAGTAGAACTTTAAATGAACATGAAAGAAAATATTCCACTACAGAGAAAGAGCTGTTGGCCATAGTTTGGGGCGTGAACTATTTTAGACCTTACATATATGGAAGAAACTTCGACCTCATGACAGATCACCTACCACTGAAATGGTTACAAACCAAACACAAAGGAAAAGACATAAACCCAAGACTTCAGCGTTGGTTACTAAAACTTGGCGAATACGATATCAACATAGGGTATATCAAAGGTAAAGAAAACACTCTGGCTGATTTTCTTAGCAGAATCAATGCAGACACTGGAGAAATTTGTGCAATAAACAATAATACAGGGGACATCGATCTAGACAACATAAGCACAACTGCTACTATCCATTCCCAAATAGAAGAATTAAACGATCACATTCCTATACTAGATTCCGTCGTAAATCGTTTCCATACTCAAATCATCTTAACAGAAAGTAAGACAGAGGAAATTAAAATAGTTGATAACAAAAGAAAAATTTTTATAAGCCTAGACGACATTAGAAGTGGATTCATGTCAGACATTTTTAGGAGATTTATAAAAACAGGAAAAGTAGGAATATGTTCAGGTATCTCAGATTCCGACTACAATATAGTGCAACAAAAGCTAATAGAGTTATTCAATACCAGTGTAAAATTTTATAGGTGTTCATATCATGCTAAAGTCATGAGAAATGAAGAGGAAGCCTTCAGATATATTCAAAAATATCACAAAGAAGAAACGGGCCATGCCGGAATAAATGAAAATTATCAAGGTTTAAAAAACACAATATACTTCAAAAATCTTAAAACTCTTATCCAAAAATTTATAAACAACTGCGACATCTGCTGTAGAGGTAAATACGACAGAAAACCATATAAACCAAAATACTCTATAACAGAAACACCCACAGACATAAATGAAATAATACATATAGACACCTATGTTATTAAAAACATAGTTTTCTCACTATAATAGACAAATTTTCGAAACAAGCTACAGCTATTTACCTAGAAGATAGAAACAGCATAACACTTATAGAGAAACTTCGCATGTATCTCTCTGTCAACCCAAAACCAAAAAGAATTGTCGCCGATAACGAATTTAATTCAACAAATGTGAAAGATTTTTTTAGACAAGAAGAAGTTGAAATCCATTTCACAAAATCGAATTCCCACACGGGAAATGCCGATATCGAAAGATTTCACAACACCTTAGGAGAAAGATTTAGAATGTTAGAAATTGAAAGGTCAGACTTAACAGTTCAAGGAAAAGTATATAAATGTACTGAATGGTACAACAAATCTATACATTCCGTAATTAAAGCAAGACCAATAGATATAACAAATGGAAAAGTCGACAAAAACAAGATTTATAATTTGCTAAAAGCTACAAAAGAAAAACAAATTACAAAGTTAAATCTAAACAGAGAAGACTATCAGAATACAAACCAGGAAGGGTACGTAAAAAATTATAAAGCTGTTAGACATAAGCAAGAACCTAGATACAGAAAAATGAAACTAGATAATATCCATCCAACAAACATAAAAAGAACTCCCAAATTTTCAGGTGCATATAACACTGCAAATGACAATAATACTAATGCTTTTTGCTATGAGCAAAACCAACTTAATAATTGAAGACATCAATAGCCCCAATGGTTTCGCTGAAATTGCATTAGAAGACGTTGACATAACATATAGCTACAATACTATTCTACACATCATCGACCCTAAAGAAATTCAACATGTCATAGAAGGACTAGAGGAAAACACAAGAGTTATATCAAATATCAATGACAAACACTTTCTAAATTTAGAACTAGAAAAAGCGAAAGCAAAACTTCAAACCATCATCCCGACCAGACACCCAAGAGGACTAATAAACTTTATAGGAACAGGAATGAAATGGTTATACGGTACAATGGACGACTTTGACAGGACAGAAATAGAACGACATTTACAAATAATCGATGACAACAATCATGCAGAAATAGAAGGTTTAAACAAAAATATTGAAATAAATAACGCATTTAATAATACAATTTCGAAGCTAAAGAACGCAATAGAAAGCGATAGAACACAGATTTACTCAACATTAAATCAAATATCAAAAAATAACGAAGAAATAGAAAATAAGCTTCTATATTTGGATATATTGCTAAAAATTAAAATCTTGCTGGATAATGTTGAACACATACAGAATAATTTTGTTGCTGCAAAAATAAACACTATGAATAATAATGTATTAACAAGTGAAGAAATAGTTCGTTACAGTATTGATCTTTATAAAATGAAAAATATTAAACTAAGCACAGCTCAATACAAAGAAAATAAAATAATTTTTGTAATTCAAATACCTAAAGATATACGTAAAGTAAAAAGATCATTTTTTGTAGCTATGCCTAACGAAAACCAAGAAGAACTTATTTTTGAAAACAGAGAAATTTTAAACATAAACAATACAATGTATGATTTTAATAACCAAGTAAGAAGCTATTTAAAAAAATCGAACCTCTGTATCTTTGTAAATAATTGCCTAAAGAAAAATAATAAACAAATGGAAACCATAGAAATAAAACCAGGCTTAATAGTTATAAAAAACCATGTAAACTCCATAGTTAATAGTAGTTGTATTAACAACCAGTTCAATCTAAAAGGGAATAAACTTATAACATTTAACGATTGTAAATTAGAAATAAACGGAGACATTTATCATAACTCTGACGATAAGTTTGAACAACATTTTTTAATAAACAATAATTTTAATCTAAGTAATATTACATCTCAGCTAACGTTTGATGAAATAGTGTCCAACCAGATCGAAAATATTAAAAAAATTGAAGAAATTAGATTTCACAAAAAACTCAACTACACTTTTAATAGCATAGCTTTGATAGTCAGTCTGTTAACCCTAAGTGCAATTGCCATATTATACATATGTAAAAAAAGAAGAAATAGCAAAACAGAAATTATCATTAAAACTCAGGAGAGTTTTAAATCAAATGGGGGAGGAGTTACGTCAACCACCCATTCCAATAGCTCATCACATTTACTTCCCATTAATTGGCAACAGTAGACAAGTCAATAAACTGCTTACGTTTTATTTGACAATATTTTGCAATAACTTTTCTTTAACTAAAAACAATATCAAATTACTAAAGTCAATAAACTGCTTACGTTTAATTTAAATATTTCGCAATAACTTTTCTTAACCAAAAACAATATCAATTTACTTAAGTCAACAAACTGCTTACGTTTAATTTAACAATATTTCGCAATATAATAATCAGCACTAACTGTTTCGTTTTTTATAAAAAATTGACAAATAAGCTTTTTCAACAGACGTCAGCTGAAAACCACTAAATTAATAAATATTGTAAATTGTAAAATATTAATCAGTTCGTAATGAATAAAGGAGGAATCAAGACGTAAAAATAAAATAAAATAAAATTGTTTTTTTTATACGGAAAAACCCTCGGGCTCGTAAGTTGTGCGGGGGTTGTCAACAGAAAGGGGGTACCTCATCCGAGGAGTTGTAAAATTGTTCATTGGATCTGGTACTAGGTGGCGAGTCCCAAACCGAGCGAACAACCTCGCTAGGCGAGTAAGTTCTAGGTTTTTACACATTTACATAGCGAGCCGCTTGCTTCAAGACGCCCGCTCACAGCCGCACCTCTGGTGAACAGACGGTGCAATTAGACTTCAACGAACCCTTAAACCGAATAAGTCGGAGTGGCTCCACTGAAGCTTCATCTCTCATTAGCCGTGACCCAAGGCTCCACACGGGTTAGTTACCTCAGTATTTTAAGAATTGAGTATAGCCTCGCAACTGTAACAGCATACCCAGCAGCTCGACCACACCCCATTACGCCCCCATTAAAAGAAACTTAGGGCCGTTAAAATTTAACTTCTCTTTAAACACGTTTTCGTCTTCCCAACTGCCTGTTTTATTATGTGGGTATTTTATATTCTTGAGCTTGAGGAAAGTTACGAAGAGGCCTCTGTGTGCCATATTGCTAAGAGAAATTTAAGGGAATCTACTCTGTTTATGTTTAGAACGTCTGATTTACGTAGTTCTTTTCTTCCTCTTCGCAGCACTGTCACCTTTTATCTAATATTAAATAAACATTTAACAGGAGGTTGGGAATATGAAAACAAATTTATTATATCGTTAAATTTAACTG
Source organism: Ceratitis rosa (assembly GCA_037013455.1). Taxonomy (NCBI): domain Eukaryota; kingdom Metazoa; phylum Arthropoda; class Insecta; order Diptera; family Tephritidae; genus Ceratitis; species Ceratitis rosa. Next base: position 1,413,793 of record JAWMAG010000036.1, on the reverse strand, counting down.
CCATTTCTTCGAGAAATAATCTACTGTTGCCTTGATGAAAATTAAGGGTCAATATACACATCTATGTAGAAATCTTAAATCAAATGTGGCTGTCTCAAATTTTCTAATAACGGTCGCCCCTCGGTAGGGAATATCAAGCGCTTAGAGTGTACTTCTGACGTCAAATAAACCGTTCGGAGGCGACTTTGTATAAAACATTTGTTGAAAAAACATTAAGACGCAAAATCCACAGGAGAAGCGCTGCCGAAATCGCTTCAAAGGTTACAAAGCTCCAATTATATTCTATGTCGACAATTGCACGATCTTTCGATTTTCATTGACAACCAAACTGCCAAAAGGTTTTAAGTATTCACAATAGAAAACTAAGTGTAGAAAATAATAGGAATAAAATTGTCCTTGAACAGAATTTCGATACACAAACTTTTTTTTTTGATAATTAATCAGTACTCAGTAAAGTTGATATTGGAAGAAAAGTATCGAGTATGTACTTGTATTTACTAGTATCGTTTTATCCCTAGAAATAAAGTTCCGTAGCCTATAATTAAATTTTTCTTACCCAATAGTTTAACTCAGCTTAAGAAGAACGACGGTAGAAGAACCATTTAAGCGAAATGGAGCCGTCTAATGTACGAACTGTCAGGAATTTGGGCATACCAAATCCTATTATATTTTACATAGCTTGACCAGAGAGCTACAATGCGTAATTCATTGTCGCTCACACTGGAATCACTTTATTTGATTCTAGTTCTTTAATACAAGTCCGACTGTGAAGTGAGTTAGCCAATTGAACATGTTGGAAACATTCGAGTGCCGTTGGCTTGCAACTTGTTCACAACTAATAACAACGAATATATCTTACTTATTATATTTATAATATATGTAGCGTTTATGCTATTTAAAATAAAATTCAGCTACGTGGATTTTACAAATTATTTATTAAATTCTAAAATTATAAAAATCACAGCTCAATATAATTAAGCAAAAACTTATTTATCCGAGGAGAGTATGGCTAAAACGTGTCCGTAGCCTTTGTTGGGTCGCCAGAGAAGAATGAGAGAAATTCAGAATTCGTAGAAGTAGAGCGATCGAATGAGTGCAAAATGTCAAACTGAAAAGTTGATGATGGGTTGCACTGCACTAAATATATTAGGCTGGTATTCAATACAAGTTTATGCGTAACATACCTATGTTTATACATATGTATGTAGGACTTTAGCCGCTAGATATACTTATACTTATTTGTTTTGAGCACAGATTAAAACTCGAATGTTTGCATGTTGATCTTGGGTCAGTGTGTGATTGTCTGTCAAGATAGTAGTGCATCTATTATTATGGCAGAAGAAGAAATATCTTTGGAATACTTTCATAATATTTTTGAATTTAAGTATTTATTTTTATGTTAAACATAATAATATTATTAAGATATATTTTCGTTATAATGGTTCTATATATTAGTTTGCAATTGCAGCAATATTATACAATAGTTAGATTAAAGTTATTATTTTTCGAGGTGTACGCAATACATGAATGCATTTTTTACATTTTTCCACTAGTATTATTTTTGCTGAGACAAAGGACGCCACGACGCCCTCATATTTTTGCGTTTATATTTGTGTATGCATGTGATCGCCGTGGCGTCCTTTGTCTGCGTTTATGTTAGTTCATACTCAATTGAATGCGCGAATGTGCACATGAATCTTATTTTTCACATCGATCACATCAAAACAAAGCGGGAAGATGTGCGTATAATAGACTCAGTTTCACGTTATCTGCTCAAAATCGAATGTAGCATATTGAGTCTTATGATTGATTGTCTCCAATATTTTCGTTGCTTCTGTGTCACTCGATCTTATAGCCTGCACTTAACTGCATTTAAGGCCTCTGTTAAGTGAGTGAAATGTCAAACGTTTCCACCGAAAGTGAGTTAACTCAAACAGCTGATTTTTGTTTACATTTGCAGTTTGCATAATTTGTTAATCTTGAATTCAAGAGACCGCATTCATTTTATTTTACTATTTATATAATATTATGATTTGCAAGTGCAGATTATTGCTGCACGGACAGACGCTGCTGAAAGGAAAATGCTTTTTTGCGTGCTTACAACTTTGCCAACAATGCCATTTCTTTGTATACATAAGAGTTTTTTCGGCTACATCTCAATTCCTGAGCTCTTCCTTCCCAGCAATCCAGGAAACTTTGCTCCTCCGTAAGGTTTCACTTGCGTCGTTTTGTTTCCATTTTCAGTTTAGTTTATTTTTTTAAGTAATTAAGTGTGTTTTTCTAGAAAACCACAATTCGAGGAGTAGCTCGGCCGAAAAATCGCTTAACCGGTTACAAAGCGCACATTATACACATATAAATATTTGTTTTGCGCCAATTATATATACATACATAATTATTTGTTTTGTGCAATCAGCTGATAGTTGCCAGAGTCGCGCATATTTTTATGTTGAGGGGATCGTTTTCTATTCCACAATTGCATTATCTTCGCCGATTACTTAATATGTGTTTTTATGTCAATATTAATGCAAAAAAGTATCTTTTGCAGAAAAAATTTCAGCATGCAAAATAAAAGTCTGGCCCCTCATTAAATCCGAAAATACACGACTCTGGCAAGAAATATACCGAAACGTCCGAAATGTTTACATTAATAGTGACAGCATCGACTCTTAACATAACATTTTCTGTTAAATTACCGAAAGTGAGTTAACTCCCTTTGAAAAGTGAGTTAACACACTTTTATACAACAACAAACACATGGGAATTTAGCATTTAAATGCGATGTTTAAATGCATTTAAGCTAAAATGCAGTTAACGTCCGGTGGAAATAGGCTATTACCCAAAGTGTTGTGATTGACTTGTACCAAATTATTGCAAGTGTGATCGAGATGCGAGCAAATCACCACCTAACAGCAGTGCAAAGGCAAGCAGTTCAACTCTAAAGGCGCCAACGCAGACCTTAGCAACAACAGAGAAATCAAAGAGTGAAAAAACTCTCTTCCTAACAGAAAAACAAACAGCTATGCAGTCAAGCAGCGCAGCAGCAGCAGCAACTCAAGTGCGGGCGACTAATACTGAGCAAGGTGAGACAGCCAAAAAGAAAAAAGGGTCGGCAGTGCAGACAGGCATTGATCGGTACATAAATGTGGTAAACAAAAGGAGGAAATCTAGTCCTCCCAAAAAAGTGATTAATGCCAAGAAGTTTAATACCGTTGGCTCCACTATCGATGCTGATGGTAATGCACTAAAAGGGAACAGATTTGCCCCGTTAAATGAGGAAGAGCATATAACAGACCCGAAGGGTATTTCCACAGTCGCCAGTACTAAACCTCCACCAATCTACTTGCGGGAGCGCAGCTCCAATTCGCTAGTTACGAACATAGCTAAGATAATAGGTACCAACAATTTTCACATTGTACCTCTTAAAAAAGGTAACATAGACGAGACAAAAATACAAGTACACAGTGAAAAAGACTTTCGTGAAGTCGTTGTGTTTCTCTCTGCAAACAACAAGAATTATTACTCTTACCAGTTGAAGAGTGCGAAAGGTCTGATTGTTGTAATTAAGGGAATTGAAGCGACTGTTGACTCAGGTGACATAAGAGAAGCTCTAGAGGAGCAAGGGTTTGTAATTAGGGCGGTTGTTAACATAATTAACAGAAAAAAAGTGCCGCAGCCTATGTTTAAAGTGTTCTTATCGCCAAGCTTAGCTCAACTTAAGAAAAACGAAACGCATCCAATTTACGGTTTAAAATACCTTTTACACCGAAGAATCACGGTGGAAGAAGCGCTTAAGCGTAATGGTCCCGTGCAATGCACAAACTGTCAGGAATTTGGTCACACAAAATCCTATTGTACTTTACGTACCGTTTGCGTAGCATGTGGTGATCTTAACCATTCTACCAAATGCCCCTTGAATAAAACGGATGCAACACAAAAAAAGTGTAGCAACTGCGGTGGCAATCACACCGCTAATTATAGAGGATGTCCGGTTTACAAAGATTTAAAATCTAAACTTTCTCAGGGTATACAAGCCAAAAGGAACCAACTCCCATATACTTCTTCCATTCCGAGCCTTTCCAACCACCCAGCTCAAATATTGGTCAAATGTCCTATGCCAACGTAGTAAAAGCCAATGTACAGGCCCCACCAGTCACCCCATCCAGTACTGGAGTTGAGACCATGATTCTTAATCTAACCCAGTGCATGACACAATTTATGTCAACCATGCAAAGTATGGTTCAAGACCTAATAAAGACGCAAAACCAAATGCTCCAAACCCTGTTGACCAAAAAATGAGTGAACTCAGGATTTGCTTATGGAATGCTAATGGTGTAAACCAGCATAAATTAGCACTCAAATTATTTTTACAGACCCACGAAATTGATGTTATGCTTATATCTGAAACACATCTCACCCAGATGGCAAAGCACATGGTGGCACAGCTATACTCATAAGGAACCGTTTAAAGCATAACTTTCTTAATTCTTTTTCAACAAATTGGTTGCAGTCAACCTCGATCACACTTAAAAATAGGGGGGTTGACCTTACTTTAGCTGCAATTTACTGTCCGCCACGTTTCGTAATAACAGAAAAACAATTTAGCGACTTTTTTATGACTCTAGGAGATAGGTTCCTAGCTGGAGGTGAATACAATGCGAAGCATACTCATTGGGGATCGAGGCTAATTAACCCGAAAGGTCGTCAGTTATATAACACGATCATAAGTACAAAAAATAGTTACGATTTTATCTCCCCAAGACAACCAACTTACTGGCCTACGGACTCAAGGAAATTACCTGATCTGATTGACTTTGCAGTCACTAAAAACGTAGATAGGAGTTTAGTATTTGCTGAAACCTGTGCTGACTTATCTTCTGATCATTCCTCAATAATCATTAAGTTGAACGAACAACCAATTGAAAGTGAGCATGCTTTTCGACTTACTAGATCAAGAACTAACTGGCTTAAATATAAAAAATACATTAGCAGTCATATACAGACCAATCCGCAAGTAGAGGGAGGAACTGACGTTGAAAATGAGTTACTTGTATTTAACAGTATACTAGCAACAGCAGCAACTATAGCCACACCAGAGCAGAATACAAAAGCAAAGGCATTGATAACTAATAGTGGAATAGAATTACTGGTCCGAAATAAGCGACGTTTGCGTCGCGAATGGCAAGCCTGCGAATCTCCCGATGCAAAAATTCGTCTTAAGGTGGCAGAAAACAAACTAAAAAAGGCATTAGTATACGAGGAAGAGAGAAATATCAAACATCTTATCACGTCTTTGTCTCCCAACGTTTCTAATAAAAAATCTCTATGGAAAGCTAGCAAAAACCTTAGGCCGCCAGTAAGCACTGAAGTACCGTTGAGAATGCGTAATGGTTCATGGGCAAGAACGGATGAAGAGAAGGCGTCTTGTTTCGCAGAGCACTTCAGCACAGTATTTCAACCAAATACTGCTACATATAGTGCACCTTTGTCACCGACCCATACTGCTCCTAGATACACTGTTACTTGCGGAGCATCTGTGTCTGAACTAAAAAACACTATTGCCGCCTTAAATCCAAAAAAATCTCCAGGAGACGATCATATCTCACCAAAAATGCTAAAAGAATTGCCAAGCATTGCTCTCGTTTTTCTTGCAAAGCTTTTCAGTGCCATTTTGATGCTAGGATATTATCCACAACTCTGGAAAAAGTCGCAGATAATTATGGTAGTTAAACCAGGTAAAGACGCAACCCTGCCGTCATCATATAGACCAATCAGCCTGTTGCCTTGCCTATCAAAACTTTTCGAAAAAGTGCTGCTATCAAAAATTACTCCTTTTGTCCATCAAAATGATATTATTCCTACACATCAATTTGGTTTTCGGGAAAAACACGGCACAATTGAACAAGTAAATCGTATAACAAACGAAATAAGGAAAGCTTTCGAAATGCGAGAGTATTGCTCGGCTGTTTTTCTTGATGTGGCGCAAGCATTTGACAAAGTGTGGTATGATGGCCTCATTCATAAAATTAAAAAATCATTACCTAATACGTTCCACAATATCCTTGAATCCTACTTATCCAACAGGCGATTCACAGTAAAAGTAAAAGATTACATAACAGAAGAGTGTCCGATTACGGCAGGTGTTCCGCAGGGTAGTGTTCTTGGAACAATATTGTACATACTGTTTACCGCAGATATCCCTACAAGTGACGAAGTAATTACGTCAACATTTGCGGATGATACTGCTATACTAAGTCGGCATAAATGTCCCATTACAGCCACAAAAGTGTTACAGCAGCATCTTAAACAAATTGAAGAATGGCTAGCGAAATGGCATATAAAAGTTAATGAAAACAAGTGCAAACACATAACTTTTACATTAAGGCCAAAAACGTGTCCTACTGTTAAGCTCAACAATGTATCAATACCGCAAGCTGACGAAATTACATACCTCGGAATCCACTTGGACAGGCGCTTAACCTGGAGACGACACATTGCAGCTAAAAAGCTGCAGCTTAAACTCAAATCTGCTAATTTACATTGGCTTTTAAACAAGAAATCTGGACTAAGCCTTAGCAACAAAGTCCTCTTATATAATGCAATAATAAAACCGATATGGATGTATGGGATCCAGTTATGGGGCACAGCTTGCGCGACGAATATAGATATAATTCAAAGATTCCAATCGAAAACGTTAAGAGTAATAACGGGCGCACCATGGTACATGCGTAATGAAAATATTCATAGAGATCTAAATATACCTACCATCAAGGAAGAAATTGAAATCGCAGCAAAAAAATACTTAACAAAACTGCGTAACCATCCGAACCCTTTGGCTAACACCTTGGCCAATGCAACAAGTCAAACCCGCCTGCGGAGAAGAGACAAAGCAGCCTTCTAAAGAGCAACGTCAAGCCAGCAGCCCATTCGTACTAATGGGCTTTATATTTTAATTTAGTTTAAGATTTTATTACTTATTGTTAGGCTTCCGAAGTCGAAGTAGATTCAATAAATAAATATTAATGTTTAAAAAAAAAAAGGTATTTATGCTAAACGCAACTATCTCCCACATATCATCCCTGTTACGGTTTGTCCCAATTTATGCAGCTCAAACCCTGATCAAATAACCTACGCGGGCTTTTTAAAAACAGCCCCACTCGCCATTCCTCGCAGCTCTGAAATATAGTCAATAATTCTCAAATTGACACAATGCATTACACAATTTATGCCAAACGCAAAGCCAAATGCTTCAAACCCTGTTACAAAAATTAGCGAACTTATAATATGTATACTCGTATATGTAGAATGTTAATCAGCACAAAATATCCCTAAAATTATTTCTTCAGGGTCATGAACTTCTGTAAAATGTAAGGGCCGATGTTGAATGTGAACCACACCTAAACGCCAAGTTTTTTTCCGAATTTAATTTGACATTTCTCTATTTCAGACTTACTCAATTTGAACCATGGAGAGATACACAATCCAACAACGTGTTAAAGTTATCCAGACTTATTATGAAAATTTTCGAAGAAAATCATCTTCAGTGATGAGGCACATTTTCACCTCAGTGGATTCGTCCATAAACAGAATTGTCGCATTTGGGCGAATGAGAATCCAAGAGTGATTGTCGAAAAACCAATGCACCCACAAAGAGTGACTGTTTGGTGCGGTTTATGGGCTGGCGGCATCATCGGGCCGTATTTTTTCCAAAATGAGGCCGGTCAGGCAGTTACTGTGAATGGTGTTCGCTATCGTGAGATGATAACGAATTTTTTATGGCCACAATTGGAAGATATGGATGTGGACGATATGTGGTTTCAGCAGGACGGTACCACTTGCCACACAGCTAACGAAACAATGGCTCTTTTGCGCAACAAATTCAATGGCCGTGTTATCTCACGTAATGGCGATGTCAATTGGCCCCCAAGATCATGTGATTTGACACCGTTGGACTTTTTACTCTGGGGTTATTTGAAAGAAAAGATGTACGTCGATAAGCCAGCAACAATTCAAGAGCTAAAGGATGAGATAATTCGGCACATTAACGGCATAGAAACTCCATTATGCCTCAGCGTCATCGAAAATTTGGACCATCGTATGGAGGTGTGCCGCCGAGGTCGCGGCGCTCATTTGGCCGATATTTTGTTACATACATAATTGAGTAATACCAATATATCATAATAAAATAAAATTTCAATAATTTCCTAAATAGTTTGTGTTTTATTCAAAATCAACATCGGCCCTTGAAAATTTAACCACCCTTTATATCCCCGGATTTAAGTTGAACTGAACTAATCACTTAGATGGAAAAGCTCATGGTGGTACAGCTATACTAACGATAACGGCCGCGATATATTGTCCGGCACGCTTCGAAATAATATAAAAGCAATAAAAAAAAATTTAAAATTGATAAAATGCCCATCATGATCAATGCGTAATGAAAATATTCACAGCGATCTATATATCTTCATCTTTATTGGCGTTGGCACCGCTTACGCGATTATAGCCAAATCAATATTAGCGCGCCATTCATCTCTTCTTTTCGCTGTTTGGCGCCAGTTGGAAATACCAAGTGAAGCCAGGTCACTCTCCATCTGATCCTTCCAACGGAGTGGAGGTCTTCCTCTTCCTCTGCTTCCACCAGCAGGTACTGCATCGAATACTTTCAAAGCTGGAGTGCTTTCGTCCATTCGAGCGACATGACCAGCTAGCGTAGCCGCTGTCTCTTCATTCGCTGAACTATGTCAATATCATCATATAGCTCGTACAGTCTCATCGTCTGGGGTATTCGACGTTGCCTGGAGAGTTCAAATTTGGCATAAAAATTTTGTTTAATATTATAGAACTGTAATTTTTTTTCAACAATTAAACCACACCTTCAACCCCTTTGCCCGCACCCAAAGAAAAAATTTAATTTTTTTAAATATTATTTTGAAATTTTATTTACACATAGATTTAATCATCCAACTCAATTTCTGATTAATCATTAGAATCACCAGAAGGGTCCAAATCTCATTTTCCCATTGCTGACGTGATTGTTTTATAGTTTGGTAGAGGTGGGCGTTTTTTTTTTTCGTGGAAATCAAGACGCATGCCCTAAATTGGAGAAGGAGCACCAATTAAATATACATATATATAATAAATATAGTTTAAAAAACTAAAAAAACACGCTTTTAAAGAATATTGTACTAAAAAGTTGAAAATAATTTTGAAAATAAACTTAAGACAATAGTATATAAAAAATACTTGTATAATTAAGAGAAAAGCGTGGGGCGCTTTGTACCATAATTTCCATATATCGAGCGCCCCACACTTTTCTCTTAATTATACAAGTATTTTTTATATACTATTGTCTTAAGTTTATTTTCAAAATTATTTTCAACTTTTTAGTACAATATTCTTTAAAAGCGTGTTTTTTTATTTTTTTAAACTATATTTATTTTTAACTTTTTAGTTTAATATTCTTTAAAAGCGTGTTTTTTTAGTTTTTTTAAACTATATTTATTGTAAACTATTGTCTTAAGTTTATTTCCAAAATTATTTTCAACTTTTTAGTTTAATATTCTTTAAAAGCGTGTTTTTTTAGTTTTTTTTAAACTATATTTATTTTTTATATTTTTCTAATTAACTCTATTTTGATTTTTTTTTTCTCTGAATTAATCCGAGAACGTATAATAATTATTAGTATGTATTATTATACGTTCTCTGATTAATTTTGTTAACGCTACGATGTATGCAACGATTCGCATTTCAAATATTTCATATTGGGATCGCGTCACCGCTAAAAAGTTACAAACTGACAGACAGACATACTGACAGACAGACATACTGACATACTGACAGACAAGTGAAGCTAATATAAAGCGTGTAATAATAAGTTTATTTCCAAAATTATTTTCAACTTTTTAGTTTAATATTCTTTAAAAGCGTGTTTTTTTTAGTTTTTTTTAAACTATATTTATTTTATATATTTTTCTAATTAACTCTATTTTGATTTTTTTTTCTCTGAATTAATCAGAGAACGTATAATAATTATTAGTATGGATTATTATACGTTCTCTGATTAATTCTGTTAACGCTACGATGTATGCAACGATTCGCATTTCAAATATTTCATATTGGGATCGCGTCACCGCTAAAAAGTTACAAACTGACAGACAGACATACTGACAGACAGACAATCTGACAGACAGACAATCTGACAGACAGACATACTGACAGACAAGTGAAGCTAATATAAAGCGTGTAAAAACAGAGGCATGTCAGTGCCTTCCAAGCTATCAACAAATAAATTTATTCAAAAAATTCATTTCCAGAATTGCAATATTTATGCTAAACATCAGCTGAGTATCGAAAGCAGTATTGTAAAAGTGTACAAGGTTTGCAATGCTTCGGCAATTATTAAGTAGCTTAAATAAGAGCAATATCTATTAATTGAACGAAATTCAAAAAGAGTCTGATCTGCTAGCAGCTGCTGAGATAATCTTAGAGCGACTCGACAAAAAAGGTTTTATGTGACGTCAACGACAACTATCAAGAAAACAGACCAATCTTTAACCGACTCGTTGAATAAACACATTTTATTGAATATTTCGGTTGGTCGGTTGCTTGATTGACTTTATCCACGGGTTTCCTATTTAAGGTAATCACTTATAGTGGGTATTAAAAATTTGTATAAAATATTCCGCAGATATTTGTGCTCGACCCACCGGAATGCGGCTTTTTGTTACATAGTCGTACGTATTGCACAATACCCATAATTCTTTTTTATGTAAACGCGTGTTGCTGGGTTTGGAAGACACGATATTTGCTCATAATAGCGTGTAATAATCCGTATAATAGTTCATCAAATAATACTCAAAAACTATAAACCCAAGGCTTTCGAGCCGTTCAGTACCATTTATTTGTTTGTCTCGCCATACATACAAAGAAATGTATTTGATTATGGTTGTTATTATTATGCATTACAATTTATAGTGCGGGTAAAGTTGAGGGTTGAACAGCTATTATTTGGATTAAGTATATGCTTAAGTATGTTTGTGTTGTTGGCTTTTGGGAATCGTATCATGTCAAATTATTATTTTACAATTGACGCTTAGATGCCCCCAGTGTTGTTAAAACATCTAAGGGTGAGAGAAGTCAAGAGCAGACAGCACATTAGCTTTGCTTGGTTTTCCCTTGTTGTGTATGAATTTGTGCACGCACTGTTGGTGTTTGTAGATTAATTGTTGTTCAGTAAGTTGTACTGATGATAGTAATTAAGTAAATCAATAGAATATCAACAGGACCAATCATGGAAACAATGAGAGGATCAAAGCGATGAATAAGGACCGCAGGTAGAGTATTTAACTGATAATAGGTATTAATTTATGTATCGATACAGTCACTTTGATATGTGCATATGGATATAGTAGGGATTTATCATCTTGTCCCTGTTAATTAATTTAGTGACCAAGTAAACCCCGGTCCTTCTTCAACATATCTTTACCAGTAAGATTGATTGTCCGTTGGATTTCAAGGCTGGCATTGCTGTTGTTGCTGTTTATGCTGTTGGCGCGTATGTGCTGCCTGTTTGTTCGATGACACAGCTATTTTCTTTTGTTCCTTTTCAGAGACTTTTTGTGTTGTGTCCCTTTCGTCCAATCGAAGGCAAAAACTTTTTCCATAAGTAAGTGTGATAAGACAAAGTATAACAATAGTTCCAAACAATATAATGTTAGAAAGCTCAAGCTGGAAGACAGCATATAAGTGTAAGCATTACAGAGTCGACTTCAACATATAATTTCAATGTTAGTGTAGAGTAGACACCCCGGCCCCGTTTAAAGAACCATCTTTTAAGATACCTGTAACAATGCACGCTTGTGCGGTGGACGGCAAAAATTACCTAAGAGTTGGCATCAATTAAACGGCTTAAGCTAAGAAGTTGAAACTCAGCACATTAATTCCCCTAACTAAAGTAATTATGAACATAAAATTTCAAAAAATAATTCGCTCACAACCGAAGTAATTAGACTTAGCTGAACCGTTCAAATTGGCGACTGGTTTAAATTTTATTTTATTTTATTTTATTTCAATAATAAAAATTAAACTATACAAAGAATTTAAACAATAAAAAAGAATATATTTGACCAAGATAAACAAAATATTAGAAAGTGTTTAGTTCATAATGCTACTTTCATCACTAAACAAATTTTCATTTTCTCCGCCGTCATCTTCGTAAATATCCTAATATACATCAGCCTTATGGAATAAGTGAACATATCAATAATTCCAATACTTCAGTTGGTTAATTTTGGTGATTAGAAATTATTTCAGGGATATGTATGTATTAAAAACGTATGCATTGTTGGAGGTATATTATACCAAGGTATTTATCCACAAAGTGCCTAGCAGCGACATGGAAATACGTGCTGGACTTTTCAACATTTATTTCATGTCATCAGCGCAAATATATACCGAGGGATCATAGAAATCAATAACGACTTTTCGAAATGCAGTTAAGCGTACTGCTGGCTTCCCATTAATTGACGCTAGTACAGGCGAGCTTTATCTCTAGGATTTAGGGACTAAAATTTCAACCTAAGGCAGTGTGCCAATCGGTATATTTTTTTCCTACGGTGAGATGAGGTGCGAAAAATTTACTATGTTGTGAAAATATTTTAAAATTTTTCCGGTGATGAAAGGAAAATTCGGACTCTTAAATCCAGCACGTTCACAAAAGTTTTCGAATTAATTTCCATAAAACATCACGGATGGTCATGCGAATATGAAGTCATTTGTTTTTTATATTGGATGGCATGTGGCTGTATTAATTTGAATTTGTTATGCTCTTCATAGCATGTATTCAAAAAAGGCCAAGGGTCACCACAAAATTGTCAGAACTTCAATGTTTACAATTTTCATCCGAAGAAGAATTGTTGGTCAATAATAGTGATGTATATGTACAAATATAATAAATTATTTATATTTGTATCATTAAGTAAATAAACCACTATTGAATTTCGAAGACAGTTCAGTCAGTGCTTTGGGAAGGAATCTTGCTCTGCATAATTAATATCCTGTTATTAGTGAATTTACTGAATTAAATAACGAAAATGCTTTCACTTTTCTCTGTTCATTTTGAATAAACTCGTTTGCTATAGATATTTGTGATATTTTTGGAATCAAAAACTGTAATTATTGAATAATATCAATCATTTTTTCAGGTATTTCTCTGGGTGACCAAATTGCATGAATGCTGCGTAGTTCAGGAGCTGTTAAAATCTACACTCTATCCTAAAGAGATTATTTTCATTCACCAACAAACGAAAACTATTCGAATAAATAAATCAGAAAAAAGAATAGAAAAAAACACAAAAAAAAATTTAAAAAAGGGAATTTATATGGAAAAAAGTTGTCCACAAAGAATAAAAACGTAAAACTGTTTATTTTTAATTCTCTCGTAATAAAATTACATCATTTATAATATATTACAAATTTGTTTTGAGATAAAGTTTTCCCGGGGCGAAAAGTAAAGCGCTAAAATGCGTTGGCCGATATATTGGATCTTGCACTTTTCGCGAGTGCAGCTAGAGCCGATATATCGATCCCCTGCAGTTAAAGGGTTAAGGCTTGCCAATGATGAAACTAATTTTTTAAGTTACCAACATGGAATTCTTACTGCTTATATTAACGTGGCTTCTAATGAGGAAAAGATGCTGTATACACTCATTGCATGGCATATAAATTGATATAATGGCTATTCGTTGGACTGGTCCACAAGATTTTGGCTTCAGCTTGCGGTTATTCTTTATCGTTGTTTTGCCATTGGCAAGAACGGCACGTGACTCTAAGCGTACAACAATGTCATACAATACATCATATTATTTCCAGTGTAGGCAAATTTATTGTGTAAAAGAGCAAACGTAAAGATGGTGTAGATTTGTCGTTATGTCGAAGCGCCAAAAAAAAAACGCTTTGCTTATTTAAAGCTGCACATGTGTCATAGGAATGCGTACTAAATTTTGTTTGCGTCATGCCACCAACACACAGCATGGTGGGAAGCCATTGCTTGGGGCACACAATAAATAAGTATTTAACCATCACATTTTCGTTTATTTATTACTGGAGAAAATAATAAGAGCGGCAGAGCTGAATAGAGAAAGTACAATGTTCTATAAGAGTGTATAACTGCTAGCGTACGCCGATGATATTGACATTGTTGGCCTCAACAACCGCGGCTTGGGCTCTGCTTTTTCCAGACTGGATGAAGATATGGGTCTGGCAGTGAGCGAGGGCAAGACGAAATATCTCTGTCATCGCACAAACAGTCGTCGCGTCACTATTGACAGTCATAACTTTGAAGATAATTTCGTCTATCTTGGAACCAGTATTAACACCAAAAACAATGTCAGCCTTGAAATTCAACGCAGAATCACTCTTGCTACTTTGAACTGAGTAGGCAATTGAAAAGTAAACTTCTCTCTTGACGAACGAAAAGCAAACTCTATAAGTCGCTTGTCTTGCTTTATGGTGCGGAGGCATGCACGATGACAGCATATGATGGGTCGGCGTTAGGAGTTTTCGAGAGAAAGGTTTTGCTTAAGATTAGAGCAGCCGTTGGAACGATGAGCTGTATGAGATATTGACATTGACGTAGTTCAGCGAATCAAGAAACAGCGGCTGCGCTGGCTAGGTCATGTGGTCCGGATGGATACGAATACTCCAGCTTGGAAAGTTTTCGATGCAGTACCCGCCGATGGAAGCAGAGGAAGAGAAAGTCCTCTACATCGTTTGGAAGACCAGGTAGAAAAGGACCTGGCTCTACTTGGTGTCCCCAATTGGCGCCAAACAGGGAAAAAAGGAAGTGAATGGCGCATTGTTATAAATTCGGCTATAATCGCGTAAGCTGTGTCTACGCCATTAAAGTAAGCAAGTAAGTAAGTAATTTTCGTTTACTTATATGTATATGACATTCAAAAATTCATCACATATGTATGTAAATATAGAATTATTTGATAAGCACAATCAGCTCGACTGCACAGATTTTCATTGGGTTTTCAACGAAATTGAGTGAATTTTGAGGAGGGTTTAGCTATATAATTAAGTTTTGCACACAAGTTTTTTTATAAATATGTGTTCACGATGAGCACCGAAACTACTGAGCCGATTACGTATCCGTCATTGATTTGTGTATTTGTGATCCGAATTGCTTGTCATTTGGAACAAAGATAGTTTTTTTCCTTCATATCAATTGGGGAAATATTTCCTTCCGCGAAGGGATTCATGTACCGATCCTCTGTTTTAAAAAAGAAAAGAAACCTGTGACCAAGCACACTGCATGCGACTAAGCTATACTGCTACAGTCCTATTGTGTCTCTAGTGTGAAGAACATTGCTATTGTTTTCACGAACTTAAGTAGTCGGTCTGGCCACTTGGTCATTGCCGACTGAAGATCCTGTAGTCTTTCTGCACTAAGTATGCGTAATCTTTGTCTTCCGAAATCCGGACATACACAGATTATCTGCTCCATTGTATATACACATTCTTTGCATTTCCTACATTTGTTGTCTGCAGTCAGATCTATCTAAAGTGAGACGCCAGAAGGCAATGCCATTTTAATAGTCCTATCAGCAACCTGGAGTCCGGTCTCTTAACAGATAGTACAAACTTAGTGAGTTTATTATTGTATGTTTTACACATAGTTTTCGCGATTCCGCAGTCTTTAGCTCGTTCTCAGAGTCTATTCGCCTGACGAACTATTGGGTAGTCCCAAAATAAAACCAGCGATTTTTAATACATACGCCATTGACAATTTTTTTTTTTAACAGCTTGTGACGATTAACATTTTTTTTTTGACAGTTATAAGCTGTTACTTTTAGTTTGAAAAAAGGTACGCGAATTTTGTTTATATTTGTTTGTTTGGCGTCAATTTTAATATGGAGCCCACAAAAGAACATTTTCACCATATTTTATTATTTCCTTAAATGAAAAAAATGCAGCGAAGGTTGCTAAAAACTTGCACCATTTGTTTGGTGATAAGGCCTTAAAAGAAACACAGTGTCGAAGTTGGTTTGTCATATTCCGTTCGGGAGATTTTTCACTCAAAGATAAGCCACAGTGAAGTTGATAATGACGATATCAAGGCTTTATTGGAATCGGTTCGCCATTTAACTGAGGGTAGATTGGAGAGAAGCTAAATATACCAAAATCAACCGTTCATAATCATATATGACGTCTTGGACTGGTAAAAAAAATGATATTTAGGTACCACATGTATTGAAAGAAATTCATTTAACAAGCCGCTTCAACGCAAGTGATATGCATCTTAAACGCAATGAATATCATCCGTTTTCAAAGCAAATCATAACTGGAGATGAAAAATGGATTGTTTACAATAACGTCAACCACTTCAAAGGCTGATATTCACTAAAAGAAGATTATGCTGTCAGTTTGGTGGGATTGGAAAGGTGTGGTATATTTTGAGCGGCTTCCAAGGATCCAAACAATAAATTCGGATGTCTACTGTGAACAAACTGAGTACATCCATCGACGAGAAGCGGCCAGAATTGGTCAATAGTAAAGGTATCATATTTCACAAGGACAATGTTGCCAGACTATCATTTGTTTCGATCTTTGCAGAACTTATTAAATGGTAAAACTTTCGAAAATGGCGAAGCTATAAAATCGCACTTGGTTCAGTTTTTTGCAGATATAGACCAGAAGTTCTATGAGCGTGGAATAATGATGTTGGCGGGAAGATGGGGAAAGGTCATCCAACAAAATGGATATTACATATAAATATTTAAATTTTTTTTGGGGGACCCCATTAGTATTACTTCTTGCTTTTGTTTCATTTCATTGAATAGCACTGGAAGGTTCGATGATGCGTCCTGTTTTAAGTAGACACCCTCCTTACCAAGTTCGTCAGCTATCTAATTTCCTTCAATGTCCGTGTGGCCTTGTAACCAGTAAATCTACAATCTTCTGTTTTCAGACAGTATAAAAGGCTGGATCACCGCTGGGCTATCCACATAGATGTGTATTATTTTCCTTTGAAAATCATCGCATTGCACTAACTCTGTCACCATTTTTATAGCAAATATTTCGGCTTGGAAAGTACTGCTATAGCTTATGCGACTACCTTATCTCTAGTTTGGCGCAGTAAACTGAAATCCCTACTCCTTCGTTCATTTTAAACCATCTGTTAAGACATGAAGAGCTTTATCTGCATATTTCCGACCTTTGCCTCTATTGTAGCTGAAAACAGCTTCCTGAAATTCAGGCGTGTCTATTCGTACGCTCAGGGCTAACGCTATACTACTGTGCCCGAATGTCCTGACTTTCAGCTGTCGGGAAGCATATAGCCTCGCAGCAGATAGGAATGCTCTGTTTTTGGCTACCAGGTTTGCTAAAAATTGCATGTAGCGCTACAGATGGTGTTGTTTTGAGTGCCCCAGTGATGCTGATTATTGAAAATCTGAGTATCCTCTCCAGCCTATCGTGATATGTAATTTTGTCCATAGCTTTCCACCATATTTGCATGTATGTAAGTCCGCTGATACCTGTTTCTCCAAGGCAACGCACCCGTTCACACCGCTCGGGTTGCGAAGGATGCCTTAAAAGCTGCTGGATTTATAGAAAGTAACCATCAACTCTATAGTCCGGACATGACTCATCATGACTTTTCCTGTTTTCAAATTTAAAAAAGAAGTTACGGGGACAAAGATTTACAGACGAGAGTGAGATGAAAGCGGCATTTCGAAGAGAAATCTAAAGAATATTTTTTTAGCGGTATAAAGGCATTGATCTAACTATTTCATTAAGTTCTTTAGAACGTGATTTTATCAGCCGCCTCTCATATGGTTTGATATACTTGAAATTAGGTATGAAAGGAGGTTTTTGTTTAGTCAATATTTTACTTAGGTCGGCATGAACACCATTTCTTCTCCCAGGAAGTGGACCAGAGACTGACCTATCCAAAAAATCGTTTTGGATGATATCCGTACGTTCATTATAAAAGAAGCGCTGTGTTTACACCTCTTTTGAGCATATCAAACCTTATGTATTGGATTTTAGGATATTTAAGTATTAATTTTCCTATCTGAAAAACCGATTTAAAGAGGGCTGTACGATATAATCTTCTGATTCAAATATTTATTTCTTAAGGATACAGAATATCAAATGCTTTTTTGACGAATTTTTTGCCCAAAATCTTATAACTGGACAAATCAGTTGTATAGGCCTGTACACGTATGCCTCCTAATTCAACGATTTTAGTGTTACGCCAAATTTTACGCTTTCTAACGCTTTTATGATGAAATTTGTTACCCTTACAGGCCTATTCTGTCGAGGTAATAAAATTTACTTTGGTACTTTTGGTGCCACTAACATCCAAAAGTTATGGAAAATGAATTTAAATTAAAAATTAAGTTAAATTTTCTAATTGCGGTCGCCCCTCGGCAGGGAATGTCCACCCCTCCGAGTTTATTTCGGACATGAAATAAAGGTTCCTCGTAAAAAAACCATCAGCCGTTCGGAGGCGGCTTAGTATAAACTGTAGGTCCCTCCATTTGTTGGAAAAGCCACAAACTAGAGGAGGAGCTCGGCCGAAAATCGTTTCAGCGATTACAAAGCGCCAATTATCTATACTTAATATTATAAATGCGAAAGTCGTTTCGTTTGCTGCGCTTTCACGCAAAAACTACTTAACCGATCATCATGAAACTTTGTACACATACTCTTGGAGGTATCAGAATGAACATACATAGGTTACTTTTTATTTAATAAAAAAAATTATTTTTTAAATAAAATAAATAAACTTTTTTGTCCAATAGCCTCCTTATGGAGCTACGTTAACGCCATCTAGCGGGTAAAAGCTAAAGATATTTTACATCGACTTCAGCAAGTACATACAGATATGACTTTCAATGAACATATTTACAAAGCGCCAATTATCTATACTTAATATTATAAATGCGAAAGTCGTTTCGTTTGCTGCGCTTTCACGCAAAAACTACTTAACCGATCATCATGAAACTTTGTACACATACTCTTGGAGGTATCAGAATGAACATACATAGGTTACTTTTTATTTAATAAAAAAAATTATTTTTTAAATAAAATAAATAAACTTTTTTGTCCAATAGCCTCCTTATGGAGCTACGTTAACGCCATCTAGCGGGTAAAAGCTAAAGATATTTTACATCGACTTCAGCAAGTACATACAGATATGACTTTCAATGAACATATTTACAACCAAACGCTAATTCTAATTGAAAACAAGGTTTTCACAATGGTTGGAAAAAAATTAGAGGATTTTGGGATGCAAAGCCCTCAAAGAGATAATGAGGATGATTTCAACAATGAAATTGCTCGAGAGTTAGATTATGATTTCATAGCACTGCAGCGACAAGTAGAAGAATTAATACCTTTGTTACTTCCAGAGCAGGCTCATGTTCTTCATCTAGTTTTACGTAGAATAGAATACGGTAAAGGTGGACTCTTCTTTCTCGATGCACCAGGTGGAACCGGAAAGACGTTTTTGCTCAACTTATTATTAATGTACATCAGAAAAAACAGAAAAATAGCAGTTGCAGTAGCTTCGTCGGGTTTTGCCGCGATGATGTGGATCTCATTGCTCATGTTTTTCCCGAATTGCAACAGAATTTGGGTTGTGATCAGTGGCTGTGCGCAAGAGCAATATTAGCACCAAAAAATGAAGAAGTTAATAGAATCAACAATGACATTTTAAAAGAGGTGGAAGGAGAAATGGTGGAATATTTATCAATGGATACAATTATGGATACAGAATTAAGTACCTCATATCCTGTAGAGTTTTTAAATTCACTTGAATTGTCGGGTGTACCATCACATAAGCTTCAGTTGAAACTAAATGTACCAGTAATGCTTATGCGAAATTTAAATGCTCCTCTGCTATGTAATGGAACACGACTTCGGATAACGAAATTGGGACAGAATATACTTGGTGCTACTATTTTAACAGGTGTCAGGTGTAATCATACCTCGGATTCCAATTATTCCCACTGACCTTCCATTCCAATTTAAAAGAGTTCAGTTTCCCGTCAAACTTAGCTTTGCCGTAACTATAAACAAAACACAAGAACAGACATTACAGGTAGCACGAGTGCATTTAGAAAAGTCATGCTTTTCTCATGGTCAACTATATGTAGCCTGTTCGCGTGTGTCTAATGCCCGGAATTTACAAATATTTACACCCAACGGAAAAACGTACAATATAGTTTATAGAAATATCCTTGACTAATAATCTGCATTTTATATTTTCAATTGTTACCATTCCGAATTATTTATTTTCTTTATAGTGACATATATATTTTAATATTTGTTGTATTGATTCAATAAAGTATACTTTGAAATTTGAAACTTCATTGCATGTAGTAATTTTTTTAAATAGATAATCTCAGACAAGCAATAAAATATATTCTTTATATTGATCCGTTTGAACTATAATGATCTCTTATTGGATGGATTTAATGCGGGCGAAGCCGCGGTTAAAAGCTAGTATAATATAAATATTAAAATTTACCATTCAGTAAATTTTGTTACTATTTCGTATTCTGAGTTACCAATGAAATAGGAGGTAGCAAACAATCTCTGTGTTGTTAATTTGAGGAAAAATAAAAACCAAAATGTGTAGGCATAGTTTACGTCTAGAATTCATTGAAGATGAAGAAAAAGTGCAAAAAGGCGCATGTTAAGAAGAAAATTACACTTTTAATTTGGAAGATAGCATTTTCATTCAGCTTTTGTCGTCCTGGTATATTTTCCATAATTAGGTTCAAGTATTTATGATTTTATAAACAAATAAATAAAGCTTTTTTATTTTGTTGCGCTCCGTCTTCCATTTTGATGTGAATATTTTTTTTTATTTTTCCAACTGGCAAATGTAATTTGACATGGTCGAAATAAAGCAGTGGTGCCAAAGTTGTTTCAAGCAATGTAACCTGTGCGCTAGAATACCAAATTCAATTTCGGGTGTTAAAAAAAAGTAACAAAATTTTCTTTACCGGTAACAGTGAGAATAGGCCTGTAAACCTTATACCTGAACGAATCTGTTATATGACTTTTTTATTAAATTTAAATTCACAGCCGTTAGTTATTTTACATTTTATGCTCTACCATGAGACACTAAATGGTAATATTTAAAATAAATATAAAAAAACAGTAAAGAAGAGCCGTCTTCGGTCATTTCGGGGGCTTTACACCTTTCATGACCATTTCAAAGTTATAGTATTTCATTTTAGGATTAAAAATTAATTCTTACCAGGTGTGTTTGTTTAAGTGTGCCGGTTTTACTAGTAGATGTCGCTAGCAATATGTATACATTTCTATGATTTGGCATGTATGTAACTTTTTTCTATTGACATTATCCTACAAAAATACGCAAGACACATTCCGCCAAAATAATAGCGTCATATTTTTTTACCTCAGTGAATATGTCGAGTTTCGTTCCAAGTAAATCGCATTTGCGGCATTCGTTTCTTTTCTTATTTCATCAAAAGAAAAAAGCAGCTGAAGCTCTCCGGTTGCTGGTAGAAACTTATGGTGAACATGCTCCAGTGCTTAGAACATGTGAGACATGGTTTCGTCAATTTATAAGTGGAGATTTCGATTTGACAGACAATGAACATCCTGGTGCAGCGAAAAAGTTCGAAGACGAGGAATTGCATGTTGATCCAACCCAATTGCAACAAAAATCGGCAGAAACACTACATGTGACTCGAGGAGCAATTTGCCAATGTTTAAAAGCCATGGGAAAGATCCAGAAGTATGGAAAATGGGTGTCAACGATAGACAAATGGAAAATCGAAAAACCGTTTGTGAAATGCTGCTTCAACGATTCAAAATGCATCGAATTGTCACGGGGGACGAAAAATGAATTTATTTTGAGAACCCGAAGCGAAAAAATCATGGCTTTCCCCTGGTGAAGCTGGCCCATCGACTGCAAGGCCAAATCGCTTTGGCCGTAAGACAATGCTCTGTGTTTGGTGGGACCAGTGTGGTGTGGTGTACTACGAGTTGTTAAAACCTGATAAAACGATGAACACGGATCGCTACCGACTACAAATGATCAATTTGAATCATGCGTTGATCGAAAAACCGTCGGTATGGGCCCGAAGACATGGCAAAGTTATCTTGCAACATGACAACGCGTCGTCTCATACCGCTAAACTGGGGAAAGACCCATTAAAAACACTTAATTGGGAAATATTATCGCACCCGCCGTACTCTCCAGACCTCGCCCCGTCCGACTATCACCTTTTCGCATCGATGGGACACTACCTTACAGAGCAGTGCTTCTCTAATTTTGAAGAAGTCGAAAAATGGCTGGTCGAATGGTTTGCCTCGAAAGAGAAAAAGTTTTTTTGGAATGGTATCCATAATTTGCCTGAGAGATGGGCGAAATGTGTAGAAACCAATGGTCTTTTTTCTTTATCGAAAAAACCGGCAAATATTAACTAACACCCCTGGTATTTATATCTGAAAAATTCAGTTTTCCGATTCCGATGATTTTCAGCAAGATCAATCGAATTTTAAAGTGCTGGGTAGACCATACCACCTATCTGCGGGCATTTGTCAAAACAACTTATCTTGAAATATAAAATTTCTAGGATTTTTGTATTAACATTAAAAAAGTGGTTATTTCTGCCTTATTGTGGTCTTACTGCGTTTTCGGGGTCACAAAATATTGAATATGCGCAAACGACCTTACTCAGGTAAGTTGGCCGTTTTCAAATAATTTATAAAAACAATGCAGCTTCGATTTGACAAAAGAACTTATTTCATTGTATGCCGCTGATTTTATTTCACTTTTTTTCAAATATGTTTCTTTGTCAAACTCAACATTTGAAAAATTGGTAACTTTATTAGGAATATATTATTTTTGCAATCAGTTTACTTTGAATGATTAGTGTGACATAACACCTTGTGCTGAGATAAGTGCTTTTGTGAAAATTGAGAATTGAACAAACATTATTTTAATTGTACTTAACTGTCCTTAATAAAATTATTAAAAAAAAAGTTGTTTTCTTTTGCTTCTATAACGCTTCAGTGGTAACTTGGATACATTTTATGGATGGAGGAGAAAAACTTGTAGCTTTGGCTAAAAAGCTGCCAAGCTACACGAATAAAAGATAATCGGCCATGAGTAATGAAAGAAAGTGTGACCAAAAAAATATACTTTTGAAGACGGAGCAATTATAGAATCATTTTTAAATGAACCAAGCACAACTATATATATGTAGGTATATGTAAGGACATGTTGGCACGACTTCAAGGTGAAAACTCTGTGTCAAGTTCAGTTAAGCTGGACATATCTGAAAAAAAGACAGATCTGAACTGACTATGACAATTCTGAATATATTCCGACCGACCAATCAAATTTAAATTCAACTGCTGACAGTATTAGAGCTATGACTGCAGTTTTGGAATTCAACACTTATGATTGGGATTCACCACAAGAAGACGAGTCTAAACTGTTTAACACCTGCCAACAACATCAGCATTTAAAAACATGAATAAACTCAATAAAATTGTGAAAAGAATATGTAACGTACAAAAAAAGGACGAAACAGCTCTTAGAGTGCAGGCAACATACGAAAATTAATTTTGAGCTACAAAAAAAACTTCTCAAGTTTAATAGAAGTTCAAGCGGAAAAAACTGAAACGCTTTTGAAGCCGTCAAATACCCGAAATCGGCGATATAACTTTCTATACCATTTGGGAAAAAAAAAATAGATTGTGCAAAAAATGTATTCTGTAAATATTCAATGAAACGAAATAAAGCATCAAAATTTTAATCAAATACAATATATAATAATAGAACTTGGCGAACCGATTGCGCATGATCAGGGTGGGAGTGCTCGAATAAATCAACAGAACTCCTCAATATCAAAGCCATTATAGCCGTTGCCACACCTATACAATCTATAATCATTATATCGCCTTTATGGTGAAAAAATTGCTGATAATATCAGAATCAAAATATCAGCAAATATTTCGTCAGTTGAATATCAAATTAAAAAAAACTTATGCAATCTTTACGAGATTTTAAAGGCAAAAAGACGCAATGTGCCAGACGAGGATGGAAAGTCTATGGTAATTTTACAACAAACAATGCATCATGAGGAAGCTGACCGTGGATATGAATGTAAAAAAACTGATAAACAGCGATCTGTAATCGATAAATCCGTTAAAATGTATTCGTTTAACTTGCAACAGTGTTTGCCTACTCCGTATATAAAGGGTGGTTAAATTTTCAAGGGCCGATGTTGATTTTGAATAAAACACAAACTATTTAGGAAATTATTGAAATTTTATTTTATTATGATATATTGGTATTACTCAATTATGTATGTAACAAAATATCGGCCAAATGAGCGCCGCAACCTCGGCGGCACACCTCCATACGATGGTCCAAATTTTCGATGACGCTGAGGCATAATGGAGTTTCTATGCCGTTAATGTGCCGAATTATCTCATCCTTTAGCTCTTGAATTGTTGCTGGCTTATCGACGTACACCTTTTCTTTCAAATAACCCCAGAGAAAAAAGTCCAACGGTGTCAAATCACATGATCTTGGGGGCCAATTGACATCGCCATTACGTGAGATAACACGGCCATTGAATTTGTTGCGTAAAAGAGCCATTGTTTCGTTAGCTGTGTGGCAAGTGGCACCGTCCTGCTGAAACCACATATCGTCCACATCCATATCTTCCAATTGTGGCCATAAAAAATTCGTTATCATCTCACGATAGCGAACACCATTCACAGTAACTGCCTGACCGGCCTCATTTTGGAAAAAATACGGCCCGATGATGCCGCCAGCCCATAAACCGCACCAAACAGTCACTCTTTGTGGGTGCATTGGTTTTTCGACAATCACTCTTGGATTCTCATTCGCCCAAATGCGGTAGTTCTGTTTATTGACGAATCCACTGAGGTGAAAATGTGCCTCATCACTGAAGATGATTTTCTTCGAAAATTTTCATAATAAGTCTGGATAACTTTAACACGTTGTTGGATTGTGTATCTCTCCATGGTTCAAATTGAGCAAGTCTGAAATAGAGAAATGTCAAATTAAATTCGGAAAAAAACTTGGCGTTTAGGTGTGGTTCACATTCAACATCGGCCCTTACAATTTAACCACCCTTTAAGAGCAGCAATGTTTTTCTACAAGCGCCCATTGTGGACGTTTAATTTTACCATTTATCATGAGGCGACCAACAAGGATAATTGCTATATTTGGAATGAAACGATTGCAAGACGAAGTGCAAACGATATTGGCTTTTGTATGTCCTGAACAAAAAAAAAAACCTTACCTTTTTTACAATGTTCAGAAATGTTGTGAATGTTCACTCAAGTATTGAAGTCATCTATCATAAATTTATTCTACGTCGCTCGAATGCAATTCTGTTCACGCACAGATAGAAAAAAAGAAGAAAAATTCATCTGCTTCTATTCAATATACATAAGATTCTGTAAATTTGATAGCAGTTACGAGCGAAAGATATATTACTCTACAGCTTTTACTGAAAATTCAAAGAGAAGGTGAAAATCAATTCGAAATTGACGTAGATGATTAAAAATATTGTTGTAAACCAAGTTTTGGGTTTAGTTACATGTGCTGAAATTTTTTCCTTGTACTAGAATATACTGGATTGAAATTAATTAAAGACAGAGTACACAAAGAACTTACATACTCGTATGTCAGGTATGATTTTTTTTTATTAAATTCTTTTTGTCAAAAAAAAAATTTTTTATTTTTGGTAAAAACTTTAACGGTTAGAGTAAATTAAACAGGCAAAAAATAATTTTTGAATACTGCTTTTAAGTTTTGTTTAACATTCAAGTTTTTTTTTAGCAGTGTCAACGAATTTTATAGTAGTCTTGCTCAATTTTTCGTCATTATAGTTTCCAACTCCAAAAGCTTTTTCTTAAAAAAGACAACGCATTGATATTTATTTGGATTTAGTAGTAGAAGGCTAAAGAGTAACTCATATACATATGTAGGTATAACTAAACGTCATTAGCATGTATGTAAGTGAAAATCATAATATTTAAGGACAATTTTTAGACCGTTTACGTATAATACAAAAAACAGAGGACCGAGAATCGATCCTTTAGAAGCTTCCTTTATACTGTGATCCATTTCGGGAAAGAAAAAACACAGAAAATTAAAATTTAATAGGGATTGTTTATTATCATTCGAAAGAACATTCTTTGATGGTCCATTCATTGACTCCAATTTTCAATGCCTCGTTCAAGCATTTCGACTTGTAAACGGCGAATGACACACGTGATGGTTTGCTCCAAGGCCTTAATCGAAGCGGCGTTGTCTGCATAGACTTCACATTTTACATATCCCCATAGGAAAAATTCTAAAAGTATGATATCACACGATCTTGGCGGCCAATATACCGGCCCAAAACATGAAATGATCTGCTCCCCGAAGTGTTCTCTCAATAAATCTATTGATTGAAGCGATGTATGGAAAGTGGCGTCTTTTTGTGTCGCCTGATTCTT
Source organism: Ceratitis rosa (assembly GCA_037013455.1). Classification (NCBI taxonomy): domain Eukaryota; kingdom Metazoa; phylum Arthropoda; class Insecta; order Diptera; family Tephritidae; genus Ceratitis; species Ceratitis rosa. The sequence continues at coordinate 1,387,249 of JAWMAG010000036.1, read as the reverse complement.
ACTTCTTACTTTGCTGGCGTAGACATGGTTTATGCGATTTTAGCCGAATTTATAACATCGCGCCATTCATTACAGATCCCTCTCTGCCTGGTCTCTCCAACGCAGTAGAGGTCTTCTTCTTACTCTGCTTCCACCTGCGGGTACTGCAATGAAAACTTTCAGAGCTCGAGTAGTCTTATCCATCCGGACCACATGAGCTAGCCATATATCTCATACAGCTCATCATTCCATCGGCTAAGCTATTCGTAGTTACTGTAGGAATCTACTTTATTTAAGTATTTGTAAACCCCTTTTCCAAACATGCATAGATCACCCATTCGCACACGTAATTTTACAACAACTGAACCACAAAATGAAATCACGAACTCTAATACAGATTTTAATACAACACAAAATTTAACTCAAGACATTCATACACATAATTTTAGACCGAATTCAAATTCTATTAAATTACCTCCGTTTTTGAATGAATGTCCTGAAGCATGGTTTTTGCTTGTTGAAGGACAATTTGAAATTAACAACATTTATAATGATAACATTAAATTTCAAAATGTTTTAATTGCTCTTCAACGAGAACCTATTTTCAAAATTATCGATGTTGTTAATCCACCTCCGATGTCGAATAAATATGAAACAATTAAGAAAGTTCTTTGTGAGAGATTTTCTCTTAGTGAAGAAAAGAGGTTGGAACTGAACTTGGTGATCGTTCATCTTCAGAGGTATTTAGATATATGAAATCTTTAACTGGTTCAGATTCAATTGTTAATCATGAATTACTTTTCTTTTTTCGTAAACTACCTCAACAAATTCAAATTCATTTAACTTCTTCTAGTAATCAAAATAAAGATGAAATTATTATTTTGGCTGATAAAATTTTCGATTTAATTAATAATCCTCAAGTATCTGCAATAACTTCAACCTTTCATAATAATAATAATATTTTAGAACAATGTGTTAAAAATTTAACTAACAACTGGAATTTTTCAAACTTTAAACAAAATTACAGAAGATATTAATGAATTACAAACTAGATCTAGATCTAGATCTAGATCACTAGATAACATATATTATTTTGATTATTATTATTCCTGGGTCTTGATGAATTTCTTGATCTAGATCTATATCTATCTCTAGATCTAGAGATCTAGAAATTCATCAAGACCCAGGAATAATAATAATCAAAATAATATTTGTTGGTATTATCAAAAATTTAAGAATAATGCCTTCAAATGTGTTCAACCTTGCAATTTTAAAATAAACACAAATATTTTAAATGCAAATTCTTTAAACTAAAACGTTCCATTATGACGGTGGCCGATAATGGAAATATTAGTAAACTTACACGTCACCTTTTTATTTTCGATAAATTTGACAAATTAAATTTTTTGATTGATACAGGCGCAATCGTTTCAATTATGCCTTCTTCAAAATTCAAATCATTTGAAAGAAATTCTGATCTTAAACTTTCAGCTGCAAATGGATCTAATATAGAAACATTTGGAACAAAACTTTTAAAACTTGATTTAGGTTTAAGAAGAGATTTCGAATTTCCATTTATTATTGCCGATATTTCAACTCCAATTATTGGTGCTAATTTTTTAGAAAAATTTGGAATTTTAGTAGATATCAAAAATAAAGAAATAACAGATTTAACAACAAAATTTAAAATTTCTGGATCTACTGGTTTTTGTGACATTTTCTCTCTTCGAATTCCCATTATTGAAAATAAATTTACGAATATTTTAAATGAATTTCCATCTATTACTTGTGAACCAGATTATACTAAACAAGTGCAACACCATACGGTTCACAGAATTGAAACAAAAGGGATTCTTCCTTTTTCTAAACCTCGTCGTCTTGATCCTATTAAATTAAAGATAGCGAAAACTGAATTCGAATTTTTAGTTAAAACTGGTATTTGTCGACCATCATATTCACATACCGCATCTCCTCTTCATTTAGTTCCCAAAAAAGAACCAAATGATTGGAGACCATGTGGGGATTATAGAAGTTTAAATTTTATATCTATTCCAGATCGATATCCGTTACCTCACATTCACGATTTAAATATTGATTTAAAAGATAAAACAATATTTTCAAAAATTGATTTAGTGCATAACATCAAATACTGAGGAAGATATACATAAAACAGCAAAAACCACTCCTTTTGGAATGTTTGACTTTGTACGTATGCCTTTCGGACTTAGAAACAGTGCTCAAACATTTCAACGATTTATTAATGAAGTATTTTCTGGATTAGATTTCGTATTTGTTTACATCGATGATATTCTAGTAGTTAGTGATAATGAAGATCAACATATTGAACATTTAAAATCAGTATTTAAAAGACTTGAAAATTACATTTTAAATATTAAACCTGCAAAATGTGTTTTTGGAACAAATAAATTAAAATTTCTTAGCTACGAAAATTTCAAGTGAAGGGATCAGACCATCTTTAGAACGTATTGAAACAATTTTAGAATTTGAAAAACCTCTGTCGATTAACAAATTACAAAAATTTTTAGGTATGGCAAATTATTATCATAGGTATATTAAAATGTTATCAGCAGAATTAAGTCCTCTGCACGAAATGTTAACATTTATAATTAAAAGTAAACTTAAGGAATTAAAATGAGCAGATGAAACCACACAAGCTTTTGAAAATGTTAAAAAAATTTCCGCACAAAAAACTTTATTAACACATTTTGACAAAAACGGTCAATTATCAATTGCAGTAGATGCTTCAAATGTTGCTATTGGAGCTGCTTTACAACAAAAGAGTAATAATACATTAGAACCGTTAGCATATTTTTCGCGAAAACTAACTCCAACTGAAATTAATTATTCAACATTCGATAGAGAACTTTTGGCAATATATAATTCAATTAAACACTTTAAACATTTTCTCGAGGGTAGAGTATTCACTGTTTACACTGATCATAAACCACTTACACATGTTCTAAATTTTAAAGCAGAAGATATCCTCGTCAAATTAGACATTTAGAATATATTGCACAATTTGCTAATGATACATTTGTGGTAAAGATAATAAAATAGCTGATACTCTTTCTCGTATCCCAGAAATTAATTCAATTTCAACAAAAGACATTAGTTTTCAATACCTTTATGAAGAACAACAAAAAGACGAAATACTTAAAAATAGTTTTCAGATCCAAATGCTAATAGTAATTTAAAAGAAATTAATGTACCTATTCTAAATCTCAATATTTGGTGTGATGTTACACAAACACCTTTTAGACCATAAGTTCCTAATTCAATCAGAAAAATTATTTTTGAAAAAATTCATTCTTTATCACATTCAAGTGTTCGAACAACTCGACGTCTCATTCAATCTAAATATTTTTGCATAATATGAGTAAAGAAATTAATAGTTGGACATTATCTTGCATTAACTGTCAGAAATCTTAAGTTACTAAGAACATTAAAACTCCAATTCAAAAGATTAATATTCCTTCTAGACGATATGGACATATTCATATGGATCTAGTAGGACATCTTCCAGTTTCAAAAGAGAATCGCTACATATTAACAATCATTGACAGACATACTCGTTGGCCGGAAGCATATCCACTTAAAGACATTTCAGCTGTTTCTGTTGCAACAACATTTATTCAAAATTATGTTCCGCGTTTCTGTATTCCACTCAATATAACGGTAGATCAAGGAACACAATTTACTTCAAAATTTTTTAATGAATTAACAAAGTTATTAGGTTCTCATAAAATACACACTTCTCCATATCATCCACAGTCAAATGGAATGATTACAAAATTTCAAAGAACTTTGAAAACTGCAATTACAGCATCAAATGATTCAGTTCATTGGTCTGAAATTTTACCGTGGATTCTTTTAGGCTTACGAACAGCGATTAAAGAAGATTTAAAATGTTCTTCAGCTGAATTAGTTTATGGTCAAACACTGAGGCTTCCGGGTGAACTTAATGTTTCCAATAATAATTATAATAGCGAAATCGAAAATACAAATGAAATTCTTTCTAAATTAAGAAAACATTTCTCACTTGTTCGATCGAAAGTAATACATCATAAAAAAGAAAATAGTTTCATTCCTAAAAATTTAACTACTGGTGAATACGTATTTGTTAAAGTTATTCATAAGTCTAATCTTCAACCCCCTTATGAAGGACCATTTAAAGTTATATCCAAACATAACAAAACTTTTGAAATACAATATGGAAATAAAATTAAAACAATATCCATAGATTTACTTAAACCTGCAAACATTATGTCAACCACTTCTTCACGAAACACAACTACACTGATAAACACCAAACAAAAAAAGTTACATTTAACCTTAATTAATAATAATAAATATGCGTTTCACTGGAGGGGGAGTAAATGTAGGAATCTACTTTAACATTTTTAACTTACTATTTTCAATTTTTAAATTTTTATGTTGCTGAATTTTTAATTTCAAATATTTTTTTTTCTGAATTATAATAATTTTCATTTTCAAATTGTTTACTTCTGGTTAAATAAATTTTATTAAAAAAAATATTAAAATTTTTGTATTAATATATAGAAATAAACTTCTATAGTTACCAACTCGTAGGGGACCGCAAATCTCACGCAAAATAATTATTTTCTCCAGCAATAAGTTAAAGAAGTCACACGATAAGGAATCAGCCTCTCTGAAACCTCCTTTGGTATCGAACGGCTCGGAGAGGTCTTTCCCGCTCATGACGGAGATTTTAGTGTTGCTTACGTCAGTTTACATAGCCGTATAAGTTTTGCGGGGATACCAAATTCAGACAAAGCAGCGTAAAGGCAGCTCCTATTCGTGCAGTCGAAGGCGGCTTTCAAATCGACGAAGAGGTGGTGGGTGTCGATTCTCTTTTCACGGGTCGTTTTGAAGTTCCGGCGCATGGTGGATATCTGGTCAATGGTTGACATACCAGGTCTAAAGACACACTGATAAGGTCCAATCAGTTTGCTGCTTTTGTCCGACCATATTCTGCAAAGTAGTAGTAGATGCATGCACCTTGTCAGCTTTTCACCGCCATGTTTGAATAGTTCTTCCGGTAGGCCGTCAGCTCCAGCCGCTTTGCTGTTTTTTAAGAGAGCGATTGCTGTTCTAACTTCTTTATAGTCTGGTAATGGAACGTCTTTTCCATCGTCTTCGATTGGGGTTTCGGGTTCACTATCTCCGGTTACTCCGTTTTCACTGCTATTCAGCAGGCTGGATAAGTGTTCCCTCCACAAATTTAATATGCTCTGGGCATCGGTGCCTAGATCACCTCTTTGTGTCCTACAGGAGTCTGCTCCGGTCTTGAAATCTTCTGTAAGTCGTCGTGTCTTCTCATAGAATTTTCGATCATTACCCTTGTCGGCCAGTTTTTCACGCTCTTCATACTCACGCATCTCGGCCCCTTTTGTTTTTTGTCTGCAGATGCGTCTGGCAGGGCACCTGGAATGTCCGGTCCCTTGGGAAGGTGGCGTTGCCCAGCTGGTTGGGAAGAAGGTGGGTCCTTGTGAAATTTACTACAGCGGCCGTATAAAGGAGCGCAAATTTGGTGTCGGATTCGTGGTGGGAGAGAATCCGTCGCCAAGCACTGACATTCACTCCGGTGGATGAACGTTTAGCCACAATTCGCATCAAGACAAATTTTTCAACACCACTCTAATTTGCGCCCACGCCCCGACGGAAAAGAAGGATGACTTGACCAAAGATGTCTTTTACGTGCGCCTCGAACACTCTTATTAGCGATGCCCGCGCCACGACGTAAAAATTGTACTTGGCGACTTCAACGCTAGGGTGGGCAAAGAAGGTATCTTTGGTACGACTGTCGGAAAACTCAGCTGAGGCTGATCGACTTCGCCGGGGGCCGAAATATGGTTATCTGTAGCACTAGATTCCATCACAAAAAAATTCACCAAGCTACTTGGCTGTCTCCAGGAAAACTTCCAACCGGATCGATCATGTTGTGATAGACGGAAGACATGTATCCAGTGTTTTAGATGTGCGTACGTTCCGAGGTCCCAACATTGACTAGGATCACTATCTTGTCGCAGCGAAGATACGCACGCGCCTTTGCGTATCGAAGAACGCCCAACAAACAAGGTTCGACGTCGAAAAGCTGCAATCACAACAGACTGCCGAGCGGTTTTCTACTTGACTTGCACACCTGCTCTCTGAGAGCACTTATCAGCAACCCGGTATAAGGGAACAGTGGGACGGCATTGCAAACTTCCTGCGTACAGCCGCAAACGAAACCATTAGATTTCGGAAAGGTCGCAAAAACAGCTGGTACGATGAGGACTGCCGTGTCGCAGTGGAGAGAAAACAGACTGTCTACCTCGCAACCTTGCGATCGACTACAACACGTGCGGGGTGGGATAGATACCGAGAACTGAAGAGGGAAGCAAAGCGCGTCTGCAGACAAAAAAAGAAAGAGGCCGAGATGAGCGAGTACGAGGAGTTTGAGAAGCTGGCCGACAAGAGTAACGCTCGAAAATTCTACGAAAAGATACGGTGACTTACAGAAGGTTTCAAGACCGGTAAAACTCTCGTAGGACCCAGGGAGGAGCTAGTGACAGATGCCCAGAGTATACCCGATTTCTGGAGGGAGCACTTCTCCAGCCTGCTGAATGGCAGTGAAAAGGAAACACGCGGAGATGGTGAACCCGAAAATCCAATCGATGACGATGGAAAAGTTATTCCGTTACCCTACTATGAAAAAGTCCGAATAGCAATTGTCCGCTTGAAAAACAACAAAGCGGCAGGGACCGATGGATTACCGGTCGAGCTATTCAAATACGGCGGCGAAGAACTGATCAGGTGCATGCATCAGCTGCTTTGCAAAATATGGTCGGATGAAAGCATGCCCGACGATTGGAATTTAAGTGTGCTCTGCCCGATCTACAAAAAAGGCGATTCCACAGTCTGCACCAATTACCGTGGAATAAGCCTTCTTAATATCGCATATAAGGTCCTATCAAGCGTATTGTGTGAAAGACTAAAGTCCACCGTCAACAAACTGATTGGACCTTATCAGTGTGGCTTTAGACCTGGTAAGTCAAACATTGACCAGATATTCACCACGCGCCAAATCTTGGAAAAGACCCGTGAAAAGAGAATAGACACCCACCACCTTTTCGTCGTCTTTAAAGCCGCCTTCGACAGCTAAGTAAACTGACGTTAAGCAACACTAAAAGCTCCACCAGGATCGGGAAGGACCTCTCCGAGCCGTTCGATACCAAATGAGGTTTCAGACAGGGTGATTCCTTATCGTGTGACTTTTTTAATTTAATGCTGGAGAAAATAATACGAGCTGCAGAGCTAAATAGAGAAGGTACAATCTTCTATAAGAGTGTACAGCTGCTGGCGTACGCCGATGATATCGACATTATTGGCCTCAACAACCGCGCCATGAGTTCTGCTTTCTCCAGACTTGATAAAGAAGCGAAACGAATGGGTCTGGTATTGAATGAGGGCAAGACGAAATATCTCCTGTCATCAAATAAACAGTCATCGCGTTCGCGACTCGGCTCCCACGTCACTGTTGACAGTTATAACTTCGAGGTCGTAGATAATTTCGTCTATCTAGGAACCAGCATTAATACCAACAACAATGTCAGCCTTGAAATCCAGCGCAGTCGGCTCTAGGAGTCTTCGAGAGAAAAGTTCTGCGAACGATTTATGGTCCTTTGCGCATTAGCAACGGCGAATACCGCAGACGATGGAACGATGAGCTGTACGAGCTATACGATGATATTGACATAGTTCAGCGAATGAAGAGACAGCGGCTACGCTGGCTAGGCAATGTCGTCCGAATGGATGAAAACACTCCAGCTTTTAAAGTATTTGATACAGTACCCGCTGGTGGAAGCAGAGGAAGAGGAAGACCTCCACTCCGTTGGAAAGATCAAGTGGAGAGTGACCTGGGTGCACTTGGCATTTCCAACTGGCGCCAAACAGCGAAAAGAAGAGATGAATGGCGCGCTGTAATTGATTCGGCTATAATCGCGTAAGCGGTGCCAACGCCAATAAAGAAGAAGATGCGTCTTGCTTCCCTCTTCAGCTCTTGGTATCTATCCCATCCCGCACGTGTTGTGCTGATGAGTGCTTTCATAGAGCAGGAGTGCAAGTCGAGTAGAAACCCGTTCAGCAGTCTGTTGTGATTGCAGCTTTTCGATGTCGACGCGTATACGTATCTTTATTGCAACAAAGTAGTGGTTCGAGTCGATGTTGGGTTCTCGGAGTGTACGCACGTCAAGAACACCATCTATCACAACGTGATCGATCTGGTTTTGTGTTTTTCGATCAGGGGACAGCCAAGTAGCTTAATATAAGTTTTTGTGCTGGAATCTAGTACTACAGACAACCGTACCGACTTACAAACCACACCAAACCGTTGGTTTTTCTGCATGAAATGACGCCTTTTGAATCTTTTCAGGTTGCTCTTCGTCCCATATTCGGCAAATTTGCTTGGTTACATACCCATTGATCCAGAAATTGGCCTCATCGCTGAACAAAATGTGATTCGAAAACGTCGCGAAGCGATGTCGCTTGGGAAGGTCGAGAGGTTTCAATTCTTGCACAAGCTGTTTTTTGTACGTTTCCACTTTAAGATCTCGACGTAAAATGCGTCAAGTCGTTCCATGCGTCAGTCCGAGTTGCTGTGAACGGCGACGAATCGGCTCTCCACGGTCTTCGTGTACACTCTCAGCTACGGCCGGTATATTTTCTTCACTGTGTGCTGGATGTGGTGTATTCGGTAGAATATTATCCACTTACAAATGCTGGGGCTAAAGATGGGTGATGGTGTTGCGAATAGTACGCTCAATAGGCCGATTATGTTGACCATGAATTGAGCAAAGTGCGCAAAACACATTCTTTACAAAACGTGAATTTCCGTAATAAAGTTGAGAGATTTGTAAACTTTATTCCATGATCAAGTGCCAAACAATACTGTAAAAATAACATCACATCGTATTGACAAAAGTATCTCTATTTATTACTTAAAGATAATTTGATATGCGTAATATAATACGAGTACTCATCATATCAAGAGAAAAAAAAAGAAATGGCTGGACCTACAGTTTTTTAAACCGTCTCCGAACGGCTGATGGATTTTTATGGGCTTTGTTTCATGGGAGAAACAGACTCGAAGAAGTTGATGTATGGTGATAAAACTTTTTTTTACAATCCGCCCTCATGTACATTGCAACAACGTGACATTTATTACGGTAATTTTAGGTTTAAATTGCCTCCGAATATCTAAATTGGCTGATTATACTGAATTAGGAGGGTCCAAATCCATTTTAGAGTAATCTGTGAGGACATATGTAGGGGATTAACAAAAGTTCGGTCAATTGGTCACTTTCAATTTGTCATCAACAATCTAAAAATACCAAATCCTTTGCAATCCCTTTATTAGTCTTCCTTTCAAATTTTAGAAGGATCGACTAAAATGGAGACGATGAAACGCAAGATAGCTGAGGATAAGTCAGATGAAATTCCCCCACCAACGCAAACAGAAATTCGTCATATGGTCCTCATCGGGTTTCGGCACAATTTGCAGCCAATAGAAATATTCAGTGAATGCCAAATTGCATGTGGAACGATTACACCATCTTCAAAGACTATTTCTAAGTGGTTCCGAAGATTCCAGACCGGACATTTTTCCGTAGAGAACGAGCCCTGAGAAGGTCGACCAAAATCTTCCACTGATGACGTCACTGTAGCTCTGCTGAAGTTCAAAATTGACGAAAACCCACGATTGAAACAAGAAATGATTGCTAATGAATTAGGCTTGAATACCATGGCTGTATCGCGAAGACTAAGTAGTCATCTGGGATACACGAAGAAATCGGCTCGATGAGTACCACGAATTTTAAATGAGACCCAAAAATAGGCTTGCATTTTGCTCAATTTTCCCTAAAAAATGGTCAGTCTAGCAACTTTAGTAAAGTCGTTACTGGTGACGAATCAGGAGCAAACCCACCCGTAAAATATAGGCAACAAAACTCAGCAGTAAAAGTGATGATGGCAATTTACTTCACCCGATCTAAAAGTGCTTACTAAAAGTTTTCAAAAATTAGTTGGAAAACAGGAAGAAAGAGGATTTGCGGCGCTAATTTTTACTTCATGACAACGCGCCATCGCACACTGCTGAAATAACGAGTAATTTTATTGCGATCTCAGGGATCGAAGAAAATCGTCCAGCAGCATATTCCCCGGATATAGCACCTTGTAATTTCTGGTTATTTCCAAAAATTAAAATTAAAAAAAAAAATTTAAAGGAAACATCTTGAATAGCAACGAGGAGATAATAATAGGTGGATCTATAGGCTTAAAAAATGCATTGAAATTAAAAGGATTACGAATAAATACAAAAAGATTTTTTTCTGGTCATTTTACCGAACTTTTGTTGATCCCCTCGTATGTATACTGATAAATATTTTATGCCCGGGATACTGCACCATCTATCGCAATATTTTGTAGATGTTTAAAACGCATACGCGCAATAACATTGCATGATATACATACATGAAACAAATAGCAAATATTTTTTTAGGCTTCACAGAAGGCTACCAAACTTAAACTTGGGTATCTCTGTCTCTTCGCTCATTTCCATAACCGCTTTTATAATTCCGTTTTTCTTTATGATAGTAGACACCTTCACGAACGTAAACGGACGTTCCATGTCAACTCTCACAATCGAACTTACACGTATGGGAGTAGCATGTAAATAAAAACTCACCACCGTCTACATACGACATCGGCCTAATGCTGCAACTACCCATCTAACATACCGCACGTCCATAACATAACACCATAATAGAATATACAAACACGAGTATTTTCTGCGAGACAACCGTCAGTAACGGCTTCGACAAGCGGTGACAACTTTTCATGGAAATAAAAAGTTGTTACCGCTCGCCCATGCCGTTACTGACGGTTGTCCCATAGAAACCAGCGGCGATTTGATTTTTTCCGTAAAACCGGCTCGGCTCATTTCTCGCTGTTATACAAGGTTGCCAGTACTGACTTTTTAAACTAATACTAAATAAACTGAGGTAATGTGTAGTTTTTCTAAAAGAAGAGAAAACTGAATTCGTAATTAATTGTTTACCATATAGATCATGTATATTTGATTGGTGTTTATATTCGAACATATAAATTAGAAATTTGTTGACGAAAATGGCAGCTGGCAATATTTCGCCGCTGTCAGCAGTGTCGGTAGCTCGTGTAAATACATCGCTCTTCCAGTCGGGTGTTATGGACGTTAGCTATGTAAGATGGATAGTTGCCATGTAAATGAAAAGTTCCCACCGCTTGTGGATGTCGTTACTGACGTTTGTGCAGCGATTTGATTCCGTAAACTGACTCAGATAATTGCTTACTATTAGATAAGGTATTGACTTTTACAAATGAATTTTAGACATACTAACTTTCAAAATAAAGGAATTCTAAAATCGTAACTAGTTATTTATTTATTACAATATAGTTCAAGTTGTTGACGAAAATTATAAATTTGTTTAAAAATATGCAAGCACACTGGCGGTTGGCAAAATTTCGCCGTTGCAAGCAACGTCTATAATCGACCATGTCCCACTTCTAGTAGGGTGATACAGCTAGGAGGTATATAAAATGGCTGTTTGTTAAGACGTTAGCGTGAAAAATTTAGATTTTTCCGTAGACACCGCTTGTCTCTCTGTTTTCATTCAAAACAATGTTGCCAATTCAACCGTATCAAATCAATAAATATAATAGAATAAGCTGAACAAAATTTTTAACTTTTTTAAATAATTATAATTTGCTGTTAAATAATAATGGTTATTTATGAAGGAATTTTTATATTAGCTTGTTTTTTTTGGATTTTAGATAAATTGAAATATTTCGCCTGCCCGTGCAGATGTGAGTATAAACTTCGTTGCATGCAGACGAATGGCAACTATGTGGGATTGTAAATAAAAATATGATAACAAATACACACTCCCATTTTTTCAACGCTGTATTCTTTAAATAAGTAGAGAAGAGAAAACAGCTGATTTCTGATTTCTTATGTGTATCACACGGCAATCATCCACGAGTCACGGACACGTTCTTGAATGCTTTTACTATGACTCGTACACGCGCTATTCGAATTAACCGCCTGCCTATGCATGTGCCCTACCGCCTGTCCGTCTGTGTTTGCTTAAGCCCATTTTGCCTTGAGCGCATATGTTCATATAAAAGTGTGTCTTTAGCTGTGGCTATTATGAAACCCTATCATCGACATTACATCCTATTCAGGGGTGGTGGCAGTGAGAATTTAAGCAACAACAAATAAGTACAATGAGTGCAGCAATAACCGCGACCGCGTTCTTCTCGGTATGTTTTTATTTAATTTTTTTTTGTCTTGCTAAAAAATAAAAGGGGATGGATGCTGCTGATTGTTCAGATTGCTGAACTAATAGTTTAGCAATTAGACGTTTTCATTGCCATGTTCTCAATTGTGTCACAATAGTCGCTTGTAATCCGCTTTAATAGCGATGTGTATTGTGCGCACAACCATCGCAGCGAGTTATTTGCAACCGTTAACAAATGAGCCTTGATTATGTGTATGTGTATGCGTCGATACCGTTGGTTTTTTATTTATTTTTTAAAGAGTAAATAGATTGCTCTTAGCTCAGAACTTCATCATCCCTGTTGTGATTGTGCGTGTATGCGTCGCTGTAAAAGATTGTCGCTGCTATTGTTATCGTTGTCATTGACACAGCCGACACTTATGCGCTCATATTGATAAGTCCGTAGTTACCCTGCAGGGAGTAAGTAGACTAGTATATACAAATTCTACTTAAATACTAGTATTTTGAAGATGAAATTATAGGAGTTGGTTATTTGTATAGCAGTAACGTGAGCTCTATTCTCTGTAACGCTCTGTTAAGGTGAGCAAAATGATGTTGTCTGCTACATCGTGAACTAGTATTAAACTAGTATAAAGCTGTTACATAGTAGGACAATAGACAGTTCGGAGGACATCGTTGTGTTAAAAACACCAGTTCCTTACATGGGAAATGGATGGAAGAACAAGTTAGTGCAGAAATGTAAATTAGATCGATTCTAGTTAACACCTATTTTTTTCCCTGCAGGGTACGCATGTTTAAGACTCGGTGATGGTTTATATGCGCAAAGTCTTCATTATTTGAAATTATATCACAGTCACCGTAGAGTGATAGGTATGCCTTTTCCCGCTTGTCCGGATTACGCTTTCTCATATCTGCTCATGTTTACATTCCTTTTTTTCCAATTCTATTTAAAGGTTATTGAGCTGGCACATGACATTTTCGCTAATTAAACCTTCACTATTGACAGGCAGCTTGAACGACGATGGTACAAGCCGAAAGCAAGCCTTTTTCCACAATTCCACCTATTTAATTATATTGGCTTTTGAAAAGGTTTTCTTGCTGCAGCTAAGGATGACCGAGCACAAATTTTATTTTAATCCCAACCATGGTTTTAAGTAAACCAAGACGCCCTTTTTAAATAATTTGCTTTAATATGTAGTAGGAGAGCTTCAGATCAATTGCTAGAATGTTAAATACGAGTAGCATATAGTACAAAAGCTTATTCAGAATCAAGAAGGACCATCCGATATTAAGCGACGATTCAGACCAAGTTTATAAGTGCCGTGTGACTTTTCCAACCCAATTCTAGAGAAAATAATAAGAGCTAAGAAGAATCTTCTACAAAAAAAACCCAACTTATAAAGCAAAGATAATGGGTTTTGTAATGATCGAAAGCAAGACGAAATAACTGGTGTTATCAAACAAACAATCAGCGCCCTTGTGTCGTAGCTCCCAGATCGATGGTAACTTTAAGTTTGTAGATGTTTTGTAACTGGCGTCAACACCAATAACAACGTCTGCGTTAAAACCAAACAGAATCATGGATTTCTTTGGATAGAGTAAGCAATAGAAAAGTAAAACCTTCTCTGGACGCACAAAGATCAACCTTCACAAACCATTCATCTCCTATCTTTCCTCATGGTGCAGAAGTGTGGATGCTGATGAAATCTCACTCGATGTCTGCAATTGACGCTATATTGTAAAGAAAAAGGTGAGCTCTTATTGAAAATTAAAAAATTAATTGAAGATGTCACTCTGCTCAAACGGAATATGTTCTGCCCCTGACACAGTTGTTCGGTTCTATCCAATCTTAGGCAAATGTAAGGTTTCATTTCCTTTCCAAATACCACTTCGAGGAAGGGAAAGGTTCATGTATGAATTCATGGTTAATGCAACCATAATTCCATGCTTACCAAGTAAGCAGTCATTCAAGGTACCTACTTTTCTATCGCATGCGAGAGAATACTATGTCGTCTATTGCGTATTTTACTTTTAAATTTATTGCAGGCGAATTTCACATATTATGATTTCAATTCAATGTTTTCTTTTTGCGATTTATATAAAATATTTGGATTATTAATAAATTTTATTAATATTAATAAACAAAATTTACTAAAAAAATAATTTTGCTTACTCAAAAGACAAAATGCGACTAAAATTCAAAGTATCATCAAGTGCCTCCGCCGACATGTTTATGTATCGTTTTTTTGTTTTCTACAACGTTATTTGTTTATTTATTATTATCTGAACATTGTGACCGCTGAAGCTGTTTTCGCTCAAGCTCCTCATCCAATTCGTGGTGTCTGTATTGATGATTTTCTAATAAAATGGAGGGACCTACAATTTAAAATAAGTCGCCTCGAACAGCTGATATTTTTTATAAGGAGCTATGATTTCATGCCAGATGTACACTCGATGAGGTTGGTATTCTCTGCCGAGGGGCGACCGCAATTAAAAAAAAGAATCAACTTTTTCTATAAATTAATTTTCCATAATTTTTGTATGTTGTTTGGATCAGGACTCGAACCCTGACCGAGCGGCAGTACGTACTACTTACTCGGATATCGCGGCGGCATTTAACCATACCGATATTTCTATACCTTTCAAGATGATTTTATTTTAGGATGAATATTAAATAATAAAGCTTACTATAAATATTTACAAAACATTCGTATTTTATATGTATACCATATACATATGTATGTATTTTAATTCACTTACTTGTCAGAATTATAATACAAAATCACATATTTCAATATACCCGTTCAATCTCGCTAGTTATGACTAATGGTAAGTTGTAAAAACTAACCTGCACACATCGAATTCCGTTCAAAAAATTCAAAGACTACTCGTAGTATCCATTTTGATGAGACGAGCTCTTTTCTTTCTGGCACTTATGATATATACTTTCCACCGGAGTTAATACAGCATTTCATGTTCATGAAAGTTATAATTAAAAATAAATTACAATATAGAAAACACCCACCCACTTAGTAAAAATGACAGACTTTTACTCACATTATGTATTACAGATTACATACATATGTTTGTATGTGTGCTTATATCTAGTCGAGGGCCCGTGGTTTGTAACCCCGTAACAAAGATTTTGTGCATGAGATAAATGCTTGACGACAACAAAAGCAAAACTTTCGATGGAAAAGAATTTTTACAATACATATGCTTATAAATATGTATATGCATACATAAGAGGTGTGTCAAAAAAGTATCTCTGCTCAGCAGCAGGCCAAGGCCTTCGAATTGAAAATATAAAGTGGAAATTGCGACTTTTATGCCTGCATTCATGGCTGAAAATTAAGACGGCGAAGCCTTATCATATGTTAAGCCTCATATTTTCGTATATTGCGTATTTTACATTTAAATTTATTGCAGGCGAATTTCGCATATTATGTTTTCAATTAGTTCTTTTCTTTCTGCTTTTTATTATAAAAGTGGATATTAATAATCAATTTTATTACTTTAAACATACAATTATATATTTTTTAATAGTAAAAAATACTTGTAATAATACTTCTACTAAGATATATAGTTGTTGCTCTCTCAAAAGACAAAAGACGCGACTAAAATGATAACTATCACCAAGCGCATGTGCCGACATGTTAATGCCTTGTTTTTGCGCTTTCTGCCACAACATGTACGCACTAGAAGTTTATTGCTTATTTTTCCCTTCCAAAGGCAAGGTCTTACCAATTCTGCCAGAGAAGAATATTGAATTTTTGTGGCATTATGAAGTTACATCGATCCTATTTTAGTTCAAAATTAAACTGGTATATTTCTGACCCTAAGCCGACAAAAGTAGAACATATTCATGTTCAAAAAAAAATGTTAGGTTTTAGTATGTAAAAGCAGTTGACTAATTATTCTTGTTTAGCAATAATCTTAACCAAGTTTTAGCTATTCGCTTAATTTGAACAATTGCATGGATATCATTCCGTTTCGCTAATAAGAAAAGTTAACTCAACGTTTCGGCGCCATGTTATCAAAACGAAATTAAATCACTAACGTTTATTTTAAAATGGCTGCTTGCTATGATTTAACAGCACACTTCAATTCTAACGATTAGCATTATCTGTTAACGATTTAACATTAACGACAAGTTTTCGTTTCGGGTAAAATTGAAAAGAAATTTATTTTGAAATTTATCATTACGGTGTAGCCTTGGACGCATTTGTACAGAATAGGCCAAATTAAAAGGAAGCAAAATACGTCCAAGCAAATTATTTGTATACATTTGTAAAAACCGAATGTTCCAAATGGCTGAATCAGTTAATAATGGTGTTACTTTGTCACACCTCGTATATACAAATGTATATGTATGTAGGAATATGAATGATTTTGTATACTATGTACATACATATGTTTGTATGTCATCTTATATGATGTTACCAGATGTTTGACAAAGATACTATAGTTTTTCATTCATTTATTGAGACACGCATCTGTCCGTATATCCCGGTAGACGCAGTAAAGGACAAGAAGATGCGGGCATTAAAGTATAAGAAGGCATATTATGAAATTCCACGGAGACCACCTCGACGTACATATAATTGTTTGTATGAGAGCATCATTTAAGTGGATATTGACAAATGCTCTTGATAAAGTTTTCTGAAGTGGTTTATAGGAAAAGAGAATAATTGCTAGGGCAATAATCTAAATACCATAAATACTTACGCAACTGACTTAAAAACCCCGCGTAGAACAAAAGCCCTTTTCTTTGCAAACTGTCTATACGTACGTGCAAAACTGTTCCCTTATCCTTTTAATGATTTAATTATTTATTTAGTCAAAAAACATTAAGCTTAATCGTTGAAACAATTTTGTGTATTGAGCTTTAATATGTTTGAAAAGATTAAGATTTGATAAAGAACCGAAACTGATTTTCTTCCTTTATCCAATTCTGATCTTAAGAAAATCTTTCAACAGCTGGGCTTTTCGAATACGCTGCCAGAAAACTTTCTTCTTTAACGAAAGCTTTTAAAACCTGACGGTGCTCTGTAAATCTTCAGGAAGATATATCCCTGTCTTTAATCAAGAAGTCAGCTCATCCGGCATTCTAGAGAAATTTGTCTATATTGTGCCTTTGGAAGCAGTGTCAACTGTGAAGAAGGAAAGCATTTCGCCAATCTACTCACGCGTGACTTGTTCAATTTTTTTATCATGCAAAGTTTGTTATAATACAAAAATATGTACATAAGTGCCCCGAATTAAAAAGCACAACTAATATTTGAAGATTCTAGTTTCCGATATATTGTGTTACTTTTTAACACGCTAAGAGTAAATTTAATTCTTTTCTATAATTAAATAATACAATTACGGTGGCCGCGATAGACGAGTGGTTAGCATGACGTACTGCCATTCGGAAGGGCAGGTTTCGAGTCCTGGTCCGACCAACATCTAAAATTTATAGACATTACAAACTCAACATGCATGGATGTACTGTTATTTAATAGTAGGAAGCTGTTGCATAAACGGACAACTGATATTTCGTAAGACATCGCAGCGTTAAAATATTAGAAACTAACAGAGGAAGTTGAGTTGGATGTGTGGTTAACAACTAGTATTTTGCACTGCAGAGTGTATATGCGTTGCCTACGTAGTTCACTAAAAAGCCATCAAATTACTCATAGTAAGCAAGAATATTTTAAATTAATTTTATTCTTTGAAATATCTTCTGCTCAAATATAAACGAGACTGGCTCAATAAAACAAAAACGGTTAATTATTCTTCAATATTTATATTATCCCCTTCAAAATAGTCACCATTAGAGCCGATACACATATACCACCTTTTTTCCAATCTTCATAACACTTCTGGTAGGCCGCTTTAGGTATGGCTTTCAGTTCCTTCTTCGAATTCTCTTTTATGACTTTAATCGACTGAAAATGCTTTCCACGAAGCGGCAATTTGAGTTTAGGGAAAAGAAAAAAGTCACACGGTGCCATGTCGGGTGAATACGGTGCTTGCGGAACAATATTTACGTTGTTTTTGGTCAAATAATCGCGTACAAGACGAGACGTATGAGCAACAATTTTGGAACAAGTCGAGCAGACACACGTCTCATGCCCAAAACATCGTGAATAATGCTATGAGCGGATCCATTTGATATGTTGAGCTCACTAGCTATCTCTCTTTCAGTCCCACGACGATTTTCCAACACAATTTTCTTTACTTTTTACGACGATCATGGGGCAAGTTCTCCAGCGATGTACGGCCGTCCTTGAACGACTTATACCAATCAAAAATACGTGCACGTGATAGGCAAGACTCCCCATATGCCTTCTGCAACATTTTCATTGCGTCCGTCGCACTTATTCCATTGGAATAACAAAATTTCAAACAAACATCTTTGCTCAACGTTAATTTCCATAGTAAAATTCGAAAAACACACTCGAGGTTGACTTGTTTATAGTGCCGTAAAAAAAAACTATGTGACAGATCGCGCTCAAATTTGACATGTAAACATATCACAGTCCTGCCAACCTAAGCAAAAAAAGTATGGCCATATGTCTTGTCCTTGTCGAGTTATGGATAAAGGCTCGTTTAAATTTGAGCAGAAGGTATAAGACGAAGCCACATTCAGCCTCTTTCAATTTGTGGTGTGTGTTAAGATATTTTTTCCTAAAAATCGAGGGACCTACAGTTTATACTAAGCTGCCTCCGAACGGTTAATGGATTTATATGATCTAATGTTTGAAATACACTAGGGAGGAAGTTGACATTTCGTACCGAGCGGCGACCGAAGTTAACTTAACTTTTAATTTAAATTATTTTTGTATAATTTTTGGATGTTGGACGTTTCATTCGGAAAGTCAGGGTTCGAGGCTCTCCGAATGAAAGTGCGCAATGCAGACCAATCGGCTATCGTGGCCGCCTTTGTATAACTAAGTAAGTAACTATAAGTTATTATGAAATGAAATAGTTAGATACAACAACAATAGAAACATCAATATTAGATGCCAAAGAAGCCCAAACTGATGCTTCACAAGGAACTGAACTTTTTTATAATTTTCGCAAAATTAAAAACAGGCAAAAAAATTAACTATTCAATATAAATGAACATTTTGTTTAATTTAAAATGGTCGAAATCAAAAACAGTAGACGCCCAATAATACGAATGATATAATATCAGGCATATTCGTAGTATAGAAAAACCACAGTTTTCTTTAGTTTTTGCCATAATGCCGATATACACGTACATACGAGTATATACGAGGGGTGGCTGATACATTTGCGCAACAAATGTATTGTTTAATGATTTTTGTTTTTCAATATAGTCTCCCTTAAGTGAAATACACTTTTCACTTTTTTCGTGAACACAATGCCTTTATACCACTGAAAAAATATTCTTTAGATTTTCTACGGCTACTAATTCAAACACAAACTCAGCAAAAAAAAATTATTTGCACCACTATTATCACTAATAAAAAATATTAACTTATGGAAACCTCATTTATTTAAAAACAATCATTCAACATATTGTATATTGATAAATAGTCAGTAATTAAAGACTGTTTGCAAACTTATTTCAACGGCATTCTGTTGAAGGTCTCTTAGCAAAAGAGCTTTCGTACAGTCAATGATATTTTAAACTGCCCATTGAATGCAGGTTTGAAGACAATTTATAACCTTCTTGTACGACGTTGTCATTATCACTACTATCCAATGGAGTAGTTTCGTTAACAATGTATTACTTTTAAAAAAGAGATGCATTCATTCATACCTTTTTAAAACTTTCATATTTTACAGAAAGGATCTTGTTTCGAAGCGAACGCGGCTGCTTTGCTTTGCAAATGACAAAAGGTGCAAATTTCTTTGATCTCACAGCATTGCTATTTTGAGTGTAACCAGGCTTTATTCGGTCGCTACTTTCTATGACAGCCTTTAACTTGATTGCGAATCGAATTTCACCCTCTTTATTTGATATAAAATTTTCGCAAGCAATCGAACTCCATATCGCTTTTTGAATTATCAAAGCCAACCATTACTTGCAAAAAAATAAATATTTTTCGTAAAATTCAAGAAATTTAGCTTTTAATTGTACAGCGCTAATAGCGATGTATTAATTTCGTTGCTCAAAGAACTATTGATGGAGTGCATCTTCGATTTTCCGAAATTCTCCTTTTGCTAATCGCCATAGAAATTTTTCGTTGCTTCAAGGATTATTTAAAAGCTCACTTTCTTTTTTAATTGCGCAAATAATTGATTTGAATAACTTGTACTTGGCCGAAAATTTTCCTTTTTCACAATCCGCAAGAATTATAATTTTTCTTTTAATGAAATTCGGTTTTTTCATTTCGAACTGGTTATCAACACAAAATTAACGAGCATTCGTACTAATAAACGTCTATTGTAATATAAAAACAAATTGCATTACGATTATATGCACTAAACGAACAATTCATGCATTTATACATAGAAGTATATAGGTATACATATCCAACATTTTCGAGCAGCTCGAGGATATAAGTAACTACTGTTCAATACTCCTTACTCGAAGTTGTACGGAAAAGAACTCAAGCCTTTGCGAGTATTTTGAACGAGCACATATGGTATTTGTTTAGCTTTTTCTCCGCACTTCGTCTCTATTTTAAAATTAATTTATATAAAGTATTACGACCGTACTCAAAAGAATATAAAATTTAAAATATTTGATCTGCCCTTGAAATGTTTAAAGGCTCGAAAATTTTAAGCAAACATTTGAGCAAAGAACGAAACATCAGTACTCGAGACTCTATATCTATAATTTTTATGGATTTGTCAAAATGCAAACATTAAACACAGTTCAAAAATATTAGCTGCCGCTAAGAACTAAGTGAGCTATGACAAGGTCAAATTTTATATAAGCTAGAGCAAAATTAACAACTTAAATTTTCATGCGTATTTTAACGGTTGAGGCACTTGATGCACTTTTCCCGGGCAAGTTAGTTTTGCATTTTTGTCTGTCATTCAACATATACTACTTTGCGGTCGTATTACTAAAACAATATTCCATACTATCAAAAAAAGTGCTTAAAATCGATATTGAGGCAAGAAATGTATGAATTCATAAAATCTGAATGGCAGCAACTGGCAAAAGTAATGGTGCAGAAACTTTAATTTTGGTAAGTACCTACTTTCAGCATCAATCGCCAAAGCATTTGCCCGAGAGTATATATATATGTATTGCAATTTGTATGGTATATTAAAAGTTAATAACGTCAAATAAAAATATAGGTATGTATGTAAATACATGAAACTCGAATATTTACTTTGTATTTAATTTATTCTACAGTAAAAGTTACTGAGCCCATGCATGATTGGTACTATTCAATAAAACACCAAAGATCGTACGAAACTTAAAAAGTTATTAGCCATACTTCGATCATGAAATTTTTCCAAAAGCAGTTAACTTTTCTTGGTTTAGTAAGGAATGGGTCAAGTCTTAACCAATTCAATGTGAGGTATTTTTTAGAGTATATAACATTATAGACTTTCATACATAAAATACATAGTTGTTATGAGAAAATACCCTTTAGCAATTTGGTTAAGGCATGAGCTCTTGACTGAACTCACACAGGGCAATTCTCTTATAGCCCAACTACTCATTTTACAAACGAGTATTTACAGTACCACCCAATTGTAAGAGGGATATGTAGTAAAAAGATATACCAGGTGTGTTTGTTGAAGTGTGTAGGTTTTACTAGTAGATGTCGCTAGCAATATGTATAAATTTCTATGATTTGGCATGTATGCAATTTTTTTCTATTGACATTAACCTACAAAAATACGTAAGTCACATTCCGCCAAAATAATAGCGTCATATTTGTTTACCTCAGTGAATATGTCGGGTTTCGTTCCAAGTAAATCGCATTTGCGGCATTCGTTGCTTTTCTTATTTCATCAAAAGAAAAAAGCAGCTGAAGCTCACCGGTTGCTTGTAGAAACTTATGGTGAACATGCTCCAGTGCTTAGAACATGTGAGACATGGTTTCGTCAATTTAAAAGTGGAGATTTCGATTTGACAGACAATGAACATCCTGGTGCAGCGAAAAAGTTCGAAGACGAGGAATTGCAATTTGCCAACGTTTAAAAGCCATGGGAAAGATCCAGAAGTATGAAAAATGGGTGCCAACGATAGACAAATGGAAAATCGAAAAACCGTTTGTGAAATGCTGCTTCAACGATTCGTAATGCATCGAATTGTCACGGGGGAAGAAAAATGGATTTATTTTGAGAATCTGAAGCGAAAAAAATCATGGCTTTCCCCTGGTGAAGCTGGCCCATCGACTGCAAGGCCAAATCGCTTTGGCCGTAAGACAATGCTCTGTGTTTGGTGGGACCAGTGTGGTGTGGTGTACTACGAGTTGTTAAAACCTGATAAAACGATGAACACGGATCGCTACCGACTACAAATGATCAATTTGAATCATGCGTTGATCGAAAAACCGTCGGTATGGGCCCGAAGACATGGCAAAGTTATCTTGCAACATGACAACGCGCCGTCTCATACCGCTAAACTGGGGAAAGACCCATTAAAAACACTTAATTGGGAAATATTATCGCACCCGCCGTACTCTCCAGACCTCGCCCCGTCCGAATATCACCATTTCGCATCGATGGGACACTCCCTTGCAGAGCAGTGCTTCGCTAATTTTGAAGAAGTCGAAAAATGGCTGGTCGAATGGTTTGCCTCGAAAGAGAAAAAGTTTTTTTGGAATGGTATCCATAATTTGCCTGAGAGATGGGCGAAATGTGTAGAAATCAATGGTCAATACATTGAATAAAAAAATTTTGAGATTCCTCTGAAAATTAAGTGTTTTCTTTATCGAAAAAAACCGGCAAATATCAACTGGTAAAGATTGATTGCAAAGGTACAATGTAGCCAGGTGTTCCTGCATACTTAAAAAAAAATTAGAATTATTTATTTATTTCATATCATACATGATTATTATATTATACATGACTTGTATGATAAAAAAAATATTTACTGAGTTCGTAAATATTAATTTCTTGTGAAAAAAATTAACATTTTCTTAGTAGATTTCAAAATATTTTATTAAAGTCAATACTGTCAACCTTGTTTAATAGCGAGAAATCAATTGAGTAAGCTTATCGCTGCTGGCTACTACGGTACAAACGGCAAGTGGTAGTAACTTTTCATTTAGGTATATGGCGCTCTTATGAGATAGGTTGTGTGCTGTGTCCCCTTTTTATTCATTCGGATACGAATCGATACCTTTTTGGTGGACACTTTTTTTGTCACTTTCCAAACAAAAAGATATTGCACATTACTTATCCATTTACTTGTTTAAACGTTTTTGTATTTACATTCCCATTCTCACTGTTACCGATAAAGTAAATTTTGTTAGTTTTTTAGCACCCGAAAGAGAATTTGGTATTCTAGTACACTGGTTTGAAAAAACTGTATTTGCATTTCATTTGTTGTTGGGAAACAAGTTTTTCCGGCTTTTACTTTGACAATAAAATTTGTAATATTGGATGAGTGCATAAGTTCGTGCCCGATTTCAAGTGCAAACTAAAATTTAAATTTTTTTAAGAAAGCGCTTTTATTAATCAATTATGTATTCGCCATCATGTTCGGCAATCCACTCCCAACGTTCAACCAATTTACGGATGCCTGATTCATAGAAATCGCGCGGTTTCTCATTGAAAAAGGTGTCAAGGTGGTTTTTGACGTCTTCCACATTTTTAAATTTTTTTCCATTCAAATTGTTCTGCAGCGATCGAAACAAATGATAATCAGAAGGTGCAATGTCGGGTGAATATGGGGGATGCGGCATGATTTCCCAATTCAACTCCTTCAGTTTTTCAGGGTCGGTTTTGCAACATGTGGCCTGGCGTTGTCATGATGGAAAAGAACTCCTTTGCGATTGGCCAAAATCGGACGTTTTTCATCAATTGCTTTCTTCAATTCGACCAATTGCTGACAATACTTGTTGGCAGTGATCGTTTCTCCAGCTGGCAAGAGCTCAAAATAGATCACGCCTCGGATATCACACCAAATGCACAGCAGTACCTTCATCGGATGCAATCCACCTTTCGACATCGGTTCCGCCCCTTCGTGTGCCTCTTTCCATGTTATTTTGCGTTGAACATTGTTGTACAGGACCCATTTTTCATCACCAGTCACGAGCCGATCCAAAAAAGGTTCGTTTTTGATCCGTCGAAGCAAAGAAATTGCTGTTGACATACGGTCCACTTTGTTCTTTTCACTCAACTGATGTGGCACCCATGTATCGAGCTTCAAAGTGTACCCACCCTTTTTTAAACGACGAAACGCAGTTGATTTGTTGACGTTCAATTCACTGGCAACCTCTTCCGTCGAAATACGTGAGTTATTCGCAACTAAAGTCCTTAGAACATCGTCATCAAGCTCAGAAGGCCGTCCACTGCGAGGTTGATCTTCGAGGTTAAAATCTCCAGAACGAAATTTCGCGAACCATTTCTTTACTGTGCGGAGTGCTGGAGCACGGTCCAAATAAACTTCGCGAATATCTTTAGTTGCAGCGCCCACTGTTTTTCCTTTGCGGAATTCGTATAACATAATATGACGCATATGATCTTTTTCGTTGTTCATCTTCCATGCGTCTTTTCACTAAGCAACTCAAATCAAAATGAAGTTATTTTATACTTGATTTACAGTTCAGACTGTCACCTTTCCAACGATATATAATATGTATATATTTCTTTCACGAGCGCCACTCTCAAACGATTCGTACGGCATCCAGCGGAATCGGGTACGAACTTATGCACTCATCCAATATGTACAGGTATAGTGCAGTGATCGCGATACAGAAGCTTGGCTCATAGCAATTGGACAATTGCTCCCAACGCATTGCTGATACGACCGGTGGAAAAGAAATATATTGTTGAGAGAAAGCTCAAATAAAACTCAACGATGTCTTCTGTAATAAAAAAAAAATCCTTCAATAATTATATCATATATGAAAATCAACATCTACTCCATTGTCATATGGTGCCAATTCGTTTATAAGCTCAAAACAAATTGTCTAAGCTTGGGGGCTAGAAGGGAGAGGATGTTTAGGAGTAGGGAAGGTGATGTTAATAATACCCTTAAATGTATTCATAAAGCCTTTCGGCTCTTAATGGAGTTCGGGGCTGAACTCCATAGGAAAAAAATAGAGGTGGTGCGGGGTGACCATTCCTCATTACACGCAATGTATTTATTAGGTGGACCTCAGGAGTGAGCTCCGAGTGAAAAATTGGATATGGTGCGGGAGTGATCATTCCATTCGGCTCTCAAATTTGGGGGAGCGAGGGGTTGCTCCAGCCACTTAGGAACTGGCGTTTTTCAGCAGTTCCTGGTGCTGGGAGACATTGTAATAATAAAAGCTGTCGAATATCATCCAAGCACCCTGAGTTAAGCATCTAATAGACACTTTAAGTTTATTGCATCAGTGTTCACCTGAGAATTGCACTTATGCATGCAAGCGTATGCACATACACGTATGTACACACGTGAATGCACATATGCATAAGTACTCCAAATGACAGGAAGCAAAAACTAATGCCTAAAAATATACAGGGGAAATCGGGCGTGGGATGATCCATACTTAAACACAAATTGTTTTGTTCAGGCGTAAGTGCTGAATGACAACGCTATCTTTCAAACTAAAAGGTTAATTTTTTTCTCGCAAACTTCTTAACATGGGACTTTATGCACTATTCTTCATCTTCATTGAGTTCTAGACGTAAAATTCGGCTACACAGTTTGGTTTTTATTTATTCTCAAATTAACAACACAAAATCGAACAGATTGTTTGTTACCTCGTCTTAAGTGGGTAACAAAACTTACAGTGTGACAGTGAAGTCACAATATGAAATAGTAACAAAAGTTACTGAATAGTAAATTTTATTATCTCGACAGAATAGACCTGTTGATGGCAACATGCAAATACTCAAACGTACACTGTCCTTCACTGAGCACAACTTTTGAATGTTAGTTGGATATTTTTGCTTATTGCCGTAATTTTAGCTGTTTTCTTTTATTTATACTTTAAGTGCCATGTAATCTGTTGTTGTATATATCAATTTATCATTGCCCAATAATTATTAATGATTATTTCAGGTGTTAATTTGGTTGAAAAAATGTACGTATAAGCTCCAATGAAAAAGAAAACAACGCCTCGAATAAGATACCCCCTTTCTGTTGACGACCCCCGCAAAGGAATTAAGGATCTCGATTTGAGGGCATACACCTGGAACCTTAATTGGAAGGTGCCACTGCCCAGCTGGTAAGAAGACAAGGACGAAAGCGAGTAGGTTTTTGTGACATTTACTACAGCGGCTATATAAAGGAGCGCAAATTTGGTGTCGGATTTGTGGTGGGAGAGAGACTCCGTCGCAGAGTACTTGTATTCACTCCAACGGATGAACGTCTCGCCAAAATCCGCATCAAAACGAGCTTCTTTAACTCCACCATAATTTCTACCCATGTATTGAGGCTGACCGACTTCGCCGGGGCCCGAAATGTGGTTGTCTGTAGAACTAGATTCCAGCACCAAAAAATACATCAAGCTGCTTGGCTGTCCCCTGATCGAAAAACACAAAACCATCTCATTTTGTTATAGATGAAAGACTTGCCTCAAGTGTTCTTGACCCCGAGGACCCAAAACCGACTCGGACCACTATCTCGTCGAAGAACGCCCGTCAACAAACACAAGGAAAGTTCGACGTCGAAAAACTGCAATCACAACAGATGAACGGTTTTCTACTCGACTTGCACTCCTGCTCTCTGAGAGCAGTCATCAGCAACTCGGTACACGGGAACTGTAGAACGGCATTTTAAGCTCCCTACGTACAAGTGCCTCGCAACGTTGCGATCGACCACAACACGTGCGGGATGGGATAGATACCGAGAGCTGAAGAGTGAAGCAAAACGCATATGCAGACAAAAAAGAAAGAGGCCGAGATGTGTGAGTATGAACAGCATGAGAAGCGGGCCGACAAGGGTAATGCTCGACAATTCTATGAGAAGATACGACGACTTACAGAAGGTTTCAAGACCGGAGCAGACTCCTATAGGACACAAAGAGGCGATCTAGCCACCGATGGCCAGAGCATATTACATTTATGGAGGGAATACTTCTCCAGGCTGCTGAATAGCAGTGAAAACGGAGTAACTGGAGATAGGGAATCCGAAACCCTAATCGACGACGATGGAAAAGACGTTCCACTACCTGACCATGAAGAAGTTAGAATAGCAATCGCTCGCTTAAAAACAACAAAGCGGCTTTAGCTGGCGGCCTACCGGCAGAAATATTCAAACATGGATTTTTACAAAAATTACGGTTCTTATACACAAACCTAAAACTGTTAATCGAATTTTACGATTATTATCCACAGTTCAACTTCCTATATGTGAGCACACTCTCACAAGTAAGCATGTATTGGATGAGTGCATAAGTTCGTGCCCGATTCCGCTGGAAGCCGTACGAATCGGTTGAGAGTGGCGCTCGTGAAAGAAATATATACATATTATATATCGTTGGAAAGGTGACAGTCCGAACTGTAAATCAAGCATAAAATAACTTCATTTTGATTTGAGTTGCTTAGTGAAAAGACGCATGGAAGATGAACAACGAAAAAGATCATATGCGTCATATTATGTTATACGAATTCCGCAAAGGAAAAACAGTGGGCGCTGCAACTAAAGATATTCGCGAAGTTTATTTGGACCGTGCTCCAGCACTCCGCACAGTAAAGAAATGGTTCGCGAAATTTCGTTCTGGAGATTTTAACCTCGAAGATCAACCTCGCAGTGGACGGCCTTCTGAGCTTGATGACGATGTTCTAAGGACTTTAGTTGCGAATAACTCACGTATTTCGACTAAAGAGGTTGCCAGTGAATTGAACGTCAACAAATCAACTGCGTTTCGTCGTTTAAAAAAGGTTGGGTACACTTTGAAGCTCGATACATGGGTGCCACATCAGTTGAGTGAAAAGAACAAAGTGAACCGTATGTCAACAGCAATTTCTTTGCTTCGACGGATCAAAAACGAACCTTTTTTGGATCGGCTCGTGACTGGTGATGAAAAATGGGTCCTGTACAACAATGTTCAACGCAAAAGAACATGGAAACAGGCACACGAAGGGGCGGAACCGATGTCGAAAGGTGGATTGCATCCGATGAAGGTACTGCTGTGCATTTGGTGGGATATCCGAGGCGTGATCTATTTTGAGCTCTTGCCAGCTGAAGAAACGATCACTGCCAACAAGTATTGTCAGCAATTGGTCGAATTGAAGGAAACAATTGATGAAAAACGTCCGATTTTGGTCAATCGCAAAGGAGTTCTTTTCTATCATGACAACGCCATGCCACATGTTGCAAAACCGACCCTGGCCAAACTGAAGGAGATGAATTGGGAAATCATGCCGCATCCCCCATATTCACCCGACATTGCACCTTCTGATTATCATTTGTTTCGATCGCTGCAGAAC
Source organism: Ceratitis rosa (assembly GCA_037013455.1). Lineage (NCBI taxonomy): Eukaryota > Metazoa > Arthropoda > Insecta > Diptera > Tephritidae > Ceratitis > Ceratitis rosa. The sequence continues at coordinate 1,358,396 of JAWMAG010000036.1, read as the reverse complement.
AATTTGAATGGAAAAAAATTTAAAAATGTGGAAGACGTCAAAAACCACCTTGACACCTTTTTCAACGAGAAACCGCGCGATTTCTATGAATCAGGCATCCGTAAATTGGTTGAACGTTGGGAGTGGATTGCCGAACATGATGGCGAATACATAATTGATTAATAAAAGCGCTTTCTTCAAAAAATTTCAATTTTAGTTTGCACTTGAAATCGGGCACGAACTTATGCACTCATCCAATAATAGTAAAATTCGATGCACTCACTTTCCTTTCCATGTTTGTTCGCAATGTCTGAAAATGTTCAGAAAGTCGAAAAATTAGTACTGGCTGATCGAAGAATGGAAAACTAGTGCGACAAGCAGCTACGATTGGAGAATTGTAAAGATTTTTTTAGAGTTGCGCCAAGATGATTTGGATGAAATTTGTAATCGTATTGTAACAGTTGATGAGACTCGGACTCGTCAGTATGATCCCGAGTCCAAACAGGAGTCGATGCAATGGATAAAAAAGGGGGAATGCTACCAAAAAAATTTAAAGTGGAAAAGCCGGCGTCGATTATTGCTAGCGTTTTCTGAGGTAGCGAGGGAACATTATTAATTGGTTACTTGCCAAAGGAAGCTACAATGAACGGCCAGTATTACGCTAATTGGTTGAGTAAGGCGCGTGAGCCAGTCGGACAGAAGATACATGACAAGTTAGCGCGCGGAGTGCTGTTTCTTCAACACAACGCACCCGTTTACACCGCTAGAGTTGCGAAAGATGCCTTAAAAGCCACAGGATTTACAGAAATTGACCATCCATCATACAGTCCGACCTGGCTCCCAGAGACTTTCTCTTTTTCAAATTTAAAAAAGGAGTTACGAAGACGAAGATTTTCAGACGACAGTGAGATAAAAGCGGCATTTTGAAAAGAAATCTAAAAAATATTTTTTCGATGATAGAGCATTGTATTCACGATGTGAAAAGTGTATTTCACATGAGGGAGACTATATTGAGAAACAAAAAACATAAAAGTATATATTGTTTCATTAAGTACTTTAGGGAAATAAAGGCTTGCAAAGTCAAAAGAGTATGAGACTTTGCATACCCTGCAGCAATGTATGCCCTATGTTCATCACCTTCATTTTGTTTACCAGTGAGCCTTTCCTTTCCTGCAAGCCATCTGGAATTTAAACAAAGACAATAGTTTTAATTAAAAAAAAGTTAAATACTAAATAACCTACTTTTTGTATATTTATTTTCCACTTAAATTCTTTATTTGTTTTCATTCAATACAACCGCCAAGTTTGATATTTTTCATTCACAATAAAATACATCTGTCATTTTTCAATAGTGTTGTCAACGATGCCTCTAACTTCTATATTTTTGAGAGTTATATTTGGAGTTAGCAGGCAGCTGTCACGACTCCTGAATAAATCGCTCTGCCGGCTATCAATATTATTACCCAGTTGATGCCAGTTAAGGATTTGAGGATTTTGGTGTGGCAATTGCTGTCGCATACGTAGTGAAGGACTGCGGGCTGTCGGATGTGACTACTAGTAACTTTGGATTTTTAGTTGTCGTAGCTTTCATCCAGCTGAAGAAAAGGGTAACCGAGGATTTCGTAGGTTGTAGATAGCAGTTTACTTTCGAATATAAGTTATCAATATCCTGGCCAGACGCTGAAGGATGGAGCTTCGAGATGTTAAAGTTAAACAGAAGAATCTACCGATGTCTGTCGACCACTCAGTTAGGCCATAGTATAGTAATGAGGAATCCTCAAAATCCATTAGTAGCACTGAATGGTGTCAAGGGCTTTTGAGAGATCCAATGCCTTCAGGGCCGATTTTAGTCAAGGCCGTAAACTATCTGGATGATAACGGCGTTAAGTGTGGTTGTAGTTCTGTGCACATTTTTCATTTCAATTTATTGAATTAAGTCTATGGTTACAATAACCTTACAGACTAGAAAATACAAATCTACTTAAAGCTAATACTTACAGGAAAATTATTTGAATAAAAATTCAAGTTAAATTTTCTAATTGCGGACGCCCTTCGGCAGGGAATGTCAACCCCTCCGAGTATATTATTGGGATGAAAATAAAAAGCTCCTCATAAAAAACCATCAACCACTCGACTACATATATGAAATGAATCGCGATAAATAGACTCTTTCTTACCTCAAATGTTGATAATTCTATACAAAAGTGGCTTTAAAAAATACAATAACTTTGAGTTGTCTCTTCTTACAAATCAAATAAATGTTTTAAAATAATGTTTTTTGCTGAAGGGCCCGCCATTTTCAAAGCAACAACTTGTATAAAAAATGCCCCAAAATGTCAAATAGAATACAATTTTTTTTTTTGACTTAGGTTAGGCAACGTAAGGTTGTATTGTATTGATACGGTATCATAACCGCATTACTGCAAATTATTTTGATGTTTTGGAACTCAGCCACACTAAATTGTTGAGCATAGCTTCCTTTGTTGAAATTAAAAATATTAAAGTACTTGGTTGTACGTCGTTTAATATTGCATACCAAATTATTTTCTGGTTTCGTGAACCATAAACGCAAGGTTTCTCGGTTTCAGTCGACAACAATATCTCAAAATAATATTTCCAGTATTAATTAAATCCAGGTATGCATAATCGTCAACGTCAGCCAACGCACAAAGGGATACAAGTGCTCGAAACACGCACTTTAAAGTAAAAATTAAAGTAGCAGGCAGGACATTTTTTGTTATCGTGATAAAATCGAGCAACGTATTCCTGAGGTAAAGTTAGGAAATCTATAGTTTGTTTTTTTTTGTTTGAAAACTGTTTAATTAGTGTCCACACAAATGTCTATAGAAAATACATTTGTCAACGAAATAAGTCTATTTTTCGCACGTGGCACCTACATATTAATGCATTTAATCCCTTGTTAATATATTTTTCGAGTCGATTCCCTTTTCACGGGTCTCTTTCGAGATTTGGCGCATGGTGAATATCTAGTCAATGGTTGATTTACAAGGTCTAAAGCAACACTTAGCTTGTTGACGGTGGGCTTTAGTCTTTCACACAATACGCTTGATAGGACCTCATATGCGATGTTAAAAAGGCTTATTCCACGGTAGTTGGCGCAAACTGTTAGATCGCCTTTTTTTTGGATTGGGCAGAGCACACTTAGGTTCCAATCGTCGGGCATTCTTTCATCCGACCATATTTTGCAAAGAAGCTAATGACCTGCACCTGATGGACGTGCGCACGTCCAAAACATTGGATACTTGTCTTCCGTCTATCACAACATGATCGATCTGGTTGAAAGTTTTCCGATCTGGAGACAGCCAAGTAGCTTGGTAAATTTTCTTATGCTGGAATTTAGTGCTACAGGTAACCATATTTCGGGCCCCGGTGAAGTCGATCAGCCTCAGCCCATATGGGGATGTTTCGTCGTGGAGGTTGAATTTTCCGACAGTCGTACCCACCCTAGCGTTGAAGTGACCAAGCAGAATTTTGACGACGTGGCGGGGCAGCGCTCATAAGTGTGCTCGAGGCGATCGTAAAAGGCATTTTTGGTCAAGTCATCCTTCTCTTCCGTCGGGGCGTGGGTGCAAATTAGCTTGGTATTTAAGAATCTCGTTTTTATGCGGATTTTGGCGAGACGTTCATCCATCGGAGTGAATACCAGTACTCGGCGACGGAATCTCTCTCCCACCACGAATCCGACACCAAATTTTGGTTCTTTATATGACCGCTGTAGTAAATTTCACAAGGACCCAATTACCAACTAATTTGAAATAATCTTTATAGAATACCAAATTTAGCGCTCTTCCATATTTTTGGCGGACTTATATCTCAAAATGTAAAAAAGGTTATAAATATGTATAATATAAAGGTAGCAAATGATCAAAATAGTATAAATTTACCTCTGCTTACCAAATTTGGTTGAAATATCTCCAAAACTAACGCACTAGTTTTCTTCCAAACAGACGGAAAGACAGGCAGACGGACAGCCGGTATAAATACTCGTACTGCTGAGTGTTCTCTTTCTCCTTCTTATTAAAATAAAAACCATACAATTGAATAAGTAAGTAAACTTTACAAAAAATAAAATCAATTGCTATAAATTTTTACAAAGTTTTTCAAGGAAAAAATGTTCTTGTTTATTAAATAAATCCGCAAAATTTAAGTTACCATAAACAAGTTTTCACATGTCATAGACTTTGAAAGTACGAGCATAATATTTTGTATGTACAATGAGAAAATAACTTCAATCAATTGGAGAATGTCTAAAATTCGCATTTTCTTTTGAATAAGAAGACTTGTAAAAAATCTTAATTTCCGATTTTAGGGTGCCAGTTCCAGGAAGAGTAATTATACAAACTTAAATACCAATCGAATCGATTCCTTAACAATTTTAAATCAAATGTTTAAATTTGAAGAGAATATCATCAATCACTTTTAGCCCATTGTGCGACTCTGTATGTCTTTATGTAAAATCCTTGAGTTGGTTTTTTCAATTAGTTAATATACCTTTTTGTTTTTTTTGCAAATTGTGCTGAATATACACGTATACTCGAAAAGAGAGCACTTTTAAATCTGTAGCAGACATTTGGTAGAAAACAATCACGTTGTAACTAAACTTTCTCCAATTGCGAAATTATTTGAACCGCTTGACACATTTATTCTCCTCTGTGATATCAAATTGTCATCAAGGGTTTATTAAAGAATGATGCGCAACTACCAATATATTTATGTTCACTATTTATACCGTAAAAGCGCTTAGAGAAAGCTATTTATTAATATCATAGTGATGGTTTGAATTTTAATCGTGCTTTGCCATTTGAGCGAGTAAGAACCATGCCTGGCTCGTGGTGTTACAACCATTTTTCTAGCTTTTTGAATTTATCTTTGAAATATTTACGATAAATATTAAAATCCGAAAAGAAATATAAAACATTTTGCTGATGAGATATGTATTTAACGCTTTCTCAAGTATGTATGGTATATTGCATGCCCGACTAAGTACAGGTTCCTGCACAATATGTATATAAATAATATTTACTCTCTACAAAAATTGTTCGCGCGTAGTTGTAGTTGCGCGTAGTTGTAGTTGCACTAAACGGAAAAACGGGACATAAGCATGTCTGCGCTTGATGATAGTTTTTTATTTTAGTCGCGTTTTTTCAAGTGAGTAAACTTTGTATATTTCTATTAATAAAAGTGATGAATAATATTAATATAAATGATAAAATGCGAAATTTTTCTTTGTCTATTATTAAGCATGCGAAAAAAATGTAGTAAGCACAGAAGTAATATTGCAATAACAAAAAAAAAAACACACACACATATAAACACTTCGATTGCTCTAAGTGAAATTTTGCAAGGAAATTGGGTGTCCTCACATTTGCTATGACATCGCAATAATTTTCAGTATGTATACCTATATATAAATGTAATTGGCACTTTGTAACGGCGTAAGCGATTTTCGGCCGAGCTCCTCCTCCAATTTGTAGCTTTGCGTCTTGATGTGTTTGCAACAAATGGAGTGACCTACAGTTTATACTAAGCCGGCTCCGAACGGCTGATGGATTTTTTACGAGGAGCCTTTATCTCATGTCCGAAATATACTCGGAGGGGTGGACATCCCTGCCGAGGGGCGACCGCAATTAGAAAATTTAACTTAATTTTTTATTTAAATTAATTTTCCATATCTTTTAGATGCTGATGGCAACGGGATTTGAACCCGGGCCTTCCGAATGTCAGTACGCAATGTTGACCACTCGGCTACCGCGGCCGCGGCAATAACTACCAATAATAATTGTTCATATTGCTCATGAGCATTTTCTTAAAATCACCCTCTCGAGTTGCAAAAGAAGCATATCGTCGGATATGTATTTTGTTATTTTCTTGTAAATATTGCTGCGCACTGCTTTCCTTCACAAGATATACTAATGCAATTTGGGTAGAAAAATTAGTTTGTAAAAAATTTAAATTTCGACGTTTTTTCTAAATTTTTGCTGTTAGTTGTTTATTTACCATATACCATATATATATATCTATATATATATATTATTTCTTCTTCTTCTGTATTGGCGTTGGCACGGCTTACGCGATTATAGCCGAATCAATACAAGAGCGCCATTCTTCTCTTCTTTTCGCTGCCTGGCGCCAGTTGGAAATGCCAAGTGCACCCAGGTCACTCTCCTAGATAGACGAAATTATCTACGACCTCGAAGTTATGACTGTCAACAGTGACGTGAGAGCCGAGTCGCTAATGCGATGACTGTTTGTTTGATGACAGGAGATATTTCGTCTTGCCCTCATTCACCACCAGACCCATTCGTTTCGCTTCTTATCTCATGTATATATATTATATACATATATATAATTAGCACTTTGTGACCGGTGATTATTGGCCTAGCTCCTCCTTCAATTTGTGGTATGCGCTTTGATGTTTTTTCTAAAAATGGAGGGAATTGTAGGTGCTTTGTTGTGTTATAGGCAGGCAATTGCTATTCGATCTTCTTCAGAATCGGACAATGGAACGTTTTTGTCATCAAAAATTGGAGAATGATTTTAGCCATTTCCTGAAGTTTTCTTTTCAGCTCTTTGTGTCCTACATGAGTATGATCCGGTTTTGATACCGCTTTTCGGCGCCCGTTAATTTTGCTCAAGTCCAAACATATTTGAGTCCTAAGGCATAACCCCAAAATAGTGTAAACTAACATTCATGTAACTACTCGTGAAAATTTTCTATATCGCTGTGAATTTCATTAGTTGAATAAATAGTAAACATTGTTGTAAGTTTTAATATATTTTGATAATGATTTGACTTTGGCATCACCTTTGGCAATGACAGTTTTAAACTTTTATGGGATCTTGTGTAAGTCTTACAAAATCGTATCTTACTTTCACTATTGGTAATGAAATCTAAAGCAAAACCCGACTCGGGATTCCATGACAGCTTTTTATATAGTTTTATGGGAAGGGTGATTTTTCGCCAACCCCCACAAACTTTCGAACCAAATATGCAAGCACATACATACCAGGGGTGTTAGTTGAAGTCTGCCGATTTTACTAGTAGATGTCGCTAGCAATATGTATAAATTTCTATGATTTGGCATGTATGTAATTTTTTTCTATTGACATTAACCTACAAAAATACGTAAGTCACATTCCGCCAAAATAATAGCGTCATATTTGTTTACCTCAGTGAATATGTCGGGTTTCGTTCCAAGTAAATCGCATTTGCGGCATTCGTTGCTTTTCTTATTTCATCAAAAGAAAAAAGCAGCTGAAGCTCACCGGTTGCTTGTAGAAACTTATGGTGAACATGCTCCAGTGCTTAGAACATGTGAGACATGGTTTCGTCAATTTAAAAGTGGAGATTTCGATTTGACAGACAATGAACATCCTGGTGCAGCGAAAAAGTTCGAAGACGAGGAATTGCAATTTGCCAACGTTTAAAAGCCATGGGAAAGATCCAGAAGTATGGAAAATGGGTGCCAACGATAGACAAATGGAAAATCGAAAAACCGTTTGTGAAATGCTGCTTCAACGATTCGTAATGCATCGAATTGTCACGGGGGAAGAAAAATGGATTTATTTTGAGAATCTGAAGCGAAAAAAATCATGGCTTTCCCCTGGTGAAGCTGGCCCATCGACTGCAAGGCCAAATCGCTTTGGCCGTAAGACAATGCTCTGTGTTTGGTGGGACCAGTGTGGTGTGGTGTACTACGAGTTGTTAAAACCTGATAAAACGATGAACACGGATCGCTACCGACTACAAATGATCAATTTGAATCATGCGTTGATCGAAAAACCGTCGGTATGGGCCCGAAGACATGGCAAAGTTATCTTGCAACATGACAACGCGCCGTCTCATACCGCTAAACTGGGGAAAGACCCATTAAAAACACTTAATTGGGAAATATTTTCGCACCCGCCGTACTCTCCAGACCTCGCCCCGTCCGACTATCACCTTTTCGCATCGATGGGACATTCCCTTGCTGAGCAGTGCTTCGCTAATTTTGAAGAAGTCGAAAAATGGCTGGTCGAATGGTTTGCCTCGAAAGAGAAAAAGTTTTTTTGGAATGGTATCCATAATTTGCCTGAGAGATGGGCGAAATGTGTAGAAACTAATGGTCAATACTTTGAATAAAAAAAATTTTGAGATTCCTCTGAAAATTAAATGTTTTCTTTATCGAAAAATCTGCAAATTTCAACTAACGCACCTGGTATATGCAGAATATCATTTTAAGTAAAAAAGGAAAATTACGTGCATAGAGTTTATTTCGAATGTGGTCAGTACTTACCCATGGCTTTGGGATCCAGCTGATATGGTGGTATGCCACAGTGCGCGGGTGGAGGTGTTGTCAGCGGATCGCCATTATGACAGAAAAAGGGCGACAAACCGATTTTATTTGCCTACAAAAAAATTAAAAGCATTGTATACAATAATACCTGTTGAGAATTATTTACAATAGTTATAATCTACAAAAAGAAAAAAGAAAACGTAGAATGGATTAAAAAAATTCACATTTAGTTTATCCTCAAACACTGTATTAGTATAAAAATCTGTGGCCAAAACATATTCGGTATCTGGTCGATCGGACTCTATAACTTCTTCAATGGAGAGTCCACGCAAGTGGGGATAAGGATCTGGCGCAAAAGTAAGCGAGCATGACGAAATATCCCCAATGGGCTGATGCTGATGGACTTCGCCCTACTCGAAAAATTGTTTTCCGTAGTATCAAATTACCGCACAAGAAAATTCATCAAGTTGTCTCCGGATCGAAGAACTCGTAACTAAATAGACGATGCTGTGCCAGACGGAAGACATGCATCCAGTGTTCTAGATATGCCTATGCTCCTCCGTCGCTGTAAGTCTAATTGCGCACTTCAATTTCGTGTAGATCACCATCATTACAACACTATCAATCGTCGGCTAACAATACGCTGATATGAAGATATGTATTGGTCCACTGCCGCATTACAAAAGTTCATAATATCAATACGGAGTTAAAAATGAACCAAATGGTCCAAACATTGCAGAACAAACGATTATACATATACATATGTACATATATATCAAGATATTCTTGTACCCGGTGAAGTCTGTGTTTTTGTAGTAGTGAGGCAGTTGGTGGTTGATGATTGTGCTGTAGGAATGGTGGCTTGTGCCCGTGGCCGTCTTAGAATTGGTGGTGGTTAGTGTTTTGGCTGTAACAAGTGCACAGTGAATATGGATGACGGAGGGATGATTCAGTCTTGCACATACATACATACACACGTACATACATCTGTTACATGTTTTGGGCGGCGCATGCGCCTGATTTTACTATGGCCATACAAACCACAGTGAGGGTACCACCTCCAGCACCAGAATATACATATATTAAAAAAAAACGAATTTAGCCTCTTTAATGACGGGCGACTTCCACAAGCAGCTACTTATTGAAAAGTACAATTATTTAGTACACATAAATACTTTCGCATTCATATGTTCTTATGAATTTCGAAGCAAATTTGGGATGGTCGAAATTCTTGAAGGAAGGAAAGCCTTGAAATTGTGAAATGGTATAGGGATTGCAGATGGGTAGTTTAATTCAGTAAAATATTTATGAATCACTCTGCCAAGAGTTTGCTCAGTGTGACTGACAGAATTATTTTAAAGACATGAAACTTGTTTTGAAGTTTGATTAATATACCTTCTACTCAAATTTAAACGCGCCTTTAGCCATAACTCGACAAGGACAAGACATATGGCCATACTTTTTTTTTGCTTAGGTTGCCAGGACTGTTATATGTTTACATGTCAAATTTGAGCGCGATCTGTACAATAGTTTTTTTTTACGGCACTATAAACAAGTCAACCTCGAGTGTGTTTTTCGAATTTTACTATGGAAATTAACGTTGAGCAAAGATGTTTGTTTGAAATTTTGTTATTCCAATGGAATAAGTGCGACGGACGCAATGAAAATGTTGCAGAAGGCATATGGGGAGTCTTGCCTATCACGTGCACGTATTTTTGATTGGTATAAGTCGTTCAAGGACGGCCGTACATCGCTGGAGAACTTGCCCCATGATCGTCGTCCAGCAACGTCAATAAGCGAAGAAAACTTCGAAAAAGTAAAGAAAATTGTGTTGGAAAATGGTCGTGTGACTGAAAGAGAGATAGCTAGTGAGCTCAACATATCAAGTGGATCCGCTCATAGCATTATTCACGATGTTTTGGGCATGAGACGTGTGTCTGCTCGACTTGTTTCAAAATTGTTGCTCATACGTCTCGTCTTGTACGCGATTATTTGACCAAAAACAACGTAAATATTGTTCCGCAAGCACCGTATTCACCCGACATGGCACCGTGTGACTTTTTTCTTTTCCCTAAACTCAAATTTCCGCTTCGTGGAAAGCATTTTCAGTCGATTGAAGTCATAAAAGAGAATTCGAAGAAGGAACTGAAAGCCATACCTAAAGCGGCCTACCAGAAGTGTTATGAAGATTGGAAAAAAAGGTGGCATATGTGTATCGCCTCTAATGGTGACTATTTTGAAGGGGATAAAATAAATATTGAAAAATAATTAACCGTTGTTGTTTTATTGAACCAGTCTCGTTTATATTTGAGCAGAAGGTATGTATTTGAAAACAGAAATTTTACTACCATTACAAGAGTGAAAAAATATAACTTCAACATTAATGTATTTGAAATTGTTTTTTGCGGCCATACATACTATTAATGTTTGTTATTTTATAGTGAGCTAAAAGGCCTGGTTTGTTTGTATGAATTGAATATTTTGTTATAAAACTACCATTTTTCTTTGTAGTATAACAAAATATTCAATTCATACAAACAAACCAGGCCTTTTAGCTCACTATAAAATAACAAACATTAATGAATGTATTTGATTTATTTTCATACCATTAAGGAGATTAAATTCTCTAACGACGGGCGATAGAATTTTTAAAAAGACATGTGTAGATTATGTATATAACATTTTGTATTGAAATATATCTTTCCTGACACGTACTTGAACTTGAAGTGGCAGGCATCATTTAAAGTATATGTACTGTAAATGCTACCAAAATTCATATTGTATTTCATGATAGCTCTACTGCCGCGACTCATATGCACTTTAGCAGTATAATTATAGTACGGAGGATTAACTAGACGTTTCTTCTTTTCGGAACTCGATGCCAATTAGATGCACCAATTGCAGCCTCTTTTCATTGATCTTTCTAAAGCTGTGGATATTTTCCTCTCCTTTCGCTTATACGAATAGTAAAACGTTTTTCTCGAAAACTTCTCTGTTCAAGTTTCTGCGCCATATGACAGTAGATAATGATCCTTGTTTGTCGAGACAACTCCATACCATTGAACGGACTTTTTAATTTCTTAAGTTAAAATTCTATCTGGTCGTTAATGCTCATTTAGGTTACGTATCATTTATTTGTTTAGGTACACATACAGGGTGCGCCAACATTGAATAGCTCTGTTGATTTTTAGCCAATTTTGACAAATATGCATGATTCTGAAACGTCATTCAGTGACATTATAACCATGACCCAATACTCATTTGTCAAAATCAGCTAAAAACTGACAGAGTTATTCAATGTTGAAATACCGAAGGTCTAGATGGCGCACCCTGTACATATGTAATTTTTTCCTCCAGCAAATTTGGTAAGGCATTACCTTTTGGAAGTGAAGAGGTAATGCAGATCAACTCTCCTAAAGCAAAGACAAACGTTCCCAAGATAAAATAAAGCAAATAAATGAGAACTCTTCGCGTGTGTTTGTTTTGAAGAAAATGCAAAAACGAGACATTTTCAGTGCAAAATTCAGGGTTTAAAGATTCAATACTTGTCATATCTAATTATTTTCAATAACATGTGCATATATTTCCATAAACATATATTGTACATTAGTTCAGCATTTGAGTGTCAATAATAATATTAAAGTGAGAAATATTACTATTATTAATACATGTACATATATACTCTTGTACACGCAGGTGTGGATATATGTACAATATACAAACACTTATGTAAGTTAATCTTTTCTACATTAAATTAAAAAAAAATATATATTTTTTTGGCCGAAGCCGTCTTTATTTCTTCAAAGTAAAACTTAGACTAATTTTACAATTATATTTACTTAACATTAAAGTTCCACGTCACGTTGCGGGCACAGGTGATCGATTGCTGAGTTGGCGGAATGGCTGCACATGTACTGGCTATTGTAACGTCGATCCGGTGTAGCAGACATGGCATCAGCATTTTATGCGTACTGTTGTTGTGGGTGCGCTTCCATATCGTGGGAAACGTATGTTTGGAGCTTTTGAACGTTATCAGCTTTAACTCCTCCCCCTTTAAAAGGTGCAACGTCCTCGTTGACCGATAGGACGCTTGGGACTATTGTATCTTCTTGTCTGCGGTTTGAATCCTGGTTTTGCGTTTTGTTCGTTTTTTTCTTCAAATATCTTTAGTAGATGCGGAGCCTGTCCAAAGACTGGTTCTATATTTCGTTTTTAGCGGGCTTATTTCCTCTATATTAGCTACGTTTAGTTCTTGTGGCAATTGCAAGGATAGAATCTCTTCGGTTTTTGTGGTAAAGTTAGTTGATTGTCTGATCGCTGGTAGTGGGTTGGCAAGTGATACTTCTTTATTCGAATAGCTTTTGTCTTTGATATTGATAGTGGAGTTGACATAATTTAAAATGAAGGTTCGCGTTAACTCTAGCGGGTTTCCATCTATATTTATTGTTCCGTTATAGCCATTAATGAGTAGTGTTCCTGGGAGGATTTCTTCCTGTGTTGGTATGGGCTGATTGTTGATGGTTGTGCAGTTCGAAGGTTGCCCTTTAAGCAATCGTGGAATACAGCTTGTATTTGAAATATCATCTAATACTTTTTGTTTACAAACTATTATGTTACTGAATTTTTTACTATTGCTCTTAATTTCATAAGTTTTATCTTGACATATCATTAATTTTTCATATGGAATTTTTATTATTTTTTTATTTTCTTTAACTGGTTTTATTACAATAGTTTTACATATTTCATTCTTTGTTATAGGTATACTTATAATGTAAATAATATTAGATTGATTCGACACAATTTTAACGTCGCTTAATTCGATAGCTTCTATGACATTTATGTATGGTACATTTTCTTTTTCAAAAAATTCTTTTATTACGTTTATTTCCTGATTTATTTCTTGATTTGATAGTATATATAGATATATATAGTAGCCCATTGTATAGAATAATCGATATTTACTAATTCTTCTTTTAACATTCTTATTTTTCTTTCTATAATTTTAGCTAATTCATCTTTTAATTCGCTTGATTTTACATTATTCAATATCATATTCGATACACTAGTTAATTTATTTATTTTTTCAATTATTGACTTGTTTATTACTACTTAATGATTATTATTTTCTAATACGTTATTAATTTTATCGCTAATTATTTGGAAGTTTTCGCTTTTTACACAGCGCATTAATTCTGTTAATGTACTGTGAAACCGTTCTATTTGTCCATTTACGGTACTAGTGTAGGGCGGTGTTTTGTATATCTGAATTCCATACTGGTTTTCTGGCATGAATGTTATGGGGGCTGCACTAAGAGATTTTTCGTTATCTATTACTATGTTTACAGGTATTCCAAACATTGTGAGAAGTTCCTGCAGGGGTAATTTTATATCTTCTGAAGCTCTGGATTTCACTATCTTTGCCTGAGCATATTTAGAGAATTTGTCTATTGCGGTAAGTATGACTTTGTTATTAGTGTGATACAGATCAATGTGAACGATTTGGCCTGGATATTCTGGGATTGGGGAAGCTTTCAATATTGGTGTTGCCGGATGTCTCTGATATTTATTTTCTTGACAAACTTTACATTGCTTTGTGATATTCTTAATTTTCGCGTTCATCTGAGGGAAATAGTATTTTTCAAGTAGTTGAATTTCGTTCTCTGTCGCATTCCTGTGTGCTCTGTTATGTTCCTTTATAATTTCCGTTTCTTGTTCTGATTCATTTGTTAGATCTTTTACTATTTTTCGCGTGTATTTTACTCTATATCTGCTGAAATTTTGTGAGTAGATATTTTGGATTTTTCCTAATATGCTGTCTTCGGTTTTAATGCAATTCGTTACGGAAGGGTTAAGGTATCTTTTAGTAGTGCTGTGAGACTTTCTTCTGTAAAACTTCTCTCTATTATAATATGCCTATAATGAGTTGGGAAAGTTATTTGGAATTGGTATGATGCTGTTTCGTCGGTAGAAATGAAAATTTGATTCTTAAATACGTTGATAGGTGCGTCAGTGTATTGTATTAAGGTCTGTCTTGAGCTTTCGTCACTATGTTGGGTTGCTGTCATAGAATTTACTTGCTGTGGTGGCCTAGAAAGTGCGTCGGCGACGACGTTGGTGTGACCGGGCTTATATTTAATTTCGTAGTTATATTCCTCTAAAATAGATTTCCATCTTTTTAGTTTGTTGTTGGTATTTCTATTACTAAGGGAATATGTTAGCGGTTGATGGTTAGTGAAAATTTTGACTGTTGCAGATCCGTAAAGGTAATTCCTAAAAGTTTTCAGAGCCCATATTATGGCTAAAAGTTTTTTTCGTTAGTCGCGTAGTTTTCTTCGGTTTTTGTCAATGTCCTGGATATGAACGTTATGGGTTTGCCGTCTTGTTCGAGGACTGCTCCTATTGCATGGTTCGATGCGTCCGTGGTTAAGTGAAATTCTTTACTGAAGTCGGGATATTGTAGCATGACGTCCGTAGATACTAGTGAATTTTTTAATTTGCTGAATGCTTCTTTTGCTTTATCGTCTAGAGCAATTTTTATTTTGGATGATTGATTTTTGGACATGCGTCCCTCCTCCCCTCTTAAAAGTATTGTTAGGGGTTTTGCGAGTTTCGCATAGTCTTTAATGAAACGGCGGTAATAACCAGAGAGTCCAAGGAAGGATCGAAGTTCTTCTATTGTTTGTGGTGATGGGAAGTCTAAAATTGATTTTACTTTTGTTGGATTTGTTTTTAGTCCATTTTGAGAAATAACGAATCCCAAAAATTCTACTTCTGTTTTCAGAAATTCGCATTTGTCAATTTGGATTTTCATTTAGCTTCTTGTAATGTTTGGAAAATGGTTTGAACGTTTTGTAAATGAGACTCCTCGTCTTTGCCAAAAATTATAATATCGTCTATGTAAACAAAGCATATTTTTCCGATATATTTTCTTAGTATATCGTCTTTGCTCTTTCGGTTTTTTAAACCGAATGGTAGTCTGGTAAATTCATATTTACCGTTGTTGACCGAAAAAGCTGTCTTTCCAATATCAGATTCAACTAATGGAATCAGATCTAGGACTGTAAAAAATTTATTTTTGCCAAGTTGGGATAGAACTTCGTTTGTGTCTGGGATAGGATAACGATCGGGTATTGTGATTAAATTTAGTTTCCGGTAATCGATGACTATTCTGTATTTTTTTGTGCCAGATGCATCGATTTTTTTTGGTACTATCCAAATTGGGGAATTGTAAGGAGATCGGGAAGGTCTTATTATTCCGTCCTCGAGTAATTTTGCTAATTGTTTTTCGACTTCGTCCTTAAGGGACATAGGATAAGGGTAATATCTAGAATAAACTGGGTCTTGGGTGGTAGTTCTTATTTCAGCTTTTACTGTGGTAGCATAAGTTAATTTCTCCTCCGGTTCGGAAAAGAGATTTGGGTATAAATTGCATAATTTACAAAGTTTTTCTGATTGATTTGTGAGGTGTTCCGTCCTTATTTGGATATTGTTAATTGATTTTGATTCCTGTTGTTTTATTGCAATTTTTATATTGTTTTTTATCATCATGTAATTTTTTGAAGTGAATATTGTTGCTTCCAATTGTTTTAAACTGTCATTACCTAAAATACCATCAAAGGATTTTAAGGTGGGTAGGATAAAAAATTTAAGGTTTTCGTCTTTCAGTCCGAAAAGATTGATAAGGGTATGGTGAGTTATTTTAATATTTCCTGCTACTGAACTTGCGAGGAAACTTTCGTTGTTGGGTATAAGGTTTTTTGCAAGTTGGGATTGAATATAGTTCTTATTTGAACCTGTGTCTATTAGAATTTTCAATATTTTTCCATCACTATCCTTGCATTGAAAATAAGGAAGTGTGTAGTTCGTCAACCTAAAAAATGTATATCTGAAAACTCGTTAATATCTTCATCTGGTATGTTGTCCTGAGAAGCATACTGCTGGTAGTAGTCTTCCCATGATTGCTCATTTTGTCCTTGGTCTGATTGTCCTGAGCCTATTGGTGTATCGTCAACGGGTTCTATGTGATTAACTCGTTGTTGCTTAAATGGTTGATGCATTTGGTGTGATGGGACTATTGGTCTTTTTCCGGCAAGGGGATTATTAGTAGGTCTGTTCATATAGTTTATATTTTTGGTCCTTTGTGATTGGTTTACGTCCATTGGCACTGGTGGTTTGGGTTGAGTGGGTCTTGGCGGTGGATTATTAAAATAATTAGGTCTAGGTGTTGGTCTGCGAGGGTATGAGAAGTTTTGTGGATAGTTTAAGTTTTGTCGGTATTGAAGATTAGTTGGGTTTTGGTTAATTGAATTTCTTTGGTATAGTGGATATTGGTTATTTGTATTCCTGTTTGAATTTAGTTGTCCATAGTAGGGAGTTGGTTGGGGTAGGTATGCTAAATTTGGGAAAAATGGTTGTGGTTTCTTTGGTGGAATGTGTGGGGTGTTTAGTTTTCGCTGTGAGGGTTGGTAACTAAAAGCGTGTTGCGTCCTGAAATTTTGGTAATTTCATACACAATTGGAGTGCTTGGGGTAAGTCAGTAGGTTCTTTTATTTTTAGTAATTTTGGAAGTTCTCCGTTCAGTCCTCTTATGAACGTGTCTAACGCTTTGTCGAGGTAGGTTTTAGTAAGGATTTGTATAGATTCCGGTCCTACATCCATGCATGAAATTTTGTTTAAAATTAGTGAAAGATGTGAAAATATATCCTGGTAAAATTCATTAATAGATTTATTGCCTTGGAATAGGCATGACATCTGGTACTCTAAGGTACTGATATCGCGCTTATCATCATAATGTGTGTTTAAACATTTAGAAATTGCCGTCCAGTTTAACGGAGTGTTGTATGATTCTAAAGCGACGTCGGCATTGCCCGTTATTTTGTTTCTTATGACATTGGTATTATCATCTGGTATTCTATCTAAGCCTGCAAGGTTGTTAATATGTCCTGGGTCTATATTCTGATCGGTTATTATTTCATTCGTAGGATGGATGATATTATCTATAAGAGAAGGTGCTTCTTCCAAAATCATTTATATTAAGGACAGGAGGCCTAATTAATTCTGGATTACTTATTTTGAAGGTATATTTTATTTTACCCAATTAATTTGTTTATTTATTTATTTATTTTTTTTTTTATCAATCTCTGGAGGGTCCCCCTTAAAGGTGGTGAATCGCAGAGTTGTTTGTTTTATAAAACCGGAGGGTCCCCCTTAAAGGTGGTGAATCGCAGAGTTGTTTGTTTTATAAAGCCGGAGGGTCCCCCTTAAGTTTAAGTATTTAATCTTTAAAATCAAAATATTTTACTTTGATTCACAAAGCTATTTTTTTTTTTAAATAACTTAAAGTTAGATTTAAACCCTAAGCAGAAATTGATGTATCTTTGCTATTTGGTGGGCGTCTTGACGTCGCCAAAGTGATCTAAATATTTATATAATTCTTTAAGTTTATGTATGTATTTTGTTTTTTATTCTCTTTTTTTATTTCTTTGCAATTTTTACTACTTTAATTTCTTTACTTTAATTGCTAAATATGAATTTTGTTTCTTTAATTAAAATATTTCAAGTTTTGTTTTTCTTTCACTTTTACTTTTTTTTCTATTAATATTTATCTACAATATCTTAGTCTATGCTTACATAAATCCTAATTTGTCCCACATGTGACTGCTGGGCTGCTCCGTTTTGTACTGCTTTCCTACTCCGGTCCAACGATGCCACAATTCCTTGGGGTGTGGTTTTTTCCTATTGGATTTTACCACTTGAGGGTCCTGCCGCGTCCTGGCACTTCTTGAGGGCTCTTTGTGAAAGCTGGGTTTAATAATTTCGCACAAAATTCCCGTTTTATTTTTTTCGCACTTCACTACAATCGGTCGCGACTGGCCGTTGGGCGCCAGTTAATCTATTGTACATTAAATTAATTTAAAAAATATATTTTTTTGGCCGAAGCCGTCTTTATTTGGTCAGAGCAAAACTTAGACTAATTTTACAATATTATTTACTTAACATTAAAGTTCCACGTCACGTTGCGGGCACAGGTGATCGGTTGCTGAGTTGGCGGAATGGCTGCACATGTACCGGCTATTGTTACGTCGATCCGGTGTAGCAGACATGGCATCAACATTTTATGCGTACTGTTGTTGTTGGTGCGCTTCCATATCGTGGGAAACGTATGTTTTAAGCTTTTGAACGTTATCAGCGTTAACTTGTATATTTACATACACCCAGCAGCAAAAGGTAAGCCATTGGAAGCGAAGAGGAAAAGTAGTTTCTTTAATACCTGAATTCATCCCTGAAAATTAACGCGGCGATGACATAACTTTCCAAACACCATTTGGAGTATGGGAAGTGTTCATGAGTGTTTTCTTTTAGTTATTGCAACATTACTACTACGATTACCAAGTTATTAAAAAGCTGCTCGAATATATTCGTTTTTGGGATCATTCTCTAAACTCTCAAAACATGTGCATTATTCGCGAATGAATGAGAGTAAAATATCTTATAACGCAGTGTCTCTTATTTTCGTTTTGATGCTCATGGTTTCGCTTTTTAAATATTAAATAAGCGAATAATTGAAAGTATTCCATGTCAAGCGCAGCTACGAATAATAAAAAAACAAGATGCAATATTAATACATATGTAAGTACAAAGATTGGCAAATGTTCAACAACAAAAAGATAACGGTTTTCCTAAATTGTTTCACTATTTGCTTTTAGGAAAAAGGAACACTTCTTTCTTCCGATAAAGAATTAAATATTTAAATATTAATGTCACCGAAAATGATTTAAAAAATAATATTTTAAATTTTACTTAAAATATGTATACAAATGAGTTTTACTTGAAATAAATTTTTCACTTTTATTTTGAATGAATTAATGCACTTAATTCATTTCAACAGTCTAGTAACAGCAACATACAAAATCATGTACATCATCGTACATACGAGTATTCGCTTACATATGTAGAATGAGGGACCGCAGCCATTCTAACAACAAAAGAATGCTTTGGAGCTGTAAACAAATGCTTAACGCAGCTGTTTAGTACATAATAGGTACGACCTATGAATGTAATTTTTTATCGCATGGTATAGAATACTAACTCGTCTACTGCGTACTTTATATTTATATTCATTGCAGCGGACTTTCGCATAACATGTTATCAGTTCAATATTTTCTTTCAGCGGTTTGATATAAAAATTTAATAATATTAATCACTATTATTGTATATACAAAATGTAATAATATTAAAAAAAATACTTTTGTATATTATTACTGCGAACTATAGGCAATACGGTAGGATATAAAACTTATGCCTCTTGCAAAATTGGTAAGGTCTTACCTTTTGGAAGCAAAGAGGTAATGCAGATCTATTCTCAAACAGTAGAGGCAAAGAAAAACTCTCTTAAGAAAAAAGGAAAACCAATAAACAAAAAACTGTTCGTGCCAATTTGTTATTGCAGAAAACGCTGTCTTTTAAGCAAATAAGAACTATTTAAAGCGAGATCTATTACACATTTTTTACTACCAGTATTTTTTAACACAGAAACATATATTTGGAGAAATTAAAGTTTTAATAAAATTAGTTTTTGTAATATTTATGATTTAATACGGAAATATGAAAAAAAGTATGCGAAATCCCTTATAATAAAATATAAATGATGAAATGAGCAATAGATGAATTAGAATTCTCTAGCTCGCGATTAGGTTCAGTCAATCCCAGTTAAGTACTACGCCGCTTAAGTGCCAATCTCTCTTATTTGCCTGTGTCTTACTGCATCAAACACCTTTTTTCTTGAATACTATGCAAAGAAATTATTCTTTTAAGCACTACTCACGCTTATGTACCACACAATTATGTGCTTCATTCAAAAAATTACTTATAAATTTCCCCTCTTATGTACCACTTCAAAAACTCCGCACATTAGTGTCTCAATCGTTGACCTTCTCTATACGTCAGAAACTTTCAGCTTTGTTACTAGTCCGAGAAGAGAATTTGCGCATCATTTTGTTATATTAAAAAAGGTTAAATCTTTATATTTTTAATGGTTTTTTTTAGACAACAGAACGTAAGTACCATATTGTGCTTAAGCGGAATTCTTTTAAGTGTCATTCCCGCTTGAATACTACAAAAAATCTGCATTTTTAGTTGTGTCACTTAACCGGGTTTGACTATACCTGCAATAATCGCTTACCTGGTATGCGTAGTAGTAAGGTTGCAATAAGAGAATGAAAACACACATGAATACTTCCCTTACTCGATACTGAATTCGAAAAGGAAAATGCCAGGCCTTACATTTGCTACAACAACGCCGTGTTAATTTTCAACGATGACCCTATTTCAACTTTCCACCTTCGCTTCCAAGACCTTATCTTTTTCTGATGGTTTGCATTATTATTGGAAGGGGAAATAGCTCGAATTTGCTTTATTTCATTTGTCCTTGACCAATAAGACCAACTTGAAATAGGTAATAAACCAAAAAGATTGGACATAGGGTGGCTATGTTTGTTTGACAAATTATATCCAAGGTTCGATCTTTATTTAGATGTTAATTACAATGACTTTACTTTTTGAGTGTTTTACAGCGAATGTCAGCTTAATGAATTTGAAGAACGAAATTCACGTTATGATAAAGGTAAAACGTAGACCAGGGTGCTTAACATGAACTATAGGCAATATAATAAAACATATCATTTAACAATTGAATCTTTGACTTAGCAAGTATGTGATATAAGAAATTAACTTAAATTAAATAAATATGATAATTATGTATGTAAAATTGACATGATTTTATGGTTTTCCCATCTTTGCGAGGCCGCAATTCTCTACTCGATTGAAGTCTCATCATATCACTACTCGACCTCTCCAGCGCCGGACTATCCGCGTGATATTTATCTTCCCGTTCTTTTGTGGATGAATGAACATGAGGAGAATTATTTCTTATTTCGACGGTAGCGTCATACACTTCTTGAATATCTTGTTTTGCTGTACGTAATTTTCGTATCTGATCTAAGCGAATTTTTGTTTCACATTTGCTATGTGCAATCATATATATAATAATATCTCGGGCATAGTTGTTTGTTGATTGTAGCTTATGTCCATTTGATTTTATTTGGATCTCGATAAGCTGGAATTAACACCGTTCGACCTTTTCGAAATCCAACATTGCGTTTACTATGATGATTAAGAATAATAGCTTGTTGTCCATCTATAATCTTTTCATTTGTTATTCCGTTTCATTTGTTTGAGGTGTTTGAGTAAACTGCATCGCGTTTTTAAAGTACGAATAAACAATAGTTTTGATGGTGACTCGCCTGTGCTACAATGCATTGCATTACGATAATCAAACAAAAATCTGTTTATGATAACTTTTAGATCTGAATTTTTGTTATCATTTAGTTGTGCATAAATAAATTTTTTAACTGTTTTTACAAAATTTTCAGCTTTACCACTTGTCGCCGGATGGTGCCGTGAAAATGTTATATTGTTATATGTTCATCAATATCAGGCCACCAAATATAGGTATGATGACCGCTTTAGTTATACTAATTCCTAGATGGGACCTATGCAATCCTTTTAGTACATGGCTTCTCAACTTTTTTGGTATAATTGTTCTATATCCCCACAGAATGCGATCATATTCTACTGTAAACTCTAAATATTTATTGAAAAACGGGTGAAAATCATTTCCATGTATTTTACTGTACCATTCTGAATGGCTGCGCATAATTTTGACAATATGCCGCCCGTTTTTATCTCCTTAGCTATCATTGTAAAATTAAAATTAAAATAATTTTCCGTTTCTACGAAATTTATGTAACTATTTTCTTTATGCTCTTTGTTGTATTCCAATCGTGCCATACGTGACAAACTGTCCGCAGTAAAATGATGGGCGGACTTGGATTAAAATGTGATATTAATTGATCGAAGGTAATATCCTTCAAAACCAAAAGAATTTTACTTTTTTTATCACAATTGATATAAGGGAGATATCTTACTCGAAAAATTTGAAATAAATTTAGCATAATAATTTACCATTCCGAGGAAAGCTCTAAGTTGGAAATGTTACTAGGAATTGGTGCCTTTAATACACTTGAAATACGTTTTTAAATTTTGAGTAGCCCATGCTCATCTATAGTAAATCCTTGATAATTAATCTGTTTTTGGAAAAATACACAAATGGCATGCAATTCATTTTGAGGATCGTACTCATATGCATAAAAGCTGAGACTTATCACCTAGTTGTAATTGGTTATATGCATTAGATAAGCCTCTTAGTGAATAACTTTCCCCTTGCAATGAAGCGATAATTTCATTCATTCTTGGTAATGAAAATTTATATAAATATTTATTAATTGTGACTTTGTAGCCACCGCAAATACGAAGTTCTCCGTATTAATTTAGAATTGGCGCCCACTCTGAATTGTCTATGGGATCTTTTTAGATGGTTGGTTTTGAGACGGAATTTACTTGACACAAAGTTTAACGTTCTCAAAAATGTTCGTCCAAGCAATGGTGGGTTTTTGTTTTTTTTGAACATCAATTACAACCTTTTTTGTGGCACGTTGATATGTTGTTGAAGCATTGTACTTATCCGATATATCAATTCTATCTCGACTATAAATTACATACGGAGTCTTACATAGTCTTAAAATTCTTGTACCATACAATTTTTGGAAAGGTGTCAATGGAAATAAAGTGCATGGAGCACCGGTATCGCAAGCAACGTCAACCTTTACTCCATCTATTTCAACAGGTAATGAGTAAATATCAACCAAATTGATCCAGGATATACAGGAAATTAAAATAATCGTTACTCTAATCAGAATCTGATGAATAATTCATAGTTTTGTTAAACTTAGAATGGCACACTGATTTGCTACTCTTAAGTTTGCATAGTGGTGAGTCATGTCTTCGCCAGCTGCAGTGTGAACATGCCTTTCCATATCCTCTGCCTAAACGTGACGTCTTGCTGTTATTGCAGTTTCATTTTTCGATCTTTTCCTTGTTGCTGCTGCTTTTGTGTCGTTTGCCTCTGCTACTGCCAACGTCTCAGTTGTTTTGAAGATGCTTGTTCCCGCTTCTGATATATGTAGTTTAAACTAGAATCATTACATGATTGACTTTTGAAGTAAGCTTTGATTCCATTATGAATGTTTTCCCGAGTGCGCTTTCAAAAGTTAAGTACTCATCTTCTTTCGAATATTATTTTAGTTTTTTTTTGCCCTAGCAAACCACACGGAAAGCGATTCATTATTTCATTTAATCGATTGATGAAACATTTTGCGTTCATGGAACACATTTATTGGCAGTGTGTAATGCGGATTCAAAATATTACACAATTAAATGATTTTAATGCAAGCGAAACTGGAGCGCACAAATTGTGGCACGGATTATTATTATTGACTTCAGAAGACCGCTTTTTTTGTATCATCGTCAGTGCAGTTGATTTCATTAAAGTGTACTTCCAGATTTTCTTTGCAAATGCTCAAGTTTCGATGCCATGATAACAAAGCCCGCACCGTTATTGCCTTTAGTAATAGAATTGTTATCTTGCATTATTGTATATCAAAACAAAAGGATAAAAATTTCAATCACGAAAAGAAATACAATTACAATGACTTTACTCTTTGAGTGTTTTGCAGAGAGTGCCAGCGTTTTTACACTACTTATAGCATTTTGAATCCGTAAATACACCCTGCAAACAACGCGAGTACTCCATGCACGTGTGAAAGTCAATATATGTATACTCCACGCGGACAATGGAGTAATCTAAAACTAATCACAATCCATTAGGTCCAATTAACATTGCGATATCCTAGGGCTGGATCATATACTTTTTCTCTTCATAACATTCGTAACCCAAGGAGAACATACATTATCTATATATGGTAAATATATACATACACGTATGTATGTATAGTTTTGCGAGTTCATATTGGCGGGCCCATACATTTGCTCATTTGTTCGGCTCATCCCGTCCCATCGTTCCGGCTTGTAGCGTAGCGCCACTGCGCATTTGCGCCTATGACTCCCTTATAGTTTTTATTGTATTATACCCTTTACAATTCATAAAGTCAAATGTGCTGGACCTGCAACCGAGCACTGTCATCGAAATCGGTTTGTGTAATAAAATTATAACTATCTAAAAAATCTTAAAAAAGATAAAAAGCCTAACTAGTACGTAACGAATTCATTTACTTACAATTTTGATGCCCTATAGACAGAGATCGACTAATTATTATTGTTGGTTTTTCAATAAAAAGATTCAAATATTTCCACTTATCCTATGTAGATTTCGAAAAATGTGATCAATCAAATTTTTGGGTTTTATTTTTCTGATAGAAAATAAAAATTCCTTTCTGAGCAAAATTTTTTTTTCAAAAAAAAAAATTTATTTTTTGTCAACTATATGTCAACTATTATTTATCGATATAAGAAAAAATCGTATCGGATTGCTACTACTATCCTCGGTTTAAGAGCGTCGTTTTAATCATCATAAGCCTAACTGTAACTGCAGCGAGTGAGACTTCCCCAATTTGTATGCCTTCCTATCACGTGCAATTCTTTTTTATCGGCAACCTCCTTTTCTTCACATACACCATTATTTATACACTAGGTTTTCCTCTGTACAAATATTATACGCAATTAAAACTCAAAATTAAGCTTTGGCATTTTATTCAGAATTTTACTTAATTCATGACTTGACAACGTATCTACATATGTGCATATGAATTATGATACTAAAGGACAATATATAATAATACTGTTAATACAATAGTTATGTGTTCTAGATGATTTAAATTCAGAGCTTATAATTAGGAGGAATACACTACCTCACGGAAAAATAATTATTGTTTTGTTAATTTGTTTTTAAAAACAAACATATTTGTAAACTTTCTGGTAATAAATTACACCTAAGATCACTTAAAACTAGCCTTAGCGCTATTTGTCTGTGCACCACTTTTGTTAATGACCGCATAGCTGAGCTGGGAATATGTATTAAATTAATTTGCTTTTTGCAGATCATTATACTGCGGTTTATCGTCATACTCTTCATCTGAAGAAGCAAATTCAATTGAGTTCAATTGAGCAGAGAAGTTGGATTTTTTGAATGATTTTCTAGAGGAATTAATTAAAAGTTTTATTGGCAGGTGTTAAGAAAACTTCTTTCGATGTGTCATCTTCATGATTATCAACGTTTTTCTGTTTAGGGACCTTTACAATGAAATATATAATAAAATACTTGCTTATATATATATTTTTTTTTTTGTATTGATAGTCGCCGTATTCGCGGATCCAAACAGACTGCTGCAAGAACTGAAGACTCTGTAGAAGTTGATTTTCTCTTTTTTCTAAGCATTTGTGTATCAATTAATTATTTTCAGTTATATTTGATTGAACTTGCAATTTAAGTTTTAAAGTTGCCTTATGAATTAGCTCTAAAGTTTTCAACAATTCAGTTGCGTCTACTCATTCTATGGCAGTTAGATAGTGATTTTTTTTTAAGAAAATAGAATTGTGTATTGCATGTTTCACTACATACCTGTAGGAAGGTGTTCTCAAAGTCTTCTCAATGTTTCTGGAATAGTCAATTACCTCATCGCATAGTACACTTGCCAAAAAATCTCTCACGACCACTTGCAGGGTGTGAGCATAGCATTTCATCGAATTATGTTTTTTGTCAACTCATTTATGTCTCCTTTAAGCTCGTTTTCGTCATCAGATGGATTAAGAAGCTCCACTTAGGGTTAAAATGATATCATGCGGTATCATGTAGTATCGAAAGAATGTATCGATACCTACTAAGTATAGAACGAAAAATATCGAAACCTACTTGTATCGATATAGGCAGCTTTATAATAATTTAAATATGTATATATATAGGTATAAAAAAACACTATGTCATATTTGTGAATTTTTGGCAGAACTAATATGGCTTGAAACATTTCTATTTTATAAGAATGAATCTCAAGCGTTTTAAGAGAAACTTAGGGTTGATTTTTCGAATGCCTGTTAAAATTTAACTTCTTCTTTAAATACTGCCTGTTTTAGTATGTCGGTATTTTATATTCATGAGCTTGAGGAAAGATTCGAAGAAGACTCTGTGTGCCATAAAAAAAATGTTTGGTTTTTATTTAATTTATTGTATAAATATTCATTTTATACAACGGAAGATACATTTAATTTAGTTTACATTTAATTAGATCGGGAAAATATTATTTCCTTAAAAATTAATAATTATACTGTTCCACGGCTTTAATATTCGCTGTAAACATTTGAATGTACTGGCCGCAACAAAAACTTCTTTTGTGTTTGTTTGTTTATTTTCTTTGTTTTGCTTAATATTCCTTTCACTCCAAGCGCTGGCAGTGGCATGTCGGCAAATAGTTGTATAATTTAAAGCCATGAATTGTTGGCACGGTTTTACTCGGTGTATAAGTTTCTGAAAGGAGATGTTCGTACAAAACGGTTCTTCCACAAACAAATATTAGGGAAACGGAATGCTTTGCGCGGGTATTCCGTAAAAAGGGGTGTCACCTTCCGCTTTATATGGCGAGGGGAAAATTATCCCAGTGTACTTGGTGTGCCATGGTGGCGTGCGCTATACAACTCGGTCCCTTTGGATAATAGGAACGGCACCATATGATTGGGCACCCATAAACACTCGCCTGAGAATTCTACAGGCGTAGCTTGTGGCCTGTCTCGTAGGTGCGTGCCGGATCAGATTCTAACAATCTTTGAAAGTGTGAACATCATTTTTTGTGCAGACGTCCGTATTTTTTTTGGAAAAGATAATAATATTTTCTATAAATATAGAGAAGAGAATAGTGTTTTGCCAGACGGGGCAATTAATAGTAAAAAAGGCAGTTGAAGCCTGATTTTTGTGAGGCAGGAGTTACTATAGGTAAAGCTGTGTTGTGTTATAGTGGCGGAGCTGGAGTTTGTCGACATCACCGGAGGAGCGCCGAAATCGGGAGGTACACCCGACCAGAAATTGCTAAGTATCACTTTGTTGTTTGTTCAGTGTTTCGTAAGCTTTGGTCGTGCCGGCAGTGTCGCTTCCCTCGTTACATTTCCCAGTCATACAGGCGGGTTAAAGTAACCCCCGGCGGCACAGGAGTAGTGCGAGCGGGGTCGTAACCAGTTTAGTTGGACCACACCTCGGGTGCACCCCAAAAATATATTTTGTTTATTTTGTGTATAAACATTGTCGCGTACTGGCCGCAACAAAAACTTCTTTTGTGTTTGTTTGTTCATTTCCTTTGTTATGCCTAACATTCCTTCCACTCCAAGCGTTGGCAGTGGCATCTGTCGGCAAATAATTGTATAATTCAAAGCCATGAATTGTTGGCACGGTTGTACTCGGTGTGTGCCTACCCAGTGGTATAAGTCTCCAAAAGGAGATGTTCATCAAAACGGTTCCTCCACTAACAAATATTAGGGAAACGGAATGCTTTGCGCGAGGATTCCGTAAAATTCTTTTTATACGGCGAGGGGAAAATTATCCCAGTGTACTTGGTGTGCCATGGTGGCGTGCGCTATATAACTCTGTCCCTTTGGGTAATGGGGGCGGCGCCAAATGATTGGGCACCAATACACACTCGCCTGAGAATTCTGAAGGCCGACGCGTAGCTTGCGGCATGGCTCGTAAGTGCGTGCCGGATCAGATTCTCGTAGTCTACAAGGAAGTGAACATCTTTTTTTTTGCGCAGACGAGCGTATTTGTTATTTTGGAAGAAAAAAGAAAATAAAATTTTTTAAGCGTAAGGCCAGTCGAGGCTAAGAGTAGTGATTTAAAAAAAAATAGTGGTAGTGAGCAGGGAGCAGTTGAAGCCCAGTAAATATTCCCGGCATAGTGGTGTTGTACTTAGTGGCGGAACCGAAGTTTGACGACATCACCGGAGGAGCACCGAAGTTGGGTACTCACACCCGACCGAGAAACCGATAAGTATCATTTTGTTGATTTACTGTTTTCGTACGTTTTTTTGTCGTGCCGACAGTGTCGTTCCTTCGCCTTTCCCACACCCATCCTTTTAGCATCCCGCACCCAGAGCCCAGTCATACAGGCGGGTTAAAGTTACCCCCGGCAGCACGGGAGTAGTGCGAGTGGGTTCGTAACCAGTTTGGTTGGACCACACCTCGGGTGCACCCCAAAAATATATTTTGTTTATTTTGGTTTATATCGTTGCTTAATTGTTGTCGTGCATTTGTTTATACCAGCGTTAGTAAAATTCACTTATTGTTGTTTTCCTTCCTTGCGAATAGTTTTGTTAGTGTACATAGCTAGCGACCCACGCCGTCTTCACTAAGCTGGCCGGTCGCTTTGTTAGTTTTGTCATCTCCTTTTTGTGCGGTAGTTTGTTTTGTTAGCGTGTGTGGTTGTTGGTAGGCGCTTGACCAACAGCCACTGTAGGTATATTAGGTAAATTGAAAAAGTAGAGGTGACAACATATAGATATATATAGTTTTGTTCTGTCGTGAAATTATTGTTGTCGTGCGATTTGTTTACCGCATTAGTAAAATTAACTTGGTGTTGTTTTTCTTCCTGTGCTAAAAGTTTTGTTATTGTACGTAGCTAGCGACCCACTCTGTCTTCACTTAGCTGGCCGTTCGCTCTGTTAGATTGTTTTGTCATCTTCTCTTTGGTCAGTGGGTAGTGTGATTGTTGGTAGACAAATGTAGGTATATACGCACGTACATACGTACATACATATTGTGTTAGGAGCGGAGGTGACAGAGTGCAAAACAGCACCAGCAAAAAGTATTTTTTTTTTTTTTTTTTTTGTATAATGTTTTATTTAATCTTTCCTTTATAGAAACTAACAAGTATTTCGAAAACCTTAAAGCTAATTCTTATTCCTGGAACACGTTAATCATTACCACTGTATAGATTAACATAGTAAGCAAAGTACAATAAATTACGAATATAACTTAGATTTATCAAAGAATGTGTTTATATAGATATCATTAGGTATACCAAACACTCATAATAAAAGATATATCATAAAGGATAATTTGAAGTAAATTATAATATCATGAAGGATAAATGGTATGCGGAGCGCAACTCCGATGTAGAATTGGATGCGGCGGAGCCCTTAGTCATAGTTCAAACGTAAATCCTTTCTCTTTAATCACTTAGGGTAGTTCTGCTGTAATAATTTTTTAGCTAGAAAGTTTGGGTGGTTAGATAACCTTAATGAGTAATTTTAAGCAGTTTCTCTATTTCCTCGGTGACGGTTTTAATCCCGAGATCATTGTGAATTGCGGAGTTTTTTACATAACAAGGGGCTTTGCATATTGATCTTAAGGATTTAGACTGCAGTCTTTGAATTCTATCTAGGCTAGATTTAGATGCTGTGCCCCAAATTTGGATCCCGTACGTCCAAGATGGCTTTATTAGCATATTAAAAAGTAAAATTTTTTTTTTCCAGACTTAGTTTGGACTTAGAGCCTACAATCCAAAGTAATCTTTTTGTCTATGTGGTTTTTCCAGGTGAGTCTTTTATCCAATGTAACTCCCAGGTAGGTAACGAATTCTTTCTGAGGTATTGTATTCCCATCTATAGAGATTGAAGGACAAGTGTCTTTTTTTAGGGTAAATGTTACTTGTATACACTTAGACTCACTGACTTTAAATCTCCAAGTTGCTAGCCACTCTTCTATTACTTTTAAATGTTCTTGTAATCTGTAACTGGCTGTCATGGGGTTTGAATGGACACTAAGTATTGCTGTATCATCCGCAAAAGTTGATGTGATGAGGTTTCGGTTTGTGGGAAGATCGTTCGTATAAATTAAATATAAGACGGGCCCTAAAACACTTCCTTGTGGAACACCAGCAAATATTTCATAGGATTCGGTGGTGTAACTTTTTTGCCTAACGCGAAAATTTGAAAGAAGAAAGCTTTCTAAGACATCATAAATTTATACGGGAAGCATAACTTTCAGCTTGTAGTATAATAGATCATCTAACCAAACTTTGTCAAATGCCTGGGCAACATCGAGGAACACTGCAGTACATATATTGCTTGTTTTCAAACGCTGATCTTATGTGTGCTACGATTCTATGCACCTGCTCTATTGTGCTGTGTTTTTCTCTAAACCCAAATTTGGTGGCATGGTATGGTCTGTTTCGATTCCAAAATCGGTAATATTTTTTTTTTTAAGTTTTACGAAGATTTTTAAGAATACCGTAATTAGGCTAATAGGCCTTTATGAGCCCACCAAAGATGGATCTCCGAGAGCTTCCAGGATTTAGGAAAATAGTGTAGTCTCAATATACTATTAAATATACAAAGGATGTGCTTAATTGCCACATTTGGAAGTTCTTTTATCATATCACCCGTTATCCTGTCGTATCCAGGAGCCTTCTTTTTCTTTATGTCGTTAGTCATCACATCTTTAAGTGCTTTAAAATTAAATTGAAAAAAATAAAAAAATTTTATCTGGATCTGCACGAAATTCTGGTAGAGATTTGTATCCAATATTTGGTGTAAATACAGTGGAAAAATGTATGGCAAATGAGATACCCTTTTCCTGGTCGCTTCGAGCCCACTCACCATTGTGAGTTCTCAATGGAGGGTCGCAAGTGACGGGACTTTTGAAACTCTTAACCTTTCGCCACAAAGAGTAGTTGGTATCAGATGTAGCTGACAGAGATTGTACGGACTTTTGAAATTCGTTTTCCTTTTTTTTTTGTTTCAGGACATCCCGAAGCATTTTTATGCATATATTGAGCTCATTTTTTAAGGCCGGGGAACGAAACCTCTGCCAATCTCTCCTTAGTTGTCTTTTTTTGGTTACCAAACTTGTAATGTCTTTACCCTTAAGACCGTTGAAAATTTGTCTTCTATTAGTGCTAGATGAATTTTCTGTATTTAGCCAATTTGTAAATTTATTGGTTAAGCCTAGCTGTAAGTCCTTGAAAACTGGAATTATGTTAATGGAACATAGACAAGGCGAGTGATCTGATAATAAGTCGAAAAGTTACTCCAAATTCAATCAAATCTGGGTTTTTGCTGAGATCAGTTGGCCAGTATGTTGGCTGACCGGTAGATATAACGTCGAAACCGTTATTTTGAATGGCTTTATATAAATTTCTACCCTTTGGAGATATTAACCTAGATCCCCAGAAGGAATGTTTTGCGTTGTAATCACCTACTACTAGAAACCGTTTACCAAGTTTATAGAAGAAATCAGTAAATTGAGTTTCTAATATGTTGTATCGGGGCGGACAATATATGGCGGAAATGTTTATTCCACCAGAATTATCATATATATGAACTGAGGTAGCGTGAAGGTAGTCTTTACAGTACTCTTCCATTACATAATGTTTAATTTTTTGCCTGATAAGTATTCCAGTTCCACCGCGCGCTTTCTCTTCAGGGTGTTTGGTGTCATAAAACAAAAATTTATCAATATTGAAGTTGTTAAATTTGGTCAAATGAGTTTCGGAGATTAGCAATATATCTATTGCTTGATTTTCTAAGAAGAGTTGAAATTCATTTTTGTGTTGGACCAAGCCGTTGGCATTCCAATAACATATCTTAAGGTCGTTCATGGCTTAGACAATATCGCTTGAAGGAGGAGATTTTGATTTCGAATTAAATCTTGCATCATACTTTGCATTGATGTCATATGTTCTTGCATCATGCGTATAAAGCAGTTTAGCGTATTTTCAAGTGAGTTAACAGACGGAACGGACGGGATTGACGTTTCTTGCGTTGTGAGCTGAGGTACACCTTTTAAAGCTTGGGCGTAGGATATAAAGTTGGTATTAGTAGGCTTTGTTTCGGTAGCTTTTGATTGAGGCTGAGAGGCAGGAAAGTTGCTAGAAGCCTTTTTGCTGCCCTTGCCTTTTAGAGAAATATATATTGGACAACCCTTGTAATTGGCGGTGTGATTTTCACCGCAATTGCTACATTTTTTAGACTCAGGGGTTGTTTTAGATTTCATACAGTCTTTTGAACTGTGTAAATCTCCACAAATGACACATATACTTTGTAAAGTGCAATATCGCTTCGTATGGCCAAATTCTTGACAATTATGGCACTGAACAGGACCTGTTCGCTTATGTGGTTCTTCCACGGAAATACGACGGTGAAGAAGGTACCGCAGTTTGTAAATGGGATGAACTTCTCCCTTTTTTAAGAGCTGGAAATCTGGCTCAATATCAACCCTAAACATTGGCTGAGGTATGTTAGCCTTATTTTTGATGTTGAATACGTTTCTAACCCTGAAACCTTCTTCTTTCAAGGCACTTTCTATTTCCAAGGGACTTACACTATGTTCAATGCCCTTTAGGATGACTGCTAAGCTACGACTACTTTTGAGCTGGAAGGTATAGAAGGACTTCTTTTCCTTTTCGAAATTATCTGCCACCTTGCGATAGCTATCTTCTCCGTAGGTTTGCACTTTCACTTCCTGAATATTTCCCTTTTTAATTGGGACTACATGGAAGTTATTTTTTCCAATTAGATCTACCAATTTGTTGACAAGGTTGCTAGAGTTCGCTTCTCTAAGATAAATTGGCGGCGGTTTGGTCGTTTTCTGCACACGCACTTGATCATCAGCATCAGAAAGCATTTGAAATCGATTATTGCTCATGCTGTCTTTTTCTCTTGTAGTTTTGACAATTTTGAATTGATTTTGTTCACTATTTTTTTGGGGTGACCGTTTCCTTTTCACAAGAATGTAGCGCTCGATTCCCGTTTGAATTACTGCTTTCTTTGCAGCTCTATTTTCGGTAAAGTCTTGCGTTTCGACTCTAGAAGGAGCTGGAGGAGTTGCGGTAATCGGCGATTGAGCCCATGAAGGGGCTGGTAAAGTAGTCCTAGAAGGGACTACAAGAGCAGAGGGCTCATTTTCAAATCGTTGTGTTCGCTGTTGGTGCTGTTGTTGTGGCGCTTGTTGTTGCTGTTGGCTTTGGTTAACGTTTCCGCGTTGTCCCATTTTTACAAAATGACCAATTTAGTCCCGAAAAAAAAACCAGTGGATTTTGCAACACACTTTGTTATTTACAAGGTTTCACTTTCACTTCACTTTGTTCAGTTTCAGAGGAGTCACTTGCCTGAATTAGTTTATGTAGTTTGCGCAGTATATTTTATTTAAAAATTTAAAATAAATATAGAGCACAGTCACTTTCACTTTGCACTCGCAAGAGTTGCCAGACATTGAGTTGATATGAGTAATAATTTTTATTACTCGTCGATAGAAAGCTTACAATTTGCGTGAAGTTTTTTCGCTGTAAGTTTGGATTTTTGTTTCATCGATGGTACCTTTTTTTAAAGGCACAACGTGAAAGTTATTAGTTCCTACTAGAAATGACTGGATATTACAGAAAACGTAGAAAAGATTATGTAAAAATACAATTAACAAAAAATTTTTCTGAGGAGGATCTTAATCTCATTAATTGGAATTAAGAAATTATTTATATGGTATTTCAGAATTATGGAGCAAAAATTATTAATACACTAAAAATTATTAAAATACTAGGCTTATATAAAACATATGTGGTAGCAGACGCACTTCCAAGACAATTTCTTAACAATTTATCTAACGATTCTTCAAACAAAATAACACAACATTCCGCTGAAAGCAGCAACCACCCTCAGATGCAAAAAACCTTTAAAGAAGTTCAAACAACAAATTTTGATTTTTAACAATAGATTCACAAAACATGAACAACTTTAAGAATTTGGTATTGAATACAATACTGTTGAAAATTTAATCACAATATTAAAGACATATATTGGGCCAAATATAGTTACAGGGATTCATTGCACAGTGAAAATTCTCTACCGAATACAAGGGAAAATAAAAGAAAAATTCACAAATAACTTTGTGTATACAACAAATTTTGCTGTCGACATAAAAATGGAAAGAATTATAATTGAATAAACGCATGCAAAACCACATAGAAGTTACCAAGAAAATTTGAATCAAAATTACCAAAAATATTATTGGCCCGAAATATTACATAAAAAAATTTAAAGAATATGTAGGAAATTGTGACATTTGTAATAAAAATAAGTATGGCCACAACAGGAATCAATTCCAAACAAGATATAGTATTTTATTCACAAAATTAAAATGTTTTGCCTTAATATACCTATTTTTTAAACACATTGAGGGAAAGAAGTAATAAGGGTGAAAAGGTTTTAGCAGCATTTCAAAGCTTTCCGGAACTTAAAAAAAAGTTCCAGTCGATTATGAACCAAGTTTCATATCAGCGCATTCGCTCAAGCAATGGATATCGAAATATTCTATAGTGATCCAAAACATTCAAAGCAAATGGTCAAGTATACCTAAAGAGTATATTTAGCAATAACCCGTCCCAGATCTGCAAAAACAAAATTCAAATCAATTGGTTTTAAAGAACTAAGCAGAATCAATCTAATGGAGGTATTGAAGCAATGGTTTTAAACTTTACCCTATACATGACACAATTCATGTCGACTGCGTAAAACAAGACTTAAGACTTAATAAAAACTCTCAACAATACCTATATTCCAAATGTTCATGGGTAAAAACTGAGCGGCTTTAATATTTGGTTTTGGAATGCGAATGGTGTCACGATTTCTATCAGACAGATAAATATAATGTAATTTGTATATACCTGGATTCATCTTGTATCCTACAAACCACCCCGATGCTGTGGTACTTCTAAAAATCCACCTTAAATACTGTATCTTACAGCCAGATGCCACTAATTATCTACAAGCTATCTCTGTAGCTTTGAATAATTATGACAAGAATTAAATTTCTCCATCATTTACTAGATTTAAAATCACAGGCAATCGGGAACTCACATTAACATTAGCCCAAATTTGGAAAAGTAAAAATGATATTGATAAACAGCTTTTTGGCAACTCTAATTTTGAAACGGCGCGAGCGAATGCAAATTTTCCTGCA
This sequence comes from Ceratitis rosa, assembly GCA_037013455.1. Lineage (NCBI taxonomy): Eukaryota > Metazoa > Arthropoda > Insecta > Diptera > Tephritidae > Ceratitis > Ceratitis rosa. Next base: position 1,323,219 of record JAWMAG010000036.1, on the reverse strand, counting down.
TACTTTTAGGCGCCTTTCTTATTATAATTAATATATTTGTCTCTGTTCAACTAGTGTGAACTATTTGTTTATAGTTTTTTTTTATATATTATTTAGTTTTGATGGAGCTCCAATCCATGCAAGTAACACAATTTGTTATTTACAAGGTTTCACTTTCACTTCACTTTGTTCAGTTTCAGAGGAGCCACTTGCCTGTATTAGTTTATGTAGTTTGCACAATATATTTTATTTAAAAATTTAAAATAAATATAGAGCACAGTCACTTTGCACTCGCAAGAGTTGCCAGAATGCCAGAAAGTGTTAAAGTAATTATTTCTTCCACAAATATTCTACTGTTGCCCTGATGAAAATAAAAGGCCAATATACGTATGTATGTAGAAATCTAAAATAAAATGTTACTGGAAAAATTCAGTTTTTGTTGCTGATTAATGATATTTCTCGGCAGTTAATTGACGGGTAAATTTCAAAACTTCACACAACTTGCATTTTTTCACAATAAGCCTGGATAGTTTTAGATGTCACTGCTGGTGTGCCTGAACCACAGAATATCTGCTCCGTTAAAATTTTAAAGGGTGTAGATTCAAAAATTTTCCTTTGTAACTAAATCTACACAAGCATTTTGAATTTCGCCAATGCTCGTTTCCATACTAAATTTAACTTTTATTGAAACCACCTTTATACTCTTCATCAAAAAGACTACTTTCAAATACACTCCTATATTCCCGTGGATGTTTCTCTTTTAAGTGACGCTTAATGTTGCAATTTAAATTTTTTTACGCAAAAGACAGATTGATTCGTCTCTTAGAGGATCGAAAGAAAAACACTCATGAAAACCACTATTGCGCTTCCGACCCATTGCACAATAAATAAAGATATATAGATATTTATATCAATTAATTATTTTCAACCGTAAAAATTAATAAAAAGAATTTCATATTAAAAGAAAGATACTATCAAGACTCTCATATTTATAAAAGCAAACCTAATTCCTTGTGTGAGTTATAATAATAGTAATCCGATATAATTTATTTTTACTTATAATATTAAAGAATAGCATGAGCTCAAATTTCATGATCCCAGTTGTAGGATTTTATGTAGAAAAATGTAGTTAGTGAAGAAATAATTATGTTCGTTACTGATAATACTAATTGCGTGACTCATTATCATTCATTAACATTCTAGCAATTTGGAGCACCGCGCTGTAATTAAAATATGAAGTACGCCTACGGGATTTTCACAAATTGTCCATCCACCCTACAGTCCTGACCTAGCTCCCAGTGACTTTTATCAACCAATCCGAGTGTATAAAAGCTGCTCATAAAAAACCATCAGCCGTTCGGAGGGGGCTTAGTACAAACTGTAGGTCTCTCCGTTTACCGTCCAATTTTCATTCCTAGAATACAATGTATAATTTCATGCTATTATCTTTCTATTTAAAGTAGTTATGGTTAAATATTAATCCAAATTCAGTGAACTTTTCCGGGAAAGCACTTAAGAATGCGTGTATAAATTTGATGTGATTTTGAAATATACACGTATACATTGGTGATGCTGTTCAAAGAAATTTACCACGTTTTAGAAAGCATCTATTATCTTTTAAGCGATTCGTTGTGATAAAAAAAAATAAGTAAAAGTATTGTATAAAATAAATTTCCATTTATGAAAGAAAAAATTTTGATCAGAAAAATAACAGCTATTTGTGAAGAAAATTTTAAAACTCAAATTGCAATGAATATTTTATCTATATAATCATTACTTTTGAGCGAAAATATAAAAATCGAAAATAAAATTTATATCTGATGTAAAAAGTTTCAAATAATTTTAATTATTACATTTTGAGCGATTTGTTAAATCTCAAAAGTTAACAATTTTTAATAATTTAATATTTTTAAATCACTGAATAATGATTCTGTAATGTCAATTGTTAAAACCCAAAGCTATTATTATTTCAATTCATAGTGGATGAAAAAGCAACATTTATACATACACCAATAGAGGAGATATTATAATTTCAATTTGACAATATTTTGAAAACTGTATGATCTGCCTATTCAAATGAGTATGGAAAGTTTTCTCAACCGGCTTAATTCCAAATACCAAAACATGCTAAAAGTTCTAAAAACATACCAAAACATAAATTGTTTGCAATTTTGTTCGTTACATTTGTCATGCATCAGCATGAAAACGGCCGACATTTTTTATCAAATGAGAATCTTCCAATGGGTCTCTGAAATCGCCATTCCGCAAGAAATCTCAACTGGAATTAGCCATCTCAAAAGCTATGGGTGTTGGCTTCTTTAGGGGATTTACACATATCATTATTAAGATTTTTAAATACTTTCTTTATTTTTCCTGTTAACCTTACGTTATATGATATACCTTTGGAATATCTAAAGTATTGGAGGGATGGCGTAAAATGTGTTGGAACGCTCATGTTCGCAAATATTTATATTTCACAAAAAAATATTATTAAATAACAGTTATTTGATTATCCTGCATCGAGTTTCAGTTCGAATCTGGAAAAAGTTGACTGAATTTCATCAAACCTCAAATTAGTTTAAAATGAAATTTCGCGATTCGCGACACATGCACTATTATTACATTAATGAAACAGTTTTTGCTGGATATGTGAATCGAATAATGGGAATTAAAGCAATACTAAGATTTTGGTTTGTATTTAGCGACCAGAATAAATTAAATCGAGATGTTCAGAACGGTTACAACTATTAATTGTTAAAGAGATTTGATTCGACATCACAGATGCCAAGATAGTAATATGGTGTGAGGCGAAATAGTCCGCTACATACTCATTTTAAAAATTATAGATTCAGAAATGACTGGAAGAAACCACCAAATGCTTTTGAAGTCTACTTCTTTCTACTTTTCCTTTGAAGTTTTTGAAGTTTTTTTGGACCTATTAGTTAGATTTTTAAACAAAAATGGTAAAAAAAAGGATTTCGTCTCAAAACTCAACATCATTTATGTGTCCCCCATACTCCTCAATTGAAAACCAATGCGGAAGGTTTTCTTTTCAAGATTTATGAGAATGGACAACAATTTGAAACCAACAGTGTCGGCATTTTAGTTATTTAAGCGCTCTTGCCTGCAGTTACGATAAGCTATACCATGAAGAGTTTATATAAATCTAACCATAAAACACATTTGAGATGTAATTTATGAAAAGAAGACAACACAAAAAATTGGCATTTCAAAAACGATTGAAAATAAACATATTCCTACTCTTGCTTTTGCATTCATTTAGTAAGTGGCTCTATGCAAGTAAACTAATAAACTAAGTATGAAACTGCAGAAGCAGATAGTTTTTTTTTACTTTAAAATATCGTTAACTGGTTTAAACCAATGTTTTCTTCTTTTCTTTTAGCCGAATCAACAATAGCGAGCCATTCATTCCTTCTTTTCGTTGTTTGGCGCCAATTGGGAATACCAAGTGAAACCAGGTCGATCTCCACCTGATCCTTCCAACAGAGTATAGGCTTCCTCTTCCTCTGTTTCCACTGGCGGGTTCTACATTGAATACTTTTAAAGGTGGAGAGTTTTCATTCATTTTGACGATATGCCCTAGCCAGTCTAGCCGCTGTCTCTTCGTTTGCTAAGGTATTGTGTTGCCCCAACCCGGTGAATTTTCATACATATGGTGTTATAAGCTGTCACTTTTAGCTTGTTTTTTTTTTTTTGTTTGGCGTCAATTTTAATATAAAGCCCACAAAAGAATATTTTCGCCATATTTTACTTTATTATTTCCTTAAAGAAAAAAATGCAGCGTAGGTTGCTAAAAAGTTGCACAACTTGTATGGTGATAAGGCCTTAAAAGAAACACAGTGTCGAAGTTGGTTTGTCAAATTCCGTTCGGCAGATTTTTCATTCAAAAATAAGCAACGTTCAGGTCGGCCAAGCGAAGTTGATGATGACGATATCAAGGCTTTATTGTAATCGGATCGTCATTTAACTGAGAGTAGATTGGAGAGAAGCTAAGTATATCAACCGTTCATAATCATATACGACGTCTTGGACTGGTAAAAAACTTGATATTTGGGCACCACATGAATTGAAAGAAATTCATTTAACAATCCGCTTCAACACAATTGATATGCATCTTAAACGTAATGAATATGATACGTTTTTGAAGCAAATCATAGCTGGAGATAAAAAATGGTTTGATTACGTACGTACGTGATAACGTCAATCGAAAACGATGATGGTCCTAGCATGATGAAGCGTCACATACTACTTCAAAGGCTGATATTCACCAAAATAAGATGATGCTGTCAGTTTGGTGGGACTACTACTACTGTGAAGAACTGGACAAATTGAATACATCCATCAACCGAAAACGGCCAGAATTGGTCACTGATAAAGATGTCATATTCCACCAGGACAATGCTAGGCCGCACACATCTTTGGTTACTGAAATACCAAAAACTGAGGGAGTATGGCTGGAAACTGTATGCATCCACCATAAAGCCCTGACCTTGCACCGTCAGACTACCATTTGTTTCGATCTTTGCAGAACTCAGTAAATAGTAAAACTTTTGAAAACGACGATGCTATAAAATCGCACTTTGTTCAGTTTTTTGCAGATAAAGGCCAGAAGTGCTATGAGCGTGGAATAATGATTTTGCAGGAAAGATGGTGAAAGGTCATCCAACAAAGTGAAAATTACATAATTGATTAAAGTTCATAATAAAATCTAAAAAAATGTGTTCACTTTCTTTATAAAAATCGCCGGTTTCTTTCCGTGCAACCCAATATATCAATGTCACTGTATAATTCGCACAGTTCATCGTTCCATTGCTTGCACACAGGACCATAAATCTTTCGGAAAGCTTTTTTCACGACGACTTTCAGTGCCGCTTCATTTCTTCATCAAGCTTGGAGTCGCAGAACTAACAGCGCTGTTGTTAAAACCTACGATCATCATCGGCATATGCTAGCAGTTGTGCACTCTTATAAAACATTGTGTCTTGTCTATTAAGCTCTGCAGATCGTATCATTTTCTCCTGCATCTCCAGCAATTCTGACAGAACTTTTGGTGGTGTTAACGGTCAGTTTACATAGACTTACGGCGGCTAATTACTGTGCTGTCGAAGGCAGCTATAAAATCAATGAAAAGATGATGTGTATCGATTCTTTTCTCACTGGTCTTTTCCAAGATTTATTGCATGGTGAATATCTGGTCAATGGTGGATTTACCAGGATCAAATCCTCACTGATAAGATCTCTAAGCTTGTGGAGGTGGGCATTAGTCTTTCGATAGGACTTTATATGCTATAGTTAGGAGGCTAATTCCACGGTAACTAGCGCAGACCCTCTTTATGGATGCCATGCTTTCTTTCGACCATAATCTGCAAAGAAGCTGATGCATGGACCTTGTCAGCTCTTCATCGCCTTGTTTAAATAGCTCAGCCGGGATATCATCGGCTTCATCGCGTTGTAGCAAGCAATCACTACTGGATCCTCGCCATAGCCAAGTAGGGACGTTTTTGCAATCATCATCGATTGGTATTTCGGGTTCGTCATCTTCGGATGTTGCATTTTCATTGCTATTTAGAAGGCTGGAAAAAAGTTTCCTCCGCACGTCAAGTATGTACTGGATACCGGTCACCAGTCGCCGCATCTTTTCAAAGAATTTTAGAACATTATCCTTGTCGACCAGCTTCTCAAGCTCTAAGTTTTCACGCATTTCGGTCTATTTATTTTTCTTTCTCTTTCTGCAAATCCGTATTGCTCCCTCTTCAGCGCTTGGATCCATCCCACCCCGCACGTTAAATGGTCGATCGCTAGGTTGCGAGGTAGGCTGCCCGTTTTCTATCTGCTTGAACCATGTGTAAAAGAATCGTTTCTGGCCACTCCCAGGTGAATGGCAGTCAAAAACTTTCCCAACTTGATTGAACTTTTATATAGCCGAGTGGTTAGCATTGCGTACTGACATTTGGAAGGCTCAGGTTCAAATCCCGGTGGCACCAACAACAAAAAGTTAAGGAAAATTAATTTAAATACAAAATTAAGTTAAATTTTCTAATTGCGATCGGCAATTCGGGAATGTCCACCCCTCCAAGTGTATTTGTTGGAAATAAAAACGCAAAACTAATTGAAGGAGGAGCTCGGCCCAAAATCGCTTCAGCGGTTGCAAAACTCCAATTATATATATATAATATTTGGCATTTCACTATGGAAAGACTTACGACTGGCGTTTATAAATCGTTCGAAAACTCACGCTCTGTAAAAAATGTGTTTTGCGCGCTTCGCTCGACTTATGGTCAACATAATCGGCCTACTCAGCGCACTATTCGCACCACCATCAACTATTTTGAGACCCAGCATTAATTATTGGATCTTATTCGACCGAATAGACCACATCTAGCATTCAGTGAAGAAAATATAGCGGCTGACAGTGTACACCGTGAAGAATCCAGTCGGCACCGTTCGCAACAACTCGGACTGACGTATGGAATGACTTGAGTTCTTACATCAATTGCACTTTGTAAGCCTTCATACCGACGCAAAAACTCGCCCAAAGGAGTGCTTGAAACATTGCAGGGCGGTGAAAAACTCAGAAATTTACGTCAAGATCTAAAATTAGAAGCGCACAATATACAGTTTGTGGAAGAACTGAAGCCGCTCGACCTTCCCAAGCGACATTGCTTCGCTCTATGGACTCTTGAAAAGTTCCAAGAAAATCCAACGTTTTCGAGCCAAATTTTATTCAGCGATGAGGCCCATTTCTGGCTTGGGTTTGGTGTGGTTTGTGGGCGGTGATTACGTAACCGTCAATGGCGACCGTTATCGCGCCATGATCACCGACTAGCAAAATTGCCTGTAATTGAAGCTCATGATTCCAGGGACATTTGGCTCCAAAAAGAGCGCCACTTTCCATACATCGCTTCAATTAATGTATTTATTGAGGGAACACTTCGGTGAGCAGATAATTTCATAATTTGGGATGGTCGATTGGCCACCAAGACCGTGTGATATCACACTGTTAGACCTTTTTCGTTGGGGATATGTAAATTGTTAAGTCTATGTGGACAATCCCGCTTCGATTAAGGCCTTGGAGCTAAACATCACGCTGTCATTCGCCAGTTACCAGTCGAAATGATCGAACGAGTCTTCGAAAATTGGACTCAACGGATGGACCATCTGAGATGTAGCCGGGGCCAACATTAGGCAGAGATAATCTTAAAAAAAAAATGCCAAAGAATGTTCATTCGAATTATAATAAACATTCCCCATTAAAGTCGAATTTTTAGGCAACCTCAAAATTGATCACCCTTTACTTGACAAGAAAGGCTGGAAAAACTCTTGCAGGTAGAAGGCACCCTAGTATGCAACAATTGTAGTTTACTTAAAATATTTTATCATATGGACTTTGAAAACGAAACCGCTAATCGGAAACGGTTTATGTCATCGCTGACAATTAACACGGCGATATTATAGTAATTGTAAGGTCTCCTTATTTCCTTTGTAGCGTACTGGCCACAACAAAAACTTCTTTTGTGTTTGTTTGTTCATTTCCTTTGTTTTGCCTAATATTCCTTTCACTCCAAGCGTGGGCAGTGGAATCTGGTGGCAAATAGTTGCATAATTTAAAGTCATGGATTTATGGCACGCTTGTACTCGGTGTGTGCCCACCTAGTGGTATTAGTCTCCAAAAGGAGGTTTTCCTACAAAACGGTTTCTCCACTAACAAATATTAGGGAAACGGAATGCTTTTCGCGGGTAAGGGGTGTCGCCTTTCTTTCACCGGTTCACCGGAGGAGCAACCGAAGTTGGGTAACCACACCCGACTGAGAACCATAAGTATCATTTTGTTTATTCATTGTTTTCGTACGTTATTTTGTCGTGCCGACAGTGTCACTTCCCTCGTTACGTCCCCACCCATCCTTATACCATTCCGCACCCAGAGCCCAGTCATACAGGCGGGTTAAAGTTACCCCCGGCAGCACGGGAGTAGTGCGAGTTGGTTCGTAACCAGTTTGATTGGACCACACCTCGAGTGCACCCCAAAAACATATTTTGTTTATTTTGTGTGTGTACATATACGTTTAGGTTTGATCTGATGTTTATATTATGTATATGGAAAACAAAAAAAAAAAAGAAAGCAAGCTAAGCATAGTAAAGACTTGTTCAAAAGACAAAACACGAACAAACTTTATACAATCACCTGTGACTAGTTGACTGAAATGTCCAAAGGGTAATTTACTTTTTCGAATAATGGATTTAAAGAATTTATTTAATCATTAATTTTTAATAGTTTTGTACCATTTTTGTGCGCATTTCGACAAGTTCTACCGTGATTCTTATTGTTCCCACACCACTTTATCAAGGCATTGAAGCTTTTAACTGCTTATAAGAAACTCATTTTCGGTTGTTGAGTACATTTCTCTGTAATCGATTCGTTGCTATCACTAAAAGACGCTTTTTAATCTGCGTTATCTTCCGTAATTTGATCCTTGTTTTAATTTTAAATGTCACTCACCCAAAAGTCGGTTAACTTAACCGAGCTTTTTACTTTGTCGGGAGTTCACTTTTCCGCGATTCTACTGTGTTTCGTGTTTGCTTTATCGCAAAAACAAATATGCATTATATTGATTCTTTGTTTGCGTTTTTTCTTGCTATAGTCTGTGTTTACTTTTGAAAAGTAACCTTATTGACCGCCGGAATGCGCTGCTACTGCAAAAAAGGTTATAGCGCCTTGTAGCGCGTTCATATTTAGGCGTGAACAGAATTTTTTATTGTTGAGCCATTTTTTCAGGTTTGGGAAGAGATAATAGTCTGAGGGAGCCAAATCGGGCGATACGGTGCATTCGGAAACAACTGGAGCCCCAAGTTGTTGATTTTAGCCATGTTTTATGAGTGAACGAAATTTATTTTTGTCCATACTCAACAGAATGCCAAACACTTCAACAACAATCAGCTGTCCAAACAAAACTAAGGGCAGTATCTGAAATTTGGCATGTTTGTCTAAATATGAACGGACTACAAGGCACTATAGCTTTTTTTGCAGTAGCAGCGCATTCTGGCGGTCAAGGAGGCTACTTTTCACCCCAGCGTATATAAGTATAACATATAGAAGGCTTTGACCTGAATGACTCACGGAGCAATCAACCAGCCGCCTTAACCATTGTTCCTGTACTGAAACTTAAAGGTGTGTTCTGTGTGTAACGTAGGTATCCGATAAGAAGGAATTTCCGGGAAGTAGACTTGGGAGCGATCTATTCGAAAACAATTGTATTTACGTTTCAATTCGTTTGCATTTTAGTACATACATAAATAGCCTTTATCTTAGATGGGCATGAATTATATTGAAAGTGGACCAGGGACCGATTAAGTCCAAAAAGCCAATTTTGTTACGATTTGCTTTGATTTGATTTAGATTAAAAGAGTTATTATATTTCATAAGTATTCAAACCTCTTAACGTAAAAAATTATAACTTGTAAACAAATAAATAACGCAATGAACCTTGCATGCGATAAAAGAGTGGACTTGAACTTCACCGACTCGATTCGAGGGCCTTGCTATTTATTAAGAAAGCTTTCTTGAGCGGCAAATATATGTACCGAACGGAAAGTTTCGAATGGTGTGTAACCATCAATTTTCAATTGGGACATGCATGCTTCTGTTGACTGTAAACATGTATGCATGTGTGCATCTATGTGTATATAATATTTATAATGGTTATTTATTTGGCAGTTTATCTACAGCTATCCATACACACATTTGTATCTATATCCATGCACACGTCCAAAAATACATGTATTGAAATTTTTAAATTACTAACGACTAGCTACTTTGCCGTTTTATTCTTTATATGCCCCTTTATATAGCTTCAGCTACGATCCCTTTGTTACTAGCCGCCATGCGCAATTCGCGGCAACATCAAAGGTAATTATACACGTATGTATATACGAGTACACACAAATATACATGCATACCTATATGTATTTTCTCTATTTTATTGATGATGTATACATATATGCATAGATGTGCAAATATTAATATGTTTGTCTTTCTACTCGACGTTATCTATGGCAAATAGTTCACCCTTTTTTAGTTTTATCGCACTATACATATGTATGCATAAAATAAGCGGCTGCGGATCAAATGGATGTGCGAGCTTATATTCATAGTAATAATTCTTAATTTACTATTGCTAAATCTGTAACATATTTCAATTTACTTTTTATTATATTCACCCCTATTCTGCTTTTCCAATCGGATCGAAATTTTCTCCGTTCATAAAATTTGGCATTTTGCGTTACGTTCCGTTTCGATCAATCTTCTAAATTTTCGATTCTATCCAATTCTCTCTATTCCGCATTTCGAACGCAGTTAATTTTTTGTACAATATGTTGCCATTCAATTGGACTTGGTCCACCAAGAGAAGGTCAGACAAGGAGAGCCGAGGGCAATTTTATGCATTTTAGAATCCACTTATGATCGCGGCCCCATCACGACATCAAAATCGAGATATTTTTTATCGACTTTTTCGAAGCTTAAAATATAGTTGTCTGTAATACCGAATTTCGATACAAAAAAAAAAGATCAGCATACTTCGCTATCACTCCGTCTCGGGGCAGCCAAAAACGCGCGTCAACAAACACAGGGCAGGTTTGATTTTGAGATGCAGCAATCGACTTCCACACCTATTCTCATCATTCACTCATCGACAGCTCCGCATAAGGGAACTGTGAAAAGGCATTTCAAGCTCTTTACGAACAATTGGAAGCGAAACTATTTGACAAGACCAAAAGGAGAGCAGGCACAACGAGGTGTATCGTACGGTAGTGAAAAAGGGACCTTACGATCTGCAGCTGTTATCGTAAATATAACCTCTCTATATCGAATATAAGGCCCCATCGAGCGAATTATGTACATTTGTAAGAGATTGAAATCAACCATCACCTGAAAGAAAAACCGAAAGCCTTGTCAAAAGTGGGAAGGACCTCTCCGATCCGTTCGGTAACAAACGAGGATTGGGACAATATGAATCTCCTCTGTATGATTTAATCTACCAATGCTGGCCAAAGTAAAAAGAGCAAGAAAACTGAACAGAGAATGTGCAATCTTCAAAATTTTGGCGTACGTTGATCCAGAGGATGCCGCAGAAGAAGATAAAGACGAAGAAAATACTTTTCTGCGCATTCCACCATATCACAACTCATTAAAGTTCATCCGATTCCGCTATTCAAAAACCAAACCGACGATGAGGATAGGATCCCCTTAACAAACTTTCTGTGCAACAAGCCAAATTTTTGGATACCGTACAATACAAACAATTCAAACGTTCCTTTCGCAAAAATTTCGCTGCCAACCTTTGCTGGTAATTATTCAGACTGGCCTTCATTTCGGGACCTTTTTAAATACAATTGACTAGCAGCCCACTCTCACCAATATTCATAAAATCCATTACTTGACGTCATACCAGAAAGACGAGGCATTGAATCTTGTGAAATATATTCAGTTAACCGACGGTAATTATAAAGACTCGTGGGACAGATTTATCGAAAGGTATGACAAAAAGCAATTCTTGTCTTATCTCCATCCAATACCCTTGACGGAAACCGCTCTAAGCAATCTTGCCGACAAAGCCGATGAGACCATATAGGGATTGGATGCACTCAATTGCAACAACAGAGATGCTTGGTTGGTCACAATTTTGCTGAGCAAAGTAGATGATAACACAAAAAGGAATGGGCGAAAAGCGGAGATTCTCATGTAGAACGTTTGTTTGATGATTTTGTAAAAATTCTTTCGCAATGCTGTGATGCTTTAGAATCTCGCTCTTTATATAAAAGACGTACTGAACTGGGTCACTTTGTTCAAGAAGGAGATCCATCTACACATACTAATTTGGACCGTAATACACAGTGCATGTGAGACTTGAAAAAATTTTTTTTAATTGCTTAAGCTCATCACATGCGGTAAATAAGTGCCCATCTAATTTTCGATGCAAACTTTGTCGCCCAAAACATCACACTCTCGTACATATGGAAAAGCAGCTACAAAACAACGTCCAGCGGATCCAACAACAACCGATAATCAGAGAGGACACTCCATCGACAACAATAGCTGCAGCAGTCTCAATAGCTCATGAAGTTCAGAGCTCAATCGTATCAGCACATTCTTACGACGAAACTACAACTTCAAGTTTTGCTCCCATTACTTTCCTACCAACTATTCTCGCGCATACCCTTGATCGGTGTGGAAATGTTACACCTTGCCGGATGTTTCTTGATACAGGGTCTACTGTATCTTGCACAACTGAAAGCTTTGTCCAACATAGATTTTCACGCGAAAATGTTCGTATTTCGGTACTTGGTTTGTCAGCCTTTGCAGCGGGAACTACTCGTGACCGTAGCTTAAGTTGTTTAACGGACAGAACATGTGAGACAAGCGCATTTATCTTACATAAACTGATACTGATTTAAATTCCAAGTCAGTAGATGCATTGGAAAAAATATTTGGCGTACAGTGAAATCTGTGTACCGACAAATAATCTCTAAAAATAAAACCGGTAACAAATATCAGTGAATTCAATTTTATCGGAAATGTCCAAGATATATGACCCGCTGGGTATTGTGGCGCCAACAGTAATATTGTTCAAGAATTGTGGTTACTTGGGCTAAAGTGGGACGACGAGTTGGCCATCGATTTGATTACGCGCTGGCAATAATATGTACAGGAATTATATTTTTGAGCTTCACGGGTTTGCAGATGCGATTTCGATTCCTCGACTTGAGCTCAACGCCGCACTACTACTTACCAAACTATTGAAAGCTTCATTAAAAGTTTCTATTGACAACATATACTGCTACGCAGACTCCGAAATAGTACTCCATTGGCTCTCAGTACATCCACGTCGGTGGGCAACGTATGTATGCAATCGTACTGCAAAAATTTTGCAATGCTTTTCACATAGTTTTTGGACTCACGTCTCTTCTGAATAAACCAGGCAGATTGTGCATCCCGCTGGTTATTACCATCAAAACTAATGAAATTTAATTTATGGTGGAATGGTCCACATTAGCTGCTGTTACCAAAAAACACAGTAAAGCAACAAAGGCTATTTAGTTCGACTAAACACAACGATCTCGATAGTTTGCTGAACAAAGTTTCATCTTGGACGCGTCCTATTCGCATAGTTGCATATTGTGTCCGTTTTGGAACAATCAAACATCGTGCTTACAGACAAAATGTATGGCTGAGCTCTACAGAAATTCTTCGTGGAACAACTATAATATTGATACACACGTATGTACAGCGACATATTTCACGTAGAATATCAACAACTGAAACTTTCGAACCTTAAGCTCGGGAGCAAATTTAGTTTTACTATCCCGTCCTAATACTTATTTATCCTTTTTGCATACGAATTTATTATTCTCTTTCTAACATTCTTCGTTAAGAAAATATCATATACAATATAATAACTGTAGTTCACAATTTTTGTGAAGGCTATAAAGCAAAAACTTAAGAAACGGAAAACACAAGCAAACATTGAGCTCGAAACTGCTCTTGCTGATTTCATTTCAAATTAAATTCTTCTTCTTCTTGACTGGCGTTGGCACCGCTTACGCGATTATAGCCGAATCAATATAAGAGCGCCATTCTCCTCTTTTTTTCGATGCCTGGCGGTAGTTACAAATACCAAGTGAACCCAGGTCACTCTCCACCTGATCCTTCCAACGGAGTGGAGGTCTTCCTTTTCCTCTGCTTCCACCAGCGGGTACTGAATCGAATACTTTCAAAGCTGGAGTACTTTCATCCATTCGGACGACGTGACCTAGCCAGCGTAGCCGCTACGTGACGTTGTTATTGGTGTTAATGCTGGTTCCTAAATAGACGAGTCGCGAGTGCGATGACTGTTTGTTTGATGACAGGAGATATTTCGCTTCGCTTCTTTATCAAGTCTGGAGAAAGCAGAACCTACCGCGCGGTTGTTGAGGCTAATAATGTCAATATCATCGGCGTACGTCTGCAGCTAGTATTATTTTCTTCAGCAATAAGTTAAAAAGTCACACGATAAAGAGTCACTTTGTCTGAAACCTCATTTGGTATCGAACGGCTCGGAGAGGTCCTTCCCGGCGGCGCTTTTAGTGCTGCTTAAGGTCAGTTTACACCGCCGTATAAGTTTTGCGGGGATACCAAATTCAGACATCGACGTATAGGTATCTCCTTTTCGTGTTGTCGAAGGCGGCTTTAAAATCGACGAAGAGGTGGTGTGTGTTGATCCTCTTTTCACGGGTCTTTTTCAAGATTTGACGCATGGTGAATATCTGGTCAATAGTTACTTACCAGATCTAAAGCCACGCTGATAAGGTCCAATCAGTTTGCTGACAGTGGGATTTAGTCTTTCACACAATACGCTTGATAGGACCTTATATGCGATGTTAAGGAGGCTTATTCCACGGTAATTAGCGCAGACTGAGGGATCGCCCTTTTTGTGGATTGGGCAGAGCACACTTAGGTTCCAATCGTCGGGCATGCTTTCATCCGACCATATTTTGCAAAGAACCTGATACATGCACCTGATCAGTTCTTCACCGCCGTATTTAAATAGCTCGGCCGGTAATCCATTGGTCTCTGCCTCTTTGTTGGTTTTTAAGCGGACGATTGCTATTCGGAATTCTTCATAGTCGGGTAGTGGAACGAGTTTTCCATCGTCATCAATTGGAGTTTCGGATTTACCTTCTCCGGGTGTTTCATTTTTACTGCCATTCAGCAGGCTAGAGAAGTGTTCCATCCATAGCTTCAGTACTCTGGGTATACCGTGTTGCTGATGAGTGTTCTCAGAGAGCAGGAGTGCAAATCGAGTAGAAAACCGCTCGGCAGTCTGCTGTGATTGCAGCTTTTCAACGTCGAACCTTCCTTGTGTTTGTTGACGGGCGCTCTTCGATACATACTATTATATTTTATTTTACTTAACTAAAATACATATATTAAAGTACATTCGTTGTTTGATATAACAAAATTTTTAAATAAATCAACTGTCATCAGCTGTTTGATAGTTAATTTCGAATAGTAATATGTAACTTCGAAACACCTACCCCGCCTTTAGACGGATTTGCCTGGAAATTGGAATGTGAAATAAATAGAAGAAAGGTTTTTTTATATTTATTGTTGGAAAACAATGCAGAATTAGGCTATTTTTGAACATTAGTTGTTGTAGAACAGTTTTTTTTACCGGTAAGCATAAATTATCATAACATTTTGTGCAGTCTCCGACTGATACTCGCCGCGAGTGGATGTATTTTCAGACTGTGTTCATTTCTATGCTTGATCAGCTCTCTGCTTCTTACTGAACACTATTCTTTTGTGTTCTCGACTTTAAACTTCAAACGATACACGTGTTTTCTTTTTGTGACTGCTTGCAGAAAATATTTCCCCAATGGCCCCTGGGCCACCAATTTTGGGGGACAATAGGTTCGCTATGTTTGCTGAACGTCCCAAAACCAAACGCAAAAAGACAACATATAAGCCTCTAATATTCACTGAATTACCAAAAACTAAAGAGGAAAATCCAAAATTCATTACTGTATCAACAATTGATTCAACTAAACCATTATCAAAGTACTCATGTTTTGCAGTTTATAAAGCAAACCAAATGCAAAAAGACAACATATAAGCCTCTAATATTCCCTGAATTACCAAAAACTAAACAGAAAAATCCAAAATTCATTACTGTATCAACAATTGATTCAACTAAACCATTATCAAAGTACTCATGTTTTGCAGTTTATAAAGCATTGGAAGCGGTAAGCAAAGAAATAGTTTCCATTTCCGAACTACATGATGGTAATTTGTTGATGTTAGTTAAAACCCCAACCAGTGCACAAAAATTCTTAGCTACGAAGCGATTGAATGGAATATGCGAAGTAGAGGGAAAGTTTCATGATAATCTGAACTTTTCAAAAGGTACAATATATGCACCATGCCTCAACGATGTCCCTGAAAAAGAAATTACAGAAAATTTGAAAAATCAAGGAGTGGTAGGAGTGTACAAGTTTAAAAAAAAACGTGAATAACACCCTACAACATTTCGGAGTACAACTTCTCACATTTGACATGTATAAATTACCCGAAAAAATAGTGGTTTCATGGCGCCCAGCCCGTGTAAAATCATATTTCCCAAATCCCATGATATGGAAATCATGTCAACTTTTAGGGCACACCATTAAGAGGTGCAATAACAAAGCTGATTGCGCCACTTGTAATTTTCGTACCCACGGCGCAGAACAATGTTTACGCACTTTATGCGCAAATTGTGCCGGTGAGCACCCATCATTTTCGAACACATGTCCAAGGTACATTCAAACAAAACAAATTCTCAAAATCAAAACTGAGAACAGATGTTCGATGCGAGAAGCCATCAAATTACACAAAGCACACGTGCCAATTCTACCAAACATCTCTTTCTCCCAAATGGTAAAGCAAAATCATCAAAATAAAAACAAGAACTCAAACAATACCACAGCATAAACCATTCATACACCTACCGTACCCACAAGTTCTCCTCCCCAAGTACCTCACCTTGAAACTGCTGAGAGCATTAACACTGCTCAAACATTTCTTAGTCCAAATTCCAACGACGAATTACACCCCCCACCAACCTCCTCTTTCGATTTTCAATCAAATGCCACTCCACAAAATAACAACACCATAAATCCTAACAACCAACCTCTCTCTTATAGTGCTCTCAATTCCACCTTCCAAAGCATTCTTAGCTACGCTAATAACTGCACAAATCAAACAACTAATCTGTCCCATCAATTTATAAGCGAACTACAATCTCACCATACTTCAAACGCTTCTCTCAACAATTCACAAACCAACTCAATAACAATCCAAGATTGCAGTCTACAAGATGATGATCAAATCATGCCAACCTTAGACGACGAAGAAATGTAATCCATTTTTCTTTGTCATTCGATTCGTATCCTTACTGAATGTTTAACATATTACAGTGGAATATAAATAGCTTCTACAACAACTACACCGAACTTGAAATTCTCATTAAAGAAATATCCCACACACTACATTGCTCTACAAGAAACTCACCTTGCCGTAAATAAAGATGGTTCTGTACCAAATAAATATATAAGTTATTTTCTTAATTTATTACAAAATACCACAAACAAACAAGGTATCGCTGTCTTAGTAAAAAAAAGACATTCCACATAAATACCTCCCAATCCATTCAAATATCGCTTCGTTAGCTATTCAGGTATCTATAAGATTTAAAGTTACGATTATTTGTCTGTATATACCTCCTCAACAAAGATTTACGCTTGCTGAGCTTAGACATATTTTAACGTCAGTACCCAAACCCGTAATCCTGGCCGGAGATGAAAGATCGTGGTCTTTTGGGGCTACACATCAACCAACCAAAGAGACTTGGTACTGGAAGATTTAATTCTTACTGAGAACGTAGCCATATTGAACGATGGTTCTCCAACGCATTTTTCGACCCATAATTCTTTCACACACGTCGATCTATCTATCTGCTCTACCAATATTGCTCCAAAAGCAAATAGCCGAACACTCGACAGCTTATATGACAGTGACCATTACCCAATAGTCACAGGACTAGCCACGCCATCCTTTGAAAAGCTCTTTCCGAAACCAAAGTTTTTGACAGGAAAAGCTGACTGGCCTAAATTTACTCAAAATACAATTTTGCTCTGTGATGAACTCCCGGTATCTCAAAACATTAATAAAGAGATCGCTAATATCACTAAAATGATAAGGTCGGCTGCGCACCTTTCAATTCCGCAAACTGCTTACGGATCTTACAAAAAAATTGTCCCATACTGGACAAGCGAGCTGAACAACTTAAGAAATTTAAAACAGAATAACTGGAGCCAATACAAAAGGACTAGAACAGAAGCCAACCTGATTTTATATAAAAAAGCAAACCCCATTTTTCGTAAAAAGTCTAAAGAAGCAAAATGAATGAGCTTCGAAAAACTTACTGCATAAATAAATCCCTTTTCTAACCCTAAAATGGTTTGTTCGGACATTAAAATGCTCACAGGTTCATATTCCCAAAACCATATAAATTCAATTAACAGCCCTACTGGACCTGTATATGACCCCAAGGCGAACTTTTTGCCTCCACCTGGTCTAGGTATTCTAGCGACTAAAACTTTACTTCAGCTTTTATAGCAAAGAAAAATGAAACATTAAGTTGCACTTACAATCAGCAAAACTCCCCAGCAAAAATAATAGAATCAGAGATCACGTATCCAGAATTCGAAAGTACAATTTCTTCACTATCTGGAAAAACTCCCGGCCACGATAGGATTTCGTATGATATGCTAAAAAACTTGCCTTGTGAGGTTAAATCAAGATTAATCAATGTGTACAAGAATATTTTAACTACCGGAATTTATCCTCAAAACTGAAAAAACGCAACAGTTGCACCCATACCAAAGTCCACTAACCCATCATCAGAAGCTTTAGATTATAGACCGATTTCGCTTATATGCTGCATGAGTAAGTTACTCGAAAAAATTATCTCGAAGCGCGTTATGTGATATATTTCCATACATCGTTTAATTAGTCCACATCAGCTCGCCTTAAAGGAAGGGCATGGAACTTCCGACGCTCTCCTACTTTTTGAAAATTTCGTATCATATGGTTTATCCTCCCGCAACCATATATCTACGCTACGCATTTCTCACCAATCGAAAATTCAAAGTAAAAGTAAATAACGCGTTTTCTAATTTACACAACCAACAGAATAGAATCCCACAAGGATCCCCCTTTTTTGTTACGTTATTTACTATTGCTTTCGACGAAATTAGCCACATAATTTCCAAACATAAAAATATTTCACACATTATCTATGCGAATGACGTCTTACTCTATTCTAAAATAAGTAATTTAAACACTGTTAAAAATAAATTTCTAAACATACCAATCGACATATCGAAATGGTCAATCTGCTCAGGGGCAAATCTTTCACTTAATAAATGTAAATATTTTCATATATGCCGTAAATACGTGCGATGAATTACAAAGATGATGTAGATAACATAAATTGCGCATACACAGCATAACAAAAAACAATACGAAAGCTGATATGCAGCATTAATGTATCTACGTATATTACATTGAAAGTGGACGGTCAAGAGACTATGACCATAAATATAATAATATATAATAACTAATTAGTTATGTGAATAGATTTGTGTTTTAGGTATTGTGGTTGGAAAATTTTATAATGTATACTGTTTGTTAATCATGTTTTCTTGTTTTTTAAAATAAATAAGACTCCCTGAAGAAGATACGAATAGTATCGAAACGCGTAGGAGGCAGAAAAAGAAAAAAAATTTTCGTTTTTAATTTAACGGCCTTAAAGCTCCAACTATATAACCTAACAAACAAATATACATTGGCCCAAAATACAAACTAAAAATGTACCAATTTACATCTAGTTCATAATAATATAAACATTGTAAACGTTCCTAGCTTATGTTTTCTTGGAATCGTTTTTGGCAAAAGTTTTACATTTAAGGAACACTGCCTAAGCCTAAAAAAAGCCTAGCTGTCAGGTTAAATATTATTAAATACTTATCTCCAAGCCTTGTCTAATTCATCCAAATACTTTAATAATTGCTACTAAGGCTTTAATTTTGTCGAAAATTTACTATGCTTTACCAATATACGGACATTGTGCAAAGAGCAACATAAAAATGATTTTTCCCACGTATCATGCTGCCGTTCGAAGGAGCATTCGTGCATTTGCAACATCCCTAATTCAATGCATCTTGGCGGAGGCTGGAATGCCTACCTTACAGGAGAGAATAGAATACACCACCATGAGGCTTATGCCAAAAGTATTCCTGTGCAGAAATAGTATTCTTCACGACACTATCACAACAATGTGGAACGCTAACAAAGTACCAAATCGTAAGCCAACGCTATTTAGAGTGCTTGAATATGCTAAAAACCTAGGAACAACCTCGCCATCCTCTTTACTGGCTGCTGCCAATTCCCCACCTTGGCACTTATGCTACTCTTCATTTCTTCTCGGTCTTTCAAACTTTAGCAAATCAACCACAAGTCCAATAGAATACCAGCGGCTTTTTGAGGAATACAGAGCACCTTTCCGGAACGAATGGCAAATGTACTATACCGTTGGATCAAAGTCTTAGCACCACACGTCATTCGCGGTAGTTCAAGCTGATGGGACAACAGTAATCGCAGGGCACCTGCCGAATTACTGTTCAGTGTATACAGCGGAGGCAATGGCAATACACAATGCAATACTCTTAGCCACAAAATCCAATCGCCAACAAGTCACCCCTAATATCTGAAATACGGACTAACCTAATAGAAAACGCAAGAAAATCAAAATTATGTGGATGCCTGGTCACGCTGGCATTAACGGCAAAGAGTTAGCGGATCAGAAAGAAAAAGCCGTTGCAAACGAACCGTTATTTACTTTTATATATATGGTGAAAGGGGATATTTTTCTACTCATCAATAACTACTTCAAAGACCAGAAGACAGACTCTTGGAACAGAGTGCAACACCAATATTCGAATGTTAATATAACTGGCTCAAAACCACACTCTCCGCCGATCTACCGAACGAACGATATTATTGCCTTCACTCGACTTCGGATTGGGCACACCATTGCCACGCACTCGTACCTACTAAATGGTTCAAGTGCACCACACTGCGTATACTGCACTTCATCATCGCTTACAGTTAAACATCTTCTAGATGAATGCACGAATTTCAGTGCTATTAGGAATTGCTTAAGGAACCTTCACATGAAAACATCACATGTTAGCTGATTTTTTGCGCAAAACCGGCCTTAGAAAGTTAATTTAATTTTTAATTTACATAAATAATTTTCTTTACTAACATAGATTAATTTTCAATCCATGACAGTAAAATTTACAATATATTTTTCTATTTTTGACTGGCTAATATATTAATATTCTTAGAGGATATAATTTTATTAGAGCAGTGAGCCGTAAGCCCTCGCAGCTAGTGCTTCTTTCTCTGTAAAATGATAAATGTATTACAATATTATTTTTCATTTATAATAAATAAATAATAAACATTTTGTGCAAAAAATTTGTGTTTCTGATTTACAGCCAATACCGTCATAACGAATATCAGTCGGAGGTACATAAGTATTCTTGCGATCGCGTATTTGGAGAAGCACTGCTTTATCGTCCTACTAATCTCTTCAGAATTTTTTGAGAACGGCAAAGCACATCAGCTACTTCAGTTCGAAATCAGGCAGCTACAAATGAGTAAGCTGGTCCCTTGAACGAATTCGCTGATAGACCACTTCTTTGTTTCATCCGAATTTAGTGGCATCCTAGTAGGCTAGCCATGTAATCAACGTCCCCACATAACTAAGAACGGAATTTCAACCACTCCGAGTTTATTTTTGACTTGAGAACTGGCTTCCAATAAAAATCCAAAAGCTGACAGTTCGAAGGCGGATTAAACATTTCTACGTTGGAAAAGTATGAAGATGGGTTTCAGCATAGAACCGAGTTTAAACAAGATATACTTCTACATTTTAAATTTACAACAACAAAGAATTGGAAATGTAATGTAGTGCAGCCACACTTCTAATAATATTATATATATTTATAAGATGCACAGTACAGTATGTAAATATAATCTTCTACAATAACGCATTGGCATTGACAATCGCACCGTTCGTTGTGCCTTATGTATTTGGATTGTGTTCAAATAAGCGAATCTAAAATCAACATACAGTGAAAATTACAAAACATACAGTGAAAATTCAAAATAGCGAGTGCCTTTAGTGTAATCTGAAGAACACTTGAAAAAAGGAGAACATTAATAAACTCCAAATTAAATAATAGAACATAATATTAATAAACAATAAGTGCAAACGGAAAAAATAAACAAAAAGCTATCCAGTGAGTACAAAAACAAAAATGAGTGCGTCGCGGTCAAACCCGCCGGATCGAAGGCTCTCAAATGCTTATTTTTCCTATTTTGAGCAAACAACGCCAACACAATCAACGGCAAAAGAAAGCATCATGCAAGCAGAAGTCTCAGCAGTACTCAGCTAGCGCTAAACAGACGGCGAAGTCGGCAGAAAAACAAGAGAAAAAAGGTAACAGCAAGCAAACACCCAGTAGGAAATCGTCCACCAATACAAATGAAAAGGAACAGGCAAGCGGTAGGCCCAATGAAATAAAAAAGAACACAAAAATATAGACAGGACTAGATCGATATATAAAAGTCAAGAGGAAATCGAGTCCAATTAATAACACTAACAACAAAAAAGTACAAATGATTGGAACCAATGTAAAAATTCAAGAACTCTCCAATAGCAACAGATTTACTCTATTAAGTGAGGACAGCGTATAGGCTACTACCACAGTTGCAAATGCCAAACCACCGCCAATTTATTTGCGCGAACGTGTCTCAAGCACGTTAGTTAATAATATTACTAAAATAGTCGGAACCAATAACTTTCACGTTGTGCCTTTAAAAAAAGGTACCATCGATGAAACAAAAGTCCAAACTTACAGTGAAAAAAGCTTCATGCAAATAGTAAGCTTTCTATCGTCGAATAATAAAAATTATTACTCATATCAACTGAAGAGCTCGAAAGGCCTAACAGTTGTAATCAAAGGTATTGAATCCTCAGTCAAGTCAGACGAAATAAAAGAGGCTCTCGAAGAAAATGGTTTCAGTACTAAATCGGTCATAAATATACTTAATAGAAACAAAGTACCTCAGCCAATGTTTAAGGTAGAACTAGAGCCCTATGCATGATGCCACCATGAAAAATGTAGAAATTGTGGAGGTAATCACACAGCTAATTGTAGGGGCTGCCCTGTATAGGTATAACGATCTAAAAGTTAGGTTGACAAATAATATACAGACTCACAGAAGTCAAATGGTAAATACACCTCAAATCCAATTTGTAGAAAAAGCTACGGATAAAACTGTTCCAAACGTGCATAATATGAATCCAAATAAATTATCTTATTCGAATGCACTGAAGAATGATTCAGATAATATTCCACAGAACCAATCTAATGGGGGTATAGAATCGATGATTTTAAACCTTACGCAATGCTACAGTTCATGTCAACTATGCAAAGCATGATCCAAGACTTGATTAAAGCCCAGAATAACATGCTACAAATCTTCATGCAAAAAAATGAGCGTGCTAAACATTTGTTTTTGGAATGCAAACGGTGTGAACCAACATAAATTAGAATTGGCACGATTTTTAACAGAGTATGCTATAGACGTAATGCTTTTGTCTGAAACTCATTTGACGGATAAATATAACTTTTATATACCTGGGTTCATACGTGTATTCTACTCAACTAACCACCCTGATGGGAAAGCGCCCGGCGGCACTGGAATAGGTACTTCTGAGAAACCGCCTTAAACACTGCGTCTTACAGCCTTACGCCACCAATTATTTACAAGCTACCTCTGCAACTTTGAATAATTATGGCAAAGAGCTAAACTCAGCCATTTATTGCCCTCCAAAATTTAAGATCACAGAAAATCAATTTAAGGAATTTTTTGATAATCTTGGGGATAGATTTATAGCAGGAGGAGACTACAATGCAAAGCATGCCCCAGTATACATCCCGTCTAATAAACCCCAAAGGCCGTCAGCTATACAATACCATTATAAACAAGCGTAACAATTTAGATTGTATTTCCCCAGGTCAACCAACATACTGGCCTACTGATCGGAAGAAAATACCTGACTTAATAGACTTTGCTGGCTCAAGAAAAATCGACAGGCAACTTGTATCAGCTGTGACAGTTGCTGAGTTGTCTTCAGACCACTCTCCAGTTCTAATAAAAATCTATGAGCGCCCGAAGATAATTGCACAAGAATCAAAACTGACAAACAGGGAAACAAACTGGCTAAAATACAAAAAATATACTAGTAGTCATATTAACATCAACCCAATATTGAATTGTGAAAACGATATTGATGACTACATTAATGAGCTCAATAATGTCCTTGTTTCTGCGGCAACCATAGCAACTCCAATAAGTAAAAAGCCTATTTCGTGCCCAAAAATCCTAACAAATACGGAAATAGAAAAATTAGTAAAAAAATAAGCGCCGTTTGCGGAGAGAATATCGCTCTCCAGCCGCAAAGTTACGGTTGAAAGCAGCAGAGAGGAAGCTGAAAAGTGCACTGAAGCAAGCAGAAGATCACAATGCCAAGGCATACATAGAAAAACTAGCGCCAAATTCTGCCAAAAAATACTCACTCTGGAAAGCACAACAGAAATTTAAGCCTCCAATAGAAGTGAATATCCAATCAGGGACTCAAATAGTAACTGGACACGTAGTAACGAAGAAAAGGCAAATTGCTTTGCAAAGCATTTAAGTAATGTATTTCAGCCAAATGACGCAACTAATAATTTTATTTTGCCGGAAGTTGTTGCTAACGGCCAGGAAAATCAGGTGGCAATTAAAATATCAAGCCTAGAAGTGGTAAACGCGATACAGAAACTGAATCCAAAGAAATCTCCAGGCCGCGACCTTATTACACCAAAAATGCTAATAGAGCTACCAAGAGTTGCACAAGCATTGCTCTCTGAACTCTTTAATGCCATTCTAAAACTAAATTACTTTCCAAACGCGTGGAAAAAATCGCAGATATTAATGATAGCCAAACCAGGCAAAAACCATACACAGGCGTCTTCTTGCAGACCAAAAAGCTTACTGCCCAGTCTTTCCAAATTATTTGAAAAAATTCTGCTATCAAAAATATCTCCTTTACCGTAACAATGTGATACCAGATCACCAATTCGGCTTTCGTGAAAAGCATAGTACTATTGAACAAATTAACCGAATAACTAATGAAATCAGGAAGGCATTCGAGCTCAAGGAGTATTGCCGTGCAATCTTTCTTGACGTAGCACAAGCGTTCGACAAAGTCTGGCATAAAGGTTTACCGTACAAAATACGTGTACATAAAGCTCTGCCTGCTCAATTTTATATGATACTTAAGTCATATCTGACTAACAGACAATTTACAATTAAACAATCTGAATTTATCAGTGAGGAGTATCCGGTAAAAGCTGGTATTCCGCAGGGTAGCGTCCTTGGGCCTATTTTATATATTATATACACTGCAGACATCCCACTAAACCGAAAAGTGCAGACATCTACCTTTGCGGATGACACAGCTGTTTTATGCCGGGATAAATGCCCTAAAAGAGCAGCAAAAATGATTAGTTATCATTTACTCCTCATCGAAGAATGGCTAGAAAACTGGAGAATTAAAGTTAATGAACAAAAGTGTAAACACGTTACATTTACTATAAGACCGCAATCATGTCCTGCAATTCGCTTAAATGGTATAAACATTCCCCAAGTAAATGATGTTACATATCTCGGTATACACTTAGATAGACGTCTCACTTGGAAGAGACACATAGAGGCAAAAATACTACACATGAAATTAAAAGCAGCTAGTTTAAATTGGCTTTTAAATAAAAACTCCGGTCTAAAACTAGACTACAAAGTCCTTATTTACAACGCAGTGTTAAAACCAACTTGGATGTATGGTATTCAACTGTGGGGTAAGACCAGTGCAACTAACATTGATAAAATACAGAGGTTCCAGTCCAGAATTTTAAGAGCACTAACGGACGCACCATGGTACGTTCGTAACGTAAACATTCACAAAGACCTTGGTAAGCCTGAAATTGAAAGAAGCAGGACGAAGTACTTCATAAAGCTGAGAAATCATCCAATCCCGCTAGCTAATGCTTTATGCAACCCAACAAGAAATTCCCGCCTGCAGCGAAGAGATGTTCCCGCCTTCTAAGGAGAGCGCCGTAGTTTGAAAAGCTATTATGTTTGTAATTTAGTTCTTAAGATTTGTACACTTACTGTTAGGCTTATATTAAAGCAGATCCAGTAAATAAATGAATTGTGTATAAAAAAAAAATAAAATCAACGTACGTATCAACGTACTCGCTTTCACGTCATTGTTGACAGTCATCGAAGAGAACGTATTATAAAACTCTTTCAAATTGCAGATAAATTCGTTCCTCGAATATTTTTTCTGGGCTGATAAAAAAGCCAAATGAAGGAATTTCGAACAGCCACTTACGTATACTTACTTATTTTACTGGCGTAAAGTTTTGCGTCTTGATGTTTTTCCAACAAATGGAGGGACCTACAGTTTATACTTAGCCGCCTCCGAACGGAAAAGCCTTTATTTCATGTCTGAAATACACTCGGAGGGGTTGACATTCCCTGCCGAGGGGCGACCACATTTAGAAAATAGAACTTCATTTTTTATTTAATGTTGGTGGCACCGCGATTTGAACCCGAGCCTTCCGAATGTCAGTACGCAATGCTAACCACTCGGCTACCGCGACCGCCGAACGTTATCACTATTATTATTATTATTGTTAAAGAAATGAGTTAGATAATGTAGCAACGTTGTAAATTGAAAATTATAGAAATGTTGTGTGGTAAGAGTTTTTTATTTCTCGTTAGATATTTGGTATGGCGTAAGTGACTAGGAGTGGCGCAAGCGAAAACTAAGCATCTGTTTGCCTGTGACCGCGACTTTTCAAGAAGATGCGAATTGAAATTAATCTGTTATCTGAAGCTATTCCAGATAGAATTCTTCCAATAGTGCCTTTGACTAGTTCTAATGATTTTTTTTTTCTAATTGAATTAGGAAATGATGATTTTCCCCACAAGCGGCAGAAGATCGCATCGGGTTTCATATTAGCTCCATCGAACTATTATTATTGGCATCTGTGACAGAAGAAGTCTAGGAGAAGATAGGTGAGTCTGACAGGATAATAGAGAAGTATAGATTTTCAGAATAAGGTATACAACAAACTTAAGTTTAGGTTCAGGTCCCTTCAGAGAAGCAAAGTTAATTGGGGCAGATAATATCAGCTGTACAACTTTGCTTCCGCCGTTTTCCGATAGGTGGCTGTACCGGCTGAGGCTGGTTGAAATACATAGATGATAATGCCTTTAAATTGAGTGTGGACAGTGCCTAACGAATTGTGATCGCCGTTTCAGTGACAGTTGTTCTTGTTTTCGTATTATTCACGCTTGAAAATGTCCGTTTATGTGCCCAATTCTCACCATTTGCGGGTAGTTTTACTTTTCTGTTACAATTCGAAAAAAAATGCAGCTGAGGCGCATCGAATGCTCTCAAAAACTTACGGTGATGCTGCTCTGAGTGAAAGAACGTGTCGGGAGTGGTTTCAACGTTTTAAAAATGGTGATTTCGATGTCGAAGACAAACATGGTGATGGAAGAGAAAAAACCCAAGAACAGCTTGCCTAATCGTTGGGAGTGATTCAGCAAGCCATTTCAAAACGTCTCAAGGCCCTGGGCATGATTCAAAAAGAAGGAAACTGGGTGCCGCACGAGTTGAAACCGAGGGACATCGAGCGCCGTCTATTTTTATGTGAGCAACTGCTTCAAAGACAAAATCGTAAGGGGTTTTTACATCGAATCGTAACCGGTGATGAAAAGTGGGTTCGATACGATAATCCTAAACGCAGAAAATCATGGGGAAGCCCGGGCATGTTTCTTCGTCGAAGGCAAAACCGAGTATTCACGGCGCCAAGGTTATGATTTGTATTTGGTGGGATCAGCTCGGTGTGATTTACTACGTGCTCTTAAAACCGGGTGAAACCATCACAGGAGATCGCTGCAACTGATGCGCCTTAGTCGCGCGCTAAAAGAAAAGCGGCCACAATATCAAGAGCGACATGACAAAGTCATCCTCCAACACGACAATGCTCGACCTCACGTCGCAAAAGTGGTCAAAAAGTACCTGGAAACGCTGAAATGGGAAGTCTTGCCCCACCCGGCGTATTTCCCAGATGTCGCTCCTTCTGACTTCCACCTATTCCGTTCGATGGCACACGGCCTGGTAGATCAAAATTTTCAATCCTTCGAAGAATTGGAAAAATTTGATTGCTTCATGGATAGCGTCAAAAGAGGACTCCTTTTTTCGAGCCGGGATCCGAAAATTGCCGGAAAGATGGGAGAAAATTGTCGCTAGCGAAAGACAATACTTTGAATAATATATCTGTAAGCACTTTTTCGCAATAAAGCTTTTAATTTTGGAAAAAACGGCGGTAGCAAAGTTGTACACCTGATAGGATGAAGATTACATTGGGGTAAAAATATAGGGAAATCAGCTACTTAAAATACAGTTAGAAGAGCTGTTAAATAAATTTAGAAACTTTAGGATAGAAACAAGGGATAAAGGTGAGAGCTTCGGAAAATTTTCTTCTTAAATAGAGTCAATTATAAAAAAAAAATAGTTCTAAAAATAGTAGTCTCATCCCCCAAGGTCGTAGATACACGTATACAGCTATTTCAAAACACTGGCATTAGGTTTATACTTTTTTACCTCTAGTGTATAGATACTTAAAGCTTCAGGTTTCCCGAAGAGAGAACTCTTGACAAGTTCATTTCGGGATGGCCCCGTGATCCAGGTAATAACAATAGTATTATATTAACTGCTTAGAGTTTAGAAGCCAGGGTTTTAATCAGGACAACAAATTCGAATCAATTTCATGTAGCGAAAAGACACTTAGAGTCAAATGCAATATCTGCCAAAATTCGACAATATTGTAAGAGTTGAGGAATATGGCGATGCAATGACTCTTATGGTTCAAGGCATTGGTGAGATGCCTTGGTCACACCCTCTAGCACATTTTATTGTCCACGGCTCTTGCAAAGGGGATGTTGCCAAAAAAATTTTATTTTTAAAAATATTTTATACCTTGCCATTTTGTTTGTAATCAGGGATCCAATTTTCCTAACCTTGCTCGAGTATTAGGTGTCTCAGAAAACCATCCATAAGTTGGTCTGATATAATTCACTTTTACGATAAAGATTCTCAAAATTCAATTCGTTGTGAGCCAAAACTTACAGATACGCATATTTCACCTAATAACTCCCAAAAAATGAGTGTCAAACTTGCAGGCGACACAGTTGCATCGGGAATGCAGTCGATTTATAGTTGGTTATTTGTCTTATACTTCTCTCTCAGTTTTTTTTTATATACCGCGAAATATATTTTATTTATTAATAAATTATTTGATATTTTTAATAGTAGCAATCTTGATGAAAAGAGGGTGGGCATAGTGTAAGGATAACTCCTTACATGCTTAGTAAATTATCGGGATTGCGCTACACAAATGTAGTTGTAGAAGGAAATTGTGAACCCATTACCCAAAACGAAAGTTTTTCTCCCGTAAAGTCCAATCACATAATTCCAAGGTCTTCCAGGACCTGAATATTCTTTCAAAAGAAGTAGAATAGAACATTCAAGTGAAACAGATGATGTAGAAGTAGAGGAAAATGCATTTGCGTATTTTAGCGCCGATCTCTATTTGAAAATTTTCAAGGTACACACGTGCTCCCAACCCTGGCTCTGCTCTGATGGTGAAAAATTGCCATCGGAATTTTATTGTTTTGAGGAAGGGCAAACTGATAGCTGTAACTTAAGTAAACTACCGCAAGTATTTTTGAAATATAGAAAAGATATTGATAGAATCTAGGTTAGGTGTAGGTCAACTTTTGTTTGACAAAATGAAGGAAGTTAGACCTTATCAATTTTGCCATAATTGCAATAGCGACCTTGCTTTATCGTTGTTTGTTAGGATTCGTATATTTTTCATTCTTAAGTTCCTTAATAGGAACCTTAGTACCCCAAACCTTAGAGCTAAGATATTCTGCGTTTCAAACATATATATTTTTTATAGGCAAGATAGCAACAAGTATTTTTTTATAATTCATTATAGTTTCGATGCAATTTACATCATCTGTTTTCTTTTTGCCTTCTGTGTGTTTTTTTTTTGTGTAGAACTGGGTAAATACTAACTTTTGAGATTTTGTGGCAAAAAATTTCTACATATGTATGTATTGATATATATAGTGTTTGGAAAATATTTATTTCGCTTTTTAATTTTTTGTAAAATTATGAAATGTGATTTTATTTTTTGAAATAACTTTTGTTTTTAGAGTAAGACTTAATTTGCATTGCTTCTTTATGTAATATTGTCTTATTGTCCGCCCCTCCTACGTATACTTATATAATACATATTTTGAAACAAAGTGCATATTTTTGGGTTTGCTGGGTTGGCAACGAAACTAAAAACGTTCAACAAACAGAGTTTGAATTCTTTATGAGCAAGTAAAAATATAACGACAAAAGTAACAGCTTGCACGCAATGAATGAATATTATTTAAAATCAGTGCATTGGGCGGGGCAGATCATGTAGAGAAGGTATGATGTACTTGCCAACAATACATCTGAGCTATTGCCATTGCTATTGTAGTCATTGCCACATACAAGCTTCAGTAGAGAGCAGATATATGTAGGGAGAAACTTTCAACTCAACAAAAGTTAACGGAAAAAATCAATGTCAATATGTATCACAAATAAAAATATGTATCCTCTAGCAATTTCGGTAAAACCTTGCCTTTTCGAAGTGAAGATCAACCCTTTGACGAAACTTGAAAATTATTGTTATCAAGGATTGAGCATGTTCAAAACCCTTGAGTAATTCTGAGTTCAGCGAAACGTTCGACGTAGCAGCGGCGGTGTCAAAAACAACACGGAGATTGTCCAGTGTGTACGGGTTTACCACCCCAAAATGTGGTAGATATCAAATGGAAGAAGTCATTAGCGTAACTTTCCAACGTACTTTTGTATCCCACGTTTATAGTTAGTGGCATAGTTGTCATCTTTCAGAATGCGGCTTTCAAGATTCTTCCTCCATATCGGTAACTCTCTAATGAAAAGTATTCGTTTACCAAATTATGCAAGATCTGAAGCGTCTGTGATTTGTATTCGTGAATATGCAGTACACGGGGCTGACGGACGGTATTTTGAGAAAGCGGATCATAGGCTACCCACCCAAAACGGGTTTCTACAGTTACTGGCTGTTCTGGACCTGCATCGACTACCTCTTGCGCAACAGGTAACGATAGCAAATATGCAAATTTACTTTTTTCAAACGTTTGTTGCGGCAGGTTTATTCACTTTACGGTGTGGACGTTACTTATATTGAATTCGGCGGAACTACCTCTAATGTTGACAGAAGCCTTACGAGAACTTTCTTTAGATTTACTTTCACCATACTATTGTAATGTTAATGGCACGTTTGGACCACGTAGACCTAATTTAATGGCTACATTCTCTTCAAGAAGTGCTTTAGACGACCCTTCGTCGAACATGGCGAGACCAAATATGCTCCCATTAGGTCCTGACAACGTAATTGGCAAAATCTGAAACAAAACTGCTTGATCTTCAAATAAACAACTAAGCACGCGTTCGACGTTCTAGGTGTTTGACGGGCTTATACTCTGATGCAGCATGTCTTACTTTGACGGCAGTTTGAAAGGGTATGTCACACTCTAAGCAATTTGTCTTTAGCTTGGACTGTACATCATTATTATAAAAAACTCGACGAGTTGAACTTCCATTTTGGCGAGTAGGATTGCGTTGTTGCGCAGCTGACGTCGACTGTGTTACGCTCGCTTGGATGTTGCGCAACGATAAATCAGAAACACCGGGCAATAGTGATACAAACTTCGCGATATCACTTAACCACTCACCAAAATCATCCACTGTTGGAAATGGCATTATATTGACGGCGCGCTGGCTCCATTCGTACTGTATAGATGGAGGCAACTTACTAACCAAGCTTTCTAAAAACGTGGGGTTCATCAAATGTTGTTCACACCTTGCAAACTTAAAAAAGGCCACGATGTTTTTTACTCTGTTGGAAAAGTCTATAATCTGATCAAGCTGGCTCTCACAGATAGACGGAAAACGTTGCACCTTTTGTAACTATGCCTTGATGAGCAACTCCGGACGGCCAACTCTTTAATAACCCGTGACACATCTATTGTCTATGGCTGTATGAGCTTAAAAGACGACGAAAATGTAATAATTTGTGTTAAAAACAGACCACCATGCATATAAGCCGTGAAGATATATTGAACAATGGCGTCTTTTACCGGTTTTTCTCGCTAGAAGATTCGGGGAACGGTCAGTTAATAGTACCAGAAACATGTGAACTACAATTTCGAACAAATTTTAGAATGGCCCTACTGCCAGCATTTATGGTATCGATCGCACAACCAGTAGAATCACACCGCGCTATTATTGGAAAGTTATGCGTGCAGAAATCGCCAATAATGAAAATTCTTGCTTAGAGTGCAAGAAATATATATCAAAAACTTAAAGATTGCTGGTCTATTTCAAACAGTTTGAAAATGTCGCAATTGATTTTTTGGGTCTTTGTTACGACCCAGTAATGCAATCGTTTCTGAGGTATGGCGTTTTTAGACGCATTTGTTCGGATAATGGAAGCCAGTTTGTATCAGCGGAAAGGCGCGAAAAGTAGAGAGAGGACAAAAATAAAAACTTCGTTGTTGAAAAAAGCGGAGATAGTCCATATCGCACTATTACAAAGAAAAGAGCATCATGATACACCATTGCGTCGCTTGATACTACTGGACAATACCATCACACTACGCACAGATTTAACCCTATATAAAGGCCAAGACACACAGCCAAGTTACCCTCATCGGAAAGTAGACGACCAAGAAAAAAAGTCTAGAAATTACAAGAAGTATTGTACCAACAAGTGTACAAAGTAGTACACAACAAAAACACCTTCGGGAGAACATTACCCCCGAGGAATGGATTCTGGATGTTGACTGCTTCAGGGACGAATTCTGTGTCAGACTATTACATATGTACATACAATATAACATACATGCATTCATTATTATTTACATGTATACATTAGGTGGCCGCGGTAGCCGAGTGGTACTGCCATTCGGAAGGCTCCTGAATGTCAACTGCTCCGAGTGTATTTCTGAAATGAAATAAAAGCTCCTAATAAAAAACCGTGAGCGGTACGGAGGCGGCTTATTATAAACTGTAGGTCCCTCCATTTGTTGGAAAAACATCGACGCAAAACTACAAATTGTAGGAGGAGCTCGGCCGAAAACCCCTTCAGCGGTTACAAAGCGCCAATTATATATACGTGTAGTTTTATCGTTTACCATTGTATAAGCCCAGACTGTGCTTTATGGAAATATTGTTAGTGCTCAAATACCTAATTGTCGCCAATATTGTTTATATCTAAGCTGAGCAACATTTTTACTCGTACTAAGCGCCTTTAATTTTGCAAGGAAGAATCGGCTCTGCCATCAGAAATATTGAGTATTTCTTAAGGAAACTAATCCCTTACTCTATAATTTCAATTTTAGTACATATTTTGCATATCATTATTCCATATATAAATGTTTTATTCACATATAATTGGCGCTTTGCTACCGCTGAAGCGATTTTTGGCCTAGCTCCTCCTCGATTTAATATTTTCAATACATATGATAATAGCGAGTAAAAAATTTGTAATAAAAACTATGTATCACCATGTTCCAACACGTTTATTTCTTTTTTGGGGGTATTTCGCAACAAAAATAGCTTCGAAGAGATTTTTTTATTTCATATCTTTTTTTTTTGAGAAATATTCTGTTTGCTTTTTGAAAATTAAGGTCATTAAGATTGCAACAGACACTCTTGATTGCGTAAATCCACCGACAAACCGAGAGCTCTTAGGGATCGTGATAGCCATATACTATCCGTTCGGGTTTATATCCAACATCACCATAATGCATGAAGATTCTTCTACCATCTATATGGAAACGACAAATTGATTGGGATGACCCAATCCTAGACCAACTTGTAGCACAATGGACGTCATGGTGGAAAATCTTTCAAAAGGTAACAAGCCTTTCCATCACACGTTGCTATTCTTCAATGCTTCCAACAGCAGATAATATACAGTTACACGTATTCGTGGATGCCTGTTCCAGCGCTTATGCAGCTGTCACTTATTTACGCATATGCAAACGCTGCTAAATCGCGTTGTGCCCCTTTGAAGGGTATGACGATTCCTCGATTAGAACTTCAAGCTGCAGTGCTTAGCAGTCGTCTTCAGAAATCCATGGTGGAATATCACGAGTACAACATACATCGCGTCGTGTTATGGAGTCATTCGAAGACAGTATTGCTTTGGATCCGTTCGACAACAAGAGAATACAAACAATTCGAATCGCCGAAATGATTTCAACCACAAAACCGTCCCAGACCGGGTCCGAGTGGCCACATGGGGAGATGTGCCAATTACATTAAGAGAGTGCGCTGCTGAAAAGAATAAAACCGTGCTTCTCACCTCAACACCAGATGAGTATATAATCAACTTTTCATAATTTTCGAATTTTTTCAAACTGCTAGGGTAACGAGTTACGCGTTACGATTCATCTACAATGCCAAAAACGGTATTCGTCGTTCTGTAGAAATTACAGCGTCTGAGATTACTGATGCGGAAAGAGTCGTATGTCGTCGCGTTCAGGAAGAAGCCTTTCCTGGCGAATTAGAAGAGCTACGTGCAAAACAAAAGGTGCGAAAATCGAGCTCCTGATATCCACTTACAAGTAAATGGCCGCACCGATGCAGCATATTGCCTTCCCTTATCGGCACGTCGCCCAATAATAATGCCACAACAACACCATGTGTCTCATCTTATAGTCTCATATTGGCACAAAAAATGTCATCATCAAAATGACTACCACACGATTTATGAATTTCGGAAAAAGTTTTGGGTACCACTTATCCGTGCTGTTCTCGCGTTGCACAGTATGCATCATTAAGACAGCCAAGCCAAGTACGCCGATGATGGGTCAGTTATCTGTCGACCGTTTCACGCCTTACGTTCGCCCGTTACCTATACTGGAGTCGATACTGCGGTCCATTTTTCACATCAGTTGGTCGCCGTCGGGAGAAACGCTGGATTGTGTTATTTACTTGTTTAACCGTCAGAGTCATTCATATGGAGGTAGCCGAGGACCTATCGGCTGATGCGTTTATAGTTTGCCTTAGAAATTTTATTAATCGTCGAGGCACACCTATACGAATCCGAAGTGACAACGGAACCAACTTTGCTGGTGCTCAAAAGCTGCTAAGTATTGAAGACAGACACTCGATTTTAGCGTATTGAACAAGATTGCACACAGCGAGGCATACAATGGGTATTTGATTGCCCTGCAAACCTGTCAACTGGTGGATGCTGGGAAAGGTTGGTGCAATGCGTAAAACGAGTCTAGAAACTTTTCGATCTGCGTTAATTGAGGCCGTCTGCTTACGAACATTCCAGTCTCACCTCACGACGAAGAACCGATAACTCCAAACCATTTTTTTGGCTTAAATTTATCGCAAACTCCTAGTCTCGACGAAGAAAGGTTATGTATGAAAATGCAGTGGAAATTTTCGCAAGCCCTACAAGATTGAATTTGGAAAAGGTAGACTAAGAAGTACTTGCCAACTCTAATTTGCCGACCAAAATGGAGAAAATATATTAAGCCACTACAGCCAGGGCAGTTGGTTATAATATGCGAAACAAATCTACCAAGAAGTCAATGGGTCAAAGGTAAAATTAAAGAAATTTTCACCGCAAAAAATGGTCAAGATCGTTCAGCAGTTGTTCTCCACTGGAGATTTAAGGAGACCAGCAACAAAGCTAGCAGCTTTAAAAATATGTGAATCCCAGAAGAGATTCACCTGGGGGTAGAATGTTGGCGAGATACTATGCTATCAAGCAGTTTATGAATACTGCCATCAACAACCAGCAACAGATCTAGCATTAAGAAAATATATGTTCGAATTTTGTTCAGTGAACATAGTTAACTTCGAATCCTCTCATTTTGCCATCTCGTAATATGTATTAGTTTGTTACTTTGTTTTCGAATCCTCTCATTTTTCTTATATATAATATGTATTAGCTTTCCAATAAATATTCTCAAAATTCGAGTGAATGACAATCGCCGACAAGTTCAAATCAATATTTCAACATCCCAGAAAGTTCTAAGTGAAATTTGTATGAAATTCTTAGAAATATACGTTTAATTTGAAGTTAAAACAGTAGCAGCCACCTTTTGATTTCGCTAACAAAGATAATTTGATTTTTTATTATATTATATTTTAAACTTATGTTTAAGTGAAAAACTTAAATCTACATATACTCGTACAGATATTAGCTATGGCTACTAAGGCCTTCTGCTAAATCAAGTGTATTATCTTATAATCTAATTAAAATAATAAAATTGCATGTAAGAGTATTCAACTTAGGAAAATATATATCAAAACAATTAATTAAAAATTACATTTCGCATTTGGTAAAGCAGTTCAGGTAATTTTAAAAAATGAAGTACTTCATGCGAATTGACAGGAGAAACATTAGATATTATATTCAATGGACTTTCATTTTGAAAGACTGATTTTCGAATTTTCTCAAAATATCTATAAAAAGATATTTGATTGTTTGATAGACAGTAGATGTTTTATCTGCTATTAAAATCAAAGATTGTGCTACGATTTCAACCAAATTAAGTTTTTTGAAATACTATCAGTAAAATAAAATTATGTTATGTCTGATTTATTAAAGTTATTTGACTCAATAACAGGCGAAACTGTTGCACTAAATTTAAATCTAATGTCTGCTGGAACCTACGTATATTACTTTTATTTTATTCGTATAATCTATAAGTAAATTTCTTAAAGCTGATACCTAATAGGAATTATTTAAGGTATTTGAAACGGCATTCAAAGGTGAAAGTTGGCCAGTGATATGTAAATTTTCCTTTATTTCTAATAGCTATTTATTTGAATTGTGTCATGTATTGCTATTATTTCCGCAGAGAAAACTGTCAAATACATAGGCAGAACAGATAACTTCATAATTTCTGTTTCAGCAGTAACTGCATAACCAATTATTTTCTGATTTAGTAAACTATCAGGGTATAGAAAGTTATAGTTTTTATGTTTGTTTTTAAGCATTTTAAATTTTATACTCTTGTATAATGAAATAATATTATTTTATGTAATTAATAGGAGTGAGCACCAATATAATCAAATGCTTCATCAAAGTCTTTCAAAATAATGGAAATATGTCTTTTTTTGCTAAGGCCTGTTTTCACAATGTCCGATTACTGGTTGAGTAATTTTTAAGACCTTCCGTGTTCTCTTTTATTTTTTTAAATTTTATTTTTTGGTTATAGAAAAAATGTCATTTAATGAAATTTATTTCATATATTTTTATTTGGAAAAAGGTTTTAAATTACATGTATAAAATATACATAATATATGTATGTATATGGTTTCCTTGCACCTCACCTATGTTTTCGTCGGCATCAACGGATGCCACTTGAACTTCTACCTCATCCAAGTTAGAGTCATTCTGGATAGCAAAATTGTGCAGCACTCTACAAGCAACAATGATGTTCATAGTTGTGTTGAGCTCCTCGATATGCAATTTCGAGTACGGATTTCAGATTTATTGTAAAAAGGTTCAGAGCGAAGATTGGGATGTAAAAGACACATCATGTACACGTAGTTGCTGACTCCTTGACTACTGCCACCCAATTAAAAAAGTCCCGAAATACGTTTTGCTCGAACCGGTGATTCACACAACTATTATTAAAAATAATGCTGTCATGTCCAGAACCAGGTCACTTGCATACAAAATTCATTATTTCCATTTTACAAGTACCCTTTCCAACTTCGAGAACTTTTGGCATTTTCTTCTCCAGGTGATTGGATTCTGGCATGAGTGCAATCTTAACACCCCAACACCTTTGGAAACTTCGATATTCGGTAAAATGCCCACATTGTGCTCTAAATTTCCCTGCTTTTTTCGGTATTCTGATGAATGATTGGGCAAGTGCTGCGGTAGCAATGGATAATATTTACCACCCGATTGGCAGTCACCACTTTTATTCCGCCCAACACCGGAACACAAATTAAAAAACTTCCCGATGCATAAAAGCGGAATGTTAAAAGCAAAATTTCCGCTGCTTTATTCCTGAAAAATCAAATAAATTATCAACAACATTTATTTACTCAAAGCACAATATTTTCCAAAACGTATTTTGCTCTAATTTCGGAAATACGAAACCTACGAATAAAAACTTCTTCATCATATTTCTCAAAAAATTTTATTTGTGTAGGTACGGCACGTTTTTTTTCCCTATAAATACGCCTCTGAATCAACGCAGCCAGATAGGCAGTGCATTCCAAATTTTCCATAATACAATTTATTTTAAAGCCAATTTCGGAATACTATTTTCTTTATTATTTTACGATTTGCAGCTGTAAAATTATCTTCTGGTTAAGAGCTAACCGCCACTCGATGTTGGCGTTAAGTTAACCGCAACTTAATTGACAGATGCGCCTTAACCGGCCATCGTGAAAATGAGTTTTTTGCTACCTTCCGATTAAGTTCTGATTAAATGCTTAACCGGAGATGGTGAAAACGGCCCTAAGAGTTTCATTTATCAAGTAATCTAAATAAATTAGACTATCTGTAACCATCCTACCTTTAACGAAACCTACTTGATTTACATTAATTATATTACTGCATGTGATATTCCACGATTGTATAATATCTAAAGCCATAAAAAAGAAAATTAAATTTTAGAAAAACAAAATTTTTCAACATCAATATTCATTAAAATAATATTTTTCGCAATTGGTTAGCATTGCGTCCTGCCATTCCGAAGGGTAGGGTTAGTTCGACCAACATCCAAAATTAAAGAAAATTTCTTTTCCTAATTACGATCGCCCCTCGGCTGGGAATGTTAAGCCCATATACATATATATAATTTAAAGCTGATTATCAGCGTTGTCATTTTAATGCTGATCATTGGCACGCTCTAATGTAGCTAAGCCCTCTCGTGCTTGTGTGAATTCACTTTTTTCCATTCCCACACTTACAGGCCGATGAACAAAAGCAGATCAAATCTGTAATCTAAATTACTGTAAACAAGAGCAATAGTGGTTGGGTTTGATAGCAGTTGCCGTGATCTAAATCTTCGCCTAGTTCACATGCATCATTCCATTATTTAATATCAATTTAAATCCATTACGACATCAGTTGAATATGTCTTTTAGATTTCATAGCCGATACTTCTGCGTTTACATCGTTGATACGTCACCTCGTAGAGCATAGAACATAATATACATACATACCGTGTATCACTAAAGTAAGTATGCAGCGATGATCTCACCATGGTACAAAAGAAATAAAACTCAAAAGTAACACTACGAAAACAAAATACAATTTTATTCATTTTTCAAAGTCTTATATACATATTTACAACAAAAAATAATATAAAAGTAATTCTTGTTTTAGCCAGATCGGCTTAATATGAAAAAAGTCTTAAAATCACATCACAAAAATAAGTATCCATTCAATAAAAAACCGAATTCAATAAAAATTTTTAAAATTATAATAAACTGTTAATATTTCGTTGGACAGCCTTTACTCTTTTTAAAAGCTTTTAACCGCGATAACATAGAGTTTACCAGGTTCTGAGTCACAGAAGTTGGAATCCTTCCCCATTCCTCCATAAGTGCTTTTTTTAGGTCATCTTTGCCATTTATTTTATGTTTCCTTATTTGTCTGTCAAGATGTTCCCACAAATGTTCAATGACATTCAAATCTGGCGATTGGGGTGGTGTTTTTAATTCTTTGGTGTGTTATACAGCAGCCATTCTCACAAAACTAGAGCAGTATGCTTGGGGTCATTGTCCTGTTGGAAGACAAATGATCGCTCAAGCCCAAATTTTAATGCACTTTGCTTCAAATTATTCCTCAAAATGTTGAGATAAACAGTTTTGTCCATTATCCCTTCAATCACAACCAGATTTCCTACACGACAAGCCACCATACAACCCCATACCATTATTGAACCACCACCATGTTCAACTGTGCCGATCATCTTTTGAGGATCGAGCTCTGAATTTACTTTTCTCCATACTTTTTCTCGTCCGTCGGAACCAAAAATATTAAATTTACTCTCGTCAGAGAAAATAACGGTATTCCGAAAGTTTTGGTCTTTGGTTTCGTGCAGTTTTACTAATTCAAGTCTTTTCTTTCTGTTAGTACTATTTATAAACGGCTTTTTACGGATATTCCGACCATGGAAACCAGCAGTATACAAAGCACGACGAATGGTTTGGGGGTTAGAAGTCTTGCCAGTTTCTTTTTCCATTTCCGCCTGTATTTTAGGGGCACTCGTTTTGGGGTTTTCCTGTACCTTTCGTACAATTATCCTGCGTTCCTGCTCCGTGAAAATTTTCGGGCGACCAGTTCTTGGTTGGTTCTTGGTATTACCTTCTCTTTTAAATTTTTCAATAATTTTTTGTACCGTGGTGTTGCTTTTATTAATATGTTTTGCAATTTGGCGTTGGCTTTTATTATCTTTGTACAATTTTATTATTAAATCCTTCATATCTTGTGAAAGTTATTTGCCTCGAGGAGCCTTGACCAAAATTTTAGTTTGAATTCACTTTATAACTTTAAAAATAATTCGCGCTTACACAACGAAACAAATTTGATGGTTTTTGTCGCAAATAAATCACATAAAGACTAACGAAATACACAAATTTGCGAACTGCATACATACTTTTGTTATATGATTTTTACCGTTTCCTACGTAATGACGCCAGACAAGATAACGGAACAATATGTCGGCATCGTGTCTTTTATATTCTTGTTAGGGATTCTGCATAGCAATTACATACATAGGTACATTTGATAAAAATATGTCGAATTATTTTGGGAATAAATTCACATATTCGGCTGTTAATCATGGTGCGTACTTACTTTAGTGATACACGTATGTACCTAAGCATATGTGTGTCTATCTGTAATCGGGTTTCAGATTGACATAAACTGACATATGTGGCACATGCTTGCTTTTTTAGGCTTCGACAAATTAGTACTTAAAAATTCGTAACCTCACATATAGCATTTCTCACCACTCCTCCAAACCATCGAACTTTCAGACATAGTTTTCATAATACTTTGTACACCTTCATTATATTATTATATGTATATCATGGAAACTTAAAAAAACATAGCAAAGTTAATTCATTAAAAAATTATAATATTAGGTCAAGTACAATAAAAAGTTCGTTCGGTTTTTATCTAAGGGATGGCGTTATTGTCCATAGTACTAGTGTTACGTCTAGTATCATGTCATACTATACGTCGTGTTTATTCGGGCTAAAAGTTTGTTTTTGACAGTTTTTCGATTGATTGACTCAGTACGTTGTGAGCGCTCGTCAAAGATGGACACCAGCAAAAAAAAATTCCCTATATTTTACAATTTTTCTTCGATCAAGGCGAAAAAGCAGCCAAAGTGACTGAAAAAATTAATTTAGTTTATGGGCCCGATACTGTAAACGAACGTGTAGCACAAAAGTGGTTTGCTAGGTTCCGTTCCGGTAATTTCGATGTCAAGGATGCACCACGCGTCGGGAGGCCTGCCTGCGATAAAATAATGGAAATAGTGGAAACAGACCGTCACGTGAGAACTTATTTAATTGCTGAGGAACTAAAGATAAGCCAGAAAATCGTTTGGAACGATTTGCATAACCTTGGATTCAAAAAGAAGCTCGATGTTTGGGTGCCACACGAACTAACGCACAAAAACATGATGGACCGAATTTCCATCTGCGAATCGCTGCTGAATCGCAACAAAATCGACCCATTTCTGAAGCGTTTGGTGACTGGCGATGAAAAGTGGATCACTTACGACAACGTCAAGTGAAATCGGTAGTGGTCGAAAAGCGGTGAGCCGGCGGAAACGGTGGCCAAGCCAGGATGGACGGCCAGGAAGGTTTTGCTGTGTCGAATTGTGTTCCATCAGGACAACGCCAGGCCACACACGTCTTTGGTGATGCGCCAGAAGCTCCAGGAGCTCGGATGGGAGGTCCTAATGCACCCACTTTATAGTCCGGACCTAACACCAAGTGATTACCATCTTTTCCTGTCCATGGCGAACGCGCTTAATGGTGAGAAGTTGGCCTCACGAGGGGCCTATGAAAATTGGCTCTCCGAGTTTTTTGCCAATAGGGACGCAGCCTTCTACGAGAGGGGTTTAATGAACTTTTGTTAATCCCCTTGTATGCATAAATACAAGTACGAAGACCACCCCTATTGCTTGACTGCAATGGTGATATAGAAAATGCGGAGCACTTTATTTTATACTACAGCCGATGTAAAGATGAGCAATTTTTTTGAACAGCTTTTTTTAGAAAAAACGTAGGTGTTGTTTTGTTCATATTTGTATGTTTTGCGTCAATTTGGAAGTGAAAGTGAAGTTGATGATGACGATATCAAGGCTTTAACCGAATCGGATCGTCACGTAACTGAGCGAGAGATTGGAAAAAAGTTAAGTATACAAAAATCAACCGTTCATAATCATATACGACGTCTTGGACTTAATATTTGGGTACCACATGTATTGAAAGAAATTAATTTCACTAGCCGATTTAACGATCCGTTTTTGAATTAAATCATATATGGCGATGAAAAATTGATTGTACAATAACGTCAACCGTTAACGTCAACAAACTACTTCAAAGGCTGATATTCACCAACAGAAGATTATGTTGTCACTTTGGTGGGATTGAAAGGGTATGGTATATTTTGAGTTGCTTCCAAGGAACAAAACGATTAATTCGGAACAACTAAAACAATTGAATACATCCATCAAAGAGCAGCGGCCAGAATTGGTCAATCGTAAAGGTGTCATATTCCACCAGGAAAACGCTAGACTGCACACTTCTGTGGTCACTCGCCAAAAACTCAGAGAGGTTTGTTGGGAGCTGTTGATGCATCCACCATATAGCCCTGACCTTGCACCGTCAGACTACCAGAAGTCTATGAGCG
Source organism: Ceratitis rosa (assembly GCA_037013455.1). NCBI lineage: Eukaryota > Metazoa > Arthropoda > Insecta > Diptera > Tephritidae > Ceratitis > Ceratitis rosa. The sequence goes on along the minus strand of JAWMAG010000036.1, from coordinate 1,280,373 downwards.
TGGAATAATGATGTTGTCGGAAAGATGACGATTAAAGTTCATAATAAAATTTGAAAAAATGTATTTACTTTTTTTTAAAAAATCGCCGGTTTTTTATGGGGCAACCCAATATAATTAAAGAAATAGCATTGAGTGACGGGAAAAAATTTTTCCAGTGCCTCACAATGTAATATCGGAATTGATAGAGCCACCGGTCTCACAGGCCCAGCGTATGATGGAGATTGGGTTTAGGAAACTACTCGGGCATGCAGATTGTACGTACTCGTATCTATGAAACGAAGATTTTCTATCTACCGGGTCTCAACCATAAAAAATGAAAAAAAAAACTGCTTAATTCTTTCTTTCTGCTTTCTGCAACAGAAAATACTCAAGAAGAGTTCTTTATTTATTTGTTTTCTCTTTTATTGCCTATGTTTGGTTTTCTTACGAAATTCCCTGAAGTGTATTTACATACGATTTTCATACGTTTATGCATATGTACATATATACATACAGTGAATATGTTTGATTACGCAACCCTGCGATAAATCCTCTGTAGTCTAGCGTTGGGTGAACTCATGTCTCGCTACCAGCTTGTTGATATTGATGATTACTCGTGATTACACGATCGTGCGCAATAACTTTTGGATACAGAAAATGTATGAAACTGAAATTGAGTTAGCTTCGTTTCGTTTGTTGGTTTAAAAAACACCTACCATATTCCATTGCAAATAAAACAATTTCGCGAATTGAAATATGTTATATTAGGTAAAGTAAAGATTTTATCGCAATTTTCGATGACAGGCCTCCCGACGCGTGGTGCATCTTTGACCTCGAAATTACCGGAACGGAACCTAGCAAACCACTTTTGTGCTACACGTTCGTTTACAGTATCGGGCCCATAAACTAAATTAATTTTTTTAGCCGCTTTGGCTACTTTTTCGCCTTGATCGAAGAAAAGTTGTAAAATATAGCGAATTTTCTCTTTGCTGGTGTCCATCTTTGACGAGCGCTCACAACGTACTGAGTCAATCAATCAAAAAACTGCCAAAGACAAACTTTTAGCGCGAATAAACACGTTGTCAGCGCCGTATAACATGATACGAGACGTAACACTAGTACTATGGACAATAACGCCATCTCTTAGATAAAAGCCGAACGAACTTTTTACTTGACCTGATATTTGTATCTATCCACAATTTTTTATCAATATGACATGAACTTAATGTATTCAAGTGCCTTGTCAAGCTTAAGTACATGTCTAAATGGATTCCGCAGTATGCAATTTCGTTAGATTACGGAATGGGGACATATTGAGCTTCATAGTAGGGCATAGTAGGGCTTTAATGTAAAATTTGTGTGCCTGCACTTATTTATTAACTTTTATACGGTTTTTTTCAATAAGTTTATGGTATTTTTGCCGATCTATTATAGCAGTATGATCAGCAAAATTAAACGTAATTACTTTGTCACTTGCAGGGATATCTGCGGTATACAGTTTATTAATGGATCAGAAACACTACCTTGCGGAACACCTGCCGTTATGGGATCCTGCTCTGTTACGTACTCATATACTTTTACGGTGAATCGTCTGTTGGGTAAGTAGGATTCAAGGCTTTTGTGAACCAAGTCAGGCAGTAATTTTTAGCAGTTGACCATATGCTCTTGCCAAATGTTTGCACCAAATCAGGAAAATTCGCCGAGCAATACTTTCTGCATTCGAGAACTTTTATTCCATTTGTTATACAATTTCTTCTCTTCTTTATTGGCGTTGGCACCGCTTACGTGATTATAGCCGAATCAATATAAGAGCGCCATTCTTCTCTTCTTTTCGCTGCCTGGCGCCAGTTGGAAACGATAAGTGAACCCAGGTCACTCTCCACTTGATCCTTCCAACGGAATGGAGGTCTTCCTATTCCTCTGCTTCCACCAGCGGATACTGCATCAAATACTTTCATTCGCTGAACTATGTCAATATCATCGTATAGCTCGTACAGCTCATCGTTCCATAGTCTGCGGTATTCGCCGTTGCCAATGCGCAAAGGATCATAAAACGTTCGCAAAACTTTTCCCTCGAAGACTTCTAGACCGACTCATCAGATGTTGACATCGTCCACACTTCTGCGCCATATGGTAGGACCGGTATGATGAGCGACTTGTAGAGTTTGGTTCTCGTTCGTCGAGATAGGACTTTACTTTTCTATTGCCTACTCAGTGCAAAGTATCACCTGTTGGCAAGAGTGATTCTGCGTTGGATTTCCAGGTTGACATTGTTGTTGGTATTAATGCTGGTCCCTAGATAGACGAAGTTATCTACGACCTCGAAGTTATGACTGTCAACAGTGACATGGGAGCCGAGTCGCGAATGCGATGACTGTTTGATGACAGGAGATATTTCGTCTTGCCCTCATTCAATACCAGACCCATTCGTTTCGCTTCTTTATCAAGTCTGGAGAAAGAAGAATTCACGGCGCGGTTGTTGAGGCCAATAATGTCGATATCATCGGCGTACGCCAGCAGCTGTACACTCTTATAGAAGATTGTACCTTCTCTATTTAGCTCTCCAGCTCGTATTATTCTCCCCAGCATTAAATTAAAAAAGTCACTCGATAAGGAATCACCCTGTCTGAAACCTCGTTTGGTATCGAACGGTTCTGAGAGGTCCTTTCCGATCCTGACGGAGGTTTTAGTGTTGCTTAACGTCAGTTTACATAGCCGTATAAGTTTTGCGGGGATTCCAAATTCAGACATAGCGGCGTAAAGGCAGCTCCTATTCGTGCTGTCGAAGGCGGCTTTAAGATCGACGAAAAGGTGGTGGGTGTCTATTCTCTTTTCACGGGTCTTTTCCAAGATTCGGCGCATGGTCAATATCTGGTCAATGGTTGACTTACTAGGTCTAAAGCCACACTGATAAGCTCCAATCAGTTTATTGACCGTGGGCTTTAGTCTTTCACACAATACGCTTGATAGGACCTTATATGCGATATTAAGAAGGCTTATTCCACGGTAATTGGCGCAGACTGTGGGATTGGCTTTTTTTTTGAATTGGGCAGAGCACACTTAGGTTCCAATCGGCGGGCATGCTTTCATCTGACCAGATGTTGCAAAGAGGCTTATGCATGCACCTGATCAGTTCTTCACCGCCGTATTTGAATAGCTCGGCCAGTAATCCATCGGTCCCTGCAGCTTTGTTGCTTTTTAAGCGGGCGATTGCTATTCGGACTTCTTCATAGTCGGGTAACGGAACAAATTTTCCATCGTCATCAATTGGAGTTTCGCGTTCACCATCTCCGAATGTTTCCTCTTCACTGCCATTCAGCAGGCTGGAGAAGTGCTCCCTCCATAAATCGAGTATACTCTGGGCGTCTGTCACTAGCTCACCTCCCTGGGTCCTACAAGAGTTTGCTCTGGTCTTGAAACCTTCTGTAAGTCGCCGTATATTTTCGTAGAATTTTCGAGCGTTACCCTTGTCGTCCAGCTTCTCAAACTCCTCGCACTCGCGCATCTCGGCCTCTTTCTTTTTTGTCTGCAGACGCGTCGTGCTTCCCTCTTTAGTTCTCGGTATGTGTCCCACACCGCACGTGTTGTGGTCGATCGCAAGGTTGCGAGGTAGGCAGTCTGTTTTCACTCCACTGCGACACGGCAGTCCTCATCGTACCAGCCATTTTTGCGATCATTCCGACATGCAATGGTTTCGTTTGCAGCTGTACGCAGGGAGTTCGCAATGCCGTCCCAAAGTTCCCTTATACCGGGTTGCTGATAAGTGCGCTCAGAGAGCAGGTGTGCAAGTCGAGTAGAAAGCCGCTGGGTAGTCTGCTGTGATTGCAGCTTTTCAACGTCGAACCTTCCTTGTGTTTGTTGACGGGCGTTCTTCGATACACAGAGGCGCGTGCGTATCTTCGCTGCGACAAGATAGTGATCCGAGTAATGTTGGGACCTGGGAACGTACGCTCATCTAAAACACTGGATACATGTCTTCCGTCTATCACAACATGATCGATCTGGTTGGAATTTTCCGATCTGGAGGCAGCCAAGTAGGTTGGTGAATTTTTGTGTGCTGGAATATAGTGCTACAGACAACCATATTTCGGGCCCCGGCGAAGTCGATCAGCCTCAGCACTTTTGGATATGTTTCGTCGTGGAGGCTGTCGTACCAAAGATATTATACCTTCTTTGCCCACCCTAGCGTTGAAGTCGCCAAGCACAATTTTGACGTTGTGGCGGAGGCAGCGCTCATACGTTTGTTCAAGGCGCTCGTAGAAGGCATCTTTGGTCAAGTCATCATTCTCTTCCAGTGATTTCAGCCTTTAACTTTATGAAGACATCAACCAGCTAGGCAGCGGCACCTTCCGAATTAAAAGAGACCGGACATTCCAGGTGCATACCACCAAATCGTAGTCCTTAAAACATTTGCGGGGTCGTCATCCAAAGGGGGGTCTCTCATCCGAGGCTTAAAATGGTTTTTCATTGGGTTGTTTTTTCATGTGGTGGGTTCGAAACCCTACGCATAACCGCATGGGATTCGCCTTCTCACTTAAGCTCGCCTCCTAACGGATGTTCGTTGGCTACCCAAGGGATACGTGGTCTCAGACCGGAAGTCGTGAGCTGATTGAACCATATACAAAAGAATCGTTTCTGGCCACTCCCAGGTGAATGGCAGTCAAAAACTTTCCTCACTTGCGTGAAGTTCTGCACATGGCCCCATGGTTACTAGTTTTAATATTGCACTGAAAAACTTTGCAAAGGAAACGAGAGCAATGCTTGGCAATTCTTTTAATATTTTTTGTGTGATATGATCGTATCCAGGAGATTTTTTCGGAGCTAAGGCGATAATATTTTTTTTAGTTCATTTTCTTCATTCGTTCTGTCTCATAAGCCGTTACGGAGCCTAACGGTGCTTCAATATTTACTGACGACTTGAGGTTTTTGCAAGCGTTCCAAAACGATCTCCAAGTGAAGTGTCGGGAGACAAGGACGATAAAAGATTTTTCATAGTTTTTTTTCGTCGTGTCTTAATGCCATGTTCAGTTTTTTTTCTGCCATCTTAAATCGGGCTTTTGCATCGGGCGATCGTTAGGCTTGCTATACTCGGCGCAAGGACATGTTTCGAACGAGCAACTCGATTTCGCTGTGTGTTATAATTTTTCCTGAGTTTTTTTTACTCTGCGTAGCAGTTCCCGGTCGGTCTGTAGTAACATACATACTTATGTATTTTTTTTATTTTAGCCAGTTAGTTCTAGATGTCGTAAGACTAAAAGGATACTGACTTTTAACTGGCTCTTCATTCAATTTTATAATTACTGGGGAGTGATCTGAGGATAGGTCGGCACAGGTTTCAGCAAAGACGTTTTTGGTGACTGCAGAGTCAATCAGGTTCTTGAGTCTGTATGCCAGTAAGTTGGCTCTCCTAGGAAGATAAATTCAAACCTATTTTGGGAACACATAACCGTATCATAAACTGGCGACCTTTTGAGCTTATTAGTCCATAGCCTCAATGGGTATGCTTTGCATTACAGTCACCTCCAGCTAAAAATCTATCTCCCAGAGTTATGAAAAAATCACTAAATTGTTTTTATGTTATAAGGAATTGTGGGGGACGGCCAAAGTGAGATCTGTTTTTAAGATTGATCGAAGTTGACTGTAACATGTTTGTTGCATTGGAGTGAAGAAAGCTATGCTTTACATGGTTTCTTATAAGTACAGCTGTACCACCATGACGTTTCCCATTTGGGTGATTAGTGCAGTACGACTTAGTAAGGTGTGTTTCCAAGATGAGCATAACATCAATTTAAATAACTTTAATGCTAGGCTAATCAACACCATTAGCATTCCATTCAGTAAATTTTTACCTAACAGAGTTTGATGAAGATTAAAAAGTTTTAAACATGAATTACGGTACTTTCATTTTATTAATTGTATTTCTATTTCCTTTATAACTGGAATCAGGCCTCTTCAGCTGGTAATAGTATTTTTTATTGTTTGCACGAAAAAGTTTTTTTTTTATTTTCGCTCATCTATATCTTCTTTTTTAAGCGGTAAAATATGGAATTTGTTGGTAACAAGATTTGTTTCAACACATAGCGGGCAAATCTATTACCTTGTAAAGTATTATTTTCGGTATCTACAGTGGGGCCCACGGTGTTAACACTTTTTACATTACATATTTTTTCTATTGCTGCACTTGATTTCCTCTTTACGTTTGACATATAATATAATATTAATGTCAGTCATCGACTGATATTCGTTGCATACGTTTGTGTCGACTGTGTTCTGAGTGATCTTCTTTCGTTTCTCTTTTTCCTAATTCGTTCGCATAGTGCGTTAAATACTTTTTCTATTTTTCTTTTGATAAAAATAGACATTTATTGGTGATAAAAAAAAGAAAGTAAACAATGCCTTCCAGGCGCATCCCTCTTGGGGATAACAGGTTTGCCCTGCTATCCTCAAGTTCAAAACCAAAAAAGAAAACAACTAAACATATTTTAATAGAAGATTTTCCCATTTTACCAACAGTGAAAAAAGACAACCCGAAATATTTGGTTGTTAGTGCGGTGAATTTTGCTAAGCCCTTGAGTAAATTCTCTGGTTTTGCTGTGCATAAAGCTCTAAAAAACATAAGCTCTGAAATTATTAACATATCTGAACTGGGAGATGGCAGTTTGTTGCTATTCGTAAAATACACCCATATTGCCGAAAAGTTCATATCAACAAAAACATTATTCGGATTTTACGAAATAAAATGTGACTACCACAAAAATCTTAATTATGTAAAAGGAACAGTTTACGCACCATGCCTAAACGAAGTACCAGATAAAGAAATCATATCGAATTTGAAAGAACAGGGTTTTGTAACAATTTTTAAATTCCCTAAATACACTCTGTTGCAATATTATAAGACCGATCAAAAATTAGTTGTTACTGGTAACCAGTGAGTATTTTAAAGAAATTTTTTTCTAAGTAACTTGAGCATTGGCAACTCTGTTACTTTGAAAGCAAATTGTGAAACCTAACTGTAAAACTTTAGATAGTAAAAGAGAAAACCAGTTAAACACCTGTTGCAGAATTATGAGACCGTTGAGTTTTTACTCTATTTGGTTTTTCAATAAGAAGACGCGTTTGATGTTTTTGTTTTAATAATTTATTTGTTGTCCTTTTCCTTTTATTAGTTCAATAATCCTCTTATTCATACTTAAAACTAACTTTTTTAATAGCGCAGCGTCTAACTTTCCCTACTCTTCGATTATGGCAGATTTTATTTCGTCTACTGTGTTAAATTGGCGATTTTCGGAATAAATTTGGCGGACGAGGATTCCCCATATGTTTTTCATTGGGTTTACATCTGGAGAGCATGCCGGTCATTCAAATAAGTTGATGGAATTCGTTGCCATCCAATCTTTTGTTTCCTTACTTACATGAATGGCGACATTATCTTGTTGGAAAACTCAATTTTTGTCTGGCTCAGAAGCTAGGAACGGTATCAGGCTGCTTTGCAAGACAGCTGCATAGTCACTACTCCTCATTCTGTTTGAGCAGAACTGCAGCTCCAGTGTTTTTGTGAAGGAAATCGCTCCCAACACCATTACATTTCCTCCACCAAAATCTCGTTTTGAAAAATAGAGCGGCTCTTTTCTAATGTCATGCCAGTATCCGTTAAATCCACCTGGCCCATCAAGGTTGATTTTTTTTCATCTGAAAAAATTACCTGGAATCAAATTCTGATTAATTTGTTTCCATTTTGGATATCCTAGAGAAATTTCTTACCAAGGTCCAATCTGTTAAGATGTTTTGTTCGGCGAAATGCATACGGGCAGTTTTGTGACGAGGTAGCAGACGTGGCACTGGACTCATCTTTGCTCGCTCTATATTTCCACTTCGTTTTAGCGCTCTCCATATCATTTGACGGCTTACATTTATGCCGAGAAGGCGAGATATAGTGGAGCAACTATTCATAGAATTACTCGCAGCGGGTCATATTTTTCTTTCATCGCGAGGACTTAGTTTCCTTTTTCTTCCAGCATTATTTTTGGTACCGTAGGCATCTGGGTTTTTTAAAAAATTTGATACCACACAGTGGCTATGACCAATTTTAGACGCAATGGCGTTAACGCCAAGCCCTTCACTTCTTAAACCTGCAATTAGCCCTCTTTAAAATTCCGACAGCTTCTTTCTTCTAGGCATTGGAAATAATAATTATTTTTTATTAAAAAAAGTAAAAATTTTAGGGGAATTTTCACTAAAAGCAGCTCCAAGTTGAGACAAATACCAACGATCTTATAATTTTGCAACACGCGTTTAACTCGTTTTCTTTTTTACTATCTTAAGTTGTACAATTAGGTCTCACAATTTGCTTTCACAGTAACAGAGTTACCAATGCTCAAGTTACTTAGAAAAAAATTTCTTTAAAATACTCACTGGTTACCAGCAACAAATAATTTATGATCGGTCTTATAATATTGCAACAGAGTGTATAATAACAATATACCAACTCCAAGTGGTGTTATTCTTCTTATGTTTGACATGTACCGTCCACCCGAACAAATTGAAATCTCAGGGTATACTACAAAGGTAAGACTATATTACGATAATCCTATGAGATGTAAGTCTTGTCAACTTCTTGGACACACGACCAAACGATGCAATACAAATGCCCCTGTTTGTGACAAATGTGCACTCCCACCCCACTCTCCTTCGCCTTGTTCACGAAAATTTTGCGCAAATTGCTCAGGTAGTCATCCAGCCTCCAGCAAGTCATGTCCCAAGTATATACAAGTGAAAGAAATAATTACAATAAAAACAGACAACAAATGTTCTATGCGTGAGGCAATGCGAATGTATAAAAAGCAAATCCCTCCCACCCTTAAAGAAACTTCAACCACTACTTCTTATGCTAACATAACAAAACAAAAAACCAACAATATTCAAGAAAACAACAACCTTAATAACGCCGATCAAACAAACTACAACAATAACAATATACCAGTCAAACAAACAAACGAAAACGAAAAAGAAAAAGGAAAAGAAGAAAACAACACCACAGTGCCTATCCTCAACGCAACAATGTCAACATTAGTCGACGACTCATCTACACATACAAAGTTGTCCGCGTTACTCTCTCGCCTTATTTCTACATCATTAGACCCCTCCTAACTTATATCTCCTTCAACGGAGTCCCCAATGATAGAGTGAATAATGCAAATTTTGCAATGGAATATGAACGTTCTATTCAATAATTACCCAGATTTAAATATACTAATTAACGAATATTTCCCTGAAATTGTAGCAATACAAGAAGCTCATCTACCCTTTAATAGAACTTTTTATCCTCATAATAAATATAATAGTTACTTCCACAACAATAGACAAAATACTTCGTGTAAGAAAGGGATAGCTCTCTTTATTAAAAAACAACAAGCCACAAACGTATCCAAATTAACTCAAACATCTCATGTTTAGCTCTCGAGATAGACATTGGTTTTAAAATTACAATTATTAATTGCTACATTCCCCCCCACCAAAACTTTAATGTCAGAGATATTTCGAATATATTAAACTGCATCGGCACCCCTATCCTCGTAGTAGGTGACCTTAATGCATGGAGTCCCTTATGGGGTTCCACAAATACAAACAGACGAGGTGAAATATTGGAAGACGCAATACTATTACACGACCTTATACGTATTGTACTTAGCGATGGTCCGCCAACGCATTTTTAGACCCATAGAACATTCACTCATCCCGATCTTGTTCTAGCTTCAGCTACATTAGCCCCTAAACTTTCCGCTCATACCATTGATGATCTCCACAAAAGTGACCACTTTCCCATCATAACTTCCCTTTCTATCCCTAAAGCCTATAATGTGAAACCCAGACCCAAGTTTCTTACAGAAAAGGCAGATTGGTCAACCTTTTCTTCCCTTTTCACATCCCTGTCTAATAAAAAATCAACTTCCCAAAATGTGAATGCCGAAACTTCTGCGATAAAATCGATTATTCTCTCTGCGGCGCACTTATCTATCCCTCAGTCTAGCACCAAAAAATTTCCAGCAAAACTTCCTTATTGGTCCAACAACCTAGATGGTCTAAATTTAAACAAAATTGGACTGATACCAACCTAATACATTATAAAAAAGCCAATGCCGTATTTAGAAAGGAGCTAAAATCAGCTAAACGTAAATCGTTCGAAAAAATCACGGAGAATATAAATCCGTCCTCGAGCCCCAAGAAAATATGGTCAGACATAAAATATCTGACATTCGGTACTAAACGATTTAGTATACATCGTAACCAGACAGTAAAAGGTCCAATTAACTCGCTAAAAGATATTTCTGAGAAGTTTGGCCAAACATGGTCATCCCTTTCAAATGATCACAACTTTCATAACAGATTTACCCTTAAAAAAGAAAATGTTTTAAATGAAAATTATACCAACCCATACCCACCTCCAAAAGTCCTTATGGTTGACTCACCTATTACTGCAATAGAATAGAAACGCCTGGAGCTGATAGAATTTCGTATCCCATTTTAAAACATATCCCACTTGTTCTTAAAAATAGACTCGTTAACCTGTATAATAGCATCTTTGATTGCGGAATTTATCCGCAACAATGGAAAATTGCCACTATTATACCCGTCCTCAAACCTAACAAATCCCCCCATCTTATCAAAAATTACAGACCAATCTCCCTTCTCCCCTGTATGTCCAAAGTTATAGAAAAAATTATATCACTTCGAATCATGTGGTATGCAAAAGCCAGTGGCCTTATGGACCCCCATCAATTCGGTTTCCAAAAAGGCTTAGGGGTAATGGACCCTCTACTTTATTTTGAACACTTTGTCAACTCGTAATCACATTTCCGTAATAAGCCTAGACTTTGAAAAGGCCTTCGATAAAATTGGGGTGCATGTAGTACTTGATGAACTAAAGCATTGGAAAGTTGGTACCAAAATCTATAACATTGTAAAATCTTTTTTGACTCATCGTAAATTTTTTATTTCTGCTAATAAACATCATTCAAAAATATATCACCTATATAATGGTATACCCCAAGGCTCACCATTATCGGTCACTCTTTTTATAATAGCTTTTAACAAAGTGACCACCTTAATCTCTTCCAGTCCGACCATTCACCATTTTGCTTATGCTGATGATATAATTATCTTTACCAAAAATAAAGACTTACAACAAGTGAAGCAAATATTTCTTAAAGTTCTAAACGCAATCAGCAAATGGTCTGAAGAATCTGGAGCCAATATCTCCACAAGCAAATGTGCCACCTTCCACATCTGCAGAAAATACCAGTGCTCCTTTCCATCCCTCTCCTTTCGTAACATTGAAATCCCTCACACTAATTCCTTAAAAATATTAGGTTTAATATTTGATAAAGGTATGTCATTTAAAGAACATTGTAAATATATTAGACTAAGCTTATGTACTAGACTTAACATTATAAAATTTATGTCTTCTAAGTACTCCTTATGACATACAAATACACTTGTAAATATAACCAAGGCATTACTACTGTCAAAAATAGACTATGGACTTTCAATATACGGGCATTGCGCAAAAAGCCATATCAAACTTCTTTATGCACCTTATCATGCGGCAGCTAGAAGCTGTATTAGAGCCTTGGCAACTTCACCAATCATACCTATCTTATCGGAATCCGGTTTACCTAATATTGCCCAAACAACTGCCAGAAATACGACGGCGCTTATACCTATGTTGCTAAATATCCGGAACAAATTGTTGTTCGCGCAAGTAAAAAACGCTCTTAGAAACTTAAAAACTAACAAAAGACGATCTACCATAATCCGCGCTCTAACCATAGCAAAAGAACTACATATCCTTGCAACTCCATCATTGGTCGAAACAGCGGCATTTCCATCCTGCTTTAAGCTTACATCATCGTTTATTAATACTTTGCACCATCACCTTAAGAATGCAACCAGCAATAGTGAATATCACCAAATACATAACGAAATCCTAGATCATCACAAAATAGGTTGGGATGAGCTATATACAGACGGATCTAAATCAGACACCGGTACTGCATTTGCTGTGACAAACATACTAGGTGCTACCATCGCTGCATACTCTCTTCCATCATACTGCTCTGCATCTGCTGCCCCACTAGAAACAGTACTTTTTTTATCACAACATGGTAGGAAAACCATTATTTGCTCCGACAGCTAATCTGCCATTGAATCTGTCCTCAGCCAATCAAACGAAACCCACATTATAATACAGATCAGGTACGTTCTGTTCCAAAACTCCAATGAAATAAAAATAATGTGGGTACCAGCGCACATAGGAATTCAATGCAATGAAATAGCTGATAAAAGAGCTAAACAGCTTGTGCTGAACCACTATACGTATCTGGGCACTTCACCGATAACGATATTTAAAGATTTGGTTAACCAAGTTCTCAGTGACAAATTCATAAACGGGTGGAGTAGCTATAACCATCATTACAAATATTTTAATACGTCAGGGACAAGGCTAGTCTACCCTTCATACCCTTTTTCCAGGAATATAAGAACATTTATGCGTCCTCGCACTAGCTACTCATGAACATCTTTTGAAAGGCCTACCTAAACCAAGCTGTTCGCATTGTGGTTGTACCAAATTCAATGTTATCCATATCCTCGACAACTGCCCAAACTCACAAGAAATAAGAAGTGGAATATTCAACAACTATAAGCTATCTGATCATCTTAAAATTCCATGTGGCCGTAACATTAAACTAATAGCAAAATTTGTATCGCTTTGTAAAATAACCATATAATTAAAAAATTATTACTATTTTTGCTATATTTTAATTATTTATTATCACATAAGCTAGAAATAATTTATAATATTGATACTTTAATAACCTTACATTGTATAACACTTTAACATTAGTTTAAAAATAAGCCGAAGGCCCTGGCAGCCAGTACTTTAGTTTGTAAGTGGTATAATTAGTAATAATTGTTTTTCTTTTAAATAAATAAAATAAATAATATTAATGTATCAATCAATACTAGTGCCGACCAAAGAGTTGCAACGAGTGTGGTCGAGCCGGTTCGATCACGCTAGCAAAAATTTCGTACAACTCAATCACAATACTCGGCAACTTTTTGTTAGAACGAGTAGGAAACAAGCAACGAAAATGTTGGAGACAATCACTCATGAGACACAATATGCTACAATCGAGTTTGAGCAGAAAGTTTGTATATTATACGCATATTTGCCTGATTTGCTGTGCCTGATTTGATTTGATCAAAGTAAAAAATAAGATTCAAGTACAATCACGAGTACACACTTGCGCATTCAATCGTGGTGTTCTTAAGCAAAAATAATAATAATAGAAAAATGTGTGTATTGTGTATACTCAAACAAATAATAATAGCGAAAAAATCATTTTAATCTCAATAGTTTAATATTTCTGCAACTATAAGCCAATATAGAACCATTACAAATTAGGGGAATAAAATATAAGTTACTAAAATTTGTTGCACTATACGTACGATATATTTTGATGTGAAAGCGACTTTGCGAGTTATAACAAAAACCTCTATACCTTTTATAATAAAAATACGTGTATACATTAAATATTTGTTGGGTCTTAGTAAACAAACGCTGAACAAAGTAAACTCGTAAGTTATACATATGTAGAACATAGCTAAGTTAGCTCTGTTTTTTCGTGCTGCCCGCCATGCGGTGCTTTGCTTGCAATCCGCTCCGATCGCTATTCTTTTATTGATAATATCGAATTATAAATAATATAATATTGAATTAAAATAAACCACAGAGTTTATATGCCAGTATTCATCGCGTTTTTAATTAAACATAAAATTCTGGTCCTTCGAGCCTGTTTCTTTCGCCACGCTCGCAACGTTTAAAGTACAACCCGCACGACAAAAAGCCAAAGCAAGGTCGGTACAAAATACATCTTTGTTTTCACTCCCACCACCTTGCCCTGACCTTCAATAAGTACCGCTATTTCTTAAAAATAAAAACCCAATCATTAAAGTACAACAAATGTCTAACTCTATTAAAACTCAGGGCTCGGCTCAAAACGCCATAAAACGCTATATGACGAAGAGTATGGATGATGGACTTAGCATGGATATGGAGAATATAAAAGTTACCTTCAGTTACTTAATGAGCAATGGATTAGTTTCAATACCGCACAATATCCGCATTCAGGGAGAAACATTGTACTCCACCTCCTGTTTTTTAACCGAATGTTGAAGTGTCGTATCGAACACACAGCTCAACTCGCCATAAATTCGACTCATGTGTATGTGCCTATAAGATTACGCAAAATGGACTTTTCAACGATCTCTGGAGACTCAACAGAATGGATAGGCTTTTATGATGTGTTCTCCGCATTAGTGGATACTAACGTCGCCCTGTCTAAGGGTCAGAATTTGCCTTATCTACGCAGCTGCTTAAAGGGAGATGCGTTAAAAATTGTTAACGGGTGTAAAATTTGTGATACAAATTATATGGTAGTGAAGCCTAAGACTTACTTAAGTCTTGCTATAAGGTTTTGCGTGTGATACGGCAGAAGTATAAATACTGTTTTTGATGCATTCCAGCAGAATATTTGAAAACTCAAAGATATAGGCCGACCAATCGAGTTTTGGAACGACTAACTAGTTCATGAAACCGTCAGCAGATTAGCATTAGAACCTAGAAAACAATGGAAGATATAGCTTCTTGACGATGACCCGCCGACTTTAGAACAATTGTCAACATTTTTGGAAATAACATGTTGCTCGTTGTCAATGCTTCCCACGCTGAGTCCTTATACTACAGCACCTACCAAATTAACCAAGGTATTTCACACCTTATCAGATACGAACGGCACATTCTGTATTTACTGCAATTGATCGCACAAAACTCATGGCTGCGAGAAATTCCGCATGGCATGTTTTGTAGCAATTGTTTAAGCACCGGACATTACAAGGTGCGGTGCAACAGCACATCTGTTTGTCGAATATGCTAAAACCGCAAACCTAGCCAATGTATCTCCAACATACCTCGTCAACGAAGTAAAGGAATTGTCGGCTCCGCAGCAAATGTCTTATCAGGTTTCGCTTCATCAACTGAGACAGAAGCACTATGTATGTTTTCATGCTTGTTGAGAACATGAGTTCCAACCTCATCGATTTTTAGTTTTAAGCGAAAACGAAATGTAATTTGTAAAATCTTTAAAGATCGTAAATATGTAATTGCAACACTGGCAATTCGAATGCCATTTCTCATTTATCTAAGTTCGAACTTTGTTATTGTAAGCGACGGGGTGACCCGACTTCGCCAACATAAAAGAAGCAAGTTTAAATCTTCAAATTGCACTTGTCATAGCAACTACAGAAAAGAAAGGCCTACAGAGTCTACACCCAAAAAAATAAATTGTTTAAATTCCTCTTTATTTAAATATTAACTCTTAAAACCCAAGAACGGAAATTGTGAAATTCCTATTTATTGAAATGTGAGAAAAACAGTTTGTAAACCAAAATATATAAATACATCTACACATACATATACAATACAAAGAAGTAAAATTTATAAACCAACATATAAATACATCTATATATAAATATCTATAAATACATCTATATATACTTGAAATTGTTATAAATTATCTAAACTAAAGAACGAACTAAATATATCTTTGTTAAAAAGGCATAAAATATTTTTCATTTATTTGAACATGGTCCTTCGGTGCCGTTCAAGCGAATTGGCATCCCTGTGATTCCGACGGCCATCACAGCCATTACAAACACGAAGCGCTAATACTTAAGTTAGATAAGTTATCTAAATCAGAGTTCGCGAGATTAATAGCGGCGGTTTTTAAAAAACTTGAAAATGTCTACTTTGAGTACGAGTTAATAAAATATTTCATCACTATTATATTTAAATTTAGTTGACGACAACAATAAAAACAAATTTAGACTTATTTACAAACATAAATATTTATATATTTCAAACTAATGCCAACTCGTAATTCATATTAACGCGATTAAACGTAAAATATACGTACATATATGCTATAAAAAGTGGTGTTTTTTTTTTTCAAAAAGTGATGTGCGATAAATCAAACATATGCAATTTATATTTAATAATATTAAATTTTATTAAAATTAACCATTTTTTCAATTGCCAAATTCAACGCATATACGAAGCAATTTTGTACGCCTTACAAAACATTTTACAAAACATTGTACTCGTGAACAAAATAATAAAAACAGTGAAAAAGTTTGAAAAATAAAAATAAGAAAAGTTAGAGTGTTGTGAAAAGAACTTTATAACACAAATATACATCAGAAATATTCAAAAAAAAAACAAACGAAGCAAAAGAAATGGTTTTACATACATACATACATACATAGATTACATAAAATAATCCATAAAAATAATTTTGGTACAAATATAATATTTTATTAAAGTGAATTGGAGTGTTCTAAAACAAACAAACATTAAATGAAGATTTGAAAATTTGCGCACAAGCTTATTAAAAAAAAAAAAAAAAAAAATATCAAATTATTTAAAAAAAAAAAAAATTATAAAAGCGCTAAAATTTTAATGCAAAACTAAAACCGTTTAAGCAAAAGCCGCTCTCCCGTATAATTATCCCAAAACCTTGTTGTCATAAGAGTAAAAAATTTAAAATATATAAAATATTAAAAAAAAAAATATATTATTAAAAAGAAGTTACAAAAATTACAAAAAAATATTTGCGTGCGAGTGAAAAAAAAAGCTCTGCATATTGAATACCACTAATAAAACAAAAAGCGTTAAATATAATATATATTTTTCTTTGTGGTATCAAAAACAACGAAATCGAAAACAGTAATCTAAAATTAAAAATAATAAAAAGGGTCCCGTGAAATACAAGTGGTCCTCAACTAAACCCAATTTCATGGAACACTAGTCCCCCAAGAAATTTTAATTAAAATCATTTTAAATAAATTTAAATCCCGAATGCCACGCACATTCGCACGCAGCCTATAAATAATATTGCACTTAGACGCGCTAAGGCAACACATATCCGATTTTAAACGTAATTTTTGCGAAAAATATAAACAAAAAAAAATGTTTAAGTTATTAAAATTAAATCTCATTTCTTAATTTTATTAAGCTTCCCTAAATTCCCCGAGGCTAAGTGCTAATTTGTTTAAAAACAATAAATTTTACTTAAAAGTATTGAAATAAATTTAAATTACTCAATATATTAAAATGCCGAAAGATCAAAGTCCACGCCTAAGTATCTCATCCAAGATACTCCCAAAGAAATCTCCAACGCAACTTAAGGCACACCCCACCACTAATGCTGCTTCTCCTCATGTAGCAGCAAACCACACTACCCGTGTGCGCAAATATTTGACGCAACAAATGATCGCTTAATAAAATATTGTGCCAGATTCACCTCCTCCCCCATAGAGGAATTTTCAGAAAATCTCCTGAAAATTAAAAATAATTCTCTTGACGATTGCTATAAACAAGTTCAAGACGCATACGATGTCTTATTCCAAAAAGACAAAGAAGATCTCCCCGCGAATTTTCTTGCGCTGGCGGAAGGAAAGTATCAATTTAGCATTGATACTTATGAAAACACAAAAGCAAAAATTGCTGAACAACTAAAGTTAATTAGTGCAGTGAATCAGCCAAGTTCTAGATCCCAAATAGGACAAACTCCTAAAATGGCTGAACAATCGGAAGTGTACCTCCAGCTTCCGCCCTGTGACACTGAAACATTTCATGGTGGATACGAGGAGTGGCCGTCTTTCCGAGATATGTTCACTGCCGTATATATAAACCACCCCCTACTCTCTCCAGCTCAAAAGTTATACCATCTCCGGTACAAGACAAGAGGCCAAGCAGGAGATATAGTTAAACTGTTCGATTTAACCAACGACAATTTCCAATTGGCCTGGGATGCTCTCCACTCCCGATATGAAAACAAGCGCCAATTAGTCGACAATCAGGTCACAAAATTATTAAACTTACCCAAAGTCCGAAAAGAAACCAGTGAAGAGTTTATTTATTTATATTCAACAATCACTAATTGTTTATCAGTGCTCGAAACTCTCGGCACACCCACTGAAAGCTGGGACCCAATTCTGGTGAATATATGCTCATCCACATTACCAGAGAATTCTCTAATGTTATGGGAGCAATCTCTCGCATCCCGAAAGCAGTGCCCAACATGGCAACAAATGAAAGAATTCCTTTACAGGCAATTCGAAATTAACGAATGCGTTGAACACAAGCTCGCGAAATCCCCTACTTCGCATAACATTTCTCCACGGAATAGCCACCCATCGTGTAAATTGTGCCAAAAGAATCACACTCTCAAGCATTGCAAGCAATTCAAGAAACAACCCATACCCCAACGGTACAAATTTATAAAAAATAACAACATTTGTACAAATTGTCTTTCGTTGCACCATACCCTTAAATGGTGTACATCACAAAACACATGCTTGACTTGCAATCAAAGGCATAACTCTCTTTTGCACATAAGCCCAACTCATGGATATGACCAACTAAATAAAAGAAATGTGCCCTTGACCTCCCCGCGTCAAAATAAACCCAACCAGGCACACTTGACCACCCCGAGTCAAGACACACAGACAACCACAACTTTGACCTCCCCGAGTCAAAATAAACACACACAGGCACACTTGACCACCCCGAGTCAAGCCACACAGAGAACCACAACTTTGACCTTTCCGAGTCAAAGTACATAAAAAGCTGTGATGATCACCCCAGATCATTATTCCCAATCAGTCAGCAAAAATAACACGCAATCGCACTGCTCACCTCATGAGAAAATTTGCTCATTTCATACTCTGATCACCCCTAGATCAGAGTTTTTCCACGGACGCATTACAAATAAGTTCTACAAGTCCCGTAGAACAGACTCCTATCGGCAGCATGACACTCATTCATGTCTGCGTCATCCAAATAATAATAAGCAAAAACTAAAGGTCCTCCACCATCATTTCAGTTCTCGTTGGAAAAGCGAGTATCTACAGGAATTGCAGAAGAGAAACAAGTGGAAACACCCTCAACCTAATCTTAAGCAAGGAGATTTAGTGGTCATCAAAGATGACCTCCTGCCACCAACTGACTGGCGTCTCGGTCGTATCACCAAACTCCATCTGGGCGCGGACCAAAACGTACGAGTAGTGGACGTCCGCACACAGACTGGCGTAGTTACCCGAAATATAACGAAGCTATGCTTACTACCAGCATAATATTTCTAAAGGCCCCCGTAAACCTTTAGTCCATACTCAAAGAACCCCACACACTCATATAAAATTCACCTACTCATTTTCACCTCGGCATTCAACCCAACTAATAACGTCTTTCGAAATTCTTTTCCACAGGTATGGAGTTCAGCAAATGTCGTTTGTGCGCTCGCTTTCACAGCTTACGGTATTGCCACGCGTTCAAGGCAATGACTCCGGAGGAACGCTACGATTCGGCGAAAATGCACCGATACTGCCTCAATTGTTTGGCCACCTCCCATAAGACTGAAATGTGCGATTGCCCTGACAGCTGCCACAGGTGTGGAAAAGCTCATCACACGCTCCTCCATCGTTCAGCCTCTCCAGCACCAGATCGTCGACGTAAGGAAGAACTTCGTAAGAGAACAGGTCGCCGTGAAATTGCCTCCACTAGTCGGGCCATACAGAAGCCAACCAAGAGAATCCCAGACCGGAAGCCTGCTCAGCAGCGTATAACCGATTTATTCAGCCAGGCGGTCTTGACACTCGAGAAGCTGAAACAACTGCTCCATATCGCTCCGACTACGGCGGGCCGGCATGTTGAGAACATGAGTTCCAACCTCATCGATTTTTAGTTTTAAGCGAAAACGAAATGTAATTTGTAAAATCTTTAAAGATCGTAAATATGTAATTGCAACACTGGCAATTCGAATGCCATTTCTCATTTATCTAAGTTCGAACTTTGTTATTGTAAGCGACGGGGTGACCCGACTTCGCCAACATAAAAGAAGCAAGTTTAAATCTTCAAATTGCACTTGTCATAGCAACTACAGAAAAGAAAGGCCTACAGAGTCTACACCCAAAAAAATAAATTGTTTAAATTCCTCTTTATTTAAATATTAACTCTTAAAACCCAAGAACGGAAATTGTGAAATTCCTATTTATTGAAATGTGAGAAAAACAGTTTGTAAACCAAAATATATAAATACATTTACACATACATATACAATACAAAGAAGTAAAATTTATAAACCAACATATAAATACATCTATATATAAATATCTATAAATACACCTATATATACTTGAAATTGTTATAAATTATCTAAACTAAAGAACGAACTAAATATATCTTTGTTAAAAAGGCATAAAATATTTTTCATTTATTTGAACAATGCTTAAACTCTAATCCGTCAGCAACAACGCAACGAGCCCCACAACTCTCTACAGCTTTGTTAAAGGTCTTTGATTACACTGGCAAATAGCAACCTGCTCGTCTATTATTCGACTCCGTATCACATGTCTCGTTCGCAACGGAATCGTGCGTACAACGTTTGGGCTTATCACAATCCCCAACTACAGTTTCCGGAAGGCAAACCTTGAGGTGAAATACTAATTTCACTTTCGCTTAACTATTCAGATAGATGTAATAACGGGTGAACCAAGTAGAGGTACTTTTTTAATAGCCTTTTTTTGACAAATCATGCGTGAGTCGTGTCAAGCTATCATACTATTTTTGTTCAGTATTTATTGACATTTCACAAATCGTTCAACTTTATTACGAAAATTCACGTTCTGTAAAGAATGTGTTTCGTTGAACGTATGGTCAATATAATTGGCCTACTGAACGTACTATTCGCAACACCATCACCCATCTTAAGACCCAGCATTCATTATTGAATAATATTCGACCAAATAGACTACGTCCAGCACGCAGTGAGGAAAATTTAGCGGTCGTTTTATTGTTGAATTACCCTTAAAACCCAACGTCGCTTTAGGCGACTCAGGAAATCTTGCCGAACGCAATTTGCTAGAGATCGAGAAGAAATTGGCTCTAAATATGGATTTGCGATCGTGTTAACGAATTTATGGACGAATTAAATGAAATGAAGGATATGGAGCCTGCATTGGAAGTGAAGAGCTCCGCATATTACATGTCTCATCACCCAATTATTAAGGAGGCAAGTACCACGACCAAGCTGATGCTTGTCTTCAACGCATCTGCCAGGACCAAGTCCGGAATGCCCTTAACCGACGCCTTGAGTGTCGGACCGCAATTGCAACAATATCTTTTCTCCATTTTGACGAGTTTCAGAACGCACCGATATGCGCTGATATCGCAAAAATGTACCGCCAAGTCCTCCTTCCGTCGAATCATGTACACTTACAATGGATTGTTTAGCGTCGAGATTCATCCTTACTTATTATGGACTACCGAATGTTAAGAGTGAGTCACGACGCTGCATCCACATTGTACTTGACTATAGAGTCACTGCAACATATTGCGAAATATTCCACGAAGGAGAGTGAAAGGGTGGCTGCTGTTATTGAAAAAGACTTTTATATGGACGATCTCTTGTTCGGAACCTCCACTACTAACAAGCTTTTATTGTAGCAACAAAATATATTGGATATTTTAAAGAAAGGCGGTTTCGAACTTAAAGTGGGCAACGAATTGCATTACTTAATAAAGGATTTGTACGCCTTAGATATGGTTTCATACACTGAATATGTTCATTTCACATTCGCCTTAAATTTGAAATAACGGCCAGGTACTTTAACCAAACGAGCCTTTTTATCTAACGAAAGGACGCTTTTCGATTATGTAGGTTTGCTCGCGCCCGTTACTATAAGGTTGAAATTATGGTTTCAGGAATTTTGGCTTTCGGGAGTGGATTGTGCTGATTTAGTGCCTGATGGCATCTCTTTGCTGTGGCCAGAACATCGCTCTGGCTTGTTACAATTTTCAAAGTTGAAAGTAAACCGTTAGCTCGACTCTGGAGTAGATGGGTCAATCACAGAGTTACATGTTTTTGCTGATGCATCTTAATGGCCTATGTTGCCACGTTGTACGCGCGTACTGCATGGGGGCATATCTTGCTGCCAAGGTCTTACGCGTTGCATTACCCAGTTGTACTGACATTTATTTCCCGTTGTATGCGTGGTTTCGACTATTACATGGCATACAATCCCACCCCAGTAGATGGCTCACGTTTATAGTAAACCATGTTGCTATCATTCAGGAAATTCTACCGCCTGAATATAGGAAACACGTCTGTTCCGAGCAGAATTCTGTCGGTTTTGCCTCAAGAGGAATAGAGCCATCCTTTGTGGTGGGCTTGGCCCACCTTTTTTTCAGAATACCTGCTGCCTCTGGAGACAATCGTCGGAGATGTTACATACAATACGACGGAGCTTGGTGTAAGAAGCAAGGTCAATGCATACGTCGTCAATTTCAATGAGTACTGGTTGGTAATAACGAGATACTCTTCGTATTCAAAACGACGCATCGTAGTCTACAGCTTGAGATTTATTCGCAACATTCAAGCGTATCTTCACTACAGAGCCGAAAAACTCTTCGGTCTGCCGACTTACCAGGAGATCGCTGTTACTAAAAATCGGCTCATTAAATATACGCAGCTATTTAATTTTTCTATCGAATTTTCTATTTGCAGCACGTAGTTGTCTTGTGCATTTTCAGCCATTTATTGATGAGTGTGGTATTTGATTTGAAGGGAGACTAAAACACATTGATATTGCATCTGATATAAAACATCCTATTATTCAAACGAAAAATTGTATGTTAGCTAAACTTTCAGTACATGAAATCCAAAAGTTAACACTGCATGCTGGAACCCGCATAATGCAAGCAGAGCTTCAACGAAGATATTTAGCTGTTGGTATTCGCAGTCTGCTCCACAATAGGTATCACAAGTGTGTAAAATGTATGCACTTGCATCGCAATATCACTAACCAGCAAATGGGTTACCATAACTCGTACCACGTATGCTCGATGTTTTATTTGCAGCGCAGTAGACTTCGCGGGACTATAAATGTTCATGCTCACTCACAGAAGGGGTGCACAGTCTACCAAAGGTTGAATTTATTCATTGATCGAAGAACACAAAACTAGATCGATCATGTTGTAATAGACGGAAGACATGTCTCCAGTGTTCTTTACGTGCGTACACTCCGAGGACCCAACATCGACTCGGACCACCATCTTGTTGCAGGGAAGATACGCACCAGCCTCTGTGCATCAGAAAACGTTCGTCAACAAGCACAAGGAAGGTTCGACGTCGAAATGCTACAATCGCAACAGACTGCCGAACGATTTTCTACTCGACTTGCACACCTGCTTTCAGAGAGCACTCATCAGCAACTTGAAATGAGGGAACTATGGAACGGCATCTCAAACTTCCTAAGAACCTCTGCTTCAGAAACACTTATTTTTCGGCAGTGCCAGTGATGAGGAATGTTGAACTACAGAAGAGAGAAAACAGACTGCCTACCTCGCAGCCTTGCGATCGACCACAACGCGCGCGGGGTGGGATAGATACCGAGAGCTGAAGAGAGAAGCAAAACACATTTGTAGACAAAAAAAAAAACGAAAAACGCCGAAATGCGTGAGTATGAAGAGCTTGAGAAGCTGGCCGACAAGGGTAATACTCGAAAATTCAATGAAAAGATACGGCAACTGACGGAAGGTTTTAAGACCAGAGCAAATCGACTATAGGCCAGATATTCCCCATGCGCCAAATCTTGGAAAAGACCCCTGAAAAGCCGATCGACACACACCACCTTTTCGTAGATTTTAAAGCCGCCTCTACGCCGCTATGTCTGAATTTGGTATCCCCGCAAAACTTATACAGTTGTGTAAACACTAGGAGCACAGCCAGAATTGGGGAAGACCTCTCCGAGTCCTGCGATAGCATACAAGGTTTCAGACAGGGCGACTTTTCATCTTGTGATTTCTTCAATTTGATGCTGGAGAGAATAATAACAGCTGCCGAGCTGAATAGAGAAAATATTTTATGCAGTACCCACTGGTGGAAGCAGAGGAAGAGGAAGACCTCCACTCCGTTGGAAGGATCAGGTGGAGAGCTTCACTTGGTATTTCCAACTGGCGACAAACAACGAAAAGAAGAGATGAATGGCCCGCTATTATTGATTCGGCTATAATAGCGTAGGCGGTGCCAACGCCAATAAAGAAGAAGAAGAATCCGCAGCAGTGCATGTCCGATGGTAAATTTCAATCCTTCTTTGCTAAATCAAGTATCGAGTGGCATTTTAACCTTCCCTCAGCTTCTGATATGGGTGATTACTGGAAAAGTGTTCATAAAAGAATAAAGTACAATTTGAAACGCGTACTGGAAGAAATCTTGCCATCATACTAAGAATTCAAAACGCTGCTAAGAGAAGTGGGGGCCTGCATCAACTATCGTCTATCGTGCGTTCAGTTTGGCAACTTTTTTATACCATACACAAAGGGTGTTCTTGTTAGACACGTGGATTCCAAAAAGAAATAAAATGCATATAATTTAATGTGCTGACCAAGAATTTATCTTTATTATAAAGTTAAAGGTTTGACATTATGTTTTAAAAATGGTTTCGTGACCACCGCGGCTGTTTCGAATAAATTCCAGCCGAAACCCATTTTGCGACTTCTTTTTGCAGCAATTGGGGCCGCACGTGTATGTCAGCAATAACGCGCCGAATATTATCCTCCAAGACGTCAATCGCGGTTTCACAAACCAATTCAAAAAATTATTCAGCGGTGTTAAATTGCAGGATCTTGGAAGCAACGCTACAGGCCTACGGCCACGATGCGAGATAATGCGCTCACTCGACAAGGACAAGACATATGGCCATACTTTTTTTTGCTTAGGTTGGCAGGACTGTTATATGTTTACATGTCAAATTTGAGCGCGACCTGTGACATAGTTTTTTTTTTACAGCACTATAAACAAGTCAACCTCGAGTGTGTTTTTCGAATTTTACTATGGAAATTAACGTTGAGCAAAGAGTTTGTTTGAAATTTTGTTATTCCAATGGAATAAGTGCGACGGACGCAATGAAAATGTTGCAGAAGGCACATGGGGAGTCTTGCCTATCACGTGCACGTATTTTTGATTGGTATTAGTCGTTCAAGGACGGCCGTACATCGCTGGAGAACTTGCCCCTTGATCGTCGTCCAGCAACGTCAATAAACGAAGAAAACGTCGAAAAAGTAAAGAAAATTACGTTGGAAAATCGTCTTGTGACTGAAAGAGAGATAGCTAGTGAGCTCAACATATCAAATGGATCCGCTCATAGCATTATTCACGATGTTTTGGGCATGAGACGTGTGTTTGACTTGACTTTTTCCAAAATTGTTGAATTTTCTTCAAAAAGAGGAACGCAAAACTGTCGCCAAGGAAATGCTCACAATGAGTGATACGGACATCCAGCACATCATAACTGGTGACGAGACTTGGCTCTATGAATACGACGTTGAAACAGCCCAGCAATCATCTGAATGGCGCCTTCCAAATGAGCCGAAACCCAAAAAACCACGCCAAAGTCGATCGAAAATCAAAGTTATACTCACTGTTTTCTTTGATAGCCAAGGTGTTGTGCACTCGGAATTCCTTCCAGAAGGTCAATCCGTTAATGCTGAATATTATTTATCCGTTTTGAAGCGTTTGCGTGAGAATATTCGTCTCAAAAGGAAGGATTTGCGGGACAACAAGTCATGGTTTCTACATCATGGTAATGCGCCAGCTCATACGTCTCGTCTTGTATGCGATTATTTGACCAAAAACAACGTAAATATTGTTCCGCAAGCACCGTATTCACCCGACATGGCACCGTGTGACTTTTTTCTTTTCCCTAAACTCAAATTGCCGCTTCGTGGAAAGCATTTTCAGTCGATTGAAGTCATAAAAGAGAATTCGAAGAAGGAAATGAAAGCCATACCTAAAGCGGCCTACCAGAAGTGTTACGAAGATTGGAAAAAAAGGTGGCATATGTGTATCGCCTCTAATGGTGACTATTTTGAAGGGGATAAAATAAATATTGAAGAATAATTAACCGTTTTTGTCTTATTGAGCAGTTTCGTTTATATTTGAGCATAAGGTATAACGTTAACCATAGACTATGGCTTCATTTTGAAGAAATTTGGACCACTGAGTTTGTATGTATACAAAAATCTTTCATAAATTGGCTATGCACAGCAGCTCCAATTATTGCCCGTGATGGCAGATCAGGAAATTTTCGATACACTGCTCCA
The DNA here is from genome assembly GCA_037013455.1 of Ceratitis rosa. Lineage (NCBI taxonomy): Eukaryota > Metazoa > Arthropoda > Insecta > Diptera > Tephritidae > Ceratitis > Ceratitis rosa. The sequence continues at coordinate 1,254,119 of JAWMAG010000036.1, read as the reverse complement.
CAACAGCAATAGCATCTTCGGAGTGTACTATATGGTGTCTCTGGCGCGAATTATCCTATAGAGTAAAGATGGTGCGAAACCGATCCATGGTTGCTCGAATTGCTGACTCTGTTGGGCGATTATGTCGACGGAATATTGGAATCAATGCTATGCGAGAACCAAACACATTTGCACATTTTGCAAACGTTATTCCGAGTAAGGATGTTCACTAAAAAATGCCAAACAAAACCAAGTATAAATCAAGTGACAACGGCCAAAAAGACTTACACCGAAAAAAGTATTGTTTGAATACAAACCACACGACTGAAACAACGCCATTTATTATAAAACTAACTCTAAAATTTTTGAAGTACAGGATTCCGGACTCTACAGAACAAATTGGGATGCACCTTTTCTTAAAATAATGCCTACAAATAGCTCTACTTCAATTATTTATGCATCGGCTAACAAATTAGTTTTATCATACACTGCGCAGTGAACAAAAACCAGTCATCTCATTTCGTTTCGTTGTTGAGATCAAATAGCCAGTAGAAACTTTCAAGATACAAGGGACGACTAATAAGTTCGCGGCTCAAAGTAATTAAAAAACAAATATAGTCTTATGCTTTTTTATTTTTCTATATAGTTTCCCTCAAGTGAAATACACTTTTCACATTGTGACTACAGTGTCTTTATACCACAGAGAAAAATATTCTTTAGATATCTCTTCAAAATACCGCTTTCATCGCACTGTCGTCTGCAAATCTTCGTTCTCGTAACTCCTTTCTCGAATGTGAAAGAAGGAAAGGTACTAGGAACCATGTCCAGACTATAGTGTAGATGGTCAAATTTTGTAAATCCAGAAGCTTTTAAGGCATCCCTCGCAACCCGAACGGTGTGAACGAGTGCGTTGTCTTGAAGAAACAACAATCCACGCGCTAACTTACCACACCTCTTCTGTACGACTGCCTCACGCGCCTGACTCAACAAATTATCGTAATACTGGCTGTTCATTGTAGCCCCCTTTGGCAAGTAAGTAATCAATAATATTCCTCAGCTATCCCAGAAAATGGTATCCATAATCTTCGACGCCGACATTTCCTCTCTGGCCTTTCCCACTTTTTTATCCCCTGCATCGACTCCTGTTTGGACTCGGGATCATACTGACGAATCCAAGTTTCATCAACTGTTACAATGCGGATTTGCAAATTTCATCCAAATCATCTTAGCACAACTTCAAAAAATTTTTACAACTCTCCAATCGTCGCACTAATTTTTGTCATATTCAAATGTTCATGCAAAATCTCTCCAGCGCGTTCTTTGCTAATCTGTAATCTTTCTGCTATCTGCTTCAATTTAAGTCTTTGATCAGTCATACTAATTTTTCGACTTTCTGAACATTTTCTTCGATCACGACCGTTACTGGGTGTCCTGGGCGGGGTCATCTTCACTGGTCTCTAATACTTGTTGCAACAGCCGAGCCCATATCTTCACCACATATATGAAGGCGCAGAGTCCTGAAAAACCGATGACATCTCTTTAAAAATTTCTTTCGGCGTTCTTCTATTTTACAAGGAATTTAATCATAGCGCGGTGCTGAAGCGAATTTCCGCCTCCGAACGGCTGATGGGTTTTTATAAGAAGCCTTAATTTCATGTCAAAAATACCCTCGGAGGAGTTGACATTCCCTGCCGAGGGGCAACCAAAATACGAAAATTTAGCTTAATTTTTTATTTTAATTAATTGTCTAGAACTTTTGGAGGTTAGTCGTATCAGGATTTGAGCCCTGGCCTTCCGAATGGCAGTACCCAATGCAAATCACTCGTCTACCGCGGCCGCCACTACTTTAGACGGCTCACAAATTTTCATGTTGCTGTTGGTTTTGAATATAAACAAATATAAAGAAACTTATTGTTTTGGTTTTTATCACATTTTGTGTTGTTTTCTTGTTTTGTTATGTCTTTCATGATCTCTGCTTCTTTAACCTGCTACATACATAAAATGAAAGCTTTATATTTAAACTTGATCCGTTACGTTTTCTGTCAAGCGTTTTGGTCCGAAAACCTGTAATCGGCCAGAACAACACAAAGTATTTTCATAATTGGATGAAGTTAATCTATTTCGTCTCAGCACAATGTGCAAACGGCCTAGGTGCGACCGCTTGCATTCAGTTGTACAACTTTCTCTTTTATCTAATCTATTTCGATACCATTTCGTTTTGTTAATTTGGAAAACAATCTTAACGAAATGATTTTGTTTCGCTTCGGCGCTATGTATTGAAACGAAGAGAGTTTGTTCACTTTTAAAACGCACAAACTCAGAGTTAACGCTAAAGTTATATGGCTGCTTACCCTGATACGAGGTGTGACAATTAAGTAATGAGACTGATTCCATATAAACCATATATTTCAAAATTATTCTACAACTCTGCCATCCCCTTCAATGTAGTCCTCTTGGGCAGCTACACAACGATTCCAGCTCGTTTTCCATGCTTCGTAACATTTCGACTGGCACGTCTGTGAGTACCCTCGTATCGGCCATCTGGATAACCTCAATCGACTTAAGATGGGTTCCTTTGACCACCGGTTTTGTTCTAGGGAACAAAGAAAGTCATAGGGTGACATATCGGGCGAATAAGGCGGTTGTTGCAACACGGTAATCCCTTTGGAGGACAAATACTGGTACCCGCTGAGGGCGGTGTGGCACGGCTCGTTGTCGTGATGAAGAATCCAGTTAAGAGCGATATCTTGGCGCACCCTGTTGACTCGTTTTCGCAATCTTTCTAAATTTGGCGATAGTAGACTTGATTTAAGAAATTCTTTTTGGACGATTCCCCGGCTATCAGAAAGGGCAATAATCATCGTTTTCACCTTCGACTTGCTCATACGAGCTTTACTTAAACTTACGCAAAATTTTATCGGAACGCGTTGCTCTTGATTTCGTTTTTCCATTTTCGTGACGAGCACCACGAACACACGTTTACTCAACACGACACAACAGGCGAACTAAACAAGCTAGAGCGATGGCAAATAAATCAATGGAGAGGAGAAGGATGCCGGGAGAAGGGAAAGGGAATTTCAAGGTCGCAGGGGTACTACAATTGCGCCAATATAATTAGTCTCATTATTTAATTGTCACACCTCGTATTAACAAACACAGCTTTTCCTTTCTGGTAAAAAAAGAAATAAAATTTATTTTGATACCTGCTTTAACGATAACATTTGCTGTTGTTTAACTGGAAAATTATTCTTGCGATATAGCCTTGTTTTTGTGTAATGTAGGTAGTACTTTCAAATTTTATTTGTGAAAATCAAGCGGTGGTGGCAAGTATCTCGTATAAGCGGTTGTAACAACTCACTCATATAAACAAGAACAAGTGATTGTGCTCTCTAATTATCGAGAATTATTTAATTGAAGTAAACTGGCTCTTTGTACCCGCTGAAGCGATTTTTTTGTGGTTTTGCGTCTTGATGTTTTTTCAACAAATGGAGGGACCTACAGTTTATACTAAGCCGCCTCCGAATGGCTGATGGCTTTTTTACGAGGAGCCTTTATTTCGTGTCCGAAATGCAATCGGGGGGTGGACATCCCCTGCTGAGGGGCGACCGAAAGAAGAAAATTTAACTGGATGTTGGTGGCACCGGGATTTGAACCCGAGCCTTCCGAATGTCGGTACGCAATGCTAACCCCTCGGCTACCGCGGCTGCCAAGTTGCAGTTACGTGAATATTATTTGGTGGTGAATCGTATGTATACAAGCAGATAAAGTAACGACAGCTTGCCTGAAGGCAACGGCTGTTATTTTCTTTAACATTGAATGATCACTTTCGTACTTTACGTTCGATTCGCATATTTAGCACTGTCATCGAGATATGATGAATTGAAAACACAACAATTTTTGATTGTAACAATTTATAGGAATCAAGTCTTTCCTTTTGATGATTCGAAGTAGACGCGCTAACAATAATTTTTTAAATACTGGTAGCTGTAATAAAATTGTATGATAGTGATATCGGTTTATATGAAGTTATGGCATTAGTCGATTTTCCAGGTTTTGGTATCGTAATAACTCCAGCCAATTATTGACACGTACTTGAAGGAAAAAAAATTTAAATAATTTACTCAGATAATCAATCCAATTACTTGGTAAATTACGTAACACTTTAAATTTCAGGAAATTTTTCAGTTTTACAAATATGCTTAGATTTTTCTTCCTTTTATCTCATATGATCATTCGGACTGATTGTCATTCCTTCCGTAATGGTCAAATGTTTTTAAAGACAAAAAGTCAAGTCAGTGGTAATTGTCGGCCGACCGTGTTTGTTTGCCCGTTGAAATTGAATTGCAGCCTACTCGTTGCACGTTTTTGTAAGTGTCTCTTCCTTTAGTGGTAATAAGCCTTGAACCCTAGAACAAATGTTTTGCATTAAAATTGGCTAACATTATAAGGATCCATTGATAACGATTGAAAAGTGATAAATATTCGGTACATTTGCGCTTGTGCCTAAGCGTAATGATTAAACCGACACAAAAGTTTTGTTTTGTATTTGCTGCATAGCAGAATTTCAGTCGAAGAGCTACCCATATAAAGAAAGTACCAAGCCAATGCATAAAGTGCAAAAATTGTAGTGGTAATCACAATGCAAACTACCTTGGTTGCCCTGTTTATAAAGAACTAAAGCTTTACTTATTCAGGATATACAAATAAAACGCACATAATAGGCTAATATGTGCCAGAACATTTAACACAAGAAACTCCGACAAAATATATTTCTTCAAATACCAAATTCAGCGAATAAGCCCTCATAAGCAGTTATACTTACTTTGACGCGATGTATGACACAATTCACGTCTGTCGTCCAAAATATGGTTCAGGACCTAATGAAAACTCAGAATTAGATGCTACTTGCTCTCGTAAATAAAAAATGAGTGAGCTAAAACGGAACTTTTTTATTTTACTAATGCCTGGAAAAAGTCGCAGAATAGGCAAACCCGGAAATGGCAACGCTGCCCTCACCATATCAGCCAATTAGCTTGTTGTCTATTCTTTCCAAAAAAACTCCTGCTATGCAGAATACCTACTTTCCTCCTCGAACAAGAAACTATACCAAATGATCAAATCAGTTTTCGAGAAAAACATGGCACTATAGAGCAAGTCCATCGCATTAAAAAATAGATCATGGAAGGCACTTGAGCTTAAAGAATTATGCTCAGTAATATTTTTTGATGTGGCTCAAGCAATCGATAAAGTGTGGCACGAAGGACTCAAATAAAAAATTAAATGATTTTACCAAAAAAAGACTTCTATCAGATATAAGTTAAAGTTAACGATTTTTCTTCCAAGGGGTAACCAAATATAGCTTGTAATGATCATAAACAAGTAACAGGACCAAACATTTACTCTAACTGGAGCGGATTTTGGCAAATCATGTTTTTCACACTTACAACTATAAGTTGCCCTTTTTTTAACATTGGTATTTATTTATTGAACCTGCTTCCACATCGGAATGGGCTGCCCTTTCAAATACTCAAAGCCTCTGAATTAAATATATTTATGTACGCCACACAAGCTGTGCCCCATAAATATATTCCATACATCCATACCACTTTTATTGTTGCATTATATAGAAGAACTTCGTTGTTAAGGTCTAGACTTCTTGCTTAAAGGCCAATGGCAGAATGGAGTGCGAGCTGAAACTTCTAAGAAAATTCTGTTAAATTTAATTTCGCTAGCTTGGAACAACGGTATATTATTCAGCTGGGTAGTAGAGCACCTTTTTAGCAGTTCTTAGTCCCCCGCACAGTCTGTTCCGTATGTCGGAAGATAGTACGTCGGAATATGACATCAGTCAGATGCTGTTACAATTTAACTGCAACGCACTCCAAGGAAAGATAGACGAGATAATCGATTACATGAGCCTGGAGCACCTGTCAATTGCTGCGATCCAGGAAACGAAGTTGACCGCCCGTTCAGATCTTCTGAGACGGGGAGGATGCAACACTATCTGCAAAGATCGCGTGCGAGACCATGGTGGGGACTTAACGTTCATCTTTCACAACACCGTGCAGTATTGTCTTATCGACGGCGACATTGACCGCAGGAATACTACCCTAGAATGTCAGGGCATACCTATCCCGGCAGGCAATGTCCAGCTCGAGATATTTAACATATACATTCCTCTTGTTACAAGTTGCCCAGTTGGACATAGCCCTCATTTAAGTGCGCTACTCAGAGGCAAAAACCGTTAGTCTTTGAGCAACTTTAACGCGCATGACGATCTTTGGCATTCTATTCTGTCAAATGATAGATAGACGATTCGACATTTTGCACCATGAACGATAATACCTCTATCAGCGTTAACGGTAATTGCCAAAGCTCGCCTGATGATGATGTAACAATTGCGAGTGCTGGTCTGATAAACAATATAGCCTGGCGATCTATACTGACACTAGCATCGGACCACTTACCCATACAAATCTCGATAGATAGAAATCTAACTGGCGCGGATTCGTGGAATTTATCGAGAACGCCTTTAGTGCTCTCAACACTCCATCAGACATCTCTGCCGGTGAATGTTTAGTCCGCAGGATCGTCGTGACCGTTGCCGCCCGCTTCATTCCGGCAGGCGAATTGCGGAAATCCGCCTTAATTTCCGAACGGAAGCAGCGGTTCTAGCATAAAAACGCGACACCATTCGCAACGCTGATCGCCGAAATCCCCCAGTCAGGGATTTAAACCAAGGGATTCGGCGAGTAAATAATCACAAGCGGAAAAAGTGGGAGGGGCACTTATGATCCTGCAATCTCTCCTCTGAGGCAACCATGCTCTGTAGTACAGTCAAGGCAATTGTCTAACCCAACGAGACGCGATGACAGCCAACAAAGGTTATCGGCCGATATCTCTTCTCTCCCGAGCAGCGAAGGCACTTGAAGCCTTACTGCTCCTGATGTTCACTCACCATCTGAGTCCAGAAGAACATCAGCATGGCTTCCGTAAAGTGCATAGTACCACATAGCACTTAACGTTATAAACACCCAGATAGTCAATGGTCTTAACCAAAACGGCCCTGCGCGCGAATTGTCCTGGTAGCACTTTGTTCCGCAGTGAACGGCTATCTCGATGAGCTGTCCCACTTCCCACTTCAATGCACGACAGGTTAAATTCCAACCGACCAAATCGTCGGCCACATTTTCAACAGCTGGACGAAGGAATACAGGCTCAACCTAGATGTGAAGGTCGATGACGTGAAAATTCCGACCACAAAATAACCCAAAGTTACTTTGAGTCATATTTAACAGCTTGCACTCCACTCCAGAGCCACAACAAATTACTAATAGCGCTAGCCGGCAGCACCTGGGGCAAATATAAAGAAATTTTTCTGGTAACCTACAAATAGGCATTTTATTGAAGCTCAACCTCCACCCAGGAACATCAGAAAGGGAGTACTAGACATGAAGGACACCATTCAACCGCACGACACTGACCGCCTCTTTTCAAGCCCACTGAAAACGATGCATCTAACCCCCCTCTCCCTCTGCTACGAAATAGCACATTTCCTGGACCTCCCGTTAGATTACCTCTGTGAGTTAGATTAATTAGCCTGTTTTTAAGTGGAGTTAGCGAGCCGCTACAACAACAACAACACCTGTAACTACGAGTATATTGTTGTGTTCTGCTTAAAATCCATTAGAGTGGGGCAACTAGAAACCATAATGAAATGTTCAGTTAATCATTAAACACTTAAACACTTCCTTAACAAAAAGGTCTTGATCAGTATTAGAACGCATCCATTGGTTTTTACATTTCTTGTTGCGGCACGTTGGCATTGTGGGTGAGCATTGACGGTAATATTATTGTGTATACATGGCCATAAGAGCAACCCTGTAAATGTATGTGTGAACGATAAGTGATAATGGTGATCACGTCACTATTGTACTTAGTGTTAATTTGACGATCGGAAAGCTCCCTAACTTTTTAAGGGAGTTACGTATTTGCATTTTTCATGAGCGTTCTACTGATTGCGTATTCTTTGTGTGATTGTTTTGACAATTGATCATGTGTATCTTTGATTTTTCGAAGACTAGTAGAGGAATTCTCTATCGTATTATAACGATTTTCGCATCGTTAAAATGACTTAACGATAATTTTAACGATATTCGCTATTCTCTAACACAATATTATTATTATCGCTTATTAGTGATAATTTTTACGATTTTAATATTCGGTGTACTTATTTTAACGATATTCGCTATCGCTGTTGTCGCAAACTACTCGAAAAATCGCTAACTAAGCGACGAATATTTTTAAGTTGTTAGCGATAACGACAAAATATTGTTATTTCATTAAGGGTAAAATAAAGTTAAGTAACTCGTGAAATTGCCTAAGTTATATAAAATAAAAATAAAACAATAAAAAAAAATGACTTGTCAGTTTTTGGCATACGTTCTAGCCCAAGATGAGGAGGTAGTGTACCCTTCATCATTGGATAGAAGTTTGCTTCTGAGTTTTTTGGTAGCCAACTAAAAGGCAGAAGAATAACAGCATTACCTACGGAAAAACAGGTAAAAATATAACATTTAAATGTTTTTTCAGTTTTAACACTATTAAAATGTTTAATGATTCTAACCGCCGTTCGATTCTTTGCAACTGGATGCTACCAACGACCCGTCGGAGAGCAGTGGGGAATATACAATATATGAGTCAGTCGTCAGTAAGCCGTCGTATTCATCGCGTGACAGAAGCAGTCAACCGTTCAATGTTTCTTGCGAAGGTTAGATTTCCCATTACGCAAATAGAGCAGATAACTAGGGTGGATCATGGATACCATTCTATCAACGTGCAAATGGTGACAGTAAATTTTATTTCAATTACTATTTTAGTAACAAAGTTCATTATATTTGTACATAGATATGTAATCCATATCTCAAGATTTTGGCGGCAAATGCTAAGTACCCAAGAGCGCGGCACGATCATTTTATTTAGAGCTCCTCTACAGAGCGAAGAGTCATGCATGAAAGTCCAAACTATAACATGTTTTTGATTTGATAAGCTTTTTAATACATTGCTATTTGTTTAATGAAAATAATTAATATAACGAATTTATTTGTTTTTGTCATTCCTCTTTGTGCTTTTCGCTTATTTTGACGTTTTGTTAAGCTGTGGTGCCGCCTTTCCTTCATTTTAATAAAATGGAAATGTTCCTTGTCGATTATCGTAAAAATTGAGTAAGAGAATCGCATAACCGTTAGTGCCAGCGACGAAATTCGCAAGTTTGCGATCCAACAAATCGTGTCGATAAAAGTTACAGAATTACACTGCAGATGCATTTTGAAAATACACACTCAACCATTATTAATCATCAGCGATTTTGTAACTTCTCTTCTTTTCGGAAAAAAATGAAAATATCATATTTTAACATAAGTTGGCCAAATATCAGCCGAAAGCAATTTATCATGAAAGGTGACACAAACACCTAACTTAAAATTAACTTTCTTCATCTTTTTAGGCGGTGTTTTTGCTCAACTAAGGCATAGCACCAAATATGTTTCTTATCGATAGCAGTTTGTTTGACAACGTACTCGATGACATTGTCAGCAGGGACTGAAGGCACGAAAGATGACCAATGTAACATTTTACGTGGTCAGTCACTTCCAAATCAGTATTCGAAGTTGCGATTCTTTAGGACGCGTCGGAGAGTCATGCGTAGATTGATCCTGCATGCCACCGAAAACTGAAGTGGCTGCAGTAACCGATGCCTTTTGTCAAAACAATCTCTGCTGACTCAGCAGCGTACGAGGGCGGCAAAATAACAGTATCAATAGCTGACGATGACTATCCGGAATTTTAACACGTTCACGCCGGCGCTGCAATTCATGTTTCGCGCCCATATACGGGTGCGCTGAAAGCTTTTTGTTCTATCAGGCGGCGCCGAACTAAATGTTTCAACGAAAGATTATCGCACGGGAAAACGGTCTAATAAAACTTAAATAATAATGTTTATGTTATATCATTGAAATATTTACTTCTGTTTTTGTTATTAGTACCATTGAATTAGTTATGTTTGGTGATGCACACTGATTGATAGTACAATCATATGCGAGCCACCGGTGGTACGCGCCGCCCGATGAAACAATTCTGTGCGAGCCACCGGTGGTACGCGCCGCCCGATCAGGCAGACATGTGCGAGCCACCGGTGGTACACGCCGGCGTGAACGTGTTAAACAGCAGCGATACGCAAGAAAGATAAAGACAAGAGAGTTTGTATTAGTATTAGTTAGTATTAGTATTAGCAGCAACTAGGCTCAGCCGAGCCACCGCTTGCAACAAAAGATAATGCTTTACGAATAGAAGAATTATAACCGTTTACTGTACTATTGATCAGCTTAGGCAACAAATCCTTTAAGTCATTGACCTTCATCGACAAATCTTAAGATTTTTGTAGGCGAAAGTACAATTAAACACAATGTTTCAATCACTAGCAAACACATACATTTCTTTCCTATCTATCAACCTTACCATGGATTTTACGAATTTTATTTTTTTTTTTGCAAACGTGGCAAGAAATTTCACAACCAGGTAAGGCTTTATGACATTTAGCACAAGCAGAATTTTCATAACAAGGGTGAACAAAAAACTCGACCGTTCAATTCGACTTCACTTCTTCTTGCTTAATTCAAAAAAATCGTTCAGTTAGGTATGACTAAGACGTCACAATACCGTACAGATAGCTGTTGCCGGAGCATCTGTAAGCTTTGCGCCATATATATCAAAGTCGTTCGAAATATCCGAAAATACAGCAGAGATGACTTCATCTTTATCTAATTAAAATTCAATGATATCAGTCATACGATGAACCTAATAAATTGCAGGATGGTCTTTCCTAAACCCAAACTGATGTGCAGGAATGTGGTTGATGCTTCCCTTTGCAATTCAAGCACTCAAGCTGGCAGGACATGCCTCGTATATCAGACGCATCAAGTTTAGTTCAACCCTGCAGGCAGATGGAACTTGTTTCTTAGACCTACCCTTAGACGAAATTGATGACAACCCCCAACTTGCTTACTCCGCTACAACAACCAGTACATAATAGATTAATTACTAAATATTTATGTTGAGTTATTTAAAAAAGTGCATTATGCTATGTAACCCACTAGAAAATTTGGTAAGGTCTTTACCTTTTGAAAATAAAAATTAACTGTCAAAAAGCAAAAGACAACAATGAAAAGAATAAAATAAATAAAACAATTTCGTGTCTATTTGTGTTAGCAGAAAACGTAAAAACGAGAACCAAGCATTTAGTTTTGTTAGTCGTGTTTTGTCTATCGTTCGATGTTTTTACCATTAGTAAAAGGAAAAGGAAATTTATAGAAAAAGTAAATTTATAGAAAATTAATTTAAATAAAAAATTAAGTTAAATTTTGTAACTGCGGTCGCCTCTCGGCAGGGAATGTCAACCCCTCCGAGTGTATTTCTGACATGAAATAAAGGCTCCTCGTAAAAAAAAAAAACAGTCGTTCGGAGGCGGCTTAGTATAAACTGTAGGTCCCTCCATTTGTTGGAAAAACATCAATATGCAAATCCACAAATTGGAGGAGGAGCTCGGCAGAAAATCGCTTCAGAGGTTACAAAGTGCCAATTACACGTATACGTATATAGGTATATATAAAGGGTTTTTGAAAACATCACTGACTTGTTGAGTGTAGAAGTAAGTTTGCAATAACCAAAACGTACATGAACGCTTCAAAGGCATTATGTTTTTTATGACATCGCCTTTGAATTCCTCTTCGCCTAAAAGCCCTTACCGTTTGTTGCTGCGAACCATAATTTTTTCCTGCTTATTTCCTTAGCTACTTTGCGCGTATAGCTATCAACCATCCTCAATACTCTAAATTTGCTAGTTTCTACGCGCTGCAAACCACGCTACTACTCTACATGGACCATGGAGTAGTTCAAAACTAACCACAATCTATACAATAAATATATTTTTTACATAATTGTATGCACTCTTTTTTGTTTTGTTTTTTTTCACTTTGTGTGAAATTTAAATTCAATTTGTAAATATTTAAAAATTTTTATTTATTTTGTATTTGTAAGGTATATATTTTTTATGTATGTGTAAATAATTATGTGCAGTCTTTTTTTCTCTATTTATTACCTTCGTGCTATCGTTTACGACACATATATGCACATGTACCTTTTTTTTACTTTTTTACTTTTTTCAGTTATTTATTTATATGTTTAGAATTTTACACAAATGTTTTTAATTTTGTATGTTTTGTATGTATGTATGTATAGTATTATTTATACATATGTATGTTCATACTTGTGTAATTATGTTTATCACTTATTTATCTCGAGCTTTTACATGCATGTAACACTTTTTGTCACTCCCTTATTTACATACCTACACTAGCTGCACCCTACAACGCTCCGCTGCCGCGTATACTCGTTGAATGTATGACAAATTAATTATTGGATATCTTTTTCTCATAAATTTATTTACTTAATACTTGTTGGAATACAAAATTTTTGGTTTTACCATTGACATTGGTCTTTCTCCCGGAAAGAGGAATAGTCAGACTTTTTGAATAGGTAAGTCCCCGGTCCACTTCCCGGATCGAAGCAAAAGGCTACATTTGTACCGAATTTCAACTAAGTCCAGCCATAAATAAACCTTTTTCGAATAGGTCAGTTCCTGGTCCACTTTCCAGAGAGAATTACCGTATTCCTGTTTATCTGAGCAAAATGCCACCTATGTACCGAACTTCAAGTAAATCGAACCATATATAAGACTTTTTTGAATAGGTCAGTCTCTGGTCCACTTTTTGGAGAGAAGTGTAGCCTTTCTGTTAACCTAATGCTTATGTACTGAATTTCAAGTAAATCGAGCAATGAATACACTTTTTTAAAATCGTTCAGTCCTTGGTTCACTTCCCGGAGATAAGAGTAATCGGACTTTTTTGAATAGGTCGGTTCCTGGTCCACTTTCCAGAGAGAGGTGTAGCCTTCCTGTCAATCTAAGCAAAAGGCCACCCTGCGCCACTTGTCTTGGGATAAGCCTCCTTAAAATCGCTTATAAGTTCCTGTCGAGCGTATTGTGTGAAAGACTAAAGCCTACCGTCAACAAACTGATTGGAACTAATCAGTGTGGCTTTATACCTGGTAAATCGACCATTGACCAGGTATTCACCATGCGCGAAATCTTGGAAAAGACCCGTGAAAAGAGGATCGACTCACCACCTCTTCGTCGATTTTAAAGCCGCCTTCGACAGCAGGAATAGGAGCTGCCTTTGCATCGCTATGTCTCAATTTGGTATCCCCGAAAAACTTATAAGGCTGTGTAAACTGACGTTAATCAACACTAAAAGCTCCGTCAGAACCTATCCAAGCCGTTCGATTCCAATTGATGTTTCAGACAGTGTGATTCCTTATCATGTGACCTCTTTCACTTATTGCTGGAGAAAATAATCCGAACTGCAGAGCTGAATAGAGAAAGTACAATCTTCTATAAGAGTGTACAGCTGCCTGCGTACGCTGATAATATTGACATTATTGGCCTCAACAACCGCGCCGTGAGTTCTGCTTTCTTCAAACTGGATGAGAAAGCGCAGGATGTGGGTCTGGTAGTGAATGAGGTCAAGACGAAACATCTCCTGTCATCACACAAACAGTCATAACTTTTAAGTCGTAGATAACTTCGTCAGTCTTGAAACCAGTATTAACACCAACAACAATGTCAGCCTGGAAATTCAACGCAGAATCACTCTTGCCAACAGGTGCCACTTTGGACTGAGTAGGCAATTGAATAGTAAAGTCCTCTCCCGATGAACGAAAACCAAACTCTACAAGTCCCTAATCGTTCTCGTCGTGATATATTGTGCGGAAGCGTGGAAGATGTCAACATCTGATGAGCCAACTGTAGGAGTCTTCGAGAGAAAAGGTTTACGAACGACTTATAGCCCTTTGCGCATTGGCAACGACGAATACCGCAGACGATGGAACCTTGAACTGTACGAGACTTACAATGATATTGATATAGTTCAGCGAATGAAGGGACAGCGGCTACGCTGGCTAGATCATGTCGTCCGAATGGATGAAAGCACTCCAGCTTTGAAAGTATTCGAAGTACCCGCTGGTGGAAAAAGCTATTCCGGAATATTGTTTCAGAGAACCCAACAGAACATATCCGCTCAGGCGCAAAGAGTAAGAGAATGAGATTGCAACTTCAATGATACCATTATTCACTGCAATAAAATTTGAGAATCAGCTGACGCTTTGCTTAAGTCCTACTTTCCATTCATTCTAAATATGCATATCATACGAAGGCAAGCGATTGATAAACAGCAGCCAGTCGATAAAAATTTGACACGCATTTATGTCGCTAAGAAAAAGGATATAATCAGTTGAACTAGAATGAAATTGAAATATTGGTTTGAGCCATATGAGCTAAATGCGAGTTGAGCGATCACCCTGACTAGCAAGAATTCAAATATAAAATTAGAAGCTACATTCCCATCCATTCGCACACTTTCCGATTATTACGAATTGCACTCACCCAGCTACTTCTCCTTTTAATATATGTATGTGCGATATTGTGAAATTTTAGAGTATGATGAACAAGAAAATGTAGCGTGGTGAAATTCGCAGTACATCCCGCAAAACTCCTGACAATTCAGCTTTTTCATGGAGTACTCACTTGACCGAGGTTGGATTAACCCTGCTAAGTGAAGAAATAATTCAGAACATAATTCCACCAGAAGGATTTTTTGCATCCACTAATAATAGAGGTTATAATTACCAAAGATTTTATAAAAAGCCTGATGGATAAAGCATGTAATAGTGGTTGTATGTAATAAAAATTTCTTTCATTTCATCAATTGTACCAAATTTCCTTTATTTTAATAATTTCTTCTAAATCCCTCTTTGGAAATGTATGCATGATACATGATCGGATTCTTATTTGAATGTGAATACGAAAATATGCCATAAATAATAAACAGCGCTTAAAATATCTTATCGTATCTTTTTTATGAAATTTTCCATCACCAAATCGCAAAGTGGCTGCTGTATGACCTCAATAGCTACAGGAACTCCATTCCAGACCTCAAAGTCTTGAATCGACGTTGGCCTGTTGGCTTAGACCTTATATTTTACGTGCTCCCAAAGGAAGAAGACGCAAGGTGTTAAGTCCCTTAAAAGATCGATGGTTTCGTTGATTGTGTGGAACGTAGTGCCGTCTTGTTGAAAGTAAACGGCCGCAAACAATTATTAATCATCTCTCAATAGCGCAATCCATTCATCGTAACTGTTGCTCCATACTCATTTCCGAAAAGGTCCACGTTGAGGATAGAGAGGCTTTTCAACAATAAATCTTCGGTTTTCCGAGTCCCAGGTTTGACAGTTGTGCTCATTGACATAGCTATCAAGATGATTTTTCGATGAAATTCCCGATTATTTTTATATACATATTCAAGGACCCAATCTTGTGTTAACTGAACTTTATAAGCCTTAAGAGCCAAGTCTTTATGCATGATACGGTGTAATGACGTTTGTGAAATGCCTAATTCCAAAGAGCGACGAGGAAAGGACAAACTTGAGGTTTCATCAACACTTTGGGCTGCAACAGCAATGTGCTCAGTTGTACTGGAGCGACGTGCACCAGTTTTTGTATTACGGTCCGACGACCGAAAAATGTTTCAGTTTTACGAACCGTCTCTGCCAGGTTTTCACCATTTTTATAGTGAATTTCAATAAATTCATGCGTTGTTGAAGTGTGTATCGTTTTATTTGTGTTACTTGCGTAGTATTCACTTGTCATATGTCAAAGTGACACCTAACGGAAAGCACATCTTATTGGAAACCCTTTACATCTTTCACGAACAGACGCATCGTGATGGTTTAAATTTTAGTCATTAACAGGAACTATGCCTAGATCGCAGTATTATTACAATTGAAATTTATCTGCGTCACGGGTTACCCTTCTAAAATTTGTTTTCATGTCTTGCCTGTATCGTACTACAATAAGCTAATATTCTTTAAATTTAACGAGATCCCTGCTATAAGAAGTCTGATGGAGATGTGGAGATGTGGTGATCTCCGAAACAGCTGTCACTTTTACCATTTTTTTGCTGTATAACAAAAATATTCAATTCCTACAAACAAACCAGGCCGTTAGCTCACTTAAAGCTTATAACAAAAAATTAATAGTATGGCCGCAGAAACAACCATGCTAAATTTTGTAGCAACACTACAAAGTGCCGGCCGTGTACTTTCCCACAGACAGTTGCAAATGGCGGCTTACAATAGGCCAGCTCAGCTAAATTAGTATCAGAGATTGGCAAGCACTCCGGTACCAAGAAAAGTTTTCGACTTTTTTTCCCGTACCAAAGTCAACGAAATTAGCTCGAGCATGTCCTACCTCAATGCAACTGTTTGCCGCAAATGGCTCACCTGTACTCAGCTACGGTGAAGTCATTCTAAAGCTGAACCTGAATTTACGCAGTGAGTTTTGTAATAGCAGACGTCTCACAGGCCATATTAGGCCCGGACTTGCAAGGGAGACGCCTTGTCGATCACACCACTCTGCTAAATACAATACGTCGTGCCCAATAGCACGACTAACAACGCCAAGCATTTCTACAATTGACACTTCGCAAAGATTTTCCGACATTCTTAAAGAGTTTGCTGAAATTACCTGTCAGACACCACTTGGGATTCAAACTATTACATCTATGGTTCATCGTATTATCACGACCGGCCAGCCTACGTATGCCCGACCACAACGACTATCACCGCAAAAGTTAGCAGCTGCATGCTCAGAATTTGAGATATTTATTAAACTGGGTATTTGCCGTGCTTCCGACAGCAACTGGGCGAGCCCATTACACTTAGTGCGCAAGGCTGATGGATCGTGGAGGCCTTGCGGCGACTACAGAGCCTTGAATGCCGTGACAGTACCGGACCGCTACCCGCTGCGATTTTTGTAGGACTTTTCAACGGTCTTAGCAGGTAAAATTGTGTTTTCGAAGATTGACCTTCACAAGGCCTTTCATCAAGTGCCAATACATCCCGATGATATTTGTGAAACCGCTATTTGGACAACATGAGTTTACTCATAAGACGTTTGGGTTAAGAAACGCCGCTCAAACGTTCCAGCGCCTAATTAACCAGGTATTCTGAGGATTAGGCTTCGTCTTCACGTATCTTGATGATGTTTGTATTGCATCCACGTCTTTTGATGAGCATAAGGCACATCTCCGTTTAGTCTTCAGCCGTTTGAGAGACTTCAACTTAACCATCAACCTTTCGAAATCAAAGTTTGGAGTTTCTGAGCCCGAATTCTTGGGACACATAATCACAAGAGATGGGATCCCTCCTCGTCGTAGCTGCATAGAAGCTCTCATGCAGATCCCACTTTCGACTGTCGCCAAGAAACTTAAGCGTTTACTGGCTATGCTAAATTTTTACGTCTGCCACTTCGCTGCCTGCAAATCTCAACCAACAAATTGCGCTATGCTAGCTCAAGCACTGCCCAATGTAGGACTATCTCTTCGGGTAGACGTCTGACTCCGCAGACGGTTCTGTTCTAAATCAAATGGTTGATGGTTCTCTCCAGCCGTTAGGTTTTTTTCACGCAAATTCTCGCCTACTGAAACTCGTTACAGCACCTGTGATCGACAGCTGACAGCACTGTATCTTGGTGTCCGCCATTTCCGTTATATGATCGAAGGGGGTGCCTGTCATGTTTACACTGACCCTAAACCCCTGATATTCGCTTTTCGGCAGTTGCTGCACAAGGCGTCAGATCGACAAGCCATGCAACTCGACTTTATATCGTAAATCCCCAACGGCATACGTCATGTTATAAATAGGTGAAGAGAACGTAGCCGCTGATCTATTTTAGCGAATACAGTCGCTAACCGCTGCTGCATTGAATTACGACGAGTTAGCCGAACATCACATCGACGATGAAGAATTAATCGCGTATCTCAAGGGTATAACCAATCATTACCTTCAGCTTAAATACTTTTCTTTATCTTTCAGTTCTTAGAGATGTGATGTTTCTACAGGCCGTTTACATCCATTTGTGACATGAAGATTTCGCTCCACATTCCTAGGAGCAAAACACAATTTGTCCCATTCTGGTGAATGTGCTACTGCAAAGCTGATGGTTGAGCGGTTTGTTTGGCCTGGCATCCAACACAGCAAGAGTGGACTACAGTGCCGAGAGTTACCCAGTCCGTTTCCGCTAACGGAGGGCAATAGGTATTGCCTTACAATACTTGATAGATTTACCCGATGGCCAGAGGCCTTTCCAATACCAAACATGACAGCACCGGTAGTTGCTAAAGCTTTACTTAGTGGCTGGATTGCGCGTTTTGGTGTTCCAATCGACATCACGTCTGACCTTGGCCACTCAATTTGAGAGCGCGTTGTTCCAACAACTGTTTCAATGTCTCGGTATTTCACATTTACGGACCGCACCGTACCATCCGCAATGCAATGGCCTAATTGAGCGATGGCACCGCACGTTGAAATCATCTATTATGTGTCACATTGCTGACCAATGGACGTCTTATCTACCAATTATTTTATTAGGCTTACGTGCAACCTTTAAGGAGGACATGTGATGCACACCTTCGGAGCTCGTTTACGGCACAACGCTTCGCATACCTTCGGATTTTATCAGTTAATGCAACAACGAGGTAAAGACGGTGAAAGATCTACGTCGTGTTATGCAAGAGCTGCGACCCGTCGATACTGCTTGGCATACCCCAATGAAACTATTCGTTCATAACAAGCTAGAATCAAGCAACTACGTCTTCATTCGAGACGACTCCAATCGGCCATCATTATCAGCACCCTACAGAGGCCGCACTCCTAAGTACTTCGTTGTCGAAGCCAACGCTAGCAAAGTCAAGGTTTCCATCGATCGCCTAATGCCCGCCTTCATCGCGACAAGTACGGCTCTCTAGGAGGAGGGTACTGTGGCGGAGTCACCCTGTGCGCAGTGCAACTCTGACAAAAACTTTAAAATTGCATCTCTGACTTGTAAACGTTATTCATTTTGACAACCCTTGTTTTTCATTTCCATTTTGAAGAGAAAATAAAAAGTTTTTTTCTGGTGCAACCACTAAATATATTTAGTATATGGTATATATATGTATATATACACGTATTTATATATTTAGGTCCCTATGGATATTTTCATTACGCATGTACCATGGTGCGCCTGTTATTATTCTCAATGAAACTTATGGCAGGTTTCAAAACACTTCTCCAGCCTGCTGAATGGCAGTGAAAATGTAACACTCGGAAATGCTGAAACCGAAACTCCAATTGTTGACGATGGAAAAGTTGTTTCATTATCCGACTATGAAGAAGTCCGAATAGCAGTCGCCCGCTTAAAAAACAACAAAGCGGCAGGGACCGATGGATTACCCAGCTATCCAAAATAAGGCGGTGAAGAACTGATCAGGTGCATGCATCACATTCTTTGCAAAATATGGTCGGATGAAAGCATGCCCGACGGTTGGAATCTAAGAGTGCTCTGTTCAATCCACAAAAAAAGGCGATCCTACAGTCTGCACCAATTACCGTGGAGTAAACCTTCTTAACATCGCATATAAGGTCCCATCAAGCGTATTGTGTGAAAGACTGAAGCCCAAAGTAAATAAACTGATTGGACCTAATCAGTGTGGCTTTGGACCTGGTAAGTCACCCATCGACCAGATATTCACTGTGCGCCAAATCTTGGAAAAGATCCTTGAAAAGAGGATCGACACATCCGCACATCCGTCAGCATCCGCCGGAGGGGTTTACAAGCAGATAGTTTTGACTCCTCTTGAAGAATCTGTGGCGAATTTGATGGGATTCGAAGAGTTGTTAAATCCAGCTGATACTGTATTTGGTGTGAATGAACTGCACCGTGACATTAGCAGCAACAAATGAGGAACCTTGTGCCAATGTGCCGCAACTTCGCGTAGCACAAATTAGACAACGAATGAATTTATGATTAGAATATCAAAAATATAATAATAAACCGAAAACCCATAATTTCACAAATCAATTTCCCAAAACAGAAAATTAGCAGTGCACAGTATTTCCGCGTTTTCTCAATACACAACGTTTTGTCTGCATTGCTAGTACCGAATACCTAAACAAAGACGAAGCGATGCAAATGACGATGAACATTGATTATCGTCAGCGAAGGCGTAGGCGATTTTCAGCTTAAGGCCGAATATTTTGTTTACAGGTGTTCTGCAAAAGTTAGAAGTGATTCGAAGATAAATTTCTCCTTTCGAAATGAAGTTGCAAAACCATGATGGTAGCTACCAATAACGAGTGCAACGCGAGTTAAATAAAATTTTAGCAATCGTAATGAATGCTTTCGAAATCAGCAAGTTGCAAGATTTTCTGAAGTTGAAGAAGAAAAAATACAAAGGGAGATTTCACTCTAATCCATGGGATTTAAGTGAGGAGAATTGAGATACATACAATAATTTTTTGTTGTTTGTAGCAGTTTTTTACACCTAATTTATGATGCAGTAGAGCTCATAAACATCATCAAGGATTGGTTTTATATGAATTGATTAAATGTGGCAATGATGGCAGGCGGGGACATAAAGTGATCAGTCGTTTAGTTCGTTTTGTTTGCCAACGAGATGCCAACTTCATTATACCCCTCCCGTAGAAGGCTGCGTCCCTATTGGCAAAAAACTCGGAGAGCCAATTTTCACAGGTCTCTCGTGAGGCCAACTTCTCACCATTAAGCGCGTTCATGGACAGAAAAAGATGGTAATCATTTGGTGCCAGGTCTGGACTATAAGGTGAGTGCATTAGGACCTCCCATCCGAGGTCCTGGAGCTTCTGGCGCATCACCAAAGACGTGATGCCTGGCGTTGTCCTGATGGAACACAATTCGTCCTCTGTTGATCAAAGATGGTCTCTTCTGGATGAGTGCTGCCTTCAAGCGGTCCAGTTGTTGGCAGTAGAGGGCCGAGTTGAGCGTTTGGTCATAGGGGAGCAGCTCGTAGTAGATGATTCCTTGCCAATCCCACTAAACACACTGGAAAACCTTCCTGCCCGCCATCCTGGCTTGGTCACCGTTTCCGCCGGCTCATCGCTTTTCGACCACTACCGATTTCACTTGACGTTGTCGTAAGTGATCCACTTTTCATCGCCAGTCACCAAACGCTTCAGAAATGGGTCGATTTTGTTGCGATTCAGCAGCGATTTGCAGATGGAAATTCGGTCCATCATGTTTTTTTGCGTTAGTTCGTGTGGCACGAGGTTATGCAAATCGTTCCAAACGGTTTTCTGGCTAATTTTTAGTTCCCCACCAATTAAATAAGTGCTCACGTGACGGTCTGTTTCAACTATTTCCATGATTTTAGCGCAATTTTCGATGACAAGTCTCCCGACGCGTGGAGCATCTTTGACATCGAAATTACCGGAACGGAACCTAGCAAACCACTTTTGTGCTACACGTTCGTTTACAGCTGCTTTTTCGCCTTGATCGAAGAAAAATTGTAAAATATAGCGGCATTTCTCTTTGCTGGTGTCCATCTTTGACGAGCGCTCACAGCGTACTGAGTCAATCAATCGAAAAACTGTCAAAGACTAACTTTTAGCGCGATTGAGTTTTTTTACGCACACTTCGATAAGCCCACAAAATAATTTAATAAGTGATTTGAAACTACATATTTTTATGTGGAATGGCTGTTTAAGCCGAAAGCCTTAGAAGTTTGAGAGCCACTATGTGGTTGTCAGAATTGCAGATAATTTAATAATTAGCGGTGTGCCTTTATGTACATTCGTAAATAGATATAAGCATAAACGGAGTAAGAATTCCGTATCAGTTATTATCAACAGTTTCAAGTAAAAGCGTTTTCGCGCATAATAATTATTTTTATTAACGGCAGCTAATTCAAGTATTTAATCACTTTCTTCGATTACTATTGTTAAAGGTAATATATGGATATGTACATATTTCAATAAAAGTTAATACTTTCACTAACACCCTTATTTTTTACATATTTCGTTTCCTTTTATTCCATTGGGTTGCGGGTTCGTGCCGGCGTTCTATTATTGAGCCTCACGGCTTTTCCTAACATGACATTTCTTGTTCGAAAACAAAATAAAGTTTAAATGAATTGTGTACAATGCAGAGCACCAAAATGTCAAATTGAATTATTTTAATTCTACTTTCGCTCGAAAGTGATATACAAAATATGTCTACCATAAATGAAATGCGAGATTCCTCTGAGATAAAATATTAATAATGAAATGCCCAATAGATGAACTTTTTCTCTCTAAAGTGGAAACAGTGCCTTCAACGCCTGAGTTCATCGCTGAAAACAACAAGACGTTGTAACGTAAGTCCTCTTTTCTTTCCAAATACGAGGGGCGACATCCGCATAACTTACAGAATATGCCGAGTCATGATTGGGAAGCGTTTGTTAAGCGTCGAGATTTAAAACTGTTCAGCTACAGAAAAAATAATTACTTTACAGCTGTAATTTGATATGTTTGTATATGTCGACTTTATAAAGTCCACTATACGTATGAGAGCAGATGATATGGAAACAGGTTGAATCAGTGATACAAATATCGTTATATCACGTCAGAAATCATTCGGAAATACAAAAACCTATTTATACATACATATATGGTATATACAACATATAACTGGCGCTTTGTAACCGCTGACGCGATTTTGGGCAGAACTCCTCCTCCAATTTGTAGCTTGCGTCCTGATGTTTTTCCAACAAATGGTGGGACCTACAGTTATATACTAAGCCGCCTCCAAACGGCTGGTTTTTTATTAGGAGCCTTTATGTCATGTCAGAAGTACACTCGGAGAGATTGGCATTCCCTGCTGAGGGGCGACCCCATTTACAAAATTTTACTTAATTTTTAATTTAAATTAATTTTCTATAACTTGCAGTGCTAGCCACTCGGCTACCCAGTGCGCCAAAAATCTACCATGAATTAAAATCTAAAAACTATCACTCATAATAGATAATTTGAAATTATACATTTAACTATCAACCAAAGCGAAATATGTCCTGAAGCCAAATACGATGGGAAACAAATCAGAGAGAAACTTTTATATACATACGTAGGCACCACATTGAATGCTATCATACATATTGATACCTCTTATAATTCTTCATTAGAATATGGAAAAAATATCGCACACTTCCCTCCTTTTCTGCGCTGTTTGGCTCCATTTGCGAGTACCACGAGAAACAAGGTCGCTCTCCAGCTCATCCTTCCAACTGAGCGAAAGTCTTGCTCTACCTCTGCTTCCAGCAGCAGGTACTGCGTCAAAGTACTGGACTGAAGTTTTGTTATCTATCCAGACTACATGACGGAGCGAGCTGCTGTCTATTATATGTATATCTCGTACAGCTCATCGCTTGATTGGCTGCGGTATCCGGCGTTCTCAAAGCGCAGCGTACAATAAATCCTACGTCAAACCTTTTCCATAAGGCTGACTTATCAAATATTGTCACAAAAACAGGAACCAAAATTATGAGGGACTTGTGGGGTTTGGTTTTGGTTTGACGAGAGAGAACCTTACTTTTCAATTGCCTACCCTTTGCACAGTTGCACCTATTGAAAAAAAATATTCTGGGTTTAATTTCAATGCCAACACTATTATAAGTGTTAAGGCTGGTCCTTAACCTCCAAAGGAGGTCTTCCTTTTCCTCTGTTTCTACCAGCAGGTACTGAATCGAATACTTTCAAAGCTGGAATGCTTTTATCCATTCGGACGAGAATACCTGGCCAGCGTAGCCGCTCTCTCTTTATTCGAATGAACTATGACAATGTTATCCTATAACTCGTACAGCTCATCGTTCCAAAGGACCATAAATCGTTCGCAAAGCCTTTCTCTCGAAGACTTCCAAAACCGACTCATCAGATATTGACATCGTCCCCGCCTCTGCGGCATATAGTAGGTCGAGTATGATGAGTGACTTCCAGAGTTTGTTAAAGTTTGTCCAAAGTAGCTTCTGTTGGCAATAGTGATTCCGCGCTCGATTTCCAGACTGACAGTGTTGTTGGTGTTAATACTAGTTCTAAAATAGACGAAGTGATGTACGACTTCAAAATTATGACTGTCAACAGTGACGTGGCAGGCGAATGCGATGATTGTTTGTTTGATGATAGGATATATTTCGCCTTGTCAAAATTCGTTTTGCTTTATTTTAAGAAAATAATAGCCAAAACTATAGTGATAATCCGATGGGGACATTAAAATTTACTTCACCTAAAAAAATTAGAGGTTTTATTAGAAAATTTACCACTAGTTTTTCACTATGGCTGTAAAGAGTGGGTACATTTATAAGTTTTAAGCTAATATACGTGGAAAAATTTTGGTGAGAATTCCATTGAAAATACCGCAGACTTTGGTTTTTTTTTGTGTAAGAAGATGATTGAAGATATTTGCGTGAAAATATCATGGTTTTATATTTGTTAACCCTAAAGAAGGCTCGATATAACTATTTTAAAATTTTATGTTATTGCCCCACATGTTACGCTCAGTACCTTCGCTAAAAGTTAAATAAGTAAATAAACATTTTCAAAGTTGAAGCCTTAATAATGGTATTTAGTAAAAATTTAAGTTCGTTCGGTTTTTTTATGCAAATGGTTCCAAATGGTTTTCTGGCTTATCTTTAGCTCCTCAGCAATTAAATAAGTGCTCATGTGACGGTCTGTTCCCACTATTTCCATGATTTTATCGCAATTTTCGGCGACAGGCCTCCCGACGCGTGGTGCATCTTTGACATCGAAATTACCGGAACGGAACTTAGCAAACCACTTATGTACCGAATTTCAAGTAAATCCAGCCATAAATAAACTGTTTGCGAACGCATCAGTCACTGGTCCACTTCCTGGAGATAATAGTAATCCGATTTTTTTAATAGGTCGGTTCCTGGTTTACTTTCTGGAGAGATGTGCAGACTTCCTGTTAATCTAGGCAAAATGCCACCTATATACCGAATTTCAAGTAAATGAAACCATAAAAAAGATTTCTTCGAATAGGTCAGTCCCGATCTACTTTCGGAATTTTTTTTTTCAGATAAATTCTCTCAGGAATCATGGAAATAATCTGACGAAATTTCAAGTCAATCGGTCGGTAACTTTAGGAGAGTCTTAGAGATTGCTATATTTTTCTAAACGGGACAGTCCATTTATTTTAGGTAAAGTAAATTTTAATGTCCGCATCCGATCATCGTGACAGTTTAGACCACTATTTGTTAGTGTGAGCAGAGTAAAACGGGGGTTTGTGGTGACAACATAAAAAGGAAATAAGGAAACAAAGAAATATATTAATAGTGAACTTAGCTGCTATTATAATGACATCTATTAATAGTTTTGTTCGTCGATCAGATGGCCAGTAACAGTTTTTACCAAACTTTACTGGATCGTGTTCGTTGAACCAAAAAATCAGCAAAAATTGGTAACGAGAGAGCGCAATTGATTTAAAATTAAAATAATTTTAATTCTTTATTTTGAATGATATGCCAACAAAATAAGTGGTTAATTGTAATGTTGTTTAATTTAACTGAACAATATCAATGATTCCAACAATAGTAAAGGTGCTCGTTAAACGAGAATGTGGTGGCAGTGGAGTGGAATCATCGCCCGTACACCACCCAGCAGCATGGAATTAGAATATATTATTATTTTTTGTGCTGCGCAAGTTGATTTTGGATTTCTATAATTTACTAGAAAGCAATGTTGATCAAATGAGCCACAAAACTTTGCAAAGCAAGGTTGCCCAAAATGAAATACTAGTAACATTCGGAAAGAAAAATAAAGCCCTTGCTTGGTTTTTATTTAAACAGAATCGAAAAAATTATATTATAATGTTGAGTTAATATGGCCGGCTTACACGGAAAAAGAATTTCAAACTCATTTTCGTATTTCAGTCATCCTTACTAAAAGTCTAAGCGACAAATTGTTGCAAAGCAAGTTTTTTATAAATCTTCGTCTTTTTAGAGAACTATTAGACAAAAACCTATTAGTATATTTATCGTTTGACGGCTATAAAGCATGTAGAATTTCATTGTTGTAATACAAATAATTTTGAATACATTTAATAAATTGAAAATATTATATAATTGCCATTTTTATTAAAATACTTAGAAAAAAACTTAAAAACAGGAAAAATATGCTGTATAAATGAACGGATTCAAATTTAACCGCCAAAATAAACAGCTGTTACACAACTTGCTGGCTAATTTTTACTGAATCCTGTTCGTTGAAAACTCAGTAAATTTTTTTCTTTGGAAAAGTAAGACGTCTTACTCTCAATTTCGTTACTACCTAGTTTTTACTGACGAAATTTTTCAACGAACACAGCTAATATGTATGAGAAATATAAAGGATGTTTCCCAAAATTCAAATATAAAAATCAACCAAAACAATTTTTGAATAATAGAACCATTTGATCGTTTATTAAAATTAGAATTGTTATTCCAGCACATTTGATTTGACAGATTCACTTATCGCAACGAAATATATCAAATAACTCACTAAATTTCCATGGTAGTATTATTAATCTTATATTTTATCTGATGAACTCGTTTGTAGTTTTAAATCTCGACGCTTACCAAACTCTTGCTTTTCATAATTCGGCAAATTTCCTACGTCATACGGATGAGTGTAACGTTTAAAAATAGTTCTTTATTATGTTGTTTTAATTAAATATTTTGTATTTGAGACAGTCCTGTATCCCCCCGGGCATCGAGATAAGACCAGTGGGTTACGCCCAATTTTTGATACAGGCCTAGTGCTCATTTGAATAAATACAACATTCTCTCTCCCGCTTAGACAATTGTTAATATCAAACATTTTTAATTTATGATTCGATTTCATATGACAATTAAATATGAAATTAGCTCATTCATATTGGTTCTAATAATAATCATAATCTGCATAATTATAACTACACAAATCCATTAAAATTAAATTTAATACAAGAATTCAGGATAATTCTAATCTAAAGGAGGGAATAGTTATATTTAAAAAATATACCAACTCAGCATTTCCGCCAATTGCCAATTGACCAATTTAAATTGTGAGTAATAAGTAAATTAAGATCAACTTCTTTTCTATTGTATAAAAGAAAATTGAAGAATTAACTAAATTCAAGGACCAGTAAAAAGTTACTGCATAAGCAAAAACTAAATAATTTGTTAAATAAACATTAATGTAATGTATGTTAAGTAAAATTATCAATAAATAAAATATTAAATTTTTTTATTGCGGTCGCCCCTTGGGCATAGAATGCCAACAATTTCGAGTGTATTTCTGACATGAAAAGCAAAGCTTCTCAAAAAAAACCAAAGGCGGCTTAGTAAAAACTGTTCGAAAAAAATCAAGACGCATACCACAAATTGAAAGAGGAGCTCAGCCGAAAATCGCTAAAGCGGTTACAAAGCACTAATTATATACGAGGTGGGATCAGAAAATATCCGTTATTTTCAAATTTCATTAGTTACGTATGCTCGAATTTCGCTTTTTTTCTGTTATATTGGTACACTTTTGGATTGTCAGTTTGTTTTTGGCAGATAACAAGGTTAGTCGTGTTTTGGTGTGCTCTTCGATATTTTACAGTGAAAAAATGATTTTGTATAATCGTCGAATCACTATCAGAGAGGTTGCTGATAATGTTGGCATATCGTTCAGCTAATGTCAAGCAATTTTTACTGATGTTTTAAGCATTAAACGTGCGGCAGCGAAGATTATTCCAAAATTGTTAAATTTTGAGCAAAAACAACGTCGCATGGACATCGCTCAGGAGATGTTGAACATCGTCAACGACGATCCAGATTACCTCAAAAAGGTCATAACTGGTGACGAATCATGGAAGCGTCCAGAAGATCGAAAAAAAGACCGAAAAAGGCACGTCAAGTTCAGTCTAATGTGAAGGTTTTGCTCACTGTTTTCTTCGACTGGAATGGCGTGGTGCATCATGAGTTCTTGCCACAAGGTCGTACGGTCAATAAGAAATACTACCTAGAAGTTATGCGCCATTTGCCCGAAGCAATTCGTCAGAAACGCAATGAATCGTGAAAAAAACATTCATGGATTTTGCACCATGATAATGCCAAATACTAAACCGTTTGGCCAAAAATAAAATCGTTATCATGCCTCAACTACCGTATTAATCGGACTCGGCCTCCGCTAACTTTTTCCTCTTCCCAAAACTGACGGTGTCTTCACTTTGCTACGATTGAGGAGAAAAAAAAAAATCGAAGCAGGAGCTATTGGCGATACTAAAGAAACGCGTTTCAGAATTAGGGGGATTACTTTGAAGGGGACAAGATAGTTATTGATGAATATGGTAAATAAATACTTTATATATACATACATATACTCGTATATGGTATAATCTGGTCGCTGGGTTGTCTAATTATCTATGGATTCCACTGCACGTCAAATATTTTTACAAATGCATTTACGACTTGGAATTTAAATCAGAAGGATTGTGTTCACAAAACTCAGTAGGAAGAGTATTGAGAAGCGACCAACAATTTGAGCTCCACTTTCGTAACGAAAAATTGGCCTTAGATAACAATACAATAAGCTCGTCTTTTAATGCAATTAGCTCTTCCGCTGTATTGCAACCTGCCAATATGCCACCAACATAGGTATGCATCATGTAGAAGCACACGCGATGCTACAGGGAACTCACCTTGATAATTATAGGCTAGTTGTTTCAGAACACGGACTGCTAAAGTCATAGTTAATAGCCGATAATGCTCTATTGGCATATTGTCATCCGCACGCCATACAATTCTTTGAAACTCCGTATGCTCTTTCGCTACGCGCTACATTTTTTGTATTTTTGCACAAAACACAAAGCGGTGTTATCGAAAGCGAACAGCCACTGAGAATAAAACGCATGGTATAGGTGGGCCGACATGCAAACGATGATTTAGAGAAATACCAGAGGATATTTCGTTATTGTATTTTCCTGCTTTAACACCGCATGATGCGGTAGATAAAAATAATTATTTTTATTCCCTTTTTTCTTTTGCAAGTCAATCTTCTCCATACGACTTAATGTCAAATACTCGTTCATGTTGTAATGTACGCTGAATCTTCTTTAAAGGGGTATTTAACAACATACGTACCATACTGACTGCGGGTGTGGGTTGCAGCAAAATGAGCCTCTGCTTCGTCTGGCGGAGTGACTGTGGACGTGATATATAAGTTGTTTATTTCTATCTATCTTATCTAGATGAAAGAGCGCATGATTGGCAACAGCCGTTTGCGAACATGTATTGGGTGAATGACATGAGCCAGGAATTATCTAACCGAAAATGCTGTAAAGTTGATAGCACCCGTAGCACTAAATGTCGGGTCTGCTAACGGGAGACTAACAATTGTTTTCCACTTTGAAGATGAACAATCCACTGGACAGGAGGGAATGTTAGCTGTCGGTTTATGTAAGATAAATGCGCTTATCTCACAACTTAAGCTTTATGCGGCCACGAGTAGTTCCCGCTGCAAAGGCTGACAAACCAAGTACCGAAATACGAGCATTTTCGCGTGAAAGTCTATGTTGGACAAAGCTTTCAGTTGTGCAAAATACAGTAGACCCTGTATCAAGTAACATCCGGCAAGGTGTAACATTTCCACACCGATCAAGGGTATGTGCGAGAATAGTTGGTAGGAAAGTAATGGGAACAAAACTTGAAGTTGTAGTTTCGTCGTAAGAATGTGTTAAAACGACTGAGCTCTGAACTTCAAGAGCTATTGAGGCTGCTGCAGCTATTGTTGTCGATGGAGTGTCCTCTCTGGTTATCGGTTGTTGTTGGATCCGCTGGACGTTGTTTTGAACTGTTGACATTGAGAAAGTGTGTGATGTTCTCCGCATACTGTAAAATTAATATATGTAGATGGTTCTCCTTCTTGAACAAAGTGACCCAGTGCAGTACGTCTTTTATATAAAGAGCGAGATTCGAAAGCATCACAGCATTGCGAAAGAATTTTGATAAAATCATCGAACAAACGTTCTACATGAGAATCTCCGCTTTTCGCCCATTCCTTTTTGTGTTATCATCTACTTTGCTCAGCAAAATTGTGACCAACCAAGCATCTCTGTTGTTGCAATTGAGTGCATCCAATCCCTGTATGGTCTCATCGGCTTTGTCGGCAAGATTGCGTGTCTTTATAATTACCGTTGGTTAACTGAATATATTTCACAAGATTCAATGCCTTGTCTTTCAGCCATGACGTCAAGTAATGGAATTTTTGAATATTGGTGAGAGTGGGCTGCTAGTCTATTGCATTTAAGGGGATCCTATCCTCAGACGTCGTTTTGGCTTTTGGATAGTGGAATCGGATGAACTTTAATGAGTTGTGATATGGTGGAATACGCAGAGAAGTTTTTTCTTCATCTTCATCCTTT
Source organism: Ceratitis rosa (assembly GCA_037013455.1). Classification (NCBI taxonomy): domain Eukaryota; kingdom Metazoa; phylum Arthropoda; class Insecta; order Diptera; family Tephritidae; genus Ceratitis; species Ceratitis rosa. The sequence continues at coordinate 1,223,704 of JAWMAG010000036.1, read as the reverse complement.
TCTGCGGCATCCTCTGGATCAACGAAGTTGTCTCGATCTGCATAATCATATAAAACTCCGCCATAAGACTCTGCTATTTTATGCAACCGATTATTCAATTGCTTTTGTTGTTGTTGTTCTTGTAGCAGTCACCGAGGTCATCTAACGGAAGGTCCAGGAAACGTGCCGTCTCGACGGGAGCAGACCAGAGCGAAAGGGGGCTAGATGTGTCGACTTAAGGGGGTATGTGAAGAGGTGGTTAGTGTCATGCGGAGACTATTTACATGCTGGGCGTACGTTGGGAATGTTAGGGTCGAGTCTGGATAGGTAGAAGTTTAACCTGCTACAGTATCCAGACCTAAGCTGTGCCAGTGTCACGTGGGTCTCTCGAGGGAGCTCGACCTCGTTGTCTTCGATGGGTGGTGCTTTGTCTCCCAGCACGCCATTCACGGGAAGGGAGTCTTTGAAGGTGTTGACAGACTCCTGGTGAATGGCGTTCAGTGCTTGTCTGTACGTCGTCCTGTCCACGGATTGTTGCACATATTGCTGGATTGTGTCTTTCAAGTCTAGTACTCCCTTGCTGATGTACCTAGGTGAAGGTTCAGCTTCTATTAGATGCTTATTGAGGTGCTCCCTACGGTAACATCCCAATAGAAACTGCTCACATAGCAAACCATTATGCTCCTTAACTCGTAGCATAGGTAGATGTTTCTTGTCGCGGTCCTGAGGGCAGTTTACTTACAAGCATGTTACTTCGTCATCTGCATCACATTCGTCCCCATAGTTTAGCACTGGCCGGCCAATTGCTTTATAGGCTCCCAGCAACGTTTCTTTATCTTTACTCCATGTGCTGCCGGCTAGCGCTTTGAGTATTTTGTTGCGGCTAATGCGGCCGCATGCGGAGTGAAAATGTGCAGGCTGTCGAGTGTTTCTCCCAGTATTTTGGGGTTATTTATGGTCAGAATTTTCCCGTCATCGCCCTTTACATCTAATTCGAGCCTGTATTCCTTCGTCCAGCTGATGAAGAGGTAGCCGAGGATTTCGTCGGTTGTATTCTTAGTTGTCTTGCAGTGAAGAATTAGGACAGGTCGGGGAGATAGCAGTTCACCTTCGAACAAAGGTCATCAATATCCTGTCCAGACGCCAATATTGCGCAATCATCGGCATACGAAGTTAGGAAAGCTCCTTCTGGTAGGAGGAGAGACCTACGAAATGTAGAAATTAAACAATAGTGGGGAGAGGACACCACCCTGCGGAAGCCATTCTGATGTGCTGCTGGACGCAGATGGTGGGTGAATCAAGGGAGCAGTAGCGGGACCACCCTACCCATTTTCCACACATCGGGTATCATTAGGGTGGTCAAATTGAGGACCTTGGTGAGGGAGTCTGCTCCCGCTGATCCAAGATGTTTTAGCATCGGCATGCTTATTCCGTCGGGTCCGATGGATTTGGAGGCCTTCGCCTCCCCTGGAGAAATCCAGCGCCGCGCTGATGTTTGGCAAATTGCGCAGGCGGCGGACTACTTGTCGCTTCGTTTTGTCTACCGAAGGAGGCAATGCAAAAAGCCAGCTAAAATAGTTCGCGCATCTCTTTTGGTCCGACGAGGCACGGTCACCGAATGAAGTTTCCCCTCCGTCATCGCGTCTCGTGTTGTTAGACAGCGATTTGACTGTAGCCCAGAGCTTGATTGCCTTAGAGAAGATATAACAGGATCTTAAGTGCTCCTCCCACTTTTCCCGCTTATTTGTTTACGACTTTCAGAATCTCCGCGTTTAAGTCCCTGATTAGCGGATTTCCGGGATCAGCGTTACGAAGGGTGTCGGGCCTTGTTGCTAAAACCGTCACTTCCGTCAGGAAATTAGGGCGGATTTCCGCAATTAGGCCTGTCGGGATGAAGCAGGCGGCAGCAGCCACGACAATCCCGCGGAATAAACGTTCACCAGAGGTGACGTCTGATGGAGTGGGGAGAGCACTCAGTAAATTCCGTGAATCCGCGCCAGTTAGATTTTTTAAAGTTAAGGAGTTAGGAGTTCTATCAATCACGATTTGTATGGGTAAGTGGTCCGATGCTAGTGTCAGTATAGATCGTCAGACTATACAGTTTATCAGACCAGTACTCGCAATTGTTATATCCGGGGAGCTTTGGCACTACTCTGGTGGGGCTGATGTCGTTCATTATGCAGAATGTCGTGTCGTCTATCTGCTCCTCCAGCTCCATACCTCTACGGCCATTTGACGTGCTTGAATGCCAAATATCGTCATGCGCGTTAAGGTCGGTTGGTGTCGCCGTCGATAAGACGATACTGCACGGTGTTGTGTGAGGGTTGGCGGGTTGGTGGGAGTCATGCTGCGGGAGCTCCGGGAGACCGTAAAGGTCCAAAGTGGATAGGGGTGCTGAAGGCACTGCCGTGTAGACTAGGGTCGCGCTCGGGCGCTGGCAGCATGAGGCCACGTAATGTGTGGACCCCTCCCTGTGGGTCTTAAGGCCTGAGCAGACCTTAAGATGATTGCCCTGGTTGCACCTAACCGAGGTAAAGGAGTGGAGGATTCTTTTTTTGGCACACACAACAGAAATAATCCGTCAGACCAGGGTTGGTTTCTATGTCGGACCTGAGGAGAAGGATTTGGAGCAGCCCAACTGCGAGGTGTTGCTCCGTTGGTGAACTTAGATTAATGTTCTTACCTGTTGACCTAAACGGGGTTAAGTCTCCGAAATAGTAACAGCCCTTGAATGGATAAAATCCGGGTCAACTCCAGTGCGTAGAACCGTCTGTCTTTAGAGTTGACTTTTCAATTGCTCAACATCTTTTTTTTTATTAAATACACCTGATTAAAACACGTAAAACGTTTTATGTAGTTTTTATAAGAAACACTTAATAAGCAGTGTTTGCACAGTCGAAAGTAAAAAACCAAAATTTACTCTATGATTAGAAATGTAATCGGCACGATCAGTTTAGAGTTCAACGTTGGACTATGTTTTCGGTTGATTAAGGTTTTTGCGTTATATATATATAGCCTTCACAAAAATTATGAACTACAGTTATTACATATAATATTTTCTTAACGAAGAATGTGAGAAAGAGAATGATGGATACGCATATAAAAGAGATAAATAAATATTACAGCGCGATAGTAAAGTTTTGTTTGTTTCCGAACAGTCATGTTGGGATCCCTTCACTGCATGGATATTAAATTTATTGTACATATGTATTTTTGTATGTGAAGAAAGGTGTTCTTTATTTATCAGTTGATTTTTTTCGCACAATGTCCCAATTTTTATGTACATTGTCAAAATAAAATTTCTACAATCATATTAAGCTTTTCGTATTCCATTCAAATTAACAAGAGATTTTTTCACTTCTACATTTATTTATTTAGGATAGGTTAACTCATCAGATGTTGTCGTTATTATTTATGAATCCGCACCAAATAGCAGGACGGGAAGGATGAGAGACATGTAGAGTTTGGCCTTCGTTCGCCGAGAGAGCCTTTTGTTTTTCTTTTGCCTACTCAGTCAAAGTAACAGGACAGGACAGGACAGGAGTGATTCTGCGTTGGATTTCAAGGCTGACATTATTGCTGATGTTATGCTGGTTCAAAGATTAACAAAGTTATCTACAGATATGACTCTCAACAGTGACGTTGGGCTGAGCCTGGAATAGATGACAGGAGATATTTCGTCTTGCCCTCATTCACTACCAGACCCATTCGCTTTGCTTCTTTATCAAGTCTTGAGAAAGCAGAACTTACGGCCAATAATGTCAATATAATCTGCGTCCGCCAACAGCTGTACACTCTTATAGAGGATTGTATCTTCTCTATTCAGCTCTGCGGCTCGTATTATTTTCTCCGGCAATAAGTTGAAGAATTCACATGGTAAGTAGTTATCGCCATAGATTGAGGGAATAGTGTTTGCCATCTTCTGATATTTAATTTTCACTGCAGGCTGGAGAAATGTTCCATCCACAAATGCAGCATTCTCTTAACTTCAGTCACTAGATCACCTTTTTGAAGATTCCTTCCCTCGTCCAACTTCTCAAGATCTTCATACTAACGCATTTTGGCTTCTTTCTTTTTTCGCCCCAAAAGAAACCGGCAATTTTTCATGCAGACGGTTTTGGTGGTGACACGCATTAACATGAGAAGAACGACGGTAACGGTCAACAGGCATATGCAGCGAAGTCGGGGCAGGGTAGCGGTATGAAGAAAGAACAAGAACAACAGGGAAAGCATTTTTTGTGCAACAAATTGTGAATTGGTTGACAGAACTAAATGGTGCTTAGACACCGGTGAGACGGCACATACATATGTGTTGTAAAAGAAAGCTGTTCACGGTATGTTCCTGGTATGAAAGGTAATTTTATCTCAGTTGGTCAAGCAGTCGACAGCTATTGCGCAGTGATGTGCGATAGTTAGTATGCGACGATAAAGAAGCAAGATGTTAATATTCTACGTGCGCGTAAGGTCAACAAGTTGTACATGCAGTGGTGATGAGTATGTCAGTTGAAACCGTTGGTGATAAAGTTTGCCTTGGTGGACCTAAGATGGTTCGTAAGGGTAAACCAGGTCGGCCAAGAAAAGCATTTAATGTTTTGAATGCAAAGGCCACTACTGAGGTACAAGTTCCTGAGACGTAAGTGAATAAGTGGTTACGTGTAAGAAAGTTGATTCGTAGAAAGAAATAAAACGTATTAAGCGCAATAATACATGGACTTTGGTGGAGTTGTCAACGGGGCAATCGGTAGTAGGTCGGAAGTGGGTCTAGACATTAAAGAAAAACGAGAATGGTGACATAGAACGCTATAAGATGCGTGTGGTAGCTAAAGGGTCTTCGCAGATATACGACGTGAACTATTTAGACATTTTTTCTCCAGTGTGTTGGTTTGAGACGATACGTTAGGTACTGGCATTAACGGCGGAGTTAAAGATGCATCTACATCAGACGGACGTATGCACAGCAAATTTGAATAGTGAGCATAGTGACGTCAGTAACAAAGATAACTGTACGAAGAAAGATCAGACCTCGTATCAATAAATGATTGGTGCGCTGATGTGGTTAGCGTTGTCAACGAGCCCAGAAATTTTTCATTCGTTGGGTGTCAAGCATGTATTGAGATATTCGGCATCAACCAGAGAACTTATAATAACGAGAAGGTGGAAGTAACTTTTGGTTCGATGCTCGATTGAAGTTTGTTCAGAGCTAGAAAATCTCGGGAAATCACCTGTTAAATTTTGGGCTGTAAACTAACAGAATTTATGGTTTAACATAGAGAAAACAGTTATTTACTACAAGTTAAGTAAAACCAACGGAAATAGATTAGAAACACAATGAACACCACTGATTCATTAATTTTTAATTGTATTTCTTGCCGTATTTTGTTGTTATTTAATAAAAAATTTAAAAATAAATTCTAATAATTCAGAATCTTTTGAACCATCTATTTTATATATGATATTTTTTATTTTTATATTCATTATTTACAAATCTACAAGAAATTTATTTATTATATAAATATTTTATATGTATAATTGTAAATAATTATCTAAGAGATGGCGTTATTGTCCATAGTACTAGTGTTACGTGTCGCATCATTACATACTATACGGCGCTGAAAACGTGTTTATTCGCGATAAAAGTTTGTCTTTGACAATTTTTCGATTGATTGACTCAGTACGTTGTGAGCGCTCGTCAAAGATGGACACCAGCAAAGAGAAAATTCGCTATATTTTACAATTTTTCTTCGATCAAGGCCACAAAGCAGCCAAAGCGGCTGAAAAAAATAATATATAATACTTATTTAACTTTTAGCGAAGGTACTGAGCGTAACATGTGGGGCAATAACATAAGGCTTGGAAATTTTTCGACTATAAAATCGTGTGAGCAAAATAGTCATAGCGAGCCTTCTTTAGGGTTAACAAATATAAAACCGTTATATTTTCACACCAATATCTCCAATCACCTTCTTACACAAAAAACAACTATAGTCTGCGGTATTTTCCATGGAATTCTCACCAAACTTTTTCCACGTATACACCAGCGGAAACGGTGGCCAAGCCAAGATTGACGGCCAGGAGGGTTTTCCTGTGTGTTTGGTGGGATTGGCAAGGAATCATCTACTACGAGCTGCTCCACTATGACCAAACGCTCCATTCGGTCTTCTACTGCCAATAACTGGACCCCCTGAAGGCAGCACCCATCCAGAAGAGGCCATCTTTGATCAACAGAGGCCGAATTGTGTTCCATCAGGACCACGCCAGGCCACACTCGTCCTCGGTGACGCGCCAGAAGCTCCAGGACCTCGGATGGAAGGTCATAATGCACCCACCTTATAGTCCGTACCTGGCGCCAAGTGATTATCATATTTTCCTGTCCATGGCGAACGCGCTTAATGGTGAGAAGTTGCCCTCAAGAGAGGACTGTGAAAATTGGCTCTCCGAGTTTTTTGCCAATAGGGACGCAGCCTTCTACGAGAGGGGTATAATGAAGTTGGCATCAAGTTTATGAACAAAACAGCGCATATTTGACTTAAATCGGACAAATTTACACAAAGTTATCATATTTTGAAAAATCAATAAAAAAAACCGAACGCTCTTTTTACTTGACCTAATATTTTTTGCACCTTCGAAGGGAATTTGAACCAGCGCTAGAAACAAAACACCAAAAATACAAATACATACATAGTTACATATGTATATGTACATACGCACGTGCTAATGATTACGCCACACCGCCACATAAAAATAAATTTTATTAATGATATTGTTGTTTACTTTTATTTTCATTACGTTATGAATTTCTCATTAATATAAAAAAATATAACCTAATAAACAAAAATAAATTATATTGAATAAATGATATCGGGCTCCTTCGAAAGAAATTTGAACTTGCGCCAGAAGCAAAAATACCAAAAATGCATGTAGCACTGACGCCACCAACCGTGCCGCAGCACCACATAAAAAACCTGTGGCATATTCCGCACTTATACTGAATCAAAGAAATAGAACACTGGTTTCTCTTCTTCTTATTCAGTTAAGTATACGAGAGAATATGTTCACCCCGCGCTCGACTTCGCTGATTTGCACAGTGCGCGCGCGTGTATGCAAACAATGATTTCAAAGGAGTATGCTCATTAGTTTATGTTATTTAAAGGTGTATTGATTTTTGGTTTGAATAGTTCATAAAAGTTAGTAAATAATAAATAACATTTAAATCAAATCATAAAATATATTGGAAAAACTCTGAAATGCAATTAGAAAATTAAATAGATATTTTTAATTGAATATTTTTATATACATACTTACATGCATACATATGTACATATGTATGAACATTTATATATGTATGCATGCAAATATGGGCATTCATATGTAATATTTAAAGCATGCATAGGGTCATTCAAAGGCAAATAATTTCTAAACTTCCCATTCATTCATAACCACAAGCCATATGCGAAGCTCATTTTATCCTCTTCTCTCTCTTTCTCAACTACCGCATACAAACCCTTTTTCCGCCTACTCTTCGTCTACAAACAATTTCCTCAAGCGAAGTCAAATTTTTCTAAAAATCAGAAATTAATGTTCATTTCAAGCCAAAGTGAAAACGCAGACATTCAACCATTTTAATATGTATACGAAAAACGCACAATCTTAATAATGCGCATGCCCTTCCCTCTATCCACCCGTCATCCACAAACGTGTTCTTCGCGACGATGACAAAATTTACAAATTTCAAGTTGGTCTGAGGTTGAAGACACATACATTCAAAGCGACCAATGTATATATGAAAATCACACACATTCGCAAAAGCTTGCCTATTCCCTTCCCCTATACCCGCCATCACAAACAGTTTCATTCCGACGATGGTAAAGTTTGCAAAAATCAGAAATTCTAGTGGAGCTGAAGTCAAATACAAACACATTCAAATGTCCCTGCATGTATATGAAAGTCCCATACATACACAAAATTATGCCAACTTCTTTTCCCTAGTACCCCAAATAAACAAGCAATTCCTTGGCGACGATTGAAAATCTGCCTACTTAAATAAATAAAACACAAAAAAGAAGCGAGAGAAGGATTTGGACTCCCGCAGTTTGGACAAATACAAATCGACGCAATCCATTGCGCCACTGATCACTTCGAAGTTTCGTTGGCATAATTGGTTGTTTTTAAATCGCTGACAACAGTATTGACAAAATCTCAAATAATATGCACTATTAAGGAACAAGTGCAATTATAATTTCATTCTTTCATAGTGAAAACTCTAGAATTTTTTATTGAAATATATATTTTTGCACCTTATTTCTTTATATCAGATTTTTTTAAAAGCACCTTAATATATTTAATAATTTTTAAAAATATCACTTCTTAACCTATTTTTTAAATTTTTTTAAGTTATTTATTTTTTTTTTATATTTTTCTAATCATTTTTTTTTAATTTTTAAAATTTTAGTTAAATATTATGCTGATGCAGACTGGGGCAGTGATAGGATCGGTCGTATCGTAGATCTTATACCGGATGTGTGTTCGTTTTTGGCTGGTGGTGCGATTTCCTGGAGTTCAGAAAAACAATATTGTGTTGCAGTACATAGGCGGAATATATGAAGATGTCGTCCGCAACAAAAAGAGGCATTGCACTTGAGGAGAATTATCAGCGAGATCGGATGCGGGCATGATATATCATTTTGTAAGAGAAATTTTTGAAAAAGTGATATAAATCTTAAATACGAGGTGTGATCAGAAAATAACCGTTAAAGAGGACGAAAAAGTCATTTGACCGAACTTGACGTACCGTTTTCGGTCTTGGCTCTTCCGGACGCTTCCATTGGGATGATTGGGCTTTGGCTTAAATGTCATAGCCATACACCCATGATTCGTCACCAGTTATGACCTTTTTGAGGTTGTTTTTGTTCAAAATTTAACAATTTTGGAACAATCTTCGCTGCCGCACGTCTAATGCTTACGACAAAGTAAAAATTGCCTGACATGATACGATATGCCAACATCATCAGCAACCTCTCTGATAGTGACTCGACGATTATCCAAAATCATTTTCTTCACTGCCTCAATATTTTTATCGGTTGTTGACGTGCTCGGGCAACCAGGACGAGCATTGTCATTGATATCTTCCCGGCCTTCCTTAAACCGGTTATACCACAAATGGACTTGTGTTCTGCTCATAGTAGACTCGCCAAACGCCACAGTCAACATTTCAAATGTCCTTGAGCATTTAATTTCATTTCTTACACAAAACTTAATACAGTTTCTTGGATCCGTTTTTTCGAAAAGTAAAAAATCGAAGTGCACACTAAAACACGACTAACCTTTTTATCTGTCAAAAACAAACTAATAATCTCAAATGGCTGATATTGCCAACATATATAACAGACATGTGTACCAACATAACAGAAAAAAAGCGAACATACGTACCTCACGAAATTGGAAAATAACGGATATTTTCTGATCACACCTCGTATGCTTCAACGAATTTGCATGATTGCAGAGATTTTGACTAAAAATTTGCCTAAAAAGCATCATAAGTTTATGAAAATGTTAAAACTTGTTTAAGGACATTTGCATTGTAATATAATTCTTTAAAATACCACCTTGAGTTTGTAACAATGCGTCTGCCAGTATATGTAGCGTTCATATTATTTGTATAAATATAAATTTCTCCCGAACTAAACGTTGAACTGTAAACATCGTGTTATGTTTACTCTGCTAAGAAAGTCCCCGAACTTCATCAAAATTTGTTCGAACATTTTTTTTAGTTGAGGTAAAATAAAAAACGACGTTCAATAAAAAATATTATGTGTTACATAGTATAAAAACTAATGAAGTTTATAGCGCATTAATTAGCAACTAATCTGAAAAAATTGATTGCTTATATTCTCATCGCAAAATTGAAAAATCCATCTTAATAACTAATTAAAGACAATGTAAGACACTAACGAACCCAACGTTCTAGTATAGAAAAATAGAAAAATTAAAGAAAGATAGCTGTTTAATACATCTCCAAAGGTTTTTTACTTGTGTTTCTTTTTTTTTTACGTGAAACATATGACCAAAGAAATACGAAAAAATTACGGGGGAAATACTATATTTTCTGCGGGTGAAGTTAAAACTTAGTGAGAAAAATACTTTTTATTTTATAAAAAAATCTAAGTTATTAATCGTATGTAATATTAAAATGCAAGCAAAATATAATTTTCAGTTGCAATGCAAAAATTTAGCCCAGTTTTTAACTTTAAGTTCAAGATTATTTATGCAAATAAATGCGTCTTCTGCAAGTTTTCTACACCGCTGAAAAAAACGACCTTGAGAGAATTATCAAACATCTACTGGCAAATCAACATTGATGGATCCAAGGCACACTATCCACCATCTTGCTCACGAAAACAAAACCACATTTTTGTTTGTCTACGCTTGGGATATAGCAAACTTACCCACAAACACCTTTTAACCGGTGCTTCACCATCCTGTCAATTTTGCAATGCACCATCATCCATAGAACACCTTCTTAACAACTGCCCCAGACTAAAAGACATTCGCATCAAAGTATTTCCACAATCGTAGGGGTTGATTGTGATCTCTTAAAAGAACGTTCTAAACTAAACATTATATTATATTATTTGAAACATTTAGAAAGGCTGTAATTTAACTCATTTACATGCCTATTCTCACTGTTACCGGTAAAGTAAATTTTGTTACTTTTCTTTAACACCCGAAATTGAATTTGGTATTCTAGCGCACAGGTTACATTGTTTGAAAAGACTTTGGCAGCACTGCTTTTTTCGACCATGTAGAATTACATTTGCCAGTTGGTACGTAGACTGCTATATATAGGTCTAGCCTAGCCAACACTAAGTGTTGCCAGGTGCAATCTGACATTTCCATTGGAAAGTTTGACATTTTTTAGCATAACATCACTCAGAACGTTTTGTCATTTAATCGTGAATTGTTTTATTTACAGATAATTAAAAAATTCATCTCGGCCAAAAAATGGAATTAACTCGTGAACATTTTCGTGCGATCATTTTTCACAACTTTCGACGTGGATTATCACGACAAGAGTGCATCGATAAACTAAAATCTTTGTATGGCTATGAAGCACCATCCTATAGCACTGTGAAAAACTGGTACAACGAATTCAATCGTGGCCGACGCTCGCTCAAAGACGAATTCCGGGAAGGTCGTCCAAAAACAGCCGTTGTGCCAGAAAACATCGATGCCGTACGTGAACTGATAATGCAAGACCGTCATGTAACATACCTTCAGATAGAGGCATGCCTATGCATTTCTCCCACCAGCATATATTCGATATTGCATGAACACCTGGCCGTAAAAAAGGTTTGTTCTCGTTGGATCCCGCACAATTTGACAAACCCCCAAAAGAGGCTCGTGTGGATTGGTGCAAAGAAATGCTGAAAAAATATGATCGCGGTGCTTCAAAAGACGTTTATAAGTTCGTCACAGGTGAAAAAACATTTTCGTTGATATATGTTCGTATATTCATTATTAGGCAAGAAATATACATATATAGCAGCCTACGTAAAGTAAAAAAGAAGAATATCCACATCGAAATGGAAGGTGGAGCGCAACAAAATAAATAAGTTTTATTTAATTGTTCATTAAGTCATAAATAATTTAGCCTTATTATGGAAAATATGCCAGGACGACAAAAAAGCTGGATAGAAACGCTGTCTTTCAAATTAAAAGTGTCATTTTTTTCTCGCAAACTCCTTTTTGTATTTTTTCTTCATTTTCAACGAATTCTATACGTAAAATATGCCTAAACATTTTTTTTCTCAAATTAACAACACAAAATGTAACAAAACCTTACAGAGTGCCAGCCAACTCAGAATACGAAGTAGTAACAGACAGAGCTGAAAGCCCTGGCAGCTAGTGCTCTTCTTTGTCTCAATTATAAGACTACAAAGTCCTTATTTACAACGCAGTGTTAAAACCAATTTGGATGTATGGTATTCAACTGTAGGGTACGACCTGTGTAACTAACATTGATAAAATACAGAGGATCCAGTCCAAATTTTTAAGAGCACTAACGGACGCACCATGGTACGTTCGTAACGTAAACATTCACAAAGACCTTGGTATTTTACTGGTTAAGCCTGAAATTGAAAGAAGCAGGACGAAGTACTTCATAAAGCTGAGAAATCATCCAAACCCGCTAGCTAATGCTTTATGCAACCCAACAAGAAATTCCCGTCTGCAGCGAAGAGATGTTCCCGCCTTCTAAGGAGAGCGCCGTAGTTTGAAAAGGGCTCAGAGTTACATAACTCGAGCTATCATGTTTGTAATTTAGTTCTTAAGATTTGTACACTTACTGTTAGGCTTATATTAAAGCAGATCCAGTTAATAAATGAATTGTGTATAAAACAAAAAATATTTTATTACTAATCATAATAAATAACAAGTTAATTATAATATATAAATAAAAATAAAATGTTTGCGAATTATAAAATTGCAAGTAGAAGTGCATGCAAGCATTTCTATTATATATAAGTATAGTAATGTAAACATTTAGTCACAAAATTTATAACAAAAATTATCGTCAGCTAGCTTGTACTAGACAAATTACTTTGCGTCGCAGCGTGAGCGTGAATCATCGATATGTGGAAGCTGATTGTGGCGAGACATTAATCTACCGTGGTGGAATGCTAGTACTACGCTGCTTTCCATTATTGCTGCAGTACATATCACAGCTACCTACTCACCCTTTATGCTGCAACTACCCAAATTACATAGCTAACGTGATTAACAGCCGACTGGAAGAGCGATGTATATACACGAGTTATCGACGCTGCTCAAAGCGGCGAAATGTTGCCAGCTGCCAGTGTGTTTGCATACTTCTAAACAAATTTATAATTTTCGTCAACAAATTTCATAATTTATATGTTCGAATAGAATAGACACCAATCAAATATACATGATCTATGTATATATGGTATAGTAACAAATAATTAATTACGAATTCAGTTTTCTCTTCTCTTTTGAAAAAACTACACATTACCTCAGTTTATTTAGTATTAGTTTAAAAATGTCAGTACTGGCAACCTTGTATAACAGCGAGAAATGAGCCGAGCCGGTTTTAGGGAAAAAATCAAATTGCCGCTGGTTTTTATGGGACAACCGTCAGTTACGGTATGGGCGAGCGGTGACAACTTTTCATTTGCATGGCGCTCTCATAGGATAGGTTGCTATGGACGGAAGGTATGTAAGATGGGTAGTTGCAGCATTAGCCTTTAGTCTTACCAGTACTTAAATCAAGTATTTAGAGATCCTTAATACGTTTGCAGTAGTCGTCATCAAGAGTGTGATTTCTCATCCCAAGCATTGCTTGATTGGAGATGGTTCCTACGTGGCGGGTTCCAAAACCAGCGCACAAACTCATTAAAATGAAAAAAAAGCCGAAGATATGTTATCAGCAATTTTCACATACTTTGCAACACCATCGATAGCAAAATATGAATCGAATTCAAATCATAATAAGGGCCTACACTTTAATGCAATTATGTTTTTAATTATTTTCTTGCACTACCAAGCTTCAAGATCCACTTTGATATACAAAATTAATTAATGGTGCGATTTCCACATGCTAAACATTATAAACATAGGTAAAAAGAAGTATTGAGGGGGAATTCGTTCCACACACAATTGACTGAATGGAGGCAGTAAAGAGGCAGAGGTGATCAATTTCACAATTGAAAACTGAAACCATAAAAACCGTCTCCTGTCACGCATTGTTGATATATATGAGTGTTGGAAGCGCAGAGGTAAAATGGAAACGGCCTCCAGAACTAACCTAAAAACCATTTGGAGAAAGGAAAGTGTTCATATGTCTTTTATTCAGATTATTGCAATCTTTTACTATCCTTACAAAGAAAGTGGTTTTTTCAAGATCCTAAATTTTTATCGCATCTCATTGCTTCATATTTCTCTCCGTATTTCAATATAAAAATTGTATGTTATCAATGATTTCTATTGCATTAATTAATATATGTACCATATACGTGTATACAAAATGGTGGTAAGAACTAGGGATAATACCACGCACAAAGTACGACTGAAATTTAAACTATCACCATTCGCTTGCGCCAACATGTTTATATCTCGCTTTTGCGTTTTCTGGTACAACAAATATACGAAAGGTTTGCTTTTGCTTTTTGTAATACTTTAGTACGAATTATAATTTATAGCCCGAATATAATTGCAAATATTCAAAATGTTGCGTTCTTTTTGCACCCAGAACATTGATTTCAAAAAAATTATTAATTATACCTTTCCAGGAGTTTTTCATAGCATTCATAAACAATGCCACCTGAAACTGTATAACTTTCACCCCTTTTGCAAAAAAAACCAAACAATGTTGGTTTTGAATGTTTTTCTTTTCTCTCAATATCCTTGTTTGAATAGGTTTAGGCTTACCAAACAAATGTGAGAACTATTACTAGCAAATTGCCTAGGGCAAACTTAAAAAGGCAATAATTATTAGGGATGATGCGTCTAACTGGTTGCTGCATTGGGTACATTGAAATTAACAAGGATTTGGAATAATGGTAATTAGTATGTGTGTGCTGATGGAGGTGATATACAATATTCGATTCTCTTGAAATTTATAAATATCATTACGTATTATAAAACAGAGTCATCCGCCGCTTCTACATACGTGTATAGACGTATGTCTGTCACGATAAACTGGAAAACTACATGGATATTAGTGCGGTTTAGCCAATAAATAGGGTTGTTATTAAGGATAGATTAGGTGTAAAACTTTTCTCTCAGGGAAGGGAATCAGAGCAAACGTCGTATTTATAGTTCACATTGTCAGTAAGTAAGGTACAAAAAAGAGCTTGAACTAATAGGACTCAATCTTTGGTAATAAATATCAGACAATATTACGTGAATAAAGATCAGTCATAATATGTATATGTAAAATACCATTGAAACGATTAAATAAATCACTTCTATCTGCTTGCTACAAGAAAATACATTGGAACTATATAGATCAATAAAATGTAGTATAATTATTTATTATATACATCTATTCGAAACCTGGTTCTGGTCCAGCACTAAATTATTATTCTAATTGACAGGGAATGTCAGACCCTCCGAGTGTACTTCTATGAAATAAAAGCTACTCACAGAAATCCATCGGCTTAGAATAAATTACCTCCATTTGTTGGGAAAACATCATTATTAAACAAAAAAAATTTAGTGCAAAGCTGAACGAGTAAGTAGTATCTCCATTTCGAACAATCATGAGATTGGTATACCATATTTCTGACCGAGAACTGTCAATTACGATCCCGTAGGATGTTACCGTATTAAAAATAACAGATGCTAGTATGGAGAAAATATATTTGTTTGACTAGTTCATTTTTAGCAGATTAAAGTAGTTTTCTAACTATATGTATAACGTGCAAGTGTATTTGAAATTTAATTTATATCTAAAAAAATAAATAATGATTTCTTCAATAAAAATAAATAATCTTTAAAATGTGGTACAATAATATAGAAAAGAAAGAACTGGTATTTTGCAGTTTGCAATAAATAAGTAGGCAAATGAAATAACTGTTTAGTAAAAACGCGTAAGCCCAAATTTGCAGTAACAAAAAAACAAAACAAGTATCAGATTGACGTCAGAGATTTAGTTTGCTTCTGAAGCCTTGCCATTTGTTGCTGGGTATGTACGTGTATATTTCCTATAACAAACAAATTTATTATTTATGTACATACTGTATTTTGATTCGGGGTTGAGCCGGTTCAATTACAAACTTGTGCGTATATGTTTCTAATGCATGTATGTACAGCGATCAGTATACTCTAATATTGTCATTTGATTACAAAAATAAAAATAATAATAATAAAATAGTTAAGACAACATGACAAAAGGGGTGATATCATCAAGCTGACGATTGGTGTACGATAAACACCATGTAATTTAGACAAAAGTATGTTAATGTTATATATTTATATTTTCTGTCCGCTCGATTACCGCTTGTTTGTGACGATAGGCTGTGGTGATAGCGAATACAATGTGAGGCAATCCTGCGACTTCAAAGTTCCCTTAGGTTGCTAGTAAAATAAATAAACACGCACAAGAGCAATTGAATAAAGTACGTAAGTAGTATGGACATATGTATGCGCATGTATAGTACATACATTCGTATGTATGGTATGTAGGTGATATTTAATGCTAACGTTTTTATCTAAAATTTTTAAATACCTTTAATGGAAGGGGTGGTTCCGTACACCTCAAATTTCTTTATTTATAACACATTTACAATACAAATTCAAACCGGAGGTCCAGTACTTACATACGTCCACACGACCCAAATCAACCAATATCCAATATTTTAAGAGCACAGTATACAAGAAAAGACCAAATTCATTCAAATAAGGCAAGCTTCAAAGCTGAAAAAATTTGAATACGAGCGCATTAACAAAAGCTAAGTCGATTGGTGACCTTCAAATTGTTTTTGTTAAATCTAAAATTACCAAATCCTTTACAATTACTTTATTAGTCTTCCTTTCAAATTTTAGAACGATCGGTCAAAATGGAGACGAGAAAACCCAAAACAGCTGAAGATAGGTCAGACGAAATTCCATCACCAATGCAAACAGAAATTCGCCATGTGATTATCTTCGGCTTTCGACGTAATTGAGAGCCAATACAAATATTCAGTGAATACCAAATTGCATATGGAATGATTGCACCGTCCTTAAAGACTATTTCTAAGTGGTCCCGAAGATTCCTAGAGGACGAGCCCCGAGAAGGTCGAAATTGACGGAGACCCACGATTGACACAAGAAATGATTGCTAATGAATTGCGCATGAATGCCATGACTGTATCGGGAATACCTTCTGCTCAAATATAAACGGAGACTTTATCCATAACTCGACAAGGGCAAGACATATGGCCATACTTTTTTTTTTGCTTAGGTTGGCAGGACTGTTATATGTTTACATGTCAAATTTGAGCGCGATCTGTCGCATAGTTTTTTTTTTTTACGGCACTATAAACAAGTCAACCCCGAGTGTGTTTTTCGAATTTTACTATGGAAATTAACGTTGAGCAAAGAGTTTGTTTGAAATTTTGTTATTCCAATGGAATAAGTGCGACGGACGCAATGAAAATGTTGCAGAAGGCACATGGGGAGTCTTGCCTATCACGTGCACGTATTTTTGATTGGTATTAGTCGTTCAAGGACGGCCGTACATCGCTGGAGAACTTGCCCCTTGATCGTCGTCCAGCAACGTCAATAAACGAAGAAAACGTCGAAAAAGTAAAGAAAATTACGTTGGAAAATCGTCTTGTGACTGAAAGAGAGATAGCTAGTGAGCTCAACATATCAAATGGATCCGCTCATAGCATTATTCACGATGTTTTGGGCATGAGACGTGTGTCTGCTCGACTTGTTCCAAAATTGTTGAATTTTCTTCAAAAAGAGGAACGCAAAACTGTCGCCAAGGAAATGCTCAGAATGAGTGATACGGACATCCAGCACATCATAACTGGTGACGATACTTGGCTCTATGAATACGACGTTGAAACAGCCCAGCAATCATCTGAATGTCGCCTTCCAAATGAGCCGAAACCCAAAAAACCACGCCAAAGTCGATCGAAAATCAAAGTTATGCTCAATTCCTTCCAGAAGGAAAGGTCTTTAATAGCAACGAGGAGATAATTAATGCGGTTAATGCTGAACTTGTTAAGCTTAAAAAGCATTATTTTGAAGACTATGTTATTTAAGAGATATAAAAAAGGACAAAAACTAAAAATAAATACAAAAATAATTTTTTTTCTGGTCAACTTTTGTCAATCCCCTCGTAAATACCTAATGTACTTTGATTCGAAGAACTTTTAAAATCTAGAAAAAATACTTGGTAAATGTGAATTCCATTTATCTATAAAGCCTAAATTAAATACAAGAATGAATTGTTTTAAGGAAACTTTGAATAAGACTCAAAAAACGAGCGCACTAAAGCTACTTTTTTTTAATGTCTTTTGGGTGTTTGCTGATGTAAATACAATACAAGGTCTATGTCAAATAATCCCGAGACTAAGTAACTATATAATGAGCTGCAACATATTAGGAATCGTGACATCGTTCGGCACGACGCATTTCCGTCTACGTTAAAGCTTATCATTGTTGGCTCCAAAGAAAGAAGTCGCAAGGTGTAATTATATGGGTGACCAATTTCGATCACTTCTTCGAGAGATAACCCTGTCTGAAAACATTTCCCTTTAAATATCGGTGGTTTCGTTGCTTGTGTGGCACGTATTGTGATTTTTTTGAAAGTAAACGTTGTGCAGATCAAAACCATTTAATTCCGGCCATAACTAATTATTAATCATCGCCATTTACCGTAACTGTTGCTATAGCCTCATTTCCGAAAAAGTAAGGTCCAAGACCCCGAATCGCGCCAAATACAATAGTTACACGCTGAGGAAGAAGAGGATTTTCAACAATAAATCTAAGGTTTTCCGATCCCCGATTGCGACAGTTTTGTTTATTGACGTAGCCATCATCAGTCAATATGATTTTTCGATGATCTTCCGGATCCTTTTCATGTATTTCAAGAAACTAATCAGCAAAGACAAAGGCGTTATGTCTTAACGACCGCAATCACTACCTGAAAATGCAAATTCCATTATTTTTAATTCCATTTCAAAGGGGCAAGAATGCCCTCGGAATCACGTATGTCAAATTTATGATAAATTTTGTGAGCTTGCCCGTGTTAAGGCAGGCCTTCGAAAAAAATTATTAAAATCAAAAATCTGGCCAAGGACTGTCACTCCTCCCTAAAAACCGTCAACAAATTTAACAACATCAACAATCGTATGCATTCAAAGTGAAAAAATTCATACACAAGAAGAACAATTTATTTTTACAAATGGCGAAAGTTGTAGCACTTGATTAGTGCTTTGATTGGTCCTAAGGATTTTTTTGGCCAATTGTTAGTTTTTAATATAATTACAAAAAATCAACACATTCGCACGCGACAAAAACAGAAGTAGCTTTCAAAACAGAGAAAGAAAACACTTATTTTAGCGAAACCCGAAGAAATATTTTAATGCGACTAACTTTAAAAAGTTATGCATTTATATATTTGATAATGTTTTTTGTTTTTTTTTTAATATTTAGTTTTTTATGTTTAATTTAATTTTATATTAATCGTTTAATTTAATATTTTGTTCCATCATACCTTTAGCGTTATTTTTTACCTTTTATGTATTTACGCATGAGTAAGATAATTATAAATGATGTTTAATATATTCAATATATTTATTTTCACAACCATAATTAAAAACTTAACAAAACATGTTTATTATAGGAAAATAAAAATACGTATACTCATATTATTTACATATCTTAATATATAAAAAACCCGTGTCCTTGTGTATGTTCCGAAATAATTCAAAAACGAGTCAACTGATATTCATGAAAGTTGTGACATATATATTAGGTAAAATAAAAAGTTCGTTCGGTTTTTTTATGCAAATGGTTCCAAACGGGTTTCTGGCTTACCTTTTGTTCCTCAGAAATTAAATAAGTGCTGACGTGACGGTCTGTTTCCACTATTTCCCTGATTTTATCGCAATTTTCGACGACAGGCCTCCCGACGCGAAGTGCATCTTTGACATCGAAATTACCGGAACGGAGCCTAGCAAACCACTTTTGTGCTACACGTTCGTTTACAGTATCGGGCCCATAAACTAAATTAATTTTTTCAGCCGCTTTGGCTGCTTTGTCGCCTTGATCGAAGAAAAATTGTAAAATATAGCGAATTTTCTCTTTGCTGGTGTCCATTTTTGACGAGTGCTCACAACGTACCGAGTCAATCAATCGAAAAACTCTCGAAGACAAACTTTTAGCGCGAATAAACTCGTTTTCAGCGCTGTGTAGTATGACATAATTCGACACGTAACACTAGTACTATGGGCAATAACGCCATCTCTTAGATAAAAACCGAACGAAATTTTTACTTTACCTAATATGTTATTTGGTCCAACTTAGATGATAGGATAGTTATTATTTAAATTAATGGTCTCAATAATTGATAATTTATAAAAAACTGATCATCAACGTTGATTGTTGCAAACGTTGCCAGTTATTCCTCGCTCTACTTTTGCAGATGAAATTAATGCATATCTAAAACAATCAATTTTATGGAGAAATGTTGAAACACTCAGACTTACAAAAAAACATGCGAGCACAACTCAAAAATTATCCAACAGCACAAGAATTTTCTAAGCAATTATTGAATCTTGAAAATGGTAAAATAGAATTTCATCAAGATACTGAACATATTAGATTGCCAGATAATTTCTGTACTGTCGTTCAAATTAAAAATGAACTGACTGAAAGTGTCTTCCCAGACATAATAAATAACTATTTAAATCATGACTGGCTTAGTAATCGTGCAATTTCGGCAGCGAAAAATGTTTAGGTTGATCTGATTAACTACCAGCTACAACAATTATTACCAGATAATTAAATGTCATTTAAGTCTATCGATGCTACTGTAGAAAACGACGAGGCAGTCAATTTGTCAATGGAATTTTTAAATTCTTTAGACATATCAGGGATGCGACCACACAATCTTCGATTGAAAATTGGATTACAGATTATTTTACTGCGTAATTTAAACCCTCCTGAACTATGCAACGGTACGCGTTTGGTGATCAAAAGAATCACTAAAAACATTCTTGAAGCAACTATTTTAACAGGAAAGTTTAAAGGAGAAACCGTTTTGTTACCAATGATATCATCCGATTCTCCCACACCATTTAAAAGGCTACAGTTTCCCATTCGTTTAGCTTTCGCGATGTCTATAAAAAATCTCAAGACCAAACAAAGTCTATTTGCGGCTTAGACTTGGAAAACTCATGTTTCTCCCATGGGCGTGTTCACATGTACGAAGACCATCAAGTTTATTTGTCTTAACAAAGGACCGATTGACCATAAATATTGTACATCGGTTGATGCTTCATTGAACATCAACTGTGATTTATTACGATTAAAGATATTTAGAGTATATATTATATATCAAACAAAAATATTTAAAGTATTTATTAAATAATAATAATAATAATTGCCGCTTTGTAACCGCTGAAGCGATTTTCGGCCGAGCTCCTGCTCTAACTTGTGGTTTTGCGTCTTGATAGTTTTCCAACAAATGGAGGGACCTACAGTTTATACTATGCCGCCTCCGAACGGCTGGGGGTTTTTTTACGAGGAGTCTTTATTTCATGTCAATCCACTCGGAGGGGTGGACAGTCCCTACCGAGGGGCGACCGCAATTAGAAAATTTGAGCTTATTTTTTTATTTAAATTAATTTTCCAAAACTTTTGGATGTTGATGGCACCGGGATTTGAACACGAGTCTTCCGAATGTCAGTACGCAATACTAACCACTCGGCTACCACACATTATTAAATAAACTTTATAAAAATGGAATGCTAATTTGTGTTAAATTTTGTCTTTCAAATTCTTCTTAAATCACTCAGCCACAGCAACGCGTGGCGGGTTTGCTAGTATTATATAAAAACAGAGAACATACTAACTATTGTAACTAACTGATAATAGTGTTATTAAGGTGAACCAATTTTTTTATTGGAATATGCAGTCCTAGCTGCTTCTAACTGTTGGCCAACGCAACAAAACGAATGCAACTGGAACTTACCTGAAATGCTTTTCACTTCCTTTCATCTTTCGTCCAACTTATAATGTAATGACAAATTTTCAATTTGGGCAGATAGTGTTGTTTTGATTGACGTTGATAAAACGAAAGGGCATTGGATAAAACTACGTTTTTAGATTTTGTCATTTGCGGCACTTTTCTTTTAATGACGGCTCTAACTCCATCAACGGCTCCATTTCCGTGAGACCTAGCAAAAAAAATTCCATTCCACTTCCAAAGTTTTCAAAATAAATTTATTTTTAAGTTGAGCGCAGCTGATGGGATATACAAATTTTTGAAGAACGCCAATAAATTTTTTAATTTCGATTAAAGGGTTTAAAATAAAGATAAATGCTTCAAGGTTTTTATGCGAAAGTTTACCGTTTATAACTGCAAATGACTCGAGAAGCACCCGTCAACCAAGCTACGCAAGTAAAAATTGTTACCTGACGATAGCTGAAATAACCACTTTTTATTTCGTTTCAGTGCGACAACCTATAATTCTCGGCAAAATCAATGTGAAGGTCGAGCTAGTAAGGCTTTAGATGAATTCTCTTTCTACAAAAAAATATAAAATGGCTTCAAAATAAAGGTAAGTTAGTTTCCGTTTCAGTGACTAACTCGGATAAGTTTGAAATTATATTTGACAGAGCTTTGTGATTATCTATTTTACCACGGCTTACAGTTCCTCTTTTTCCTTTTTCTCGACGCAGTTTTTACTCATCTACATTCAAACATCTTATATTTTAAATACATATACAAAAACAAATCAAAATATTATCGAAAGAATTTTTTTTGCTACAAACTTTAAATAAGCAGAGAGAGCAAATCGTTGATTATTTTCCAGCATATTTTTTTTAAATCTAATTTGCAATACGAATATATTTGATCCAAATTGTACAAATATTTTCTATGCACTGGTAACAAATGTTCTTTCTCAGTATCGCACGCGACATCAAAATGTAGTGTAAAACAAAGATAATTGGCAATCGCATCGTCTTGTACATTTTGCTTATATGCTTTCCATATAAGACGGGATTCGAAAAGACATACGAGTATGTACCTATGTCAATGCAAAATGTCTCTCATCAAGATTATTAACCAAAGCAAAATACGCAAAGAATTGTTAAAAATATAACTTTCGCACTGATTCGACCATACATACAATTGTACAAAGTATACGGAAAATGTGTTAAAAACCTTAAAAAATGACTTTCACAAAGTTTTTTTTTGTTATATATAATCAAACACGTACACAGACATAGATGCATCTCAATATCCAAAACATCATGATAAACAGAAGGAAGACACCACAGGAACTTGCCACAAGTCATCATACAACAGAGCAAAGCATCAGCCACTACAGCAACTGCAATACAAACAACACCCGGATGCAGGACTTGGGAAACAACGCTGCCGCCAATAAAAGAGTAAAAAAGGAACTTTCATTAGTTCGTGGATATCGTGCTCTGATTCCTCAAGTTGATAATTGAACTGATCATCTTGTTGGAGTATAAGGTTGTGCAACAATTAGCAGCAGAGGATCCATTTGTTCACTTTTTTCATTCCATTTTCACCTTTAATTTTTAGTCTGAAGCTTTTTAAACTGTCAAACCTTTCTTTAAGCATGCCAAAACAGTGCTCAATTCGAGAGAGTAGCATACCAAAACAGTGCTCAATTTTAATTCTATAACCACTGATTGTTTTGTCAAAAAATGCTTTTTGGCTGTGTTAGTTCTCTGGAAATTTCTTGAAACGGTGCTATAAGAGTACGAAATAATTTGTTGGCACTGCACCTGCGATCAATTCAGTACCATTAAAAAATTTTTCAACTTCATTCGATAATTCGCAGTTATTATAAAAACGTACATCGTGCACTCTGCCTGGATAGCCTAACTCCAAATGTCTTATTTGCAGTCTATAATCGCACGCAGCTTGAACCTTAAGAGAGTACATGTGCTTCCGTGAAAGTACGCTTCGGGGTCTTGTGAAGTTTTTCCGCAAATGGAATTCCGGTACAAACAACGTAGCCTACGCAATGAGGTAATTTATTCCATGCTTCTGACGCGAGCATTTTGCGTTCACCGATATTTCGCCAAAATAGGTAGTCATCTTTGCGTTTTAACAGCGCATTAAAGATTCTTTAAGTTAAATTCTTAAATTAAAAATCTTTGATATTAAGTATGTGAAAACAATAACGCACTCTAACCTGACTCCCTTATTCCAAACAATCCAGCAATTTTCGAGAGAGTAGCACCTTTTCACCGCTTGAGCCAAAGCAATATAATACAAATGCGAGTTGCTTTCATCGAGTTCCCACAAAACCTCTTTTAAAAATATTTTACATTTAGGTACAATATTTTGAGCGAAGTGTAGGCATTATCTGCATTATGCACCCAGGGCCAACACAGTTAAAAGTTCCTCCAATATTTCATTTTGTTTTTTCTTTACTCCATTGAAATGTAATGTAATATAAATTCATACCTTCGTCCTCACAAAAAAAGTCTAAAGTCATCAAATCATTTAACGCTAATATTTCCAATAATTTAATAAGTTTTTGTTTTTCACTTATTGTCGGCATAATTAATTTTTATTTTTGATAAATAGAAAACAGCTGTCTTATAAGAATTCTGTAAATGGGCCGCTCATTTAATCATAGTGGCAATTTCTCAATTTTGCCATTATTACACATTAAATGAGTAACACTATTGTTTATGTACATACATATCTATTTACATATGCAAATAACTTTTGTTTTTTCAACATAAGTAAAAATATGCAAACTTACAAAATATACTTGCTTTTTCCAATAGCAAGAATTTAAGTAACGCGATCTTGAAAGTTGTTGAATTCAATTTCGAATTTGAGTAATTAAAAATTTAGTATATCTACATACATACATCCAAGAGAATTATTTACAACACTTCCCCAATAGTGTTGAGCTTTTATCCAAAGCATAACAAAAACCATTGACACTCTTTTTTGTTTTTCAGCAAATTCTAACGCACTACACTCTTACATTGTTTGTATTGCATTTAAAGAGCAGCATAAACTCCCTTCAGGACTTGCTTTTCTGTTTTCTTTTGTGCTTTCTGAAGCACAGCTTCAGCATAACAGCGAACACACAATCGCATATATACTGCAGCCACTCAGTGCATTTAAAGATCAGTTGATCTACTTCGCTCTTCCCCAAGCTGAAGCATTGCATTTGAAGTATATGTACAAATACCTATACATACATATGGTACATATACTGCATTACCCCATAGGTAAAAATTTTGGATTCACTGAATAGGAAAGCGGAACACAACTACTCCTAAATGTATGATTACTACTTGTTCACTACAAAGTGAATACTCGTTTAAAGACAAGA
This sequence comes from Ceratitis rosa, assembly GCA_037013455.1. Lineage (NCBI taxonomy): Eukaryota > Metazoa > Arthropoda > Insecta > Diptera > Tephritidae > Ceratitis > Ceratitis rosa. Next base: position 1,198,646 of record JAWMAG010000036.1, on the reverse strand, counting down.
AATTTTAATTTAAAAAATTTAAAAATGCATTAAACTGCACAACGCCGCATGATCAAAGCCCACGGCCTTGATCTCATCCCAGATACCATCAAAGAAATCTCCAATGTAACTTAAGGCACAACCCGCCACTAATGCTGCTTCTCCCCACGTAGCAGTTAAAAGCAAAATGGAGCATCAAGCCTCAAAATGCAAGCCACACTACCCGTGTGCGCAAATATTTGACACAACAAATGATGGGTTACTATTGTATGATATTGTGCCAGATTTACCTCTTCTCCATAGATGAAGTTTCAGAAAATCTCCTGAAAATTAAAAATAATTCTCTTGACGATTGGTATAAACGTATCCAAGACGCATACGATGTCTTATTCCAAGAAGACAAAGAAGAACTCCCCGCGAATTTTCTTACGCTGGTGGAAGGAAAGATACTTTTGAAAACACTATAGCAAAAATTGCTGAGCAACTAATGTTAATTAGTACAGTGAATCAACCAATGTCTAGTTCTCAAATAGAACACAGGCACAAATAGTTGAACAGCCGGAAGTATATATCCAACTTCCGCCATGTGACATTGAAACATTTTATGATGAATACGATTAGGGGCCGTCTTTCCGAGAGATGTTCGCTGCCATATATATAAGCCACCCCCTGTTATCTCCAGCTTTAAAATTTTCTCCGGTATAAGACAAGAGGCAAAGCAGAAGATATAGTTAAACGATTCGCTTTAACTAATGACAAATTCCAATTGGCTTGGGATGCTCTCCATACCCGAAATGAAAACAAGCGCCAATTAGTCGACAATCAAGTCATAACATTATTGAACTTACTCAAAGTTCGAAAAGAAACTAGTGAAGAATTTATTGATTTGTTTTCCACAATCACAAATACTTTATCAGTGTTCGAAACTCTCGGCACACCCACTGAAAGCTTGGACTCAATTCTGGTGAATGTGTGCACATCCGCTTTGCCAGGAAATTCACTAATGATATAGGGAACATTCTCTCGCATCCCGAAAGCAATGCTTCCCCATGGCAACAAACGAAAGAGTTCCTATACAGGTATTAAAATTATGAAATTAAAGAATCATCGCAAGCAATTTAAGAAATTGCCGATACCCCAACGGTATAAATTTGTAAGAAATAACAACATTTGTACACATTGTCTTACGTTGCACCATACCCTTAACAGTGTACAGCACATAAGCCCAACTCATGGGCATGACCGAATTAGTAAAAGAAATGCGCCCTTGGCCTACCCGAGTCAAGATAGAACAAAAAGGCGCACTTGACCTCCCCGAGTCAAGACATACAAATAAACACAACTTTGACATCCGCGAGTCAAAGTATACAAAAAACTGTGATGATCACCCCAGATCATAATTCCCAATCAGTCAGCATAGGTATATAACATGCATTCGCACTACTCACCCCATGAGAAAATTTGCATACTCTGATCACACCTAGATCAGAGTTTTCCCAAGTACACATTACAAACATGTTCTACAAGTCCCATAGAACAAGCTGCTATCGGCAGCATGACACGGTCATGTCTGCATCATCAAAATATTTTTTATTTATTTATTTATTTAAAAGAGATACAATTTTTAATAATTATTCCACTTACAAACTAAAGCACTGGCTGCTAGGGACTTCGGCTTATATTAAACTAATGTGAGCGTATTATACATTGTAAAGTTATTAAAGTACCAGCAATAGAAATTTATTCTATAATTAAAACACAGCAAAAAAGTGATAATAATATTTCATATCTGTTAATGTTTTTTTTATTATATATATATGCTTATTTTACGAAGTGTTACAAATTTTTCAAATACAATAGTTTAATCTTACGGTCACTTGGGAGTTTAAGATGATCAGATGGTTTAGAGTTGTTGAATATTCCACTTCTTATTTTTTTTTCAAAAGAAGTTCATGGGTAGAGAGTGTGTGCCCAATGCAAAGACGCATAGATGTTCTTATACTCCAGGAATAGGGATATGAAGGGTAGACTGGTTTTGTCCCTGACATGTTAAAATATTTGTAAGGATGGTTTTGGCTACTTCACCCGTTTACGAATTTGTCGCTGAAAACTTGGTTAGCTAAACTTTTAATATCGTTATCGGAGAAGTGCCCAGCACAAGGTTGTTTAGCTCTTTTATCAGCTATTTCATTGCCTTGGATTCCTATGTGCGCTGGTACCCACATTATTTTTATTTCATTGGAGTTTTGGAACAGAACGTTTCTGATCTTTATTATAGTGGGGGTTTCGTTTGCTGTCACAGCAAATAATTGTTTTCCTACCATGTTGTGATGAAAAAACTATTGCTTCTAGTAGGGCAGCGGCTTCGGCTGTAAATGCAGAGCAGTATGATGGAATAGAGAATGCAGCGATGGCTAGGTGCTATCATATGTTTGTCACAGCAAATGCAGTACCGGTGTCTGATTTAGATCCGTCTGTATATAATACATCCCAACCTATTTTGTGATGATCTCGCATTTCATTATGTAGTTGGTGATATTCATTATTGGTGGTTGCATTCATACGCTGGTTTGCAAGGTATTAATAAATGATGATGTCGCAACTGGCTTTTAGCGCAGTGCCCGTATATTGAAAGTCCATAGCCTCTTTTTGACAGTAGTAATGCCTTGGTAATATTTACAAATGTATTTGTATGACATAAGGAGTACTTAGAGGACATAAATTTTATAATGTTAAGTCTAATACATAAGCTTATTTACAATATTCTTTAAATGACATACTTTTATCAAATATTAAACCTAATATTTTTAAGGAATTAGTGTGAGGGATTTCAATGTTACAAAAGAGGGATGGAAAGGAGCACTGGTGTTTTCTGTAGATGTGAAAGGTGGTGCATTTGTTTGTGGAGATATTGGCTCCAGATTTTTCAGACCATTTGCTGATTGCGTTTAAAACTTTAAGAAATACCTATATGTTTCACTTGATGGTGAATGGTTGGACTGGAATATGTGAGTCAACTATAAGAGCTTTTGGGGGTAGGTATACTTTTCATTTAAAACATTTTCTTTTTTAAGAGTAAATCTGTGTCATTGTTTTCTTCTTTTTCTCTTTCGTTTTCGTTTGTTTATTTGTCTGGTATATTGTTATTGTTGTAGCTAGTTTGATCAGCGTTATTCAGGTTGTTCTTTTCTTGAATAGTGTATGTTTTTTGTTGTGTTATGTTAGCTAAGAGGTAGTGGTTGAAGTTTCTTTAAAGGTGGGGGATTTGCGTTTTATGGTATATGTTGCATTGCTTCACACATAGAGCATTCGTCGTCTGTTTTTATTGTAATTATTTCTTTTATTTGTGTATACTTGGGACATGACTTGCTGGAGGCTGGATGATTACCTGAGCAATGTGCGCAAAAATTTCGTGAACAAGGCGAAGTAGAGTGGGGTGGGATGCACATTCGTCCCAAAAAGGGGCATTTGACTTGCATCATTAGGTCGTGTGTCCAAGAAGTTGACATAACATCTCATACAATTATCGGAATACGGTCTTACCTTATTAGTATACGATGAAATTTAAATTTGGTAAACGGTACATGTCAAACGTAAGAAGAATAACATCTCTTGGAATTGGTAAATTGTTAATATATTTAGGGAATTTTTGTTACAACTGTTCTTTCAAATTCTCTATAATTGCTTTATCTGGTACTTTTTTTTAGACATGTACCCTTTACATAAATTAGGTTCTTGTTGTAGTCAAATTTTATTTCGCAAGCTCCGGATAATATTTTTGTAGATATGAACTTTTCGGCAATATGAGTGTTTTTTACGCATAGCAACAAACTACCATCTCTCAGTTCAGATATGTTAATAATTTCAGAGCTTATGTTTTTGAGAGCTTTATGCACTGCAAAACATGACAATTTATTCAAGAGCTTCGGTATTCACAGCAGTTACTACCAAATATTTGGGATTGTCTTTTTCACTGTGGGTTAAATGGGAAAATCTTTCATTAAAATATGTTTACTTTTTTTTGTTGGTTTTGAACTTGAAGATAGCAGACAAACCTGTTATCTCCAAGAGAGAGGCTCCTGGAAGGCATTGTTTATTTTCTTCTCTTATCACTAATAAATGTCTATATTTTATCAAGAGAAAAATAGGAAAAGTATTTAGCGCACTACGCAGAATTAGGAAAAAGAGAAGCGAAAGAAGGTCACTCAGAACACTGTCGACACAAGCATACACAACGAATATCAGTCGATGACTGATCAAAATTTTAATAAACTGAAAATTAAGAACCGGCACTTTTCGCCGACGTATAATTTCCCCTTTTTCTTTCCAGGAAACGGACAGCCAAATTGAGTCACCGTTTCCCATACCCAGAGAACCTGTAATAGTTCCAAAGAAAAATCCACAGCGGAAATAACATAAGGAACCACAGAGTGAACCAGCACTATACACGGCTTCCACAAAATCTTTGTTTCCAACGCACCACCCAACGGATTTAATTCAGCACTTCGTGTAGGATGGCCCAGTATGTTTAAGCATGCTCTTAAACAGGACAGCACCCTAATATTGTGTGCGCACCCTAATGAGGCTTCTTCAGCACATGCAGCTATATAAGCCTTGATTGCCAAGAAATATATGAGATTGCTTACTAACTCATCGACAAGAGCGCACGGTGCGACCGTTTTTTCAAATAAAATAAAATAAAATATATACCATATGTAATAAAATCATATAGAAGCATTTATACAACAAATACATAAATACCAAATAAAATATTTGTTTCCATATTTTGTAAATAATTAAAACAAACCGTTATAGGCGCCATTTATAAATATTGTATTAATCAATCTTAAATAAAGCATTGTACAATTAAATCCAATACGCGAGTGTCTTAATTTCGGAAGGCTTATGGCTTGACTTGACAATTTTTTTTAGCAATTTTTTGCATCCAAATATTCATTATTATATTAGGGCTTGTGTTCTTTAATTATCAATTTGCCATAACTTTGAGCAACAGCTTATGCTTCAAAAAATTTACCATCAAGTTTTATAACGGGATATTTTATATGAGTAACAATTATTATATGGCGGCCGCGATAGCCGAGTGGTTAGCATTGCGTACTGACATTCGGAAGGCTCGGGTTCAAATCCCGATGCCATCAACATCCAAAAGTTATGGAAAATTTATTTAAATAAGAAATTAAGTTAAATTTTCTAATTGCGGTCGCCTCTTGGGAGGGAATGTCCAACCCTCCAAGTGTATTTCGGACATGAAATAAAGGCTCCTCGAAAAAACAACCGTCAGCCGTTCGGAGGCGGCTTAGTATAAACTGTAGGTCCCTCCATTTGTTGGAAAAACATCAAGATGCAAATATACAAATTGGAGGAGGAGCTCGGCCGAAAATCGCTTCAGCGGTTGCAAAGCGCCAATTAAGTCGGTTATTAAACTTCAAAGTTTGGTGTCAGTTATATGTTCTAACTTCTTCTCCAGTTTTGCTAAAATTGAAGTCTGTCTGACTGATGTCTGCAAAATATTTTGTAGTTCATTTATCAAAAATTTGTTTCTTCCTTTGAAAATTTCTCTAGCTTTCTTACTGTTTTAGTCAATTGAGTTATAGCTTTGAAACTTTCTGAGCTTGTGGTAAATCAATCAATTTATTATTTGCCAATGCTATATCGTCGCCACAGCGGAATGCCGGGGTTCGAGTCCTGGTTCGACCAACATCCAAAAGTTATAGAAAATTAATTAAAATACAAAATTAAGTTAATTTTTCTAATTTAGGTCGCCTCCTCGGCAGGTAATGTCAACTCCTCCAAGTGTATTTCTAGCATGAAATTAAGGCTCCTCATAAAAACCATCACCCGTTCGCAGGCGGCTTAGTATAAACTGTAGGTCTCTCAATTTGTTGGAATATATATATATCGTAAACACGAAACCCCAATCGAAGACGATGGAACACATGTTTCATTGTCCAACAATGAAGAGGTTTGAAAAGTAATCGCTTGCTTGAAAAATAACAAAGCGGTGGGGGACTAATACTTCTTTGCAAAATATGGTCGGATGACAGCATGCCTGACGAATGTAACCTAAGTATGCTATGCCCATCCCAAAAATAAGGGCGATCCTTTAATCTGCGCCAATTGCCCTGCGATAAGCCTTCTCAATATCGCATATAAGAGCGTATTGTGTGAAAAACTCGCCGTCAACAATCTGATTGGACCTTATCAGTGTGGCTTTAGACCTGATAAATCAACCATTGACCAGATATTCACCATGTGCCAAATCTGGGAAAATACCCGTGAAAAGAAGATCGACACACACCACCTCTTCATCGATTTTAAAGCAGCATTCGACAGCACGAATAAAGGTGCCTCTACGTCGCTATGTCTGAATTTGGCATCCCCGCAATCCGGTTATGCAAACTGACGATAAGCATCGCTAAAACCTCCGTCAGGATCGGAAAGGACTTCTCGGAGCTGTTTGATACCAAACGAGGTTTCAGACAAAGTGATTCCTTATCGTGCGACTTCCTTAATTTAATTTAATGTACAGTTGTCAGCGTACGAGAGCAAGAGGAAATATCTCCTGTCATCAAGCAAACAGTCATCGAATTCGCGACTCGGCTTCCGCGTCACTGATTAGGTTTTGCGTAATATTTAGGGTTCTTTGCAAGTTGGAGACGGCGAATACCGCAGCCGATGGAACGATGATCTGTACGAGTTATAGGATGACAATGACATAGTTCAGCGAATCAAGAAACACCGGCTACGCTGACTACCTTTGAAAATATTCGATTCAGTACACCCGCTGGTCGGAGCAGAGGAAGAGGATGATTTCCACTCCATTGGAAAGCCCATTTAGAGAAGCACCTGGCTGTACTTGGTATTACCAATTGTAGTCAAACAACGAAAAGAAGAAATAAATGGCTTGTTATACCATTTAATCTAAGTACTGGATATGTTTGTGGGCGTAATGTAAACATAACGTGTTTACACTTTGCTGAGTGACTTTAATTCTCCAGTTTGCCAGTTATTGTTGGATTAGAAGTAAATGGTCCTCAATAGCTTTTGATGCTTTTCTAGGAAAATTATCACGGCATAATATGTCTTGTCATCCGCGAAAGTGGATTTTAGAACTTTTCGGTTTACTGGGATGTCTTTAGTGTATGGTATATATAGAACCAAAAACGCTACCCAGCAATACTCCTTGAGCTCGAATGCATTCCTTATTTCATTAGTGATTCGGTTTACTTGTTCTATAGTACCATGTTTTTCACGAAAATGGAATTTGTGTTCAGGTTTCATTTTGTCACGATGAAGGAAATGAGATCTTGAATAGCAGAATACCTTCAAATAATTAGGGGAGACAGTGTAGTATGCTTATTGGTATGTAAGAAGACGCCTTTGTGTGCTCTTTACATGGTTTGACAGTCATTAATATCTGCGACTAGCCGGCAACATTATTAGTTGCATCATTGGGCGGAAACACCTCGCCTAAATGTTTAGCAAAACAATTTGCCTTTTCTTCATTACTACGCGTTCAGCTATCATTTATGTTTCTGATTGTGTGTGAATATTTTATGGTAGAATTTAACGTCAGTTTTGCTATATATGGTTTGACATTATGGCCTTCTGCTTGCTTCAGTACACTTTTCATTTTTTTTCTTTTGATTTTAATCTTAACTTTGAGAAAGGAGAGCGAAATGCCTCTTTTCACAGGCAACCATTTTTTATTATTTTTTCCGCATTACGTATTAATACTTTTCCTCTTTTGAGTCGGTAACGTTACTAGAGGCGAGTATGTTATTGAACTCTTTAATATGTTTATCAATATCATTTTTACTGTTCCAAATTTGGGCTAATGTTAATGTGAGTTCCCGATTGTCTGTGATTTTAAATCTAGTAAATGATGGAGAAATTTAATTCTTGTCATAATTATTCAAAGCTACAGAGATAGCTTGTAGATAATTAGTGGCATCTGGCTGTAAGATACAGTATTTAAGGTGGATTTTTAGAAGTACCACAGCATCGGGGTGGTTTGTAGGATACAAGATGAATCCAGGTATATACAAATTACATTATATTTATCTGTCTGATAGAAATCGTGACACCATTCGCATTCCAAAACCAAATATTAAAGCCGCTCAGTTTTTACCCATGAACATTTGGAATATAGGTATTGTTGAGAGTTTTTATTAAGTCTTAAGTCTTGTTTTACGCAGTCGACATGAATTGTGTCATGTATAGGATAAAGTTTAAAACCATTGCTTCAATACCTCCATTAGATTGATTCTGCTTAGTTCTTTAAAACCAATTGATTTGAATTTTGTTTTTGCAGATCTGGGACGGGTTTAGCAGTAGTATTTTCTACAATTTGGATTTGAGGTTTGTTTATCATTTCACTTCGACAAGCATGGATAGACCACTTCCTAACAATTTTTTTTTATTGTATTCACCTTAAACGTTAGCTGGGGCACTTCGTTTCTATTAAGTAAATATATTTATAATAGATTTATTATTAAAACCTGGTTCTTAATGAGCCTTTTTATTGTTTCCGGCTTGACCGAGCTCTTCAGTTGGTATGAGTAATAGTTTTTATTAAAGGACAATTATAAATTTATAACTTGAGCTACGTTCGCGCAGGTAAATTGGTGGAGGTTTGGCATTACCAAAGTGGAAAAACAAAAGTCCGATAATGAATTCAATTCCGAAATTTAAAATGTAGGATTTTATGCTATCCTTATCCATCTTTATTTCGTATTTTATCCTAATGACCTTAGTCTTCATTAACATGTTGTGTTTTGTATCTTGCTTTTAACTTATTTCTTTCGCCCATGCCTTCTTCACAATTCGTATTGTAGGCATTATAATATCATGTAATCTTTTTTATACTTTTTAGACACCTTGCTATTTGAATTATTGTTAAATATACTCTTTAGGTATACTTGACCATTTGCTTTGAATGTTTTGGGTCACTATAGAATATTTCGATATCCATTCCTTGAGCGAATGCGCTGATATGAAACTTGGTTCATAATCGACTGGAACTTTTTTTTAAGTTCCGGAAAGCTTTGAAATGCTGCTAAAACCTTTTCACCCTTATTACTTCTTTCCCTCAATGTGTTTAAAAAATAGGTATATTAAGGCAAAACATTTTAATTTTGTGAATAAAATACTATATCTTGTTTGGAATTGATTCCTGTTGTGGCCATACTTATTTTTATTACAAATGTCACAATTTCCTACATATTCTTTAAATTTTTTTATGTAATATTTCGGGCCAATAATATTTTTGGTAATTTTGATTCAAATTTTCTTGGTAACTTCTATGTGGTTTTGCATGCGTTTATTCAATTATAATTCTTTCCATTTTTATGTCGACAGCAAAATTTGTTGTATACACAAAGTTATTTGTGAATTTTTCTTTTATTTTCCCTTGTATTCGGTAGAGAATTTTCACTGTGCAATGAATCCCTGTAACTATATTTGGCCCAATATATGTCTTTAATATTGTGATTAAATTTTCAACAGTATTGTATTCAATACCAAATTCTTAAAGTTGTTCATGTTTTGTGAATCTATTGTTAAAAATCAAAATTTGTTGTTTGAACTTCTTTAAAGGTTTTTTGCATCTGAGGGTGGTTGCTGCTTTCAGCGGAATGTTGTGTTATTTTGTTTGAAGAATCGTTAGATAAATTGTTAAGAAATTGTCTTGGAAGTGCGTCTGCTACCACATATGTTTTATATAAGCCTAGTATTTTAATAATTTTTAGTGTATTAATAATTTTTGCTCCATAATTCTGAAATACCATATAAATAATTTCTTAATTCCAATTAATGAGATTAAGATCCTCCTCAGAAAAATTTTTTGTTAATTGTATTTTTACATAATCTTTTCTACGTTTTCTGTAATATCCAGTCATTTCTAGTAGGAACTAATAACTTTCACGTTGTGCCTTTAAAAAAAGGTACCATCGATGAAACAAAAATCCAAACTTACAGCGAAAAAACTTCACGCAAATTGTAAGCTTTCTATCGACGAGTAATAAAAATTATTACTCATATCAACTCAATGTCTGGCAACTCTTGCGAGTGCAAAGTGAAAGTGACTGTGCTCTATATTTATTTTAAATTTTTAAATAAAATATACTGTGCAAACTACATAAACTAATTCAGGCAAGTGACTCCTCTGAAACTGAACAAAGTGAAGTGAAAGTGAAACCTTGTAAATAACAAAGTGTGTTGCAAAATCCACTGGTTTTTTTTTCGGGACTAAATTGGTCATTTTGTAAAAATGGGACTAAATCGGTCACCACAACGCGGAAACGTTAACCAAAGCCAACAGCAACAACAAGCGCCACAACAACAGCACCAACAGCGAACACAACGATTTGAAAATGAGCCCTCTGCTCTTGTAGTCCCTTCTAGGACTACTTTACCAGCCCCTTCATGGGCTCAATCGCCGATTACCGCAACTCCTCCAGCTCCTTCTAGAGTCGAAACGCAAGACTTTACCGAAAATAGCGCTGCAAAGAAAGTAGTAATTCAAACGGGAATCGATCGCTACATTCTTGTGAAAAGGAAACGGTCACCCCAAAAAAATAGTGAACAAAATCAATCCAAAATTGTCAAAACTACAAGAGAAAAAGACAGCATGAGCAATAATCGATTTCGAATGCTTTCTGATGCTGATGATCAAGTGCGTGTGCAGAAAACGACCAAACCGCCGCCAATTTATCTTAGAGAAGCGAACTCTAGCAACCTTGTCAACAAATTGGTAGATCTAATTGGAAAAAATAACTTCCATGTAGTCCCAATTAAAAAGGGAAATATTCAGGAAGTGAAAGTGCAAACCTACGGAGAAGATAGCTATCGCAAGGTGGCAGATAAAAGAAAAGGAAAAGAAGTCCTTCTATACCTTCCAGCTCAAAAGTAGTCGTAGCTTAGCAGTCATCCTAAAGGGCATTGAACACAGTGTAAGCCCCTTGGAAATAGAAAGTGCCTTGAAAGAAGAAGGTTTCAGGGTTAGAAACGTATTCAACATCAAAAATAAGGCTAACATACCTCAGCCAATGTTTAGGGTTGATATTGAGCCAGATTTCCAGCTCTTAAAAAAGGGAGAAGTTCATCCCATTTACAAACTGCGGTACCTTCTTCACCGTCGTATTTCCGTGGAAGAACCACATAAGCGAACAGGTCCTGTTCAGTGCCATAATTGTCAAGAATTTGGCCATACGAAGCGATATTGCACTTTACAAAGTATATGTGTCATTTGTGGAGATTTACACAGTTCAAAAGACTGTATGAAATCTAAAACAACCCCTGAGTCTAAAAAATGTAGCAATTGCGGTGAAAATCACACCGCCAATTACAAGGGTTGTCCAATATATATTTCTCTAAAAGGCAAGGGCAGCAAAAAGGCTTCTAGCAACTTTCCTGCCTCTCAGCCTCAATCAAAAGCTACCGAAACAAAGCCTACTAATACCAACTTTATATCCTACGCCCAAGCTTTAAAAGGTGTACCTCAGCTCACAACGCAAGAAACGTCAATCCCGTCCGTTCCGTCTGTTAACTCACTTGAAAATACGCTAAACTGCTTTATACGCATGATGCAAGAACATATGACATCAATGCAAAGTATGATGCAAGATTTAATTCGAAATCAAAATCTCCTCCTTCAAGCGATATTGTCTAAGCCATGAACGACCTTAAGATATGTTATTGGAATGCCAACGGCTTGGTCCAACACAAAAATGAATTTCAACTCTTAGAAAATCAAGCAATAGATATAATGCTAATCTCCGAAACTCATTTGACCAAATTTAACAACTTCAATATTGATAAATTTTTGTTTTATGACACCAAACACCCTGAAGGGAAAGCGCGCGGTGGAACTGGAATACTTATCAGGCAAAAAATTAAACATTATATAATGGAAGAGTACTGTAAAGACTACCTTCACGCTACCTCAGTTCATATATATGATAATTCTGGTGGAATAAACATTTCCGCCATATATTGTCCGCCCCGATAAACATATCAGAAACTCAATTTACTGATTTCTTCTATAAACTTGGTAAACGGTTTCTAGTAGTAGGTGATTACAACGCAAAACATTCCTTCTGGGGATCTAGGTTAATATCTCCAAAGGGTAGAAATTTATATAAAGCCATTCAAAATAACGGTTTCGACGTTATATCTACCGGTCAGCCAACATACTGGCCAACTGATCTCAGCAAAAACCCAGATTTGATTGAATTTGGAGTAACTTTTCGACTTATTATCAGATCACTCGCCTTGTCTATGTTCCATTAACATAATTCCAGTTTTCAAGGACTTACAGCTAGGCTTAACCAATAAATTTACAAATTGGCTAAATACAGAAAATTCATCTAGCACTAATAGAAGACAAATTTTCAACGGTCTTAAGGGTAAAGACATTACAAGTTTGGTAACCAAAAAAAGACAACTAAGGAGAGATTGGCAGAGGTTTCGTTCCCCGGCCTTAAAAAATGAGCTCAATATATCCATAAAAATGCTTCGGGATGTCCTGAAACAAAAAAAAAGGAAAACGAATTTCAAAAGTCCGTACAATCTCTGTCAGCTACATCTGATACCAACTACTCTTTGTGGCGAAAGGTTAAGAGTTTCAAAAGTCCCGTCACTTTCGACCCTCCATTGAGAACTCACAATGGTGAGTGGGCTCGAAGCGACCAGGAAAAGGGTATCTTATTTGCCATGCATCTTTCCACTGTAATTACACCAAATATTGGATACAAATCTCTTCCAGAATTTCGTGCAAATCCAGATAAGAATTTTATTCAATTTAATTTTAAATCACTTAAAGATGTTATTACTAACGACATAAAGAAAAAGAAAGCTCCTGGATACGACAGAATAACGGGTGATATGATAAAAGAGCTTCCAAATGTGGCAATTAAACACATTCTTTGTATATTTAATAGTATATTGAGACTACACTATTTTCCTAAATCCTGGAAGCTTTCGGAGATTATTATGATCCCTAAACCAGGTAAAGATCCATCTTTGGTGGGCTCCTACAGGCCTATTAGCTTAATTACGGTATTCTCAAAAATCTTCGAAAAACTTTTATTAAAAAAAATATTACCGATTTTAGAATCGAAACAGACCATACCATGCCACCAATTCGGGTTTAGAGAAAAACACAGCACAATAGAGCAGGTGCATAGAATCGTAGCACACATAAGATCAGCGTTTGAAAACAAGCAATATTGTACTGCAGTGTTCCTCGATGTTGCCCAGGCATTTGACAAAGTTTGGTTAGATGGTCTATTATATAAGCTGAAAGTTACGCTTCCCGTAGAAATTTATGATGTCTTAGAAAGCTTTCTTATTGGCAGAAAATTGTTAGGCAAAAAAGTTACACCACCGAATCCTATGAAATATTTGCCGGTGTTCCACAAGGAAGTGTTTTAGGGCCCGTCTTATATTTAATTTATACGAACGATCTTCCCACAAACCGAAACCTCATCACATCAACTTTTGCGGATGATACAGCAATACTTAGTGTCCATTCAAACCCCATGACAGCCAGTTACAGATTACAAGAACATTTAAAAGTAATAGAAGAGTGGCTAACAACTTGGAGAATTAAAGTCAATGAGTCTAAGTGTATACAAGTAACATTTACCCTAAAAAAGACACATGTCCTTCAATCTCTATAAATGGGAATACAATACCCCAGAAAGAATTCGTTGCCTACCTGGGAGTTACATTGGATAAAAGACTTACCTGGAAAAACCACATAGACAAAAAGATTATTCAAACCAAATTGAAAATTGCGAACCTGCATTGGATTGTAGGCTCTAAGTCCAAACTAAGTCTAGAAAACAAAGTTTTACTTTTTAATATGCTAATAAAGCCATCTTGGATGTACGGGATCCAAATTTGGGGCTCAGCATCTAAATCTAGCCTGGATAGAATTCAAAGACTGCAGTCTAAAACCTTAAGATCAATATGCAAAGCCCCTTGGTATGTAAAAAAACTCCGCAATTCACAAAGATCTCGGGATTAAAACCGTCACCGAGGAAATAGAGAAACTGCTTAAAAATTACTCATTAAGGTTATCTAACCCCCCAAACTTTCTAGCTAAAAAATTATTACAGCAGAACTACCCTAAGCGATTAAAGAGAAAGGATTTACGTTTGAACTGTGACTAAGGGCTCTGCCGCATCCAATTATTCTACATCGGAGTTGCGCTCCGCATATATCCTTCACGATATTATAATTTACTTCAAATTATCCTTTATGACATATCTTTTGTTATGAGTGTTTGGTATACCTAATGATATCTATATAAACACATTCTTTGATAAATCTAAGTTATATTCGTAATTTATTGTACTTTGCTTACTTTGTTAATCTATACAGTGGTAATGATTAACTTGTTCTAGGAATAAGAATTAGCTTTAAGATTTTCGAAGTTATTGTTAGTTTCCAAAAAGGAAAGATTCAATAAAACATTATTCAAAAAAAAAAAAAAATATCAACTCAAGAGCTCGAAAGGCCTAACAGTTGTAATTAAAGGTATTGAATCCTCAGTCAAGTCAGACGAAATAAAAGAGGCTCTCGAAGAAAATGGTTTCAGTACAAAATCGGTCATAAATATACTTAATAGACACAAAGTACCCCAGCCAATGTTTAAGGTAGAACTAGAGCCCAATGCAAGCCAGTCAAAGAAAAACGAAACCCACAATTTAAAATATTTGCTACATCGTAGGGTAACAGTAGAAGAGCCACACAAAAGAAACGGCCCAGTACAATGCACCAACTGCCAAGAATTCGGCCATACTAAATCCTACTGCACGTTGCGCAGTGTTTGTGTAGCATGTGGGGACCTACATCCCACGTCTGAATGCACGTCAAAGTAAGATGATGCCACCATGAAAAAATGTAGTAATTGTGGAGGTAATCATCAGCTAATTATAGGGGTTGCCCTGTATATAAAGATCTAAAAGCTAGGTTGGCAAACAATATACAGACTCGACTCGATGGTAAATACACCTCAAATCCAATTTGTAGAAAAAGCTACGGATAAAACTGTTCCAAACTTGCATAATACGAATCCAAATAAATTATTTTACGCGAATGTACTGAAGAAAGATTCAGATAATGTTCCACAGAAACAATCTAATGGGGGTATAGAATCGATGATTTTAAACCTTACGCAGTGCATGACACAGTTCATGTCAACTATGCAAAGCATGATCCAAGACTTGATTAAAGCCCAGAATAATATGCTACAATTCTTCATGCAAAAAAAATGAGCGTACTAAACATTTGTTTTTGGAATGCAAACGGTGTGAACCAACATAAATTAGAATTGGCACGATTTTTAACAGAGTATGCTATAGACGTAATGCTATTGTCTGAAACTCACTTGACGGATAAATATAACTTTTATATACCTGGGTTCATATTCTACCCCACTAACCATCCTGATGGCAAAGCGCACGGCGGCATTGGAATACTCCTAAGAAACCGCCTTAAACACTGCGTCTTACAGCCTCACGCCACCAATTATTTACAAGCTACCTCTGTAACTTTGAATAATTATGGCAAAGAGCTAAATCTCTCAGCCATTTATTGCCCTCCAAAATTTAAGATCACAGAAAAGCAATTTAAGGAATTTTTTGATAATCTTGGGGATAGATTTATAGCAGGAGGAGACTATAATGCAAAGCATGTAAACTGGGCATCCCGTCTAATAAACCCCAAAGGCCGTCAGCTATACAATACCATTATAAACAAGCGTAACAATTTAGATTGTATTTCCCCAGGTCAATCAACACACTGGCCTACCGATCGGAAGAAAATACCTGACTTAATAGACTTTGCTGGCTCAAGAAAAATCGAAAGGCAACTTGTATCAGCTGTTACAGTTGCTGAGTTGTCTTCAGACCACTCACCAGTTCTAATAAAAATCTATGAGCGCCCGAAGACAGTTGCACAAAAATCAAGACTAACAAAGAGAGAAACAAACTGGCTAAAATACAAAAAATATACTAGTAGTCATATTAACATCAACCCAATATTGAATTGTGAAAACGATATTGATGACTACATTAATGAGCTCAATAATGTCCTTGTTTCTGCGGCAACCATAGCAACTCCAAAAAGTAAAAAGCCTATTTCGTGCCCAAAAATCCGAACAAATACAGAAATAGAAAAATTAGTAAAGAATAAGCGCCGTTTGCGAAGAGAATTACAAGAAAATCGCTCTCCAGCCGCAAAGTTACGGTTGAAAGCAGCAGAGAGGAAGTTGAAAAGTGCACTGAAGCAAGCAGAAGATCACAATGCCAAGGCATACATTGAAAAACTAGCGCCAGATTCTGCCAAAAAATACTCACTCTGGAAAGAACAAAAGAAATTTAAGCCTCCAATAGAAGTGAATATGCCAATCAGGGACCCAAATGGTAATTGGACACGTAGTAACGAAGAAAAGGCAAATTGCTTTGCAAAGCATTTAAGTAATGTATTCCAGCCAAATGACGCAACTAATAATTTTATTTTGCCGGAATTTGTAAAAATCAGGTGGCAATTAAAATATCAAGCCTAGAAGTGGTAAACGCGATACAGAAACTGAATCCAAAGAAATCTCCAGGTCACGACCTTATTACACCAAAAATGCTAATAGAGCTACCAAGAGTTGCACAAGCATTGCTCTCTGAACTCTTTAATGCCATTCTAAAACTAAATTACTTTCCAAACGCGTGGAAAAAATCGCAGATATTAATGATAGCCTAACCAGACAAAGACCATACACAGGCGTCTTCTTACAGACCAATAAGCGTACTACCCAATCTTTCCAAATTATTTGAAAAAATACGTAAAGCTCTGCCTGCTCAATTTTATATGATACTTAAGTCATACCTGACTAACAGACAATTTACAATTAAACAATCTGAATTTATCAGTGATGAGTATCCGGTAAACGCTGATGTTCCGCAGGGTAGCGTCCTTGGGCCTATTTTATATATTATATACACTGCAGACATCCCACTAAACCGAAAAGTGCAGACATCTACCTTTGCGGATGACACAGCTGTTTTATGCCGGGATAAATGCCCTAAAAGAGCAGCAAAAATGATTACTTATCATTTACTCCTCATCGAAGAATGGCTAGAAAACTGGAGAATTAAAGTTAATGAACAAAAGTGTAAACACGTTACATTTACTATAAGACCGCAATCATGTCCTGCAATTCGCTTAAATGGTATAAACATTCCCCAAGTAAATGATGTTACATATCTCGGTATACACTTAGATAGACGTCTCACTTGGAAGGGACACATAGAGGCAAAAATACTACACATGAAATTTAAAGCAGCTAGTTTAACTTGGCTTTTAAATAAAAACTCCGGTCTAAAAGCCTATTTCCACCACGCACTTCACTGCATTTAAGGCCTCTGTTAAGTGAATGAAATGTCAAACGTTTCCACCGAAAGTGAGTTAACTCAAACAGCTGATTTTTGTTTACATTTGCAGTTTGCTCGGCCGAAAAATCCCTTAACCGGTTACAAAGCGCACATTATATATACATAAATATTTGTTTTGCGCCAATTATATATATATATATATTGCGCATGCGCTGATAGTTTCCAGAGTCGCGTATATTTTTATGTTGAGGGGATCGTTTTCTATTCCACAATTGCTTTTTGTTTGTTTTTTATTTTTATTTTATTTTATTTTTTAAAGAGGAGAAGCATTCTCTTCGCCAATTACTTAATATATTTTTTTATGTCAATATTAATGCAAAAAGTAACTTTTG
Organism: Ceratitis rosa; assembly: GCA_037013455.1. Taxonomy (NCBI): domain Eukaryota; kingdom Metazoa; phylum Arthropoda; class Insecta; order Diptera; family Tephritidae; genus Ceratitis; species Ceratitis rosa. The sequence continues at coordinate 1,180,858 of JAWMAG010000036.1, read as the reverse complement.
CAGAAAAAATTTCAGCATGCAAAATGAAAGTCTGTCCCCTCATTAAATCCGGAAATACACGACTCTGGCAACAAGTATACCGAAACGTCCGAAATGTTTACATTAGTAGTGAGAGCATCGACTGTTAACATAACATTTTCTGTTAAATTACCGAAAGTAAGTTAACTCACTTTGAAAATTGAGTTAACACACTTTTACACAACAACAAACACATGGGAATTTCGCATTTAAATGCGATGTTTAAATGCATTCAAGCTAGACTGCAGTGAACGTCCGGTGGAAATAGGCTATAAAACTAGACTACAAAGTCCTCATTTACAACGCAATATTAAAACCAATTTGGATGTATGGTAGTCAACTGTGGGGTACGACCTGCGCAACTAACATTGATAAAATATAGAGGTTCAAAATTTTAAGAGCACTAACGGGCGCACCATGGTACGTTCGTAACGTAAACATTCACAAAGACCTTGGTATTTTACTGGTTAAGCCTGAAATTGAACGAAGTAGGACGAAGTACTTCACAAAACTGAGAAATCATCCAAATCCGCTAGCTAATGCTTTATGCAATCCAACAAGAAATTCCCGCCTGCAGCGAAGAGATGTTCCCGCCTTCTAAGGAGAGCGCCGTAATTTGAAAAGGGCTCAGAGTTACATAACTCGAGCTATCATGTTTGTAATTTAGTTTTTAAGATTTGTACACTTACTGTTAGGCTTATATTAAAGCAGATCCAGTAAATAAGTAAATTGTGTACAAAAAAAAAAAAAAAGTTCCAAAAATCTCCTTAATTGACGCAAAGTCGTTGTTATCGGAAAATTTGAAGTAGTTTCCACCTTTCTCGGATCAGTTTTGATAACATTATTTGCGAAAACATCCCCAAAAAATCAACTTCTTCACTATGAAATTTGCATTTTTCCAATTAATAATAATTCATTTCATATTTGCATTTCTCAATGTTTCAACTATTTACTTTACTCAAATGGTGCATTTTGCAACCCGAATAGCATTCTTAAGAACTCATTAATGCCATTATTCACTGAGAAAGTGGATTTTCTACATCACTCTCGTTGATGGAATCCTTGTGCTAAATCGTTAGTGGAAAAGTACATTTGTCTGCTCAATTTATCTGCATTAATTGCTTCATTTAATTTTTTTAAAATCAATTACCACTCCTAATTTGGGCGTGTTCTCCTCATTTACTTTTTTGGCACGACACGAATTAGTGAATTGTAAGCGTTTTTGCTTGACACAATTATTCCTTCTTCTAGCATTTTTCTTATTTCGTTTTTTAGGAAAGAATTAGCAGAAAATGTACCTATTTCAGCTTTTATATCTAAATATACGGAAAGGTAGATTCATTTTATCGTATCAGAATTGTTTAAGCGTGTGCTGCGGCAGATCTTATATAAGAAACTTATCAACAACCGCGCACGGGGTTTTATTGACTAACTTAAAATATAATTAAAATATAAAAATAAACTATAACCTATTCTATTTAGAATTCATAAATACAAAGTAAAAATATTAATATAATAAAAAATCCTTGTATACCTTAATGTAGAACTGTATCATTATTAACGGAAGCTAAATGGCTGGCAACAACATTTTTTATATTTCCTTCATTACACTCATGTTCTTATTTTAATCACCAAAATGTTCAATCGAGAATTAATACGAGTAGTAAGTAGCTTTTCCACGTGTGTTTCTTATTTTATATAAACAAACGCTTATACCTAAGTTAAATGTCTATTAGTTCTATCGGTGTCTTACTCTTAAAAACCGAATACGTGAGTGGTTTTATTTTAAAAAAATTTCGAAGAGACCCTCGCGTAAACAAAATAAATTTATCTACTTCGTTTTTTATTTCATCCCTTAATTTCTCAATTTCCTCATTGTATGTACAGATTCACTATGGTTGTTGGAAATGATTATAACATTGTCGTAAATTATTTTTTGAGAAACGAAGAGTAATATCAAACTGATTATTATAATTATTTGAATTTTTATTCAAATTTATATTTCCCTTATTAAATTACATACCGGAATTCGCTCTTATGGTGATAGATTCCAATTCATGTCCTTTGCCAAAGCATTTGGTAACATTGGGTGCGTTCAGCGAACTGAGCGCTCAGTAAACATGTTCAGTGAGCGCTTTTACTGAGCGATTAATTTTGATGAACGTACTGCCACTTCAACTGTCGAAACGACCAACTAATTGTTAAGTTTTCGCGATGAAAAAAAATGGTATGCATTATTATTTTAAAGTAATTATCTTAAAAATTATATATATCAAGTATTTTTTGCACAATTATGTCTTACTTGAAATTTTGTTCTATTCGTACTAAAATGTTCCGCAATCTGGTCATCTGTATACAAGGCACAGTTTCTTCATAAAAATTTTTGGTTCTTTCCTTTGAATTACTTGCTTTGAAAATCTATTTGACAACCCAAAAAATCTGGCAAATTGTCATCAGGAGCACTTTGAAGTAAAAATATGTTTTAATTTTCGTGATTCATTTTTTTCGATTTAAAGCATTTGACCGATCAACAGCAAGTAGCATAAAAATTTTACGCTCACAAAAATGGTGAGCGCTCACCGAACATGTTTACTGAGCGCTAACTAATCATGGCGTTTAGCGTCCGCTCAGTGAACATGTTTACTGAGCGCACAGTTCGCTGAACGCACCCATTGGGATCTAACGAATACAAAATGTTTGATACATTTCCATTTAAACCCGTGTTAAATATTCTGAGAGCATTTCCTCTCTTTTTAGCGTTCATTTCCTTTCCTTTGTATCACATTTTCCTTTGTATTTAATTTTTTAACCAAATAGTTTATATATACAATTGGCGCTGAAGCGATTGTCGGCCGAGCTCCTCCTCCAATTTGTGGTTTTGCGTCTTAATGTTTTTTCAACAAATGGAGGGACCTACAGTTTATACTAAGCCGCCTCCGAGCGGCAAATGGTCTTTTATGAGGAGCCTTTTATTTGATGTCAGAAGCACACTCGGAGGGGTTGACAAAACTCAACCGACCGCGAATAAAAAGTTTTTAAACTTATTTTTTTATTTAAATTAATTTTCTATAATGTTGATCGCACCAGGTTTTGAGCCCGAGCCTTCCCAATGGCAGTACGTAATGCTGACCAGTCGGCTACCGCTAGACATATTCCACTGTTCAAAAATCTTCATTATTGCCCAATTATATGGCTTATCCACACAAGTGAAATCCAATCTGCTTAGTATAGCGTCAAAGCTCAAAGCTGTTCCACGATTTGTTAATATGTCATTAGCTTCAGTTATTATTTTATTTCAAAATATCATCAAAGCAGAGAAGTGTCTTACTTCTACGTACGTATAAACTCATTGCGTTGTTGACAGTTTCACATCAACTTATGTAGTTATCTGTTTCTCCCACAAATATTGATATTGTCTTTATCACATCTAAAGACTCGCAACAATTTATATTATTATCAATTCCTAGCATTATTCTACTAAATTATCTACGTTTAATTCTTTACTTCTGTTACTACTTCTCCACTCTTGCAACTATATCTACGTTAGTAGTCATTTCTACGTTATTTGTCAAAGACATTGTTCAAAAGATAAATTTTTATTGCTTGAAATTATTTTTGCATATATTTATTTATTTTGAATTAGTTTCAAGTTTTCTGGTGCAGCCCTTTGTTTTGTGACTACCCTACACTTGTCGCTTTCGTAAAGTCTTTCGAATAGTTTCTTTTTCGGAAAGAAATCTCTTATAATGTCCATGGCGTATGCATGATCATTCGTATTGTATTAGCTTCGATATTGTCCGTGTCACTGATTTCTTCTTTTTGAAAAATACCTTTAGGTGCTGGCAAAGGATTTTTACATTAAGCTTTCAATTCGCTTTTAATACATTTTCCACTAACCAGACTTAATTATCTTATTTATTAATAATCTAGTAATTAATCTAATTGCTAGTTGGAAATTTTCCTGTTTGTTGCCTATTCTCGTCACAGATCCTTGCAATATAATTGAGTGCTTATTCGTTTTCACTTCGTCCAAAATATTTCTTGATTTATTGCACCAACAGCTTTAATTTTGATTTTTTGCATTTGATTTCCCAAAATTTTCACTTTTGCAAAAATTTCTGTTCAAGTTGACTTTGTTGTTTATTTTTTACTTAAACTTGTTCAGTTACTAACTTATCTTGTTGCCTGAAAGTTTATTTTCTTCCTTTTATTGGGATACTTTTCAAGCTTTTTGGACACCTTACACGAAGAACTGCGAAAGCCTTACATTTTTATCGCAAGTCCTACGGCGCCAATTAAGAACTCCTAAGAAAATCCGCGTAAAAAACAACAATTCTACCAACTACAGAAAATAAGACAAGTCGATTCTGCTGTTATTCTTCAATTAACTTTTATTAAGTTCAATTTCTTATTTAAAGCATAAGATTTAATGTTTTCATTAAAGTCACTTACTTCTAGCTTAAGATTTAATGTTAACATTAAGTCACTTATTACTATTATTAATGTTTCACAATATAAACATTTGCGATTTCTTAGGATATAGGTTGTGGCTAGCAAACAAATTTTTTTGTAGTATTGGACAAAATATTAGAACTTAAATTTTTTATTAACTGCAAGTACGTTACTAGCATAGCTTACGTAGACTGCTATATATAGGTCTGGCCTAGCCACCACTAAGTGTTGCCAGGTGCAATCTGACATTTCCATTGGAAAGTTTGACATTTTTTAGCATAACATCACTCAGAACGTTTTGTCATTTAATCGTGAATTGTTTTATTTACAGGTAATTAAAAAATTCATCTCGGCCAAAAAATGGAATTAACTCGTGAACATTTTCGTGCGATCATTTTTCACAACTTTCGACGTGGATTATCACGACAAGAGTGCATCGATGAACTAAAATCTTTGTATGGCTATGAAGCACCATCCTATAGCACTGTGAAAAACTGGTACAACGAATTCAATCGTGGCCGACGCTCGCTCAAAGACGAATTCCGGGAAGGTCGTCCAAAAACAGCCGTTGTGCCAGAAAACATCGATGCCGTACGTGAACTGATAATGCAAGACCGTCATGTAACATACCTTCAGATAGAGGCATGCCTATGCATTTCTCCCACCAGCATACATTCGATATTGCATGAACACCTGGCCGTAAAAAAGGTTTGTTCTCGTTGGATCCCGCACAATTTGACAATCGCTCAAAAAAAGGCTCGTGTGGATTGGTATAAAGAAATGCTGAAAAAATACGATCGCGGTGCTTCAAAAGACGTTTATAAGATCGTCACAGGTGACGAATCATGGATCTATACGTATGAACCCGAAACAAAACAGCAATCGACCGTGTGGGTCTTCCAAGACGAACCAAATCCAACGAAAGTTGTTCGTGGAAGAAGCACTTCGAAGGAAATGGTCGCCTGTTTCTTCGGCAAAACTGGTCATGTGGCAACTGTTCCGCTTGAGCAACGTGGGACGGTCAATTCTGAGTGGTACACCACCATTTGTTTGCCTGAAGTCTTCGGAGAAATTCGAAAAACGAACAAGACAAGACGAATCATAGTCATTGGCTCAAACCAGCGCCTGTTTGACCGGCCAAAACGTCGAATTGATGGGTCATCCGCCGTACAGCCCTGACTTGGCACCTAGTGACTTCTTTTTATTCCCACACATCAAGAAAATAATGCGTGCTCAACGATTTTCGTCGCCAGAAGATGCTGTTGAAGCATTCAAAAACCATGTTTTGGAGGTGTCTCAATCGGAGTGGAAAAAGTGCTTCGAAAATTGGTTTGAGCGCATGCAAAAGCGTATATATCTTGATGGAGAATATTTTGAAAAACAATAAACCCATTTTCGTTGATAAATATTCGTGTTTTCATTATTTGGCCAGACATATATACTATAGCAGCCTACGTACAACGCTAATTTATTTACAATATTTCAAGTAGCACGTTGTGACCAACGATGCCTTTTACGAGTGCCTTGAGCACTTATGAGCGCTGGCCTCCCCCACGATGTCAAAATTGTGCTTGGCAACGTCAACGGCAAAGAAGATGTCTTCTGCTTAACTGTAGCAAAATTCAGCCTCCATGACGAAACATCCCCAAATAGGTTGAGACTGATCGAGCTCGCCGGGGCCCGAAATATGGTTGTCTGTAGCACTAGATTCCAGCACAAGAAAATTCACCAAGCTACTTGGCTGTATCCAGATGGAAAAATTCTCAACCAGATCGATTATGTTGTGATAGACGGAACACATGTATCCAGTGTTTTAGATGTGCGTACGTTCAGAGGTCCTTACATCGACTCGGATCACTATCTCGTAGCAGCGAAGATACGCATGAGCTTCTATGTATCAAATAACTTCCGTCAACAAACACAATGAAGGTTCGACGTTGAAAAGCTGCAATTACAACAAACAACAGAACGGTTTTCTTCTCGGCTTGCACACCTGCTTTCTGAGAGCACTCATCAGCAACTTAATATAAAGAAACTGTGGGCCGGCATCTCAAACTCCCTATGTACCGCCGCTACGGAACCAATGGTTTTCGACAGTGTTAGAAAAAGAACTGGTACAATGAGGAATGTCGAACTGCAGTGGAGAGAAAACAGACTGCATACCCACCTCGCAACCTTGCGAGCAACCACAACACGTGCGGGGTGATATAAATACCGAGAGCTAAAGAGAGAAGCAAGACGCATTTGCAGGAAAAAAGAAAGATGCCGAAATGTGTAAATATGAAGAGCTTGACAAGCTGGCCGACAAGGTTAATGCTCGAAAATTATACGAAAAGATACGGCGACTTACGGAAGGTTTCAATACCGTAGCAAACTCTTGTAGGACCCAGAGGTGTGATCAAGTGAGGGATGCCCAGACTTACTGATTCCAAAAGTATACTGAATTTATGGAAGGAACACTTCTTCAGCCTGCTGAGTGGCAGTGAAAATGAAACATTCGGAGAACTCGGAACTTCAATTGATGCCGGTGGAAAAGTTGTTCCATTACCCGACTATGAAGAGGGTCGAATAGCAATCGCCCGCTTAAAAACCAACAAAGCGGCGAGACCGATGTATTACCGGCCGAGTTATTCGAATACGGCGGTGAAGAACTGACCAGGTGCGTGCATCAGCTTCTTTGCAAAATATGGTCGGATGAAAGCATGCCCGACGATTGGAACATAAGTTTGCTCTGCTCAATCCACAAAAAAGGCTAACCCACAGCCTCCTTAACATCGCATATAAGTTCCTGTCGAGCGTATTGTGTGAAAGACTAAATCCCACCGTCAACAAGTTGATTGGACCTTATCAGTGTGGCTTCAGGCCTGGTAAATCGACCATTGGCCAGATATTTACCACGCGCCAAATCTTGAAAAAGACCCGTGAAAAGAGGATCGATACCCACAACCTCTTCGTTGATTATAAAGCCGCCTTCGACAGCACGAATAAGAGCTGCCTTTACACCGATATGTCTCAATTTGGTATCCCCGCAAAAATTATACGGCTATTAAAACTGACGTTAATCAACACTAAAAGCTCCGTCAGGATCGAGAAGGAGCTATCCGAGTCGTTCGATACCAAACGATGTTTCAGACAATCTTCTATAAGAGTGTACAGCAGGTGGCGTACGCCGATGATATACACGGTGTGTTCCAAAAATAACCGAACTTTATATTTAAATCATACAACATATTGAAAATTTGCAACATTAAAAAGATACATTCATCCTCTTTCAAACGCATTTAACTTCATGTAAGTCGGATGACAGATGTAAAAGTGACAGCCATTTCAATAAAACCAAAAGTGTGCTAATGGTTCCAAAAAAAAAAAAATGGAACAAAGAGCAAATATAAAATTTTGTGTCAAACTTGAAAAAAAATTGAAATTAAAGTTTAAAAAATTAAAAAAAAAATTGAAAAAAATGAAGCAGCCGTAACCGAGGTACTGAAGAACATTTCTATAAATGACATAAAAAAATCTATGCATGTGCTGGTTGATCGTTCCAAACGATGTGATGAGTCAAATGGAACCTATTTTGAATAAATAATAACTTTCAAAGATAATATAATGTGTATTTTGCTATTTTATATCCAAAAAGTTCGGTTAGTTTTGGGACACACCGTGTAGACATTATTGGCCCCCTGCGGGCTAGGGGTTCAAAAATTTACCCGCGGTAAGGTATGCCTGTCGTAAGAGGCGACTAAAATCCAATAGTTCCCGCGACAGTCGGGTCTTTATACCGGAACGACCCGGATTTTTTACCCGGTCAAGGACTGTCACTCCCGCAACATTCCCCAAAAATTACTTTGAGGAATATTTTTGCGGTTACAACAACAACAACATTATTGGCCTCAATAACCTCGCCGCGAGTTCTGCTTTCTCCGGACTGGATAAGGAAGCGAAGGATATGGGTCTGTTAGTAAACGAGAGCAAAACGAAATATCTCCTGTTATCACACAAACAGTCATCGCATTCGCCACTCGTCTCCCACGTCACTGTTGACAGTCATAAGTTTTAAGTCGTAGATAACTTCGTCTATCTTAGAACCTGTATTAACACCAACAACAATGTCAGCCTGGAAATTCAACGCAGAATCACTCTTGCCAACAGGTGCCACTTTGGACTGAGTAGGCAATTGAAAAGTAAAGTCGTCTCCCTACGAACGAAAACCAAACTCTACAAGTCACTCATCATACCCGTCCTACTTTATGGTGCAGAAGCGTGGACGATGTCAACATTTGATGTGCCGGCCCTGGAAGTCTTCGAGAAAAGGTTGCGAACGCATTGGGAGCGGCGAATATCGCAGACGATGGAACTATGAGCTGCACGAGCTATTTGATGATATTGATATAGTTCAGCGAATAAAGAGAGAAAGCGGCTACGCTGGCTAGGTCATGTCGTCCGAATGGATGTAAGCATTCCAGTTTGGAAAGTATTCGATGCAGTACCTGCTGAGTTAAAGAATCGCATATTCGTTAGTGCGATCCGACATATCGTGTCGAGAAAAGCTATTGGTCTGCCAAGTCATTGTCTTCAATGCCAGATAGATTTTCGGAACTCAATTCGGCAGCAACATAATCACTTGCTGAAAAAACGTTTGTCGAAGTCAGTTTTTTTCCAATCTTGCTTTATGTGACGGCATGTGTCAACAGTTCAAAAAACACGAGAAAATTAGTGAAAATGCCACAGAATATGTAATTAAGTGATAATATACACTTCTGTACACAAAAAATACAATGAAAATGGAAACATGTGCAAAAAAATAATTCGCCACTATACCTTACAAAATTCCCGCATTCATACCTTAGAAGCTACTGTTGGACATATGATAGTGTCAATTTCATACGGTTGAATTGAGAACATTTTTAAATATCAAAAAATATTGTGTAGGGCCTATATAATACGTTCCATATATTTCGCCGGCTTAATATTCAAGAAATCTTCACCCTAGCACGGTACACACACATATCAAATAACACATTTTGCTTTTTTTACTACGTTCCTATTCGAAATGACTTTCTATATATTACAAATAACACGTCCCCTGTTTGCTACTAGTCAAAAATGTCAAAATGTCATAATGATGAAAAACATCTACCACAGTGATAAGCCCGTTCGTTTGTCCAATTTGACATTTCGTCATACACGCCACAACACCTTACACTCTCTAACCTTATATTTATGTACATATATGAGAAATGCAACAGTTTCTATGGGCTCGAGTTAACATTTGAATAATATTCTTTACTGATAAAAGATCATATTAATGGAGTAATGAGAGCCACCACTTTTCATCAAACTTTTTAAATTTTCTCTACTACTAAAATATTTGTATAGAAAAATGTATAATTAAACTTACCATTGTAACTGGTAGTCCGCCTGCACCGCCATTCGAATACGAATACGGCGATACCAGATATCCCATGTTGAAGCTTGACGCGTGGGGCTCAAGCTTACCTGCAATGTAAATTCCAAAATGTAAGTAAAATTTAAGGTAAAATATGATATAAAAAAGTATGTATTGGATGAATGCATAAGTTCTTGCCCGATTCCGCTGGATGCCGTACGAATCGTTTGAGAGTGGCGCTCGTGAAAGAAATATATACATATTATATATCGTTGGAAAGGTGACAGTCCGAACTGTAAATCAAGCATAAAATAACTTCATTTTGAGTTGAGTTGCTTAGTGAAAAGACGCATGGAAGATGAACAACGAAAAAGATCATATGCGTCATATTATGTTATACGAATTCCGCAAAGGAAAAACAGTGGGCGCTGCAACTAAAGATATTCGCGAAGTTTATTTGGACCGTGCTCCCGCACTCCGCACAGTAAAGAAATGGTTCGCGAAATTTCGTTCTGGAGATTTTAACCTCGAAGATCAACCTCGCAGTGGACGCCCTTCTGAGCTTGATGACGATGTTCTAAGGACTTTAGTTGCGAATAACTCACGTATTTCGACGGAAGAGGTTGCCAGTGAATTGAACGTCAACAAATCAACTGCGTTTCGTCGTTTAAAAAATGTTGGGTACACTTTGAAGCTCGATACATGGGGGCCACATCAGTTGAGTGAAAAGAACAAAGTGGACCGTATGTCAACTTTGCTTCGACGGATCAAAAACGAACCTTTTTTGGATCGGCTCGTGACTGGTGATGAAAAATGGGTCCTGTACAACAATGCTCAACGCAAAAACACATGGAAACAGGCACACGAAGGGGCGGAACCGATGTCGAAAGGTGGATTGCATCCGATGAAGGTACTGCTGTGCATTTGGTGGGATATCCGAGGCGTGATCTATTTTGAGCTCTTGCCAGCTGGAGAAACGATCACTGCCAACAAGTATTGTCAGCAATTGGTCGAATTGAAGAAAGCAATTGATGAAAAACGTTCGATTTTGGCCAATCGCAAAGGAGTTCTTTTCCATCATGACAACGCCAGGCCACATGTTGCAAAACCGACCCTGGCCAAACTGAAGGAGATGAATTGGGAAATCATGCTGCATCCCCCATATTCACCCGACATTGCACCTTCTGATTATCATTTGTTTCGATCGCTGCAGAACAATTTGAATGAAAAAATTTAAAAATGTGGAAGACGTCAAAAACCACCTTGACACCTTTTTCAACGAGAAACCGCGCGATTTCTATGAATCAGGCATCCGTAAATTGGTTGAACATTGGGAGTGGATTGCCGAACATGATGGCGAATACATAATTGATTAATAAAAGCGCTTTCTTCAAAAAATTTCAATTTTAGTTTGCACTTGAAATCGGGCACGAACTTATCCACTCATCCAATACATTTCAAAGGATATACCATACTATATATAATTTTTAGTTCAAACCGAATTATTGCTGTAAATCTATTGTATTCTCTAAAGATTTCTCAACCATCTAAATAAAATTCTCTATGTATGAAAAATTCTCTATGTATGCAAGAATTTTTACCGAGCAATCCGATTTTGACAACTCTATTTCATAGGAAAGAGTATATTTCGAAATTATTCCCACATAAATATGGAAGAGAAGGGTTGGATACACTATATGCAGAAAAATATGTTCGATTTATTGCTGATTTGTATTTTACACAAAAAAAATTAAGATTGTTGTTATTAGTAAATTTTAAATACAAAAGATTATAGAGTAAAAACTTTTAATAGAAAAAATTCAACGGCCGTAAAAACTAGAAACCAATAAATAATAATTTTTTTTTTAATTGTATAAATGAAGATATTTGTAACTAAATACATTTATACATATTTTTTTGTATTAAAAATCAAAAAGGTAATAAATTACAAACACAGTAATAATAAAGCACTACTCAGCCATCGTCTTTTCATGTTATCATTAATAACTTTACATTAAATTAGTTCTAATTATAAATAAAATAATCTATTTTTGTTAAGCGATCAGTTAGAATAATTTAGAGATTTTATTAATTAATTAGGCTTAGCTGATTAGCAAATGAAACAATTCTATTCCACTTTTTGCCAAACGTTTCGCTACATATTTTAGCATCTTCAGGGGCTCCTGTTTCTTTAAATTATATAAGAAAACATAAATAAACACATTTTAGTATTTACAGTTAAAGACAAAAGTTTAAATACAGCTATGAAATTGCAATTTTTATTAAAATTAAGCATTTTAGAGTAAATGTAAGAATGCAGTTTATTTAAAGTAGATAATTAATCAACAATGCAATCCAAAAAAATATTCAAAGTCGCGTAGATAACGGTAAATTCACTAAAAACATGAAATCACATGGGACAAAAGTTTAAATACAACCAAAGAAAAATACCCATCGCATGTGCTTTGCAAGTTCTTTAGAAATAAAGTACCATTATATTCAATGATTTGGCAACTTATAAACATTTACCCGACATTAGACGCGACTTCTTCTCCAACAGTGAATGCAAAGTAAAAACAAAATGGTTAAAGAAAAACAGTTAGAGAGTGGTGTTAAAAATTGAATGACTAAACGTTTTCAAGAAGGAGAATCTTATCGAGATTTAGGAAAAATTCTTGATAATCCTTATGCAAGTGTGCAAAATATTATTCGAAAGTAAAAACCTACAAATCTGTTGAAAATAGTCCAAGATCTAGGCGTCCAAGGAAGCTATCCTGGCGAGATGTTAGTTTTATAACCATGTAAGAGAAAAAAAATCCTAAAATAAGTGCTCCAAAGATAGCCGACAACATCGCTAAAATATTAGGCAAAAATGTACACCCAAAAACTATAGCAAAAACTTTACGAGAAGATAGCTATCGAAGCAGAGTTGCATGTAAAAAGCCTCTAATATCTGAGAAAAATAAGCAACTTTGTCTTGAATTTGCAAATAAATACAAAGATATGGATGAATTATTTTGGAGAAGACGCATGTTTACGGGCGAATCGAAATTTAACGTGTTCGGAAGCGTTGGCCGCGTAAAAATTTGGCGTAAATATTGCTTATCAAACCTAAAATTTAATACAAACCGTTAAACACAGTGGGAGTAGCGTCAAGGTTTGGGGAGCAATTAGAGCAACTGGCGTAAGGCATTTAACGTTTATCGATGGAATAATGAACAAGTATGTTTACAAAAGTATTTTGGAACAACATAGGCAGCCTTCGGTGAATTCCTTAGGTCTCGGAAGTTCGGAGATATTTCATCAAGACAACGACCCCAACCATACAGCGGGTTTGGGGAAGGAATGACTATAGTATTATGCTCCTCGCCAGCTTTATAGTCCGCCGCAATCATCAGACTTGAACCCCATTGAGCATATTTGGAAGTTATTGGCACAAAAATTAATATGGCGACTTCAACCAGCAAATAAGCATTGGAGGAACCTCTGAAAAAGGCATAGTCATGAGGTGGACCAACAAAATATTAAAATTGTTTTAACCCCCTTTATTTTTAGTTTAATTTAGTCAAAATATGAAATAATATGTATTGTGTTTAAACTTTTGTCCCACGTGATTTCATGTTTTTAGTGAATTTACTGTTATCTACGCGACTTTGAATATTTTTTTGGATTGCATTGTTGATTAGTTATATACTTTAAATAAACTGCATTCTTACATTTACTCTTAAATACTTAGTTTTAATAAAAAGTGGAATTTTATAAGTGTATTTATACGCGGCGGCCGCGATAGCCGAGTGGTTAGCACTGCGTACTGACATTCGGAAGTCTCGGGTTCATATCCCAGTGCCAGCAACATCCAAAAGTTATGGAAAATTGATTTAAATAAAAAATGAAGTTAAATTTTCTAATTGCGGTCGCCCCTCGGCAGGGAATGTCCACCCCTCCGAGTGTATTTCGGACATGAAATAAAAGGCTCCTCGTAAAAAAACCATCAGCCGTTCGGAGGCGGCTTAGTATAAACTGTAGGTCCCTCCATTTGTTGGAAAAACATCAAGACGCAAAAACCACAAATTGGAGGAGGAGCTCGGCCGAAAATCGCTTTAGCGGTTACAAAGCGCTAATTATATATATATATATATATATATATATATATATATATATATATATATATATATATATATATATATATATATATATATATATCTATTTATACTTTTGTCTTTGACTGTACATACGTGTACATACAAACTGAAAAGTTAGAAAAAACTTACAATTATCAACAAGCTGGAAATTAATATATATTTTTTTATGTTTTCTTCGTTTACTTTGGTTAGAATTTCTTTAATTGTACTATTCGATATTTATTGGCTTGTTAAGTGTAATGCTGCACAGTGAGAAATGATGTGTTCGATGGAAAGAATATCTTCGTCACAGTATTGGCAAGTCCTGTTTCGTAAATTGTTATTTTGGAAATGGTTGCTGGGGGTAATGCGAGTGTGGCCAAGGCGAAAGCGGATGTGGTTCGCCTCGAAATTGTTACAGGAGAGATTGGGGGAACTAGGTTTGAGTTGACGCATATATAATGACGATTCTTATTTTGCCAGTGTGGAGACATAAGCTGCCTTTTGTTTTAATCAACTTTATTGGTTTCGATTTTCATGTCTTTCTTGTCGAAGTTGTGTGCCACTAGTAATGGTGATTTTGTGGCAAGTTTTTATGCTACGTCTGTTAAGGTGTTACCAAGTATTCCGATGTGATTGGGAATACTCATCAATTTTATTTTGCTTGATTTTGATATGAGTATATCTCTGACTTAGGATATCAAGGTATCGTAGCTGTTATGTTTTTTAGGGTGGAAAGCGAGTCGCTAAAGATAAATTATTATCCTTTATTTTGTTTTGCAATTTTACTAGCACAGAGAATTGCAGTTGCTTTTGCAGTATTTAATTTATATTAAAATATATATTGCTTATTAAAATGTAATTGATATTTCGCTTTATTCTTAAAATTATTTTAAATTTTCAATTTTTTAAACACGAAAAACTTTAACTCTTTTACAGCTTTCTGGACAATGCACGGGGGCATTCATAAACAAATAAATACATTGCCTATTTTGACAAAGCAGGGTTGTAATGCATAAATGTTTTGCCGTAGTATAGCAGAAATTTTGGTTTGGTGTTTGTTATTTATTTATTTTTTTATTCAAACACACAACCATAGTTATTTTACAGTTATTGAACTTAATTCTAATAATTCTTAAAATAAAACATAATATTAACAGCGGTCACTGTAGCAGAGTGGTTAGTATTGCGTACTGCCATTCGAGATGCCAGGGTTCAAATCCTGGTACGACCAACATCTAAAGTTATAGAAAATGATTTTACATAAAAAATAAAGCTAAATTTTCTATTGCAGTCGCCCCTCGGCAGGGAATGTCAACCCCTCCGAACGTATTTCTGACATGAAATAATTGCTCCTCATAAAAACCATCAGCTGTTGTATAAACTGTAGGACCTTCCATTTGTTTGAAAAACATCAAAACGCAAAACCAGGAAGAACTCGTCCGAATATCGCTTCAGCGGTTACAAGGCACGAATTACATATACATAATATTATAACAAAATGATGAAGCAGGACTTTGAGAACTTCGTCAAAGCAGCACCATAACTGACCTACCAATCCCTTTGCCAGCAAGAGTTGAGCTGGCACTTCATACCTTCCAGTGCGTCACATATGGGAGGATTATGGGAAGCCGGAGTAAAAAGTTTCAAAACGCATTTTTGAAAGGTGTCGAAATCAATGTGCTTCACGATGGAAGAGTTTTAAACGCTGCTAGCTAAAATCGAAGCTTATATAAACTCAATAAAAATTAGCTTGCTGTCAGACGACCTCGACATAACGGAACCACTCACCCCTGAACATTACTTAGTCCTCTGCTCGCGATGGCGGAACCGGAGACAACCTACAACCCGATATCGATCGTTAATTTCTAGCAAGAGACCAAATGAATTCACCAAGGATTCTGCCGGCAATGGTAAACTGAATACCTTAAGGAATCGCAGAAACGCGTGAAGTGACAATCCCTCCAACGAAACATCGCAGTGGATGACTTTGTCGTTATCAAAGAAGATAACCTCCTTCCGAATGAGCAGCGACTTTGCAGGGTCGTTAAGTTCTTTTCAGGTCACGACAATCGAATTCGAGTAGTGGAGATCATAACTAACGTTCCTATCTCTATCGACAGAAGTATTTTACAAGACTTCAAAAAATAGCACGTGTACAGTTTGGCAAAAGTACCCCCGTAGCAATACTGGCCCTGTCTGCCGCCACAACCACCGCCTAATGTTTTGCCGTGAACTGCAAAGGATGGAGGTCGTCAAGAGACTGCGTGCTGTACTCGTACATCGCCACTGTGCGAATTGCCTCTCTCCGCATCACATGGCAAAAAACTGCAGTTCAACAATGAACTGTGATCTATGCGAATAGCGGCATCACAGTCTCCTCCATCTGGGTGAGCAGCGTCACAAGCAGAAAGACGAGGTCACGCGACGATGATACAACCCGTATAGTGCCAGCTCACTAGACGGTAGCGACGAAGAAGTTCTCATCATAGAAGCAGACAAAAATTATCTGCAACCACCAGCCATTCAGACCCCTAGTAGTAGATCGCCACCGAACTAAAGACTTTCTCTTTCAAGGATTCGTTCGGCCAGCAACATCACCCAAAGTATTCGCCGAAGGGAAGTGGTACTGTCGCGTACTGGTCGCAACAAAAACTTCTTTTGTGTTTGTTTGTTCATATCCTTTGTTTTGCCTAATATTCCCTTCACTCCCAGCGTTGGCAGTGGCATCTGTCGGCTAATAATTGCATAATTCAAAGCCATGAATTGTTGGCACGGTTGTACTCGGTGTGTGCCTACCCAGTGGTATAAGTCTCCAAAAGGAGATGTTCGTCAAAACGGTTCCTCCACAAACAAATATTAAGGAAACGGAATGCTTTGCGCGAGTATTCGCTAAAAAGGGGTGTCGCCTTTCTTTTTATACGGCGAGAGGAAAATTATCCCAGTGTACTTGGTGTGCCATGGTGGCGCGCGCTATACAACTCTGTCCCTTTGGGTAATGGGGGCGGCGCCAAATGATTGGGCACCAATACACACTCGCCTGAGAATTCTGAAGACCGACGCGTAGCTTGCGGCCTGGCTCGTAAGTGCGTGCCGGATCAGATTCTAGCAATCTACAAAAGCGTGCACACCTTTTTTTACGCAGACGTGCGAGATTGTTGTGAAAAAAAATAATAATATTTTCTATAAAAATATAGAGTAGTAAAGTGTTTTGCCAGCCGGGGCAATAGTGAAAGGGCAGTTGTAGCCTGATATTTGTTAGTGTTGCATTATAGTTTTTTTTTTGTAGTTTCCAGTGGCGGAACCGGAGTTTGGCGGCATCACCGGAGGAGCACCGAAGCTGGGTACTCACACCCGACCGAGCAACTGCTGAGTATCACTTATTGTTTTCGTGCGTTTTTTTTGTCGTGCCGACAGTGTCGTTCCTTTCGTTTTCCCCATACCCATCCTTTTAGCATCCCGCACCCAGAGCCCAGTCATACAGGCGGGTTAAAGTTACCCCCGGCAGCACGGGAGTAGTGCGAGTGGGTTCGTAACCAGTTTGGTTGGACCACACCTCGGGTGCACCCCAAGAACATATTTTGTTTGTTTTATGTACGTACATATACATATAGTCGATCTTGTTGTTTAATTACTGTCGTCGTGTGATCTGCTTCTGGTAATAGCGTTGATCATTTCACTTCGTTTGTTTTTGCCCATAGTTTTGTTATTGTACATAGCTAGCGACCAACGCTGTCTTCACTAAGCTGGCCGGTCGCTTTGTTAGTTTTTGTCATCTCCTTTTTGTGCGGTAGTTTGTTTTGTTGACGTGGGTGGTTGTTGGTAGGCGCTTGACCAACAGCCACTGTAGGTATACACATATGTATGTACGTATGTACATGCGCACATACATATTGTTAAAGTCGAAAAGTGGAGGTGACAGTACATCATACGGCGCTATTGTCAACCCCGCGCAAAAGATCTCAAGGGCGTAAGAAAAGTGTAAGCTTGGGCTGAAAGGATGGCATGAACGCCTCGACGTTACAGCTGTGCTAAAGGCAATACTATCACGAACCATTCCGGAGCGAACTTTGGACGCAAGAATACGGAACGAGCTCAACATTTTCACCGCGCAAGCAATGTATAGCTTATTTTCGGCGCTGAAGTTTATGCAGCGATCCTCCGTCCTGGACTGATGGCAGCCATCCCACCCGACCAGCAGCACAAAACACCATATTTCGGCAGTACGCTGTTCTGAGACGAAGCGATCACAGAAGCAGTGCTTAGCCCTCAGAACTACCACCGCGAGATGGCGCTGACAGGAACATAGAAAGTGTCTATTCAGTTTGCGGAATATTTCCAGATGGTACCGTTTCTCAAATTTCCATCTGGTTGTACATATCTACAAAAGACCAATGTTACTGGTCTAATGCCTCTTTTTTAATTTACTAGCCTTATCAGCGACATTCTCGGTGAGTGATTTTGGTGTTCTATATTTTATTTTTCTTTTTACATCATATATTTTTTTTAATAAAATTAATTCAAACGCAGCTTCATTAGCTTAATGAGTAGTTATTTTGCTTAGCAAATAATAACATGCAAACAAAACAAAACACATAGGCGACAAGAAAATTCATTTGAAAAAGTCTACGTACAAGTTACTTAAGTCGAACAAATGCATTCTTTTTCCGAATTCCACTTACCATTTAATAGGAAGTCGAATATCCTCTACATTTTAAAACTTCCGCTAAGCGTGTGGGAATGGAATCAATAAGTTTGGAGGTTTCTATCGAAGAGATTTGAGCCCATTCCTCGTGCAGTACATCCTTGAGCATAGCCTTTGAGGTAATTGTGCGTTGGCGGATTTTACGTTCCAGTGAATCCCACAGGTGCTCTATAGGATTTAAATCGTTCGTCGTTATCTTTTTGAAAGTAGTAGTCACTTTCTAGAGCCAATTCTTCAGCGCTTTGCTTCAAATTTATTTTCAAAATATTAAGATATGCATATTTGTCCATAGTGGACTCTATAAATTCCATTCTGCCCTCACCATTACTGGTCATGCACCGCCATATCATTGCTCCACCACCACCATGCTTCACAGTGGGCACCAAGTTTTCCTTATCGAAAGCCGTGCCCAGTTTTCGCCATACAATCTTACGCCCCTTGATTTCGAAGACGCAAAACTTGCTCTTGTCGGAAAAAATAACCTTCTGCCAGAACTTCCGGGGCTTATTTAAGTACTATTTCGCGAAAGTAATACGTTTTTGCCTATTGACTCGCGATATAAATGGCTTTTTGCGTGCGATATGGCCGTGATACCCTGCTTTTTTTCAAAATTTTGCGGATGGTGTCAGCGCAGAGGGTCTTCTCCAAATTTTCATTAACATTTTGAGCGGGACCGAGAGACAAAAACGCCGGTTTCTTTGTAATTTTTTATCACTCTTTGGTTGGAAGAGTTTGTCCTTCCAACAATCCGACCAATTCCATGGTTCTTCTTTCTTCGAAAAGTTTAACTGTAATTTCTCTTTCAGAAGAGCTTAATTCTTTTTCTTTGGACGACATTGCTATTATGCATTTAACAAGCAGAATAGATTTGAAATATTTTAAAATTACTGCTTTTATGAAAAAAAGTAAAATTATAATTTTCCGACACTATCGCACTTGGTTATAATGCAGGGAATTCCTTTTTACTACTTGTACGCAGACTTTTTCTGCCAAATGAGTATTTTTTGTAAATTCAACGATAAATCAATGTTGCCAAATTTTAATTGTTTTAAGTCCTACGTATATTATATTATGCAATAGACAAGCAATAAAGCACATAAGGTGATTTCACTCTGAAATTTTTTATGCAAAAGTTATTTTTTAACAAAAGATAATAAGCCGCAATGGTGTACGCAGACTTTTTCTGCCGAGTGTAGATTAAATCGCTGATGTTGCAGCACTCACCTGTTAAATCAAGATGCCTGACAAAAGAAGTCTTATGAAAAGGTGTCGTTATCTTCTACTATTTACCTCTTTGCTTTGTTGTATAACAGTTTCACGCTTATTAATATTTTTGACCTTTCGGTTCAAATTTCTGTTATAAACTACTAGATTTTGCTTGCGACTTAATTTAAAATTACCATATGGTTAATGATAACTAGTTAGAAAGACGTTGTACGTTGTACGTTTGAAACATTCTCTTGAAGCTCTAATTATTAAGAACTACTTTCTACATTTTTCTGATAGAATATGTGATTCGATCTTACTTCAGAACTATTTAACACTCCGGTTATTAGCTCTTTTACTTTTTGAAAAAAGTTTCATGGCTAGATTTCCTGGGTTTTCTATGTTTGATGAATTCGTTAATAAATTTTCGGTAACAACGCTTTAGGTTGATAGTGATGAAACGATATTTTTACAGAAAAACTTACATTTGTTAATATGTAACCACTTAAGGTTTCCTTCTTTAAGCTTCGAAAAACAGATTTCAGTTTGTCGAGATATTCTTGAGGAGCTGTTGAAGAAATGATCATATCCTCCATACAGACAACGCATGTTCTATTTATCAAGTTACGCGGTATGTAAGCCCAAACGTTAATAAAACACACAAAAAATAACAAAAAAAATCAAGCCGCCGAAAAAGCTGAATGAAAAGTTAATAAACAGTTCTGAAACTAATCTTGCAAAAGTTTATTAAATTAAACAAATTGTTATTAAAAGTTTATTATATCTTGTTGTTTATATACTTTGTTCTTTTTTTTTAATTATAAAATTTGTGTGGCTATTATTAGGCAATATTTCTGCTGTTACTAAAATCTGGGAGTGAATAATAAGTCACACCTATTTTCAAACCAATAAAGCATAAATAGGTGCTTACAACTTCTTTTCTATTTTATTTTAATTCTAATGCTAGTCTTATAGCCTATTCCACCGAGCACTTAAATGCATTTAAGGCCTCTGTTAATTGAATGAAATTTCAAACGTTTCCACCGAAAGTGAGTTAACTCAAACAGCTGATTTTTGTTTACATTTGCATCGTGCAAAATTTGTCACAAGTATTGAAATGATGAATTCAATTTCATTTTATTTGGCTTTTTAAGCAATCTTATGATTTGCAAGTGCAGATTATTGCTGCACGGACAAACGCTGCCGAAACGAAAGTGCTTTTATGCATGTTTTCATTTTGACTTTTGCTTGTTTGTTCCCCGAAATTATTTATTTTTGCTGATCTGCTGATAGCCGTGCATATTTTTATGTGTGGGATCGTTTGCAATTCCACAATTGCTTTTGTTTGTTTCTTATTGTTTTTATTTGAAAGAGGAGAAGCATTACCTTCTCCAATTACTTAATATTCGCATTTATGTTAAAACTAATGTAAAAAAGTAATTTTTGCAGAAAACATTTCACAACGCAAAATAAAAGTCTAGTCCCTTATTAAACCCGAAAATACACGACTTTAGCTAGAAATATACCGAAACTTCCGAAATGATTACATTAGTAGTAACAGCATCGACTGTTAACATAACATTTTCTGTTAAATTACCGAAAGTGAGTTAACACACTTTTATACAACAACAAACTCATGGGAATTCACGCATTTAAATGCGATGCTTAAATGTATTTAAGCTAAAATGTATTTAACGTCCAGTGGAAATAGGCTATTACTTTCTCCTATTGTTGAGAAAAAATTATCTATTTACGAATAAGAAAAGAGGCACACCGGTAATGATCAGATTATCTGAAATTTTGCAGTTCTGGCAACCATTATTTGGCTCCCAAACTTATAAGGCTTTTGGCTTAAACAAAGATTTCAAATGTATCCTTTAAAAAAATCAATGCAAAATTACAAAACTGCATATTTTAAGTCCTGTACACTGTTAAATTGCTTCATGTTGACATAAACTAATCCTGCAAAGCAACAAAAAACTATCGAATGGCTTTCGTATAACCATCGCTACAGCCGGAAATACGTTGACGATTCTAAGGCCCCTTATCTACTCTCTTGTTCACATCAGTAAAACCAAATTTTTGTTCGTTTACGCATGGGGCACTTTATAATCACCCACAAACACCTTGTATGCAATCCTCATCATCCATTTGTCAATTTTGCAATGGCTCATCATCCATCGAACACCTCCTTAACAACTGCTCCAGACAAAGCAACTTCCGCAGCTTGAAATTTCAACATTCAACTCGTACGGATATCTTAAAAGAATTTTTTTGTCCAAAACAATGCCGCATTTGAAACGTTTATAAAGGCCTGTATTTTTACTCATTCTATCTAGTTTATTACGATTTTTTTCTTAATTATAAAAATTTATATATTACAAATAATTATAATAAAGAAAGACATCAAGACGCATACATATATAATGCACCAGTTATATACATATGAAGGTATAATAATATATAACAATTAGTGCATTTGTTTCATTTGCTTTTCTGTACGTCTTTTGTTTACCTGCAGAGTTCACAAATGAACCGAAAATGCCTGAATTTCAGTTTTATACATTAGTTCTGTTCGGTGACCTGATGGGCAGTAGCAATTGATACTGAATTTTACTGAGCCGCGTACGGTGAGACAAAAGCCCAAAAACATTTGCACCGCGAAAGCGTAATTTCGTCATTTCGTTACTGGCTACTTCTTACTATCATCTCTCACCGAACGGAGCTATTTTCTGTATACGAGTACACAGTATAGCACTGGAAACAACAAACGACGATTATAGGGCAAAGTCACCAAATAGTCAATGACCTTTTATTGTGGGAGTAATTCCATATATGTATACTTTACGTTAACTTATTACAGTAGAATATGAATTTCATACTGCTTTGAGGTATTCGCTCAAATTAGTAAAATTTTCTCAATTGTATTATCGAATATCTTACTATAGTCAGGACCCCAGTTAATGAAAGCCTCGAGTTGCCCTGCCAGTGATCTTAACATATTCTTTCAATTATTTACAATTCTGAGCTTTATTATTGTTTGAATGCAAAACGTACTCGTATGTACGGCTACTTTTTGAATCTTTTTAATTATGCAATAGTGGTAGACGCAGTAAAATCTATCCTTACGACTATTCTTTTGCATTTACGTCTGTTAAGTATATTCACCTGAAAGCAACTATTGATGTCTAATTCAGAAAGATATAGTCTTATTTACTCAACGGTGTTGTAAGCTTTCTCAAGATATCTCTGTGTCCTTAGAACAACCTTTTCTGGCAGTTGCTGTTCGACTAGCTATTCTTAAAATCTTCACAATGCCGAGGTTTGACTCTGATGGTATTATCTAGGCACTGTACAATTCATGGGTCACAATATATGTACACATACATAAAAAACTCAAGACTAATTCTTAAAAGCTTGGAGGTCAATATAAGGACCTTTAGGATTCATGTAACTGGAACAGTTTAAAAATGCAGTTGAAAGGATACTTACTGAAAACTGGACTCAGATCCGGTCTAGTTGGTAGCTTCCCACTCTTTTCCTGAAAAAATTTAAAAAAATATGGTTAATAAAAAAAAAATTAAGAAAATACAGGTATAATACTAGTACTTGCGTACATACATATATGTATTTACATTTAGAAATCAGAAGAGTGAATTCCATCAAAATTATTTTATAATAAATTGGCACTTTGTAACCGCTGAAGCGATTTTCGGTCGAGCTCCTCCTCCAATTTTTGGTTATACGACTTGATGATTTTTCCAACAAATGAAGGGACCTACAGCTTATACTAATCCGCCTCCGAACGGCTGATTGTTTTTTATGAGGAGCTTTATTTCATGCCAGAACTACACTCGGAGGGATTGACATTCCCTGCCGAGGGGCGACCGCAATTAGAAAATTTAACGAAAATTATATAGAAATGTTTTAACTGTAACACCGTAAAAAGGTAACCTATTCTGACAAATGATTCCTGTGGTATATCACAAGCACTGCTCTACGATATCAATAACTAATATATGTATGCTAGGTAGTTCCCGTAACTCTCGCTTGAACGAATAATAAAAACGTTTCTTAAATATTCAATTTGAAATAATTGCACGAATTAAGGTACGTATGTGAAGCTTCGAAATATTTTGTTGATAATGAACACAAAAAGGTATGCTTTTTGGGGATATATCTCACAAAAACGCGGGCAGAGTTTTATTTCCATCAAATAGACGTATCCACTAAAAACGGTTGGGCGTAAATACATACACAGATTCAAATACTCAAGCTCATTTTACTGTACAACTGAAGCGTAAGTACCTTTCAGTTTAGTTTAGAATGAGCACTGTTTTTCCTCCAGAAGTGGACAAGACACCAACCAATTAATAGAAATTATATTTATGGTTCAATTTACTTCCAGAGCCCAGAAAACAAACAAATTCGATTTACTCGAAACATAAATAATATTTCTTTGAATTGAAGATTGAATTGAAGAACGTTTAATCATCCTTTGTAATATGAAATAGAATAGCAGTTGGACAAAATACAGAAAGCCACAGCAACGTGTGATCGGGTCTACTAGTTTTTAATAAATTCAAATATACATGTACATACAAATTAGGTGTAGTAAAAAGAAATCCATTAGTTTTGCATGAAGTTGAAGCCTTTATTCTTTTTTTTTCGTATCCAGCCTTATTCGAATGGTTCCAAACGGTTTTTTGTACAATCTTTAGCTCTTGCGCAATCGAAACAGTGCTTACATGACGACCGGACTCGACCATGTCCATAATTTTAACGGCATTTTCGGCAATTGGCCTTGAAGCCAATATTTTACATCAATATTACCGGAATGAAACGGATGCCGTGCATGATTGACTGTAGCAGTATCAGGACCATAAACGCTATTCTCATTTTCAGCCGCCTGGCTTGCGTTTTTGCCCTTATCGAAGAAAAACTGTAAAATATAGCGTATTTTCACTTTGCTAGTGCCCATCTTTGACAAAGCTCAAACAAAATTGAATCAACCAATCACAAAACTGTCAGAAAAGTTTTTTTTAGTACAAAATTTCATCTTTCTAACGCCATCTAGCGGAATCCGATCGGCCTTATACAACGCGAAATACTGATAAATAACGCCATCTGTTGGTAAAATAATTGATTTCTATTAACTACACCTAATATAGGTATATATATATTTTGCATCTATATATATAATAACCCTGCAGCCACGTTGCCAGTAAAGAACATGTAATGGCGTGTAGTCAGTCTGAGGTGAAGTCAAGCTTCTGGGCATGCAGTTACAGTCGCGGGGCTATACTCAATTCCTACTCTTGCGTCCCCGTTGCGCACCCTGAAAACGTGAGCAATCCTTGTGCAAGATGTGGTAACCAAGCCATGAGCTTTGGGTCACGGCTAATACGGAGGAAGCTTCAATGGAGCCACTCCGACTTATTCAGTTTAAGGGTTCGATGAAGCCTAGTTGCAGCATGTGTTCACCAATGGATCGGATGCGAGCAGGAATCGGTCTTGAAGCAAGCGGCTCGCTATATAATTGTGTATAAAAATTAAACTTGCTTGCCTAACGAGGTTTTATGCTAGGTTTGGGACCCGCCACATAGAAACCAGCTACAATGAAAAATTTAACAACTTTTCAGACGAGATAGCTGTTTAATGTCCAAGAAGTGCAATGGACGGGACAACGACGGAAGCGGGTAGGTCCTCGTGACATTTGCCATTCGTGGTGGGAGAGAAACTCTGTCGCGGAGTACTGGCATTTACCCCGGTGGATAAACATCTAACCAAAATCCTCAGCAAAGTGCAATTCTTTCACATATCGATGATTCTCGTCAGGGTGGGAAAACAGGGTATTTGCGGCTAAATATCCCCAAATAGGTTGAGACTGATCCACATCGTCGGGCCCGAAATAAGGTTGTCTGTTGTACCACATTCATAGTCCAGCCCAAGAAATGTCAGCAAACTACCGGTCTGTCTCCAGATAGAAAAACTCACAACCATATCGTTCCCATTGTGATAGACGGACTACATGTATCAAGTGTACTTGACGTGCGTACACTCCTCGGATTCAATATCGACTCGGACCACTATCTTGTTGCAACAAGGATTTCTTATCCTGTGATTTCTTTAAATTGTCTGCAGAAAAATTGTAGGAGGATATTATTGGCCCCAATAACCGTGTCGTGAGTTCTGATTTCTCCTGACTTGATAAAGAAGCGAAGGATATGGGTCTGGTAGCGAACGAGGGCAAGACGAAGTATCTCCTGTCATCAAACAAACAGTCACCATATTCGCGACTTAGCTTCCGGGTCACTGTTGACAGTCATCACTTTGAAATCGTAGATATTTTCGTCTATCTAGGAACCAGCATCAACACCAATAATAATCTCAGCCTTGAAATCCAACGCAGAATTTGTAAACCATTTTTATACTATTCATAAATAAAACTGCTTGTTAGTATTATTAGTTGTTTATATATGATATATTAGTTCAAAATATTTTAAAAATTTAAGTCTTGTATTATTGGTTGGTTGGTAAATTTTGGTTAGTAGATTCATCAGTTTCACTTTCATCATATTTACTTTCATTAATGTCAAAATTTTCGTCTTTTTATATTTGTAGAATATTGTGCAGTATTGCATAAACTAATATCCAACGGCATGCAAATTTATGGGAATTGTTTTTTTTTCATTTGTATTTTCAGTTCTTTTAAAGCGTTCTTTCATTAAACCAAAGCCATGCTCAATTCTCATTCGATACTGGCTAAAAGTTCTGTTGAATAGATTTCGTTGTTGCAAAGTGCCTTCTATCAATTTATAACCACTGTCAACTGCCAAGCACTCTGCTCCTGTCAGTTGTTCGGGAGGTTTTGTAAACAACTCGCAATTATTATATGTATACTCATGCGTCATGTTCACTGCCAGGATATCCCAACACTACCATATATGTCGAATCAGTAAATTGTGGTCAGAGACACACTGAGCTTTCAATGAGTATACAAGTTTTCGGGAAAAATATGCTTCTGAGTCTTCATTTCAGCCAATTTTATTTCCGTGCCGTCAACATTGTAAACACAAAGGGACAGTGATTGAGTGTTTTAGCCACTAAAGTTCTGCGCTCTGATACATATGGCCAATACATGAATTTGTATTTTAGCTTCAGATTTGCACCAAATACTCTATTGGTTACAACCTTTGGTAAGAAGAAATATAAGATCAAACATGCGATCTCAGAAATTGTTGCTCTTTCCCCACTTGAACCCAGTTGGTAAAGTACTATTATAAGTTGAGTGGTGCGGTAAATAAACGCAACTGTCAAATCTGGTGCGAAGAAAACCCATATATTATTCACGAACAACCATTCCATTCACCTAAATTGACAGTTTGGTATGGTTTTTGGTCTGGTTTAATCATGGGTCAGTACTTCTTTCGAAATGAAGCTGGTACCACCGTTACTGTCAATGGAGAGCGGTGTAGATCGATGATAACTAACTTTTTATGGCCACAATTGGACCCGCCACATAGAAACCAGCTACAATGAAAAATTTAACAACTTTTCAGACGAGATAGCTGTTTAATGTCCAAGAAGTGCAATGGACGGGACAACGACGGAAGCGGGTAGGTCCTCGTGACATTTGCCATTCGTGGTGGGAGAGAAACTCTGTCGCGGAGTACTGGCATTTACCCCGGTGGATAAACATCTAACCAAAATCCTCAGCAAAGTGCAATTCTTTCACATATCGATGATTCTCGTCAGGGTGGGAAAACAGGGTATTTGCGGCTAAATATCCCCAAATAGGTTGAGACTGATCCACATCGTCGGGCCCGAAATAAGGTTGTCTGTTGTACCACATTCATAGTCCAGCCCAAGAAATGTCAGCAAACTACCGGTCTGTCTCCAGATAGAAAAACTCACAACCATATCGTTCCCATTGTGATAGACGGACTACATGTATCAAGTGTACTTGACGTGCGTACACTCCTCGGATTCAATATCGACTCGGACCACTATCTTGTTGCAACAAGGATTTCTTATCCTGTGATTTCTTTAAATTGTCTGCAGAAAAATTGTAGGAGGATATTATTGGCCCCAATAACCGTGTCGTGAGTTCTGATTTCTCCTGACTTGATAAAGAAGCGAAGGATATGGGTCTGGTAGCGAACGAGGGCAAGACGAAGTATCTCCTGTCATCAAACAAACAGTCACCATATTCGCGACTTAGCTTCCGGGTCACTGTTGACAGTCATCACTTTGAAATCGTAGATATTTTCGTCTATCTAGGAACCAGCATCAACACCAATAATAATCTCAGCCTTGAAATCCAACGCAGAATTTGTAAACCATTTTTATACTATTCATAAATAAAACTGCTTGTTAGTATTATTAGTTGTTTATATATGATATATTAGTTCAAAATATTTTAAAAATTTAAGTCTTGTATTATTGGTTGGTTGGTAAATTTTGGTTAGTAGATTCATCAGTTTCACTTTCATCATATTTACTTTCATTAATGTCAAAATTTTCGTCTTTTTATATTTGTAGAATATTGTGCAGTATTGCATAAACTAATATCCAACGGCATGCAAATTTATGGGAATTGTTTTTTTTTCATTTGTATTTTCAGTTCTTTTAAAGCGTTCTTTCATTAAACCAAAGCCATGCTCAATTCTCATTCGATACTGGCTAAAAGTTCTGTTGAATAGATTTCGTTGTTGCAAAGTGCCTTCTATCAATTTATAACCACTGTCAACTGCCAAGCACTCTGCTCCTGTCAGTTGTTCGGGAGGTTTTGTAAACAACTCGCAATTATTATATGTATACTCATGCGTCATGTTCACTGCCAGGATATCCCAACACTACCATATATGTCGAATCAGTAAATTGTGGTCAGAGACACACTGAGCTTTCAATGAGTATACAAGTTTTCGGGAAAAATATGCTTCTGAGTCTTCATTTCAGCCAATTTTATTTCCGTGCCGTCAACATTGTAAACACAAAGGGACAGTGATTGAGTGTTTTAGCCACTAAAGTTCTGCGCTCTGATACATATGGCCAATACATGAATTTGTATTTTAGCTTCAGATTTGCACCAAATACTCTATTGGTTACAACCTTTGGTAAGAAGAAATATAAGATCAAACATGCGATCTCAGAAATTGTTGCTCTTTCCCCACTTGAACCCAGTTGGTAAAGTACTATTATAAGTTGAGTGGTGCGGTAAATAAACGCAACTGTCAAATCTGGTGCGAAGAAAACCCATATATTATTCACGAACAACCATTCCATTCACCTAAATTGACAGTTTGGTATGGTTTTTGGTCTGGTTTAATCATGGGTCAGTACTTCTTTCGAAATGAAGCTGGTACCACCGTTACTGTCAATGGAGAGCGGTGTAGATCGATGATAACTAACTTTTTATGGCCACAATTGGAAGAAGTTGACAATATATGTGAAACAACCGAATTATTGCGAGTAAGGTTTGGAGATTCGATTACTTCAAGAAATTGTGACATTGAATGGCCTCTATGAAGTTGTGGTTTAACATCATTAGATTATTTCTTGTGGAGTTATTTGAAGACATTGGTCTTTAGCAATAAACCAGACTCTCTTCAAGCTTTGAAAGTTCGAATGATGTTATATTCAGAACATTATTGTATCAATTGTACTTCACATTAAATAAAAAACATTTGAATTTCCTTAACTCTATACATGAAAATGCGGACGATCTATAAATACATACGTACATGTCTGTTTGACAAACTATATTATGTGACTTACCTCACTTTCCGTTAAATCTATCAAACTGGACTTTTCCTCGAGTAGGTTTTCCGATGAAATCTTTTCCTCCTCCCGATCACCTTCATCTTTGAAAATTTTCACCTCATCGGTGCTGCCCAAATCGTCGCTTGAAGAACCACCATGCCGTGAATGTGAACTATGACTATTGTGTGGCATTTTAAATTTATTTTGAACACTGTTATTTTTTTCTGCTTTTGTTTTTTTTTACTTTGATTATTAATTGTGATTTTGATTCTGGAAAACCCCTAAAATAACGTTTGAGTACACATGTGTTAGTTGCTTACCTCACTGTATGCAGCACTTATGTATGTATATTTACATACGAGTAAGTACATAGGTATGTGTATATACGCGAGTTTTTATAATTATTTTTTTTTTTTTTAAATAAACATAGGCATATACATACATACATATGCAAATAAGTACAATATATTTAGCACATACATATTTTTTCATGTATATTTAACACCTTTGAAGATATTGTTATTATGCGAAATGATAACAGCATTTTTGTAACTGTTGGTCTGTTGTAGTCACTTCTTACACACGATCACACTGTGCACACCAAATACATATTTACGTATGTTTATTTTGTCTAGATATAGACAGCTTACTACTTCATTGTATACTACCATGGAAGTGGTAATAGGTGAAACTTACAATCCTTTTTGCTACTAAAGTAAGCCAACATAAAGAAAACATTGAAATTAAAAATGCAAACTTATTTTATTTATTCTTCAAAAATTAATTTCAATATAAATATAAATATAACATATATCGATTTCTTTTAACAATGGAAATTTATATTGCTCTCCATTCCCTATTGTGATTAATTTTTAACTAAACTTATAAAAAATTTCCAGTCCTCACCAACTTCCACATTTTTAATATTTTTTTTTCAACATGTCACTAAAAACTTCGTTCCCACCAATTGGCTTTGAATTGTTTATATTTAATATATTTTTTATCTCTGCATTAATAACCTGCTTCGAAAACATAATTAACAACACGGTTTATGTATTTTTTTTATAATTTTTTAATAAATAATTTTAGTCATCTTTTTACCCAGCTTCGATGTTGTGCCGCAACCGATCAAAAGAATACTAAAAGGCATAAATTTTCAGAGTAAAACCAAAGTCCATAAATTCCATTTAAATGAGAAATTTTTTAATTTTGTTCTTGTCATTCTTGTCACCGAAAACGAGAGTTCTGCTAGCCGCAGGGTCCGCGGCGGCAGCCACCATGCGTTATGGATTACTACTTCATACTACTAAATTTATCGGTGAGGTAATTTGCTGCTGGGTAGATATAGATATATGTAAATATGTATACCTAAACATACATTATTTATTAGAATTTTTTACCCATCTCTCTCTGTTCTTCCGTCTCCCCATTCAACCGACAACTTAAATATGTACATACATACGCGGGGATTAACAAAAGTTTGGTCAGTTGGTGACTTTAAAGGGCATAGCCGGATAAATACGGGAAATTTGCCCCCACGGCTTTTTCGACCTACACTTGGGGGATCGATTTGGCATCGAATAAAAATAATTCACACCAATTTTTAGCCCTTTAACTCGAACGGTGTTCGAGATTTTCAAAAAACCCTGTTTTTTCGATTTTAATTTTATTTTCTTACTGAAATTCGGAGTTAATCGATGGTGATTTTTTTTCTTATTCTTAGGAGTATAAAACATAAAAAAATCGTATGATCGTGATTTTTTAACGAAATGTCGATTTTTTAACGATGGAAAGAAAATTAAAATTTTTTTTTTTAGGGTTTTTGAAATATGTCAATCACCAAAATTTGTCAGAACATGTATTTTGTACCCCACACTCACGAATTTTTTCAGATTTTTTGAAGTGGTGGAACACTGTCAAAAAAATTAAAAACTCATTTTTTCCCGAAGTTCTGCGTTTTAACACACTTTTATTTTTTTTTTTTTTTTGCTTGAAAACGTACGTAGAAAATTTTTCTGTGCCCTAAAGCGACTATGTATTTTAAAATTAGCGCCAACTTGATGCTAAAAAAAAAAAAAAAAAAAAAAAAAAAAAAAAAAATGAGTTTTTACTTTTTTTGACAGTGTTCCACCACTTCAAAAAATCTGAAAAAATTCGTGAGTGTAGAGGAGTACAAAATACATGTTCTGACAAATTTTGGTGATTGACATATTTCAAAAACCCTAAAAAAAAATTTTAATTTTCTTTCCATCGTTAAAAAATCGACATTTCGTTAAAAAATCACGATCATACGATTTTTTTATGTTTTATACTCCTAAGAATAAGAAAAAAAAATTACCATCGATTAACTCCGAATTTCAGTAAGAAAATAAAATTAAAATCGAAAAAACAGGGTTTTTTGAAAATCTCGAACACCGTTCGAGTTAAAGGGCTAAAAATTGGTGTGAATTATTTTTATTCGATGCCAAATCGATCCCCCAAGTGTAGGTCGAAAAAGCCGTGGGGGCAAATTTCCCGTATTTATCCGGCTATGCCCTTTGTTTTTGTTAAATCTTAAAATACAAAATCCTTTGCATTTATTATTTTAGTTTTCCTTTTCAATTTTTAGAAATTCGCCATGTGATTCTCTTCGGGTTTCGGCGTGATTGACAGCCAATGCAAATATTCAATGAAATAGTCTTTAAAGACTATTCCTAAGTGGTTCCGAAGATTCCAGACCGGACATTTTTCCGTAGAGGACGAGCCCCGAGAAGGCCGACCAAAATCTTCCATTGACGACGTCATATAGCTCTGGTGAAGTCCAAACTGATGAAGACCCACGATTGACCCAAGAAATGATTCTAACGAAATGAGGGATAAATACCCCTAATTTTAAATGAGACCCAAAAAGAGCGTCGAGTGCATTGTGCTCAATTTTTCCCAAACAAATCCGAAAACGGTTAATCTAGCAACTTTAGTAAAGTCAATACTGGTAACGAATCTTGGTTCCATAAGTACGAAGCCAAACAGCAGTTCATGGTATGCAGCCCAACAGGAGCAAACCCACCCGTAAAATCTAAACAACAAAAATCAGCATTAAAAGTAATGATGTCAGTTTACTTCACCCGATCTTAAATCGTAGCTGCTAATCTACTGTAAAAGGGTCAAACGGTAACTGCGAAATAGTACACCGAAGAGTGCTTATCAAAAGTTTTCAAAAATTTGTTGGAAAACAGGAAGAAGGAGGATTTGCTACTTTTGTGTCCTTACACGCACATATGTATAAAGCAGAAATGGGCACCATGAAGAATTTTGTGGTTGTGTATACCATACATAGCGCCTTCAAAATAAGTGCTTGAGGTAAAAAGGCAATAATCAATCTGTAAACGTAGCAACAAAACATGGGTTATTTAAATTTGTACCAAATGAAATGCAAAAGCGAAGCAAGAAATTCGGGCGTGCTCCAAAACGTCAAAATACTTCGTAATAATGCTGTTACGAATTTAATGTTTACACAAAAGAATTAGTCCAAAATACTTACCCTCCGACGTCGGCCATTGTTGTTAAGAATTTATGATAAAATAGATCATCAAAAACCTTTGCGATGCGCAGTTTGCTTTTGTTTGCGCATCAGTAACTTTACCGATACATTTTGGAACATGATACGTCGTCAATGTTTGCACAGTTGCATTTGGGAATGTGTGACAATGTATGGTTGTTTTGCAACTGACGTTTTGGAACTCACCCTTCTTCAAATAACAGAAGAACGGTAAAGAAATGATCTTGCAATGAGTTGAGCGCTTGAATG
This sequence comes from Ceratitis rosa, assembly GCA_037013455.1. Taxonomy (NCBI): domain Eukaryota; kingdom Metazoa; phylum Arthropoda; class Insecta; order Diptera; family Tephritidae; genus Ceratitis; species Ceratitis rosa. The sequence goes on along the minus strand of JAWMAG010000036.1, from coordinate 1,147,418 downwards.
CCTGCAACACACAATACATACTTTAATATACAATACATCAAAGCTAAATTTTAAGCACAGTTTATATGTATATATTTTTGGTGCTTTGTAACCGCTAAACGAGCAAACAAACACAATCTAACTTTTGGCAGTAGTGTTTCAATACGCATGTATGAAAACGGTATACTATAAATGCGGTGTGCCAGTAGTTCCATTGAACTAGTGCGCGTTACTGCTATAACGTTGTGATGGCTATGGGCAAAGAGTACTACGCACAGTATTCTGCTATATTTTAAGGAATAAATTGTAGTAAAAAAAGTACATATTTTAATTGCAAAATTTATAACTTTATAACTGGAAATCCAATGCTGCTTCAAAAATTATGTTGCAAAAAGATATTCTCATTGGCTTCGTATAATACATTCGTATAAGCGCATACTGAAATTTTTCGAAAAAGCATATTTAAATCACATTATTTCGAAAAACAGATCCTGATATATAAATTACTGTAATGCTACATTGTACACCAATGACTGGCGACATTAAGTCGGCATATAACGGTACTTGTATAAGCAGGCAAATCAAAAGTGTAGAAACATCGCAAAAACAAACATCAACAAACAGCAAATAATAAAATATCTTCCATTCTGACAATTAGTTATTCACAACAATGCACAAACAGTGAAAAGATATTTTATTTGTAAAAAACATTGTCAAGAGCATTTGATTTCTTGACAATTTATCAAGAAAAGAGCTTTTTATTTATGGCGCAGAATAGAGAAATCTTGATAAAATGTTAACCTTGATAAATAAGCAAGATGGTGAATTTATGAAGCGCACAGAATAGGGCTGAATATATATACATACCGGGTATGTAAATATAAAAGCGGGATTTGCCTATAGGTTGCGCTAGATGCCAATGCAGTTACCGACACATCACGGCAGCGGTGTCTTGTTATTGTATTGATATCCGACAAAGGTTTCCAACTCATAATAGAACGAGTTTTGTGCCAACAAATAACGATTTGCCTACAGCACTACTTTTCTGTTTTCATCTGAAGAAAACTGCAGCCGAATCGCATTGAATTTTGACTGGCAATGAAAAGTGGATATATTTCGAGAATTCTAAGCGCAGAAAGTCATGAGTTACTCCGGGTGAACTATCAATATCGACGGCAAGATCAAACCGCTACGGACGAAAGACAATGCTGTGTGTTTGGTGGGATCAGAAGGGCGTAACTTACTACGAGCTGCTGCAACCAGGGGAAATTGTCAATACTCAACGCTGCCGACAACAAATGAACGATTTGAATCGAGATTTGAGTGAAAAACGACCAGAATAGCAACAAAGACAACACAAGTTGATTTTGCTGCATTACAATCCACCAGAACACAAACCAACACAGGTCCAGGAAATGATAGAGTCGTTCCGTTGGGAAATTCTTCCGCACTCGGCTTACTCACCGGACCTTGCCCCTTCCGATTACTACTTGTTTGCATCGATGGGACACGCAGTTGCTGAGCAGCGTTTTACTTCTTGCGAAGATGTACGAAAATGGCTCGATGACTGGTTTGAATACAATAAACGTATTTTTCTGTACAAAAAATCCGGTTTCATACTTACACACCTGGTACATACCTACATGTACATATATATTCATTGTCCACAGTTGCCCGAATGCTCGTTAATATTATTGAATATGCATTGAGTAGACCTTATGAACGTTAAACATTTGCGTAAAAGGTTCAAATTTGTTTTTACGCAATCCACATTTTTAAAATATCCCATTCATTCTCGATTAAAGATAAGAAAAAAATATTTATCTGCTGATTTTGCGTGTTATCTCGAAATAGCACAAAATTTGGTGGTAAAAAACGTGGAACTTCTGAAATGCTAGCCTCTTCAAATATTTGCAAATACAAGGCGGCAGATACTCTTACCTCTAAAACGACAATACTACCTGTAAATTTTTTATTGCCGGTAGAGTGAAAGTTGCTCAGTAGATCTACCATCATACCATAATACCTTAAGGGGTTATATACAGTTATGATTTTCAAAAAATAAATTTTTTTTATTTCATTTTCTGTATCTACATATATTTAAGAATACACACAAGAAATTTCAAATCGATCCGGCAAATATTTTCGAAGTTACACGCGCATTTGTAAAGACGTTTCGGAGCGCTTGGAAGTATACCATAAGTATAACTTTAAACGCGTTTTTCTCAGAATGGTGTTTTCAAAGTCAGTGACCACTATAACTCGAAAACGGCTGAACCGATTTGTCTAAAATTTTAACACAAGCTTCTTGAATATATTTTTCAGTGATTAATCTAAGGTTTTATTTTTCCGATAAATACTTTTTTTATAAACAATTTAAAATCGAAATTACGCTGAAAAACTGACTTTTTTCTTTGAGAAGGCGCCATTTTGACAAAATTTTTTTTTGATTATTCCTTTGTGATTAATCACTAGATTTAACATTACTTTAATAAAATCTGTTTGGTTTTTCAATTTCAGATGATCCAGTTCAGAGATAGAGCGGTCACCGCAAGACGTGTTTTTTCAGAGGACCTCCTGGAAATCAGCTGTAGCTCTTCTCCAGAGAAATATTTTTACTAGTTATACGGATTAAAATATTGTTGAATAATATCATAATAAGTATGTAAACTTTTTGAATCAATAAATTCTAAAGACTTCTCAAAAAAAGTTCTTAAAAATTCGCTTTTTTTGGCCCATTAACTGTATATAACCCCTTAAATTAGGGAAACTTTTTTTCAAGTGAGCACAGTAAAATATGGTTATTCAGTAAAAATCCGTTGTCCCGTTTAATCATTTGGATTCAGTCCGATTGATAACTTTTTGGAGATTGGGATTTTCAATATTCATTGGGAATAATGTAAAAAAAGGATGTAAAGTTTGAGCTAATCAAAGAAACCTGATTCAACATAGGTATTACCAGAAGTTATTAATAACCAGATTTCTTTGATCTTAAAGGGCTCTGGAGACGGTCAAATAATTTCATCAAGCATTGCATATGTATGAATGAGGCTCACTCTTGTCTTGCCCGCAAACATTCAAATAAACATGTCAAACGTCATTTTAAATTTGTACTCATATAGATCGGATCTCTTGTCTTCTTTGCAAGACGATTTCTTCTTATGTTCTTATCTGTTGCAATTTTATTGGAAAATAATATTATTTAATAATTTAATTAAATGTTTTAAATTATTTCATTTTAACTGGCAAAACTCTTAAAATGATGCTTCCATATGAAGGTTCTATTGTCATGGTTGTGTATTTTTTTTTGCTTTTTTCGACGTAAAACGTTCGTACGCAAACAAACACTACGGTACTGTAATAGGTAAGTACCCCCTAGCAAATTTAGTAAGGCCTTACCTTTTGGAAGTGAATAAGTAATGCAGATCAACTCTTAAAGAGCAAAAGCAAGCACAGACTCTCTCAAGAACAATAGAAAAGAAATAAGTAAACAGCTCTTCGTGTATATTTGTTATTGCTAAAAACTGCTGAAACGAGAGCTAAGTTATGTTGGCGCAGACTTGGTGATAAATTTAATTTTATTCGCATTTTGTCTTTTGAGCAAATAATAACTATTCAAATGCGATCTGTGACAAATTTTTCACTACCAGTAATTTTTGACATACATATATTTGGATGATTATTAATAAAATTAATTTTTTATAATATACGAGTAATTTAATACGAAAAAAAACTTTAAATATAAATGATAAAATGCGTGATAGTTGAATTAGTATTCTCTAGCACGCGACTAAAATTTAGGTACCTTACAATGGGAGAAAGAAAACACACATTAATACTTCCCTTACTCGAAATAGTGTTTCGAAACGAAAATAAGGGGACCTTGCATTTGCTATGGCATCACCGTGTTATTATCCCACGATGAATTCAAGCATCAAAGACCTCCAAGGCCTTAACTTTTACTACCGGGTGATACACATACATATGTGTGTCCGAATGTATGAGAAGTACTTGTTTTTTTTTTTCTTTTTTTCAATTACTTCTTAAGTTAGTGGTTCTCTATAGTTCTATTAAGTTTTAACATCAAAATTATAATAACTTATTTAATGTTTACTGCTGAAACAAATTCCTTTTGAATCAAAAACAATGGTTCTGCTGCCAACATTAGAATGTGAGATAGGGTAACGCTGAAAATTTGATCAGACTAGTTAATTTCCAAAATTTGTATATATCATTATTGTTGAATTATGTACGTAAATAAAATATTATAATCTTAGTAAATACTGTTGCTTTTATTATATTTATTTATTTTTTATTTATTTGTATGAAAAATAATTATGAATAATTACATTACATTAAAGGCAACTAGCAGCTGGGGCTATCGGTCTACTTTTATTACATAATTAATGCTTTTGTGTGTTAATAAATATTTTTCGTAATTTCTTCAATAAAATTGTCTCATAATATTATTGGAAATCGATTGAACTATTTGTGCGCATAAGTCTTATGTTCTTTCGCCAGCAAAGATAATTTACAAAACTTTTATTTTAACTAAGAATAATTTAAATATACTTCTGGTGAAAATTAAAAAAGGCACTAATTCTAAAATTATAGGTGATTGTTGAGCTCGCAACAAAATACAAAGGGGCTCAAAGATAATTAATAAGTTAGCAAGTTTCATATCATATTATCTTTGGCTAGGCTTTTAGCTCAGAACTGTCTCATTGACAGCAGTGCAAGAACCGGCTATCTTATATATATATAATTGGCGCTTTGTAACCACCGAAGCGATTTTTCGCCCGAGCTCCTCCTCCAATTTACGAGGAGCCTTTTATTTCATGTCCGAAATACACTCGGAGGGGTGGACATTACCTGCCGAGGGGCGACCGCACTTAGAAAATTTAACTTAATTTTTTATTTAAATTAATTTTTCATACCTTTTGGATGTTGCTGGCACTGGGATATGAACCCGAGCCTTCCGAATGTCAGTACGCAATGCTAACCACTCGGCTATCGCGGCCGGCAATCTTACTATCAATAATAAAACGGTTATAATAAGAGGTACTTGAGATCGTTATAACCTCAGCCGCACCTTGTGCTTCAGTTGTTTCATTCCTCAAAGTGTCTTACCAAGAACGTGCTTTATTTTATTAGATTATTTCTATTTACCTACTTGTTTGCAGTTGCCACTGGTGCCGTTACGTTTTCGAGGGACTTCTGCCTTGGTCATGTGTGTATTAATACAGGTTTGTAGACCCTTTTTACTTTGTAAAATCTGCTTTGCTTTGAGCGCACGTTCGCTCGTATGTCGCCTGCTCGTCACGACCGAAATTGCGAATTGCGTTTGTATAAGCCATTCATTTTTGCAACTAACCTACTCAAAACCTTTTAGAACTAAGTTATCTTTGAAAACGTAAAATATGTGCGAGTATGTACCTACATATGTATATTAACTGCTGGTAGTTATAAGCGAGTTAATAAAGGGTGGTTAAATTGTAAGGGCCGATGTTGAATGTGAACCACACCTAAACGCCAAGTTTTTTTCCGAATTTAATTTGACATTTCTCTATTTCAGACTTACTCAATTTGAACCATGGAGAGATACACAATCCAACAACGTGTTAAAGTTATCCAGACTTATTATGAAAATTTTCGAAGAAAATCATCTTCAGTGATGAGGCACATTTTCACCTCAGTGGATTCGTCAATAAACAGAATTGCCGCATTTGGGCGAATGAGAATCCAAGAGTGATTGTCGAAAAACCAATGCACCCACAAAGAGTGACTGTTTGGTGCGGTTTATGGGCTGGCGGCATCATCGGGCCGTATTTTTTCCAAAATTAGGCCGGTCAGGCAGTTACTGTGAGTGGTGTTCGCTATTGTGAGATGATAACGAATTTTTTATGGCCACAATTGGAAGATATGGATGTGGACGATATGTGGTTTCAGCAGGACGGTGCCACTTGCCACACAGCTAACGAAACAATGGCTCTTTTGCGCAACAAATTCAATGGCCGTGTTATCTCACGTAATGGCGATGTCAATTGGCCCCCAAGATCATGTGATTTGACACCGTTGGACTTTTTTCTCTGGGGTTATTTGAAAGAAGAGGTGTACGTCGATAAGCCAGCAACAATTCAAGAGCTAAAGGATGAGTTAATTCGGCACATTAACGGCATAGAAACTCCATTATGCCTCAGCGTCATCGAAAATTTGGACCATCGTATGGAGGTGTGCCGCCGAGGTCGCGGCGCTCATTTGGCCGATATTTTGTTACATACATAATTGAGTAATACCAATATATCATAATAAAATAAAATTTCAATAGTTTCCTAAATAGTTTGTGTTTTATTCAAAATCAACATCGGCCCTTGAAATTTTAACCACCCTTTAATAGGTGGTGTAACAAAAATCCGTTTTGTTGCTATTCTTTTGGGAAAATAATTATAATACTCGACAATAGTTATTCTTTCAGCAAGGTCAACAAGGTATCGTTTCTAGTTCCCGTTTTTGCCTTTCATATTTCAGAATATTTTAAGTATCGGTTCAGAGCGGTGTGTCGAGGGGATGCAAAAATATATGTATAGCAAACCTCACTAGAGGAGATTAATAACATCTGAAGTAAATGAAATTTTGAAAGTAAATTGGTCATATAACAAAAACTTTATTTCACAATAGTGTGGATGATATTATACATACAGTGATGAACTAAAGTATTGGCACAGCAAGATAGTTCAACTTTAACACATGTTTTTGACCACTTATGACAATATTTTTAATCCCGAAAAAAATGCTAGACAGAGGGACACATTTTCAACTATTTCCACTTCAATTCATTTTATCATCTTTTATGTTAAGTTAATACTAATTATAAATGACAAAAAGTACTAATTTTCACCAAAAAAAAGTATTGGTACACTTCATAAAAACACAAAAAAAATTATAAAAAAATGGTAAAATATTAACGAAATTAATATTTTGTAGCCAAGCTTTTATGTTTGATGACAGCTTCCAAATGCTTTTGCATCGATGAGACCAATTTTTGGATGATTTCTGCCCCAATATTCTGCCATTCCTCCACCATTGCCAGCTTCCACTCTTCTTTTGTTGATACAACGCGCTTTTTAACGCGCCTATCCAGCTCTTCTCACAAATGTTCAATTGGGTTTGGATCAGGTGACTGGGGCGTATGCGGCAATGTATGTTTAATGTGGTGTGCAAGCCACATACGCACATCTTGAGAGGTATGCTTGGATCATTGTCGTGCTGAAATGTAAATGACTTTAACAATTTAAGTTTTTTGGCACTTTTTTTGACATTCCTCTTATGAATTTCCATATAGTATTTTTTGTCCATAATGCCATCAATGAATTCCAGCTCGCCCACACCTGCAGCGAACATGCAGCCCCATACAATGACTCCTCCACCACCATGTTTTATCGTCGCAGAAAGGTTCTCTTTTTGAAGTTCAGTGTTAGGTTTTCTCCGCACAGTTTGACGGACATCGGAGTGAAAGATATTGAATTTACTTTCATCCGAAAAGAGTACATTGTCCCAAAAGTCAATTGGTTTGCATAGATACTCCTTGGCATAGACCAAAAGTTTCTTTTGGTTCACTTTTGAAATTAGGGGTTGGTGTCTAGCTACACCAGAATGAAAGTTGGCTTCATGCAATGCTCTCCGGACCGTTATCCGATGAATATCCTTTCCCAACTCTTCCTTAACTTCCGCTGCGATTTTTGTCGAAGATAATCTTGGATTTCTTATTACCTTTCTTACTATTTTGCAGCGTTCGTGGTCATTTAAAGCCTTGGGCCTCCCTGTACGTGTTGCGTTTTGTAAAGATAAAACACCCTCAAATCGTTTCACAATGCTTCTTATGGTGTAGCGTCTTCTGTCCATAATTTCACCAAATTCTGCATATGATTTGCATTGTTTATGCAAATATATAATTATTTTCCTCTGAGACACGTTTGTTTCACTTCTTTCGCCACTCAGTTTTCTGAAAATTACGCAAAGTCCACTATAATTGAGGACACTATGATGTTTGCGGTTTGATTTTTGAAAAAACGCAATTGTTTATGCAGACATAACGGGACTTTTGAAAAAAAGTTGCTAGATTAATCATATTTAAGCGAATAGCCCAGTGAAATTTAAGTGTGCCAATACCTTTATTTGCTGAAAAAGAGTACTTATATCATTTATAATTAGTTTTAGTTTAACATAAAAGATAATCAAATGAATTGAAGTGAAAATAGTTGAAAGTTTGTCCCTCTGTCTAACAATTTTTCGGAATTAAAAATTAAAAATATTTTCATAAGTGGTAAAAAAAGGTGTTAAAGTTGAACTATCTTGCCGTTCCAATACTTTAGTTCATCCCGGTACATAAGCTAAAATAAAATCCCTGTAAATGTTAGTGAAAGTGCCCTGAAAGAACGGGCTGATGAGTTCACCAATGGATTCCCACGATTTCGGGCAGCACCAACACATAGGTAAGTTTTTTATGTTTATCTTCTCTGCAAGAACGGGCTGATGTGTTCGCCAATACAATCACACGGTTTCGGACAGCACTAACCCATAAGCAAGTTTTTTTGTTTATCTTTCTCTTCTGAGTACATACAAATTGAAGGAGAATGCACTTGAACGGATTATATGTTTATTTTACGTAGAACGCCATTTTTATAGTTTTCTCTGTAGCAGATAGAAGTGAAAAATGTGGATAAGGATCCTGTACAAGCTGTGATAATAATTAATTGTCGATTAATTAACTACTTCATTTTGCATTGCTCTTTTCATTTTTTAGTCGATAATACTTTCTCCCCATATTGTACGGAAAATGGCTAATAGAGCAAGTTGACTGAAATGGACGTTACTCACCGTGCAGCAAGTAGCTGATCTAAAAATATTCAACAAAACTTTGCGAGGTACAGCTGTATTTAGATATTAATAACATTCTGAATCGAACATTTATTTTTTTATTTTACTTGGACGTCTTTAAACTTCAAAGAAGCCAGGATTATGACAGAGGTGTTTGTAGAGCTGAGGAGCTGCGTTACTACTACATGGCACATTAAAGAGTTCTGCATATACGGTTTTGCTTACAATATTTATATGATCTATGTAAAAATATTGAAATATAGACTGAATCTTAAAATTGTTTGTATTTATATATGTATGTATAAGTGGACAGTACAGACGCTGTAAATGACGTTCCCACGCGCAGTATAAATTCCGCTGACGATATGTCTAAGAAGTTAGCATATCATATTGCGCAACTCCAAAATGCAGGTAATTCACGTGTCAAGTGCATGTGAGAAACGGATATGGCAAGCTTAGCTTAAGAGAAATATGTAATGTTAGTTTAAATTGAATTTTGGACTTCAATAAAGGAAGACGTGCATAGCACGAGAAAATATTTTTTTTTTCAATTTTCCCATCAAATAAAAATTAACTGGCGCCCAACGTGGGGCCAGCGCGTCCGCAAAGTGATAAAAACCTGAAAATCAAAAAGTAAGGTACCGCGAGTGATAAAAAACCCGAAAATCAAAAAGTAGGGTACCGCGAGTGTAAAGAAAAAGGTCTGAAAATAAAAAGTAAGACCCAACGCGGGAACGACCGGACACTTTGAGGCAGGAGGATCACTCAACAGTGTGGACAAGGACCCTCAGTACAATTTGGAAAAGGACTACTCCAAATCCACCAACACCGCAAATACCCAGCGCTGGCCAGAAGACTGGAAGAATTTAGAGTAAGAATTATTATTAGAAAATAAGTAAATTTTTTCTTTTGATTATTCCTAAAAATTTAAGTGTATTTTTATAAAAAAATTTTAACAATAACGTAAAATATTAAAAGGAGAAGTGAACATATTTATAAAAAAAAAACAAAAAAAAAATTATTATTAAAGATTTAAATACTATAAAGAGAAATTTTAACAAGTAAAAAAGAAGTAAACAAATTTTTCTAATAATATTGATTGAAGAAAGGAATTTTTAAACTATAATTATATAAAAAATGGAGGAAGACTTAGTGAACCAATTAAATCAAATTAGGCTAAATGATATCGCAACCGGTGAGCCGCGTACTTCCCCAACGCAGTCCACACCAATTAGCAATGAATTAATACGTGAAATAGCGCAACAAGTAATGAGCCACATGGCTAGTAACCCTGAGTTAGAGACTAGAGATTACCGTATAACAGCGAATGCCAATAACGTAAACGAACTTGACCGAATACCCGACATGGTTAAATGTTTAAGGAAATTTTCAGGACAACGCGGAGAGTTTAATTCTTGGCGAAAATCAGTAGATAGAATTCTGGAATTTTACAGCAACTTCCGAAATATCCCAAGATATTTTGGAATCCTACACACAATAAGACACAAAATAGTCGGTGAGGCCGACACATCCCTCGAGTCCTATCGAACTCCACTAGACTGGACCCAAATAAAAAAATGTCTGATGCTACATTATTCAGACAAACGTGACATTGGTACACTTGAATACCAACTGACTACTCTAGCCCAACGCCAAGACAATATCCCCACTTTTTATCAAAAAGTCTACCAACACTTGTCACTAATATTAGACAAAATTGCATGTCTCGATATAAACGAAGAGTCGATTAGAGCCATGACACAGTCATATCGCGAAAAAGCTCTAGATACCTTCAACCGGGGACTTAATGGAGACTTACCCCGTTTGTTAAGTATAAGAGAACCAACATCCTTACCCCAAGCATTGCATTTATGCCAGAAATTAGACAACATGTCTCATAGGATGCATCATGCGCACAATTTAAATAGATCCAATAATCCACCTCCACGACCTCCACGATTTAATACTAGACCATTCTACCCAGAGTTAACCTATTTTCCTGCATCAACACAACATCCCCCTGTAAGGAATTCATTCAATCAACCATACAATCGTTACCCCCAAAATATTGTACCCATTCATTTCAAAATTATCGTGCTCAACAACAGTTTACTTCGCCCAATAACTACAATTATAATTATCCCCAACATAACCAAAGATTTGGCGCGAATCCTCCAAGATTCGGCAATCAACACAACAATAGACCAAATTTATCTCCAAAACCGCCTGTGCCTAGGGAAGTGGACAGTTCCATACACACAAGGAATATCAATTACCAAAACAGACCTTACAACAATTACAATACACAGAAACGACCCCTTTCTTCACAATTTCAACCACCGAATAAAATGCAAAGAAATTTCTATTCGGAGACAGAACCGAATTCCGATTACCAAATACAACCAGACCCAAATCAAATTTTTTCAAACAACCATAAACAACAACAGGACGAACAAAACAGCTATGAAACTGACCATATCCATTTTTTAGACTAACGCCGTCTTCACTACCCTATTATGAATTTATCGCGAAGAGTGGAGACGCCTTAGACTTTCTTATAGACACAGGATCTAATAAGAATTCTATTCAATCTACTAGAATCAGAAATCCTATCCCAAATGAAAAATCAATTAAAGTTAAATCAGTTGCTGGAACCATCGAAGTTACCCATCATACTTTTGTAGATATATTTGGACCTAGCGTAGGAAAAATAAAATTTTTCATCTTGCCAACTTTGAAATCGTTTCACGGAATAGTAGGCAACGATACCCTGAAACAACTTCAAGCCATTATCCATACCGATAAAAACATTATGACTATTTATCCCAATATAAAAGTTCAATTAAAACAACGACCGTCACAGGAAGTAAATAATGCCGAATTAGAACTACCCCATCTCTCCAGCGAACAAAGACATAAAATAAATAAAATTATTAAGAAATGCCCCAATTTATTCGCTGACCCCGACGAAAAGCTCACCTACACCACAAAGGTAAAGGGAGAAATTAGGACAGTTAATGAAAATCCTGTATATTCCAGGCCATATCCTTACCCTATGGCTCTAAAAGAAGAAATCGAACGGCAAATCGAGGAACTCCTCTCAAATGGGATAATAAGACAATCGAAATCCCCTTATAACTCTCCTGTGTGGATAGTCGATAAGAAAACGGATGCTTCCGGCGAAAAGAAGTATCGAATGGTTATCGACTACAGAAAATTAAATTCAATAACTATACCGGACAGATATCCGATTCCGGAGATCAATGAAGTTCTTTCGAATCTAGGCCATAATAAATTATTTACGGTAATAGATCTAAAAAGAGGTTTTCATCAAATACCACTTCGTGAAGTAGATATAGAGAAAACGGCATTTTCCGTAAATAATGGGAAATATGAATTCTTACGATTACCCTATGGACTTAAAAACGCTCCTTCCACCTTTCAAAGAGCTTTAGACGATATCCTTCGCCAACATATAGGAATTCGTTGTTACGTATACATTGACGATGTCATAATATTTGGGAAGAATGAAGAAGAACACTTAAAAAACCTAGAAATGGTTTTCCAAACTTTAGAAAAGGCTAACATGAAAATACAACTAGATAAATGCGAATTCGCAAAGAAGGAAGTAGAATTTCTAGAATATGTAATCAGCTCTGAACGAATAAAAACAAACACCAAAAAAGTAGAAGCTATAGCTCAATTCAATTCAATTCAAGGTTTTTTCTAGGAATGTCAGGATATTATAGAAGATTTATTCAGGATTATTCTAAGTTAGCAAAGCCTCTGACGACACTACTTCGAGGAAAGCGGGAAACGTTCCCAAAAATAAATCTAAAAAAATGGAAATATCACTAAATGGAGATGCATTAAAAGCATTCAATAAAATTAAAAATACGTTGATATCCAAGAACATAGTCCTTTCACATCCAAACTTCGAAAAAGATTTCATGCTAACTACTGACGCCTCCGATTATGCAATAGGTGGTGTATTGTCACAGGATAATAAACCAATTTCCTTTATATCTAGAACCCTGAACAAGACAGAGGAAAATTACGCTACAAATGAAAAGGAAATGATCTCAATAATTTGGGCTTTAAACACTTTACGAAGTTATTTGTATGGGTCAAAGAAAGTAAAAATAATAACCGATCACCAACCGCTTACCTATGCTCTTAGCACTAAAAATGCCAATAGTAAGATGAAGCGATGGAAAGCGATACTTGAGGAATATAATCATGAATTAATTTACCAACCCGGAAAGTCAAATGTTGTAGCCGATGCGCTATCAAGGATATCACCTGAAGTAAATTCACTTACTCCCACCATCCATAGCGATGATAGTTCAAGCCATAACTTAATACCATGTACAGAAGTACCGATAAATGTCTTTAAGAATCAAATTTTTCTTAAACAAGAAGAAATATCCTCTTACCAATTTAAAATAGTTTATCCAACAGTGCATCGACACATAATTTGTGAACCCAACTATAATGAACAAAATATCATAGCATTTTTTAAAAGGTACTTAAATCCGTCCGTTGTTAATGGAATTCATACTGATGAAAGAACCATGGGTATTATTCAAAATATCTACCCTAAACACTTTAGTAACTACAAATGCATATACACGCAAAAACTTGTAGAAGATATTAATTGTGAACATGAACAGGAAAATATAATAGTAGAAGAGCATTCAAGAGCCCATAGAAATGCGATAGAAAATAAAGCACAAATTCTTGAAAAATTTTACTTCCCCGGTATGGCAAATAAAATAAAACGAATAATAACTAATTGTGCTATATGCAAAGAGAATAAATACGAAAGACACCCGAATCAACCAGTTTTAGCACAAACCCCATAACCCACATTCCCAGGACATACAGTACATATCGATATTTATCTAACTGAAGGAAAAATAATCTTAACTGCATTGGACAAATTTAGCAAATATGCTTTAGCAAAAATATTAAAAAGTAGAGCAATAGAAGACGTTAGGGGACCATTAAGGGACATAATATTTTTCTTTGGGGTACCAAAATTAATAGTAATGGACAATGAACCAGCTTTTAACTCAGCCTCAATCAAATTCATGTTAAAAGATGAACTACGAATAGAAGTTTACACCACTCCTCCTTACAAAAGTCAAGCTAATGGACAAGTGGAGAGATTCCACTCCACGTTAACAGAAATAATGCGCTGTATCAAAGAAAACGGAGGGCATAGAAATTGTGATGAATTATTAGAAAGAGCAGTGTCGGAGTATAACCATACAATCCACTCCGTCACTCGGAAAAAACCAGTTGACATATTTTTTAGTAGAAACGTAACATTTACTCCTGAAGATATTGAAAAAACTAGACAAGATAATTTACAAAAATTAGCAGCAAAGCAAAGGAAGGATATTGATTACCATAACAAAACCAGACAAGCCACCAAAACATATCTCCCAGGACAAATTATTTACGTTAAAGAAATAGAAGATTAGGTACTACGTTAAGTAAACCTTATGGTAAGGAAATAGTTAAGGAAGATAGGAATAGTACAGTCCTTACAGAGAAGGGACAAATTATTCATAAGAGTAGGATACGAAATTAAATAAAAAATACAAATAACATTTTTACCTTTACAGGACAAAGATGACAATTTTTATAGGACAAATACTTTTGATATAAAAATTATTAATGTCTTGTCATTGCGAGACACAAATTTTGGATTACAGCAATTTCCAAATAATCGCAGTCGATATGGGAATAGCTCTTCTTCAAACCGGTACATTCAAACTGATACATTCTATTAACCTCGACCAATACGAAGACGCAATTACTGACATAGAAGCAACAACAAAAAACTACATAACACCTAAGGACAATGCTTATCCCTTTCTTAAACATGATATCGACCTGCTAAAGTCCATATTTTATAGACTTAAACCTAGACAAAAACGATCATTGAATATTCTTGGGACTGCTTGGAAGTGGTTAGCAGGCTCACCTGATCATGACGATTTTCAACTGATATCCGACCAGAATAAGAACCTATTGGCTAATAATGACAAGCAGGTAGTAATCAATAGATTAACAATTGACCGGTTAAATGAAATTTCAAAGATTACCAATACTCTTCTAAATACAGTTCACTCAAGTGAAATTGCAAAAAAAGAAATAATAAAAAATATAGAACGTAAATTGAAAGTTATCAAAGAAGAATTAATTCAGATAGATTACTCAATACAATGGGCCAAAGCAGGCATTATCAACTCATTCATTTTATCAACTTTTGAAGTCAATCTTACGAGAAATATTTTTGAAGAACAAAAAATGCCTTTCATCAATCTAATAGAAGGTTTAGAATTTAGTAATGTAAAAATTGCTTCAAATCAATCAACATTGTTATACATTGTATCATTACCATTAACAGAAAAAGGAAACTGTCATAAAATATTGTTAAAGCCTGTAAAAATAAAAAATATTAGCATTAAGTTAGAAATTGGAACCATAATATTATGTAAAGATGAAATATTAGGAATTAAGGATGATTGTACTAGTTTTAATGGAATATCTATTTGTAAGTCATCAAATTTTGTCAATATCACTAGTTCTATTTGTATTCCTAAGTTAATAAAAAGCTTGCCATCAACATGCACCACCAACAACAACCAACATTTGCCAACCATAGAAGAAATTACATCCAACATTCTGTTACTTAACGATTACAAGGGAGAAGTAACAATAGACAATAGATCTATGACACTTCAAGGAACCTTCCTGATTCACCATAGCAATTCCACCATCATTGTACAAAATCAGATAATTAGAAGCAGTCAGCTATCTACAGCTAGACCATTACCTGCAATAGCACAAACGTCAAACACAACCAATATATTTAAAGAAGCATTATCTTTACAGATGCTGAAAGAATTGCACATTACCAATACCGAGCAATTGAGAGAAATCAAATATAAATACGGTGCTAGTTTGGCAACAAATTTTATCATTTTCGCCATTATCCTCAGTTTATTATCATATAAAATTTACATTTCGAGAAAAAAATGTAAAATAATCATACAAACAAAAAATAAAATAGAACATGATAATACCGGCATTCCAAATTACAACAGTGAGGACACTGCTGAACTTAAAGGGGGAAGAGTGAACAGTACAGACGCTGTAAATGACGTTCCCACGCGCAGTATAAATTCCGCTGACGATATGTCTAAGAAGTTAGCATATCATATTGCGCAACTCCGAAATGCAGGTAATTCACGTGTCAAGTGCATGTGAGAAACGGATATGGCAAGCTTAGCTTAAGAGAAATATGTAATGTTAGTTTAAGTTGATTTTTGGACTTCAATAAAGGAAGACGTGCATAGCACGAGAAAATATTTTTTTTTCAATTTTCCCATCAAATAAAAATTAACTTATATGCGTATGTTGACGACTGCAGTAGCCGAGTGGGCTGCACTGCGTACCACCATTCGGAAGGCCCGGGTTCAAATCCTGGTGCCAACATCCAAAAGTTATAGAAAATCAATTTTAATAAAAAATAAAACTAAATTTTCAATTTTTTTAATTGCACAATTTCACAAATTGGAGGAGGAGCTACAGCGGTTACAAGGCGCGAATTATATATACATACAATATAAATAAAAATTTTTGTCAAAGCTGATTTACTTCGGCATCAATACTGTCGCTCATCTGCGTCCGTACAAACCGCTGCGTTTGTTTACGTCAATATTGTTTTCTTTTGGTATCAATGCTGCCAATCAGCTGTGTTCTGTTTGCCAGACAAGAATGACGATAATGCCCAAGGAGAAGAGAGAATGACGTACACATACACAAATGTAAACATCACATTTGTCATTTCGGCCTTAAGAAAGTGATAAGAAAATCGTTCTACGACATACACGTATGTTGGCTCAAATGACCGGAAGCCTTCTTGCAGGGTGGTTTGGCTGTTGAGCTACAACAATGAATAGTTTGCAAGACAAGGTTGCATGTAAGAAAGTTCAGTGCCTAATTCATGTAATTTATGGTACATTTAATTCTTCTTAAGTGATAAATTAACTCTTAACGTGCAAGTAATCAGTTCCTACCCCAAATTGTATGAGGTAATACCTTCTGCTCAAATATAAACGAAGACTTTATCCATAACTCGACAGGGACAAGACATATGGCCATACTTTTTTTTTGCTTAGGTTGGCAGGACTGTTATATGTTTACATGTCAAATTTGAGCGCGATCTGTCACATAGTTTTTTTTTTACGGCACTATAAACAAGTCAACCTCGAGTGTGTTTTTCGAATTTTACTATCGAAATTAACGTTGAGCAAAGAGTTTGTTTGAAATTTTGTTATTCCAATGGAATAAGTGCGACGGATGCAATGAAAATGTTGCAGAAGGCATATGGGGAGTCTTGCCTATCACGTGCACGTATTTTTGATTGGTTTAAGTCGTTCAAGGACGGCCGTACATCGCTGGAGAACTCGCCCCATGATCGTCGTCCAGGCACGTCAATAAACGAAGAAAACGTCGAAAAAGTAAAGAAAATTCCGTTGGAAAATCGTCGTGTGACTGAAAGAGAGATAGCTAGTGAGCTCAACATATCAAATGGATTCGCTCATAGCATTATTCACGATGTTTTGGGCATGAGACGTGTGTCTGCTCGACTTGTTCCAAAATTGTTGAATTTTCTTCAAAAAGAGGAACGCAAAACTGTCGCCAAGGAAATGCTCACAATGAGTGATACGGACACCCAGCACATCAAAACTGGTGACGAGACTTGGGTCTATGAATATGACGTTGAAACAGCCCAGGCATCATCTGAATGTCGCCTTCCAAATGAGCCGAAACCCAAAAAACCACATCAAAGTCGATCGAAAATCAAAGTTATGCTCACTGTTTTCTTTGATAGCCAAGGTGTTGTGCACTCGGAATTTCTTCCAGAAGGTCAATCCGTTAATGCTGAATATTATTTATCCGTTTTGAAGCGTTTGCGTGAGAATATTCGTCTCAAAAGGAAGGATTTGTGGAACAACAAGTCATGGTTTCTACATCGTGATAATGCGCCAGCACATACGTATGTATGTGGAAATAATCAATTCAAATTCTCGAATATACCAGTTCTTATGTTATGTAATTCTTTGGAAATTGCTGTATTAACATTCGACGATGAGTTCAGTTGGGCCATCACCTGTTGGTGTTGGGTTCTCTATGTTACCACTTAACAGAAATAATTTTTGCGGTATTTGAAGCATCTGCGACGAAAATAAGGCATAAACATGTCGGCTCAGACGCTTGGTGACAGATAGAATTTTATTTGTGATTTGAGAAAGTAAGTACTGTGCTTATTCTCCATTTCTGGCTTGAGTCTTTATACTTGTATTTATGTATATACATATATTTATAATGTAGAGCTTTGTAGCCGCGGAAGCGATTTTCGTCTGATGTACATAAAATAACAAATTATATTGTAAATATAAAATACACGATAGCAAACCAGTAATATCTGGCATTGATACCAAATTATATACCTGAAACCACTTCTTAATAGGAAAGCGTAGTGGTAATGTTACAGTAGCCAAAAGAAAACACATATGAACACTTCTCTTACTAAAAATGGTATTTGAAAGGAAATTAGGAGACCTTACAATCGCTATGAAAACGATGAATTCAGGCGTCAAAGACACTGCTTCCACTATACTGCTTAGCTTTCAAGGCCTTGCTTTTTGCTGCTAGCTAGGATTACATTTCTATATTGTCTGTGGTATGGTTAGCGATTTGAACGTCTGCCTCCTTTCTCACGACTATGCTACGGGACACGAACTGTCAAAATAAAAATGCATGTGTTTTTATAAGAACGAAGGAAGTGGCCGCTATACAGTTACATATGTGTCCATACAACGACCGATAGAGCCGTGAACTAGATCCATTTCCAATTTGGCAGACTACAATAAGTAGACACAGCGTTGCCAATACTACATGAAATGTATAACTTTTAATTTTCAAAGCTTTTACTAATTTTACTATATTGGATCGAATATATGATTAAAAACATGAGGCCTTGTAGATAAAAAAAGCAGCATTTATGAACCACTCGTGCTGTCCTTTACCAGTGGAAGTATATCGTTTGGAGCTATGAAACAAAAACAATCGCATTATTCCTGATGGTCGAAAAGTTGAAGAAAAATATGTTTTACAAAAACTCCATCAATGTTTTGGAATGGCCATCATCCAGTCCAGACTTGAACTCTTTGGGGTGACGTGAGAATAGTTGTTAACAATAAAAATTTCCTGAATGTCCTTCTCAAGGAAGTAAGAACGATGTGGCAAGCAATATCAGTGACCCGCTGTCGAAATCTTATAACACCAATACGAAATTGGTGTGAGGCAGTGTTGAAGCAGAAGGATTATGCAACCAAATACTGACTAAAAGTAAACATTTTATTTTAATATCATTATTTTTTTCTGATTAAATATTTTCGTTTCTAGTTTAGGTGTCGCACTCAATTCATGAATTTCACAAAAAATATATCTAAAAATTAATTTTGAATAAATTCCTTGGAATGTGATTTTAAGGATTGTATATGTTTACATAAAATTAGAAAACAAATTATGAAAATGTGTGCTTTAATGGTGAAAAACGTCATTCAATTTAAAATAAGCATCGTTTCTAATTAGCTGTCAACAGCTGTATGTACAGGAAATACATATATATATAATTAATTAAGTATATATATATGTGCATTTCCTATATATACAGCTGTATATATATATCTATATATATATACCTGAGGGTTTTCACCTCAAGAACACTTACTTACTTGTCGTAGAAATATCGAATAGTACATTAGAAACCGTGTACATATAGATTGTTTATAATAATAAATTTGTTGTAACGAACACAGCGTGTTTTACTTGAGCTTACCCCAGCCAAGTGGAAAACCCGATAACAACTGGCGCCCGAGCAGGGACTCTAAAGTAAGAGGAACGAGATAACGAGGTAGCCATGGTCAAAGTGACATGGGTGTATTACCTCAATCGAGAGGAACTATTGAGATACGCAGAAGAATTTGGATTCGAGAACTACGGAACAGTGGAGGAGCTGCGCAAACGCTTTGCGAGCTTCATCCAGAATAAGGGTGAAGGAGAAAGCGTACATAGACGTTTGACGGAGTTGGCCCTCCAAATATCACCATAAATCCAGCGACACCAAGAGAAGGCGTCCCATCATCAGATGTGTTTTATGAGGGAGCTCACGGCATGCTTCATGAAGAAGAGCGACACCATCTTTTGCGAACATTATGGACAGGGTGCGGAAATGGGGATTCCGCTACGACGGCGGTAAAGATCCCTTAGGATTTATCGACCGGGTAGAGGAATTAGCGGACGGTTACGACATAAACCGTAACGCAATCCCCCGAGCGTTACCAGAGCTACTGAAGGAGAAAGCTCTAGTGTGGTTTCGGAACAACAATCGGCACTGGCAGGAAAGCGACGAGTTTAAAAGGGATTTCCTGAAGTTCTTCATAAGCTCGCGGTACTTTGAACAACTGGACGACGAGATACGGCGACGCGTCCAACGACCGGGTGAGCGATTTAAAGATTACGTCCTGGTGCTACAAGGGCTTATGCGGCATGCGAACTACACAGCCGAAAAGAAACTGAGCCGTATTTATCGAAATTCGCGCAGAGAATATCAACTTAACGTCAAACGGAGTGAGTTTCAAAGTCTGGAAGAGTTAGTGGACTTGGTAGAAGACTTCTAAAACCTTCCTTCGAGAGAGAGCCATTAAGAGCCGCAGCGCGACCATTTGTACCTCGACGACCGGAAGAGCGGTACCAGTCTATGCACGTGAACGAAGAGAGCTATAGGTACCCACACAGCAACGAAAGGCGGGAACAACCAAGGAGGTTTGAGGGCGCTACAAGACCAGATCGATCAGACGGAGCAGAGCGCTACCAGCAATTGCCTGAAGATCGGAATCTCAACACACCAAGAAGAGCAGAGAGCTAACCAAACCA
Organism: Ceratitis rosa; assembly: GCA_037013455.1. Classification (NCBI taxonomy): domain Eukaryota; kingdom Metazoa; phylum Arthropoda; class Insecta; order Diptera; family Tephritidae; genus Ceratitis; species Ceratitis rosa. The sequence continues at coordinate 1,126,538 of JAWMAG010000036.1, read as the reverse complement.
GCAAGGGTGGTACGTAGACCCCCGAAACGCATGCAGACGATGCGGTGGAACCGGACATCGCCCACGGCTGTCGCAGCCTAAAAATCGAGTTTTGTTGGAAGTGTGGACACACACCCCGAAATTGCTACCTAGATCTACAGGGAAACGACCAGAGGCCTCATCAGTATCGAGGGGTGGGGTCCACAACACTCCCTCGAGAACAGCAGCAGCATTAAACCAGGCACAAGGCCGGATCCTGGCCAATGTGACCATGAACGCCGAAAACATAGTAGCGGCAATAGATACCGGAGCAACGAGAAGTTTCGTGAGTGAAGAAGTGGTGAAGAGATTGGGTACGGAAAGAACGAAACCTGTAAAGACACGAGTGGTAATGGGAGATGGAAGGCGCAAGGACGTCGAGGAAGCACTAGAAACAGAAGTGAAGTTGGGGAACGAAGTACATCACAGCGAGTTACTTGTTCTACCAGGCCTGGTCGATGAAATGGTACTCGGGACGGAAGCGAAGGAATACACTGCCTCAGAAGGCCCAAACCAAACCACATAACAAGCAGGCAATCCAGCGGATAAGAAAGTGAGTGAGTTCCTGCAAAATGAGTTGAAATAATTTGAGGAGATGTCAGGACCATTCAATGTCGCCATACATAAAATAATCATGCGAGACGATCGGCCATTAAAGCAGGGGTACTTCCCCAAGAACCCAAAGATGCAAGAGGTCATCAACAAAGAAATCGACGAACTACTTGAGAAGAGCTACATTGACCATCCCATAGTCCGCACAGTGCACCAATAGTATTGGCAAAGAAGAAAAACGGAAAGTGGAGACTCTGCGTCGAGAACCGCCAATTGAATGCCAAATCCGTTCCAGACGCCCACCCGTTGCCGCGTATCCAGCATATACTCGATCGACTCAGAAGCGCTAGATTCATCAGCAGTCTGGACTTGAAGAATGGTTATTGGCAGATCCCCATGGAGGAGGACACGGCATTCACAGTACCCGGTCGTGGCTTGTTCCAATGGAAGGTAATGCCTTTCGGCCTACACTCCGCACCAGCGACGTTCCAGAGGGCACTTGACAGAGTTATCGGCCCAGAACTAGAACCGCACGCTTTTGCCTACTTAGACGACATCATAGTCACGAGTACAACGCTAGAAGAGCACGTGAAGCACCTCAAAGAAGTATTCCAGCGGCTAAGAAAAGCCAACCTCCGCATCAACCCCGAGAAGTGCGAGTTTTTTAAGAAAAACCTGAAGTATTTAGGCCCCGTAGTCACCGAGAAGGGAATCCATACAGACCCAGATAAGGTAGCGGCCATAAGAGAGCTCACACCTCCAACAAATCTACGAGAGCTCAGACAATTCCTGGGAGTGGCATCATGGTACCGAAGATTCGTCCACGACTTTTCACGAATATTACATCCGCTCCCATCAATGTTGAAGAAAGGCAAAAAGTGGGAGTGGTCCGAAAAACTAAAGTCAACATTCGAAGCCCTGAAAGTCGCCCTCGAACAAGCACCGGTATTGGCGTGCCCGGACTTCACAAACAGATTTACGTTGCAGACCGACGCGAGAGCAGTTCTAACACAAGAGTTAGAGGGTAGCGAGCGAGTAATAGCATATGCGAGTCGGCGGCGGAATAAAGCCGAAATGAACTACTCACCAACGGAGAAGGAGTGTTTAGCGATAGTCTGGGCAATAAGGAAAATGAGACCGTATCTTGAAGGGTACAACTTCACAGTGATTACCGACCACCTGGCGTTGAAGTGGCTCAAAGCGATCGAGAACCCCACAGATCGGATAGCGAGATGGGCGCTAGAGATCCAACAGTATTCGTTCGAGGTGCAGTACAGGAAGGAGAAGCTGAACGTAGTAGCAGACGCGCTATCAAGGCAACCACAAGAGGAACAGTTGGGCACAGTGTTAGAGGAAGAGGAAAACGAAGACGGCGCATGGCTAAAAGAAAAGAAGGCGAAGGTGGAAGAAGCTCCAGAAAAGTACCCGGACTACGTGATCGAAGAAGGCAGTTTATATAGGCGAATGACGACCCAAGTCGATGGTGAAGACACTACTCCGTGGAAGCTATGCGTACCAATGTCTCAAAAACTACACGTGTTAAGAGAAGTACACGACGCCCCGAGTGCAGGCCAAATGGGCATTCGTAAATCCATAGCCCGGGCGATGGCACGATACTACTGGCCAGGAATGTTTCGCGACGTGAGGAAGTATGTACAACAGTGCCACGAGTGCCAAATATATAAGCCCGGCCAACAGCAAGCCGCATGCAAGATGCTCACCCAAATAGCATAAGAACCATGGGCGACAGTGTGTGCAGGCAATACAATGGCTCTCGTCCTTCCGGACCGATTCTCTAAATGGGTAGAGATCGTTGCCGTCGGCAAAGCCACAACCGAAGGCCTCGTGCGAGCATTCCGAGAAAGGATCTGGTTTTGGCGTCCCAAAAGTACTGATCACGGACAACGGAGCACAATTCACCAGTAAGCATTTCAAATACTTCTTACGCGAGCACGGAGTGAAACACTAGCTAACCGCACCTTACACACCACAAGAGAACCCGACCGAAAGAGCAAACAGGAACATTAAAAGAATGATAGCACAATTCACCGGAAGAGAACAACGTGATTGGGACGAACTACTCCCAGAATCAACACTCGCACTCAATACCTGCGTAGGTGAATCAACAGGGTACAGTCCGGCATACATACTATAGGGAAGAGACCCAAGAATGCCGAATAATCTCTTCGACGAACACACCTTCGGAACCGCGCAGAAGACCCCGACACCAGCAAAGAAATCAACAGTGATGGCAGAAGTTTACAGAATAGCTCGTGGTAACCAACAACGCGCAACAACCGATCAAGCGCGTTATTACAACCTGCGAAGGCGAAATTGGCAACCACCTATAGGCGACTTGATACTAGTGAAGGAACACCACCTCTAAAAGGCGATAGAAAACTTTGCGGCCAAACTAGCTCCCAGGCACAGCGGCCCGCATCGAATAACCAACTACGTATCCCCAGTAATAGTGGAACTGGACAAAATACACAAGGGAAAAAGGAGAACGGCACATCTGAGTGAATTGAAGCCCTACCACGGCGATGGGACAAACCTTCCATAAAGGCGAGAAAAAAATTGTCGTGAAAAAAAGGAGAAATTTGAAAATTTGAAGAAAAAAAGTTTTATCGTGAAAAAAAGGAGAAACTTGAAGTAAACACAAAAACACCAAAAAAAAAAATTAGTGAAAAAAAGTAACTAAGGACATCATAGTGTTAAAAAAAAACAAAAACAAAGAAAAAAACTGAAGAGTGAAAAAAAATGAATGAAAGGACATAAAAGGGAGTCGTAGTGTTAAGAAAAAACAAAAAAATTTAAGTACAAAAAAAAGAGAAGAATAAGAGAAAAAAATTCATAATATACATACATACATACATGCAAAGAAGTGAATCATATATGTACAAGTGGAAAAAAAAACATAGATAAGCTCCATATATGCGAGAACGAAGATGCAATAAGCCTAACAGCAAGCGGCGGGATGCTAGAAGTCGGCGATTGGAATGAGTACGCCAACATGGCAAGCGAGGTAGAGTGGTGGTGGCAGAGCACAGAAGCTACAACACCGAATACGTGGAACAACCAGACAGGGATCGGACCCCTGCCCGAGGCGCTACTGCATGACGGGTGAGGCGATCCTTCAAGCGTCACGCTGCGAGCGTGCAACATTCGTCCCTTGGATGAGCAGAAGTAGAGAAGTAAACTGATTGATTCTCAAAGAACAAAAACAAACACAAACTCTCCTAGGAAAACAAGAAACCAAATAAACAAAGAACTGTTCGGGAGTGTTTCTCATTGACGAAGATGACTAGATGCAAAACTTTTCATTTCGTGAAAGCGCTCAAAAATCCGCATTTCAGAACAGTGAAAGAAAAATAACTTCTTGGGGAGTTTTAGAGGAGTTTCGGATAATTTATTAAGTTGTTAATTGCAATTTTACTCCAATACGTTATTGAGAAACTATCGTTGACATTTAAATTATTTCTTTAATATTATATTACTACATGCGCCAAATTCCTTTTGTCATTAAAACAGTGGATTTTTTATATACATAGTAAATTATGGTGTCTTTTGCACGTCACCCGTTGAATATTCCCCGATTTAACACTGCTACCAATATAAAAATGAAAAATGGGGGAACGCTCTCAACTGCAATATGAGCGGTTTGTATGAGTTTCGTATCTAGTCATATTTGTCGTTAATACAAGCCTTTTTACTACTTAAGTCACTAATATATTTACTTACATATTCAAAGAATTAATAAAAATTAAGTCCTTAAACTCAACTTTGGAAAGTAAACATTAAAATAAGAAATAATAATTTAATAATATTATTATTTATTTATTTATTTTATTATTATTTAATAATAATTAAACTGATCCTAGCAATAAAGTTACAATTTAATACAAAAATTTAGTATTATTAATGATTTTTATTATTTTATTTAATATATATAAAAAAACTTGTAATAATAACAGGAGCTAAGCACAGTTCTTACTTTTTCAAAAGACAAATCACGACTAAAATTCTATCACCAAGTGTCTGCACCTACATGTTTATTTTTGGTTTTTGAGTTTTCTGCAACCACAAATGCACACGAAGTGTTTTTTCTATTACTCTTGAGAGTTTGTGTTTGCTTTACTTTTTGATAGTTGATCTGCACTACTTATTCACGTCCAAAAGGTAACGCCTTAGCAAATTTTCTAGAGAGTACAACACACGTATACATACGTATGTATAGGATTATCCATTTCGTGGTTTCAAAGGTACAGAGCTGTATTTTGACATCTGTCAAACCAAACATGTCTGGTTTTTGTCACGTTTGGGGCTCCGAGAATCCTCAAATGTGTGAAGGGAAGCTATTACACCTAAAAATTTACTGTCTGGTGTGCTCCAGAGAAGTGATTTGACCTTGCTTATTTGAAAACGAAAAAGGCGAGACTGTCACTGTCAATACGGAGTGTTCTCGTCGTTTATAACCGATTTTTTTTGGCCTGCAATTGAAGAACACGACTTGGACTATGTGTGGTTTCAAAAAGATAGTGCTATACGCCACACAATGGCGCGAATATGGCTTTATTGCAATAGAAATTTCACCAGCCACCTAATCTCTCGTCTTGGCGATGTCAATTAAGGTCGTGTGATTTGACGCTGTTGAACTTTTTTGGGGCCTCGTTTGGGACCCTTTTTATGTGGATGTATGTATGTACCTTAGTCGACAACTACTTCAAAAGATCGAAGTTTGCAAAAATTTGCGAGGCAGTCATTTTAATGATGTGCTTTACTACTCAGACATATTCTTTGGATTATTCAAATAATTAATAAAAATAATAAAAAGAAACGGCACTTTATATTATTTAAAAAAAAAAATTAAAGTATTAAAGTATCTTTGATTACTACTTTTAATATAAGAAATCTATTCAGTTAGTTTTTCACATTCTCTTAAGAAACGACTTTTTCTTAAAATTTTAATTTCGAAAGTTGGTCTGCTCTGACTAGGACTCAAACCCACTTACCGTCGGATAGTCATTGTCGTATATGTAGGAATATTATATTCACTTTTATTGTAGTTTAATTTTTTCGTTCTATTACCAACGGCAAATTTTCTGATCTATTCTTTACTTTTACGAGATTTAGGATTGCCTGTGAAATGAAGTTTTGTAATTTTATTGCAACAACAGTCACATACGGCATGAAAAGCAACTTTAAGAAACAATTTCTGGAAAACTGATGGAGCGGAAATTATAAAAATTAAAAAAGCAGTGTTTGATAGAGATATTTCCACAACCTTATACAAATTGGCACGTGTGTAGAAAATCGCCGCTTCGATAAGATACACCTAATCTTTTTAAGTGAGAAAGTGCGATGGCATGAGGGTACTTATCTCCAACGAGTTGCCCTCTCTCTGTGCATACTCTGCACTCTGCCAATTCTACTTTACCTAGCGAAGTAGTACACCTATAAGAATACTAAGTTCTCGTTTGCTTAGTGCTACTAATTTTTTTTTTTGTGTGTCTACAATCCCCACAGCCCCACAATAATTTGGTTATATGTCCTACTGTGGAACTGTTCCAGGAACTTTAGTGTGGTGCGGCGGTGTTAATTGCCTCTTTGCATGTTCTTACGTATTTGGACTTTGTATAGACACATGTAATTGCCTTAATTGCCGCTTGAATATCTACCAAACGTCAAAACGGTTGTGTAATGGCCAGATATATATACATACTCGTACATAGGAGGTGTGATCAGAAAATAACTGTTGTTTTCAATTTTTTCTGCGAGGACCAAGTCCGGTGAATACGGTGGTTGAGACATGATAACGGTTTTGTTTTGGCCAAAAATTCACGCACAAGCATCGATGTGTGAGCTGGTGCGTTATCGTGGTGCAAAACCCATGATTGTTTTTTCCACAATTCTGAGCGTTTCTGACGAATTGCTTCGCGCAAACGTCGCATAACTGCAGGGTAGTCTCCCTTATTGACCGTACGACCTCTCTGATAGTGATTCGATGATTATCCAATATCATTTTCTTCACTGCTTCAATGTTTTCAAAGTTTGTTGACCTGCTCGGGCGACCAGGACGAGCATTGTCATTGACATCTTCTCGGCCTTCCCTAAACCGGTTATACCACAATTGAACTTGTGTTCTGCTTATGCTAGACTCGCCAAACGCCACAGTCAACATTTCAAATGTCCCTGAGCATTTAATTTCATTTCTTACACAAAACTCAATACAGTTTCTTTTATCCAATTTATCGAATAGTAAAAAATGGAAGAGTACACCAAAACACGACTAACCTTTTTATCTGTCAAAAACAAACTGATAATCCAAAATGGCTGATATTGCCAACATATATGGTATAACAGACATGTGTACCAACATAACAGAAAAAAAGCGAACATACGTAACTCACGAAATTTGAAAATAACGGATATTTTCTGATCACACCTAATATACCAGAAGAACCGATCTATTCGGAAAAAATCGTATCTATGGCTCGGTTTGCCTGAAATTTCCTTTCTTTAATTTTAAATAAGGGTTGTTTACTTGACTAATGCGTTCCATTGTACGATAAAACGCGCATAAGAATATGAAAGAGACGTGCTCATGAATTTTGAAAAGTCAGTCTAGTACTGTTGGCAAACCGTCTTGTACCGAAAAACTACTACTGCCATATCAGGCTCTACTGATTTCGAGTCCTTTTATTCAATTATTCACAATGAGATGTGAACTAATTACATATGTATGTATGTATGTATTATAATAATTTTTTGCCCTAACGGAAAAGCACAAGCTTGCAATACTATACTTTTCGAATCCTCGGTAAGTTTCGTGAGTTTTGGAGTCGAGCAAGTCCGCACCGCCTGTGCTTCAAACCGTCGGTACCGAGCAATGCGAATCTTATGTCAATAATCAATCTAATGTGTGTTTTTGCTTTAAAAATAAAGTATGCAAATAAACTAAATTAAAATTATTTAAGTCAAATTTGTTCAATGTATTAAAAAATTTCTTCATATTTATGAGTTTTCTTAAAACATGCGAAACACAAAGGTAGTTTATTTTGACAAATGGCACAAAATGTCGTTACCGTTTTCGTTTTTTTTTGCAGCAATAGAAGCACCCATTTCCTCAGATAATTGTTTGTAACAATCCCTGAAATGTTTGCGAGTGTTTCTTGATGTACCTACAAATTTTTTCATAAAATGTTTTTTGTCCTTGGTTAATTGTGTTCGCGGGATTTCTTCATCTGCTAATAATTTATTAATAATTAATTCCCTGCATTTCAATATACTTATTTTTCGAGTACCCCATGCTAGTGTAAATAATATGCATTTACAACTGCTGTACCGCAAATTAGTACAAATTGGTACAATTTTTTTGTACCATTTAACAGTTATCCTTAGACTACTATAATACGAGGACATTTGATCAGATAAATCGGCTCTTTTCTTCACATTATTATAATCAAAAACAAGATCAGGTTTGTTTTTTGCAGATCTTCCTTCTACAAAGTTGCAATTATGATTTGGGCAACTTGTTATCATAGAATCTGTTCTTTTATCAGTACATTGGACGAATTTTATATCAGAAGAATTTTCTGAACTTCTAATTTCGCCTCGTTTTTTTTTTTTTGTTTTTGTTCAATGGTACAACATCATAAATATCTATGTCCATGTGTTGAGGCGTTCATTCATTTTCCGGCTTAAATAACGAAATCGTAGGTATAACCGATTGGTAAACATAATTTGTATATTTTTAATCCATATTTATGTCGTTTCTCTTTGATATATTGGCGGAAGCGCAGCCGTCCACGCCACGTCTATAAAATACTGTTTTTCAGGTTTTAGTACTTTTGAAGGTAGTAATAATTTCTGCCACGACTTTGCTAATTTTATTCAACGGATCCTCGATATTACATGTGGTATTATCGCTGAAATGTAAGTATTTCAATATAGCTAAGAAACGATCGCGTTGAAATGCATTTCTAATGCGTTCGTTTCCATACATATTATTTTGGAACCAGTATAACCTAATATCTGGCATCTGTACTATGCCCATAATTAATAATATATCAATAAAAGCTTTCATCTCGCTTATTGTCACAGGTTACCATGATAGCTCATGGATTCTTCTGTTTGCCCTCACGCCACATTGTATGGAATATTTGTTTGTTTCTTCAATCATTAGTTGAACAATATTATCGGTTGCAAATAATTTATAGAGCTCAAAAGGGTCATCGCATTCAATATTTCGTATTAGAAGTTCTGCCTCCTGTATATTTTCATGTTTTGTAACGGTCCGTTCTATTTTCGTTCTTTAAATTGGCCTCCATTCCTCACCCTCACTTTGCATATTCATGCCCAAATGTACAATACCATAAATTACTCTCGTTGAATGAAATATCGGCAAGATTGGATTCCAATTCTAGTACGAGTTTATCTTCTTCTGAAATGTAATTGACAGGTTGGCTCTTTCTCCTTCTATAAAATATGTCTAGATTCAACTCATGAATCATTCATTTCTAAACCCATAGCTGACATTCTAATATTAGAAATAATAAAATTAATAAAAAATAAAATTTTCTAAAAACATGTACAAATTACTTTCATTAAAATCTGACAATATGAAGCACAATTGCTATAACGAGAGCTTTACGAAACAAAATATTAAATATTAGCGCGTTTAATTTTAAGTTGCATGTAGCCTGCTACAGCACTGACTTTGTTCTGAAGTTAATCGCTAGCTGACCCTTGCAGTGCTGACAATTTCTAATTTTGCGCTGATTACAAGAAAAAAAAGTAATAAAAAAGATCGGTAGAAAAGAAGAGAGGGAAAGCTTTCTATGAAAACAAAGGAGTAGATTATCAGTTAGGAAATAAGTAACAACAAAGAGACTAAATGATAAGAGGTACAGTTGTGGCTCGCGTTGCGCGCTGCCCGATGTAACGCGCAATTGATTTGAGCGCCGTCCCAGATTACAGCCCTAACTTCCCGTCCGAAGCGGCGTCTTTAGCAGCAAGGCGCGACATCCTCCGTAACTCCGATCCCGGGAATCCCTTAATCAGGGATTTAAATGCGGAGATTCGGACCGTTGTAAATAGACACAAGCGGAAAAAGTGGGAGGAGCACTTAAGGTCTTGCAATCTCTCCTCTGGGGCAACCAAGCTCTGGGCTACAGTCAAGTCGCTGTCCAACACGACGAGACGCGATGACCGGGTGGAAATTTTATTCGGTGATCGCGTCTCGTCGGACCCGAAGAGATGAGCGAGCTATTTTAGCCGGCTTTTTACACTGCATCCTTCGGTAGACAAAGCGAAAAGACGTGTAACCCGCCGTATGCGCAAACTGCCAAGCACAAGCGCAGTGCTTGATTTCTCCAGAGAAGAGGTTCAGGGGGTTATCGGGAAGGCGAAAGCCTCCAAATCCATCGGCCCTGACGGAATAAGCATGCTGATGCTAAAACATCTCGGACCAGCGGGAGCAAAATACCTCACCAAGGTCCTCAATTTGTCTTTGACCACCCTAATCATACCAGATGTGTGGAAAACCGGTAAGGTGGTCACGCTACTTAAACCGGGGAAACCAGCCAACAAGGGAAAGTCCTATCGGCCGATAACTCTCCTCTCCACAGTAGCGAAGACGCTTGAGGCCTTACTGCTCCCGACATTCACTCACCATCTGCGTCCAGCAGCACATCAGCATGGCTTCCAAAAAGTGCACAGCACCACAACAGCACTTAACGCCATAAACACCCAGGTGGTCAATGGCCTGACCCAAAATCGACCCTGCGCGAGAACTGTCCTGGTAGCACTGGATTTGTCAAAAGCTTTTGACACTGTCAATCATTCAGTGCTACTCAGCGGCATTGAGGAATCCTCATTACCGCCGGGGTTGCAGAGGTGGGTCATCAATCATCGGTCATATTCCGAGGTGAAACATCTAAATTGAGGAAAATTAAACAGGGGGTCCCGCAGGGTGGTGTACTCTCCCCGCTACTGTTTAATTTTTACATCTCGAAGCTCCCTCCTCCACCGGTAGGAGTCTCACTAACCTCGTATGCCGATGATTGCTCGATATTGGCGTCTGGCCAGGATATTGATAGCCTTTGTTCGAAAGTGAACGGTTACCTCGCCGATCTCTCCCGTTTCTTCACTGCACGATATTTGAAAATACAGCCGACGAAATCCTCGGCTACCCTTTTCACCATCTGGATGAAGGAGTACCGGCTAGAACTCGATGTGAAAGTTGACGACCAAAAAATTCCAGCTATAAACAACCCTAAGATTTTAGGGGTCACATTCGATAGCCTGCACTCCGTCACTCCGCATACGACCGCAATTGCCGCAAAACTCCAGGGCCGCAACAAAATACTCAAAGCGCTAGCCGGCAGCACATGGGGTAAAGATAAAGAAACCTGGCTGGCAACCTACAAAGCAATTGGCCGGCCGGTCGTAAGCTACGCTGCACCGATTTGGGCGCCGGGGACGAACGAGACGCAGTGGAGAAAACTACAGGCCTGTCAAAACACCGCCCTTAGGACTGCGACAGGAAACCTCCTGATGTCACCGGAGCACCACTTGCACAGCGAAGCATCTATGTTACGAGTTAAGTAGCATCAGGAAGGGAGTACTTGACTACAACTGCACCATACAGCACAATTTAAAACAACCGCTGGACAGGACGGCGTACCGACAGGCGCTGAACGCCATTCACCAGGAGTCAGTCAACACCTTCCTAGACTCCCTTCCAGTGAATGGCGTACTCGGAATCAAACCTCCATCAATTGCAGACAGTGAGCTCGAGATGCCTCGAGAGACCCGAGTGATATTAGCACAACTCAGATCTGGATACTGTAGCAGGTTAAACTCCTACATATCCAGACTCGACCCAAGCATACCCAACGTATGCCCTGCATGTGGAGAGTCCCCGCACGACACTAACCACCTCTTCACATGCCCCCTTAAACCTACCCATCTAACCCCCCTCTCTCTTTGGTCCAACCCTGTCGAAACAGCACGTTTCCTGGACCTCCCGTTAGATGACCTCGGCAACTTAGACTAACGATACCTGCCCTAAGTGGGGGTAGCTAGCGGCTACAACAACAACAACAACAGCATGAAAATCGGCCCCGGCGGGAACGTGTTAATAGAAGTTGAAGCAATTGATATTGTATACGTATTGTACGGTTTTTTCAATTGCGTTATATAAAATATTTTTCAGAGACGGTTTTAAATAAAACAAAAAATCTTAATGTAGAAATTGTTTAATGATATTTTTTTCCACTGAGAATTACAATTTTTCAAATTTTTATGTTTTCTTCAAAATATAGCAATTGCTCCTTTAATAATATGAATAAAAGTTTTTGTTTCAATTTTCCATTATGTTTATGAAATGCCTGTAAAACATAAAATATAATAATTGTTATGTATTGATTTTAAAATAAAAATTGCGGCAGAAATCTTATTTGCTGAGTAAAAAATAAAAATCTCAGCATAATTTTAATTTTTTTAACGAAAAATAAACATCATATATCTCATTGTTGTCTGCCGTTCGGCAATATTTCTCATTCTTTGGATCCTTTTAGTATCAGTATCATAGGTAGTAAATATATTATATTATCTCCTTGCACGAATAGATTCTTAAAAAAAAAGTTCAATTCGTTATAAAGGAAATCTTTTTATTACACGTACTCTATTTTTCATATACGTGTATGTACAGATTAGTATATGTAAATATAGAGTAAAATTAAAAAGAAAAAATTAAACGTAAAAATACATATTATGTATGTGACAACATTTCAATAAAATTAAGTATGTGGTACATAATGTAATAAATAATACAATATTTGATTACTAACCTCATCAATATCTATTCTAATAAGAATTTTAATAATGTTTATTACATATACTAATGTACTAATTTGGGTCGTTTCGAGATTCTCGCTGATTTTGGATTATTTCGCAAATTTTCATTAGCTTGTGAGAACGGTACAGTATATGGTATTTACTCTGCCGGCACAAGCGAATAGAGCATTAAAGAAAAATGAGAGCTTGTTCTACTCTGTTCGGTGCGTCGCAGAGCCCGGCTTGCTCGTACCGTTTTCTTTGTTGTCTTGTTTTACTCGTGCCGTACCTTGCGAGTTACCGAGTAGCTTACAAAGCGGGTATACCCATGCAGCGCTCTAGTATATACATGGTCCGCCATCTAACATTTTTTTTTTGAACTAGTGGTTATTTTGAGTGTGGTAACACTGATGTTACATCTGATTTGACAGAAAGTTAGTTTTATCCTTCCGCTGAACGAAAATGGTTGTGTATACGATTGAGGAACGCGTTAAAATAGTGCAGATGAGCGCTTGGCCGAAGACCCGGAATTTTACCAAAAAATCATCTTTTCAGAGAGTTACTGTTTTGTGCGGATTTTGGGCCGGCGGCATCATTGGCCCATTTTTCTTCGAAAATGCGGCAGGAGCCGCCGTTACGGTCAATGGCGAACGCTACAGCGCCATGTTAACGGATTGGTTCTTCCCGGAAATCGAAGAGGTTCCAGCAAGACGGCGCTCCGTGCCACACAGCCAACATTACGATCGATCTTGTTTTATTGCATTTAAAAAAAAAAGTTACGTGGCGGACCCTGTACATATGTCTCGTATATAAGCACACCAGTAGCAAATAATTCACTACTGAAAGAGGTACCATAAGTGAATTAGTAAGGAACGAAGGAAACTTCGTTTTAAGTCGTTGTTACTATTTCCAGGAAATGTTGTGAGTTGTATTCGTATACATCCATACATACATAAGTCTGTCATATGCACAACTGATCTACTCAAAAACTGAGTATGAGAGAAAGAGTACTTTATTTTTTGTGTACCATACAAACGCCACAGCAAGCTTTTATGAATTCAATACAACCTCGAGTTCTATCCAACTTTATTTTGAAGTCTTTAATAGTGTTTACGCGTGCAACCCTGAGCAGCAGCCATAACATCTACCTAGAGAAGTCGCTGCTGTCTTTTGTTCTAACATAAGTGACTCTTCAAATTTATGGGAAGAATCCAGTTGGCCCCGTTTAGGATTTCCACCTTATGTGGAAATCTGCTCATCATCTAGTTGAAAGGGAACGGAACGCGACTATTTCCGCCAGAATAATTTATTTAATAAACAAAGTAGGAACGAGAGCAGATGTGGGAGCAGCAACGGAGTTTCTGGTACGAAATTCACCGAGGGAATTGTTAACAAAGGAAAGTAAGTAATAGTATAATAAATTTTATATGCATGTAACATAATACAGTAAACCAAAACATTAAAATGAAAAAAAAGGAAAAATTGTAAAACAAAAAAAATTTAAAAAAAAAGTTAAAACTGCAAAAAAAGGTCTTAAAGAAGAAAAATAAAAATGGAGAAAAGAAGGACAAATTGTAAAGAAAATAAGAAAACGATTGGAAAAATGCAATAAAGGTCTTAAAAAATTGCAAAAAAAAGGTCCGAAAAACAGAAAAATAAAAGTTAAAATTGTAAAGAAGTGAAAAAGAAGACAAATTTGTAAAAAAAGGCAAAAAAATGAAAATGATTGAAAAACCACTGAAAAAGTAAAAAAAAAAAGACGAAAAAAAAATTGTCTTATAAAATAAAAGTCCAAAAAAAGAAGTGAAAATTGTTAAAAACGGCAAAAAAAAAAACTGGATATAAAAGTGAAAAATATAATAGATCAAATTAGAAGTGTGAAAAAAGGCCGAAAAAAACAAAAAAAAAATTGAAAATTATAAAATTAGTGTGAAAAATATAAGAAGTGGTGAAAGCGTCAGGCACGCAGTAGGCGGCCAAGCGCGCAGTATATGGGGCAAGCGAGCGGTGCAGCAGTGTAAGCGGCAACCGCGCGCTATAAGCGGAAAGCGCCAAGGCAAGCCCAGTAAGCAGCAAGGCGCGCAGGCGTTGAAAAAGGTAAGCGACTTATAAGGTGACCTAAGGTTGCGCCGGTATTATAAGTACCACAAGGCGAGGCGCAAAGTCGGCATTAGGTGCCAAGCTGTGAGGCGTCAACGCGAATATAGGACTCTATTGTTAAGAGCGCCGGCCACAAGAGAAGGCGGAAGTGCTGCACGCTGGCACTAGGTGCCATTGAGTCCGGCGTCAGTGCGAATTTTAGAATCTTTTAGATTGTATGTTTACAGCGCTGACTATTAAGCCGTAAGTTGAGACGCTAGTGCTGTTCGCCGGTAAAATAGCTGCAACTCAACCATGCGACAGTGCGCTTAATCAAAAGGCCCATCAGCAAGGGACAATGCCTCTACAAAGGCCCTTCAATAAGCGGCAAGGACACTACAAAAGGCCCAACGGAAAGCGGCAAAGCCACCACCAAAGGCCCATCAGTAAACAGCAAGGCCACCACCAAAGGCCCATCGATAAGTGGTAAAGCCCCCACTAAAGACCTAACATTGCGCAGAAGGGCCACTACCAAAGGCCCACACCGTGCAACAAGGTCTCCAGATGCTGCTTATCAAGCAGTGAGGCCTAACTAAGGGTAAGTCATCTGATTTCTCATTACTTTTTAAATTGATTCCTCGCAAAGTTTGCGAGTTCGGAAAATATCCTTTTGGATTTATACGTGAACTCTCAGACATTGGAGAGTGACCGTAGGCTATAATTCATCAAGGCAAACTACTGCCCAAAGCAATTTTGTGCGCGCAGTTAACCAAATAAATGAATTACTTTAACTCAAAGTAAACTCCAATCTTGGTCGTCCTTTTTGAAATGTATATAAATTTAATGAAAAAAACTCTTTATTTAATACACTTTCGAAAATTAGTAACGATTAGGTAGTGTGTTGCCCAAAGCAATATTGTGCGCACACGTCTACTTCGTCTGAAAACTAAAAATCCAATCAGCGAAGCTCGATCGGTTGAATTGAGCGTTAGCTACGAAGCATACGGTGTTGCCGTTGTGTTTTTACAAAGGTTTGCATAAACATCATAAACGTTAGTTTTTAGGAATCCCCGCAGGGTAGCATTCTTAAAGAAAAATTGTTAAATCTATTAAATATATTATTGTAGAATTACATTTCAAGTTGCTTACATATATACATATTATTCATTTTAGTTTAAGATAAGTTTTATCAGCTTGTTTCAGTCTTTCCCAGGATGCTGAAATTGTCCCGATGATGCATCCTACTATTTGTTCTTCCGTGGACGTCCTCGACGGCGTACTACGTTAACTGCAGTTTCTTGTACATCACTATCGCTTACATAAGGAGTGAGTGCTGATGCGTGGTATGCACCTAGTGGTTGTTGTGAGTCATCTTCATGTGCAATGACATACTTTGTAGAGCATTTGCGTTCGACGATGTCGCATGGCCCATCGCGCTTTGGAGAAAACTTTGATGTTATGCCTTTAGCTGCGTTGTTCAAGACGTGGGTTGTCACCAAGACTTTTGTTAATAATGTTCTGGCATATTCGATTGGGTGTTCGCTAGGACCCCCCCCTGGAGTTTAACTGTTCCAAGTGCATAGCCGCTAGCATCCGTTTTCAAAGTAAATGGTAGAGTCATCTGCTTGCTTTAAGATTGGTGAGGTTACTAAACGAGCTTTAAGTTCCTCGAAAGCATTTGGTTGCTCAATGGCCCAGGACCAAGCCGCATTTTTCTTCAAAAGTCTTGAAGGTGGTTTAGAGACATCGGCAAATTAGGAACAAAACGTCTATACCATGAACAAGCTTGTAAAAATGATAGAAGCTGTTTTACAGTTTTCGGTGCTGTACGCTTCGTAATTGCTTCAACTTTCGACAATTATACCATTGGGTGTTAGTACGTGACCCAAATAGTTGACTTCACTACAAACGAATTTGCATTTTTCTTTATTTTTTTTGAGACCGAAATAACGCAACCGATCTAGAGTTTGTTGCATATCTTTCAAATGCTTCTCGAAACTAGCTGAGCATAAAATAATGTCGTCCAAGTATGCGACCATTGTTAGAGCTGGCAACGATACTTTTAGGAGATCAGTAAGTCATTGAAAAGTTGCTGCTGCATTTCGCAAACCAAACGGCATACGAATAAATTTTTACATTCCGAACGGTGTGACAAAAGCGGCTTTATCCTGGTCCTGCGTTTCTACACCAATCTGCCAGTAACCAGATTGTAAGTCAATCGTTGGCATTAATTTCGGAGTTTCGGCTTCATGCAACAAGTCGTCGATACGTCGATAATATCTTTTTAATTTCGTTCTTGAGTTCAATCTTGCGTACTGATGTCAGACAATATGAAAGTAAAGCAATAGGTGCGTGGTCTTCAGCATCAATTCTGTGCATTGCAAATGGCGTAGCTTGAGTTGGTTCTGCAAATAGATCGGAATTTTTAAATAGCAAAGAGTCTAGCTCAATCTTCTGATCATCTGACAAATCTATAGCATCAGTTTCTTGCAGCATTCTTAAATCGATTGAGTAAAGACATAAACCTTGATCGTCGGCAATGCTTCTGGTTTGAACTTTATATGGTGGAGCACACAAGCGTGAATTGAATCCCTAAAAATATTTTGTATCGAATGTGGCGAATATTAATTGTTCCGATTAGATTTCTCATTTCTTTTACCCTTCGAACCTATTTCTGGTGCTCGAACCGCTTTGGTCATTCGGTATCCATTTTCCACAAAATCTACAAACTTTGATCGTTGATAATATTTTTTGCGTGGTGGTGTTGCCATCTGCTAAAGTAACATCAACTATGACATCTTGAAACACAGAAGCATTTTACGTCGAATTCTCTGTCAAACAGAGACCAAAAATATCAATGTGCACGGATGGTATTGACCTTCCAACGATCGAAAAAAATATATGGTATATACGCGACATATTTTTGCTATACGAGCACATATGATAGATACCGGTTGATTTTTAAATATTTTTTTTCGGCTGCTACAAAGCAGTATCAGAATTCAAACTTATCATTTGTTAGGAATAACTAAATTTTTCACTTATTTATTTTATAATAATAATAATAATTGCTAAAATGACTCACGCTAATGATGTGATGTGCAAAAAAGCTCCTCAACGGTTAATCCTGCAGCGCGGGAACCTGAATCGGTCCCACGCTCGATTGTTAACCTCCCTCCAGGAGACACAGAAATATTTTATGGTGACTACATGGTATGGCCATCTTTCCGCGATTTGTTTACAGCAATATACATAAATAATTCTCGACTAGCTCCGGTTGAGAAATTATACCATCTAAACCATAAGACTCGTGGAGAAACAAAGGACATCGTGAAGAAATCCCCATTGACCATTGATGGGTTCAGAACTTGTCGGAGCGATACGAAAACAAAAGGGTGATGGTAAACAGTCAGTTGAATACGTTGTTCAACTTACCAACTGTTATTGTCGAACGCGGCGCGGACATACAAAATTTAAAACGAGCAGTAAATAATTGCATCTCATCGCTTCAGATGTATGGAATTGAGATAAGCAACTGGGATGCAATTTTTGTCTTTTTGGTCTCTAGAAGGTTACCGGATGGGGACATGCGCAGAAGTTCACGCAAGTGTGGAAAGTTCTTGACATTCATTTACCTGGGAGTTGCCAGAAACGATTCTTTTGCATATGGTTCAAGCAGCTCACGACTTCCGGCCTTAGACCACGTATCCCCTGGATAGCCAACAAATATCCGTTTGGAGGGGAGCTAAAGTGATAAGGCGAATCCCATGCGGTTGTGCGTAGGGTTTGGAACCCACCACATGAAAAAACAACCCAATAAAAAATGAATTTCAGCCTCGGATGAGAGACCCCCGCAAATGTTTTAAGGATTACGATTTGGTGGCATGCACCTGGAATGACCGGTCCCTTAATTGGGAGGGTGTGGCTGCCCAGCTAGATTCCAGCACAAAGAAATTCACTAAGCTACTTGGCTGTCTCCAGATCGGAAAACTTTCAACCAGATCGATCATGTTGTGATAGACGGAAGACATGTATGCAGTGTTTTAGATGTGCGTACGTTACGAGGTCCCAACATTGACTCGGATCACTATCTGTTCGCAGCAAAGATACGCACGCGCCTCTGTGTATCGAAGAGCGCCCGTCAACAAACACAAGGACGGTTCGACGTTGAAAAGCTGTAATCACAGCAGACTGCCGACCGGTTTTCTACTTGCACACCTCCTCAGCCACCCGGTATAAGGAAACTGTGGGACGGCATTACAAACTCCCTGCGTACAGCTGCAAAGGAAACCATTGGATTCCGGAAAGGTCGCAAAAACAGCTGGTACTATGAGGACTGCCGTATCGCAGTGGAGAGAAAACAGACTGCCTACCTAGCAACCGTGCGATCGACCACAAAACGTGCGGGGTGGGATAGATACCGAGAAGTGAAGAGGGAAGCAAGACGCCTCTGCAGACAAAAAAGAAAGAGGCCGAGATGTGCGAGTACGAGGAGCTTGAGCAGGTGGCCGACAAGGGTAAGGCTCGAAAATTCTACGAAAGGATTCGACGACTTACAGAAGATTTCAAGACCGGAGCAAACTCTTGTTGGACCCAGGAAGATGAGCTAGTGACAGATGCCCAGAGGGAGCTTAAAAAGCAACAAAGCGGCAGGGACCGATGGATTACCGGCCGAGCTATTCAAATACGGCGGTGAGGAACTGATCAGGTGCATGCATAAGCTTCTTTGCAAAATATGGTCGAATGAAAGCATGCCCTTCGATTGGAACCTAAGTGTGCCCTGCCCAAACCACAAGAAAGGCGATCCCACAGTCTGCTCCAATTATCGTGGAATAAGCCTTCTTAATATCGCATATAAGGTCCTATCGAGTGTTTTGTGTGAAAGACTAAGGCCCACCGTCAACAAATTGATTGGACCTTATCATTTCGGCTTTAGAACTTGTAAGTTAACCATCGACCAGATATTCACCATACGCCAAATCTCGGAAAAGACCCGTGAAAAGAGAATCGACCCCACCACAACTTCGTCGATTTTAAAGCCGCCTTCGACAGAACGAATAGGAGCTGCCTTTACGCGCTATGTCTGAATTGGGTATCCCCGCAAATCTTATACGGCTATGAAAACTGACGTTAAGCAACACTTAAAGCTCCGTCAGGATCGGGAAAGACCTCTCCGATCTATTCGATACCAAATCTTTATCGTGTGACTTTTGTAACTTACTGCTAGAGTAAATAATTCGAGCTGCAGAGCTGAATAGAAAAGGTACATTCTTTTACAGGAGTGCACAGCTGCTGGCGTACGCCGATCATATCGATATTATTGGCCTCAACAATCGCACCGTGAGTTCTGCTTTCTCCAGACATTATAAAGAAGCGAGGCGAATGGGTCTGGTAATGAATGAAAGCAAGATGAAATATCTCCTGTCATCAAACAAACAGTCATCGCATTCGCGACTCAGCTCCCACGTCACTCTTGACAGTCATAACTTCGAGGTCGTAGATAACTTCGTCTAGGGACCAGCATTAATACCAACAACAATGTCAGCCTGGAAATCCAACGCAGAACCACTCTTGCCAACAGGTGCTACTTTGCACTGAGTACGCAATAGAAAAGTAAAGTCCTATCTCGACGAACGAAAACCAGACTATACAAGTCACTCATACCGGTCCTACTATATGGCACAGAAGTGTGGACGATGTCAATATCTGATGAGTCGGTCTAGAAGTCTTCGAGAGAAAAGTTTTGGGAACGTTTTATGGTCCTTTGCGCATTGGCAACGGCGAATACCGCAGACGATGGAACGATGAGCTGTACGAGCTATACGATGATATTGACATAGTTCAGCGAATGAAAGTATTTGATGCAGTACCCGCTGGTGGAAGCAGAGGAATAGGAAGACCTCCATTCCGTTGGAAGGATCAAGTGGAGAGTGACCTGGGTTCACTTGGCATTTCCAACTGGTACCAGGCAGCGAAAATAAGAGAAGAATTGCGCTCTTATATTGATTCGGCTATAATCGCGTAAGCGGTTCCAACGCCAACAAAGAAGAAGAAGAGGTTACCGTACACCACACTAGCCCTATGGGAGCAAGGAATCGACCACAAGACTAAAATTTCGAGGTGGGAGGAACTGGGTAACTTTTCAGAAACAGGTTCCAGACGTTCAGGTTTCAGACATTCAAAGCACAAGACTGTCTAGGACAATGCAAATTCGCGTTCTAGCCCCATCATATGGAAAGAAGGTAGCTGCTCATCATACTCAATTTCCACAGCCTACTTGCAGACTCAGCGATGAATGTAGACGACCGCGTCAAAATGGCTCGAAAATGCAATTTATGTATGAATTTTTTAGCACATCCGCACTTAACAAGAGGTTGTAAGAGCACCTTTAGTTCAAATTGCCACCAACGTTATCTTTCCCTGCTGCACCGGAATCCAACTGGGAATAACCCATCGACTTTAGCTAATCGGCCGGCATCAGGAAATTCGGAGGCCAGGTCTGCTCAACTCCCAACCACATCTAGGAACGTCAACGCACTTTTTGCAAGAAACGCAAACAATGTTATATGTTACTGCAATGTTGTATGTTACTGCAATGGTACATATCTGCTACTCAGGAGTGAAATATGAGGCAAGGGCCCTTCTTGATTCGGGATCAGAAGGTGCATTCATAACGAAGCGAATTGCCTACACAGCCTGCTGACATACAGATTTGCGGTTTTATTGCGTCGACATCGACTAACGTGCGAGAAGTCGCACAGTTCGTTTTAGGTTTTCCTGTCAACCGCCAGATTAGAATTGAGGCAAGAGGCCTGATTCCTGATTGGTGCGGACTTCTACCCAAAAGTTATGATAGGAAACCTTAAGAAGAACGTTTTAGTCTCTCTTCTGGCGCAGGAGACAGTCTTTGATTGGATTTTAACAATTTCAGTCCTGTACATCGAAATTTCGAGCTCACTCGGTTTTGGGAACTAGAACAAGTCCCAAGTAAGAAACATATCACTCCTGAGAAAACATTCTGCGAGCGGCAGTATGTAAGCATAACAACAAGGACCGAACAAGGAAAATATATGGTGACACTTCCATTTTGGCATAAATTTCCAGTGGATATAAATTTTGGATATTCGCGGACCGGTGCAATGCAGCAACTTTTGAGGAATAAAGCCGATGGAACAAAGCTGAATTTTATGGTTTTTGTGATGTCTCTGAAAAGGCCTATGCTGCTGCGTTATATGTAAGAGTTCGGGAACGAAATTAAAATATCGTTCCAAACGTAAATCTGCTGGAAAGACCAAAGTAGCGCCAGTAAAAACAATATCTTCACCACGATTAGAATTATGTGGGGCATTAGAATTAGCAGAATTAATTAACGCTTTACTTCCACAGTTCGATGTTGCTCAACCAGTTGTCTACAAATGGACAGACTCCACTATTGTACTCTCATGGCTGCAGAAAACCTAATGTCGAGCAACATGGCGAATAGAGTCTCGAAGATTCAGGATCGGTCGGATCGAGTGGCTGTATTCAAAGGACAATCCGGCAGACCTTGGTAATCGCGGCATTTCCCCCAAGAACTTTCGGAGAGTACTCTCAGGTGGCAAGGTCCAAGCTGGTTAAAGAAAATTCCAGAGGTAAAAACGCGACTTATTCTGTTGACCCAAAAACGTTGTTATCCAGATGAATACGGTGAATTATCTTCATCGAATCTAGTAAGCGCTCCGTACTCTCAATCCATTTCTGCACATGAATAGAGTTATGAGAGTAGGCGAAAGACTAGCGCTAGCGTCATAGTCGTATAATGAACGATATCCGACCTCTGCCGTATGACTGCCAATTTTCGCGACTTCTCGGAAAGTTCTCACTTTTGATTTCATTACATGTAGGAAATGAACTCATGCTGAGGCTTATGAAGTCAGAATATTGGATAGTGCGGCTAAAAAATTTAATAAAAACCGAAATTAATAATTGCAAAGTTTTTATAATATACAGAAAAAGAACACGAGAACAACTCATGGCTGCGCTCCCACCCAAGAGTCATGTGGCAATTCCCACACCAAAATCTAGAGGTTGACGACTTCGTAGTTGTCAAAGAGGACAACTTAACCCTGAATGAGTGGCGATTTAACAGAGTTTTAGTTGTAGATATACTTACGACGCGAGGCATAATTATGCGTCCAATTGTGAAATTGATTATGCTTCCCGTCGAAAAAAGTACTAATGAATTATCTAATTTCAGAGAAACTCAAAATGGTCCGAGCCAACAACAACGTAAACAATCAAAAGAGGGAACACCGGTGCCCTGTGTGCAACCACAACCGACAACTGCGTCAACTAGAACCGACGGAGAGACTGAGGGCACTCCTCCTGCATACACATTGTGCCAAGTGTCTGTCTACCTAGAGGGTAGATGTAAGTGAATTAGTAAGCCGCTGTGACAAACAAACGGAGATCAGTTTGTTGTTGTTCTATTGTGAAAAACAAATTTAGTAACTGACAAATGTTAATACTGCAGCAAAGCAGACAAATTGTGCTTTTGTTCAAAAAGAACTCTGAAAAAATTAAATTTTGAAAAATTATAATTCAAATATTAATAATTTTAATCTAAGCTACATAAAAATAAAAAAAAAATGGTTTTTGAGTATTTGGCATAAGTTTTATCCAAAAATGAGGATATCGGATATACGTTTGCTTCGTAAACTGTAAAATCCTTTCCACTTGAATGCAACTAAGTTTCGGAAAAAATAAAGATTAATACCAAATTTAGAAAGAGATAATAATATAACCTTGAAGTGTTTTTTAAAATGCTTAAGGTCTCTAACCGCCTTGTGATTCTTCGCAACTGGATAATATTAGCGTCTCGTTGGAGAGAAATCGGCAATATCTCTGAGCTAGATGGCCGAGCCCGGTCTATCCATCGCGTGGCAAACGCAATTAACCGCTCAATGTGTTTTACGGAAGTTAGATTTTTCATTTCCCCAAAAAAATGATTACTTCATCATTGTGACCATCTGTTGCAGACACTATTGACGATATGACTACACTCACGTGTGAATCATGAGCCTCAGAAATTATGAAGAAGCCTATGTATGTCAACCATCATGGTTACCCTTCTACCCACCTGAAAATGGTAAGAACACTTAGTTTCAATTTTTATTATAGTAACACAAGGTCATAATCATAGATATGCAGCGTAGTTTTGAAAGTGGAAACCATAACATGTTCTTGATTTGATAAACTTTTTAATTCATTGTATCTCGTTTAAAAACAACAATTGCTATCACGAAATTGTTTTGATTTTTTCATCCCCCTTTGTGCTTTCCGAATATTTTGACGTTTTGTCAAGCTATTGAAACACTCTTACTCCATTTCAAGGAAGCATCCTAAATGGATTGAGGCTGACCGACTTCGTCGGGGTCCGAAATATGGCTACCTGTAGTATTAGATTCCAGCACAATAAAATACATCAAGCTACTTGACTGTGTCTTGATCGAAAAACATAAAACTAGATCGATCATATTGTGATAGACGGACGACATGTATCCAATGTTCTTGACAAGCACACACTCCGAGGACCCAATATCTCCTCTGTCTATCAAAGAACGCCCGTCAACAAACACAAGGAAATTTCGACATCGAAAAGCTGCAATCACAACAGACTGCCGAGTGGTGTTCTACTCGACTTGCACTCCTACTCTCTGAGAGCGCTCATTAGCCACTCGGAATAAGGGAACTGTGCGACGGCATTTCAAGCACCCTACGAACAACTGCAAACGAAACTGCCGTGTCGCAGTGGAGAGAAAACAGACTGCCTACCTCGCAACGTTGCAATCGAACACTACACGTGCGGAATGGGATAGATACCAAAAGCTGATGAAGGAAGCAAGGCGAGTGTGCAGGCAAAACAGAAAGAGCACACTCTTGTAGGATACAAAAAGGTCATCTGATGCCCAGATCATTTTGAGTTTATGGAGCGATCACTTCTCCATCCTGCTGAATGGCAGTGAATGTGGAACACCCGGAGATGGTGAACCTAAAAATAGATGACGATGGAAAAGACATTCCATTACCTGACTATTACAAGGTTTGAATAGCGATTGTCCGCCTAAGGAAGAACGAAGCGGCTGGAGCTGACCGCTATACCATTCTTTCTTATTTTAATACGAGGTAATAACACTGTTACACATCATATTTTTCAGTTGCAAGTTTCTCTGTTTTTTATTTATTGGCATCACTCTTAAAACGGTTATTTCTATTTCCTTGTAGTAAAATTAGTATTTGCACGTGCTTGTAATTACCTCGAAGACAAAAATAAGAAAGTTTTCAGTTTTTTAACAAAATATTTAAAGAAAAAAGCAGGTGAGTTCACTATTATTTTTAATTTCAAATTTTGGTTTGTACCATTATAAATTAGCTTGTATTGATTTCTAACATACGTATATACTTCACCAGAACGGTGTCTCGGAACCTCTTTGTTGAAGAAATCTTTGAAGAACTGATCAATTTTGAATATATCGGTGGTTTCGAAACTTGAGATAATAGTATTGCAGATTCCGGTTTTGACTCTGAAAGTTCAGATTTTAAATTCGATTTTAAGCAAAATGACCCTCATTTGGAAATCGTTTGCTTAGAGCAATCAGACATGTCCATAAGCGCCACTTAAAAATGGTCATCATATTGCGCTAAACCAAAAATTACATGGCTGATGTTGGCGCAGTGGTAGAACACTCGCCTGTTAAGTCAGGATCCGTTGGTTCGATCCCTGCCATAAGAAGTCTGATGAGGAGATGTGGTGATCTCCGAAACAGCTGTCACTTCTACCATTTTTTCTTTGTTGTATAACAAAAAATATTCAATTCATACAAACAAACCAGGCCTTTTAGCTCACTTAAAATTAACAAACATTATTAGTAATGTATGGCCGCAAAAACAAATTTAAATATATATGTGTCAATGAGCGCGGCACTTAATTCTGCTTATACATTTCTCAGTCAATCAATGCCTGAAAGTATACAGGATTTACTAACCATTCTATTAAGAAAAATAGCGGCTAAATTAGCGCACTTAATAGTTGTTGGTTAATAATGAATTGAATAATACAACAACAGATTACATGGCTGATGTTGGCGCAGTGGTAGAACACTCGCCTGTTAAGTCAGGATCCGTTGGTTCGATCCCTGCCATAAGAAGTCTGATGAGGAGATGTGGTGATCTCCGAAACAGCTGTCACTTCTACCATTTTTTCTTTTTTGTATAACAAAAAATATTCAATTCATACAAACAAACCAGGCCTTTTAGCTCACTTAAAATTAACAAACATTATTAGTAATGTATGGCCGCAAAAACAAATTTAAATATATATGTGTCAATGAGCGCGACACTTAATTCTGCTTATACATTTCTCAGTCAATCAATGCCTGAAGTATACAGGATTTACTAACCATTCTATTAAGAAAAATAGCGGCTAAATTAGCGCACTTACTGATGAGGAGATGTGGTGATCTCCGAAACAGCTGTCACTTCTACCATTTTTTCTTTGTTGTATAACAAAAAATATTCAATTCATACAAACAAACCAGGCCTTTTAGCTCACTTAAAATTAACAAACATTAAAATGAATGTAGTTTGGAAGAAGGAGAACAGTTTTTCCTAAAACTCTTTTAAGAAAAATAGCGGCTAAATTAGCGCACTTACTGATGAGGAGATGTGGTGATCTCCGAAACAGCTGTCACTTCTACCATTTTTTCTTTGTTGTATAACAAAAAATATTCAATTCATACAAACAAACCAGGCCTTTTAGCTCACTTAAAATTAACAAACATTAAAATGAATGTAGTTTGGAAGAAGGAGAACAGTTTTTCCTAAAACTCTTTTCCCTTGAATTAATCCGTCATATCGTGCAGCAGACTAACCTATACATAAGGGAAAAGGATCCCAAAAATACTTTCCATATATCCGAAATCGATATTCAGCAATATATTAAAGTCATTCTATAGTTTTGTTCATTCGAAACGTAAGACTTTTGGGTTTCCATTATCTATAAAATCAATGATGAAGTTTCGAGTGATTGTTACAGAGTCGCAGATATGCTCGCAGATTTTTTCGAATCGAATTATGCGCTGAACACAATTCTAGCCCACAGCCATTCATTTACCCTTACTTATCTATCTACAAAATTTTCGAAGCTATCATAATAGATCAATTAACCCATTTTGTGTCAACAATTATTGACAACTCACAACATGGGTTTTGTAAAGGCAAATCTATCTTATCGAACTTGCTAGAATTCACCATCAATGTCAGTAATAGTTTCAAAAAGGGTTATCAACTAGATGATATCAACACTCAATCAGTAATAGTTTCAAAAAGGGTTATCAACTAGATGATATCAACACTGACTTTTGCAGAGCATTTGACAAGGCCACTCATTCTTTACTTCACTTTAAAACCGATAATTTTGGGTTTCTTCCTTTCTTTTTCAAGTGGATTTCATCGTACTTAATTGGTATAAAAAAAAATTAATTAAGCTAAACATTCTAAATGCGGTTACCCCTCGGCAGGGAATGTCAACGCACCCCTCCCTGAGTGTATCTCTGACATGACCACCCGTTTGGAGGCGGTTTAGTACAAGAGACAGTAATGGAGCTGGCGGATCAGATAGACCATTCGACATTTTGCACAATGAACGATAAAACCCCCACCAGAGTTGTGGGTAATACCAAATCTGATAAACAGTATAGTCTGGCGACCTCCTATACTGACACTAGCATTAGACCACTTACCCATACAAATCTCGATTCACAGACCTCCCGACTTTGTTTCAGCGGATCACCGGACATTTGTTAACTTCAAAGAAGCTAACTGGACCGGCTCCTCGGAATTCACCGAGAACGCCTTCAGTGCTCTCCCCACTTTATCAGACGTCACTTCTGGTGAACGTTGCTTCCGCAGGATCGTCTTGACCGCTGCCGCCCGCTTCATCCCGGTAGGCCGAACTGCGAAAATTCGCCCCAATTTCCCTACGGAAGTGGCGGTTTTAGCATATAGGCACGACATTCTTCGTAGTTCCGATCCCGGGAATCACCCTAATCAGCGCGGATATTCGTAATGTAGTGAACAAACACAAGCGGAAAAAGTGGGAGGAGAGCAGGGGTCATCGGGAAGGCGAAAGCAACCAAATCCATCGGCCACGACGGAATAAGGATGCTGATGCTAAACCACCTTGGACCAGCGGGAGCAGACTTCCTCACCAAGATGCTCGTTTTGTTTTTGACCACCCTAATGACATTCGCTACTAAAGCCGGGGAAACCAGCCAACAGAGTAGAGTCTTATAGGCCGATAACTCTCCTCTCCCCAGTAGCGAAGACACTTGAGGCCTTGCTGCTCCCGACTTTCACCCACTATCTACGCCCAGCAGCACATCAACATGGCTTCCGGAAAGTGCATAGTAACAGCACTAAACCCCATAAACACTAATATAGTCAATGGCCTAAACCAAAACCGACCCTGCGCACGAACTTTCCTGGTAACACTGAATTTATTAAAAGATTTTGACACCGTCGGCCATTCAGTGCTGCTCACGGATATTGAGGAATCCTCATTACCGGCTATCTGAGTGGTCGACGGTTATATTCCGAGGCGAAACATCGAAACTAAGGAAAATTAACCAGAGGGTTCCGCAGGGTGGTGTCCTCTCCCCACTACTGTTTAATTTTTATATATTGAAACCCCGTCCACCACCAGAAGGAGTTTCATTAACCTCGTATGCCGATGAATTTACGATATTGGCGTCTGGCCAAGATATTGATGACCTCTCTTCGAAAGTGTACTGCTACCTTGCCGACCTTTCTCACTTCTTCACAACAAGACAGTTGAAAATACAACCGACTAAATCCTCGGCTACTCTCTTCACCAGCTGGACGAAGGAGTACAGGCTTGAATTAGATGTGAAGGTCGATGACGTAAAAATTCCGACTATAAACAACCCAAAGATATTGGGAGTCACACTCGATAGCCTGCACTCATTCACTCCGCATACGACCGCAATTGCCGTAAAACTCCAGAGCAGCAACAAAATACACAAATCGCTAGTCGGCACTACCTAGAGTAAAGATAAAGAAACCTTGCTGGCAACCTATAAAGCAATTGGTCAGCCGGTCGTTAATTATGCTGCATCGATCTGGGCGCCGGGGACGAACGAGACGCAGATGAAGGAATGCTACCGTAGGGAGCACCGCAATTGGCACCTTATTGAAGCCGAACCTCCACCTAGGTGCATCAGAAAGGGAGTACTTGATATGAAGAGCACCATCCAGCAACACGTGCAACAACCGCTGGACAGGACGGCGTACTGACAAGCACTGAAAGCCATTCACCAGGAGTCAGTCAACACCTTCAAAGACCCCCTTCCCGTGAATGGCGTGCTGGGAGTAAAACCACCAACTATTGCAACGAGCTCGAGGCCCGCGTGACTCTGGCATAACTTAAGTCTGGATATTGTAGCAGGTTAAACTCCTACTTATCTACCTCCTATCGACCCCGGCATACACAGCGTATGCCCTACATGTGGAGAGTCTCCACGTGCCACTAACCACCCCTTCACAAGCCCCTTTAAGACGACTTATCTAACCCCCCTTTCCCTTTAGTCTAATACCGTCGAAACATCACGTTTCCTGGACCTCCCTTTAGATGACCTCGGCGACTGAGCTTGATTAAGCCTGTCTTAAGTGGGGTTAAGGAACCGCTACTACAACAACAACAACAACAACAACAACAACAACAACAACAACAACAACAACAGGCGGCTTAGTATAAACTGTAGGTCCCTCCATTTGTCGGAAAAACATCAGGACGCAAAACCAAAAATTAGAGGAGGAGCTCGGCTGAAAATCGCTTCAGCGGTTACAAAGCCCCAATTACAAGTTATGCGCCGTTTGCGCGAAGCAATTCGTCAGAAACGCACATAATTGTGTAAAAAAAATCATGGATTTTGCGCCATGATAACACACCAGCCACCGTATTCACCGGACTTGGGCCCCGCTGACTTCTTCTTCTTCCTAAAACAGAAGAAGAAGAAAGGAAAGCGTTTTGCTACGAATGAGGAGATAAAAGAAAAATCGAAAGATGAGCTATTGGCGGTACTACGCGTTTCTTGAGTGTTTCGAGGATTGAAAAAAACGCTGGCATAAGTGTATTATATCTGAGGGGGATTACTTTGAAGGACAAGGTAGTTATTGATGATTAAAAAAGTACATTTTGAACAAATTTTAAATAACGGTTATTTTCTGATCACACTTCGTATAAGTGTTTCTCCATAAAATCTTTCCAACCCTATATAATACATATTCACGATTTTGAACATGTTACTGACTTCAGCGATTTAGGTGTCACAATAGACCCAAAACTAGATTTTAGAAATCATGTAATAATGCTAATAAGGCAAAAAGAGCTTTAGATTTCGTCAAACATTGGGCTAAGGAGTTCAATGACTCATACATTATCAAATTCTTCTTTACCTCACTTGTTAGACTCATTTTGGAGTATGGCACAGTGGTAAAGTGATAAACAGGAGTCTGTACAAAAGCAATTCCTATTATTCGCGTTTAGAAATTTAAACTGGGATGCGAATAAGAACCTGCCTTCTTACAAAAGTCGTTTACGGCTCATTGATCTGCCTACACTCCATAATCGTAGAAAGATGCTTGAAGTTTTATAGTTAATTAAATTGTTAAGAGGTGCTGTCAATATCCCACTCCTACTTAGCGAGCTTAATATCCATCCCTTTAAGACCATCTAGACACTTTAGGCCCCTTTCATTGTGTTCATGTAGAACAAACTTTGAAATGCACGATCCTTTTAGATCTTTGTGTAACGATTTTAATACACATTTTGCCAATATTTATTCCCCTGACTCAACTTTTACAAGGTGAGCTCGTCTATACATAGCAAATTTGCTCCACCAAAGCTAGACATAGGTAACATAAAAAGATACAACCCTAAAAAACCGAAAAGTGTGAATTTAAAATATTTGTACTTTGCGACACTACCGGATTCGCGGATAATTTTGAAGTGGAATCTGGAGGCGAAAATATATATAGTATATAAAATACTTGGCAAACGAAGGAATTCTTAGCTTCGGAACAACTGTAAACTGCCCCCAGAAAACGATGTTTCGGAGAACAGTCGCGGATAAATTATAAAATATGTTAGAATGTGCGAGGAGTAAAAAACGATGGCATGTTCGCATGTTTTATCACTTTTTAGACCTTGTAATGTCTAATGCGTGGTTTTTGTACAAAAGAAAAAAGCGGAGGGCAATCAGTTGCCATTTGCCGATTTTCGTTTATATGTTGTCACGGTACAAATTTGGTACAATACAAAGACTACTTTGAAACGTAGAGGAATTGACACGGAGATACAATCTAAACAGCATAAGGGGCCAGCTCAACATTTTCCTTCAATGGCTGTCAGGCAACATCAAGTTGGACTCTGGCCAATATGGGCAGAAAAACGAATTCATTGTAAGCGTCCAGGATGTATTCGAGTACCACAAACGGTATGTGAAAAATGAGGTGTGGCTTTATGCGACAGCAAGCAAAACAAATACTTTAAAGTATTTCACATTTCTTAAAAATATGACAATAATCAAGAAAAAAGTTATTATGTAATTAGCTTTGAGACGCTGTTACATAATGTGACAAATCTTGCACGTACCTTTTTTGCTCTATTTCGGCTAAATAAAAAAAATTTTAAACTCAAGACACGTATTAATTTCTCCCTGATATATATTAGAAACGGTACAGTTTTTTTATTTTAACTTAGTTGAGAATGGATAGTGTTGCATCATATTTATTATTGTTGTATTCATATCCAACCATATAAAATTAAATGCTGTGCATGCTCATATTCAATTTTACTGACTAAATACCTTATTTATCATTATTGAATAAAAAATTGTTTTTAATTTTATATACACCAATATTCCTTTCAAAATGCTCGACTGAAATACCATAACGGAATATATTTCACCGTGTAAAAGAGCATACATACATACATACATACTATGTATATTGGTATTGGGCATTCCATAAACGTTTTTACACCATATTTTCAACAAAAGGGCGCAACCACTTGTTCAGATCAATGCAGAATGCCCTCACCGGAGTACGCTTCACTTCAGAACAGGGTATCAGAAATTGGCTCGATTCTTTCTCGACCTCCAAGCCGGAGAAGTTTTTTTGGGAAGGGATCCACAAACTGCCAGAAAGATGGGCTTAGCAAGTGACTTCTTAAAATATTCAGATATTGTTTTGCATCCATTATATTCTCTATGAAAGCCGATTCGCCTACTCTTGTGGCTGAAACACACCCCTCAACCATAACAGATACTTTTCCATATTTGACCGTTGGTATGATGTTCCAGTTTACTGGTGATGTAAATGTCTTTAGCTATACCCTAGTGGGCCCGTCAATGTAATTTAGCATAATTTTCGTTTCATCACAGAATATCACGTCATCCCAATAGTCAATAGGTTCAGTAACTAGCTTAGTCACGAAGGATAAAAGCTTTTCTATATTTTGCTGAGAAAACAGCGGTTTTTTACGCGCAGATCTTGATGCGTATTTGTTTTGCAGTATAGCCTGACGTACTATTTCGTGGGAAACAACAGCATTCTCTTCCCTAAGTTCCTCTGCAAGCTTTCTCGTCGAAATTCGCGGATTTTGGTTGAATTTTCTCACTATAACACGCACTAAACGCTGTGTTATTTTAGGTTTGGGGCCGCCACCATACCTTGGTTCTAATCTGCCTTCACACTGCACTCATCTCATTTTTATTTTTGATGTGTACATACGAAAAATTATTCAAAAATTTGACAGATACATTCATAGACAACAAAATTGTAGCCATCTACAACGCATTGATAACGGTAAAAGTACCGTTAACCATTACATTCGTATTAAATGCAAATGAGAAAAGAGTTGTTTGACACTCACAAATTGGAGTAGTTTTTGTTTTGTTATGTCTTTCGCATGTTTTGCACTCAACTGATTTTTTCTCTTTATGAATCCGTTGTAAATAATGTACAACTGTACTTGATAACCAAATATTTTAAAAAGTAAATAAAAGGGAGTAAATGTGCAATTGAAGTTGAAAAAGTGTGTTTATTTTCAGTGTGAAAACTTATTCATCACAGACTGTGTATAATCCTGCGAAACAACACACTAAATGTATTTCGTAGGCTTAGTATCAACTCAATCTAAAAAGAACATGCAGTTGTGCTTCGATCCCAATCATACGATACCGTCCAGCAGACCAACCGTGCCTCGAAAGTCGGCTGAATGGTTTCAATCAATAGTCGCATGGTTAGCAGTGTAGGTATATTCCATTCGGAAGTGCACGGTTCGAGTCCTGGTCCGACCAATTTAATTAATTCAATAAGTTCATTTTTTCTAACTGCGGTCACTCCTCGGAAACTGTGTCTTTTGTTTTGTTTGGTACAGTTGTTGGTTGTTCAAAATACAAAACACGACTAAATTTAAACTATCACCTTGTACCTGCTCACAGATGTCGAATTAGGTGTTCTGCCACAATAAATATATATGTACGTATCTACATTTCCTCTTCACTTCCAAAAGGCAATATTTTACCAAATTTGCTAGACGGTTAACACATATGTATGTATGTAGGTATATTCACCTACAACATGCTGTGCTTGCCTTCATGCTATAAGCCCGCAAGCCTTATTTCACGGCCAAACTGACGGCCAAGTTGATTATGATTGGAGCGGAAGAATTTCCAGTGAAATTTGCTACACTACATACATACACGTATGGACACATGTATGTATAAAATTTACAGGGAAAAGAAAATCATCTAGGTTTCAAGCATAAGTAAGGACAAAAACATTTCAGACCTTACAATCGAATTGCTTTTCTACAAAATAAATACACACTAATATAATATATTTACGTACATAAATGCATACAAACCCGTACATATGGACAGGATATTACTGTCGCTCCAAACTTTTGGGAAAAATTCGAGAACCTGCATTTTGCGTCGGAACTAGGGTCTCATTATCCAAAAGTTAGTGTGTTAGCATAGCGATACAAAGTTTAAAGTCATACGTATCTAAACAAATATGTCAACCTTGCGATCAACCACAATACGTGCGGGTTGGGATAGATCTCAAGACGCATTTGCTGAAAAAAAAAGAAAAAGGCCGAGAAGAGTGAGTATGAAGAACTTGAGAAACTGGCCGACAAGGGTAATGCTCGAAAGTTTTAAGAAAAGATACGACGCCTTACAGAAGATTTCAACCCCGGTTCGACTCATGTAGAACACAAATAAGTGATACAGTTACTGATGCCAAAAGTATACTGAATTTATGGAGGGCACATTTCTCCAGCCTGCTGAATGGCAGTGAATATAAAACACACCGAGATGGTGAGCCCGAAATTTCAATCGATGACGATGGAAAAGACTATGACGAGGTTCGAATAGCGATTGCCCGATTAAAGAACAACAAGGCGACCGGGGCTGACGGCATATCGGCAGAGCTAATCAAGCATGGCGGTGAAGAGCTGACAAGATGCATACATCAGCTCCTTTGTAGAATATGATCCCACGAAAGAATGTCCGACGATTGGAATTTAAGTGTGTTATGCCCAATCCACAAATTCGTAAAGGCTGCTCCAATTTTC
Source organism: Ceratitis rosa (assembly GCA_037013455.1). NCBI lineage: Eukaryota > Metazoa > Arthropoda > Insecta > Diptera > Tephritidae > Ceratitis > Ceratitis rosa. Next base: position 1,092,346 of record JAWMAG010000036.1, on the reverse strand, counting down.
GTGGGATAGGCCTCCTTAATACTGCATATAAGGTCCTTTCGAGTGTTATGTGTGAAAGACTAAAGCCCATCGTCAACAAACTGACTGGACCTTATCAGTGTGGCTTTAGACCTGGTAAGTCAACCATTGACCAGATATTCACCATGCGCCAAATCTTGGAAAAGACCCATTTAAAGAGGATCGACACACACCACCTCTACGTCGATTTTATAGCCGCCTTCGACACCACCAATAGGAACCGCCTTTATGCTGCTTTGTCTGAATTTGGTATCCCCGCAAAACTTAAACGGCTGTGTAAACTGATGCTGGACAACACCAGGAACGCAGTCGGAATTGGGAAGCGCCTCTACGAGCCGTTCGATACCAAACGAAGTTTCGGACAAGGTGACCCTTTATCCTGTGATTTCTTTCATTTGATGCTGAAAAAATAAAAGCTGCAGAGCTGAATAGAGAAGGTGCAATCTTTTACAAGATGCTGATGATATTGACATTATTAGCCTTAACAACCGCGCCAATAGTTCTGCCGTCTCCTGGTTTGACAAAAAAGCGAAGCCAATGGATCTGGTAGTGGTAGATAGAGGTCGAGGCCGTAGATAATTTCGTACACGTATATTTAAGAACCAGCATTAACACCCATAATAACGTCAGCCTTGAAATCCGACGTACAATCACTCTTACCTACAGGTGCTACTTTCGACTGAAAAAGCAATTGAAAAGTATGGTAAAGTGGTCCTCTCTCGACGAACAAAAACCAAATTTTACAAGTCGCTCATCATACCCGTCCTACTATATGAGGCAGAATCGCAAACAATGTCGACATCTGATGAGTCAGTCTTCCAGAGAAAAGTTTTGCAAACGATTTATGGTCCTTTTCGCATTGTCAACGGCGAATACCGCAGACGATGGAGCGATGAGCTATACGAGTTGTACGATGATATTCACGTATTTCAGTGAATGAAAAGAGAGAGAGGGTGAGATTGGAAAAAAGAACTACAGCTTTGAAAGTATGCTATGCAGTACCGGCTGGTGGTAGGAAGAGGAAGAGGATGGCCTCCACTCCGTTGGAAGGATTAAGTGAAGAAGGACCTTGTTTCATTTGGTATTTCCAGCTGACGAAAAAAAGCGAAACGAAAGGATGAATGGCGCGCTAATATTTATTCTGCTATAATCGTGTGAAAATGCAACACCAGGAGATGGTGAACCCGACCTGACCTTGAAGAAGTTCGAATAGCAATCGCCCGCTTAAAAAACAACATAGCGGCTGAAGCTAACAGCCTACCGGCAGAACTATTCAAACATGGCGGTAAAGAGCTGAAATGGTGCATGCATCAGCTCCTTTGCAGAATGTGGTCGGACTAAAGCATGCCTGACGATTAGAATTTAAGTGTGCTCTGCCCAATCCATAAAGAAGGGGTCTGCGTTAATTATCGAGGGATAAGCCTCCTTAATATCGGATAAAAACTGCCTTTACGCCGCTATGTCTGAATTTGGTATCCCCGCAGAACTTATACGGCTATGTAAACTGACCTTATGCAACACTACTAAAAGAGAAAATAATACGAGCTGATTAGAGAAGGTACAATCTTCAAAATGAGTGTACAGCTGCTGGTGTACGCCGATGATATTAACATTATTGGCCTGAACAAGTTTCGCCGTGAGTTCTGCTTTCTCCAGACTGGATAAGGAAGCGAAGGATATGGGTCTGGTAGTGAACGAGGGCAAGACGAAATATCTCCTGTCATCTCTCAAACCGTCATCGCATTCGCGACTCGGCTCCCTCGTCACTGTTGACAGTTATAACTTTGAAATTGTAGATAACTTCGTCTATCTTAGAACCAGTATTAACACCAACAACAATGTCAGCCTGGAAATCCAACGCAAAATCACTCTTGCTAATGAAAACCAAACTCTACAGGTCACTTATCGTTCCCGTCCCGCTATTCGGTGCGATGGGTCGGCGTTAGAACGGCTACGTCATGTGGAGGCCGGTGGAAGCAGAGGAAAGGGAAAGCTTTCACTCCGTTGGAAAGACCAGGTTGAGGAGGAGCTGGCTGAACTTGGTAGTTCCATACAAAAATTTCCATACAGATTTTAAATTACGGGTGATCCAAGTAGAGGTACTTTTTTCAATAGCCTTTTTTTATTTATTTCTGTTGAGTATTGTTTGGCATTTCATCGTGGAAAGACTTACGTTTGACGTTTGCAAACCGTTCAAATTTATTGGTAAAATTCACGTTCTGTAAAGAATATGTTTCACGCGAGTTATATCAGCAGAATTTCGCATAAATAAGAAACCAAATTCGAAATAATGTAAAACCAAAACAACCATTCTCTATATTCCCAGTGTTGTGGTTTGTAAAGCAATCCGTCTCAAATAGCCATTCTGATATTCATATTTGGATAAATTTAAAAATACAGAAGCACATATTTATGCACAGAGTATACTTAAAATGTTGAATATGCTCTGTGAGTTTTGGTTGCCAACCACCTGAAGATATCACTAGAATAAGCATACATATATACATTTTGTTATTGTAATTTAATAAACATATATACTCGTATGTACATGTCATGGCTACAAACTAGAAGAATAAAAGTCAGCCATTTTTTCAGATTCGTTCATTAAGTTGCATTTGAATCATTGTAGTGGCAACAAGCATATACCTGGCACAGTCCTTAATTTTCGAGACTTACTATATAACTTATGAAATCAAGAAGAAATCTATAAGCAATAATTTAAAAAGAAAAGAAAATCTGTGAAACGGACCATAGCCATTTAATTAATAAAATCAATGCAACAAATTATAATCTAAATCCTTTAAAAAAAAACGAACAAGTAAACAAATTTTTGTCTAAATAAACATTAGAAGAAAAGAAGCAAACCTGTTAAAAAATTGCAACTACGTAAAGTAAGTAGATATTATAAAAGTAATTTACACTAGCACATTGAATGTATGAAAAATTAATCATGGGAAATCCTTTTATTATAATTTTATTTACTCAGTACTTGTAGGTATATAACATTTTTGGTTTGAAAGCTTACACATCTTTTTTCATGCATGCGTACGATTGATTTTTTAGAGGAAAAAGAAAATAAATGTGAATTGTGTAGTACCCGTGAAGTATTTTTTCTTCTTCAAGGCAAGCGTGGCCAGGTCAACGTGGAAGAATTAGGGCAGTCGAAGCCTATAGTTTTACATTATTGTTTTCTCGTTTAGTGGTGGAACCAGAGTTTGGACGACACAACCGGAGGAGCACGTAAGTTGGGTACCCACACCCGACCGAGCAACCATAAGTATCTAGGAACTATAGAAAAAATCTGATGAAATTTTAGGTCAATCGGTCGTTAACTTTTGGAGATTTTTTGAAGGTTGTAAGATTAAGGAGAAGGAAAAGCTGAACAGCACAAAATAGTGATATATGAGTGTGATTTTGACCAGAGTGAACGGGTTTCTGAACAAGGAAAATCTGAGAAGAAATAAAACGGCGAAACGATTTTTTGTTAAGCTGAACAGAAGCAACAATTTAAGTCAGAGGTAAATAATAAGTTTAGTTAATCTGCAAAAATGGCTCAAAACATAGAAATATGTTTGGTCGCTATTACCCAGTTATTTCAACAAAACGTCCAACAACAAAGAATAACATAAAGACAAAGAATAAAGAAATACATTAAGTATTTGATCCCCTTTGAGGGAAATTCAAAAAAATTGCCGACGTTCAAACAAACCGTCGAGAGACTTATGGTAGATATGAGGGGCAGTAAAATGTAGCATAATAATATTTGAAATAAAAATTGCAAAAAGGGGTAGCAAAAAATTTCTTAGCACTACATTTCCGGGAAACAAAGGACCTGATGGAAATTACAAATTAAATTAATAAATAGGAGAGCAAAAGAATTAACATACAACATAACTGAGTTCAGTGCCTTAATGACAATGGAAATCTTATCGGGTATGTTGCTACAAAGAATCAAACAGTTATAGCAGACACCTTTTCATATAGGAGGGGATTAACAAAAGTTCGGTAGGTTGACCGGAAAAAAAATTATTTTTATAATTATTCGTAATCTTTGTCCTTTTTATCTTTACATAATCGCCACTGATTTCAATGCCTTTTTTAAGCCTATAGATCCACTTCTAGAAACAGTCTTCAAAATCTTGCTTTTTAAGCTTATCAAGTTCAGCATTTGCTATTAAAGAACTTTCCTTTTAATTTTTGGAAATAACCAAAAAACAAAAGGTGCTATATCCGGGGAACATGGTGCTTGTCGTATTTCTTCGGCCCCAGAGATCCCAGTAAAATTACTCGTAATTTCAGCAGTGTGGAATGCCGCGTTGTCATTATGTAAAAAGTAACGTCGCAAATCCTCTTTCTTCCTCTTTCCCGCAAATTTGGAAAACTTTTGGTAAACACTCCTCGGTATACCATTTTGCAGTTACTGTCTGACCCTTTTTCAGTGAAATAGTAGTTACGATTTTAGATCGGGTGAAATAAACTGACACCATTACTTTTTTGTTGGTTAGATTTTACGGGTGGGTTTGCTCCATACAATGGACTACTGTTTGGTGTCTGGATCGTACTTAGAGAACCAAGATTCATCACCAGTAACGACTTTACTAAAATTGACAGGCCATTTTCGCATTTCTTTAAGAAAAATTGAGCACAATGCACTCGACCCTCTTTTTGGGTCTCATTTAAAATTCATGGTACCCATCGAGCAGATTTCTTCGTGCATCCCAGATGATTACTTAATATGTGGCATTCAATCGTGGATCTTCGTCAATTTTGGACTTTACCAGAGCTACAGTGACGTCACCAATGGAAGATTTTGGTCGACCTTCTCGGGACTCGTCGCCTACGGAAAAATGCCCGATCTGGAATCTTCGAAACCACTTAGAAATAGTCTTTAAAGGTGCACTCGTTCCATATGCAATTTGGCATTCACTGAATATTTGTGTTGGCTGTAAATTACGCCGAAACCCGAAGAGAATCACATGACGAATTTCTATTTGCGTTGATGATGGAATTTTGTCTGACCTATCCTCAGCTATCTTGCGTATTCTCGTCTCCATGAAAGGAGTACTAATGATCTAATTGCAAAGGATTTGGTAATTTATATTCAACAAACACAAATTGAAAGTCACCAACTGACTAAACTTTTACACTCGTTCAAATCGAAATGGCGGTACCTATCGGTACTAGTTGGGAATTGAAAAATTTATTAAGAAATATGAAATATTAATACATATATAAAGAACAAATAGGAATACGGTCCACAAAATAAAAACCACCACAAGTCAACAAATCAATTCAAAACTAATATAGGGAGCTAGAAAAGCAAGGTAGAATTCGAAAAAGCAGGAGTAAATGTAGTACCAAAAAATCGATTACGATTACTGTCGATGATAAATGACCTCTGCCAAACATTGATGGAGCTTTAGACAAGTTGGGCAAAACCCAGTATTTTAGCACTCTTGATTTAGCCAAATGTTACCATTAAAATTTAACGGCTGAAAAGGACATTAAAAAGACAGCTTTTGTTCTCCAGTAGGCTACTTTCCAACGATTGATGGATTATATTTTAAGAGAATATATATATATATAATTGGCGCTTGGTAACCGCTGAAGCGATTTTCGGCCGAGCTCCTCCTCCAATTTGTGATTTTGCGTCTTGATGTTTTTCCAACAAATGGAGGGACCTACAGTTTATACTAAGCCGCCTCCGAGTCCGAAATACACTCGGAGGTGTGGATATTCCCTGCCGAGGGGCGACCGCAATTAGAAAATTTAACTTAATTTTTTATTTAAATTAATTTTCCATAACTTTTGGGTGTTGGTGGCACCGGGACTTGAACCCGCGCTTTCCGAACGGCAGTACGCTAACCACTCGGCTACCGCGGCTACATAAAAAAAATATGCGTCGTTTATTTAGACGATATTTTAATTTTCCCTACATCAATAGATGAACACCTAAGTTCATTAGACAAATTTTGTTCAGGACTAATGAAACATTATTTAAAAATTCAAGCCAATAAATGTTGCGCTTTGAAGAGTGAAACAAAATTTTTAGGACATACCTTAGAACAAGGAGTTAAGCCAAGTCAGGAGAAGATAGCGGCAAATCAAAATTTGAAAATAACAATAACTGAAAAGCAATTGAAAACTTTTTGGGGGCCAGTGGTTATTACAGAAAGTTTATTAGACTTTTCGAAAATTGCAAATCCTATGATAAAATACTTAAAGAAGGGATGCAAAATAAATTCCAATAATCCATAATTTATTGCAAGTTTTGAGAATCTTAAAGCTCTAATTTCGTCTCATCCCATACTTAAATATCAAACTTATGGAAAGAAATTTTCAATTACCACAGATGCAAATGATTCTGCCGTGGTCGCATCACGCAAGTATTTCCAAATCAAGATGGCCAGGTACGAAAAGTGGAAATGAAGAGAAGCAGCGGACTTCTTCGTAGACCAGCATCTCGCCTTGCCAAGCTATTACTTGATGGTGAATCCCGGAGAGATTCATAGGGGATGAAGTGTTATTGTATGTTACCGTGACATTTCAGTTTTTAATCTTATTTATCATATTCTAAATATGTATATACATGTCTGTATTGTTAACGGGACTGTCAGCTGGCTTCCGGTAACCGAAATTATTATAAATAGTGAAGTTATTCAAAGGGCTGTATTACATTGCGGATTAATACATAGATTATCTGCAGTTCTGACAACCACATAGTGGCTCTCAAACTTTTAAGGCTTTTGGCTTAAACATATGTATAACGAAGATATCACAATAAACTCTAATAGATGTGGGGCGGTAAATGTTAAATAATGGAAAATAATTGTAATTGTATTGCAACCCGTTTTCCCTTAACTTTTCCCCGAAAAAGCGATATCCAATTTCATATTGTACTATAGTACGCATAGGTACATGCATATTTGCGCGAATAAAGCAGTGTTACATTTTTTCCATGCGAAGTATACGTATTTGAAAATTTCTTTAATTCAAAAACGTCACAAAAAAAATAAGATTTTTCCTGAGATTATTTTGTACAGATATTTCCACACCGTAATCCTGTCAAGATTTCGTATCGTATAGAAATCGACAATCTTGTCGCAGCCTTTTGGCGGCAAGGGCTTGACATCATTAACTATTGCTTGTTGCAAATATAAATAAATGGGCTTTGAAAACTATGAAAAGGAATCACGTTAATTATCGAACAATCCAATACATAGGTTTTCCTCTGCTTTTTTTTATTTAACCAAAACAATCGGGTATCAGTGGTTCGTCATGCATCCAATTTTGTATATAATTCAGTGTGTTTGTTAAATAACTAATATTTTTTAATTGTTTACTTACAAAACTCCAGTTATACGTATATTGCTGTTGATTTTGTTGCTGACTATTGACGAGAGTCTTTATATCGAGTATCGTTTTTCTTTTTTGATTTTGATAAATGCATTTTCGTTTGCACTCTCAAACAAAATCATTTTACAAATTATCTTTATTTTTCTCAAATATCTATGAGGTTGTATATCTTTGAGAATTGGAAGAAATTTATTTTTTATTTATTAAATGAACTTCGTGAATTGAAAAAATGATAAACAAATGTATGTACGTATATGTATTTATATATAAGACCATACAGTTATTTGTTTGCATGCCTGTTAGGAAATCATTGTAAATACTTTTATATTAAAGTTGTTACTGAAACTTCAAGTACAGGTAAAAAAATATAACTATTTTTTTAAGATTTTCAGTCTTCAACCTATTGTAAGAAAATTTTTACATACTACAGTATTGAGGAGTTGCAAAATAATGTAACGCATGTAGTTATGAGCATCGTACATTTATGAATTATTGGTTCTGTTGACAGATGATATCTAATTGTTGTTCATAGTTGATTGTAGATTATGTGAATGCTGATTGTTGGCTGTTGATTGCTGATTGTTGTTATCTCAATAGCATAATGTTGTTGGAGCTTATCTGTATGTACTACCGTGTCAGATTTATTTAGTAATATAATTTTTTCGTTATGTAAGATTTCGTAAATATTTAAAATACTGTCGATTTTTACAAAAACTACGTTAATTTATAATTCTTTGAGATCAGGTGTTTAGCGATCCCATCATAACAATATAAGTAATTAGTTAGTTCATTGGTCACATGATAATAGGTTGGCAAAAGTCATTTTTGTTTTTCATAAGCGAGTGCAAATTATTGCCTTAGCATATTTATCTTGTGCTCGTAAAAGTAATTTGAACCACTATTTTTTTATTGTAGTTTGCTGGTTTTTGGGGGAGTGTTTAACAGTCAAAGATAGATATTCGGATCTATTCGGTATAAAGTCCCAACTGGCGCGTATGTATTGAATTTGAATTGCTTTTCACGACAATCATAACTTACTCTTAACATACAACGTCGGTTTAACCTATTTGTCTAAATCTACCTTATGTGCTAATATATATGAAAAAGAATGTAACATTTATAGCAACAAATAAAAACACAAAACGTCTTTTGGCGCTCGAATAACTCAGTACGCTACCCTTTCCGCCGTCAGGTTGTTAGAATTAGATTAACAATTAGCTGGTAGCGAAGTGTGAGTTGGTTCAATGCTAACCTAGTGCTATTAACTAAGCTAAAATGCTTGCAGTCTGTCCATTTAGTGTGATCTATGAAGCACACAAGATGACTGACACTTGCTAAAGCTAATTCTTACCTAAAATGATTTTATTCATGAAATTCCATTTTTATTATAAAGTTTGAATCTTGAATCTTGACATCATTCAAATAACCGCCTAGGGAGTTTTTGCAATCTTCGATCCATTTGATGTAATTTTCGACCACTTTTTGGCACACATTGGGCGGTATCTCAGCCGAAATTTAACGAATGTGGGTTTTCAAGAATTAAAGGTTTATCCGAATTTTAGCCCTACAAAAAAAGTCCAATAAGACTTCGAGGCCGGGAAATTTCTCTCGCAACAAAGCCATATTCGCTCGTGTTAAGTGGCATACGGCTCTATCTAGTTGAAATCACATATTGTCTAATTCATGACGCTCCGAATCGACAGTGACAGTTTGGCCGATATCGCTTCCACAGAAATAAGGTCCAATCACACCTCCAAATCAAAGAGAACAATAGAGTAAGCTTTTTGGGTGTTATGATAATGCGACAATTTTCCTTTTTTACGTATCTCCGAGTGCGAAATGTTCCTCGCCTTTAAAGAAAATTTCGTTCGAAAAATTGCCGTTCACTGCTTGTTGTTCAGGCCACACGGATTTAAGTGGAAGTCAAAGTGAAAAGCCGCAGCTCTTGAGAACGTCGAGAAATAGGCGTATTTGGGTCTTCGATAACACTTCCACCTACAGTAGCGATATTTGAGATGGTACGAGCAAAATGATGATACACAAACTTTACAACATCTGTAACCGATCCAGTCTGTTAAACTTCCTCTAAATTTTAGCAAACGGCTGGTGTAGTTGGATTATTATGTGCAAAATAATCTCATATTAAAGCAAGTCACGTTTGAATCTCCATTTTTGTAGTATATTTTAACATGCTATGCTGTGCTGTTGTTAAGCGATCGATTTTCATAAATGTCTTTATTCCAATTAATTTAATGTTATGAAATTAACGACAACAAAACAAATTAAAACAAAACTAGATTTGATAGATGTGAAATTACAGCCCTGAACGTTTGAAACCACGAAATGGATAACCCTATATAAGGATGTCCTAGGAATACTTTCCAAAACAAAAACGATGTGTAGTCATCCTGAAAATTACTTGGCTCTCTTCAGATCGAAAAACTTACAACCATATCGATCATGTTGATCATTGATAGACGGACGACATGTATCCAGTGTTCTAGATGTACGTACGTTCCGAGGTCCTAACATCGTTTCGGATCACGATATTGTAGCAGCAAGGAACACGCATCAACAAACACAGGATCGCTCGACGTCAGTAAGCTGCAATCACAACAGACACCCGAACGGGTTTTTCTCGACTTGCACATGTGATTTCTGAGAGCACTCATCAGCAATTTGATACGACAGAACTGTGGAACGGTATCTCCAACCCCCTACGTACCGCTTCTACGAAGACAGTGTGTTTCGACAGTGTCAAAAAAGGAGTCGGTACGATAAAAACTATCGAGTTGCAGTGAAGAGAAAACAGACCGTCTACCTCGCATCGTTGCTATCTACCACAAAAAGTATGGGTGAGATGGATACTAAGATTTGAAAATGGTAGTAAGTCGCATTTGCAGGCAAAAAAAACCAGGAAGAAGCTAAAATGAGTGAGTATAAACACCTTGAGAGCCTGGTCGACAACTCTTCGAAAAGATACGGTAACTGGAAGGTTACAAACTGAAGGGACTGAAGCACTGGAAATACAAAGTGAGGCCAGGTCACTCTCCACCCGATCTTTCCAACAGAGTGGGGGTCTTTCTCTTCCTCTAGCGGGTACTGCATCGAATTTCAAAGCTGTAGTGCTTTCATCCATTCGGACCACATGACCTAGCCTGCGTAGCCGCTGTATCTTCATTCGCTGAACAATGTCAATATCATCGTATAGCTCGTGCAGCTCATCGTTCCATCGTCTGCGGTATTCGCCGTAGCTAATGCGCAAAGGACCATAAATCGTTCACAAAACTTTTCTCTCGAGCCTACACATCAGATGTTAACATTGTCCACGCTTCTGCGCCATATAGTAGGGCCGGTATGATGAGCGACTTGTAGAGTTTGGTTTTCGTTCGTCGAGAGAGGACTTTACTTTTCAATTGCCTACCCAGCCCAAAGTAACACCTGTTGGCAAGAGTGATTCTGCGTTGGATTTCCAGGCTGACATCGTTGTTGGTGTTAATGATGGTCCCTAAATATACGAAATTATCAACGACCTCGAAGTTATGACTGTCAACAGTGACGTGGGAGCCGTGTCACGAATGCGATGACTGTTTGGTTGATGACTGGAGATATTTCGTCTTGCCCTCATTCACTGCCAGACCCATTCGCTTCGCTTCTTTATCAAGTCTTGAGAAAGCAGAACTCACGGCGCGATTGTTGAGGCCAATGATATCGATATCATCGGCTTACGCCAGCAGCTGTACACTCTTGTATAAGATTGTACTTTCTCTATTCAGCTCTGAAGCTCGTATTATTTTCTGCAGCATTAAATTAAAAAAGTCACACGATAAGGAATCACCCTGTCTGAAACCTCGTTTGGTATCGAACGGCTCTGAGAGGTCCTTTCCGATCCTGGCGGAGCTTTTAGTGCTGCTTAAGGTCAGTTTTGGGGGGATACCAAATTCAGACATAGTGTAGAGGCAGCTCCTTTTCGTGCTGTCGAAGGCTGCTTTAAAATCGGCGAAAATATGGTGTGTGTCGATTCCCTTTTTACGGGTCTTTTCCAAGATTTGGCTCATGGTAAATATCTGGTCAATGGTTGACTTACCAGGTCTAAAGCCACAGTCATAAGGTCCAATCAGTTTGTTGACGTAGGGCTTTATTCTTTCACACAATACGCTTGATAGGACCTCATATGCGATGTTAAGAGCACACTTAGGTTCCAATCGGCGGGCATCCTCTCATCCGACCATATTTTGCAAATTGCATGCACCTGATCTGTCTTCACCGCCTTATTTGAATAGCTCGGCCGGTAATCCATCGGCCAGATATTCACCATGCGCCAAATCTTGGAAAATAGCCATGAAAAAAGAATAATATTTTCATTCATTTTACAGCTGCCTTCGACAGCAAAATAAGGAGCTGCCTCTACGCCACTATGTCTGAGATTGGTATCCTCGCAAACCTATTTGTATCGTATTTTATTTTACTTTTTTTTATCAAAAAGAAAGCATTAGTACAATAAGATTTCCAAATCTTTTTACTACCACAGAAATAGTGTAAGAAATAAGTAAGGCTGACTTCATAAACGCAGTTTTCAAAGCAAGATTGCAAACAAATGCGTTTACCTGGCAAAGTAATAATTCAATACAACGCTGCTTTGTCAAATAATGCAAAGAAGATTTAAAACGATTATGAACGTAAAACTGATTTGTCGTGTGCCTCGTTAGTTTTGTTTAAATAAAATAAATATTGTGAAATGAATTTGCAATCCTGCGCGTTTGTTTTAAAAACAGCTGTAGAATCGGCTGAGACAAAAAATTCTAGCAACACATGAATTAAAAATAAATTAAACAGGAGAAAGCGCCAGTGCTTTACATTGTTAATTGGCCGCCATTCAAAAAGAAAAATACACAAGACATCAAACTTCTGCAAAATCATACAGGATGACGTTTTTTGCTCGCATTTTCAAATGAAAAGGAGCACATTTAAGGTATTTATTTTTAAATATTTTAGCTTTGCGTAAAAACCTTGTTGGGACATCTATATATAGAACTGGGAGAATTAGAATTTCTTTGGAAAAATCTATTCAAGTTACGATTTGGAAATTGAGCAACAATTGCTCTTTTACAGATGTCAGTGACCGTTTCGATGTAGCCATTGGCCTGACATATAAAGTTTTTGTTAAAATAATGATGATAATCTGCCGCTTAAAAGCCGACATTATAAAATTTCCAAAAACGGAAACCGAACAGAAGCAAATCAGGGAATCATTTTCCACTCTGCGCTTCAATCCTTTTCCATTTGTTGTACGGTGTGCAGATGGAACACATATTCCGATTTTGCAACCAATTAAAGACGAAATCAGTTATCGTAACCGAAAAGGAACATACTCCATCATTGCTGAAGTAAATATTTAAATTTATTTATTTTTCATTATTTTCTAATTAATTTTTGTTGAATTCTTTTTTCCAGGCTATTGTCGTCAGTCGAATGAAATTCATCGACGTATTTTTCGGTTTCCCAGGTGCATGTCCTGACGCATCGATTTGGCAAACGAGTTCCATTAGGAAATCCATAATTAATAAAGAAATAAAGATTTATTCAAACCACCATTTTTTGGGTGATAGAGATTATCCTTTGGAGCCTTTTATTCTGGTGCCTTATCGCGATAACGGGTTTTTAACGCCAGCGCAAAAAAAGTATAATGTGATTATAAGTTCAACTCGGGTTGTTGTGGAACAGGCACTTGGAATTTTGAAAAAGAAATTTCGAATACTAAAGTATATAGATGTTCAACGTTAAGATATGCCAAAATTGATAACAATGGCATCATTGGCATGTATGATTATTCATAACCTTATTCTTGTAAATGAAAGCAATAACGCTGATGAAATAGTAGAAGGAGCAAACATCATCGAACCTGAAATGCTCGAGGAAACCACATTATACGTACAAGGACAAATAGAAGCAAAAGCAAAGAGAGATGCTATGGCAACTTTATTATCAGTCTAATACACCAATGAAATTTTTAAATCAAAAGCAATTTATTATTTTAAGTTTAAATTAACTCATAATAATAAATTCACTATATTTATATTGGGTTTAGATTGAACTTAAATAAAACTTTAATCTAAACAAAATTCATTAAATAAAAAAATTAAGAGATCAAAAAGTTATTGTGAGTTTTGTACAATTTTCTGGAATAAGGTACGAATTTCTTTAAGTTCAGGTATTATACTTTTTCTTGTTCTGCCTCATATTCTTTCTAGAGCGTCGCAACGCTTTCGTTTTATTACACTTCTCGGAGCGGTGATATCTGGAGGTGTAACATCTGAATATGTTCTCGAGTTGCTTACGGTAGGGGTTAACGATTCTGCGCCTGGCAAATCTTCTATTAAGTTTTCAAGTGAACTCTCCAACATTTCGCTTGGCACTTGCCAAATACCTCATCTAAGACATAAAAATTTCCAGTTTGTAGAACCTTCACCAGATGTGTTGTGGCCCTTCTTGATCCTTTTATATGTGTCCATCATATTTATAAAACATCTGACCGATTCATCTTTAGAAAAAGGAAATATTTCGTCAATCTCCTTAATCTCCCGGATAATTTGTTCACAAATTGTGTTCCTTTTTCTTTTTTTGGTACTAAATTCCGGTTCCAAAAAATTCACAAAATCACAAATGAAAGCCATGCACAAAATCGACAACTGTTGCGCATTAATTAGAGTTACCATGCGATTATAAGCTTACGGCATAGTCAAAAATAAGGCAATGGCGTTTAAGAACTCTACGCATTCCAATGTTGCATTGCAAACTGCGTTTATGAAGTCAGCATAATTATTACATTAATCCAATAGGATACATATATTATTTAATTCCGACGTTTAAAATCAATACGTACATACATAGTTTTCTTCTCATAAATATATGTACCTGGTGTGTTAGTTGAAATTTCGATAAATAAAACACTTAATTTTCAGAGGAATCTCAAAATTTTTTTATTTAAGGTATTGACCATTGGTTTCTACACATTTCGCCCATCTCTCAAGCAAATTATAGATACCATTCCAAAAAAACTTTTTCTCTTTCGAGGCAAACCATTCGACGAGCCATTTTTCGACTTCTTTAAAATTAGCGAAGCACTGCTCTGCAAGGGAGTGTCCCATCGACGCGAAAAGGTGATAGTCGGACGGGGCGAGGTCTAGAGAGTACGGCGGGCGCAATAATATTTCCCAATTAAGTGTTTTTAATGTGTCTTTCACCAGTTTAGCGGTATGAGACGGCGCGTTATCATGTTGCAAGATAACTTTGCCATGTCTTCGGGCCCATTCCGATCAACGCATGATTCAAATTGACCATTTGTTGTCGGTAGCGATCCGTGTTCACCGTTTCACCAGGTTTTAACAACTCGTAGTACACCACACCACACTGGTCCCACCAAACACAGAGCATTGCCTTACGGCCAAAGCGATTTGGCCTTGCAGTCGATGGGCCAGCTTCACCAGGGGAAAGCCATGATTTTTTTCGCTTCAGGTTCTCAAAATAAATCCATTTTTCGTCCCGCAGCATTTCACAAACGGTTTCTTTCAGCTGCTTTTTTCTTTTGATGAAATAAGAAAAGCAACGAATGCCGCAAATGCGATTTACTTGGAACGAAACTCGACATATTCACTGAGGTAAACAAATATGACGCTATTATTTTGGCGGAATGTGACTTGCGTATTTTTGTAGGTTAATGTCAATAGAAAAAAATTGCATACATGCCAAATCATAGAAATTTATACATATTGCTAGCGACATCTACTAGTAAAACCGGCACACTTCAACAAACACACCTGGTACATGCATACATATGTCAATACTCAAAACTATTCGTGTGTATTTGTGGTTACAGAAAACTCAACGCGGTATGTTCGGGCAGGCGTGAGGTGATAGTTTGAATTTTAGTCCAGTTTTGCCAGACAATTTAATTCAGCCACAATTTGGATATTTTTCATGCCTTGCGACGATACAATTTTTTCTATATTATTGTTTATTATTAATATAATTTGGGTAAGAAAAATGAAAGTAATTATCTCTTATATCAATTAAAAACTTCCCGCATGCACTACCCCAGCGCTATGATGGGGCCACTTCTGGGCTAAATACACACGTGCTGCGAACAACCCATTTCAGAGAAAAAATTTTGTTTTAGCAGCTTTTTCACTTTAACATATTTGAAAAATATGTTTTTAATCTGAAAATGGGAGCACGTTGATACACCCTTTTCCAATGCTTAGCTTCTTCTTCTTTATTGGCATTGGCGCCGCATACGCGATTATAGCCGAATCAATTATAGCGCGCCATACATCTCTTCTTATCGCTATTTGGCGCCAGTTAGAACTACTAAGTAATACCATGTCACTCTCCTCTGATCCTTCCATCGAAGTGGAGGTATTCGTCTTTTCCTGCTTCCATCAGCGGGTATGGTATCGAATACTTTCAAAACTGGAGTGCTTTCATCCATTCGGACGACATGACCTAGCCAGCGTAGCCGCTGTCTCTTCATTCGCTGAGCTAAGTCAACATCATCGTATAGCTCGTACAGCTCATCGTTCCATCGTCTGCGGTATTCGCCGTTGCTAATGCGCAAAGGACCATAAATCGTTCGCAAAACTTTTTTTTTCTCGAAGACTCCCAAGAGTCATCAGATATTGTTGTGAGAACCTGTCTTTTTTTTAATTTTTTTTGAAACATTAATATTTATTTACTGAATCTGCTTCGACTTCGGAAGCCTAACAATAAGTAATAAAATCTTAAACTAAATTAAAAAATAAAGCCCATTAGTAGGAATGGACTGCTGGCTTGACGTTGCTTTTTAGAAGATTGCTTTGTATCTTCTCCGCAGGCGGGTTTGTCTTGTTGCATTGACCAAGGTGTGGTGCGGATGGTTACACAGTTTTGTTAAGTATTTTTTTGCTGCGATTTCAATTTCTTCCTTGATGGTAGGCATATTTGATCTCTATGAATATTTTCATCACGCGTGTACCATGGTGCACCCGTTATCACTCTTAACGTTTTCGATTGGAATCTTTGAATTATAACTATATTCGTCGTGCAAGTTGTGCCCCATAACTGGATTCCATACATCCACATCGGTTTTATTGTTGCATTATATAAGAGAACTTGTTCAATTGTGCCGTGTTTTTCCCGAAAACCCAATTGATGTGTAGGAATAATATAATTTTGATGGAGAAAAGGAATAATTTTTGATAGCAGCACTTTTTCGAAAAGTTTTGATAGGCAAGGCAACAGGCTGATTGGTCTATATGATGACGGCAGGGTTGCGTCTTTACCTGGATAAGCTATCATAATTATTTGCGATTTTTTTAAGATTTATGTATAATATCCTAGCATTAAAATGGCACTGAAAAGCTTTGCAAGAAAAACGAGAGCAATGCTTGGCAATTCTTTTAGCATTTTTGGTGAGATATGATCGTCTCCTGGAGATTTTTTTGGATTTAAGGTGGCAATAGTGTTTTTTAGTACAGGCACAGTTGCTCCGCAAGTAACAGTGTATCTAGGAGCAATATGGTTCGTTGACCATTGAACCATTACGCAGTCTCAAGGGTACTTCATTGCTTAAGGGGCTTAAGTTTTTTGTTAGCTTTCGATAGAGATTTTTTAGTAGAAACGTTGGGAGTCAAAGACGTTATAAGATGTTTGATATTTCTTTCTTCTTCGTATATTAATGCCTTTTTTAGTTTGTTTTCTGCCACCTTAAACGAATTTTTGCATCGGGAGATCGGTAGGCTTGACATTCGCGACGCAAACGTCGGTTATTTCGGACCAGTAATTATATTCTGCTATTAGTTATCAATGTCTTTGCTTTTGTTTTCCGCTCTGGTGTGGCTATAGATGCTGCTGTTGCTAGTATACTGTTAAATACAAGTAACTCGTTTTCAACATCAGTTCCTCTCTCTGTTTGCGGATTGGTCTGTATATGACTGCTAATGTATTTTTTATATTTAATCCAGTTAGTTCTTGATTAAGTAAATCGAAAAGCATGCTCACTTTCAATTGATTGTTCGTTCAACTTAATGATTGTTGAGGAATGAACAGAAGTCAGCACAGATTTCAGCAAATACTAAACTCCTATCTACGTTTTTAGTGACTGTAAAGTCAATCAGGTCAGGTAATTGCCTTGAGTCCGTAGGCCAGTAAGTTGGTTGTCTTGATGAGATAAAATCGTAACTATTTTTTGTACTTATCGTGTTATATAACTGACGATCTTTCGGGTTAATTAGCCTCGACCCCATTGTAATCACCTCCAGCCAGGAACCTATCTCCTAGAGTCATAAAAAAGTGTTTTCTGTTATTACGAAACGTTGCACCAGTAAATCGCTGCCAAAGTAAGGTCAACCTCCCAATTTTTAAGGGTGATCGAAGTTGACTGCAACCAATTTTTTGAAAAGGAATTAAGAAAGTTGTACTTTAAACGGTTCCTTATGAGTATAGCTGTGTCACCATGTGCTTTGCCATCTGGGTGATTAGTGCTGTACAGCTTAAACCCAGGGATATAAAAATTATACTTCTGGGTGAAATGTGTTTTAGATATAAGCATAACATCAATTTCGTGGGTCTGTAAAAATAATTTGAGAGCTGTTGTTGTGTTTGTAGCGGCTGGCTAACCCCGCTTCGGGCAGGTTTTGTTAATCTAAGTCGCCGAGGTCCAGGAAACGTGCTGTTTCGACGGTATTGGACCAAAGGGAGAGGGGGGTTAGATGAGTTGTGTTTTAGATATAAGCATAACATCAATTTCGTGGGTCTGTAAAAATAATTTGAGAGCTGTTGTTGTGTTTGTAGCGGCTGGCTAACCCCGCTTCGGGCAGGTTTTGTTAATCTAAGTCGCCGAGGTCCAGGAAACGTGCTGTTTCGACGGTATTGGACCAAAGGGAGAGGGGGGTTAGATGAGTTGGTTTAAGGGGGCATGTGAAGAGGTGGTTAGTGTCGTGCGGAGACTCTCCACATGCAGGACATACGTTGGGTATGTTGGGGTCGAGTCTGGATAAGTAGGAGTTTAATTCAATACAGTATCCAGATCTAAGTTGTGCTAATATCTCTATCTCTCGAGGCATCTCGAGGTCACTGTCTGCAATTGATGTAGGTTTGATTCCGAGTACGCCATTCACTGGAAGGGAGTCTAGGAAGGTGTTGACTGACTCCTGGTGAATGGCGTTCAGCGCCTGTCGGTACGCCGTCCTGTCCAGCGGTTGTTTTAAATTGTGCTGTATGGTGCAGTTGTAGTCAAGTACTCCCTTCCTGATGTGCCTAGGCGGAGGCTCGGCTTCTAAGAGGTGCCTGCTGGGGTGCTCCGCGCGGTGGCATCCCAACAGGAACTGCTTGCACAGCAAAGCATTATGCTACTTAACTCGTAACATAGATGCTTCGCTGTGCAAGTGGTGCTCCGGTGACATCAGGAGGTTTCCTGTCGCAGTCCTAAGGGCGGTGTTCTGACAGGCCTGTAGTTTTCTCCACTGCGTCTCGTTCGTCCCCGGCGTCCAAATCGGTGCAGCGTAGCTTACGACCGGCCGGCCAATTGCTTTGTAGGTTGCCAGCCAGGTTTTTTTATCTTTATCCCATGTGCTGCCGGCTAGCGCTTTGAGTATTTTGTTGCGGCCCTGGAGTTTTGCGGCAATTGCGGTCGTATGCGGAGTGACGGAGTGCAGGCTATCGAATGTGACCCCTAAAATCTTAGGGTTGTTTACAGTCGGAATTTTTTGGTCGTCAACTTTCACTTCGAGTTCTAGCCGGTACTCCTTCGTCCAGCTGGTGAAGAGGGTAGCCGAGGAATTCGTCGGTTGAATGTTTAGATGTCTTGCAGTGAAGAAACGGGAGAGATCGCGAGGTAGCCGTTCACTTTTGAACATAGGTCATCAATATCCTGGCCAGACGCCAATATCGAGCAATCATCGGCATACGAGGTTAAGGAAACTCCTTCCGGTGGAGGGCCTCAAGTGTCTTCGCTACTGGGGAAAGGAGAGTTATCGGCCGATAAGACTATCGTTTGTTGGCTGGTTTCCCCGGTTTAAGTAGCGGGACCACCCCTATCAGGGCCGATGGATTTGGAGGCTTTCGCCTTTCCGATAACCCCATGAACCCCCTCCCTGGAGAAATCAAGCGCCGCGCTTGTGTTTGGCAGTTTGCGTATACGGCGGGTTACACGTCGTTTCGCTTTGTCTACCGAAGGATGCAATGTAAAAAGCCGGCTAAAATAGCTCGCGCATCTCTTCGGGTTCTACGAGGCGCGGTCACCGAATGAAATTTCCACTCGATCATCGCGTCTCGCCGGGTTAGACAGCGATTTGACTGTAGCCCAGAACTTGGTTGCCCCTGAAGAGAGGTTGCAGGACCTTAAGTGCCCCTCCCACTTTTTCCGCTTGTGATTGTCTACTACGGACCGAATCTCCACGCTTAAATCCCTGAATAGCGGATTCTCGGGATCGGAGTTGCGGAGGTCGTCGCGCCTTGCTGCTAAAGCCGCCGCTTCGGTCGGGAAATTAGGGCGGATTTCCGCAATTCGGCCTGCTAATTTATGCTGGTTTACACTATTAGCATTCTATAAGCAAATCCTGAATTCACTCATTTTTTGGTTAGCAGGGTTTGGAGCATTCGGTTTTGCGCCTTTATTAGGTCTTGAACCATACTTTGCATGGTTGACATAAGTTGTGTCATGCACTGGGTTAGATTAAGAATCTTGGCCTCAACTCCAGTACTGGATGGAGTGACTGGTGTGGCCTTTTCATTGGCTTTTACTACGTTGGCATAGGTCATTTGACCAATATTTGAGCTGGGTAGGTTGGAAAGGCTCGGAATGAAGTAGTATATGGGTGTTTGTTCCGTTTGGCTTGTATACTCTGAGTAAGTTTAGATTTTAAATCTTTGTAAACTGGACAACCTCTATAATTAGCGCAGTTGCTACACTTTTTTTTGGCTTGCATCCGTTTTATTTAAGGGGCATTTGGTAGAATGGTGAAGATCACCACATGCTACGCTAACGGTACGTAAAGTACAATAGGATTTTGTGTGACCAAATTCCTGACAGTTTGTGCATTGCACGGGACCATTACGCTTAAGCGCTTCTTTCATCGTGATTCTTCGGTGTAAAAGGTATTTTAAACCGTAAATTGGATGCGTTTCATTCCTCTTAAGTTGAGCTAAGCTTGGCGATAAGAATACTTTAAACATAGGCTGCGGCACTTTATTTCTGTTAATTATGTTAACGACCGCCCTAATTTCAAAATCAGGCCTTTCGCACTCTTCAACTGGTAAGAGTAATAATTCTTGTTGTTTGCAGAAAGAAACACAACAACTTCACGAAGTCTTTTTCACTGTGTACTTGTATTTTTGTCTCGTCTATGTTTACTTTCTTGAGAGGTACAATGTGAAAATTGTTGGTACCTATTATCTTGACTATGTTCGTAACGAGTAAATTAGAGATGACGACTCTGGAAATATCCTTTGGGTCTGTTATAGGCTCTTCTTCATTTAACGGGGCAAATCTGTTCCCTTTTAGTGCATTACTATCAGCATCGATAGTGGAGCCAACGGTATTATACTGTCACCTCCACTTTTATTTAAAAACAATATGTACATATATACGTATGTGTATACGTACATACATATACCTACAGTGGCTGTTGGTCAAGCGACTACCAACAACCACACACGCTAACAAAACAAACTACCGCACAAAAAGGAGATGACAAAACTAACAAAGCGACCGGCCAGCTTAGTGAAGACGGCGTGGGTCGCTAGCTATGTACACTAACAAAACTATTCGCAAGGAAGGAAAACAACAATAAGTGAATTTTACTAACGCTGATATAAACAAATGCACGACAACAATTAAGCAACGATATATACCAAAATAAACAAAATATATTTTTGGGGTGCACCCGAGGTGTGGTCCAACCAAACTGGTTACGAACCTACTCGCACTACTCCCGTGCTGCCGGGGGTAACTTTAACCCGCCTGTATGACTGGGCTCTGGGTGCGGGATGCTAGAGGGATGGGTGAGGACGAACGGAGGGAACGACACTGTCGGCACGACAATAAAAACGTACGAAAACAATAAATGATACTTATGGTTTCTCAGTCGGGTGTGGGTACCCAACTTCGGTGCTCCTCCGGTGATGCCGCCAAACTCCAGTTCCGCCACTAAGCACGGCAAAAGCAACAATCTAAAACTATGGGCTTCAACTGCCAACAACAATTTGCCTCGACTGGCACTGCACTAATATAAAATTATTTTCTGCTAAAATCATTACACGATTCGAATTCTTGGATATATATTTTTTCAAAATACGCTCGTCTGCGTCAAAAAAAGGTGTTCACTCTTTTGTAGATTGTAAGAATCTGATCCGGCACGCACTTACTAGCCAGGCCGCAAGCTACGCGTCGGCCGTCAGAATTCTCAGGCGAGTGTGTATTGGTGCCCAATCATTTGGCGCCGCCCCCATTACCCAAAGGGACAGAGTTATATAGCGCACGCCACCATGGCACACCAAGTACACTGGGATAATTTTCCCCTCGCCGTATAAAAAGAAAGGCGGCACCCCTTTTTACGGAATACCCGCGCAAAGCATTCCGTTTCCCTAATATTTGTTAGTGGAGGAACCGTTTTGGCGAACATCTCCTTTTGGAGACTTATACCACTGGGTAGGCACACACCGAGTACAACCGTGCCAACAATTCATGGCTTTGAATTATACAATTATTTGCCGACAGATGCCACTGCCAACGCTTGGAATGAAAGGAAACAAAGGAAATGAACAAACAAACACAAAAGAAGTTTTTGTTGCGGCCAGTACGCGACAATACTTTTTAGCATTGTTCACTTTTCTGGGAGGACTAAATGTCCTTTTTTTTGCTTACCAGATTTTGCACTGCCGACCCTTTTTTCATTTTAGCTGTCTCACCTTGTTCAGCATAGCTGTTTGTTTTTCTGCTATTGCTGGAGAGCTTACACATGTAAGGAAGAGAGTTTTTTTCACTCTTTGCTTTCTCTGTTGTTGCTAAGGTTTGGGTTGGCGCCTTTAGAGTTGAACTGCTTGCCTTTGCAGTGCTGTTAGGTGGTGATTTACTCGCAAACAACAGTGAAATAGGCATTTCTCTCTGCCGTCGCTCTTTCTGATTTGAGCGTTGATCACTCATTACATCGCCGGTTCACTTTTTACTTCTCGTTTCCCTTTTTTCTGTTTATTTGGAAATGATTATGTTTTTTGTTATATATTCTGTTCATTATTTTTTATTTTATTTGTTTTTTTTTTGCCAACTTAAGTGGCTATACACCCACTACAGTCAATGCATAAGTTTAAACGATCTAATATTTTCGTTTTCTGAAACTCTAAGTGAAGTTACGAAGCTGATCAAAAAACACGTCCGTACACTCTGTGAATTCAACTATATGGGAGCCTGTCTTAAACGTCGTTTAGTACCTAACGACTTGAAGAGGTCCTCCCCGATCTTGGCATAGCTTTTTGTGTCTCTTAACTTCAGTTAACATAGCCATAAAGGTTTTGTCAATGGTTGGTTTACTAGGTCTAAATCCACACTGATAAGATCCAATCAGTTTGTTGACGGTGGGCTTTAGTCTTTTACACAATACGCCTGATAATCCTTATATGCCATATTTAGGAGGCTTATCCCACGGTAATTGGTGCGACTGTGGGTCGTATGACTTCTTTAACTTATTGCTGGAAAAAATAATACGAGCTGCAGAGCTGAATAGAGAAGGTACAATCTTCTATAAGAGTGTACAGCTGCAGGCATATGCTGATGATATTGACATCATTAGCCTCAACAACCTCGCCATGAGTTCTGCTTTCTCCAAAAAGGATAATGAAGCGCCGAATATGAGTCTGGTAGAAAACGAGGGCAAAACAAAATATCTCCTGTCATTAAACAAACAGTCATGACATACGCGACACTGTTGACAGTCATAACTTTGAAGTCGGAGCTGAATTCGTCTATCTTGGAACCAGTATTAACACCAACAACATGTCAGCCTGGAAATCCAACGCTGAATCACTCTTGCCAAGAGGTGCTACTTTGGACTGGGTAGTCAATTGAAAACGAACGAAAACCACACTCTACAAATCGCTTATCGTTCCTGGCGATAGGAGTTTTCAAGAAAAAGGTATCGTAAGATTTATGGTATTCTATGAATTGGGAGCGACGAATACCGCAGCTGAAGGAATGATGAGCTGTATGAGATATGAGGCGACATTGACGTAGTTCAGCGAATCAATGGTCCGGATGGATAAGAATACTCCACCTGAACCTGGTTGTACTTGATATGTCCAATTGGCGTCGAACAGGGAAAAAAATAAAAAATAAATGGCGCAATGTTATAAATTTGCCTATAATCGCATAAGCGATGTCTACGCCAGTAAAGAAGAAAGATGTTATAGATATACTATGTGTCTTAATATTTAACTTGAAGTAACTTTTTTATTCTTTATTAAAAGTTATTTTACATTTGTGCGTTTGAAAATGAAAATTATTATCCCTCAAAAAATGAAAGTAACTCAAAAACAATAATAAAAAACGTAAAAGTAGATTCCTCCATTTACTCCTCCACCAGTGAAACATATTTTTTGTTTAGTATTTGTTAGTGTACTTGTGTTTCGTTTAAAAGTGGTTGACAAAACGTTTGCAGGTTTAAGTAAATCTATTGATACCGTTTTAATATTACTAGAGTTTCGCTTTGATGCGAAACTGTGTGCGTTTGAGCGAAAGAGCGAAAATGTGAAATACTTCTCTGTTTTTTACAACAAACACATGGCATCGTTTCGCATTTTAGTTTCGGCCACACGCACAGCTTAAACCGTATTTGAAATGAAATAATGCGAAAACTCTTGACAATCAATTAGATAGTGCAATGGCGCAAACAAGGAAAACCAAAAAGTGGACATTGGATTAAATAGAATATATTGAAGAAAACCCTAAATTTGAGGTAATATTTTATTAATTTGTGTATGCATGTATGTATGTTTGTAGTTTTAATATTATACTTTCATGTCATCATCTTCTGAACGGTGTATATTCAGTTATTTATTTGACTATCAAAAGTATAAGTAATTTCACTTACCATTTTTTTCATGAATAGAATTTATGTCGAATAGGGTCTTAATAAATAAGAAATCTAAGATTTTACTTTTTTCACTTTGTTGCGGCATTGTCTGTTGAATTATAAAAAGGCAAACGCATATTTTAGACGTGAAGCAAAACTTGCTAAAAAAAACTTGTTTATAAGAGCTTACCTCTTCTATAACCCCAAAATCAAACCCAAAACAAATTTGGCATTATATTATAAAAACCTTGACGGGCAATCACAAGCAAACTAAGATTTGCTCTATTACCACCGAAAACGGTACTCTCTCTTCCACTAAAGAGATAGCAACCTTGTTTTCATCGACTTGGTCCTCGTACTCAAAAGACACTAGTTTTTCAGCGAACTTCGTTTCAGAAAAATCAGCCGTTCTAAATACAATGTTTAATCACAATGTCTGTTTCTGCCAAAGAAATTGAAAAAACTATAACACTTACTGAATTCGAAGAAGTGATCCAGGTAGTCAAAGGAAAAACCCCTGGATTTGACAGGGTTTCATATCAAATGCTTAAGCATATCCCTCCTTGCCTGAAAATTAGGTTACTTCAACTTTTTAATGCAATTTTTGACACAGGAATTTTTGTTGGAAAAACGCCGATATTGTACCTATACTAAAGCCAAATAAGCCTTTAGATAAAGTAGGCAGTTATCGGCGAATATCCCTACTGTCATGTGTAAGGTATTAGAAAAAATAATAGCCAAGCGGATCATGTGGTTCGTGTTAAAAAAAACCAACATATAAGCAATAATCAAGTAGCCTTTAAAGCAGGACAAGGTACTATAGATGCACTCCTCCACTTTGAACACTACCTGGCAACTGCTCTATCAAACAGAAATCATACAGCCGTACTCAGTTTACATTTCGAAAAAGCATATGACAGAATAGGAGTGCACATAGTCCTTCGTAAACTAAATAAATGGCGAGTTGGGAAAAAGGTATACAATTTCGTGAAAAGCTTTCGGGTTAAAATTAATGGTAAATATTCAGATAGGATTAGCTTTTACAATGGCATACCACATCTCCGTTTGTTTTCTTCATTATAGCTTTTGATGAAATTAGTAAAATATTAGAAAAATACCAACTACACCATTCGATCTATGCTGATGACGTTCTCATTTTCTAGAAGAATAACGGTATATTAGAATCCCAACATAAGTTTACGAAAATTCTTGACGATATTGCCGTTTGGTCAGTAAGCTCAGGAGCTAACATATTATATGCTAAATGTAAAATTATTCATATTTGCAAAAGAAAAAACTGCCCAGATTATGACTTTATTTGCAATAATGTAGTTATTAAAAATGTGAAACAGCTAAAAATATTAGGTATAACTGTTGACAAAACCTTAAAATTTAAGCAGCATTGTTTAGATCTAAGAATAAAAACTCAACTCTAGATTAAACATCATTAATTACCTCACATCTAAGAATAGTAAAATACGTACTGAGTCTTTAATTAAGGGGGGAGACTCATGTAAAATTTTCAAAAAATCGATTTTTTTTTTTCGATATTCTGAAAGTATACTATGTTGAGCGTGTACTGACGAGCCGGAAAAAAAATCTCGAATATTTACAAAGTTATAGCTAATACAGTGGAGCGGGCCGTACTGAACTGTACTGTGTACTGAAACTTTAAACGCGATTATCTCGAAACTACTTTTTGAAAAACTGCTCGTGTTGTAGCTCAAAAAATTATTGACCGATTTGTTTGAAATTTGATGAGGCTTTTCTCTACATTACTACCGGAAGGATAAACCTAAAACTTCAGGTATTTTTGATTGATTATTTATTTTTTTGGGGTCAAAAGGGTCAAAAAAATAGCTCAAAATCGTAACTTTTTTTTAAGGCTGATTTTATATTGGATTTTATCCTTTTCTTTTTAATTTTATAGGTTTATTCTTTCCGTTTATATGTCCTGAAAAAAAAAATTTTTTTTTTTTTTGGTGTTTCAGATCAACGGTTGATGAGTGACAAATGGAGCAGTTTCGGACCTCGCGTTAGAGGCAGCCAACAAGACATCATGGTGAGCCACCATTTTGAATTAAAAAAAAAAAAAAAATTTTTCTTGTAATCTTAAAATGTTAAATAAAGTTGTGTTAAAAGTTCTAAACAATTAAATTATTTTATCACTGTAAAAAAAAAAATATTAAAAAATGACCGATTTCGAGGCATTTACATGAGTCTCCCCCCTTAATGTTACTAGATCTTTAATATTAGGAGTTATTGACTACGGTTTATCTATTTATGTACAGTGCGCTAAAAATACAATAAGACTAGTGATTACACCCTATCACACAGCTGTTCGGAGAAGTCTGCGAGCATTTTCAACAACGCCGATCAAAAATTTATTAGCTGAGTCTGGCCTTCCTTCAATAGATGAACGTTTCAAACAAAGCGCTCTTCGTCTAATACCTAAACTTTATCTTACAAAGCACCCGATCCTATATAAAAACGTAAAAAATGTTATTACTAAAAAACGTGTAAAGAAAAGACCATCCGCTATATACAATGCCTTACAACATGTAAAAGATATTGATATTTTTTGTAAGCTGACTATCAACAAGGCCAACCTCGTCCCACGCTGGCAATTACCATCAACAATTTTTATTACCAAACTTCTTGCCTACCCTAAACAAAGCACAACTTCTGTAATTTACCAAAAAACTTTTCTCGACATCAGAGTGCAGTTAATAAAAGACGGTTGGAAACTAATTTTCACTAATTTTCCTTCGCTGTAGTCAAAGAAGAAGGGAACATAATCACCAAGGGGGTTTTATTCTCATATAATTTAGTCTTCGCAGACGAGTTAACTGCCATAAACGTTGCTATCAAGCATGCAGTCGCAAATAAAGGAAAATATGTTATAGGTATGCACTGATAGCATGTCATCCATCAATTCACTTTAAAATCATCGAAACACAGAGCCATGTTAATAAATTTTTTTTTCGAAAATTAACATTATGTGGATACCTGGTCATTGCGGCTTAAGAGGAAACGAGCACGCTGATTCCGTTGCGAAAGAAGTCTACAAATAGCCATCCTTATGCTTTGGATCGTTTGTTAACTCAGACATTACTTGGCAAGTAAACGCCTACATGAGAGAATTAATAGTGTCCAACTGGCGAACCCACAATCATAACTATAAGCTGTTTAACCACAATTGCTCCAAGCCAGTCTTTCCTGCAAGTTCAACAACAGATCAACTAAAAATTTTTACTAGACTGAGACTGGGGCACACAAAAATTACCCACGAACATCTTCTGAAATCTGCTTAAAGTGCAAATGCCCGTTGTCCATAAATCATATTCTCGAATTTTTTCCAAAATACCGTAATATTAGGTTTAACATATTTCATAACAAAAAGCCTACAGATCTACTCAAACCATGTAACTTTGAAAATATAGAAACTATTTACAAATATATTTGTCAAAGTAAACTTTTACAACAAATTTAGTACAATGTGGAGATAATATTTCATTAGTCTTATCTTTAGTATAGTTTATATTTTTATTTCGATTAACATATATTTCAATAACAAAAAGATTGTCAAAAACCAGGAAAAGGCAAACAAATACATTCACAATTGTAAGCTTTTGCACCAAATACATTATATATAACTTTAACTTATCCTAAGGATATTTGGTACCCTTTAAAATACCTATTTAATTATACCGTTGCTAGTTGCCTTAATCTTGTAATGTAATTATTTATAATTATATTTCAAATAAATAAATAAATTTTTCTAGTTTATTTTGAATTGTAAACGTTAACTTTGGGGGTAGGGGCCATGTACAGAAGTTCAGGCAAGTGACCAGAAACGATTAGTTTGCATATTATTCGAGCAGTTCACGACTTCCGGTCTTAGACCAAGTATCTCCTAGGTAGCCAACAAACATCCGTTTGAAGGCGAGCTAAACTGAGAAGACGAATCCCATTCGGTTGTTCGTAGGGTTTGGGACCCACCACATGAAAAACAAAAATCCAATGAAAAATCGAAGTAAGCCTTGGATGAGAGACCCCCCCTTGGACAGGAAGGAAGAAGGTTGTGAAATTTACTACAGCGGCTATATAAGACAGCGCAAATATGGGGTCGGATTCGTGGTGGTAGAGATCAAGGGTGCACACATTTGAAGGCATTATTTTTAAATTTGTGATGATACCAAAAAATAATATTTTGATTATTATTATTTCTGCGTCTTGAGAAATTTCGTGATTTATCTCTAGATCTAGATCTAATTTGTAATTCATTAATATCTGCGGTAATTTTGTTTAAAGATTGATACATTCCAGTTAAATTTTTAATGCATTTTTCTAAAATATTATTATTTTAAAAAGTTTATGCTATTGAAGATACTTTACTTTCAACTTTTAGGTTTTTTAATAAAATCAAAAATCTTATCAGCCAAAATAATCTTTACTTTGATTATTAGATGAAGTTAACTGGATTTGAATTAGTTGAGGTATCTTATGAATCTATAATTTAAAAAGTAAATTGTGACTAACAATTGAATCCGAACCAGTTAACGATTTCACATGCCTGAAAAGTTCTGAGGGTGAACGACCACCAAGTTGAGTATTTGAAAATATTTGTTCTAATATCTTTTCTTCACTAAGAGAAAATCTCCCACAAAGAACTTTCTTAATTGTTTCGTATTTATCGAAAACGGAAGTGGATTAATAACATCGATAATTTTTCTCGTTGAAGAGCAATTAAAACTTTTTGAAATTATAAATATTGTTAATTTCAAACAGCAGAAACCATGCTTCAAGACATTCATTTCAAAACGGTGGTAATTTGACTAACTTGGAATTTGGTCTAAAATTATATTCAAGTTGTAATAAATTAAGTAACTTAACTTGATTAAAGATGAATTATAACTTGTTACAATTAAAGAAAACCTGAGGATACTGTTCGGTTTTGTTCTGATAGACAATATTGTTGATTGTTGTTATTCTTGATAGTAAATAGTTCATTTCTATTACAATTTTATTGATTTCACTCGAATGGAAATGGTAAGCCTCAACAAAAATCGAAGCAGACAAATTGATGGTATCTTGGATTGAGTATTTTTGATTTTCAACGTTTTTGTACGTTTTCCTTTCCTTTAAAATTTTAATACCGCATAAATAATTTTGAACTTTTTTCACAGATCGCGGCCGCGATATCTGACTGGTTAGCATTGCGTACTGCCATTCGGAAGGCCCGAGTTCAAATCCTGGTACCACCAACATCCAACAGTTATATAAAATTAATTTAAATAAAAAATTATTTTAATTTTTATATTTTTAAAAATTTCGTTTAATTCGGTTAATTACTATATTTAATAAGAGTATATTCGATGAGCAGGATCCCCAATTAGATATTGGTTTGCCTCCCAAAAGAAACCATCGATTTTTCATACAGACGGCTTTGACAATTTTTTTTAACCGCTTGTGTCTATTTAATTGTATTTTAGAAAAGAAAGCACGCACAGTTGGGTTTATATTTGTTTGTTTGGCGTCAATTTTAATATGGAGCCCGCAAAAGTTGCAGCATCTGTATGGTGATAAGACTTTAAAAGAAACACAGAGTCGAAGTTGGTTTCGACATGTAACTGAGCGTGTGATTAGAGTAGAAGTATACCAAAATCAACCGTTCATAACCAATCATACACGTCGTCTTGGACAGGTAAAAAAAAAACTTGATATTTGGGTACCACAACGCTTGTGGTATGCATGTTAAACGCAATGAATATGATCTACTTTTTAAGCAAATCATAACTGGAGATGAAAAATGGATTGTTTACAATAACGTATATCGAAAACGATCATGGTCAAGCGTGATGAAGCACCACAAACCACTTCAAAGGCTGATTTTTACCAAAAGAAGATTATGCTGTCAGCTTGGTCGGGTTGGAAGAGTGTGGTATATATTGCTTCGAAGACCGCAAACATTTTTGGTCACTCGCCAAAAACAGAGAGCTTGGTTGGAAACTGTTGATGCATCCACCATATAGCCCTGAACTTGCACCGTCAGACTACCTTTGTTTCGATCTTTACAGAACTCATTAAATGGTAAAACTTACGAAAATGCCGAGTTTCATGAGTGTGGAATAAGATGTTGCCGGAAAGAAGGCGGAAGCTCATCCAACAAAATGGAAATGACATAATTGATTAAAGTTCATTATAAAATATAAAAAAAATGTATTTACTTTCTTTTAAAAAAATCGCCGGTTTCTTTTGGGGCAACGCTGCTGCTAAAAAAAATCGCTTTGGAAAGCTAGCAAAAACCTTAAGCCACCTGTGACTGCTGAAGTACCTAAAGGATGATGGGCCAGAACGGATGAAATAAAGGCAAACAAGTCCCAGAGTACCTCAGTACGATATTTCAACCAAATACTGCTACCAATAATGAAGCGTTGTCCCCGAACCCTACTGCTCCAAGATACACTATTATTTGCGGAGCATCGCATCTGTGTCTGAACTTAAAACAGTAATTTCCGCCTTGAATCCAAACAAACCTCCAATAGACTATCTCACCAAAAATTATAGAAGTATGTCCAAGCATTGTTCTCGTTTTTCTTGCAAAGCTTTTTAGTGCCATATTAAAGCTAGGATATTATCCACAAATATGAAAACAGTCGCAGATAATTATGATAGTTAAACAGGTAAAGATGCAACGTTGCAGTCGTCATATAGACCTATCAGCCTGCTGCCTTGCCAAACAAATCATGCTGCTAAATAGATTTCTCCTTACCTCCATGAAAGTAATGTAAACTCCTTCACATCAATTTTGTTTTTGCGAAAAACATGGAACAATTGAAGAAGTAAATTGTATAAAAAATGAAATAAGGAAGGGAGCAAGTTCTAAAAGATTCGCATCCGCATCATTACTCTGCAACCCTGCATCCTATAAATACTTTGCAAACTCTGACATTTTCAACGCTTTTCATGCAAATAAAATGCTTTTCGGTGAAATGGCTAAAATATAAAACAGATCAAAAAAATAAGTAATATAATGTCTAAAAAAATATAATTAAGCATCACAAACCTTTGCGATGCGCAGTTTCCTTTTGTTTGCGGATCACTAACTTTACCGATGCATTTTGGAACATGATACATCATCAAAGTTTTCACAGTTACATTTAGGAATGCGTAAGAATGTATGGTTGCTTTGCAACTGATGTTTTGGTAACAGTAAATGAATACATAACAGAAAAATATCTAACCATGTCTGGTGTTCCGCAGGGTAGTGTTCTTGAACCAACATTGTGTATTCTGTTTAACGCAGACATTCCTACTAGTGATAAACTAATCACGTCAACTTTTGCAGATGATACTGCTATCGACTCAAATGTCCCATTACAGCCACAAAAGTGCAAAACGGCGCATAAAAGTTAATGAAAATAAGTGCAGACATATCACTTTTACATTGAAACAAAAAACGTGCCTTACTGTCAAGCACAATGTGCAAATTCCACAAGTTAACAAAATCACACACATACCTTGGTATTCACATGGATCGACGATTAACTTGGATACACTTCCGCCAAAAAGATGCAATTCAAACTTAAATTTTCCAGTTTATATTGGCTTTTGAGCAAGAAATCTGCGCTCAGCCTTAAAAAGTCTTTCTTTATAATCCGCCTTTAAAACCGATATCGATGTATGTAACACAAGCTTCCAGTCGAAAACATTGAGAAAAATAAATATAGTTAAAAAAAAACTAAAAAAAACACGCTTTTAAAGAATATTGTACTAAAAAGTTAAAAATAATTTTGAAAATAAACTTAAGACAATAGTATATAAAAAATACTTGTATAATTAAGAGAAAAGCGGGGGGCGGTCGATATATGGAAATTATGGTACAAAGCGCCCCACGCTTTTCTCTTAATTATACAAGTATTTTTTATATACTATTGTCTTAAGTTTATTTTCAAAATTATTTTTAACTTTTTAGTACAATATTCTTTAAAAGCGTGTTTTTTTTAGTTTTTTTTTAACTATATTTATTTCATTTAATTTTTAGCCAAGACAATTACGTATCGCCCAGTTTGACAGCCAACATAAGGTGAAAAGTATAAATCAAACTGTTTAGGCTGAAAATAAATCAAACTAAGATTTTATGGTAAAATTATAGTACGCTACGATGTATGCAACGATTCGCATTTCAAATATTTCATATTGGGATCGCGTCACCGCTAAAAAGTTACAAACTGACAAACTGACAGACAGACATACTGACATACTGACAGACAAGTGAAGCTAATATAAAGCGTGTAATAATGAAGGGCGCACCACGGTACATGCGTAATGAAAATATCCATTGAATCGTTATGTAAAAATATTGCGTACCATTGGCTATCACCTTGGCCTCCGCAACAAGTCGAATGCGCCTGAAGTGAAGACACTTACTAGATTTGATAGCTTATTGTTAGACTTCTGATATTGGAGATTATTTAGCATTATATTACTTATACTTATATTATTTTATTTCACCATTAAGTCTGTAAAACAAATGCAGTTATTGTTTTAATATTAGGTCCAGTAAAAAGATCGTTCGGTTTTTTATTGATTTTTCAAAATATGATAACTTTGTATACATTTGTCCGATTTAAGTCAAATATGCGCCGTTTTGTTCGTAAACTTGTTTCCGCCGGCTCATCGCGTTTTGACCACGACCGATTTTTCTTGACGTTATCGTAAGTGATCCACTTTTCATCGCCAGTCACCAAACGCTTCAGAAATGGGTCGGTTTTGTTGCGATTCAGCAGCGATTCGCAGATGGAAACTCGGTCCCTCATGTTTTTTTGCGTTAGTTCGTGTGGCACCCAAACATCGAGCTTCGTTTTGAATCCAAGGTTATGCAAATCGTTCCAAATGGATTTCTGGCTTATCATTAGTTCCCCACCAATAAGTGCTCACGTGACGGTGTGTTTCCACTATTTCCATGATTTTATCGGAATTTTCGACGACAGGCCTCCCGACGCGTGGTGCATCTTTGACTTCAAAATTACCGGAACGGAACCTAGCAAACCACTTTTGTGCTACACGTTCGTTTACAGTATCGGGCCCATAAACTAAATTAATTTTTTCAGCCGCTTTGGCTGCTTTTTCGCCTTGATCGAAGAAAAATTGTAAAATATAGCGAATTTTCTCTTTGCTGGTGTCCATCTTTGACAAGCGCTCACAACGTACTGAGTCAATCAATCGAAAAACTGTCAAAGACAAACTTTAAGCGCGAATAAACACGTTTTCAGGGCCGTATAGTATGACATGATACGAGACGTAACACTAGTACTATGGACAATACGCCATCTCTTAGATAAAAACCGAACGAACTTCTTACTTGACCTAATATTATTATAACTAACTGTACCCTGCAACGCTTCGCTGTCGCATATACTCATTGTCACTAGTAGGAATGTCATGGGATATCTTCTTATCATAACTTTATTCACTCTATACTTGTGTGGATACAACATTTTTAGTTTAACCATTAACTTTGGTCCTGGAGAGAGGATTAGTCCGACTATTTGAACAGTACAGTTTCCGTTCCATATCCCGGAGAGAAGAAAAGTTTTTCTGCTCATCTAAGCAAGAACCGCCCCTGTTCACCGAATTTCGAGTACAATAATTCGATCAATAAATAAGTTTTTTTTTTGAATAGGTCACTCCCAGGAACACTTTCCGGAGAGAAGTGTAGTCTTCCTGTTAATTTCAGCGATAAGCCACCTATGTACCGAATTTCAAGTAAATCGAACCTTAAATAAGTTTATTTCGAGTAGGACAGTCCCTGCTCCACTTTTACGGAGAGAAGTGTAGTCTTCCTGTTAATCTAAGCAAAAAGACACTTATGTACCGAGTTTCGAGTAATGCGATCCATAAATAAGTTTTCTTTTATAATAAATCAACCCCCGGTCTACTTCCCGGAGGGAAGTTAATCTAAGCAAAAATCCATCTTTGTACCAAATTTCAAGGAAATGGAACCAATATATTTAATAAATTTTTTTTTCAAATAGGTCAGCCCCTGGTCCACTTACCGGAGAGAAGTGTAGTCTTCCTGTTAATTTAAGCAAAAAGACATCTATGTACCGAGTTTCGAGTAATGCGATCCATAAATAACTTTTTTTTTGAATAAGTTAGTACCCGGTCCACTTCCCGGAGATAAGTGTAGTCTTCCTCTTAATCTAAACAAGAAGCCACCTATGTACCAAATTTCAAGTAAATCCAGTCATAATAAATAAATAAAATTTGTTTGAATAAATCAGTCCCTGGTCCACTTCCCGGAGAGAAGAAGAGCCTTCCTGTCAACCTCAGCAAAAAGCCACCTATGTACCGAATTTCAAGTAAATCGAACCTTAAAGAACATTTTTTTGAATAGGACAGTCACTGGTCCGCTTTCCGGAAAGAAGTGTACTCTTCCTATTAATCTAAGCAAAAAGACACCTATGTACCGAATTTCAAGAAAATCGAACCGTAAATAAGATTTTGTCGAATGTGTAAAGAACTGGTCTACTTCCCGAAATTTTTTTTTCGTAAACCCCTTTCCAAGTATCATAGAAGCAAACTGACGAAATTTCAAGTCAATCGGCCTTTAACTTTTGGAGAACACCAATTCCGAGGAAACATAAGAGTTTTTTGAATGGGGCAGTCCCCAGTCTACTACCCGATTTTTTTTTTTTTTTTGAAAAAACCATCTCAGGAATCATGGAAATAATCTGACCAAATTGGAGAACACCCGTTCCGCAGCGACATAATAGTTTGTTTTTCGAATAGCTCAGTTTTTTTTTCTTGTAAACCTTTCCAGATATCATAGAAACAATCTGATGAAATTTCAAGTCATTAGGTCGGTAACTTTTGGAGATTTTTGGAAATTACTGGATTTGTCCATGCGGATATAAGATTTTTTTTATATATGGTATAAGATATATTGAGGCTGGGCGCAGGCTAATCGACGTGGCCCACACAGTGAATCGCTTGTAGCGGCAAATGATGATAATGGTAATAAATTACTAGTGTATTGCTGCAACAAAAGTATGCGTTCGCATTTAAAGCCCACTATGGGGAGCAAATCGTCCTTCGATGTAGGTATCAAAAATATATGTGTCAGCTCAATAACACTAAAATTAAAAAAATCCAACAGAACAATGACTTAAATAGCATCTAGGAATTACGGAAGAGCCGCCATTCCAACCAAATTTTCTCATAATAAATAAAGTTAACAAATTTTCATATAAACAACTACACAGCGACAAGTTTACACCAACAGAATATCTGAGCTCTTTACCGTGGATATTAGGAGAAAGGGAAAAAGTGAGAAACAGCAAGTGAAAGCGGCACTTATTGGCTCGTGCTGTGGGCATCAAAAGTTTAGATCCAATTCGAACAAGAATGTCTGGAAAAAGAAGTCTGATGACGAAAACGTAGAGGCTTCCGAAATAGCAGCTATAATTTCTACCATCCAAATTTTTGCTGTAAATTTCTCCACTATTCCAAAAAATATTATGTAAAATAAAAGGTTCGTTCGGTTTTTCTTTTTTGCAAATGGTTCCAAACGGTTTCCTGGCTTACCTTTAGTTCCTCAGCAATTAAGTTA
Organism: Ceratitis rosa; assembly: GCA_037013455.1. Lineage (NCBI taxonomy): Eukaryota > Metazoa > Arthropoda > Insecta > Diptera > Tephritidae > Ceratitis > Ceratitis rosa. The sequence continues at coordinate 1,056,256 of JAWMAG010000036.1, read as the reverse complement.
GTGCTCACGTGACGGCCTGTTTCCACTATTTCCATGATTTTGTCGCAATTTTCGCAAATATAGCGAATTTTCTCTTTGCTGGTGTCCATCTTTAACGAGCGCTCTCAACGTACTGAGTCAATCAATCGAAAAACTGTGAAACATAAACTTTTAGCGCGAATAAACACGTTTTCAGCGCCGTTTAGTTTGACATGATACGTAACACTAGTACTATGGACAATAACGCCATCTCTTAGATGAAAACCGAACGAACTTTCTACTTGACCTAATATATGGTCAGCTCAGCTTAATAAAACTAAAATTAAAACAAAAATCATTATTTTAGTGACTACACTGATGAAATGCTGCTCGCATTTATTCATTCTAAGAATTAAATTTTCATTTATGTATAAATATATAGCATAAAATTTATATTATTTTTTATATTTTTGAATATGATTGATATGCTGCACATATGCAAGAGCAAAAAGGAAATACTAATTTAGACCATATCATTTACAACATTGAGTAATATTTAATGATCAAACCATCTTATAACTCTTAACCTTCCTATACTCGCGCGTTGGTCTAACAGATCGACAAATCAAATTTGACATTTAAAAAAAAAAATTAAGTAACCTTAGGACCCTGCTGCATAACTTTTCGTTAGGCTTCGTTTAGGTTGCTGACCACGCTGGTGCCAAAAACAAAGATGACTATATACTAAACTTTTTATGTTGTGAGAGTGCTCAAAAATCCGCATTTTTATAACATTTATGAACAATGCCACTGTGATAGAAAAATTACTTCTTTGGATTTTTATGTATATTTTTGGTATTACACGCGAGGAGCGGAAATCCTTGCATAATTTTGAGAGCTGGCTTATTGCTCCCTGTTTTGAGGGGATTAACAAAAGTTCGGTAAGTTGACCAGACAAGAAAAAAAAAACAAAAAAATTCTTTTGTATTTATTCGTAATCTTTGTACTTTTTTATATTCTGTATATAATCGCCATTGATTTTAATGCATTTCTTAAGCCTATAGATCCACTTCTGAAAACAGTCCTCAATATTTTGCTTTTTAAGCTTATCAAGTTCAGTATTACAGCATTAATTATCTCCTTTTAAATTTTTTTTTTAATTTTTGGATATTACCAGTAATCACAAGGTTCTTTATCCGTACTTATAAAACCAAGATTAGTCACCAGTGATGACTTTAATCTAAAGTTGCTAGACTTGCCATTTTCAAATTTGTTTAGGAAAAATTGAGCAAAATGCACTCGAGTCTCTTTTTGTTCCTCATTTCATTCGTGGTACCCATCGAGCAGATTTCTTCGTATATCCCAGATGATTACTTACTATCCGCGATACAGCCATGACATTCAAACCAAATTCATTAGCAATCATTTCTTGTATAAATCGCGGGTCTTCGTCGATTTTGGACTTCGCCAGACGTCGTCGGTGGAAGACTATGGTCGATCTTCTTTGGGGCTCGTTCTCTAGTCTTTAAAAACGGTGAAATCGTTCCATATGCAATTTGGCATTCACTGAATAATTGCATTGGTTGTAAATTACGCCGAAACCCGAAGGGAACCACATGGCGAATTTTTATTTGTGATGGAAATTCAACTGACCTATCTTCAGCTATCTCGCGTTTTCTCGTCTCCATTTTAGCCGCTCGTTCTGAAATTTGAAAAGAAGACTAATAAAGTAATTGCAAAGGACTTTTTCATTTTAGATTTAACAAAAACAAATTGAAAGTCACCAACTAACCGAACTTTTGTTAATCCCCTCGAATTGGACTTTTCGCTTTCTGGCATATGTGTATAAATTGTTTTGCTTTCATGCATGAATGCTAGAATGTAATTTTTAAATGATCAGCGAAGTGATACGGTTAAAGAGCCTATTGTTTGTAATGTAATTTACCTTCTTAAGGTCCAGCGTGCTTGGTAAGACGCTCGAAGGCTTGCATTTGTTTGTTGTTGTACAAAAGTGTGTTAACTCGCTTTTCACTTCCGATCATTTAAAAAAAATGTTATGTTAACAGTCGATGATGTCACTACTAAGGTAAACATTTCGGAAGTTTCGGCATATTTTTTGCCAGAGTCGTGTATTCTCGGATTTAATGAGAGACGAGACTTTTATTTTGCATGGACAGATTTTTACCGCAAAAATTACTTTTGCATTAGTTTTAACATTATTGTTTAGTTTTAGCATACATGCATAGGTATATAAGAAAATGCTTCTCCTCTTTCAAAAAAAAAAAATGTGGAATTGCAAACGATGCCCTCAACATAAAAATATGCATGGCTGTGGCAGCTATCAGCTGATTGCGCAAAATAAATAATCTGAGGAAACAAACAAGCAAAAGTGAAAATAAAAAAATTTTAAAAAGCATTATTGTTTCAACATCGTTTGTTTGTGCAGCAATAATCTAATCCAAATATTGCATAAATATCTATATAATTGGCGTTTATAACCGCTTAAGCGATTTTCGGCCGAGCTCCTCCTCCAATTTGCGGTTTTTGCGTCTTAATGTTTTTCCAACAAATGGAAGGACCTATAGTTTATACTAAGCCGCCTCCGAACGGCAGATGGTTTTTTTATGAGGAGCCTTTTCATGTCCGAAATACACTCGGAGGGGTGGACAATCCCTGCCGAGGGGAGACCGCAATTAGAAAATTTAACTAAATTTTTTATTTAAATTAATTTTTCTTGAATTCATGAATTTAATACTTGTAACAAATTTTGCAAATGGCAAATGTAAACAAAAATCAGTTGTTTGAGTTAACTCACTTTCGGTGGAAATGTTTGACATTTCATTCACTTAACAGAGGCCTTAAATGCATTTAACCTTCAAGCGGTCGCGCGGCGTCATAATTTTATAATTGAGTTATGTTATTTGATTTTATAGTTGCTTTTTTTCTGAATTTTAGTTACTTGCTTTCGACTTTTTTGATCCTAAACACAATGACAATATATCTAAATACAAAAAAAAAATAAACGATTATTAGTAAATTAGTGTTTTATTTCTCTAATATATCCCGCTGCTGTTACAAATGACGGAGCGACCGCTTGAGGGTTAATTGCTCGGTGGAAATAGGCTATAAGACGCTTAACCAATATTACAAATTTTGAAGAGCCAAACCGCTCGATAAATAAATTCAATGGTATTTTTTAACATCCCATCACATTATCAACCTACGTTCCCCCAAAAATTTTCGCCCACCCGCTCAGACAGGTATTTTATTACAAACAATGAAGTCTTTAATTGCAATTTCACTACAATATTTCATTGAGAAACAATCAACTATTTAATTCAATTAAGTTTTAATAATAAAGTTACATTCGGATCATCAGAACCAAAAGGTGCGTTTAAAAAGGTGCATCTACTTTCGAAGTAAAAATAGGAAACAAAGGTTTAACACGTTCACGCCGGCGTGTACCACCGATGGCTCGCACATGTTTGCCTGAGCGGGCGGCGCGTACCACCGGTGGCTCGCATATGATTGTACTACCAATCAGTGTGCATCACCAAACATAACTAATTCAAAAGTACTTATAACAAAACATAAGTAAATATTTCAATGATATAACATAAACATTATTATTTAAGTTTTATTAGACCGTTTTCCCGTATGATAATCTTTCGTTGAAACATTTAGTTCGGGCCGGTCTGATAGAACAAAAAGCTTTCAGCGCAACCGCCTATGGGCGCGAAACATGAATTGCAGTGCCGGCGTGAACGTGTTAAAGTGAAAATTTTTCATATATGTACATATGAACATTATTCGTTAAATTATTGGATTCTATTTTGGACGCATTTGTTTGCTTTTGGTTAACTGGGATATTTCCTAAATTGAATAGATTCATGTGTACATACATATGTACATGTATGTATATTCATCGCAAGCACATATACAGTCCACTTCTTCTGATAACAGCGGGTTCCCAGAAAACATTAGTTCGTCGCATTTTCGTAGCGCATTAGTTTAACAACAAATTTCGATGTATTTTCCTTCTTTTGCAATTAGTGGATCCAATAGTGATCCTAACCTTTTACAAAGCAGTTTAATAGATGTCTTCAAGGGGAGTAATTCATACTCCAAGTTATATGGAAACAGAAATTCTTCAAGGAGTTCCATAAAAGGCGTAAATGGGTGTTTTCTCTACGAGCAGCGGAGCAGCATTCCGGGTTTTCTTTTACCCACTTAACCCACATTCGTTCGGGTCTTCCAAACCCGTGGGTCCTTCTAGACACCACGGTTTCTTGTAGTTATATATTTATATATATTTAGTTATAATCAGTAATTATTCAAAAACGCGCAAACAAAAAGCACAATCTCGAAATAGCTGAGCAAGTTTTCCCGTACTATTAAGAATATCCATATACCTATTTATATACCTATATTCTAATTTAGTCAATAAAATTGTATCTTATCAATTCTTGTTGCAATATTGAAATATTGAAAGGCTGGCGGCAATGATTAAGCCAAAAGCCTAAAAAATTTGAGAGCCACTGTGTGGTTGTCAGAATTGCAGATAATCTAATAATTAGCGGTGTGCCTTTATACACATTCGTAAATAGATATAAGCATAAACGAAATAAGAGTTCCGTATTAGTTATTATTCAACCGTTTCATGTAAAGGCGTTTTCGCGCATTATTATAGATTTATAAGTTCTTAGCTAAAGGCACCAATTACTACTGTAAAAGGGAATATTTTGGAATACCTACTTTATTAAAAGTTAGTATTTCTACTAACACCCTTTTTTCATATTTCACTTCTTTTTATTTGATTGGGTCGCGGGTCCGTGCTCTATTATTGAGGCTCACGGTCTCAACACAAGCATTTTTTGCTGGTGTATGAAGAAATGGTCAGCTGAAAATCTACATACCTATGTACATATTTCAAACTGTTGGTTCATTTCCAAAGATAAACAATAAGCTGGAGTCGCTTTTACATTTTAAGCAAATTAGTAAAAAAAATTACTATTTTTTTATAGAAAATCTATGTTTTCTTTAAATTTTGTCTAATTAACCATAAACTAAAGCCCCAGAAATAAAAGGAGCATGAAAATACCTTTATTTTGATTTATGATATGTAATATAAATTCTCTTAAATAATAGCATATTCGCGGAAAGTGGCATCCGGAAGATGAATAAGAAATTGAATTCAATTAGTACAAAAATAGCGTTGTTTTAATAAGACCATAAACTAAAATTTTGGCGGCCTTCTATCATAAAAATAACCCTGGGCCTAACTAAAACCGGTTTCGCCTAGCACAGTATTCTTAAATGAAACTCCTTTGTAACTTGGCGACCTTCGGCCGCGCTTTGAACTCTAACCCAGGGCCGAACTAGCACCGGCTTCGTCTTGCACATTATTCTTGAGTAAAACACTTTTGAAAATTAGGCAAATTTACTAATATGAGCACAATTAGTCCTCATTAACAGCACAATTAAAACGAGATTTTTCGCGTTATTGAAAACAACAAATTGTGATACACAAAATTAAGGGGTTAGGGGTAGTCAGAGGCACGAAAAAATGACAATTTTCAGTATTTTTTTTTTGCTATTAAATAATTTTATTTTACAAAAGTAGTGATATGGTATTATTAAACAATGTATACTTGAAGTCACGAAAATTTCATAAAAAAAAAATTTATTTCCGAAGTTACAGCTGCCTGTGTTAACCCAGTTCCAAAAAAAGTTCCTTGCGGTGACAATCATAAGGCCTTGGAGATTAATCTGAAATCAATCGGATAAAAAAAATTAGTTTTATAAATAAATAATCCTGGGCCTGATCGAAGGATTTTTTTTTTCAAAAATTAGCAAAATGGCGGCCTCAGGAAATTTTTGTCTAGATTTTCGGGAAAAAATCAACAGTTAATTGGTCTTAAAAAATCGAAATTTTTCAAAAAAAAAAAAAAAGAACAATCCTTCGATTTTTCCCGAGTTTATTATGTATTCTAAAAGCTGTATATATTTCATTAAAATCAACTGAGCGGTTTTCGAGTTACAGTTGTCACCAGTTCAAAAAACATAGTTTTGAGAAAGACGCGTTTAAAGTTTCACACTAGCGCTTTGAAAGGCCCGAGCTCTCTTTGTTATTTGTCGAATAACTTAAAACCGAATTATCGTATTAACTTGAAATTTTCAGAGATTATTTTTAAGATATTATACTTAACGAAAATGCAAAAACAAAAAATTTGATTTTTTGAAAATTCTGACTACCCCTAACCCCTTAAAGGTATTTTTATATTCTTCTTAATTAATACTAGCTGTAACAAAAAGGTGAATATTTGTAAACAATTTGTAATCTTGTATATGTCAACAGCATTAAGCCCATGTATGTATAGTTATTGTGAATTATCGTAGAGTCCTTTCACACTCTTCTTTCTTTATTCGCTTCCTTTATATGTCTAGTATTTTATTCGTTATGTTACTCAATTTCTAATCGTCAAAGGGAGTGGTTGAAACACTGCGGTAAGCATACAGTCAATGACAAAAGTTTAAATACACCTATGAAATTGCAATTTTAATTAAAATTAAGCATTTTAGAGTAAATGTAAGAATGCATTTTATTTAAAATAGATAATTAATCAACAATGTAATCCTAAAAAATATTCAAAGTCGCGCAGATAACGATAAATTCATTAAAAACATAAAATCATACGGGACAAAAGTTTAAATACAACCAAAGAAAAATATCCATCGCATGTGTTTTGCAAGTTCTTTAGAAGTAAAGTACTATTATATTCAATGATTTAGCAACTTATACACATTTACCCGGTATTAGACGCGACTTCTTCTCCAACAGTGAAAAAATAGTTAAAGAAAAACAGAGAGAGATTGGTGTTAAAAATTGAATGATTAAACGTTTTCAAGAAGAAAAATCTTACCGAGATATGGGAAAAAATCTTGATAATCCTTAAGCGATTGTGCAAAATATTGTTCGCAAGTAGAAACCCACATATCTGTTGGAAATAGTTCAAGATCTAAGCGTCCAAGGAAGCTATCCAGGCGAGATGTTAGTTTTATCACCAAGAAAGTGACAAAAAATCCTTAAATAAGTGCTCCAAAGATAGCCGACAACATTGCTAAAATATTAGGCAAAAATGTACACCCAAAAACTATAGCAAAAACTTTACGAGAAGATAGCTATCGAATTTGCAAATAAATACAAAGATATGGATGAATTATTTTGGAGAAAACGCATGTTTACGGACGAATCGATATTTTGTGTGTTCGGAAGCGTTGGCCGCGTAAAAATTTGGCGTAAAGCAATACCAGCTTATCAAACCTAAAATTTAATACAAACCGTTAAGCACAGTGGGGGTAGCGTCAAGGTTTGGAGAGCAATTGGAGCAATTGGAGCAACTGGCGTAGGACATTTAACGTTTATGAATGGAATAATGAGCAAATATGCTTACAAAAGTATTTTGGAATAACATAGGAAGTCTTCGGTGGATTCCTTGGGTCTCGGTAGTTCGTAGATATTTCAACAAGACAACGACCCCAACCACACAGCGGGTTTGGGGAAGGAATGACTATAGTATTATGCTCCTCGCCAGCTTTATAGTCCGCCGAAATCATAAGACTTGAACCCCATTGGGCATATTTGGGAGTTATTAGCACGAAAAATTAATATGGCGACTTCAACCAGCATATAAGCATTGGAGGAACCTCTGAAAGGTCATGAGGTGGACCAACAAAATATTAAAACTGTTTTAAGCCCCTTTATTTTTAGTTTAATTTAGTCAAAATATGAAATAATATGTATTGTGTTTAAACTTTTGTCCCGCGTGATTTCATGTTTTTAGTGAATTTACCGTTATCTACGCGACTATGAATATTTTTTTGGATTGCATTGTTGATTAATTATCTAATTTAAATAAACTGCATTCTTACATTTACTTTAAAATACTTAGTTTTAATAAAACGTGGATCTTTATGATGTATTTAAACTTTTGTCTTAGACTGTACATATCTTTTTAATAAATTTCATGTAAGATATTAATTTTCATCTTTATAGAAATAAATGTGTGCATATATGTTTATTTAAGGAATGCGTTTGTGTTTTTTGGTATTCGCACATTAAATTCGTACAGCCATCGGAAATTGACAATTTTTATTTCGCATTGATTCGCATTCAACTGTGCCGCCATTACATGAATGCGAAAAGCCACTACTTGACATTGCCGTAGCCTCTGCCTTAATAAGAACTTAGCCGTCACGTCGTAGTCGCCAATAGCCCTTGAGGATTACATGCCTTTCATCTAAATTACATCCGCAGCCAGCGAAACGCAATATTTAGTTTATATGCTGCAATTCGGGATGTCATCCCGGGAACCTATCATTCTCCATACAAATTATTTATTTCTTCAGAAGCCGAACATATATTAATTTTAATTTACCGCAGAGATAAATACTCCGTATAATGGAAGGTGCATCGAGGACAAGCCTCAAGCCTCATTAAGTCAACAAGTGCTGAAGAACAGAGGTCGGACAACGACGACGTAGCCACTGCATCCAATCCTCCGGTAAGCGCATCATCTGGTGCGATTAATTCTTCAAAAGCCGCCACTGAGTGTCAACAACAAATGCTCATGGCCATTCAAAAGCAAATTAATTCCTTGACCAGCCAGCTTTGCGGCACGCAGATCAGACTAAAGAAGAGCGAACGTCAGTGCGAACTTCTGAAGACAAAATCAACCAAACAACGCAAGTAGAGGACACATCAAAGTCACATCTGAATGCAGCCACAGAATCTTCCGTTACATGTACCACTGCCCAGCCAATAGCGGTACAATCACAGCCAATTACGGACCTACATTACAGTATTAGCGCAGCAGCACAGTCAGCGTCTGCATATCCGCTTATATGAAACCACCGCGCAGCCAACATTCACCGCTACACCATCGTCGTTATTTGCGGTACCGTCGCCAAGGCAGCAAGCAGTTAACTTTACGCCTGAAAATTCTTGCTTGCTTTCACTATCACGCAAATTGCAAGATTTGCCTAGTTTTGACGGACGTGCAGAAGATTGGCCAATGTTCGCTGCAGCGTTTGAACAGTCGACCACCGCATACAATTGTACAAATTTCTAGAATAATCAACGTCTACAAAAAAGCCTTAAGGGCGAAGGCCGAGAAACAGTGCATTCTCTGTTTATTCATCCAGATAATGTCCACGCTGTCATGGACCTACTGTGATTTCGTTTCAGCCGTCCAGAGTTGCTGATGCGGAGTCAACTAGGCCAAGTACGCGAAATGACTGTTATATCGAAATCCGCCATCGACATAATTATTCCGTTTTCCGTCAAGGTAAAAAATCTCGCTGTCTTCCTGCAATCGGAAACGGTCAGCAACACCTTTGCAATCCAACGCTATTGGAGGAACTTGTTGCAAAATTGCCCATGAGTAAAAAGCTGGAATGGGCTAGAAACGCATTGGCCATAGAGCCGTATCCAACCGTCAAGGACTTTAGCCGACTTAATTTGCACCATACAAGAGTGTGGGCGAAGTTGATTTAATGACCACAAGCGTCGAGTTCTCTTTCAAGCCACGAACAATGTGAAAGAAATTAGATGTCCACTGTGCCAAGATGGACACTTCTTATTTGATTGTGGAACATTCAAGTCCCTTAACATTCCATACAGATGGGCTAAGGTTAAGCAGCATCGTTTGTGTTTCTCTGGCCACACAACACGAGATTCTCGTCGTCGGAAACCTTGTCGAACGAATGGTTGCCAAAAAGTGCATAATAGGTTGTTACATGAGCCATCAAGATGTATTTCAAACTCGCCACCAGTTGAGATTCAGCCCCAGAAAGCATCTACCACAGGCGATGAAGTATTCAGTTGCACAACAAACACAATGAACGAACAGAAAGTGCTATTTAGAATTGTTCCAGTCACATTGAATAGTCGAGAGGCTCACATTGAAACCTTCGCACTACTAGATGAGGGATCATCAATAACTATGATGGACTCCTCTTTACATGAGCACCTTGGAATTCAAGGTCACCAGCGTCGAGTGTTTCTGCAGTGGTTTGGTGGTAGAGCCGCAAGTGATAACGCAATTATTGTGGATGTAGACATCAGTGGATCTGGTCAGACACAGAAGCATAAGTTACGTCACGTATACGGAATCTCGGATCTTCAACTTCCAATGCAAAGTTTACAGGAAGCTGCGTTGATTCAAAGTTATTGGACAAGTTATCGATTCGACCATATGTCAAAGCTATTCCCAAGGTGCATTGGATTGGACCACAGCCATTTGGGATTACCAATCAGATTGAGGCTTTACAACAAAACGGTCCTTATGCTGCATATACGAAGCTAGATTGGGTAGTATTTGGACCCACTGATAACGTGAATCCAAGACAGTTGTCATCTTTGCGTACGAGCCTATCCAGGGATGAGTATCTGGATGATTTGGTAGCTGACTATTTCAATGCCGAAAGTTTTGGAGTACGTTCTGCCCCACCTGTTGAAGCCAATGATGACAAACGGGCGCGCGAAATCCTCGAGTCTACAGTTACAAAAGTTAATGGGCGTTTTCAAACAGGCCTCCAAAGATGTTGAGTTGAACGACAATTACGCCATGGCTGGAAAAACTCTGGTGGGAATCGAGCGCAAATTGAAACGAGATGAACCTTTGGCCCGGGAGTATCGCGGAATCATTCAAGATTACGTAAGCAAGCAGTACGCCAGGAAACTTCAACCGGATGAAGCTGCAATAATAAGCCCGAAAACATGGTACCTACCACATTTTACGGTGATGAATGTTAACAAGCCGGGAAAATTACGTCTGGTCTTTAATGCCGCCGTCAACGGATGCTCATTGAACAGCCTCCTCCTGAAAGGTCCGACAGTGTTGTTCAATTTTCGTGTGAGCGCAATTGCTGTCGCTGCTGACATTAAAGAGATGTCGCAGAATGCACTCACCGGAGTACGCTTCACTTCAGAACAGGGTATCAGAAATTGGATCGATTCTTTCTTGACCTCCAAGCCGGAGAAGTTCTTTTGGGATGGGATCCACATACTGCCAGAAAGATAGGCAAACATCGTAGCTTCCGATGGGCAATACTTTGAATATTAAATGTATAACAATTTTTTCATAATAAAGTCTTAATTTTCGAAAAAAAAACCTCACAAACCAATAAGATTTCTTTAAATAGGTCAGCCCCTGGTCCACTTTCTGAAGAGAATAACAGTCTTCATGTTAATCTAAGATAGCCGAATTTCAAGTATATTGAACCATAAATAAGATTTTTTGAATAGGTCGGCCCCTGGTCAAAATCCCGGAAAGAACTTAAATCTTCCTGTTAGTCTAAGTAAAATTCCACCTATGTACCGAATTTCAAGTAATTCTATACATTATAAGCTTTTTTTGGAATAGGTCTGTCTCCGGTCCACTTCCCGAATTTTTTTTCCTATCGGTCGGTAACTTTTGGACTTTTGGACGAACTGGTGTTCCTTCCGGGGGATCATAAGATAGTCCACGTCCACTTCCCGATTTTTTTTTTTTGGAAAAAACCATCTCTGGAATCATAGAAATAATATGACGAAATTGGAGAACACTCGTTCGGCGACAAAAGAGTCTGTTTTTCGAATAGGCCAGTTTTTTTCTTGTAAACCTTTCCAGATATCATAGAAACAATCTGATGAAATTTCAAGTCATTCGGTCGGTAACTTTTGGAGATTTTTGGAAATTACTGGATTTTTCCATGCGGACATAAGATTTTTATATTATATATAAGATTGTTTGATTTATTACACAAAATTTTAAGAAAAGCTAGTTTTTCTATAAAATAATAGTAGTTTTTTTTTGTTACTCGAATTTTTCCAAATTTATCTAGGCAAAGTGTAAAAATATATAGGTACATCAAAAAATCGGTATTTTAGCCACCTTTCCAGCTGTACAACATTTTTATAAAATTTGGTGTACAACTTTTTGAGATATAGCGCTTTATAATTTTCAGAAATTCCCTCTTCGCCATGATTAAAATCATGAAATCCGAGCGGACCACGATCATTAATTCATTTTGTTCGGTCTGTGTACGATCTGTATTCTGCACTTATGCCGAATTTTTAACATTTATTAGTATTATTTTTCAAACTTTCGTTTATATGATTTCTTTTTTTTTTATAATTAAGAGTAGGTCATACACATCCTCAAAATATATGCCGTTACCCGAGGTAACTTATAGTTTTCGAGTAATTTGTTGTTAAAATTTAAATTCTTTTCGTTAGTTAAGTGTCTCTGACATAAGCATTAAGATTAGGGAACAACAGAATATATGTAAATAAACAAGTACTTTTTAATATTTGCAAGTTACAATAAAGCGAACGCCACATTAAATTGGTGTTGGTGCATAACCGAACAGTTTGGGAAAACATACATATGTACATACTACAATACACGTAGATAGAGCCATGATAGCATATGTATGTACAGTGGGTCACAGCTTATTTGATACAGCATGCGATATAAATTTCGATTCCCAATGTTTTCTAAACTGAAAGGAATGTTGAAAAATTGCAAACGCTATATTATAGAGTACATGACGAACTTCATTTATTTAAAAATTATTTAATTTTCAAATATATGTATATAAAATTAAAATTACTGCTAAGTTCCATGTCACAGCTTATTTGATACAGATATTTTTTTTTTTTTTGCCATGCATATTGACGTCGATTATGATTAGTTTCAAATATTTTATAGTGTGTTATAATACACCATAGAGACAGCAAGTGTGTTTATATAAAAATGCAGCGCTGAAACTATCCGCCGCGTGCTCCGCGAACATGATTTTAATGGCCGAGTTGCTAGTAAAAAAAAAAACCAAATATGCCGATTAAAGCTCGCTCAGGAACATGTCTCTAAGACCCATGATTTTTGAAACACGGTTATATTTTCAAACGAGTCAAAATTCAATATTTTTGGGTCCAACGGCACGTCTTACGTTTGGCTAAAAAAAATAGAAAGCTAAATAAGAAGAACCTGAGAGCTACAATGAAACATGGCGGTGGAAGTGTTGTCGTTGTTGTTGTAATTGCGGCTACGTTAACCCCGCTTAGGAACAAGTTTAAATCTAAGTCACCGAGGTCATCTAATGGGAGGTCCAGGAGACGTGCCGTTTCGATGGGATCGGACCAGAGGGAGAGGGGGTTAGATGTGTGGGCATAAGGGGGCATGTGAAGAGGTGGTTAGTGTCGTGCGGAGGCTCTCCACATGCAGTGTCTCGAGACAGCTCGAGCTCGTTGTCTGCAATGGGTGGTGGTTTCTCTCCGAGCACGCCTATCACGGGGAAGGGAGTCTTTGATGGTCTTGACTGACTCCTGGTGACTGGCGTTCAGTGCTTGACTGTACGCCGTGCTATCCAGCGGTGTCTTTGCTACTGGAGAAAGGAGAGTTATCGGCCGATAAGACTCTCCTTTGATGTGGATGTGGTGGAAGTGTGTTGGTTTAGGGTTGTATGTTCGCAGCCGGTGTAGGAAATTTGGAGTTGAAAGGACAATGGACAAAAATATGTACCCTATTATCTTGAGAAATAATTTGATGCAAAGTGCCGAGACTCTTGGTATAAAAGAAAAATTCAGCTATTATCAAGATAACGACCCAAAATACAAAACAGCAGTCTTTTAATCCTGGCTCATATGGAACTGTCCCCATTTATGAATGTTATTGAAAATTTGTGGGCTTTATTAAACAAAAACACTCGAAGCCACAAAATTTCGAACAAAGAGGAATTGAAAAAGGCGCTACTAGAGGAATAACAGAAAATGCCAAACCATGATCTAGTCTCTTGTTAAGACGAAAGGCTTTCACACAAAATATTAGAGTTTAAGATTGAAAGTGATTTGTTTGTTATTTTAGAAAGAATTGAACTGTATCAAATAAGCTGTGATCTGAAATTCAACAGTAATTTTCATTGTATATACATATATTTGAAAATAAAATATTTTTTAAATAAATGAAGTACATCATGTACATATATGAAATTTTTTACTCTATAATATAGCGTTTCAATTTTTTCAATATTACTTTCAGTTTAGAAAATATTGGGATTCGAAATTTATATTGGCTCCTATAAAATAAATAAAAATAAAAAGCTATACAGTGGGTCAGCTAATAAATAAAACCTTTAACCTTTTAATTCTTTTCACTTAATTTTGCTAAAATACATATTAATGTGGCCGAATAACATATGTATGGTATTGATTTTTTAATTTATTGTCCTGTACATAATTAATAGAACGACTACAAATTTTAGCAAAAAAGACACATAGGAGCTGTAGCAACAGGAAAAATTGCATGTGCACTGATCTCATCTTACTCTTAGCTACGGCTTCGACTACGCATAGCAGATCATTTTATTTCGCATTATTGCTATTACTACAGTTTATTATGCGACAAAACTGCAAACAGAGCAAAGTATATTATTTTTCGTTGGTGGGATCTCACTCTGCAAGGGAAGAATTCGAAAGTGAGAGCGGTAGCGAGAGCACATCGAAGTACTCCGGAGTAGCCTAGCATTTTCAAATGATGTTTCAAAGTTCTTTTACGCTTGTTCTTAATAATGATGTTAATATCCCTCCAGCAAATTTGTTAAGGGCTTAATTTTTGGAAACGTATAGGTAATGCACATCGATTCGTGAAAAGTAAAAGCAATTCCAAGCTGTCTCACGAAAAAAAAAAAAACAATCAATAAAAACTATTCGTGGGAATTTGTTTTTACAGAAAACCGAAAAACGAGACATAGGCGTTTGGTGATAGTTGGAGTTTTAGTCTTGCTTTGTCTCTTGAGCAAGCAAGAACAAAGCCTAGCTCGGAATATTATTACAAATACTTTTTACAATTACGCTGTGCTTACCACTTGAATATCACGGCTGCGACTTTGAATTAGTTGTACGTACGTTGTCTGTTCATGGAGTATTTTGTATGACTAGCTATATTTTTCTAGGGGTTTTCCGAAAATCATGAATCAATGGAAAAAGAAGCTCCGAAGTTATCGGTTTTTGTAATACGTAAGCGTATTTCCTAGAATGAAACATGTGACTTTGTCGAAACCATATAAGCTAAATAGTAAACAATAAATTTGGACCAAAAATGTGTTCTAAATGCAGTATAAAACAATACTTTTTTGTTCGTTGATCAAATGGGCAGTAACAATTTTGACGAAACTTTACTGGATCGTGTTCGTTGTGCCAAAAGCTCAGTAAAAATTGGTAACGAGAGAGTAAATTCGTACTGGGAATATTTGACCCAGTAAAAACTAGCAAGTATAAAAAAACAGCTGATTTGAGATCATATGATTGAATTTTCGTCAACAAAACAAAATTGATTTAAAATTACAATAATAATAATACTTTTATATGAATAATAAGCCAACAAAATAAGCGTTTAAATGTAATGTTGTTTAATTTAACTAAAAAATATCAATAAGTCCAACAATAGTAAAGGTGCTCTTTAAACGAAAATGTGGTGGCAGTGAAGTGGAATCATGGCCCGCACACCACCCAGCTTGCGTTGAGAAATTAGAGGTTAGGATGGCATAGAATTAGAATATATTATTTTTTGTACAGCGCAAGTTGATTTTGATTTTCTATAATTTACTAGAAACTAGTGTCGACCAAATGAGTTGCAAAACATTTCAAAGCAAGGTTGTTGCAACTGTCACATTGACGACAACGCATTCATTCTTAAGCTTCCGGAACGATGCACAAAATGAAATATCAGTAGTATTTAGAACGGAAAATAAGACCTAGCTTATTTTTTTATTTAAGCAGAATAGAACAAATTCTATTATAATGTTGAGTTAATATGGCCAGCTTGCACGGAAAAAAAATTTCAAACTTATTTTCGTATTTCAGCCATAATTACTAAAAATCTAAGCGACAAATTGTTGCAAAGCAAGTTTATTTTATAAATCTTCGTCTTTTTAGAGAACTATTAAAAAAACTATTAGTACATTTATCGTTTGACGGCTGTAAAGCATGTAGAATTTATCATTGTTGAAATACAGTAAACTTTGAATACAATTAATAAATTAAATATGCGCTATACTTGCCAATTTTAATAAAACACTTGGGAAAATACTTTAAAGCAGGGAAACAAACTGTACAAATGAACGGATTCAAATTTAACCGCCAAATAAACAGCTGTTTTACAACTTGCTGGCTAATTTTTACTGAGTCCTGTTCGTTGAAAACTCAGTAAATTTCTTTCTTTGGGAGAGTAAGACATTGAATTGAAGATTATTATACCTAATCCGATAAATTCTGCCAAAATTCATACCAATCGGATCGGGATCGGGATCGGGAATCTCCGTCAATCGCATCTGCTCGAAGCAGGGATGGGAAGACGCAAACAAGATAAGTGTAAATCTGCCTCTATAGCAAAAAAAATACAAATGCACACAAACATACATCCATGTGTATATGCCAGAATTAAGAAATCACGAATGACAGGAAGCAATAAGCCAGAGCAAGGATTAAAGATCCCTTCGAGACTAGTTCTCAGTTTTGGAGATATTTCAACCAAACTTGGTTACCAAATGAAATTTTATACTGCATTAATCATTTCTCGCAACTTAGCATACATCGCCTATACAACCAATTTGTCCAGGTATTAGGTAAAAACTAATATTCCACTTACGTGATTGATATTGAAAATTATTGGAATCATGTGGCCCCATACAACCGATTTTTCCAGATATGAGGTCGAAACTGTCGAAAGACCTTTTACATATCTAAACGTTTTATTATCCTAAGCAAATGATTTAACATATTGCGGCATACACTTGAATAGAAAGTTCACTTGGAAAATACGCATACATAAATGCCAAAATATTACATATGAGATTAAAAGCACTGGCTAAAGTTTTTTTACATTAGAACTCTGGGCTAAGACTAGATTAAAAAATAATTTTTTACAACGAACTTATAAAGCCAATAAAGCAAATAATGTTGAGAAAATAAACAGGTTCTAGTCCGAAATTCTAAGGGTACTACGTCGGTAATGTCACATGCAAAAACACCTTGGTATCCAACTGATTAATCTTGAAGTTGAAAGGAGGGGATCAAAGTACCATAAAAAGCTGAGAAATTATCTGAATCTGTTGGTTAACGTTTTGTGCAGCTCAGTTAGAAATTTCATACCGCATCAAAGGGATGTTCCCGCCTTTTTGAAGAGCGCCATGTCCGAAAAGAGCTCACAGTTTACTCTTTTATGTTTTTAAGTTTAGTTTAAGCTTAAGTTAGTTTAAGCAGATTCAGTAAATAAATCAATTACATAAAAAAAAATATTCCGATAAACTCTTGGGTTATCTTCAGCGAACAGGTTGCCAGAGGGAGAGGTCGGACGTGTTCTGGCCTGTGCACCACCAGTGAGTGGAGTGATACGTACTTTGCCCCGTGCTGTAGTGCCAACCAGCACCAACGTGCGGCACCTGCATTTCGAACGTTCCCCCGAGACAGCCACGACTGTTACAATTTGACTGCAACGGACTTCAGAGGAAGATCGACGAGATAGTCGACTATATGTGCTGGGAGCACCTGTCAGTTGCTGGGATCCACGAAACCAAGTTGACCACCCGTTCGGATCTACTGAGACGAGCCTGATACAACATAATCGGCAAAGATCGCGAGCGAGACCATGGTGGGGGCTTAGCGATCATCCTACACCCTAGAATGTCAGGGCATAGCTATCCGGTCAGGCGATGTCGAGCTCGAAATATTTAATATATACATTCTTCCTGTTACGAGTTGCCCAGTTGGATATATCCCTGATATGGGTGCGCTACTCAACCGTTTGGTTTTGGGCGACTTTAACGAGCATCATGATCTTTGGCATTCCAGCCTGTCAAATGACCGTAGAGGAATGGAGCTGGCGGAACAGATAGACGATCCGACATTTTGCACAATGAACGATAACACCCCCACCAGAGTTGTGGGTAATTGCCAAATCTCGCCTGATATAACAATAACTGTACTGACGCTAGCATCGGACCACAAAAATCTCGATTGACAGGCCTCCTGACTTTGATTCCGCGGATCACCGGACATTTGTTAAATTTAAAAAAGCTAACTGGTCCGGCTTCACAGAATTCTCCGAGAACACCCTCAGTGCTCTCCCCACTCCATCAGACGTCACTTCGGGTGAACGTTCCTTCCGCAGGATCGTCGTAACCGATGCGCCCCGCTTCATCCCGGCAGGCCGAATGTCGGAAATCCGTCCCAATTTCACGTCGGAAGCGGAGGTTTTAGCATCTAGGCGGTGGGAGGAGCACTTAAGGTCCTGTAATCCCTCCTCTGGGGCAACCAAACTCTGGGCTATAGTCAAGTCGTTTTCTAACCAGACGAGACACTAAGACCGAGTGGAAATTTCATTCGGTGACCGCGCCTCGTCAGATCCGAAGAGATACGCGTGCTATTTTAGCCGGCTTTTTACACTGCATCCTTCGGTAAATAAAACGAAGCGACGTGTGACCCGCCGTATGCACAAACTGCCAAATACCAGCGCAGCGCTTAATTTCTCCAGGGAAGAGGTTCAGGAGGTCATCGGAAAGGCGAGAGCCTCCAAATCAATCGGCCCCGACGGAATAACCATGCTGATGCTAAAACACCTTGGACCAGCGGGAGCAGACTTCCTCACCAAGGTTCTCAATTTGTCTTTGACCACTACTGCTACTCAACCCGGGGAAACCAGCCAACAAAGGAGAGTTTTATCGGCCGATAACTCGCCTTTCTCCAGTAGCGAAGACACTTGAGGCCTTGCTGCTCCCGATTTCCATGCACCACCTGCGTCCAGCAGCACATCAGCATGGCTTCCGTAAAGTGCGTAGTACCGCAACAGCACTAAGCGTCATAAACACTCAGAGAGTCAATGGCTTAAACCAAAACCAACCCTGCACGCGAACTGACACCGTCAACCATTCAGTGCTGATTACGGACATTGAGGAATCCTCATTACCGCCGAGGTGGGTCATGGGCTACCTGAGTGGGCTAAGGCTTGCCAAAACACCGCCCTCAGGACCGCGACAGGAAACCACTGAACGCCAGTCACCAGGAGACAGTCAACACCTTCAAAGTTTCCCTTCCCGTAAACCACCACCACCCATTGCAGACAACGGACTCGAGCTGCCTCGAGATACTGCATATGGAGAGCCTTCGCACGACACTAACCACCTCTTCACATGCCCCCTTATGCCGACACATCTAACCCCCTCTCCCTCTGGTCCGACAACTCGCAGAAATGGTTGGAGTATCCGATACTGAGGTCATCACCGGATGGATGCCGAGAATGCCCTCGTTTCCACCAAAACTTCAGCGGTATTTGGAATCGCTCACCCTACAGCCTAGAACTGGCTCCCGAGTGATTATTACCAGCAAAGAATTTATCACCGCGACTTAAAAAATCGAAACGCTCGCAGAATTTTTATAGACACAGAAAATAGAAGAAGATGTTGATGCATAGTAAAATGCAAACAAAATTTTCAGCTCTTTATAATTTTAAATTCCAAAAAATTGTATGCAAAACTTATAACTCTTTTATTCACTTCAAAACCTGTAGAATGTATTACTTTTAATTGCTGCTGACGAAATAAATACGTGTATATATGTAATATCGCAGTTTGGTACATACCTAAGTAATTGATACAGCCATAAATTTATATAAATGAGAGAAGAGATCAAACTGTGCATCAATAACGGTATTTAGTAATTCTATTTTGGCAACATTCGTATATCACGTGCTTAATGCAAAAGAAGTACATAGTGTCATAATTAGCGCAATATCAATTTAAATGTCTTATTATTTTGTGTGTTCAGCAAATTTATTGTTTAATAAAATAATATATTAATATAAATAGCAATCTGCAAAAATTAAATATTTTTTTTACTTTTGAACTTTGTCACGTGCGTAATGGTAAGTACAAAAATTTAATGCTCTTAATTGAAGTCCATTTGATAAATGTTATTTTACTTTTACAATAAATATTAGATGCCAAGTAATGCTAAAAACCAAAATCGGTGGAGGGAGGCTTAAGCAAGATGAAAATAAGCTTAAAGAACATGGAAAACACAAGCTGAAAGAATGCGTGAATATCGCAAGAGAAAGGTCAAAAATAATTCAAATATATTGAAAGAAAAAAGGAATTAAGATTGCGTTCGACAAAAAAAGTGTAGAGCAACCAAGAAAAATTCAAATACCCAATTCAAAAGTGGTTACAAGTGTAAACAAACACTATGCAAAGCTATAAAGAAGGTGGAGAGGGCGTTACCAAAGAATGCAATAAAGAGAGATGAAGTTCTACAAGCTTTGTGAAAAGGTATCCCAAACTTTCGAATAATGAAGCTGCTACACCAGTATGTTCAAACGATAATATGTTGGAAAACATTGAAACAATCCACGAATTTTATATCCGAGATGGCAGAAGTGTTCAATCTCCCGGCCGGAAGAATGCTTTAATCTGCAATAAGCAAGTAGTTGCAAAGCGCTTTATGATTGTATCTGTATCAGAAGCTTATCAACTGTACAGAAGCACAATATGTGTGTATGTAAATACCATGCGAACTTCGCATTTCTGCTAGAGGGATGTCATAAAGCTATGCCTAATTTTCCATCTCATTTTGAAGATTTTTTGAAAGTCACATGCTGCAATGCATTGGACGAAAACTGCATGATGATTTTATAAAGCGCGCCCAGCAAAAATATTTCAAGGACAAAAAGAACAAGTTACTCTTTTCACTTGCGTTGCATGACTACGAGATCAAACTGAATCTATTGCTGCTATTAGTGACAAACTTACCCACAACAAATTTGACGTCTATTGTTTCCTTACAAAAATTGTGCACAAAATTCAAAGTCAATTCGAAGGAATTTCCACAGTTTTCATATTCTCTGTTGGCAGCACCAGTCAATTCAAAAATAATTACATTCTCAATAGCATTCCTTCGTTTGTGAACGAATCTGGCTTAGAATATTTAGAGTGGAACTTCTTTGCAACTTCGCATGGCAAAGGTGCAGTCGATGGAATAGGAGCGGTGGTGAGGCGAAAAGTTTGGCAGCGCTTAAGACAAATAAAATCATTTTACCGGATGCCTTTGCATTTTATGAATGCGCTGGCAAAATCATCAAAGGAGTTCGTCTGTTATATATCTCATCAAAAGAGATTGAAGAATTTTCTCTACTATTAAATGAAAAATGGGAAAATGTCCGCTCCATTTCAGAAATAAAAAAAAAATGCATTGCTTTTCCTACCAAGATAACGAATATACCTATAAATGTTGCTCGAACAGGATACTCACTTAAGGAAAAAATTAAGTTGGATTAATTTTGTAGTACCTTAATTTTTATTTTTTATTTTCCATTTTTGAATAAAAGTTAAATTTTTTGTCAAAAACTTCTGAAAATATATGTAAAGTTACTAAAATATGTATGAAGGTAAAGAGTGTCACGTGAGTAATCAATATTAAAATAGGTCATACAGATCCTAAAAACGTTTGCCGTTCCCCGAGGTAACTCATAGTTTTCGAGAATTTTGTTGTTAAAGTTGATTTTTTGACCAACGGAACACTTAAATATCGCTTATAATGATGCCTAATAACGTTTCCAAGAATTTTATTTAATTAATTTTATCAAAATATTAACATTTTCCATTATAAAATATGCATTCTCACGCTTGTTTACTTTAATAAGTAAAATGAAGTAGGCATGTCCGTTAGAATCAGAAAAAAACTGTCCTGCAACACCTTTGAAGAGTAAGTATATTACAAAGGAATGAATAAATAAAGTATTCACAATGCGATATATTTTAAGGCCCGTTTTCACAATGTCCGATTAACTCAACCATTAACCGGAGGATAGCTAACCGTCAGATAGGCTGGTTATTTAACTTCTGGTTAGTTTGATCATTGTGAATATTTTAAGGTAAATTTAAAAAAATTCTCGTTGTGAATACATCAAAACTGCATGGCAGCTGGTATTTGCTTACATTTTTCCACAGGATATGGTTTCTTTCACAGTATGGCAGCATCGCTTTAACCGTGTATTTGTGTGTAATGTGTTTGTTAGTAATTTTAGTGCAACTTTAAATGTTAATAATAATAAAACTATTGCAAAAAAATCAGTTTTCCCCCACTTTGAATGAGAAGATAATCATCAAATACATCTATTTAACCCAAAACCCCATCATTTTTGGACAGTTTTAGCAAAAGCCACTCTCCTGTATAATTACCAAATCAACTTTAACAACAAAATTCTCGAAAACTATGAGTTACCTCGGGGAACGGCATACAATTTTAGGATCTGTACGACCTCCTCTTCCTCTTTTTTTTTCAGAGTATAACTCTTGGGTTACAATCGCTATGCAGTATTCTGGACAGGCCGTCTTAACGCATCCATTCTGTCACTTTACATACATATATATATATAAGAACGAATTGTATGCATATTTGTAAATTATTTTAAATAGGTATATATGTAGTTTGTTACTCTTTTCATGATTATTTATAAATTATTTAGCTATTTTTAAAGTCTCTTCTTATCACCGGCGGCATTTCGTATTTTTGCTATACTTACTTGTACTTGCAAAGGGGAAAATTGATCGCTAGAGAAAAACAGTAAGCAATTTTAATTCACAAAACACTACAAAAGTACAATATTTAGGAAATGCACATATATATACATACACCCACATACATATGTATCTTAGACTAATCTGATATGTTTTCTGAGTCGCAGTAATAGTATTTATGAAAGTACGTGAACTTGTACATATGTATGCAATGTATGCATGTATGAATGTATGTATATTTATATATATATATGTATGTATGTATGTATATATATGTATATATATATATATATATATATGTATGTGTGTATGTATATATATATATATATATATATATATAAATATGTATATATAATTATATATATATATATATATATATATATGTATGTATATATGTATCTATGTATGTATGTATGAATGTATGTATATTTCTCTTTTTATATATACCAAGAAGGTAGGTAACATATATGTTTATATGCATTTATAGTATTTTGCACTAGCACTGCTTACTAAATGCAATAAACAATTGGACAATTAATACACGCACGAACACATGCATAAGCGCGCGCGCTCGACGATAACCAACAAACCACTTTAAGACGCTGTTAAGAACAGTAAAACAAGCGAATATTATACACAGATATATATATGTGTACAAACATACATATTTATTTATCAACAAAAGTCGCACATTTAGTGAATAAGGCGAATTCAAAAATACCGACGGTGTGTGAATGCATGGCAGGCTGATACCTTAAACATTCTACATTTGTTTCACACGGTTTCACATTCGGTCGGTATTCCGTATTTCAAGTACAATTATTTTCTTTTTAGCGTTTGATTAGGTGATCACTACGCGCTCAATACCAACAATTCAAATACATGTGTATGCATGCATTGCATGCGTTCCAAGGCGTTGAAAAAACAATTCGCATAGATATTTATGACGGTATGTTAGAGTAAATATCAATTGCTGACAACATGGCCATTGAGGCTAGTTATCTGTTCACACTAACACTTTTATTAATATTGTTATTAAATATGTATGTATATTTCGCTTTTTATTTCGTGTTTAGCATTATTGTAATTTTTTTTTAAATATACGATATGACTTTATTATGAATGTTGATGTAGCCGCGTTGATTGCGCACACCGCACTAGTAAATTGTCTCGCAGAAGTAGAGGGTGTATACTGTACATACGGTCAGCCATCGCATACACTGACACCCCACTACCGTGTGTTATGAGCATTGAGTAAAGAGGCAATCGTAAAGCGAGACAACAAAACAACAGCAAGATGACGAAACAGCAGCAACAGAGTGGACGACGATAACTATAGCTGTGGCTAACTTTGGCTGGTTGGTTTAGCATATGTTCGTTGGCGCAAATGTATCTAGATGAGTTTCCTGCGCAAAACGCGAGTACTCCATGTACGTGTGAAATATATACTCCATGAGAACAATAGAGTACTCCAACTCTAATCACAGTCCCTACAAAATTGATAACGTTCGAATTAACATTACGATGTTCCAGGACTCGAACATATACTTCACTTCTTTTAACATCAGGGAATACCTACATGAAACTAATTTTGTAACTACTCAACATAGGTACCCACGAAGTAACTACAAGAAATTACGTCCGAACATACTATAAGGTTTCGAATAAAATTCGAATAGTTATGATTTATTACTTATAAATATACATATAACATATTTCAAAAACAGCATTAATTATGCAACGATTTTGTTAAATACGCCTCGATGACTTCCCAAATATTTGTTTTACAATTTTTTAATTCTAAAGAATTTAAACAATGTTTATTTATAACTCAATAACTAACAATTCCTTTGCTGTATAATATATACAATTTTCACACAGTTTTCTAACTATACAACTCTCTATAAACACATATTTTATTTCGTTATACTCTTTACCGATGTTGACTCCCCGCTGTGTTAACCGCTCTTCTAAACGCCTCATAACTTACTCGTACTCAGTTCTAGAACTCTCTGACATGCTCTTAGGATGTACAGAATATTCTATACTCGCGCTCTCGAATGCGCTTTAGTTATCGGTATCTTCATCTGTCTTTTGTATTAAGCATTTTTTAGCAAAAAATTCTGCTCGAATTTTCCATACCAGCAGGGCTCAGTAACGAAAAAGAATTTACTCAATTTCAGTTTAATAAATTATCTGTAAATAAAATTTATTGGGCTTCTGCTAATGAGTTGGACGAATGCTGCACTATAGACGAGTATTTCAGTAGGTAGTCCAATGAACCAGATGTTCCACAAATTGTTGCAAGGTTAGAGTGTATATGTATGTATGAGGGAAGTTCTTGTTGCTCTGCTGACGTTGCCGGTTGCTTCGTTAAGAAATAAGCAACCGAGCGAGTGCAAATGGCATGGCGCTGAGCACTACGAGTACGATAATATAAGAAAGATTGTGTGAAGAGAAAAACGCCTCAGAAAAATATTTGGAGAGCATTATTGGCAGCGACGTCGATATCGATGTCAACGACTGCGGCAACAGCAGCGAATCACATAAAAAAAATAAAAAAGTGGCGGCTGCGGTCGGTGCCGTTTGTTCCACTGCATAAAAGTGTAAGTTGTGATCAGGTAATACAAGTCAAACTAGTGGCTGCATTGGGAGGAACGTAATATTGCGATTTCTACTTAGATCTTAATGTATATGAACATAAATATATATGCCTACATGTTTTCGTGCATGTATCTACCTATAAATACATATGTATGTATCCTGCTTGGGAAGGCCTAATCTTTTTAAAGTGAAGATATTGTACTGACTAATTTTCCAAAAGTAAAACCTTCATAAAATAAATATAATAAATAAATTAAAGCCATATTTGTGTTCTTGTAAATGCAGAAAACGTAAAAACGGGATTGTACAGTTGAAAATTTATTTTTAAAGAACAGTTATATACAAAAAGAGACTTTAAAATATTGGCAATGGTTTCAAAATTACTTGTTTAATTAAATATGTAGGCAATTTTATACTGTAATATGCGTTCATAACGTACATAGGTACCTGAAATAACCGTAACTTGGTAATCCATAACAAAAAGTAAAGACTCGTGAACAGTTCCCTTACTCAAACTGGTACTTTTGTACTTTACCGATTCGCATCACAGCCATTACCATTTATTTCAGGATAGGTTTATATATTTGTATACATATATAAATACATATACATATGTGTGGATATGAGAAAGTGTGTAGGAGAAGCGTGGAAAACCATGCGACCTAGTACATAATCTATGCGTGCTGAGAAGATACAGAGAGAACATACATACATACAAACATATGCACGCACGTGTATATGCCATCGCACAGTGGTGTCACTAAAAATCGCGTAATTGTCTGAATCTCTAGAACCAAGCCTTAATGGCTCCAATCAAAGGTCATACATGTACATATGTACATAATATCCCTTTAAAGCTGATCACAGATATGAAGCGCGTAGTTATTTTTTGCTACTCAAAATCAACCATAAAATTTTGAATAAGATTGCGTTTCTGTTAGAACTACTCTGATTCTTCCAAACGCATAAAACGACCTAGTATAGATAGTCTAGTTGTAATCCATATCTAAGGTTTCGAATCGTGATTGTCCCCATTAAGATTTATCTGGCACTCTGACTGTACCTCATAGGCATCTACAACCTCGTATGTCTACACATGCATACATATATGTACGTACAACGACCTAACAAATGTTCGAATGCCTGAACTTTTTGAAGTGAGGATATAATGCAAGTCGATTGTCAAAAATAAAAGTCTATTATTTAAATGTATATGTAGATATGTATATACGTATGTATGTATATTAATTTAGAAAGTAGTTAAAATTTAGTTGTGTTTTGTGTTTCGTGCAAGCAAGGAACGCGCAGCTTGTAATTTTAATTCCCGTTTTTTGTACATTATAACCACACACTTATGTAAGTACATATGTACTTATATCTAAAAACAAGACTTTTAAATTTTGATTTTTTTGTTGGAAAATAAAACTTTAAAATAAAGCTCCTACTCCAATTTGTGATGTGCGATGTTTTTAGAACAAATGAAGGAACCTATAATTTATATCATGATACAAAATTAGAGGTAGTTTCAATAGAATTTTTTTTGGCAGAAAATAGTTTTTCTCTGAAGTTTTATAGTAATTAAATTATTCATTGCCTTAGCATGCAGTTTTAAATAACACAATATAGTTTTGAGTTATAATTGTATACTATTTCATTGAAATTAAGAGATAATGAAGAGAGATAAATGTACTCGTATTATATGAATATATCCAAGGACCGAATAGTCCATTTTACTGATTATCTATTTGCACCTACGAGATTTAACGTCAACTGAAGTTTTGAATAGCTATGAAATATTTTTTGTTCAAAAAAATCATTTTATTAAATTTAACGGCCGCTAGAATATGGCATCGGATTCAACGGGCAAATTATGTTTTATCCAGAGATGCTCAACAAACCCAACGATGTCATTCCGTTAAGCTAACAACAAAAATTAACTTACGAAATGAAATCGTTTCGTTTCGGTGCCATATTATCAAAACGAAATGAAATCGTTAACGTCGAAAACGCAAAAAACTCATCGTTAATGTTAATTTTGAAATGGCTTCTTGATATGACATTATCAGTTAACGATTTAACATTAACGACCGCTTTTCGTTTCGGGTAAAAAAGAAAAGAAATTCATTTTGATAACTGCTTTAACGCTAATATTCCTAATGTTTTAACCGAGACGAAAGTTATCATTACTCTTTCATGGTTCAATTTAAATAAAAAATTAAGTTAACTTCATAATTGCCATCGCCTCTCCGCAGGAAATGCCAGCCCCACTTAGTGCATTTTTGTCATGAAATAAAGGAATTTCCTAAAAATCCGTCAAGGCGGGTTACAATAAACCATAATACCAAAAATTGAATGCAGAGTCACAGTATATTTTCAATAATAAAAATAAACCACATATGAAAAGGTCTCTCATTCAAAATAGTATTAGCCAAGAGTTTCAGAGCTCTTACATTTATGATGGTATCCTCATGCTTATTCCCTGCAATCTAGTTCTTGACAGATTGCCATGTTAAAAATTTCAGTTGCATACATGAAAAATAGATGGATGGTAAACTAGTTAGTGAAAAAATACAAACTAATAAAATTCTACTTACCAACTACCATTTTTCTTTGTAAGGTTGCTGCGGCTATATAAATACATATGTATATACATATGTATTTGTATGTATACATGTGCATAGTCACAGTTAAATCCACTAGGGAAATCGCTTAAGCATCTCTCGAGAAAAAAGTATTATATATGTGTCTCGTACTCTCTCGAGAAAAAAAGTATTATATATGTGTCTCGTACTCTCTCGAAAAAAACCCTCTAGTAAAATTGAGAAGGTATTACCTTTTGGAAGCAAAGATAAGAAAAATAAACAAAAAATGACAAATATGTAGGAATTTCAGTCGCTTGAAATAGGATTACAATAAGTTTTTACTATTAGTAAATTTTATATATTTAAAATAATATATGTGATGAATAACATTAAATTTTTATATTAAAACGAGGAAAGAAAGCACTAAAACATGAGAGAATGGTATACGCAATTGCCCTGCAATAAAATGTAAATTTAAAATACTAATTTATTCCGTACTAGTGTTCTCTAGCAAACGATAGAAATGTAGGTAAATTCCCGCTTACTTGGAAACCTAGTAGTAGTAAGGTTGCAATAACCAAAGAAAATACACAGGAAGTTCACTTACTCCAAATGGTGTTTGCAAAAGAAAATGTCTGTGAAAATTTGCTATGCGATCGACGTGTTAGTTTTCAGCGCTAAATTCAGGCATTAAAGACAAAACGCCTTTCGTTTGCTGGGAAGATACAGCGGGTAAAACTGCCACCAAGCATTATCATAAAAAAATTAGTGTAGTGATTCAAAAAGAAGATGAAAATGGAACGGCATAAAAATATTTGTATTGGTATTGTATCTACATGCTTAAGCCCATCCATGCATACATGTGCACATATGGATGTATTCAGGTTGGGTCTTAACTTTATATTTCGCGTTTATCAAACAATTTCATTCGTTGCATTTGAGATACTGCATGGAGTTCTATAACAAGCCATCATTTAAAAGATCCCCCCATGTTTCGTTAGTGAAGCGTAATGGTATTGTTTCATATGTTGATTATTTCTGTGCATCGTAACAACTCGGAATTCGGCACAATAACATAATAATCAGAATAGCTTAGCTGACATAATTTTTTCTGGCCAACACTGGTGTTTTCGCTATGTAAAATCTGTCAAACGAAAACAGTTCTAATGAAAACCTCTTGAAAACTCACATTCCACGCATAATTTGTCATATCAAAATAACCGTTTTGAAAAATATTCAAGTTATCGTTGAAATCCATATATAAAGTGCAAATGTAACGGAAAAAGTTCTTGATATACATAGGAAAAAAGAGGCGCATGCTACATACGACGGACCTTAAACTTCGCTCTCCTATAAATCATCCAGAATTTTTCCAAGACCTCATGACGCCGCAGGCCCGCCAGAATGTTGAAGACATGTGTTCAATGCTGAAAATTCAAAAGATTTATTATTAAATTATATGTGTAGAAGTTCTCTCAAGTGAGGTAAGTTTTTGACTGCCATTCACCTGGGAGTTGCCAGAAACGATTCTTTAGTTCATATATATTAGTTCTTCATATGGTTCAAGCAGCTCGCGACTTCCGGTCTAAGACCAAGTATCCCCTAGGTAGCCAACAAACATTTAGAGTCAAATCCCATGCGGTTATGCGTAGGGTTTGAGACTCGCCACATGAAAAAATCCAATGAAAAATCAAGTCGACTCCGATCCCTATCTTGTCTCAGCGAAGATACGCACACGCCTCTATCTATCAAAAAACGTCCGACAACAACATATAAAAAGAAGGTTCGTCGTCGATAACAGACTGCCGAGCGATTTTCTACTCGGCTTGCACACCAGCTTTCTGAGAGCACTCATCATCAACTTGATTTAAGAGAACTGTGGAACTGTGACATCTCAAACTCCCTACGTACGCCGCAGGCTGCTACGGGAACAATTCGTTTTCGGCACTGCCAGAAAAAGAGCTGGTATGATGAGGACTGTCTTGTCGCAGTTGATAGAAATTGGACTGCCTATCTCGCGTCGTTGCGATCGACCACAACACGTGTGGGGTGGGATAGACATCGAGAGCTGAAGAGGGAAGCAAGACGCATCTGTAAAAAAAAAGAGGCTAAAATGCGTGAGTATGAAGAGCTTGAGACGCTGGCCGACAAGGGTAATGCCCGAAAGTTCTACGAAAAGATGCGGTGACTTACGCAAGGTTTCAAGAAAGGAGCAAACTCTTGCAGGATCCAGAGGGGTAATCTAGTGACGGAAGCCCAGAGTATACTGAGCTTATGGAAGGAACACTTCTCCAGCCTGCTGAATGGCAGCATTTGGTCCCACATTTCCGACGATTGAAACTTAAGTGTACTCTGCCCAATTCGCAAGAAGGGCGATCCCACAGTCTGCGCGAACTACCGTGGAATAAGCCTGATTGGACCTTATCAGTGTGGCTTTAGACCTTGAAAACCGTGAAAAGAGGATCGACGCACACCTCCCTTTCTTCGATTTTAAAGCAGCCTTCGAGAGCACGAAAGGGAGCTGCCTCTACGCCGCTATGTCTGAATTTCGTATATCCGCAAAACTTATACGGCTATGTAAACTGACTTTGAGCAATACTACAAGCCCCGTTAGGATCGGGAAGGACCTCGACATCGACATTATTGGCCTCAACAGCCGTGCCAGCCGTGTCTGCTTTCTCCAGACTTAATAAAGAAGCGAAGCGAATTGGTCTGGTAGTGAATGAGGGCAAGACAAAATATCTCCTGTCATAAAACAAACTGTTACCACATTCGTGTCTCGTCTCTCACGTCACTGTTGACAGTCATAACTTCGAGGTCGTAGAAAATTTTCTGTTGCACGTATAGCCACTGTCTGATTGGGGTGATGCTTTTTAATGTATAATGCCACAGACTCCCATGAATTCAGCATTTCTCTGATTGCACTAGACGATTGCGGTTCTTCTGTTATCTCCTCGTCCGATAAAGTTAACTGCTCAACTTCTTATTATGAAGCGCATTGCAATTTCACAAGGTCTTCAGTAGTCAGATCTTTATTGTGCTCTGCCACAAGCTCAGCAATGTCATCGTTATTTTTTGATTTTTCCAAAACTCCTTAAAAGTGAGATTGGTTTTTTCAGTCACTTTAAAGCAATGCTGGAAAAGTTCTGTTGTGTAGAGCTTCTTAAAGTTTGAAATAACTTGCTAATCCATGGGCTGAGGCAATGGTGTTGTATATGATCGTGATATAATAGCGTAAGCGGTGCCAACGCCAACAAAGAAGAAGAGGAAGATATGTACCGTGGACCCTCGGTTAACGAACGCCCTGCATAACGAACATACTCGAAAATGCCTTAAACAAAAGATTTGGAAAAAGAGAAAAATAAAAGAGCTAAAATAACTACTGATGTGAAACTCAAGTTCATTGAAAAATATAAACAAAGTTTGGGGGTGTCTGGTTTAGAACGTAAGTACAACTTATCGAAATCGACGATTTCTACTATCCTCAAGAATAAGGACAAGCTTGGGCTGTTGAATGCTGCAAAAGAAGTAACAAGAATTTCTTCGCAACGACAACAAATTGATGTTGAAAGATTGCTTCTGATATGGATTAACGAAAAGCAAATGCAAGGTGACTCAATTTCGCAGAATATAATTTGTAACAAGGCTAAAACTATTTTCACCAACCTTATTGAAAATTTACCAGCAATATCAACAGTCAGTGGAACAGATATCAAAGCAAGTAAGGGATGGTTCCAGAATTTAAAAATACGTACTGGTATTCATAATGTTATGAGACATGTTGAAGCATCAAGCTCAGACGCTAAAGCAGCGGAAAATTTTGTCGGTAAATTCAAGAAGCTCGTAGATATTGCTGGTTTCTTGCCCCAGCAGATTCTAAATTCTGATGAAACTGGTCTTTTTTGGAAAAAGATGTCCAGCGGACATACTTAACAGCAGAGGAGGAAGCAATTCACGGCCACAAGCCAATGAAAAATCACCTTACTCTTCTTACTTGTTTATCATTCAGAGAATCCAAGTTCCCTCAAAAAGCATAATGACGACAAGGGCAAACTAAATGTTATCTGGAAGTCCAATAGTAAAGCTTGGGTGACACGTGAATTTTTAACTGACTGGATCAATAACGTTTTTGGCCCCTCCGTGCAGAAATATTTGATTGAGAAGGATTTGCCTCTTCGTGCCTTGATTATTATGGATAACGCTCCTTCACATCCACCAAGTGTGCAAGATGATCGCATTGAAGAGTTGAAATTTATAAAAATCTATTTCAGCTCATAGATCAACAAGTTATTTCCAATTTTAAGAAGCTCTACACTAATGAACTTTTCCAGCATTACTTTGAAATCACTGAAAAAACCAATCTCACTTTAAAGGGGTTTTGGAAAAATCAATAAATTGCAATGAGATTGCTGAGCTTGTTTCAGAGCACAATGAAGGTCTGACTACTGAAGACCATGTGAAATAGCAATGTGCTTCATAACAAAAAGTTGAGCAGTCACAACTAGGTAAACGGTTTCTAGTAGCAGCTGATTACAACGCAAAACAATCCTTCTGGGGATCTAGGTTAATATCTCCAAAGGGTAGAAATTTATATAAAGCCATTCAAAATAACGATTTCGACGTTATATCTACCGGTCAGCCAACATACTGGCCAACTGATCTCAGCAAAACCCTAGATTTGATTGACTTTGGAGTAACTTGTGGTATCAGTAGAGCACAAGTAAGCGTAAAACCCCTTTTCGACTTATTATCTGATCACTCGCCTTGTCAATGTTCCATTAACATAATTCCAGTTTTCAATGACTTACAGCTAGGCTTAACTAATAAATTTACAAATTGGCTTAAATACAGAGAATTCATTAGCGCGCATCTAAAATCGCTCATTCCTCTAAAATCAATAGCAGATGTCGACAATGCAGTTGATGGCTTTACAACATTACTTCATTTGGCAGCGAAAATTTCAACGCACGGCCCATCTAACACTCATAGAAGACAAATTTTCAACGGTCTTAAGGGTAAAGTCCCGTCACTTGCGATCCTCCATTGAGAACTCAGTGAGTGGGCTCGAAGCGACCAGGAAAAGGGTTTCTCATTTGCCATGCATCTTTCCACTGTATTTACACCAAATATTGGATACAAATCTCTTAAAGAATTTCGTGCAGATCCAGATAAAAATTTTATTCAATTTAATTTTAAATCACTTAAAGATGTTATTACTAACGACATAATGAAAAAGAAAGCTCCTGGATACGACAGAATAACGGGTGATATGATAAAAGAGCTTCCAAATGTGGCAATTAAACACATTCTTTGTATATTTAATAGTATATTGAGACTACACTATTTTCCTAAATCCTGGAAGCTTTCGGAGATTATTATGATCCCTAAACCAGGTAAAGATCCATCTTTGGTGGGCTCCTACAGGCCTATTAGCTTAATTACGGTATTCTCAAAAATCTTCGAAAAACTTTTATTAAAAAAAAATATTACCGATTTTAGAATCGAAACAGACCATACCATGCCACCAATTCGGGTTTAGAGAAAAACACAGCACAATAGAGCAGGTGCATAGAATCGTAGCACACATAAGATCAGCGTTTGAAAACAAGCAATATTGTACTGCAGTGTTCCTCGATGTTGCTCAGGCATTTGATAAAGTTTGGTTAGATGGTCTATTATACAAGCTGAAAGGTACGCTTCCCGTAAAAATTTTTGATGTTTTAGAAAGCTTTCTTATTGGCAGAAAATTTCATGCTAGGCACAAAAGTTACACCCCCGTATCCTATGAAAT
Source organism: Ceratitis rosa (assembly GCA_037013455.1). Lineage (NCBI taxonomy): Eukaryota > Metazoa > Arthropoda > Insecta > Diptera > Tephritidae > Ceratitis > Ceratitis rosa. The sequence continues at coordinate 1,022,710 of JAWMAG010000036.1, read as the reverse complement.
ATTTGCTGAGTTTCCACAAGGAAGTGTTTTAGGGCCCGTCTTATATTTAATTTATACGAACGATCTTCCCATAAACCGAAACCTCTTCACATCAATTTTTGCGGATGATACAGCAATACTAATGCGAACTTGCATTGGATTGTAGGCTCTAAGTCCAAACTAAGTCTAGAAAACAAAGTTTTACTTTTTAGTATGCTAATAAAGCCATCTTGGACGAACGGGATCCAAATTTGGGGCTCAGCATCTAAATCTAGCCTGGATAGAATTCAAAGACTGCAGTCTAAAACCTTAAGATCAATATGCAAAGCCCCTTGTTATGTAAAAAACTCCGCAATTCACAACGATCGGATTAAAACCGTCACCGAGGAAATAGAGAAACTGCTTTAAAATTACTCATTAAGGTTATCTAACCACCTAAAACTTTCTAGCTAAAAAATTATTACAGCAGAACTACCCTAAGCGATTAAAAAAGCTCTGCCGCATCCAATTATTCTACATCGGAGTTGCGCTCCGCACATATCCTTCATGATATTATAATTTACTTCAAATTATCCTTTATGAGATATCTTTTGTTATGAGTGTTTGGTATACCTAATGATATCTATATAAACACATTCTTTGATAAATCTAAGTTATATTCGTAATTTATTGTACTTTGCTTACTTTGTTAACCTATACACTGGTAATGATTAACTTGTTCCAGGAATAATAATTAGCTTTAAGATTTTCGAAATACTTGTTAGTTTCCAAAAAGGAAAGATTCAATAAAACATTATACAAAAAAAAAGTCAACTTTATCGGACGAGGAGATAACAGAAGAACCACAATCGTCTAGAACAATCAGAGAAATGCCGAATTCATGGGAGCCTGTGGCATCATACATTAAAAGGCATCACCCCAATCAGACAGCGGCTATACGTGCAACAGAATTATTTAACGATAATTCTGTGTCTCATTTTCAACAAATTTCGAAGCGACGTCAGAAACAAACGACACTAGACAGTTTTTTTATTAAAAGAAAACTAGGAATGCATGTACCCATTGCAAAAAACAATATTTTCTATTTTCCCTTATCTTTAAGAAATATGTATTGGTTTACTTTTTCCATTTTAAAAGTTTTGAAGTATTTTTTGTAATTTTCTTTAAAAAAAAGTTCAAACTGAAACATATTAGTGTGTAATTTTTTCGATCTGGAACGGACTAATTTGTTTGACATGTATTTATATGGAAATAGTCGTTTTGCTTAACGAACTTTTTGCATAACGAACGAGATGCTGGAACGAATTAAGTTCGTCAACCGAGGGCCCACTGTACTTACCTATTCTTTACTTAGCTTTTCTATTCACCGCACCTTATGCTGCAAGTACCAATCTTACATACCTTCCGTCCATAACAACCTATCTAATGAGAGCGCCATGTAAATGAAAAGTTGTCACCGCTCGCCCATGCCGTTACTGACGGTTGTCCTATAGAAACCAGCGGCGATTTGATTTTTTCTGTAAAACCGGCTCGGCTCATTAAAACTAATACTAAATAAACTGAGGTAATGTGTAATTTTTCCAAAAGAAGAGAAAGCTGAATTCGTAATTAATTATTTATTACAATATAGATCATGTATATTTGATTGGTGTTTATATTCGAACATATTAATTATGAAATTTGTGGACGAAAATTATAGATTTGTTTAAAAGAATGCAAACACACTGGCAGCTGGCAACATTTCGCCGTTGTCAGCAGCGTCGATCGCTCTTCCAGTCGGGTGTTATAGACGTTAGCTATGTAAGATGGGTGGTTACAGCATTACTCATATAAAATATTTATCTTAAAACACTCACCTGCAACCCTATCTTCTATCCATCTCCGTTACGTATGTAAATAGTTTTTAAGTAATAATGTAAATAAATATTCTGAGGCCGTGTGCCAATCGGTTGAAAATTGTAAATTTGGCCGCACACCATGAAATTCCAAAATTTTTCGTGGTGAGTACAAACGTAGCCCTATGAACTAGGAAAAATTTTTTTTGTTTGAATAATTACATTTAAGAGCATAACGACATAACAATAAGAACAACAAATGACATTTGGGCGTCAATTTTACATACACAAGTATTTCTTGGCGACTAGCCCATTGAATAAAAGGTCTGAATTAACAGCAAATCATTAATCAAATGCAATGCTTTTGTTTCCACCAATATCATCATTAGTAATGAAAAGTATTTTCTTTGTATTCCTCATTAACTTTACTTCAAAATTTACAATTTTATTTGGCTCAGAAAATTTTTCACACCATAGTAAATTTTTTCCCACCTCATCTCACCAAAGGAACAAAAGATACCGACTGGAACACAGCCAAACTCTGAAATCGCTTGCTAACGCTACATCAATTCGTTTGTGAAAATAAAGTGGAACATTGTTAAATAAACACTATTAATATGAAAGCAAATGAGAAAATAAAAATTTCTCAAACTAAAAACTCAAAATTGAAAAAAAATAAGTTGTTTTACTTTTATCTCAAAATATATAAATTACGTGTCACATTGTTTTGTCCGCGATGGACTCCTAAACCACTTTTCCGATTTTAATCAAATTTGAACATCGTGTGCAGTTTGATTCAATTTAATAAATAGGATAGCTTATACATCTTAATTTATAGTCGCAATATTATTTAATTGCAAATTGTTTGTCTATTACTGGACATTCAAAATTATCTGTCAGTACCAAACAATTTTAACAGATGGCGCAATATGTTGACTAGATTGAGTAAGTAATCAAAAGATGGCGCTATTATTTGATTTTCAAAATTATGGGCGAGTTCTAAAACGTCAGTTGCAAAGCAACCATACATTGTCACGCATTCCTAAATGCAACTGTGCTAACCTTTGACGATGTATCATGTTCCAAAATGTATCGGTAAAGTTATTGATGCGCAAACAAAAACAAACTGCGCATCGCTAAGGTTTGTGATATTTCATTTTATACTAAATTCTTAACAACAATGGCCGACGTTGGAGGGTAAGTTTGTTGCGCTAATTTTTTTTAAACATTAAATTCCTTATGTTTTTATCTGTTTTATATTTTAGCCATTTCCGCGGAATGCAACTTATTTGCACGGAAAGCGTACCAAAATGTTTGAACTTGCAAAGTATTGTTACTAGGCAAATTTATGGAATGTAGGGTTGCATTGTAATGATGCAGTTGCGAAAATGCATCATTGCAAAGTATTTAGACATTTTTGAACTCACTCTATCTGTTAGCTCAAAAAGATTTTAAAAGATGGCGACATCTGCTGATTGGATTACTTACTCAATGATGGCGCTGCTATGTTAAATGTATATCACATAAACTAAATTCAAAAACAAAACCACCACGTTAAATTAATTTTGTAGTAAACGAAATACAGTGAAATTCAATTGTTTTTGCGGAAGAGTGCAATAATAATTTGGGATGAGTGCACAATGGCTCACAAATATTCACTTGAAGCATTGGATAGAACTATGCTAGATTTAAATGACAATAATAAACTTTTCGGTAGTGCTATCTTATTGTTGTCTGGTAATTTCCGACAGACCTTTCCGGTTATACCTCGTACTATTTTTGCGGATGAGATTAATGCATGTTTGAAAAAATCATTCTTATGGCGCAGTGTTAGAACACTTCGATTGACCATACACATGCGCGTACGATTGCAAAATGATCCATCAACACAAATATTTTTCGAACAATTACTAGTATAGGGAACGGTAAAATAGATTTGCAACCAAATACGCAATGCATTAAAGTGCCAGAGGATTTCTGCACTGTTTTTCAAGATAAAAATGAATTGACTCAGAGTATTTTTCCGGATATACAGAATAATTATTTGATTTACTTGTTGATGAAAATGATTAAATTGAAATTAAAAGTATTTAAAATCAAAATAATAAATATTAATGTTAAAGAACTAAATTTATCTGCCTTACTTACTTAATATACACATTTGTTATAAGCTGCAATAAAAATAATAATAAATTTTAAAATTAATTCTTTTGTATTGATTTTTAGATAATATCAATTGTACAAATATTTTAATCAATCGTGATCAAAGTCCTTCCCATTCAAATCCCAATCCAGTGGATTTTTATACCAGATTTAACTTTTCCATCTTCGTTCTTAAATAATAATTACATTGCATTCACGGGTTGGTTACGATAGTAGAAAATCCATTTTGGAGGTCGCCATATTTTTTTACAATAGGCTTCTACGTATGTAAGAAAGCGTGGTGGTCCCCATGAATGATGTTTTCCCATCGTTCCTGTTATATATTTTCGTCTTTACTGGCGTATACACCGCCTACGCGATTATAGCCATTTATTTCTCTATTTCGCATCGAAACTTTTAAAGCTGGAGTATTCTTATCGATCCGGATCACATGACCTATCCAACGCATCCGCTGTTTCTTGATTCGCTGAACTATACCAATGTCGCCGTATATCTCATACAGCTCATCATTCCATCGGCTGCGGTATTCGCCGTTCTCAACTCGTAGAGGACCATAAATTTTACTCAAAAGCTTTATCTCGAAAACTCCGCACGCCGACTCATCAGATGTCATTATCCATGTTTCCACCCCATATATCACAACGTCGAGAGAGGACTTTACTTTTCAATTGCGTACTCAGTCCAAAGTAGCACCTGCGTTGGATTTCCAGCCTTTCAGTGCTGCTTAGCTTATACGGCTATATAGTATAAATTTTGCGGGAATGCCATATTCAGACATAGCGGCATCTCCTATTCGTACTGTCGAAGACTGCCCAATTGACAGCGGGAAATCGCTATTCGAACATCGACCTCTAGTAGGGTCGTGGAATGTCTTTCCCATCGTCATCGATCGGGAGTTTCATTTTCTGTGCCATTCACCAAGCTGGAGAAGTATTCCTTTCATAAATTCAGTATACTCTGGTCATCCGTCACTAGATCACCTCCTTGTGTCCTACAAGAATTTGCTCCGGTCTTGAAACCCTGTAAGCCGTCGTATCTTTTCATAGAACTTTCGAGTATTACCCTCGTCGTCTAGCTTCTCAAGCTCATACTCACGAATCTTTCTTTTTTTCAGCAAATACGTTTTGCTTCCCTCTTCAGTATGTTTTCTCTCCACTGCAACACTGCAGTTATCATTGTATCAGCTGTTTTTGCGACCTTTCCATAATTCAATAACTTAGTTTGTAGCTGTACGTAGGGAGCTTGAATTTCGTCCCTTACACCGAGTTGCTGATAAGTGCTCTCAGAGAGCAGGAGTGCAAGTCGAGTAGAAAACCGTAAGGCAGTCTGTTGTGATTTCAGCTTTTAAACGTCGAACTTTCCTTGTGTATGTTGACGGTCGGGTTTTGATACACAGAGGCGGGTGTGCATCTTCGCAGCAACAAGTTAATGGTCCGAGTCAATGTTGGTTCCTCTAAGTGTACGCACGTCAAGAACACTGGACATATATAGTTTACTGCAATGTAATATAATGAAAACCTTACTCTCAGCAGCGCGTGACCGGTTCAGCTAGTATAAATATATACAGCCTTGGCCAAAAGTATTAGGCATCCCACTTATTACTGAATTTTTTGTTTTAACAAATGAAGTAATGAAGTTTTATTAGTAAAACAGTAAAAATACAATGAATTAGTGATAATAACATTAATAATAACAATTGGCTCTGAATTGTTTATATTATATTTATAATATTTTTTTCTCTGCATTAATAAGCTGCTTTGAATACATAATTAACAACACGGCTTATGTATTTTTTTATCATTATTTAATTAAAAGTTGTAAAGTGACTTTTTTACCCCGCTTTGCTGTTGTGCCGCAACCGACTAAAAGAATACTAAAACGCGTTAATTTTCATTGTAAAACCAAAGTCTTGTATTCCATTTAAATAATGCGTAAATTCTTTAGTTTTCGTAGTGACCACGCATTATAGATTACTACTTCCTTCATAGTACTAAATTCATCGGTGACGAAATTTGCTACTGGGTATATATATGGAAAATTAATTTATTCAGTGCTCGAATCATGAATATGTGCTAATCTAAAAAATATCTTCCTCTGATGAATATAAACCCAGGCTTTATCGTAACGATAAATATAACGTTTATCGAAAAATTTTCAGTTGCTTCGGTTGAAACATTTGGAAATATTGACGTTAACGCAGTTATCAAAATAAATTCGTTTTCGTTTTTACCAGAAACGAAAAGCTGTCGTTAATTTTAAATCGTTAACAGATAATACTAAATGTTAAATTTGAAATGTGCTGTTAAATCATAGCAAGGATCCATTTTAAAATTAAAGCTAACAATGAGATTTGTGCGGTTTCGACGTTAACGATTTCAATTCGATGAGTTAAATTTTATTTTTAGCGAAACGGAATGATAACGTTGCGTTTGTTGAGCATCTCTGATATAAATATGTACATGTATACAGGTTTTGTGCTTTACAGCAAAGCTGGTAAAAGCGATCTACATGGGCACAGTTCTGGCATAAGTTTATAATACTCTAAATTTCTAGAAAAATAAAGTATGTTCTTTTACTCAAATAAAGGAATTTAAATGGAATTGAATTGAAATTTATGAATTAATTGTGTTATATATTCATTACTAACTATTTCCTGTAGGGGAATTCTCTATCGTATTTCGAATCGTTAAATGACTTAGCTCTAATTTTAACGATATTTGCTATTTTCTAAGCACAACATAACGATTTTCGGATCGCAAAAATGTCTTAACGATAATTCTAACGGTTTTAATATTCGGTATACTTATCTTAACGATATTCCCTATCGCTGTTGTCGTAAACTACTCGACAAATCGCTAACTATTCCACGAATATTTTGAAGCTGTTAGCGCCATCGACCAAATAATGATATTTCATTAAGGATAAAGTAAATCAGAAAATTACATAAGTAAACTAAAAAGATAAAGAACATAAAAATCAATATTGGCATTTGAGTATTTGGCATACGATTCATCCCAAGATAAGGAGATATCCTATCCTTCATCATTGGATTGAAATTTGCTTCGGGAAGTGGAAGATCTTTTTCACTTGAATGCAACTGAGTTTCGGAAGCTATATAGATTAACGTTAGATTTAGTTGAAGAAATCGTTTCTGAACTAGATAGTCAACTAAAAGGCAGAAGAATAACAGCAATAACTTTTAACTTTTTGTTTAGTTTTAACACTATTAAAATGTTTAAAGATTCTAACAGCCTTCCAATTCATTGCAACTGGATGCAATCAACGTCGCGTTGGAGAGCAATGGGAAATATCCATGCGTCCAGCCTCAGTAAGCCGTTGTATTCAACTCGTAACAGAGGCAATCAATCGATGTTTCCTGCGAAGGTTAGATTTCCCATTACGCAAATAGAGCGGCTAGCTGCAAGGGAAATTTTTGCCACATCATCGTCTCCATTTGTTGGAGGAACTATGGGGCTACCGATTCGATTGTACTGATGTGTCCATCAGAAGTCCCAGAAATCATGAAGATGCCTACGTCAACCATCATGGATACCATTTTATTAATGTGTAAATTTTGAGAGTAGATTTTTTCCAATTACTATTGTAGTAACAAAGTTTATTATATTTGTACATAGATATGTATCCTTATCTCAAGATTTTGGCGGCAAATTCTTTTATTTTGAGCTCCTCTTCTGAGCGAAGTGGAAAGCATGTTATGGTTTGATTTCATAAACTTTGTAATGCATGGCATCTCGCTTAATAAAAATAATTGCTGTAAATAATTTATTTACTTTTGTCATTTATTTTTGTGCATTTAGCATATTTCGACGTTTTGTTAAGCTGCGGTGCCACCATTCCTCCATTTTAATAAAATGGAAATGTCCCGATTATCGCAAAAACTGAGTTAGAGAATCGTATAATCGTTAGTGCAGGCGACAAAATTCGCAAGTTTGCGATCTGATAAATCATGCCGATAAAAGTTACAGAATTGCACCACTGAATGAGCTTAGTTGTTGTTGTTTAACATTAATAGTATTATTGTCATTACTAAAATTTCATCTCAGCGAAGCTACGCATCAGCCTCTGTGTATCAAGGCGCTCCCGTCATCAAACACAAGGAAGGTTCGACTTCGAAAAGCTGCAATCACAACAGACTGCAGAGCGATTTTCTACTCAGCTGCAAACGAAACTATTGCATTTGCCGATAAAAAAAGAAAGAGGTCGAGATTCGTGAGTATGAAGAGCTTGAGAAGCTAGCCGACAAGGATAATACTCGAAAATTTTACGGAAAAAATTCGGCAACTTACAGAAGGTTTCAAGGCCGGAGCGGGCTCTTGTTGGACGTAGAGAGGTGATCTAGTAACGGACGCCCAGAGTATATTGAATTTATGGAGGGAACACTTCACCAGCCTGCTGAATGGCAGTGCCAAAGAAACACCAATCGAAGACGGTGTTTCCATCCCGACGTTTCGTTACCCGACTATGAAGAACTTCGAATAGCAATCGCCCGCTTAAAAACAATAAAGCGGCGGAGGCCGGCCGAGCTATTCAAATACGGCGGTGAAGAGCTGATAAGGTGCATGCATCAGCTTCTTTGCAAAATATGGTCGGATGAAAGCATGCCCGGCGATTGGAATTTAAGTGTGCTCTGCCAATCCACAAAAAGGGCGATTCCACAGTATGCCCCAATTATCGTGGGATAAGCATCCTTAATATCGCACATAAGGTTCTTTCGAGCATTTTGTGTAAAAGACTGAAGCCCATCGTCAACAAACTGATTGGACCTTATCAGTGTAGCTTTAGATCTGACCAGATATTTTCCATACGCCAAATATTGGAAGAGACCCATTAAAAGAGGATGGACACACACAACCTCCTTGTCGATTTTAAAGCAGTCTTCCACAGTACGAAAAGTAGCTGTCTCTACGCCACTATGTCTGAATTTGGTATTCCTATTGTAAACTGACGTTAAGTAACACTGAAAGCTCCGTCAGGATCGGGAAGAAACTCTCGAGGTTTCAGACAGGGTGATTTCTTATCGTGTGACTTCTTTAATTAATTGCTGGAAAAAAAATACGATCTGCAGAGCTGAGTTGCGAAGGTAGAGTCAACAACCGCGCCGTGAGTTCTGCTTTCTCCAGACTTGATAAGGAAGCGAAGGATATGGTCTGGTAGTGAACGAGGGCAAGACGAAATATCTCCTGTCATCACACAAACAGTCATCGCATTCGCAGCTTGGCTCCCACGTCACTGTTGACAGTCATAACTTCGAGGTCGCAGTTAATTTCGGCTATCTTGAAACCAGCATCAACACCAATAATAATGTCAGCCTTGAAATCCAACGCAGAATCACACTTCCCAACAGGTGCTACTTTAAACTAAGTAAGCAACTGAAAAGTAAAGTCCTCTCTCGGCGAACGAAAACCAAACTCTACAAGTCTCTGATCTCTCTGCTATATGGTGCGGAAGCATGGACGATGACAACATCTGATGAGTCGGCGTTAGGAGTTTCCGAGAGAAAAGTTTTGCGTAAGATATATGGTCCTCTTCGAGTTGGCAACGGCGAATATCGCAGATGATGGAACGATGAGCTGTACGAGTTATACGACGATATTGGCATAGTTCAGCGAATCAAGAAGCAGCGACAACGCTGGCTAGGCCATGTGGTCCGTATAAGAGGAAGACCTCCACACTATTGGAAAGACCAGGAAGAACGAATGGCGCAATGTTGTTAATTCGGCTATAATTGTCAAAGCGATCTGTACTCCAGTAAAGTAAGTAAGTTCACCAAGCAAATTTAAAATGTCTTGTGTACTCTGTAAATATATACATACCTCAACAGAAAGATCATTTACTTTTAAGTAAAGTGCTTTTAAGTGGTCGATAGATATTACTCTCATATGTCCAAATTCGAACCTGTATTTACAACACACGATGCAATCAAGGGTCTAAATTAATAGCTGCAGAAACCGGTGGATAGAAAGTAACTTGTTTTTCATTCTTTTACTGAATGAAATAAAAAATTTGAAATGCATGATTTTATGAAGTCGGCGTAAAGAAAATTGTGGTTTTGAAGTTTTTCTTTAACTACCTTCATGACAGGCTTTTCGCCTTTTAAAAAATCGTTTATAAAGTACCAGTCTATAAAATAATTTTCAGAATTATTTTCTTTGAATTCTTAAAGAGTTTTTAAGCGTTTTACTAAACCGGATGAATAGCTCCAACGTATTGGGCATTTAGCAATTGATGGTGGTAAATTATGGTTCACTAGAACATGATGCATTGTTGGATTGCGGAGCTTTTTCGCTACTGTACGGCATTCAACAAACTTGTATTTTATGCCTGAATATTTTAACACATCATGTACGAGAATATGGAGTGAAATGATTTGTTATAAAATCATGAAAGTCATAAAATCATAATGGTTTCATTAAATAACGGATCATAGAAAATACTATCACAGAATGTAAAATTTATATTTTATATTTCACCCTCGTCAAAGTCAAACACTCTCATCATGCGGATTATCGATTTGTAAAAGTGCACCACATTAGATCATATTTCGTCCATTTTCGCTAGTAATAATATATGTTTTCTGCAATTAAATATCATATCTAAAAAAGGATGAACAAGGAAGTTTGAGGAGTAATTTTATAAATTTGTGTACCTACAATACTTTTCTAAAGTCTCCAAAATTGTTTGCTTTAAATTATTTGCTGTAATTTTTGACCCAAAGAGTTTTAACCACAATTTCTCCCTTATCTAACAATTGCGCATTAATACATACAAAATTGCCTTAAAATCTTTGAGCACTGTCAATTTTTATAGCAAAGATTTTTTTTTTGAAAAAATTTTGTAAATAGTCGATTTCCATTTTAATTTGCTTTTGCTAAATATTCTTGATATTATTTCTATTAATTATTTAGCCCAACTCGATCGCAAATACAACTAAGTTACTTTTGAAAAGAGTTGCTACAAAAAACTCGTAAGGGAAGACCGCATTCAGTTACAAAAGTGACGCACTACTTTTCAACATCATTTTTTCATTTCGTTCGAAATTAACGTTAATGAAAATTCTATGCCCCTTCAACGTTAGTGATTTCATTTCGTTTTGTTAGCGAAATGGAATGTTGGATAAACCAACAGCATAAGCCAGGTCGTAGAGACCTGAAACTTTGAGAGTGTGTTCTCTGTATGACGTATACACCCGATAACGGATTTTCAGGGAAATGGACTTGGGACTGATCTATTCCAAAAAATCTTATGTATTTATAAGTTGTTTGATTTACATGAAATTTGTACACACATTTGTACTTTGCTTAAATTCACAAAGTGAACTTTTTTTTACGGGACCGATCTATTCTTAAAATGTTATCTATCGTTTGCTTTACATAAAATTTAGTACAGTAGTAGCTTTGGGCCCAAGTTATTATTGCGAACACTTTTTCTTCAAGTTAGTGGGCCTGAGATTGATTTGATGATTCGGCTTTATAATAGTTTATAAGTTATAATAAAATTAATAATGTAATGAACCTAACAAATTTAAAATTAAAAAAAAAAAAAACCGTGTCTGGCCGTTTTGCTAGGTCAAGTCGTTTATGGTTTTTAAGGGTGAAAACAACCCCTAAATTTAAAGGTGACACGACATCTTTTAAAAGTTATTCATTTTTTATAAAATTTGGTATCCAGAGGTTTCTGGGGTAAAATTTTTATGCAACTTGCTGCTGATCGGTCAACCGCTGTGAATCGAAAAAAATAATCACGAAAATTTAAAAGTATTTCTACTTCAAGTGCTTGTGGTGACAATTTACCAGATGTTTTGAGTTGTCAAATAAATTTGTTTCAGCCATCTGTACTAGATAAACAGTTTTTCAAAGAACGGAGTTCAAAGGAAGGAAACAAAAATTTTTATGAAGAAACTCTGCCACGGTATGTAGATGACCAGTTTGCGGAGCATTTCAGAATTAATAGAACACTTCTAGTAAGATATAATAGCGCAAACGTAAACATGCATAAAATAAAATTACTTAATAACTTCACAATCAGTTGTTAATGTGGTCATTTCGACATTTGAAGTTGCAGTACGTTCATCAATATGAATCGCTCAGTAAAAGCGCTCACTCAACATGTTTACTGAGCGCTCAGTTCCCTGAACGCACCTATTGTGAATTTTGAAAATCTGACAATAATCTGATAATAATCAGCAACCCTGAAACCCTCCAGATACCAAATGTTATGAAGTGTTATTAATTTTGACCACCATATTCGATCCGCCATTTTGAATTTTGAAAATCTGACATCAGATTCATAATCAGCGACCCCAAAAACCCCTGGATACCAAGTTTTATAAAAAAATAATGGCTATTTAAGTTTTTGGCCGCCATATTTGATCCGCCCTTTTGTATTTTGAAAACGTGACAACAGATTCATAATCAGCGACCCCAGAAACCTCTGGATATCAAGTTTTATAAAAACCATGAACGACTTGATCTAGCGAAACGGCCAGCCACGGGTATTTTTTTTTTTTGGATTTATAAATCACAATTTATTCTTGCAACTAATATTTATTATCATTCTATCTAAAATAGTGATATATTATAAATTATACATTTTCAGGGTCTGACACTTATAGATAGCTAGATATTAGAGTCACAGTTACTTATTCTTTCCGTTGTTATATACTTAGCCTGTGACAATACGATTTTCAGGGAGTCTACCGACCAATTATACATCATTCTACTTATTTTTATATGTGAAAATAATAAAAAAAATATTATTGCATTGATAAAATTAATTAAAGAAAATCGCTGTACACGTTATTTGAGAGTGATATTTACATGTTTTTTTATAGTCTATAAGGGCCCACTGCAGCCACACATACGGCAGTCTTGAGGTCATTTTAAACATTATTCTGAATAAATTACCAAAAATATCAGCTTTGTAATTCAATGTACTTTAGGTAATTTTTTACATGTTTGCGCCTTCTTATCTGCCAAGGTAACCACTACTCGATGGTTTTTATTCAACAAATTCCGTTGTTCAGTACTGAAACCTTAACATCAAATTACTGAAAAACTATAAGTTACCTCGGCAAACGCGGTACATTTTTTGAATCCACTATCGAAGCCTGATATATACTTTATTTATTACATGGAAATACTTTTTCCCGACGAAACACTCATTTGTAGGAGAGAAGACGACGACGAAGGGGGCAGCGTATCGTGCCGCTTGTGCTCATTCAACACGTTTTATGTTTCTTTTCTATATTCCAATGTATTGTAGAAAGAAAGAATGAAGAAGAAACAAATGTCAAAAAGATAGCTTGAAGAAGGTATCTCTGCTTAAACGTGAAGGGCGACACTTAAAGGGAAACTACGATAACAGCCGAGGAAGAGTATCCCCATGTAAACTCAGACTTAAGCAGAATTTTGTCGGTTTCAATTCTGATTCTGACAATAATTTGTTTCTGTAACACCCCTGACTGTTTTCATAAAATTTTTAAGTAATAATCAGTATATGACTTCCAGTTTAAAGTATCATACAAAATAAATAAATAATTATGAATAAGAAAGAATGACGGTAACAGACTTTGGAAACGTTAACTGACTGTGATACACACTTTATCTTTGTGGTGTTACTATATTTAAAGTGCATTCTAATTCAAAACTGTAATTATGATTCATGCTTTCAATTTCCTAGCAAGTACCAAATATAATATGATTTGAAAATCTCTGAAAATGTAGATAAATGTGTACCTCGATTATTTTCTCTGGGCTGTTAACGAAGCCAAATAGAGGAACATTGAACAGCTGATGGTAAACAATCTCCAGGACCACTTATAAGGGAGATAGACTGCATATATTAATACGATAGATACGAGTGAGTGACAATAAGCTGTTGCTATTCTTGGGGGCCTTGGAGGTCCTCCTTTATGTGTGAGTTTCCGAAATGTGGAGGGTTTTCTGCGCTGAAAGCGATTCGATGTGTGGGTCTGTTGCAGCTTTGGGAAATTCCCGACGTCCGTATTTATTCTTGGCTTCTTCGTTTTCGTTGGAATGGCTTCAACTCCTCCAATCCGATGGATGGGACACTGAACCACAGTAGTACGTGAGGAGTTAGATTGGTAGGAAATCCGATCTTCTTTTCTGACTTCATGGGAAGTTCTATTCGACTGAGTTTTAGTCACGAGGGGCGGACCTTTTTTGAGAAAAGTTGCAGTCTCTGGAATGAGGCAGCGTTTAAGAGCCTTTCTAGTAAGTGGGTTTTTTATTTTCGTATTTGGAGGATTATGCTTTTGAAAATAGTTGCAATAGTTGTGTTTGTGATTGCGAGCTGGTTTTTGTATCCAATGCTGCTGGGTTGAGACTATTTGTGAGAAGTATTTGTGGAAGAATGTCGCTGCCAATCACCATTTTGATTTCGGTTGGTGAAAAGCAATCTGTATCTGTATCTACTAGGGGAGTGAGCAGTATTCTTTGGGATCAAGATGCTTCAACGACGGTAGAGAGTGAGTTATTTAGAGTAGTATTGTCGCGATACACGATACAAAAGTTTTCTGGGAATCTTGATCTATTAGGGCACGTATTCTAATTATTTTAATACATTATCTCTGCTATTTGTAACGTGAGAGAGTACCCTTTGAGTAAGTTGAGTTGTATGAGTTAAGTTGAGTGTTGCTGCCTGTTCAGGGATAAAAGACTTTACTGTATTAATAGCCACTTGGGATGTAACATTTATTCTTTGGAGGGTTAGGTTGCTTGGCCTTCGGGGGTTTCTCGAGTGGAGCAGTGATTCTTTAGATCATTTATTGTGAATTCGTGAATCATTTCCGCTGTTTCCCCTCTTGTTCTCATTTTTAACTGCAACATTTTTTGCCTTAGCGAAAACTTGGAGTTTTGAATGCAGCCTGCCGTAAAATATTCTTTGAACGACGGCCATTCTTTATGTTCTTCGTAGAATATTGCACACACAGGTTTGGGGTTTTTCTGAGATGGTTGAGGTTGAAGTTGCGCTAAGGAGTGCGCGTGCAGCCTTGATGCTACGGGATCGAATTTCAAGCGAGTTGATGCAGTACCTCTTTTATCCGAGTCTTCGTTAGCATCGCGTTGGCATTGGAGGTGTCATAACGTTCTGCAAATCCCGTTCGGGTTTTTCCATCAACGGTGTCACTCAGCTGCATATTTTCATTGGCTGCATCTGCCAGGGCCATAAGTCTTTCTTGCCTTTCCTTATATACTTCCATTGTCGCCTTTGAGTGAGTTGATTCCTTGATATCCAGATTCCTGAACTCGTATAAAAATTTTCTGTGAATTGGGAATCGTCGTGTTCCGATTGAGTTTGGAGGGGTTGGGGTATTTCTATTAAAAAATTTATTTTACGATATTTATATAAATTTTTAATATTTTATATTTAATTATAGTATTATTTATTTAATTTAATAATTTTTGTGACTTTCCCGACTTTCTTGAATTCCACTTTATTTTTTTGAGTGTGCTAATATTTTGGGTACCCACTGTCACAGCATTGCTGGGAGCAGTTTATTGAGCGTAGCGACTAAGCCGAGCTTATGTACGTTTGTGTGTATGTATGTATATCTCTCCCGCTGCTTATGAAAGTAGCGAAAGTGTGGGGACGGGAATGCACGGAAATGCGCTGGACTGTTTTAGTGGGAGTATTTTAATCTATTTATATATGGGCTCGTGTATATATTTGCGCGGCTGATGAGTAGCGGGGACTTAGCAAATATGTGGGGGTAGTAACTATCGGCAGTGTAATATATTTGCACTGGTCCGGTCTATTAATATGCGAACTAATGATAATTACGGTAAAAGAATGTATACGTTAGTGAAAGACTTATGCTGCAACTACCCATTTTTCATAGCTAACGTCCATAACCGCCGACTGGAAGAGCGATGTACATACACGAGTTATTCACGCTGCGAACGGTGGCGAAATGTTGCCTGGTGTTTGCATACTTTTAAACAAATTTATAATTTTCGTCGACGAATTTCTTAATTTATATGTTCGAATATAAACGCCAATGAAATATACATGATCTATATGGTAATAAATAATTAATTAGGAATTCAGTTAAATCTTCTTTTGAAAAAACTATGCATTTTCATATTAATAGTTATTAGTTTATTTCATATTAGTTTACAAAGTCTATACTGGCAACCTTGTACAAGAGCGAGAAATGAGCTGAGCCGGTTTTACGGAAAAAATCAAATCGCCGCTGGTTTCTATGGGACAACCGTCAGTAACGGTATGGGCGAGCGGTGATAACTTTTCATTTGCATGGCGCTCTCATTAGATAGGTTGCTATGGACGGAAGGTATGTAAGATGGGTAGTTGCAGCATTACTATTTCGGTTATTTTATTACAAACCGTTCTTCCTGAGTGTATATCAGGAGAGGGTTATTTGAGGGTTACTCCCTGCTGTAGGTGTTGCACCTCGTTGTAATGGAATATGTGTCAGGTTTCTTGTTTCCTTGTTGCACCGTGTAACTTGTGCTCCCTAATAGTGTAGTGGTGATTGTTTATTTTAATTTAATTTTATTTAATTTTAATATGTAGTTTGTAACTACACTGTATGTATTTTTGCATGTACATATATTTGTTCTTTTGCTGAAAATTTTTTATTTGCTTTTCCCACTGTTTTGGGTTTTTTTGTTAGTATGTATGTTTATATAGGGTTAATTATGTATGTTTATATTTTGTATATTTCATGTTTTCCTCACTTCCTTTAATTTACGTATATAAGAAGGAATATAGGGTTGCCGGTGAATATTTTAAGATAAGTATTTTATAGGAATAAGGTACATAGTACATTATATACCATAGTATCTTTATTAATGAATATTTTAAACTTCCAGCTTTGAACCCATGTCTTCAAAACTAATGTTTAGTATAATGAGCAATTTTTGTTTATATAAATGAACAATTATGGTTATAAAAGCTGTGACTGTATCAAATTACTGAATGCCGCCAATAGAATATGTCGTGTTAAGGCTTATGATAGCAAATGTATTATTTAATATTTTAGGGAGTAGAAAATGGATATTGTTTAATATTTTAGGGAGTAGAATGTAGATTTTTCTTTTGATAATATATAATAAATTGTATTTTTTTGAAATTTAAATAGCTGTTAATTGTTTCTCATTTCTCCTTTTCATTTTGAGCTCAACGTTTTTTGTCAAACCAGCTGCCTGTCAAGGTTAAAAATCGAATTTGTAATTGTGCCGCCTAACCCAACTAGCTAGTCTGTCTCCCCCATTAGTAATGAATTGCACAGTTTTTTCGTTAGAAAAGGAATTTGTATTATCACTTAATTAAATTAAAAACAGTAAATCTGTATGTTAAACAAAAAATATTATCTATGTACATGTGTTTGTGTATTTGTTGAAGATTTTTTTGTTATTGAGTCATAAAAAAACATTTTTTAAGTTCTTTGCAATTAAAAAATTGTAAAAGATACCTTGGTACTTTAATTTAACAACGATCGAAGGATTTGGGAAATCATCGAGGCTTAATTATCAAAATCGTTGCCATGCAACAAACAGAATAAAATCGAAGGTTTTTTGCTTTTTTAATAACATATTTTTAAGCTAATTATGCAACGGAATTTATTTGCATTTTATATGCATTTTTTTCCTTCGAGCTGTGGTTCAAACTAGTTGAGAAATCGTATAGTAGGTGGTCAATCAAACCAGTGGGAGGATTCTCTACTGTATTTTAAAGGGTCGTTAAAGTAATTTGGTGTAATTTTAACGATTTTACTGTTCGCTATAAGTACACATATTAACTATTTTCGGATGATCAAAATAACTTAGGAATAATTGTGTTTAACATTCGATGTATGTACTTGTTTTAAAGATATTCGGTTGATCAGCTGTTGTCGACAACTACTCGACAAATAACTGACTAATCGACAAATTTTTTGAAGTTGCTAGTGCCATCGACAAAATATTGATATTTTACTAAGGCGGCAGCGGTAGCCGAGTGGTTAGCATTGCGTACAGCCATTCGGAAGGCTCGGGTTCAAACACTGGTGTCATACCAACATCCAAGAAGCTATAGAAAATTAATTTAAATAAAAAATCAAGTTCAATTTTCCAATTGCGGTCGCCCCTCGGCAGGGAATGTCAGCCCCCCGAGTATATTTCTATAATTTTTTGGATGTTAGTACGATACCAGTAGGGGAATTCTCTATCGTATTATTACGATTTTCGGATCGTTAAAATGATTTAACGATAATTTTAACTATTTCGATATTCCATACACATATTATAACGATTTTTGGATCGTTAAAATGATTTATAACGACAATATAACGATTTTCGGATCGCAAATAAGACTTAGCGATAACTTTAACGATTTTAATATTCGGTGTACTTATTTTAACGATATTCGCTATCGCTGTTGTCGTAAACTACTCGACAAATCGCTAACTTATCGACGAATGTTTTTAAGTTGTTAGCGATATCGACAAAATATTGTTATTTCATTAAGGTTAAAATAAAGTAAAGTTAAAATAAAATAATGAACAAAAATAGCTTCTGAGTATTTGGCATAAGTTTTATCTCAAGATGAGATAGAGATAGAGAGAGATGGATAGAAGTTTGCTTCGGGAAGTTGAAGATCGATTCCAATTGAATGGAAAGGCAGAAGGCTTACAGCATACGGAAAAACAGGTAAAAATATAGCCTTTAAATATTTTTTCAGTTTTAAGGGGTTATATACAGTTAATGGACCAAAAAAAGCGAATATTTAAGAATTTTTTTTTTGAGAAGTCTTTAGAATTTATTGATTCAAAAAGCTTACATACTTATGTATTATTCAACAATATTTTAATCCTTATAACTAGTAAAAACGAAGGAATAAGCAAAAAAAAATTTTTTGTCAAAATGGCGCTTTCTCAAAGAAAAAAGTCGATTTTTCAGCGAAATTTCGATTGTAAATTGTTTATAAAAAAAAAGCATTTATCGGAAAAATAAAAACTTAAATTAATCACTGAAGAATATATTAAATAAGCTTGTGTTAAAATTTTAAACAATTCAGTTCAGCCGTTTTCGAGTTATAGGAGTCACCGACTTTGGAAACACCATTCTGAGAAAAACGCGTTTGAAGTTATATTCGTACTTATACCTACTTCCAAGCGCTCTGAAACGTCTTTACAAATGTGCGTGTACCTTAGAAAACATTTGCGGGATCGATTTGAAATTTCTTGTGTGTACCATAAATATATGTAGATACAGAAAATAAAATAAAAAAAATCGATTTTTTGAAAATCATAACTGTAGGTATATAACCCCTTAATACTATTAAAATTTTTAATTGTTCTAACCGCCTTGCGATTATTTGCAACTGGATGCTACCAACGTCCCGTCGGTGAGCAGTGGGGAATATATATGAGTCAGTCGTCAGTAAGCTGTTGTATTCATCGCGTGACAGAAGCAGTCAACCATTCAATGTTTCCTGCGAAGGTTAGATTTCCCATTACGCAAATAGAGCATATAACTACAAAGGAAATTGGGCTATCGATTCCACTCTTTTGTCCATCACTAGTCCGAGAAGTTATGAAGAAACCTATGTCAACCTTCAAGGATACCATTCTATCAACGTGCAAATGGTGACAGTAAATTTTATTTCCATTACTATTGTAGTAACAAAGTTCGTTATATTTGTACATAGATATGTGATCCTTATCTCAAGATTTTGGCGGCAAATGCTAAGTATCCAAGAGCGAGGCACGATTATTTTTATAAGGAGCTCCTCTATAGAGCGAAGAGTCATGCATGAAAGTCCAAACCATAACATGTTTTCGATTAGATAAACTTTGTAATGAAAATAATTGCTATAACGAATTTATTTGTTTTTGTCATTCCCCTTAGTGCTTTTGGCATATTTTGACGTTTTGTTAAGCTGTGGTGCCACCTTTCCTTCATTTTAATAAAATGGAAATGTCCGTTGTCGATTATCGTAAAAACTGAGTTAGAAAATAGCAAAATCGTTAGCGCAAACGACGAAATTCGCAAGTTTGCGATCCGACCAATCGTGTCGATAAAAGTTACAGAATTGCACTACAGGATTTGAACCGGCCGAGTGTAGGTATTTCTGACATGAAATAAAGCTCCACAGCAAAAAACCATCAGCCGTTCGGAGGTGGCTTAGTATAAACGGTTGGTCCCTCTAGTTGTTGGAAAAATATCAAGACGGAAAACAAAAAAAAAAAAACAATTTAAAAGCAAAACGAAAATAATAATCAAAAACGACTTTAGAGTATTTACCGTAAATCAGTTCATTCTATTGAAGAAATAGAGCTTTTGCAAATTGACCTTAATAATTAAGTTAGGTGGTGCGATGCGAACTAGGTATATGTCCCTAAATTTAAATAAGTGCAAATGTATGTTTTTCTCCAAAAAATCTTTCCAATCCTTTGCCTATATGATACATAATCATAGTGTTGAACAAGTTACTGACTTCATTGAACTAGGTGTCACAATGGACCCTAAGCTGGATTTTAGAAATCATATAAATGCTTGTGCTAATAAGGCAAACGGCATTTTAGCTTTCATTAAATGTTGAGCTAATTAAATTAAATAAATTAGTCTTTATATCACTTGTTAGGCCCATTTTGGAATATGGCTCAGTTGTATGGAGTCCACACTATCAATTGTGTAGTGATAAATTGGATCTGTACAAAAGCAATCCTTACAATTCGCGTTAAGAAATTTTAACTGGGAAACGAATATGAACCTTCTTACAAAAGTCGTTTACGGCTCATTAATCTGCCTATGCTCCACAGTCGTAGAAAAATGCTTGGAGTTTTATTTTTAACTAAATTGATAAGAGGTGCTATCAATAGCCCATATCTACTTAGCAAGCTTAACTTCAGCATCCCTTTAAGATCGTCTAGACACTTTAGGCACCTTTCATTGTGCTCATGCAGAACAAATTTTGAAATGCACGACCCTTTCACATTTTTGTGTAACGGTTTTAATACAAACCTACTTGCTGAGTGCTTTTAATAGTTAAGTAAATTCCTTCTCCTTTTTCCCAAGTACACGTAATTTTATAGCAGCTGATGAACAAGTCTATAGCTGTTTAGTGTAAGAGGCAAGTGTAACTGCGGCGTTCCGCGACCGGTTTCGGGTTCAGGGCAGTTCGGTTACTCCAATATAAACTTTAGTATGGTACACTTAATACTGTAATTAGATGTACGATTCCAAACTATGTATATAAATTCTTTGAAGCCTTAGAAAAAGTTATACTACTCTGCAAGAACGGGCTGACCCTGGAAAAATTGGTGAACCATGCGGTCCATTGGAGTAATAAAATAGATACTCCCTGTCGTTAACTTTTGGATCAACTTGCGTCTCGCTACCGCCCTGTTGGTATGTGAGTTTTGAAAGAGAATTGAATTCGAAACTAGAAATTATGTCCGAATGCCATTTTTCGTATATACTCCATAATATAACCAACTGTAGGTACTCCATGGAGTTATTTTTGGATTAATTTCAAAACTAATTTCATGTGCATATGTACTCCAGGGATTACTCGGATATTATGCAGAGATGGAGTATATGGTCCAGCACTCGGACAATGCTAATTGAACCACATTTTTTGAATGGATTGTGGTTAGTTTTGGATTTCTAAATTGTCCGCGGGGAGTATACATATATTGTATTTCACGCGTGTATAGAATAGTCGAGGTGTTTGCAGGGTACAGTCACACGATTTTGAGCAACACTTACACATAAGCAAGGTTTTGATTATTTTTCTCCCCTGAGTACATTCAACTTGATAGAGATGCAGATTATCGGATTATCCGTTTTATTTCATGCTCTCATTCTCGAGTAGAATGCCATTTTTATTGTTTTCTCGTACTTCGTGAGAAGTTTTGGCATAAATCAAACTAATGTGAAAGATAAATTGCACGGTTATTGAATATACAAAAATATAATTTAATTAAACAAGCATATACAAAACAATTGCTCAATTTCAAAATATAATACATACATAGAAGTGTGAAATATGGATAATGATCTCAAGTAGACCCAAACTGTGGAAATAATAAATTGTCGATTAATTTACTATTTCATCTTTACTGGTTATTTTAAATTTCTTTATTTAAAGAAAATCTATCCGCCCAAGGTGAAAATAATATCGAACAATACATCCCATATTGTTCGGAAAACTCTAATGGAGCAGGTTGATCTATGCAAAAATATTGGAATAAATAATGAATCTTAAAAATGCAGGTGGGAATGTATGATTATATGTAGGTATATGCATTTTTAATTTTTATCGAAGCTAATTTATTTTGGCGTCAATGCCGTCGCTATGTAGACAAGAGAAAGAGGAGAGAAGAATGTCACACGTACAGTGGCGAGCCTTAATGGATGAATGTTTGACACTTTTAGACTTATCTGTTCATAAAATCCGTTCTGATGAAGCAATTTCAACCAAACTTTTTTATTTCTTTTATTATTTATTGTGCTAGCAGAAAACATTAACATTAATAGTAAGAAATTAATTGCAACAATTCTATTGCTATAACAATGTACATTACTGCTTTCATCCAATTTTGCACATGAGAAAAAAAATCATATTTATTAAGAAAACTTAATATTTTGCCCACAACCCCTTATTTTTTCGTACACTTATAATGCATTTTGGCATACTTTATACCAGTTTTTCGATTGCACGGCTTGGTATTTCGGCCCACTCAGTCTGAACTCTACCCCAAAGCTCTTCCATATTTTTAGGGGCTCTTTCATAAAGAGCCAATCTTTTTTTAAGAAGTGCCCATACATTTTCGATGGGGTTCAGATCTGGTAGGCACTTTAAAACGTTGATTGGCTAACCAATCTGTCACAATTTTGGCTGTGTGTTTTGGGTCTCCATCTTGCTGAAACATGACCCCGTATTCGGGATATGCGCTAATGTCAACGAATTCAGGTAAATTTTATCTCAAAATACCAAGATATTCTTCTTTTTTCATAATCCCTTAAATTTTCACTAGTGGACCAATATGCCACCAGGTGAAGCAGCCCCAAACCATTAAACCTCCTCCGCCATGCTTCACGGTTTGCTTCTCCTGTTGTTTTTGCAGAGTTTCCCCTTGTCGGTGCCAGAAGTATTGTTTTCCATCGATTGAAAACGATTGATTTTCATTTCATCTGACCATATTATGCGCTTGCAGTCTTCTACGCTCCAATCCTTGACATCCTTACAAAATTTTAACCGCGCTTTCACATTCTTGTCCGATAATGCATGTTTGTTTTGCTTGATAGCTGAGACTAAACCAACCCTTTGAAGGGTTCTGCGCACCGTCCATTGACTAACATCCTTATTTATTTGTGCTGCAGCTAACTTTGGTGTTATGGAATTATTGTGTCTCATTATTCGTTCCATAACTCGAGCATCTCCTGCCGTGAGTACCTACGGCGGCCTCTACCATTCGAAGCGGACATTGTGCCTTTTCTGTGCGCATAAGACCGTACTGTGACATATTTTTAATTTTTTCGCAATTTCCCTTGATGATTGTCCATCTTTTGTCAACTTACAAATACTTAATTCCAGTTCTTCCGATATTTCCCGCATTTTTCAACGTCTGTGGAACTGCGTACGTTTGAGCCACTTAAACTACACTTTAAATGAAATAAAAAAAATTTGGTTGAAATTGCTTCATCGAACGGATTTTATGAATAGATAAGTATAAAAATGTCAAACATTCATCCATTAATGCTCGCCACTGTGTGTATACAATTGTAGACATCATTTTTGAAATTTCGGCCTTACGAAAGTGACGGAAAAATCGTCCTAGGAGCTGCCAGCATGTGACGTCAGCCATTGCTGACATATGTTGGTTCAAATGATCGGAAGCCGTAATTTTCATGCAATTGTATTTCTTTTAGTCGCCACAATTAACTTTACTCCTTCCCCTTTGTATGTTTTCGCATGTTTATTTTATTTAAATTGATTATACCGGCTAGTTAGTCTAAGTCACCGAGGTCATCTAACGGGAGGTCCAGAAAATGAGCTGATTCGACGGGTTCGGACCAGAGGGAGAGGTGAGTTAGGTTCGTCGGCTTAAGGGGGCATGTGAACAGGTGGTTAGTGTCGTGCGGGGACTCATTACACGCAGGATATTCGTTGGATATGTCTCTCTCACGAGAGTCGGTTCTACGCAACGGAGTTGAACCGGATTTTATCCGAACAAGGGCTGTCACTCTTTTGGCGATCTAGCCCCATTTAGGTCAGCAGGTAGCATTAGGACAAGTCCTCCCCAAATTCAAAAGTTCCCGCCACTTCCGGATCTTTTTACCGGAACGACCCTGATGTTTATCCGGGCAACGACTGTTACTATCGCAACATTCCCCCACAAAAACAAAATTTTCCACCTGTCTAACTGATTGTTCCGATATGTATGTATGTCTGTTTTCCGTGTAATAATTCTCAAAACTAGTTTGAAGTTATTTGAGTTCACAACAGAATCGGTAGTTGTCGTTACTGTGCCTAAAATACCTCTTGGATCAGCTAGTTCTGTTTACTATTTATTGATCCAATTTGCACAATCGCACATGCTACCTGTATTTTTTTTATATATATACATGCACATTATCAAATACATATGTACATGTGCACGTTCGTATATACTATAATGCAAATAAGCTAAGTGAATATTCAACTGGGACTACATACATATGTATACATACTTAAATATGTACGTATGCCCATTTCCATTATGCTAAGCTTTGCCAGTTTAAGCACCCGTCCTCCGATGTTGTCGGTATTGATGTGACGTGAAATGAAAAACTATGATGAAAAAATAATGTGATTGAAATAAAAACCGTATAAAGACGGAAAAAACATCACGCTCACATGAGAAAAGAGAGAGCGTGTAAAACTGTGGGCGCCGAAGGTATTGGCTGATTTGCTTGACCAATGAAAAGTTTGTGGAAGGACTCACCCTTAATGCTTAACTGCTAGTCACCCCTTGAGCGTGATAAACCCCAAGATAGTTTGCCTATATGCATGTATATAAACACTCATGCGTACATACATACATATTTATGAACATGTGTACTCGTATATAGCAGTGCAATTGCACCGTTTGATGTACTTCTTAGAAATTTCGAGACTTCGATAGAACAACAATATTTTAAAATTTTTCGCTTTCAGACTGATCAACTAAAGCTGTACCTCCACAAAAATATATTCAGCGAAGAAATTAAGCTTTATAGGCGTTACAGACATTAGAAACCTGCAGCTCCATAAGAAACTTATCAAGCATGACATTTCTTCGCAATGAGAATTTGTAAATTTGTTTATTAAACAAGCAAGTATTTGCTTGTGAACTCGTTACATCTTTCATTATTGCAAGCAAGCAATTTAAGTATTAAATATACATATAAGAATCCGATGTGAATAAAACTTCTAATTAATAGAATTTTAAATAGTTTATTGCGTTTAAGGCTTCCTTCAGATATGTATATATTAGCATGTTATCAAATAGTTCCGCTCACTTCAATGTCTGGATTTTATCTAAAATGTTTATAAGAATTTAAAATAATTATCGATTATATTTTTAGTCCATAAAATAGTCAGAGTGCGAGAGTGAGGGGAATCTCATCTCATTTTTTGGTGAAAAGGGTAAGAGAAGTTGCGAAAAATCAATCGCATTCCAGTTAATTTGATGTTCATTGCAAAACAGCTGCGGCAATACTTCCTTTGTGCACAAATCAAAGAGTGTAAATTTACTTTATATCAGAATTGTACAGTGGTGTAAACAAAAATATGTTGAAAGTTTTAGATCTTCGCATTATTATTTCAGGATTTCTATAACAAAATCAAAATTACTCAAAGTTTCAAGCTTTTTACAAAAATAAAGCTTATCAATGGCACAAAGTGACAAAATTTCAAAACGTTAAATCCATATTTTCAGAAAATGATTAGTATGCACTCTATTTTATATTACTGTAATCATTTTTCAGTAATAATGTAATAAAGAAAATAATTTCAATAAGAAAATTGTAAAACGTCACGACACCCAGTTATTTTCCTTATTTTACTCACAAAAATTATTGGCAACGATGCCTGTTTTAAATAGACCTTTTATTTATGTATATGGGCATTTATACGTATTTACCTCGCTAACTTCTTCATATTATACTAACCAATATCTAGGAAAAAGTTCAAACAAACCGAACCATAAATTATATATTTTGAAACAGATCGGTTCTGGTCCGGTTGTTTATGGTAGATATTTTGCACACACCCTTCGTATTGTAGAAGGGTAATAGGTCCCAGTAGTTCTGATGGTGTCAAGCATTGTCAATCGTTAGACAAATCGCCAAGTGGTGGTAAATGCAACAACCCCC
This sequence comes from Ceratitis rosa, assembly GCA_037013455.1. Classification (NCBI taxonomy): domain Eukaryota; kingdom Metazoa; phylum Arthropoda; class Insecta; order Diptera; family Tephritidae; genus Ceratitis; species Ceratitis rosa. Next base: position 996,345 of record JAWMAG010000036.1, on the reverse strand, counting down.
GGTTAGTTTGTAAGTTGATGCCAAGGAGTCTTATAGTTTTCTCTTTTGTTTATTTTTGAAATAAATTAATAATATAAATATATATATATATTTATATATATATCGCTGAAGCGATTTTCGGCCGAGCTCCTCCTCCGATTTGTGGTTTTGCGTCTTGATGTTTTTCCAACAAATGGAGGGACCTACAGTTTATACTAAGCCGCCTCCGAACGGCTGACGGTTTTTTTTAGGAGGAGCTTTATTTCATGTCCGAAATACATTCGGAGGGATGGACAATCCCTGCCGATTGGCGACCGCAATTAGAAAATTTAATTTAATTTTGTATTTAAATTAATTTTCCATAACTTTTGGATGTTGGTGGCACCGGGATATGAACCCGAGTCTTCCGAATGGCAGGACGCAATGCTAACCACTCGGCTACCGCGGCCGCCATAAATAATAAATATAAATATACAAGTGTATTTACTTTAATAAATAACGATATCGCTAACTCAGTGGCACTAACGAAATAATCAACCACTTTGAACCAGTCAAATCGCTAGGTCAACGTAATGCAACGTCGTACAGCTCGGTACGATGCAATGATCCTCATGTTAAATTCGTTAGGAAAGCTAGTGGATGTTTATTAATGCTTGTGATCAGTACTCACTCCTGAGAGCTAGTGGTGCACCGAGGTGGTCGAACTTCAGGGGCGTATACTGAAGTGTTTATATGCGCGCTTGTATTTCATGTGTAGATGCCAAAAAAATATTGAAATAATAAGCAATATTGAGAAGTTTTGTGAATAGATGAGGATAATATATGAAGTATATTATCTGAAGGCATTATGTAGCGCAACACAAAGAATTTGATTGGTATATAGGTGAATCAGAAACCAACTTGAAGTCGTCCGACATCAGTAAAATAGAGGTTTGTAGGTAACCATGTTGCTCTAAATAATGATATGTAGGGGGGTATCGGCAAATTACATGCCTGGGTTTCGGGCACGCAAGCACAAAAAATTGAGACTAAAAGGTGCAGAAGAAAAGATAGAAGTTCGGTATAATAGAAAACCGAATCTAGAAAGGGAGGGAGGAAAAACCTGCCTGGTCAGGTGTAGTCATATTACCTTCTGCGCGTGATTTACGCATCCATGAGTTCGCGGATTCCTAATTTAGCAGCACTGATTCGTATGTACGTTTCACAGACTTCATTTATTTTCTATCATAATTAATTTACAATACTATTGTATAAAATCGAATTCTTAAAATAACTTAACATACTTAGCATGAAATACAGTTGCTTGGTATCTGAATGTCAGTTATTTGTTTTTGCTGTTCGTCTTTGGAGCGCTCTGCCATAAAGGATCAAAAGCATTCGAAATAAGTCGCGCTTTAGAAATAAACTCCTACATCACTTTGCATAATCAATTGATTGCTAATCTGCACGCTCATTCTTATATTTCAAATATTGAAAATACTAGTTTTTTTTTAAATCTCTAACCTTTAGTGTTATTAACATGTTTAGAGAGAAAATGACAGCTTTAACGTTATAATTAAGATGTTAATATCATGTTTTATTTTATGCTTTTAGAATTAAGTTTAAGTTCAACCATTGTAAAATAACTTATGGTTGTGTGTTTGAACAAATAAATAAATAAATAAATAAAAAGTCATATTAAGGAAATTTAAAAAGGTAAGCTTAAATTTCAGATTTTACTAAAAAAAGAAAACTCGCCTTGTTTCATTAAATTCATCTTTAAAAACAAGCTAATCGAGCTCTAGGTATATACATATATTTTATTGACACTTTGTAGCCGCTGAAGCGATTTTCGGTCGAGCTCCTCCTCCAATTTGTGGTTTTGAGTCTTGATATTTTTTCCAACAAATAGAGAGACCTACAGTTTATATTAAGCCGCCTCCGAACGGCTGATGGGTTTTTTACGAGGAGCCTTTTTATTTCATGACCGAAATACACTCGAAGGGGTTGACAATCCCTGCCGAAGGGCGACCGCAATTAGAAAATTTAACCTAATATTTTATTTTTTTTTTTTAATTATTTTTCTATAAATTTTTGGATGTTAGTACGACACCGGAATATGAACCCGCGCCTTCCGAACGGCAGTACGCAATGCTAACCACTCGGCTAATATATATACGAATTTGCACAATTTTTCATTTCCTTCCTGTTTTTTCGTTACTTATCTTTGAATAACTTTAATATTTGCTACTTCTTCGTCACATACAAACGTATGTACGAGTATGTGAGTATGTCCCAACAAGCATAAAAAATTCAGGAGAATAAAAAAAAGAATTCTCGCGAAGCTATTAAACAAATATAAAAATGTATTTAAGTGTTTAAGTGTATAAAAAATATTCTCAGCACTTACCTTGTTGTCCCACGTTGATGGTACCAACCATTTGAGACGCTGGAAGGCCTAAAAAATGAGAACTAAAATATACACACATAACATACTTACGTGTATGTACATACAATATGTACATACGTGTACGTTAGCAAGTCCGACTGTCTGCGCCTTGCACTAAATTCAGTATTCACTCGTGTTTGGGCGCAGCGAGTGGATCTTGTTTTAATTTAATAAATCGCCTAAATAAATGGCGAAACTAAATTAAATGCAATGGGAAATAATGCTTCAAATGTATATTATAAAATAATTAAATATGAGAATGATGAAGTTTTAAAGAAAATTATCAAAATTTACGTACAACAAATTAAATAGTGAGAACAGGGGTGTTTCATGCAAAGCGAAAAAGTAAGGCAAAACTATGTGTGATGGGCAAAAAAAAGGAAAAGAGGATAGACAAACAACAAATATCGAATGAATCGCAGGTAAGGAAGAAAAATGTCGATTGCAGATTGGAAGAAATTAGTATGAAATAACTTTTATAAAAAAATTGTAGAAGGTGAATTATACTTTAGAGATAATAGAAATTAAAAATTAAAAAAACTTCAAACTTAAAATAGAAAACTTCAATAGAGGGAGTGATGATAAAATTTAGATAATAATAAAATAACAAAACTAATAAAATTCAGTCAGATCTATCAATATATACAAACATTGACAAAAGTATTTTGACAACGCAATGCCAGATAAAAAACCGCTTCTAATTTTAAACTGAGAGGAGTAACGGTAACCAATTTAATTTTAGGAAAGAGACAACAACAAAGGCATTAAAAGAGCAAAAGCTTGCATTTCTGGCGGTACATATTGATTTTCTTTGATTTTTTGGCTGGACAAAAGTATTTTGACAACTCAAAGTGTCTTAAAAAAATTGTAGACAAAGTAAAATTGGTGATGCTTACAAACTTATTAATAAAAAACAAACCCTCCTTTGACATCAATGACCTTTTGCAAGCGTCCAGGAATAGATTTTACCAAGTTTTGTAATGTTTCCAATGAGATATCCTGCCAAAGTCCTTGAACCTCAGTAATAGTCTCTTCTCGCGTTCTTAACAGATCTGAGCTGCGTTTTCTTTTTATATAAGCCCACATGCTCTCGACATCTCTCAAAACGCAGTAATCATTTTGGCCTTGTGGCATGGAGCGTTGTCCTGCTGCAGTACAAATGATTGTCCAATGAGCCGGTCACCAGAACTAAATGCGTGGTTATTTAAGACACGTAAATATTTGTCCTTGTTCATTGTTCCATTAATTGGTATCAAATCCCTCAAGCCATTGAAGCACACGCAATCCGAGGACATTACCGCTCCTCCACCATACCCGTTCGCACACCGGCCTAATTTTTTTACGAGCATTCTTTGGCAACCTGTAGTAAACTTTTTTCTTAGATCCGTGGTATTAGAAAGAGCTTTCATATGTCCATAACACTTGTTCCCAAAACGATTGAGCCTTGTTTAAATAGGACTTGGCAAACGTCAACCGTTTCAACTGGTTTTTTGCTCAAATGGCTGGTTTTAGACGAGCTACATAAGTATGAAAATCACATTCTTTTAGTCGTATTTCTACAGTTTTTCGACTAACTGATATTTCATGATGCTCTTTAAGCTTAATCGACACTGCTTTAGGTGTAATCAGAACATTTTCTTTAAATTTTCTTAATATTATGCGGTCTTCGATAGGCGTTGTTTTGCGTGGTCTTCCCGATCTGGCCATATTTTTAAGGGAATCATTCTTTTTTTTTTGATAATAAATTGTTTGTCTTGGTACCTTGTATAATTTGGTAAGGTATTCTTCAGAAATACCTGCATTATACTAAGTGACCATTTCACTTCTTATAACGTAACTAAGTTCGTGTGTTTTACACATATTTTACAAAACCTGATATAACTTAAGAAACCAAAGCACGTGTTTTGCACCGCAAGCGAATCAATGAAAATGAATATGAAAGGCAATGTCAAAATACTTTTGTCCAGCCAAAAAATCAAAGACTAGCGTACAAATAATAATAGAAAATAATCATGTTCCGTTATCAATGCAAACTTTTGCTCTCTTAATGCCTTTGTTGTTGTCTCTCTCCTAAAATTAAATTGGTTACCGTTACTTCATTCAGTTAATATATACGAATGTATTATAATAGAGAAACTTCCCATATATGTTTATAAATGAAATTAAAATTAAAATTGCAGTAATAAGTATATACATTCAACACAACTCGTATTCATACACCCCAGTATTTTTAATTAAATTGTAATTTCTCCACTAAAACGTAAGATTAAAACACGAATTCGAACACAAAGTGAATTCAATTCACGAAATTAAATTAAATTTTGTTTAAAAATATTTCAAGAAAAACTATAAATATTAAGCCAAAGTATAATCAACCAACAGAAAATTCATACTCATACACCCTTAAATATTAGCAAAAAATAAACACCAACAATTAAAAGAGTTAATATTAGTATTTAGTTGTATAACCTCTTGTTTAATAACTGCTTATAATCGCCGTTGCATAGATTTAACTAACTTTTTTGTGAGTTTTGGTGATATGTTTTTCCATTCCTTTTGCAATGCATACTTCAATTATTTCTCGTTCCTAAAATTGTAGTTTTTCAACGATTTTTCTTAACGATAGACCATAAATTCTCTATGGGGTTTATATCTGGGTGGCGTTTTTAAGTTAAATGGACAGTTGAACAAGATCCAAAGGCGAGTATCCAACACTGTATGTTTAGGGTCATTGTCTTGTTGAAATAGATAACGACCCCCCCCTTCACACTATCAACTTAAGACTCACTTCTAAAGTAAAGTTTTCTAAAGCTAAGGATATATAAAGAGGCACAAAATGAAATTAAAACTAATAACATGGGAGCGGTTCCCAACAACAATAATATATAACTCGCTCCTCCTTAAAATTCGAGTCTCATCGAATTATTTAAATGTATGTACAGATTTTATAATGTTTATTTTTCCAAGATTTAGCAATAAAATTAACGTATAAACATATTTCTAGAATCTTAAATTAATAGATATTTTGCGCATAATTAACCTTTTATTATTGTAATTTCTATGCAGTATATGATATTTACATTTACATGTTAATTATTATTATTATTTTGCTTTTCTTATAAAAAATTTGTTTTTTTTTGTTGTTTTATACATGTATAGATTTCAGTGGTCTTCGAAACTGGGCAACTTTGTTAGGATTACTATGATGATATCTATTAAAACGTTTAGCTGTTTTTTGTCTAACTGCAGTAGGATTTTTTTTGTATAAATTTGGGTTGGTTAATTCTATAGATATATTTTCTCTGGTTGAATTCGCCTTGCAAATAGCTTTTTGTTTATTTGATTCGGCTCTATGTTTTATTTCATCATAATTTGTATCTAAATTATTTATAAAATCAACTGGTTTTAAATTTGTTGTGCTATGTATTGAATTATTATAAAAAATGATGGCTTTCAAAACAAGTTCCTCTTTGTTTTCGATTTTATCCGAGTTTTTTAAAATTCGAATATGCTCTAGCAGTGTAAAGTGTGTAATCGCTCAATATCAGAATTACCCGTATGAGTGTCGTAAAATGCGTATCAATGTTATTTTTTTGACAATATAATTTTATTAAAGCGTTATTAAATTCATTGTCCATTATTAATTTACAAGGTTTACCCAAATGTGCGATTCTTTCTTCTAATTTCAATTTAACAGTAACCATATTTTTATCACTTAACTTATGAGTTTAGTAAATTTATCTATTGTAGTAAGAAAATATGTTTTGTGAATGTGAAATATATATAATGTACCATTTCCTTTGGCCTCCCGGGCGTATAAGTGTTTTGAAATTTTTTTCTTATAGGGTTTCTGTCGTACTAATTTTCGATACGTATTCTACAGTTATTGCAGTATTTATTTATGTACTTGAATAATTTTGGATTAAAATATAAGTCTTTTAATTGGTTATAATTTTCATGAATACCCCTATGATTTCCTTTTACATGATTATCCTCAATAATATTCAACAGGCATTCCTCAGACTCTATATCATCGGCTTTTTGTGTACACTTAATAAACTTTATATTTTCATTGCCTGAAAACAGTTCAAATAGTGCCTTTCTTTATTTACCTTCTAAATAAATCGTTCAAATAATGTGAACAATTTATATCACTTTCTGTCACATAAATAATTTTGTATTTCTTAAAAAGTAAATCAGTTTCCTTGCTTTTATTTTTTACTATCCTTATTTGTACTCTATATTTATTTAATATCCTGTCCGAGATATGAAATTTATTACGTCCCTTGCTCTGAATATTTTTTATCGAATTTTGGTAAACTAGAACTCGACTTAAATAGTCGACTCACTCTATTCTCTTTCCCCTTAAGAAATTCGATATCAAATTGAAACTCATCTAATAGTATCTTCCATCGAATTATCCTAGAGTTAGGGTCTTTCATTGAGTACAACCATTTCAACGGTTGATGGTCAGTTTGTACCAAAAATTTTCTACCATAAAGGTATGGACGAAAGTATTTAATTGACCATACTATAGCCAGCAATTCTTTTTCCAGTGTTGAGTAATTTTTTTCATGTCCATTAAGGGTTCAACTAGCATAACACACTGGTTTACCCTCTTGACTCAAAACAACTCCTATGGCTACATTGCTGGTATCAGTAGTTAAAATAAATTTCTTTTTTAAATCTGGATAATTAAGTAAAGGTGTGTTTGTTAAAATACCTTTTAATTTTTGAAATGATCCTATATAAAGGTGATCATTTAGATTTATTTTTGAATCTTTTTTTAAGTACTTAAAAATAGGACTTGCAATTAGGGAATAATTTCCTATAAATTTTCGGTAATAAAATGATTTTATATCTTTCACTGTTTTTGGTAGCTGTATATTTTGTATAATACTAACTTTATCTGGGTTTGGCTTTATTCCTTTATTAGTGATGATATGACCTAAGAAATGGATTTCCTTCGATAAGAATTTACACCTATCTATTTGGACTTTCAAATTATAACTATCAAGTCTAGTGAATATTTTTTTGCAAACTTTCCATGAGCTCAGTAAGAGAAGTTGAAAAACTAAAATATCATCCATATAAAGGGTGGTTAAATTGTAAGGGCCGATGTTGAATGTGAACCACACCTAAACGCCAAGTTTTTTTCCGAATTTAATTTGACATTTCTCTATTTCAGACTTACTCAATTTGAACCATGGAGAGATACACAATCCAACAACGTTTTAAAGTTATCCAGACTTATTATGAAAATTTTCGAAGAAAATCATCTTCAGTGATGAGGCACATTTTCACCTCAGTGGATTCGTCAATAAACAGAATTGACGCATTTGGGCGAATGAGAATCCAAGAGTGATTGTCGAAAAACCAATGCACCCACAAAGAGTGACTGTTTGGTGCGGTTTATGGGCTGGCGGCATCATCGGGCCGTATTTTTTCCAAAATGAGGCCGGTCAGGCAGTTACTGTGAATGCTGTTCGCTATCGTGAGATGATAACGAATTTTTTATGGCCACAATTGGAAGATATGGATGTGAACGATATGTGGTTTCAGCAGGACGGTGCCACTTGCCACACAGCTAACGAAACAATGGCTCTTTTGCGCAACAAATTCAATGGCCGTGTTATCTCACGTAATGGCGATGTCAATTGGCCCCCAAGATCATGTGATTTGACACCGTTGGACTTTTTTCTCTGGGGTTATTTGAAAGAAAAGGTGTACGTCGATAAGCCAGCAACAATTCAAGAGCTAAAGGATGAGATAATTCGGCACATTAACGGCATAGAAACTCCATTATGCCTCAGCGTCATCAATAATTTGGACCATCGTATGGAGGTGTGCCGCCGAGGTCGCGGCGCTCATTTGGCCGATATTTTGTTACATACATAATTGAGTAATACCAATATATCATAATAAAATAAAATTTCAATAATTTCCTAAATAGTTTGTGTTTTATTCAAAATCAACATCGGCCCTTGAAAATTTAACCACCCTTTAGATGATACAAACATTGTTAATAAAATCGGACAATATGGTACATGATTCATCATCCTCTGAAATGTGGATGGAGCGTTTTTTAACCCAAACGGCATTCTAATATATTCCAAATGTCCTTGCGAAGTAGAAAATGCAGTCTTTTCAATATCCTTTTCATCCATTAAAATTTGGTGAAAACCTTTTGCAAGGTTTATTGATGAAAAGTACTGCGCTCTACCCAACTTGTCGAATAATCACTCAATATTCGGAAATGGGAACTTATCATCTACAGTGATATCATTTAACTTTCTAAAATCGATGATTAAACGCCATTTTTGCTCGCGAGGATTAGTGGACTTTTTTTTAACAATCCACAAGAGAGAGTTATACGGTGACTTACTATGTCTGATTATGTTTTACCTAAGCATTTCGTTGATTTGACGATTTATTTCACTTTGATTTGAGGGTGCCTGTAATTTGTGCAGTATATGGGCTTGTCAGATGTAGTAATTAATTTGTGTTTTACACAATCGATAGTTGTCAATTGTTGGCCTTCAATATAAAATGTTCGTTTATTTTTATAAAAGAATTTTTTCAAGATTTAGTTTTCCTCTTATTTTTTCCTTATTGTTGTATTGATAATCATAATTGCGAAAACTGTTGCCGCTTCGATTACTTGAATTTTGGGAACTTCTATTAGAACTTTTATTTCCAGTAAAGAAATTATTTCTATTTTGAAATTTATTCATTACAAAATTATTATTATTAAATGATTTACTATCATTTGGAAATTGACAATTATTTAGAATATTATTATTACTTGGGAAATTATGCGCTTGTCTTTTAGTCACTAACATTATGTCATTTAATATATTATTTTCTATATAAAATGTATATGCAGTATTTATGGAGTTTATATGACTTAATATGAAGAGGCAACAAAAACTTAATATGAAGAGGCAAAAAATTTGCATAAATATCAAATATCATCTTTTCATTATTATCTGGAGTATACAGCATATTAGGTTCTAAAGTATATTTAATATTCATTTGGTTTAATATTTCTCTTAACTTATTGTGTAAATCTTCTATGTTCTTAGCTTCAATGTTCATTGCATTACATCTTAAATTGAAATAAGTTCTCTTCACGCCAAACTCTTCCTTAAGTTTATTCAATAACTCCTCAAAACTTGGGTTGACTAACGTTTCTACTGCTCTTAATGCTTTGCCTTGGATTCTATTGCTTAATACGAGTTGCAGCGTAACTTGATGTTCAACAGGGGTCAACAGCAGCACAGCAGTAATGTCTCTTAAATAATTGCTTAAACTATACTCACTAGTTCCAGTAAATGGCGGTAAGCTTCGGGCTAGTGTTAGGGCCATTGCAGTGCTGTTGTAAGAGTGTAATTTATGCTCGCAAAAGAAATATATGAGTCTAAATAGCTTATGTTTGCTTTACAATTGCCCAATAATTTTTGTAGTTAGTGAGAGTTCAATTTTAGTTGATCATTTTGTTTTGTTTTGCACTACTGAACTGATAAAGCTGAGAATGGTAAGAGAAATTGATCAAGTTGTTGTTTAATTGGGCTGAATTTTTGATTCTCTTTTTTTATTATGGTTCCACAATGTTGGTGCCTATTCCATATGTTCCTTAAAAGTCATATGAAAGATATTTATTTCTCAATAAATTTAGTTCTCAGGGAGAAGTTTAGTAACAAACGGTTTAAAACAGTTATTTCATTTTCAGCAGAAAGCTTTCTTTATACATACAAGTATATATGGTGCATGTATATATTTTTTTTTCACGAACAACAAAGCAACGAAAGAAAATTCGTGCTTAATGTTAATATTAGTTTTCGCCAAATTCCTAATAGAATTACTAATTTCTTTAATAGGAGCTTATGTATGTACACATAGGTATAAAGTATAAAATATTCACATATTTAGATTTCCTTTCCTGAACGAAAAGTATTTCCAGAACACGCGAATGGTTCGTTCACTGGATACGATATAATTACTGTGCGTATCTTTACTTGACCTTCACACTTTCAACTTAAGACTGACTTCTAAAGTAAAGTTTTCTTAATCTAAAGCTAAGAATATGTAAAGAGGTACAAAATGAAATTAAAACTAATAATATGAGAGAGGTTCACAACAGCAATAATATATAACTCACACACATATAGGGAAAGGGAAAATGTTGTGGAGAGGTGGAAATATTAGAGCACCCTGCAAAAAAGGAAAATCTGAGATTTAAGTGGTATAAATAAGTACATATGTATATGGTCCTTACCTAAATGCGCACACCTCTTGATCGGTTTGTGTATCAAACTTAGTGTAAGAAACACCTGAAGTGGAACTTGGACACAAAAAACCTGATAAGTATACATTTTTATATATTTACTATTTAATGATTACCACTTGGGGGTTTTACCTTCCATATATATAAAGAGGACGGTTTTGATTTTCTTTCAAAAACGTTATAATGTTAAGAAATTTTATTGGACGACTTCAAATTAACATATGTATTTGTGTACAACTTTGCTTCCGCCGTTTTCCGATAGGTGGCTGTACCCGCTGAGGCCGGTTGAAATATATAGACGATAATGCCTTTAAAGTGAGTGTGGACAGCGGCTAACGAATTGTCATCGCATTTCAGTGACAGTTGTTCTTGTTTTCGTATTATTCACGATCGAAAATGTCCCTTTATGTGCCCAATTCTCGCCATTTGCGGGAAGTTTTACTTTTCTGTTACAATTCGAAAAGAAATGCAGCTGAAGCGCATCGAATGCTCTCAGAAACTTACGGTGATGCTGCTCTGAGTGAAAGAACGTGTCGGGAGTGGTTTCAACGTTTTAAAAATGGTGATTTCGATGTCGCAGACAAACATGGTGGTGGAAGAGAAAAAACCTTCAAAGATGAACAACTAGAAGCATTGCTTGATGAAGATTCGTGCCAAACCCAAGAACAGCTTACCGAATCGTTGGGAGTGAGTCAGCAAGCCATTTCAAAATGTCTCAAGGCCCTGGGCTTTTAATTTTGGAAAAAAAACGGCGAAAGCAAAGTTGTACACCTAATATGTATTCAAGGACTATTTCTAAAGTCGGTATGCATATGCACATTTCTTTCCAGATATGTTCATATATGTGGATAATGTGGTAATTTTTTTTTTTTATAAATTCTTTGGACAATGTATTAATGGTTTTAGCGACCTTTCATTTATTTTAAATTGAAAACATTTGCCGGCTTGAGGTCAGAATAAATAAAAACAATTTAAGCATTGTTTCCTCCCGTTATATTTCGATTACACATCGGTAACCGTCTTCAGCGGGCACTAATTAACAATATAAACAAAGTTAATAAATTATATTATTTAATCAATTTTACATAGACATACATACACGTATATATATATAATTGGCACTTTGTAACCGCTGAAGCGATTTTCGGCCGAGCTCCTCCTCCAATTTCTGGTTTTGCGTCTAGACGTTTTTCCAACAGTTCATACTAAGCCGCCTCCGAACGGCTGATGGTTTTTTTGCGAGGAGCCTTTTATTTCATGCCCGAAATACACTCGGAGAGGTAGACATTCCCTGCCGAGAGGCGACCGCAATTAGAAAATTTAACTTAATTTTTTTTTTACTTAAATTAATTTTCCATAACTTTTGGATATTGCTGGCACTGGGATATGAACCCGAGCCTTCCGAATGTCAGTACGCAATGCTAACCACTCGGCTATCGCGGCCGCCATAATAGACATTCATACGTTTATTATTATACGTCCTTACCGCGTGACGAAGAGTTTTGTAATCTTTTGTTAGCAAGTGTCTGTACAAGCGTGCGCAATTTTCTGTGTCCGTTTTGAAGTTTAGTCTTATGTTTGTTGGAGTGTTTATAATGTGAAGCATTTCTAATGTGTACCGCTTGCTGTAGTGTTGTTCTTGTTGAGGAATTTTTACATCGTTAAAGTTGGGAGAGTCGCCGCTGGCTGCACAGTGGGATAAAAGTGCTGTTTTTTGTGTACTCGTTTGACGTCGTATTTTGTAGTCGGATTTATGTTGTGCTATTCTTGTTTTTAGTTTTAATTTGGTTGATCCTACGTATATATTTCCACATTTTCCATTGCATGTGATTTCACAGATTACATTGCTGTCAATTGTCTGTCTCCGCGGTCGACACGAGTGGTACTGCTCTTTGTGGAGCCGCCGTTGTATTGTCTGAAAGAAAAGACATGAAAAAACAGACAATAGCGAGTTAGCGCTGCGAAAATAGTGTGTGTGAAAGATGGATGGTTTTTTTCAGTGATGTGCCTCGAACGGATGTTGCCTAGATGTTGTTACAAGAGGGCGTGTTATGATTCCGATTTGGGTGCGGAGATCGACTACACAGATGTGGTTGTCCGACCCTCGATGCACCTTTTCTATGCGTCCGCTTGTACCTCTTTCGGAGTTCTTTGTGGTTCTCCTCTTTCCAATGGCGATTGAATTGATGATGTAATGCTTTGACTTTTTCCCCCCAGATTTGTTAGCGAAGTAAGTTAAGTTAAATTTTCTAATTGTGGTCGCCTCTCGGCAGGGAATGTCTACCCCTCCGAGTGTATTTCGGGCATGAAATAAAAGGCTCCTCGCAAAAAACCATCAGCCTTTCGGAGGCGGCTTAGTACGAACTGTAGGACCCTCCATTTGTTTGAAAAACGTCAAGACGCAAAACCACAAATTGGTGGAGGAGCTCGGCTGAAAATCGCTTCAGCGGTTACAATGTGCCAATTATATATATAAGTGCTGTGAAATCAGCCGGGTCCTGGAAAAAGGATGAAAAAGGCCTAGAATTGAGTACGGCCTCAATTCGGATTAAGAGTGTGGTGAACTCTTGTAAATTTGTAGGATGCAGCAACTTTTTTGAAATGTGTTTTGAAGCTTTTCATTACGGACTTGATGGTATAAATTGCCATTCGATACCTTGATGTCTGCGGAACATTCGTTAGGGAATGCGCTCAGTAGCTCTCTTTGCTCCAATGAACGTTTCTCCATTGTCGATCATCATCTTAGAGGGACATGCTGGCCTGCCAACGAAACGGGCGAATGCTGCTCTAAATACTTCAGTGGTGAGATCGGAGCATACATGTAATTCGAAACAGACGAAAACGGTAACATACCATACACGTAGATCTCAATACTGAAGCTTTTTACATAAACGGTCCTGCCAAGCCCACTCCATCGAGGATTTTCGATGTCGGATATGGTTGACAAGTTTTCAACGAATTGTTGCCATTTTATGAAGTGGGCTTAGCGCATTCGTCCTAATCAATGCCATCGAGCCATAGTTCTTGAATAAGAATCTTTGGTCGGATCATTATTGGCGATAGCCATCCTGCTGGGTCAAAAAGTTTTGCAACCGAAGAGAGAACTTGGCGTTTTGTTGCAGCGTCGTTTATTGGGATTGGCTGGATGGTGTAGGAAAATCTATCTGTCAGTCGGTATCGGTATCTATCGAGGAGATCTTCCCTCGGAAATTTCTTCAATATGGCTGCTTTGTTTGCCGTTAATTTTTTTAGAATGAAGCCATCTGATTTTAAAGCTTTGACCACTTGATGCATGATCAATATCATGGCTTCCGGATAGAACATCATCAACGTATGTGTGTCTCTTTAGTATTGGTGCCGACAATGGAAATTCTGCTTTTGTATCTTCTGCTAATTGGTTCAGCGTGCGGATAGCCAGATATGACGCATAGTTAATGCCGAATGTCACTGTTTTAAGGTTGTAATCAGATGGCACCTGCTTTACCCTCCATTCTATGCCGTAGATGGTATAATTCTTGGGCACGAGAGAGTTTTGGGTGGTTTATGTACACGGCTGTGAACATGTCATTATTACAGAATACAGATAGCTTTTATGGGGGTTTATTAAGTTAGTTATTATAATGATAATTTATTATTATTTATACCTCTAATTGGAGCGTACCATGAGCATATATGCTGTGACCCGAAAGATGAGGAACTATACCTGATCATGTTGAAGTCAGGGGAAACCCTGATGGAAGGCCGAAACATTTCTGACGTGTAAATCGAATGTCAGAATTGAGTTTAGGGGCGAAAGACCAATCGAACCATCTGGTAGCTGGTTCCCTCCGAAGTTTCCCTCAGGATAGCTGGTGCATTTTAATATTATGTAAAATAATCTTATCTGGTAAAGCGAATGATTAGGGGCTTTAGGGTCGAAACGACCTTAACCTATTCTGAAACTTTAAATGGGTTAGAACCTCACCTTTCTTGACATGAAGGTTGAGGTTATGATATAATGTGTTCAGTGGGCCACTTTTGGTAAGCAGAACTGGCGCTGGGGGATTAACCAAACGTAATGTTACGGTGCCCAAATTAACAACTCATGCAGATACCATGAAAGGCACTGGTTGCATAATACAGCAGGACGGTGAACATGGAAGTCGTAATCCGTTAAGGTCAAATGTTGTAAATCGAAAAGCATGAATCACGAAAATTTAAAAGTATTTCTACTTCAAAGTGCTATTGATGACAATTTACCAGATTTTTTGGGTTGCCAAATAGATTTATTTCAGCCATCTGCACTAGCTAAACAGTTTTTCAAACAACGGAATTCAAAGGAAGGAACCAAAAACTTCACGAAGAAACTCTGCCACGGTATGTAGATAACCAGTTTGCGGAGCATTTCAGAATGAATAGAACAACATTTATAGTAAGCCATAATAGTGCAAACGTAAACATGCATAAAATAAAATTACTTAATAATTTCACAATCAGTTGTTAATGTGGTCGTTTCAACATTTGAAGTAGCAGTACGTTCATCAAAATGAATCGCTCAGTAAAAGCGCCCACTCAACATGTTTACTGAGCACTCAGTTCGCTGAACGCACCCAAGGCGGACAAAGCATAAAAAGGAGAGCTGAAAACTTAGTATAGATCAAAGAGAGGATCAGTTTTTTTATTACTATACTTTTTTTAAGCTGCGCTTTGTAATGTCGAAAATTTATATTTTGGTGAATTTCTTCTCGCTTATATGCACATATGTGTATGCAAATTAGTTTGCTATTCGTTTTTGGTTGCGGTGCAACTTAAGGTCAATGAACTAGATAGAACGGCTACCAATGCACTGAACTGAAAGTATCAACCTTTTGTTCTTACAATAGGGATATTTTTGCACCGTATTTAAAGTAGACAAAGTAAAACTGCAATTAGTTATTTGTGTAACGTTTTTTACATATGTACATAATACGTAATGTTTATGTAATTCTAATCTATGGAATTTTCTAATTTATTTACTTTTTTTTTGTATATTTAACAGCAAAGGAAATTGACCTCTTTCCGCTTGATTTAGCGGATTTAAAGAATTTTCGGATATTTTGGCGGGAATGAAAAGTCCCCTTTTAGAAACAGGTTCCTTAATTGCAGTTTTATTGGAAGTATATATGTACAGATATGAATATATTAGATAAAGTAAAAGGTTCGTTCGGTTTTTATCTAAGAGACGGCGTATTGTCCATAGTACTAGTGTTACGAGTTGCATCATGTCATACTATACGGCGCTGAAAACGTGTTTATTCGCGCTAAAAGCTTGTCTTTGACAGTTTTTCGATTGATTGTCTCAGTACGTTGTGAGCGCTCGTCAAAGATGGACAGCAGCAAAGAGATAATTCGCTATATTTTACAATTTTTCTTCGATCAAGGCGAAAAAGCAGCCAAAGCGGCTGAAAAAATTAATTTAGTTTATGGGTCCGATACTGTAAACGAACGTGTAGCACGAAAGTGGTTTGCTTGGTTCCGTTCCGGTAATTTCGATGTCAAAGATGCACCACGCGTCGGGAGGCCTGTCGTCGAAAATTGCGATAAAATCAGGGAAACAGACCGTCACGTGAGCACTTATTTAATTGCTGAAGAACCTTTGCATAACCTTGGATTAAAAAATAAGCTCGATGTTTGGGTGCCACACGAACTAACGCAAAACAACATTATGGACCGAATTTCCATCTGCGAATCGCTGCTGAATCGCAACAAAATCGACCCATTTCTGAAGCGTTTGGTGACTGGCGATGAAAAGTGGATCACTTACGACAACGTCAAGCGAAATCGGTCGTGGTCGAAACGCGATGAGCCGGCGGAAACGATGGCCAAGCCAGGATTGACACCCAGGAAGGTTAGTGATTACCATCTCTTCCTGTCCATGGCGAACGCGCTTAATGGTAAGCAGTTGGCCTCAAGAGAGGCCTGTGAAAATTGGCTCTCCGAGTATTTTGCCAATAGGGACGCAGCCTTCTACGAGAGGGGTATAATGGAGTTGGTATCTCGTTGGCAACAAGTTTCCGAACAAAACGGCGCATATTTGACTTAAATCGGACAAATTTACACAAAGCTATCATATATTGAAAAATCAATAAAAAAAACCGAACGAACTTTTTACTTGACCTAAAATATACGTTCATATATTTTCTTTTTAAAGAAAATTGAAAGTTTTGTCTACTTACTACTTGTTGTCTTTACTTTTACTTTCCTTCTTTTTTTTCTTGCTGCTGTTGCTGGTTGCAGGTCCCCTTTTCTGTTTTTTTTTTTCAATTCTAGTATGTGCGTGCATATGTATGATTTGTTATGTTGTATGTATGTGAGCAGTTACATATAGGTATGTATGTATGCTTTTAACTTTTTTTTTAATTGTATATATGTACATATACTTGTGCATATATTTTCCTTCCTTTGACTTGGTATGTTTGGTGTATCTGTTTATGTTCAATTGTATCTGTTAACCAAAAATATTTTATTTAAATATTCAACATTTTCTTTTTTCAATATTTAAAAAAAACTTTTTTTTTTTGATTATTAGTATGTGCACTTGTATCGACACTGTATTTTTTCAATATTTAAATTTTATTTTTTTAATTTTTAGTTATGTATGTTTGTTGTTGCGTGTGTGGCGAATGTGCACTTTATATGTATGTACCATATGTTAACACTTTATTATTTTTAAAGCGGACTGTATACATTTTTTGTTTTTTTTTTGTTTTTTCGTTTTTGGTGCTGTTCAATTTTGGACCATATTTAATGATTACCACTTGGGGGTTTTACCTTCCATATAAATAAAGCTGGCGGTTTTGGTTTTCTTTCAAAAACGTTATAATGCTAAGGAGTTTTATTGGACGACTTGAAATTAACATATGTATGTATGTATTCAAGGACTATTTCTAAAGTCGGTATGCATATGTACATTTCCCGATATGCTCATATATGTGGATAATGTGGTAATTTTTATTATTTTTATAAATTCATTGAACAATTGTTAGAAAACAACGCAGTTTTAAAATACCTCCGTGCGCAAGCGGTGAAAAGCGTTTTGGTAGTGGTTATTTGTTAAAAATAAATAATAATAGTAACAATAATAACAGAAATATTAATAATAACAGTAATAATAATAATTCAAATAACGAAGGTTATGCATAAATATTAAATATCTATAATGTAGCGAATAAACGAAGAAGGAATAAAGCTAACTTCTTCCATGACGATGAGATTAAAAAAAGGCAAATCGAAATTTGGCGGTGAAAGACCATCCAGATAGGAATAAATAAATATATTGTCTTCGCTTTTATAATTCGTTCCCGAATATTCGAAAACGTAGTTGATGCAGGTTAGTGTAATTCTGTATAGATGAAAGGTTAAATTTCGTTTACAATTCGTAATTGTATATGAATATTAATTAATAAAATAATTATATTTTTTTTCGATTCCCATTATTTTTAACATAAAAAAATTTTTCATGCAAAACCAACATGATATGCTTAAACAGAATAAGTAAATGCATACCTACACGTATATTACGAAAAGAAGAAACTTAGTCAATTACTACATCATTGAACGATTACGTATGCTGCTATATATAGGTCTGTCCTAGGCAACACTAAGTGTTGCCAGGTGCAATCTGACATTTCCATTGGAAAGTTTGACATTTTTTAGCATAACATCACTCAGAACGTTTTGTCATTTAATCGTGAATTGTTTTATTTACAGGGAATTAAAAAACTCATCTCGGCCAAAAATGGAATTAATTCGTGAACATTTTCGTGCGACCATTTTTCACAACTTTCGACGTGGATTATCACGACAAGAGTGCATCGATGAACTAAAATCGTTGTATGGCTATGAAGCACCATCCTATAGCACTGTGAAAAACTGGAACACCGAATTCAATCGTGGCCGACGCTCGCTCAAAGACGACCAGCATATATTCGATATTGCATGAACACCTGGCCGTAAAAAAGGTTTGTTCTCGTTGGATCCCGCACAATTTGACAATCGCTCAAAAAAAGGCTCGTGTGGATTGGTGTAAAGAAATGCTGAAAAAATACGATCGCGGTGCTTCAAAAGACGTTTATAAGATCGTTACAGGTGACGAATCATGGATTTATGCGCATGAGCCCGAAACAAAACAGCAATTGACCGTGTGGGTCTTCCAAGACGAGCCAAATCGAAAAAAAAAACCATTTTCGTTGATAAATATTCATTATTAGGCCAGAAATATATATAGCAACCCACGTATACGATTATTAAGAAATGACTTGTTATGTCGTTTTACATCCATATTTAGGAAATGTGGATCCACTGCCACGGTTTCCATTTTATAATCAGGTTCTTTAGTTTTCTTTTGATATTTTTTCGACATTGGAAATTTCTTTGCCCTTTAATTGGTGTTATGAAATAATTAATGAGTGATGAATGTCAGTTGAAGATGAATCAAGTTTAAGTCTCCGGAACAGCTGATAAAATTTATTTTTTATAATGCAATGACCAAATGTCACGAATACTTTCAAAACTGGAGTGCTTTCGTTCATTCGGACGACATGACCTAGCCAGCGTAGCCGCCGTCTCTTGATTCGCTCAACTATGTCAATGTCGCCATATAACTTCTACAGCTCATCGTTTCATTCCCTCATTTTCTCTCGAAGATTTCTAATGTCGACTCATCAGATGTTGAGATTATTTGTTTGCGAGTGTCTGGAATGCGTTTGTCCCTTACTGTTAGCACTTTTACGTTGATTGTGGTTCACATTTCCAGAATTTGGGACTATTTTGTTTCGACTATTTTGAGAATCTCTGTATGAAAGACCACGGCGTTACGTTGCTATTGTTTAAATTCTAAAGGTGCCTGTTTAATAACATTACCCGTATGATTACTGAAGTTTTTGCCTTACCAACATTCATATCACGGTGCTCTTGATGTTGCTGAGTGGGTCGGAGAATGGCCATATGTAGAAGTTCACGCAAGTGAAGAAAGTTTTTGACTGCCGTTCACCTGGTTCAAGAAACTCATGACTTCCGATTTTAGACCAAGTATCTTCTAGGTACCCAACAAATATCCGTTTGAAGGTGTGATAAAGTGAGAAGGCGAATCCCATGCAGTTGTATGTAGGGTTTGGGACCCTCCACATGAAAACCGAAAATAAGACTACGCCTCGGATGAGCTACCCCGGTTTTGATGACGAGCCCCGTAAATGTTTTAAAGATTACGAGTTTAGGGCATGCACCTGGAATGTCCGGTCCCTTAATTGGGGAGGTGCCGCTGCCCAGCTGGTTGATGTTTACATAAAGTTAAAAGCTGACATCACCGCCGTCCAAGAAATGCGATGGACAGGCCAAGGACGGATAAAGGTGGGTCCTTGTGACATTTGCTACACCGGCTAAATAAATGAGCGCAAATTTGCTATCGGATTCATGATGGGGGGGAGACTCCGTCGCTTCAAGCCCAGATTTTTTAACATTACGGTGATTTGTGCCCCCACCTCGACGGAAGAGAAGGACGATGTAACCAAGGATGCCTTTTACGAGCACCTCAAAATTACTTAAGAGCGCTGCACCCGGCACTATGTCAAAATTATGCTTGGCGACTTCAACGCTAAGGTGGGCAAAGAAGGTTTTTTTGGGACAACAGTCGGAAAGTTCAGCCTCTACGACGAAACATCCCCGAATGGGTTGAGGATGATCGACTTCGCCGGGAGTCGAAATAAGGTTGTCTGTAACAGTACAAGAAATTTCACCAAGCTACTTGGCTGTCTCCAGATCGAAAAACTTTCAACCAGATCGATCATGCTGTGATAGACGGAAGACAAGTATCCAGTGTTTTAAGTGTGCGTACGTTCCGAGGTCTTAATATCGACCACTATCTTGTCGCAGCGAAGATACGCACGCTCTTCTGTGTATCGAAGAGCGTCTTTCAACAAACACAACGGAAGCTCGACATTGAAAAGCTGCAATCACAAAAATCTGCAGAGCGGTTTTCTACTATTCTACACCTGATCTCTGAGAGCACTCATTAGCAACCCGGCATAAAGGATCTGTGGAGAGAAAATAGA
Source organism: Ceratitis rosa (assembly GCA_037013455.1). Classification (NCBI taxonomy): domain Eukaryota; kingdom Metazoa; phylum Arthropoda; class Insecta; order Diptera; family Tephritidae; genus Ceratitis; species Ceratitis rosa. Next base: position 975,584 of record JAWMAG010000036.1, on the reverse strand, counting down.
CTGCCGACCTCGCATACTTGCGATCGACCACAACACGTGCGATGTCGGATAGATACGGAGAGCTGAAGGGGGAAGCAGGACGCATTTGCAGGGAAAAAGAGAAAGACGCCGAAATGCGTCAGTACAATGAGCTTGAGACGCTGGCCGACAAGGGTAATGCTCGAAAATTTTACAAAAAGATACGACGACTTACAGAAGGTTTCAAGACCGGAGCAAACTGTTGTAGGACCCAGGGAGGTGAGCTGGTGATGATTGTGAATATGTGGAGGAAACATTTCTCTAGCCTGCTGAATGACAGTGAAAATGAAACACCCGGAAAAACACCAGGAGATAGTGAACACGAAATACCAATCGAAGACGATGTTTCCATCCCGACGTTTCGTTACCCGACTATGAAGAAGTTCGAATAGCAATCGCCCGCTTAAAAAACAACAAAGAACTGATCAGGTGCATGCATAAGCATTCTTTGCAAAGTATGATCGGATGAAAGATTAGAGTGTAATTTTTCCAATCCACAAAAACGGCGCCAAATACCGTGGGATAAGCCTTCTTAACATTGCATATAAAGCCCTACCAAGCGTGTTATATGAAAGACTTAAGTTCACCGGCAACAAACTGATTGGACCTTATCAGTGTGGCTTTAGACCTGGTGACCAGATATTCACCATGCGCCAAATCTTGGAAAAGACCTATAAAAAGAGGATTGACACACACCTCCTTTTGTCGATTTTAAAGCAGCCTTCTACAGCACGAAAAGGAGATGCCTCTACGCCGCTATGTCTGAATTTCGTATTCCCGTAAAACGTGTACTGCTATGTAAATTGACTCTGAGCAACACTAAAAGCTCCGTCAAAATCGGGGAGGACCTCTCCGAGCCGTTCGATAACAAACGAGGTTTCAGACAAGGTGATTCCTTATCGTGTGACTTTTTTAACCTCTTGCTAGAAAAAATAATACTAGCTGCAGAGCTGAATAGAGAAGGTACAATCTCCTATAAGAGTGTATGGCTGCTGGCGTACGCCGATGATATCGACATTATTGACCTCAAACACCAAAAGATAAAGAAGCGAAGCGAATTGGTCTGGTAGTGAATGAGGGCAAGACGAAATATCTCCTGTTATCACACAAACAGTCATCGCATTCGCGACTTGGCTCCCATGTCGCTGTTGACAGTCATAACTTCGAGGTCGTAGATAATTTCGTTTAGGGACCAGAATTAACACCAATAATAACGTCAATAATAACTCAGAATCACTCTTGCCAACAGGTGCTACTTTGGACTGAGTAGGCAATTGAAGAGTAAAGTCCTCTCTCGGCGACCGAAAACTACACTACGTCCTACCATATGGGGCAGAAGTGTGGACGATGTAAACATCTGAAGTCTTCAACGGCAAATACCACAGATGATGGAACGATGAGCTTTACGAGCTAAGCGATGATATTTACATAGTTCAGCGAATGAAGAGACAGCAGCTCCTCTGGCTAAGTCATGTCGTCCGAATGGATGAAAGCACTCCAGCTTTGAAAGCATTCGATGCAGCACCCGCTGGTGGAAGCAGAGGAGGAGGAAGAACATTCGAACACTTCGAACATTTAAGAGCTTTTTCGATTTTAATTGATCATACTCTTCTCGGATTCCAGCTGCTGAGATTAGGCAAGACTTTGTTTTAAAAGATGTTTTGGGTTCAGATTGGGTGCTTTGAAAAAAATCTTACAACATACGAGATTATTCTGAAAGTTTTAGAAAACTTGGCTTTAAAATGTCGCTAACATTTCTGAATCAACGTGTCACCAGTCTTGGTTTCCAACTTTTTCTACTATCTTTGTTATCCGATGGGCGACAAGGGTTGACCAGGAGCTTGTGTATCCATGCTAGCACAATAGTTGAGTCCGTCCATAAAAAACATATTGTCATTGACTATATTCAGGCTTTCGGTTATTGTCTCGACTTGTTCTGCTTTTAACCGGTGCCACCCTGGTTTTCACTAAAAGCAGATTTACTGAAACGACGTCTTGTTTTTGGACTCGCATATATAGAGTTGCAGCACAGGCCTTTTCAGACGCGTCGCAATGTTGTCGATCTCTAGGTACTCTTTCAGAAAATTCTACCAACGATTCAAAGTACTTTGAGATACTGTTTCATCCCATTCCTTGCCCCCTAACCAAATTTCTTGCATCAGAATTTTTGCATCAATGATGATAGGCGCCAGCCACCCTAGCGGGTCAAAGAGTTTGGCGATAGTTGAAAGTATCGCTCGTTTAGTTGTTGTTTCACATGCTTCGATTGGCTTCGCTGTGAAATAGAAGTAGCCGGAACGTGCGTTCCATCGGATACACAACGCCTTCACTGTGCTTATATCCTCAAACTCTAAGATGTCCTTTTTCAATAAATATTATTTATGGATATCTCTCAATACCGTGTCGCAGTTACCGGTCCTTTTTTTCACTGAAAAGCTTGCTGAATGTAACACTCGAGGGATTTCGTCCAAAAAAAGGAGCACAGTTTAAGCCTAGGATAATAGTCTTCAGCTCGAAAAGATTCATTGGTTTATTTGTGCTATCGTGATAAACTATTTTCTGGAACTTCGTGAGATCATCATGTACCAGGATCTGACGATACACCTTCTCGATGTCTGTGTTGAAGACATACTTGTAAAGCCGCCAGCGCAAAATTAGTGTTATCAGATCTGACTGTAATACTGGTCCCGAGTGAAGCACGTCGTTCAACACTACACGGACCTTGGTTGATGTGCTTTCCTCCTTGATCACTGCATTGTGCGGTGAAAAATAATTATCATTAGAGTAACCATCTATGTGGCTGGTAAGTTTTGCCATGTGTTAAAGAGTTTCGTACTCTGATAATACTCTGTGATATTCTCCTTGCAGTGTTGGATTCTTCAACAGTCGAGTCTCGATCTTGTAAAACTTGGAAAATGCTCTTTGGAGAAATGAACCGAGTTGTATGCTGCACGGGAAATCACTCTTAAATAGTAAGGAGACGATATATTCTCCGTCTTCCCTTCGCTCTGTTGTTTTTCTCGTCATCCGTTGGCCATTTCTTCATTGGGACGTCTTGTAATTCCTAGAATGCGGTCAGCTGCTTATTCAATGAAACCTCGTTGAAAAATGATACCAAATTTTTTGTTGACTGTTAGGACATGCATGCCTTTTGTACGCACCCTAATGCGCGTTTGGCTTATATAAGCCATGGTTGCCAAACAAAACGCGAGATTTCATATCAATATATCTGCAAGCGCGCACGGGGCGGTAATAACAATACCAATTGTAGTTATTTAAAATTAATTCTATTCTGTTAGCAATAATACAAATACAAAACTAAACATTAAAGATTTTTAGATGCTGTTTTTGGGTTTTCGTTTAAATGGAACTGTTTCAGACCATATATTTTTTTGGAAATAGTGAAAAAATTACAACAATAGTTTTGGACGGTAGAAGTTATAGCTGCTATTTCGGAAACCACCACGTTTCCCCATCAGACTTCTTTTTCCAGACACCTTTGTTCGAATGGGACTCGGAAGATTAAAGATTTTTGTTATTCATAATAAAATAGACATTTGTTAAAATTAAATTGAAAACGCGAGGTGTTTAATTTCGAATGGCTAACGAAGGGACCCTCGCGTGATCAGACTGAGATGTATCATATGGATATTCATATACATATGTAATCGTATGTGAACGTTTTATGCTGCAACTACCCTTACATACCTGCCATCCGTAGCAACCTATATTATGAGAGCGCCATGTAAATGAAAATTTGTCACCACTTACCGATGCCGTTACTGACGATTGTCCCGTAGAAAATACTCGTGTTTGTATATTCTATTACAGTCGGGTGTTATGACTGTGCGGTATGTAAGATAGGTAGTTGCAGCGTTAGTTTATTCGACCTCAACATGTTTGGGGACTATTCATTTATATGTTTATATTTAATTGCTTCATTGCTGCTCAAAAGTGAACAAATTAAAAACGTTAGACTGGTCACATTTGGAAATCTATATCTTTGTGATGCTTTAGCTTTAGGTTAGTTTTCTACACTTTTCTTCAAAAACGGGTGGAGGAGAATGTTGAAATATATTCAAGTTGAGCACTAGGCTCGTTGCAAAAATTTGTCTTTACCCAATGCCATAGCAGGCATCTGACGCTGCGCAGACTCCAATCGCTTACTCATCAAGGGAGCATGGATGGGAAGACGCAAGCAGATAAGCACTTTGGTCGTATCACTTCCATGATCATTTGAGAATTGCAAAAACTCAAATAGCAGGAAGCAATTAGCCAGCGTCCAAAGTTACGCAAGGACTTACGCTCCTCGCGTAAACAAACAAATCCTAACATTGGTACAAAAGGGCAATCTTTCCGCTTCAGAAATTCATTAAATTTTGGACATGAAGGTCCAGCTTATTGTAAGGATTCGCTGATGAAGTGGGTATGTCGTATTGGGAACATTCCACGCCAAACGAAATAAAATAAATATTGTCTTTAAAAAGAATAAATTTGATTTACTTCCTACAAAAACTCCTCAAAGTAATTTTTTGGGAATGTTGCGGGAATGACAGTCCTTGGCCGGATAAAAAATCCGGGTCGTTCCGGTATAAAGACCCGACTGTCGCGGGAACTATTGGATTTTAGTCGCCTCTTACGACAGTCATGCCTTACCGCGGTAAATTCTTGAACACGTAACCCGCAGGGTTCATTCCTGCGCTGCTCTGGTGTTGTTAATACCCGATTATATAAATATCAGCTACTTGCTGTATTTATTTATTTTCCGTATTTAATTAAAACGCTTCTTTTTTAAATATTATCCACAAATTTATTTTTTTATTTAGTTTCTTTTTATATTTATATCATTTTTATGCACACAACCGTCTAGTTTTAGCGAGCGAAATGATATTAATTTAAAGTTACAATTTCATACATATTTATATACATTATTCTTTTTTTGTATTCTCTTTTAGAGTAGTAACGGAAGTAGGATTGCTGGTAGAGTATTTTAATTGGGAGTAAATTCATGGTGGGTAAGTATAGGGTAAGTATAATTCATTATTTCATTATTAAGTTGTTATATTTTGTACATATAATTTTTAATTTAAAATTCGATGAGGTCTTTGCTCATGTCTTTTAATTGCGGGGGGGCCTGGCCAGTGAGTCGACGTTGGAGGGCCGAGGTAGAATGACTTCGGGAGTTTGGGACGTCAACTTTTCGGTGACCTGCTCTTTTTGGGACTTCTTGCTTTTTCTCGATTTTTTTGCCCTTTTCGATATCTGGACTCGTCCATTAGCGACAGGCTTACCGCGTGGTGGTTTGGGGGCTCTCTTCGAACTGCTGGGCGTGGTTCGTGTTGATGGCGTGCGTGCGAAGCTGTGCAGCAGAGTATGGTGTGCGAGTCCACAGCGGTGGCAGCTGTCTGGAGAATTACAGCTTCCCGTCGCGTGCGATGTCGCCAAACAGTTGATACAATATTTATGCACCTTCGCAGACCCATATCGCTCGTCTGGAGTCATTGCCAGGAACGCACGACAGTGGCGCAATGAGTGGGTGCGGCAGCACAGCCGACACTTGCCGAAGTTCTGTGATCTGAAAAGACATCGTATGAGATGATGGAGAGTGAAGATGTGCAGAGTTAAGCTTTTCGAGAGAGATGGAGAGAGGGATGTATAAGCTAAGCGGTGGCAGAAGGCAGAGTTTGGTTATGTTGCGGGTGACCGTTCCGCCTTGACTGCGGATGTCTACCACGCGAACGTCGGGTTCGGGATGCAGTTTCGTTATGCGACCTAGTCGCCATTCGTTTGGGGATAGGAGGTCGTCTTTAATGATGACGAGATCACCTTCCTTCATATTTCGCTGGGATCCTTTCCATTTATGGCGTTTTTGAAGATGGTGGAGATATTCAGTTTTCCAGCGCTTGCTGATCTGATGATGGAGTACTCTTAATTTTTGCCATTTATTAATGAGTGAGAGGTTTTCTGAGTTTGGCTCAGGGATAGAGAGTAAGGGTGCGCCTCGTAAGAAGTGGCCTGGGGTTAGTACTTTCAAGTCTTCGGGATCTTGAGACATAGGAGAGAGTGGTCTGGAGTTGAGTACCGTTTCGATGCGTATTAAGAGAGTGGTAAAATCCTCGAAAGTGAACTTTTGATTTCCAGCGACTTTAGTGAAGTGAGTTTTGAAGCTTTTCACTGGCGCTTCCCAAAGTCCGTGAATGGCATATTATGTTGTGGTTTTGTCCGAAACTTCCTCAAGGAAGGAGGATAGTTCTCTTTGTGGGCTTCGCTGTGCTCCTACGAAGGTATTGCCGTTGTCGGACATTATCTTGGTGGGAATGCCTCTTCGTCCTACAAATCGTGCGAATGCTGCCTTGAACGCTTCTGTTGTTAGGTCGGAGCATACTTCCAAATGAATGGCCTTTGTCGAGAAACAAACGAATGCTTTGGAATGGGATGCTCGGCGGAGACTCGAGGTTCTGACGAGGAATGGGCCGGCAAAATCTACACCGGTAGTATGAAAGGCGAGTGTATATGTGGACGTTCAGGGGGTAACACTGCCATCAATTGTGTGCTCATCTTCTGCTTGCATATCGTGCATGTCTTGCACCGAAAAATGCAAGATTTTATCTTCTGGTGTATTCGGGGAATATGGTATTCCTGTTGGACCACGCGAATCATCAGCTGCTTTTCCGCGTGCAGTAGAGCTGATTGGCGGAACTCGAGGAGGAGGGAGCAATATCGGGAATTATCGGGGATGATAATTGGATGGCGCTCATCGTAACTGAGGGCGGCATGAGTGAAACGTCCATTTGCATGCAGCAGTCCTGATTTATCAAAGAAGGGGTTGAGAGTACAGAGAGGATCTCTTTTTTCTATCGGAAATTTTGACTCCAGTGCTGTGATGGTTTTTCCGAAATATTTTCGCTGGGTGACAGCTATGAGGCGAGTTTATGCGAACTTTAAGTCACTTTGAGTGAGAGTGGTAGGGGGCGGATTTGGCAGTTTCCTAGCCTTTTGTGCGAAACGAAATATGTACGCTGTTACTCTGAGAGCGGTGCAAAAGAAGGAGAAACGGTCTAGAAAATCAGGATCAATTTGTTGTTGTCCGGGAGGGGATGAATGAGTTGGTGAACTTTTCGGCCAAAGAGGGGATGGCCTAGCTAACCACTCGGGGCCTTTCCACCACGCGTACCTAGATCAGCTGGGTTGTCATCGCTGGAGACATGTCGCCACGTAGCATTGTTCACGAGTTCGAGGATCTGAGATGTCCTGTTCGCTACGTATGTTTTCCGAGCCCCGGGGGTTTTTTCTAGCCATGCTAATACAATTAAGGAGTCTGTCCGCAAAATTAGTTCATGAGATGGCAGATTTAGGGAGGATCGGATCTGCTTTACTAATTTTGCGAGTAAAATAGCGCCGCAAAGTTCCAGCCTAGGGAGATAGATCGTTTGTAAGGGGGCTATTTTACTCTTGGCTGCAGGTAAGTGGGATGTAGTAGCTTCACCTTGCTGGACTCGTAAATATACGCAAGCGCAGAATGTCTTCTCGGAAGCATCTGAGAATCCGTGTAGCTGAATGGAACTGTTTAGGCTGAATTGCACCCATCAAGGTATCCGTATCTCTTCGATTGCGGCGAGATTTTTCTTGAAGGTTTCCATTTGTGGAGTGAGATTGGTTTCACGGTTTCGTCCCAGTCTGTTCCTTCCATCCATAGTTGTTGAAGAAGAGTTTTCGCTGCTATCATGATGGGCGATAGCCATCCTGCCGGGTCGAAAAGTTTCGCGACAGATGAGAGAATCTGTCGTTTCGTGGCAGTGTCTGAGGATAACGGGGGGTCAACTGAGTACGAGAATGTATCAGTGAGAGCATTCCATTTTATTCCGAGGGTTTTTGTAGAACTTGCCTCTTGGAATTGGAGAAATTCTTCATCTAAAAGATCAGACGGGGGGATGTCTTTCAGCAGTGACTTGTGGTTTGCTGTGATCTTTTTTAACGGGAATCCGGCTGACTTGAGTACTTCGATTCTAATTATGTCCGCCGGAGAGGATGTCATCTACGTAAGTCTCTCCTTTTAATATTTTTGATACATGGGGGTATGTCTCCTTAGAGTCCTCGGGTAACTGGTGGAGTGCCCTTATTGCCAAGAATGGAGCGCAGTTGACGCCGAATGTCACCGTTTTTAGTTTAAAGTCTTCTATCGGACTATTGGGGGTTCTGCGGAATAGAACGCGTTGGAAGTCTTGGTCTTCCTTATGGACGTATATTTGGCGGTACATTTGTTCAATGTCGCCGTTAAATACATACTTATATAATCTCCATTTTAGAATGATGAGCTTTAAGTCATTTTGAAGAACGGGGCCCGTATGTAATACGTCGTTGAGTGAGAGACCGGAATACGAGGTTTTTGAGGCATTGAAAACTACCCGGACTTTAGTAGTTTTTTATCCAGGTTTAATCACCGCGTGATGGGGTAGTAAAAGGAGAAATATTTACCGTCGCGTATGATTTCTCGTGAATGCGTCGGTTCCATGTGACGTTAGATATTCCTCCAGGCCTTCTGAATAGGTGTTCCGAAGTTCATCTTTCTTTTCGTTAGTTCGTTCCACGCTGAGGTATTGCTGCTGTGCTGCGGGTCGGGAGTGCCCGAGTGCGATGGAGTCCGGGAATGCTGATTTGAATGGCAGCTTTACTACATACCGACCATCTTCTCGTCGGTGAGTGGCTTTTTGTAGAGTGCTTCACAGTATTCATCATCGTCTGTGTATGTGGGGCCGGTGGTTCCTCTTCTTGTTCCCAGAATTTCCTGAGTAATTCTACAAGTGATTCTGAAGGGGTTTCAATCACCTGAGTAGAGAGTGATGAGATTTCTTCCACAACTGGTCCCCTTAATATCCACCCAAATATTGTATTTTGGGATATTAAGCTGCCGCCTACATTAATTTTGAGGCCTGGGATGAGTATTTTTGGGATTATATCGATACCAATGACCATGTCTTTTCTAGCTGGTGTACAGCAGTTGAGGTCTGCTAATGGTAGTGAGAGATATTCTGTTAAACCTACTTCTTTAATTTTGAAGGATGGGAGAGAGTGCGTCAATTGAGGCAGTATTATCGCTTGAGCCGCGAGTTTTACTGTTTGATTGGCTGAGAATATCGTAATAGAGCATATTCTATTCGAGTTTATGACTATGTTACCGCCCATGCCTAGAATTTGGTAGTTGGCTTTTACGGTGGAGAGACCAAGTAACTTTTGTATACGGGATGTTACAAAAGTTTTTTAAGAGCCTTGTTCAATGAGAGCTCTGATGTGAGAATGGGAATATTTGCTGTGGGAAGCAATGTCCTTTCTTTGTGATAGAATTTTTGTTCTACCGCTTTCATTTGCCTTTGAGTTTTTTGATTGCTGTTTAGAGGTGCAGGACTGACACTTGAGAAGTAGTGAAGTTTCTTTGAGGTTTTGGGGGGGTAAGGCGTGTGGTTGTTCGCAGTGTAATGGAGGAGGGAGTGGTGGCGTATTTGACAGTAAACGTACGTAAAGTTGCTTTTGCAATCTTTCTCCAAATGTGAGTACGCCAGGCAATTTTTGCAGTAGTTGTTGTCTTTAATAAACTTGTTCCGGTCTGAGACGGATAGTTCTCGAAATTTGCCCACGTTATCATCGAGTGGTTTGATTGGCATAGCTTACATGAAACTTGTCTTTTGTTTTGAGTATGAAACGATTGGGTTTTGTTCCGATAATTGAGTGTTGGGGAGGGACCGCTGGTGTCCGTTGGGGGTAGCTGGGCTGACTCATCTTCGGCTTATTGGGTCTGTATGTGCTGAGTCGCTCCACGACCTCTTACCGAGCTGTCAGAAATTGGTCCATTTTGACCACCGAGGTAACTCCTTCCTTGAGTTGAGTGATTGCTCCCAGAGAGCTAGTGTTTCATCCGGCAGTTTTGAGGAGCAGAGAGTCTTTGTGATGGGGGTGTTTGACCGGGAAGAATCCATATTTTGTTGAATTTGGCCAAGTAGCTCACTTATTCGGATTTTCGTGAGCATTGCATTGTCATTTGTGCTCTCGTAGGCCTCTGTGCATACTGAGCGTGTCTTCTCATCTTCCACGTTGCTCATCTGTAGGTTTTGGTTGGCTGCCTATACTAGTTCCATGTGCCTTTCCAGATGGTCCTTGAAAATTTTAAGGGCTGCTTCGGAGTGAGTCTATTCACAAGTGTTCCACGATTTACCGCAGAATTTTTCCATTCTGGATAGCTCATATAAAAATTTTTTATGCAATAGGGAGAATTCCTCTTCTTCCGCCTGGGATTTCGAGCGAGTTCGCGGTCCTGTAAGGGGGTGGAGGGATTGGGGTTTCTCCATTTTGTAGTGCTGGGTGCTTTGCTTAGCTATACAAGTATGTACGTATGTATACTTATGTACATACGTATCTTTGCCCGCTTGCTATTGTAAATAGGGAAGGAGTGGAAATTGAAAAAACCACTTTATGTAGATATGTGTATGTATATACATGTACCACGGTTGGGTAGCGGTGATTTGCTATGAGGTGGTAACTTTGGGCAGTGTAATGTGTTTACACTGATCCGGTTCTGGCACCGTTGGAATGAGTTTCGGTCCAGTTGGGGTATATATACTGAGATTATGTATATACTTGTGAGGATGTATGAGAGCGGAAACTGGAATGTGTTTTTGGACCAGTTGGTGTATATGGTATAAAGGGGGAGTTTATATACGTGAGGGGATATATAATAAGCGGTTTTTTCTTTGTATTAAAATATATACTTTTGGTGAGGAAAGCGCACGTTTTTCATATACACGTATTAATATATTATATTTATATGAGCGCTGTTATATTCGGTAAATGAAAAGTAGAGGATTTTAATTTACCGACTTTGGGGACCCGCTATGTATATTATATATTGTGAGAATGAAATAGTTTAGTGGATTTTGGAATTTTGCGCAAACTTAATAAAACTTTTCATTTTATTATTATAATTTTTTTTTTTTGAGATCTGTATATGTATGATGAGGAGGTATCATACACCGTTTGGCAAAATCCCCTAACTTAATTCAATATGCAATCGATTGAGAGTGGGATTTGACATCCGGATTTATTACAAACCACTTATGATTGTTCTGGGAGACGGGGGGAGTGTTATCTTCTATGTAGTGCTGATGTTCTTGTGTTGTTGAAGTTTTGATTGTGTCCTCTGTAGCTTATGAACGTAAACGTGTGTAGGTATTTTGTTTCGTGCATTATTTTATTAACTTTTGTAAATCTTTATATTTTTTTTTAAGTTTTTATTTAATTCTTTTTTGTCTTTTCTTATTTATGTATGTAAATTTGTATTTTATTTTCCACTACTTTTTTTGTGTCTTTTTTCACTGCATGTATGTAGAAGTTTGTTTCTATATATATGAATAAAAAATTTTGTATAATTTTAGGTTTAATTGAGTACAAAATTCCAGGTATACATGTACATGGGTATATAATTTTATTTATTTGATCGTTATGCATTCATTTTATATGTGGTATACAGTAGAATCATATTTTATAGGAATTCATATCTTAACGAGGGATTAAGTAATGCATATTTACGATTCCCCTTTTTTAATCTACTACAATATGATGTACGATGGCTGATGCATTTATATAAAAATATTCTTGATGTGTTTATAATTCATATCTCGATAAACGGTGTGGATGTATAAGTTTATAATTTATATATTATATATTATATAAAGTTTTTGAAAGATTAAAGTATGAGATGTGCCCTTGTTGGCGGATGAAAAACGATTGATTGCTGACTTTTGCTGTTGGCTATTTTTGGCCGGTTGATTATTCAAACGGTGCGGAGCGTTGGCAACATTGGGCGACATTGGGCAGCACATCGCGGCGTTGCCACCTGAGGGGGATCACTCCGAAAACATAAGGAGGTCAATGTCCCCAACAAATTTAATATTTTATTTTTTATATAAAATTTATTTCACAATTCTTGTTTGTTTGAAAATGAAAATTATTATATTTCAGAAAATGAAAATATTTGAAGTTAAAAATTCAGTAATATAAAAATTGAAAAATTTTAAATTGTTAAGTAAAAAATGTTAAAGTAGATTCCTACATTTACACCCCCTCCAGTGAAACGCATATTTATTAATATTAATTAAGGTTAAATGTAACTTTTTTTTGTTTGGTGTTTGTCAGTGTAGTTGAACACTTTCACACCCAGAGCTGGCAATCAAAGCTCCCCATTTGCGAATAAAAGTCGCATGCAAACCTATCACACAGAGTTCCAAAAACCCGTTTCCTGCAAGTTATGCAACTCTAGTCACGGGATGAAAATTTGCATCCGATTTAGGAACCTTTCCGTCCCAGATCGACAAAAATTCGTTCGTGAAAACAAATACTGCGAAGATTGTCTTTCCTGTTCACACCAGCGAAGTCAATGTCAAAGCAAATTCACCTGCGCATGTTGAGGACATGGACCTCCTTATGTTTTCGGAGTGATCCCCCTCAGGTGGCAACGCCGCGATGTGCTGCCCAATGTCGCCCAATGTTGCCAACGCTCCGCACCGTTTGAATAATCAACCGGCCAAAAATAGCCAACAGCAAAGGTCAGCAATCAATCGTTTTTCATCCGCCAACAAGGGCACATCTCATACTTTAATCTTTCAAAAACTTTATATAATATATAATATATAAATTATAAACTTATACATCCACACAGTTTATCGAGATATGAATTATAAACACATCAAGAATATTTTTATATAAATGCATCAGCCATCGTACATCATATTGTAGTAGATTAAAAAAGGGGAATCGTAAATATGCATTACTTAATCCCTCGTTTAGATATGAATTCCTATAAAATATGATTCTACTGTATACCACATATAAGTTTATAAAATGAATGCATAACGATCAAATAAACAAAATTATATACCCATGTACATGCATACCTGGAATTTTGTACTCAATTAAACCTAAAATTATACATGGTCCTTCGGTACCAAAAAAAACCTTCCTTAATCGCTGTTCGTAAACCTAAAAGAATCCACGGTAAAATTTCAGACCAATGAACTGAATCAATTGATGCTGTAATTGCAGTTTTCAAAGTTCTATGAAATCTTTCAATCATTCCATTTGACTGTGGATGATATAGAGAAGTGTGTATTTTGTGAGAACCTAATAACTTTGTTAATTCATTAAATAATTTTGAAGTAAATTGTGTTCCTTGATCTACCGTTATATTGAGTGGAATACCGAAACGAGGAACATAATTTTGAATAAATGTAGTTGCAACAGAAACAGCTGAAATGTCTTTAAGTGGATATGCTTCCGGCCAACGAGTATGTCTGTCAATGATTGTTAATATGTATCGATTGTCTTTTGAAACTGGAAGAGGTCCTGCTAGATCGATATGAATATGTACAAATCGTCCAGAAGGAATATTCATCTTTTGAATTGGAGTTTTTATGTTCTTAGTATCATAACTTTAGATTTCTGACAGTTAATGCAAGATGATGTCCAACTATTAATTTCTTTACGCATATTAGGCCAAAAATATTTAGATTGATTGAGACGTCGAGTTGTTCGAACACTTGGATGTGATAAAGAATGAATTTTTTCAAAAATAATTTTTCTCATTGAATTAGAGACATATGGTCTAAAAGGTGTTTGTGTAACATCACACCAAATATTGAGATTTATAATAGGTGCATTTATTTCTTTTAAATTACATTTGGATCTGAAATAATATTTTTAAGTATTTCATCTTTTTGTTTTCTTCATAAAGGTATTGGAAATTAATGTCTTTTGTTGAAATTGAATTAATTTCTGGGATACGAGAAAGAGTATCAGCAATTTTATTATCTTTACCACGAATATATCTAATATCATTAGTAAATTGGGCAATATATTCTAAATGTCTAATTTGACGAGGAGATCTATCTGCTTTAGATTTTAGAACATGTGTAAGTGGTTTATGATCAGTGTAAACAGTGAATACTCTACCCTCGAGAAAATGTTTAAAGTGTTTGATTGAATTATATATTGCCAAAAGTTCTCTATCGAATGTTGAATAATTAATTTCAGTTAGAGTAAGTTTTCGCGAAAAATATGTTAACGGTTCTAATGTATTATTACTCTTTTGTTGTAAAACAGCTCCAATAGCAACATTTGAAGCATCTACTGCAATTGATAATTGACCGTTTTTGTCAAAATGTGTTAATAAAGTTTTTTGTGCGAAAAGTTTTTTTAACATTTTCAAAAGCTTGTGTGGTTTCATCTGCTCATTTTAATTCCTTAAGTTTACTTTTAATTATAAATGTTAACATTTCGTGCAGAGGACTTAATTCTGCTGCTAACATTTTAATATACCTATGATAATAATTTGCCATACCTAAAAATTTTTGTAATTTGTTAATCGACAGAGGTTTTTCAAATTCTAAAATTGTTTCAATACGTTCTAAAGAAGGTCTGATCTCTTCACTTGAAATTTTCGTAGCTAAGAAATTTTAATTTATTTGTTCCAAAAACACATTTTGCAGGTTTAATATTTAAAATGTAATTTTCAAGTCTTTTAAATACTGATTTTAAATGTTCAATATGTTGATCTTCATTATCACTAACTACTAGAATATCATCGATGTAAACAAATACGAAATCTAATCCAGAAAATACTTCATTAATAAATCGTTGAAATGTTTGAGCACTGTTTCTAAGTCCGAAAGGCATACGTACAAATTCGAAAGGGGTGGTTATTGCTGTTTTGTGTATATATTCCTCAGCCATTGGTATTTGATGATATGCAGGAACTAAATCAATTTTTGAAAATATTGTTTTATCTTTTAAATCAATATTTAAATCGTGAATGTGAGGTAACGGATATCGATCTGGAATAGTTATAAAATTTAATCTATAATCCTCACATGGTCTCCAATCATTTGGTTCTTTTTTGGGAACTAAATGCAGAGGAGATGCAGTATGTGAATTTGATGGTCGACAAACATCAGTTTTAACTAAAAATTCGAATTCAGTTTTTGCTATCTTTAATTTAATAGGATCAAGACGACGAGGTTTAGAAAAAGGAAGAATCCCTTTGGTTTCAATTCTGTGAACCGTATGGTGTTGCACTTGTTTAGTGTAATCTGGTTCACAAGTAATAGATGGAAATTCATTTAAAATATTCGTAAGTTTATTTTCAATAATGGGAATTCACAAAAACCAGTAGATCCAGAAATTTTAAATTTTGTTGTTAAAACTGTTATTTCTTTATTTTTGATATCTACTAAAATTCCAAATTTTTCTAAAAAATTAGCACCAATAATTGGAGTTGAAATATCGGCAATAATAAATGGAAATTCGAAATCTGTTCTTAAACCTAAATCAAGTTTTAAAAGTTTTGTTCCAAATGTTTCGATATTAGATCCATTTGCAGCTGAAAGTTTAAGATCAGAATTTCTTTTAAATGATTTGAATTTTGAAGAAGGTATAACTGAAACGATTGCGCCTGTATCAATCAAAAAATTTAGTTTGTCAAATTTATCGAAAATAAAAAGGCGACGTGTAAGTTTACTAATATTTCCATTATCGGCCACCATCATAATGGAACGTTTTAGTTTAAAGAATTTGCATTTGCAAGGTTGAACGCATTTGAAGGCATTATTCTTAAATTTTTGATGATACCAACAAATATTATTTTGATTATTATTATTTCTGGGTCTTGATGAATTTCTTGATCTAGATCTATACCTAGTTCTAGATCTAGATCTAATTTGTAATTCATTGATATCTGCTGTAGTTTTGTTTAAAGTTTGATACATTCCAGTTGTTAAATCAGTTAAATTTTAAAGGTTGAAGCTATTGAAGATACTTGAGGTTTATTAATTAAATCGAAAATTTTATCAGCCAAAATAATAATTTCCTCTTTATTTTGATTACTAGAAGAAATTAAATGAATTTGAATTTGTTGAGATAGTTTACGAATCCATAATTTAAAAAATAATTCATGATTAACAATTGAATCTGAACTAGTTAAAGATTTCATATATCTAAAAAGCTCTGAAGGTGAACGATCACCAATTTCAGTATTTGAAATAGACTGTTTCAATCTCAGTGAAGAAGAGAAAATCTCTCACAAAGAACTTTTTTAATTGTTTCATATTTATTCGACAACGGAGATTAATAACATCGATAATTTTGAAAATAGTTTCTCGTTGAAGAGCAATTAAAACATTTTGAAATTTAATGTTATCATTATAAATGTTGTTAATTTCAAATTGTCCTTCAATAAGCAAAAACCATGCTTCAGGACATTCATTCCAAAACGGAGATAATTTAATACAATTGGAATTCGGTCTAAAATTATGTGTATTTAAATCTGTATTAGAGTTCATGATTTCATTTTTTGTTTCTGTTGTTGTAAAATTACATGTGCGTATGGGTGATCTATGCATGTTTGGAGAAAGAGTTTACAAAAACTTGATAAAAATTAAATAAGATTTAAATTAATTTACTTAATTTAAAAAGTTAAATGACATATATATATATATAAATTTAAAGATAAATAATAATTTGTTACAATTAGTAAAAACCTGATATTGATTTGTTCTATTAGATAATATTGTTGATTGTTGCAATTCTCGACTTTGATAGAAGTTAAATTCTTCAATTATATTGATTTCATTCTAATGGAATTGATAAACGTCAAAAGAAATTGATGTAAACAAATTGATATTATTGAGCATTTTTCTGGCTTCCAATGTTTCTGAACGTTTTCCTTTCTTTACACAAGTATGTTTTTATAAAAAGCTTTTAAGATTTTGAATACCGCATAGCTAATTTTATATTTCCTTTAACTGATTTTAACAATTTAAATGTTTAAAATTTTCTTTTTTTTTGATTAATCACTATATTTATTAATTGCTTCGATGTGTTGATCTTGCTGTAACTGATGTTTTAATGTTCACAAATTATATGTATTAAAAATGAAATTGTTAAGTTAACCGCAGAGTTTAGAAAATTCGATGAACAGGATCGCCAATTATATAGAAGTTTGTTTCTATATAATTGAATAATAAATTTAATATTTTATTTTTTATATAAAATTTATTTCACAATTCTTGTTTGTTTGAAAATGAAAAAATTTGAAGTTAGGAATTCAGTTATATAAAAATTGAAAATTGTTAAGTAAAAAATGTTAAAGTAGTATAGACATATATATATATATATATGTACATAAGTACATGCATACATATATAATTACATTGTAGGAATCTACTTTAACATTTTTTACTTAACAATTTTGAATTTTTCGATTTATATATATATATATATTAGGGTGCTTTTTTTTGAACAACTTTTTTTCTCGATCCCATGGTAAAATTTTGTTGGGAGTACCAAAAAAAAAAATTCTCAGAAAGTTTGAGCCCTTAATTTTAATATTACGAGGTAGACCAAGGTGTATAAAGATTTCCCATTTAAAATACACGTAAAAATTGATTTTTTTTCTTTAAAATTTTATAACTCAGCGGCGTTTAATGGGATTATCTCACCCGAAATCACGTATTCCTCAGAATTGAACGCTCTACAAAAGTGTCCATTACGGTAAAGTCATAACTTGCACGTACGGGGTAGTACGGGCCTCTAAACCTAATTTTTTCATAAAATTCGCGCTTTTTTGGATTTACCTCGTAAAAAACACTAGCTACGGAAAAATTGTAAATGACAAACTTGTAGGAAATTAAATTTCCTACAAAAAAAGGCGTCAAATCGCTAAAATCAATACATTTTGAGATACAGAGATTTTAAGTTGAAGAGGTATGGAATTCTTAAGTTAAGTTGTGAAATAAACGGATTTCACAAAAATTGTCATTTTATATTGTTATTTATATTTTGCATTACAAACGATTGAAAAATTAAATATTTTGAAGCTGAAATTAAAAAAAAAAATTTTGAAAGGGATTTTTTCAAATTTTTTTTTCTCTTACCAAAAAATGATAACTTCTCTTCTGATTTTTATTTTATCTGTTAATCATCTACTGCCTTTAAAGTCTTTATTGAATGTACCAAGATAAAAATAACTAAAACAAGGATGAGATGAAATGTATTTCGTCACTTTTTATACTATGATACTGATGAATTTTGGTTTTTGCGTAAAATACCAAGGCATTGTTAGTACGTTATTGCTCAACCTCACCTGAGTTACACGAATTTGCCGTTTAATTGCAGCGCTTTCGTTATTGTCGCGTACGAGTTCCGCGAGAGTAAGAACAAAGCTTCGCAATTACTGAACGGCCTAACGTCGTTAAACGTTTTTTGCATCAAATTTGAGGTTATGTAGGCTAATTGTGATATAAAAATGTGTGAACAAGCTAATAAAAGTATTTACCATTATTTAATCGGATTTGAAGCAACTCAAATAAATATTAACAAGTTACCATCTTATCGTGACGTGTTAAGTTTATTTATTTATAAGCATCAGTCTTTGAAATTAACTATACGGAACAGTGCTTCTAGTGTTATCAGTGATACTAACGCTATTTGGAAAAACTTCATGATACCGACAATTCGTCCTCAGCATAGTATTCAGAAGTTAGAAAAATTTTTCTCTGAATATTCATTAATTAAGAAACATCGTCAGAGAGAAAAAACTTCGAAAAAACAACAAATGAATGTTAAAATATTCCGTCAAAAACTTGATAAATTGTTAGATATCTCAAATTCCACGGCGATTAAAAATTTACCAGAAGATCTCCAACAATTTTTGACTGAATGTCAGAGTGGAAAAGTAAATATCCACTCGCCAGTTACTTCTTCTTTGTCAGAACAGCAGGAAATTCCGGAACATAAGGAGGACGATAACAAAGACGATATAAGTAAGAAATAAAAAATTTATTTAACTGTCACGATAATTTATTACGTATGAAGAGAGAGTTTGCTTGTAATAATTGTTTCGAATCTGAAATTTCTGCAAAAATAATGCTCGGGTTATAAAAAAATTACTTTCTATTATATTTGAATTGAATTATACTTGCCGGAATAAAAAGAAAATTATATCAAAATTAGTTATATTTATAAATTCAACTTCGATAATAATTTATTTCAGGCTTGAAACTATCTCAACACTCAGTGACATCAAGTCTTCTTAGTCAGACATCATATTCGAGTGGGTCAAAACGGACTTTTTCAGATTTTGAGGACGAACTTCCTGTACCTCCTAAAATGAAAAAGATCAATATTTTAACGCCAGAGGTGGTATCAGCCTTAGATCGTACTCAAACGAGTGATAGGAACGCAATGTTCATTATTTCATCTGTCATCACGAGTTTAGGACTAGATATTGATAGATATAACCTAAGTTATTCTTCAATACGAAATGCCCGCATTTCCAAGAGAGATGAAATTGTTGATTCAATAAAAAAAAAGAAATTGTAGAGCCTTGCGTAGTTCATTGGGATGGGAAAACACTGCCTACAGGACAAGGAGTATCAAAAGCAGAACGGCTTTCGATACTCATCTCAGGAACAACCAAGCTTCAGCAGTTTTTAAAACTCTGACAAAATGGAATATTTGTGACAACATTAAAGGAATGTGTTTTGATACTACGGCTTCAAATACTGGTAAATCATTATACTGTTAAAATAAATTTTTGAGTTTACATTTATTACTATTTTATCAAGACATGAATTATTTTAGGTGATTGCAATGGCGCTTGTAAAGGGTGGTTAAATTTTCAAGGGCCGATGTTGATTTTGAATAAAACACAAACTATTTAGGAAATTATTGAAATTTTATTATATTATGATATATTGGTATTACTCAATTATGTATGTAACAAAATATCGGCCAAATGAGCGCCGCGACCTCGGCGGCACATCTCCATACGATGGTCCAAATTTTCGATGACGCTGAGGCATAATGGAGTTTCTATGCCGTTAATGTGCCGAATTATCTCATCCTTTAGCTCTTGAATTGTTGCTGGCTTATCGATGTACACCTTTTCTTTCAAATAACCCCAGAGAAAAAAGTCCAACGGTGTCAAATCACATGATCTTGGGGGCCAATTGACATCGCCATTACGTGAGATAACACGGCCATTGAATTTGTTGCGCAAAAGAGCCATTGTTTCGTTATCTTCCAATTGTGGCCATAAAAAATTCGTTATCATCTCACGATAGCGAACACCATTCACAGTAACTGCCTGACCGGCCTCATTTTGGAAAAAATACGGCCCGATGATGCCGCCAGCCCATAAACCGCACCAAACAGTCACTCTTTGTGGGTGCATTGGTTTTTCGACAATCACTCTTGGATTCTCATTCGCCCAAATGCGGCAATTCTGTTTATTGACGAATCCACTGAGGTGAAAATGTGCCTCATCACTGAAGATGATTTTCTTCGAAAATTTTCATAATAAGTCTGGATAACTTTAACACGTTGTTGGATTGTGTATCTCTCCATGGTTCAAATTGAGTAAATCTGAAATAGAGAAATGTCAAATTAAATTCGGAAAAAAACTTGGCGTTTAGGTGTGGTTCACATTCCACATCGGCCCTTACAATTTAACCACCCCTTACATTACTAGAGCAAAAAATGGGTCGTGATTTATTGTATCTTGCTTGCCGCCATCATACGTCCGAATTAATGCTACGCAACATTACAGAAGTTGCGTGGCCGGTCACAAATGGCCCAAATGTACCTATTTTCAAACGACTTCGAGATAATTGGGACAAAATTGATACTTCCGTTTATGAAATCGGTAGAAATGATGAACAAATTGCCGATATCTTGAATGAGAAAAGAGAGGATATTCTTGCATTTATTGAGAATCAGTTAAAGGTATAAATGATTTTAATTTAATATAAAAAAATTGACATTTGAACAATTAATTATTAAGCTATAATCAGTTATTAACTAGTTGTTGACACTATTCTACACGGATTGAAATCACGATTCCGACGTAATAACTTAAAAATTTTCTACTTTTTATTTCATTTACACATTTTAGATCTATTTTTGCTTTAATATTATGTAAATTTTATCTCTTTAGTAACATTACCGAAAAAATTATTGTCCGATAAAAGTTTTCTTCATGTACCCGGTTAACTGTTCAAATAATTACATCAACTGTTGGAAGTAATTACAAGTTTCTCACATTTTTTTCCTTTCTCTGTTTTCCATTTAGAATAATCATCCACGAGACGACTATAAAGAGTTGCTAGTGCTGAGCAGTATCTTCTTGGGTGGTGTTAACAATCAAAATGTAAAATTTAAAGCACCTGGGGCTTGTCACCATGCAAGATGGCTCTCAAAAGCTCTTTATTATTTAAAAATATATTTATTTCATAAGCAGTTCCAAGTATCAGCAGGAGTACTGGATATTCTACGTAAAGTCTGTGTTTTTATTGTATTATTTTACGTTAAAATATGGTTCAATGCTCCAAATGCAGTAAAAGCACCAAATTCTGATTTACAACTGATAAAAGATCTTATCGAATATCGAAAAATACATCCAGAAATTGCCAATGCAGCACTTGGAAAGCTATCAAGACATTTATGGTATTTGCACGAACAACTAGCTTGCTTGGCTCTGTTCGATGATTCGGTGTTACCAGAAGAAAAATTGAAAATAGTAAAAAACTTAAAAAGTAATGAAGTTTTCGAGAAATCGAATAAGCATTTTTCAGTGCCGTACCACTTAATTTCTTCACTTGCTGACAACAACATCAGTGACTTTGTAACTTCAAACTCAACGTTCATTTTTAAACAGTTTGATCTTTCTTATGAATTTATAAATACTGATAAAAGTAGATGGGAATCGAATCCTGATTATCAAAAATGTCTTGACACATTTAAGACCTTGAAAGTGGTAAATGATATCGCTGAACGAGGAGCCGCCCTTACTCAAAAATTCATTTATTCATTCATGAAGCTTTAACTCATAATGAAGATGAACGACAAAAAATTTTTCAAACAGTTCACAATCATCGGTCGCAGTATCCATTGTGCAACAAATCAACTTACTCAAGGAAATAAGTTTTATAAAATACAATAATTGTGTTTATACATAAGAGCTAAGTAAGATTTTTGTTGTTTCCCACATTTTTGTAGTTTATCAAAAACATCATTGAATGAATTGTTTTTTAATGAAAATTGTACTTGAATATAGTCATTTCGATTAACAACCATTTATTTTGATGAAATACTTACAATTTATAGTTGTGAGGAGATAATTTATCAATTAAGCCCAGAAATCCATAAAAATTCCATACCCCATCAACTTAAAATCTCTGTATCTCAAAATGTATTGATTTTAGCGATTTGACGCCTTTTTTTGTAGGAAATTTAATTTCCTACAAGTTTGTCATTTACAATTTTTCCGTAGCTAGTGTTTTTTACGAGATATATCCAAAAAAGCGCGAATTTTATGAAAAAATTAGGTTTAGAGGCCCGTACTACCCCGTACGTGCAAGTTATGACTTTACCGTAATGGACACTTTTGTAGAGCGTTCAATTCTGAGGAATACGTGATTTCGGGTGAGATAATCCCATTAAACGCCGCTGAGTTATAAAATTTTAAAGAAAAAAAAAATCAATTTTTACGAGTATTTTAAATGGGAAATCTTTATACTCCTTGGTCTACCTCGTAATATTAAAATTAAGGGCTCAAACTTTCTGAGAATTTTTTTTGGTACTCCCAACAAAATTTTACCATGGGATCGAGAAAAAAAAAATTGTTCAAAAAAAAAAGCACCCTGATATATATATAGAGAGTCTAAAACGTAGAATCAAGTTGCCATCAAAAAAGCTAAATGCCCAAGTATCGGTGTAGAAGACATGAGCGAACACCTCATCGAATTTTAAATTAAAAATTATATGTACAAAATATAACAACATAATAATGAAATAATGAATTATACTTACCCTATACTTACCCACCATGAATTTACTCCCAATTAAAATACTCTACCAGCAATCCTACTTCCGTTACTACTCTAAAAGAGAATACAAAAAAAGAATAATGTATATAAATATGTATGTAATTGTAACTTTAAATTAATATCATTTCGCTCGCTAAAACTAGACGGTTGTGTGCCTAAAAATGATATAAATATAAAAAGAAACTAAATAAAAAAATAAATTTGTGGATAATATTTAATAAAGAAGCGTTTTAATTAAATACGGAAAATAAATAAATACAGCAAGTAGCTGATATATATATATATAAATATTTTTTTTAATTTCACTTTTATATGTTTTATATTAATTTTGTGTGTTTTGTATGTATTTTCACACACCAGTTTCAATATATATATATTTTTTTTTTGGTTCTACTTATTAATTTAATTTTGTATGTTTTGTATGCAATATATATATATATTTTTTTTTGTTTTTTTTTTTGGACACACTTTTTTACACACCCGAGTTATGAGAACACGACTTTTCGCTCGCTATGCTTTAATTCGCCGATCGCGTTAATTTTTTTTATATAATTTATTGAATTTGGTTTTTAATATAAAATAACTTCTTTTTTTCACAGTTCTTTCCGATAAGCGGGTTTCGGCACCATGTATAAATATCAGCTACTTGCTGTATTTATTTATTTTCCGTATTTAATTAAAACGCTTCTTTATTAAATATTATCCACAAATTTATTTTTTTATTTAGTTTCTTTTTATATTTATATCATTTTTAGGCACACAACCGTCTAGTTTTAGCGAGCGAAATGATATTAATTTAAAGTTACAATTACATACATATTTATATACATTATTCTTTTTTTGTATTCTCTTTTAGAGTAGTAACGGAAGTAGGATTGCTGGTAGAGTATTTTAATTGGGAGTAAATTCATGGTGGGTAAGTATAGGGTAAGTATAATTCATTATTTCATTATTATGTTGTTATATTTTGTACATATAATTTTTAATTTAAAATTCGATGAGGTGTTCGCTCATGTCTTCTACACCGATACTTGGGCATTTAGCTTTTTTGATGGCAACTTGATTCTACGTTTTAGACTCTCTATTATAAATGAGCACTCACATCTATTAGAGCTCGAGCTTGAGCATTAACGCCATTGAAGTATATGTTTAGTTGCGCAGTTCCTAATATAACACCTTTGTTTGCTTGTTCATGATATGATCTAAAAGTGTCCTGAAATTTGTGTGAATTGGGCTTGCTTTGATGTAGACGAGATATCGTCCATTAAGTTTGGAGTATTCATCGGATAATTTGTCTTGGGTTCTGCGCTGTTGATATGCAAAAACGTATTATGCCTTCCATGACAAGTGTTACAATTGCAAGCACTTGTGCATTTGTGCATCTTGATATCATGTGCACAAATGATAGGCAGTTCAAACAGCTTTTATATATATATACATATAATTGGCGCTTTGTAACCGCTGAAGCGATTTTCGGCCGAGCTCCTCCTCCAATTTGTGGTTTTGCGTCTTGATGTTTTTCCAACAAATGGAGGGACCTACAGTTTATACTAAGCCGCCTCCGAACGGCTGACGGTCTTTTTACGAGGAGCTTTTATTTCATGTCCGAAATACACTCGAAGGGATGGACATTCCCTGACGAGGGGCGACCGCAATTAGAAAATTTAATTTAATTTTTTATTTAAATTAATTTTCCATAACTTTTGGATGTTGGCGGCACCGGGATATGAACCCGAGCCTTCCGAATGGCAGGACGCAATGCTAACCACTCGGCTACCGCGGCCGCATCAATCATCAGCTTTTATAGTTTCTGATAAATTCGATTCTCTCCGACGGGGTAATATCTATATATTTTGGACATCGAAATAGTTTGTGCTCATTCGTCTGACACATTTTACAACTAAATTTTGTTACTCGGATTTGGTAGCTACCGAGCTTCAGGGTTTCCAGATTGTTTAAAAAATTTTAATTGTACCTGATATGGACTCTAACGTATAGAATCTATTCGTTTGAAGTTGTTAATTTCTATCCACTTTGAAATTTCAGTCTTGTGTTGCAAAGACTGCTCCTATAAGGTTTAATCACGGAATTTTTTAGAGCACAATCGGACAATGAACAGATCCCAATCGGACTACTTTACAATCCAAGTAAAACATCTATTTTGTTGTTTACTAATACTCTTTTATTTGCGTATGTATCACACAGATTCTTTCAGGCACTGGCAAAACCATCGTGTTGTAACGGACACTTCCGGACAATATCATTCGCTTTCCCCCGTGTTTTCTTGTTAAGATGAAAAAGTGTCTCGACTGGGAAGAGACGTTGACTGGATATATTTATAAATTGCCGTGAACATATCGCGGAAGGTTGGCCAAGAAAGATAGTCACCTTCAAACACTTCAGTACCACACTGTGGTAAATGCATATCGTGCTCTTTGCCTGACGCATCACTTGCTTCTTGCTGTTTTTTTTAGCATTTTCCTAATAGCTCAAGAATGAGAGCGGATGGCCTTACAAATGTTTGGAAGCACTACTTATTCTTCTTTTTATGGCTGCCAAATCTTTAGCCGGAATAGGCACTGTATTTCGTATAAACTCTTTATACGCAGACGAAATCTTATTCTACATAGATTTGAGCTCCTGCTCTTGTATGACCAACAAATGTTTGGAATGTTCAGTTGGATTTGTACTCATGAAATTAGCTTCAAATTCTGATATAGTCTGTTAAACAACTAAAATATTCCATGTTGTGAAAAAAATTAAAAATAAGAACCGAAATAAAAAATATCAAATTTTCCCTGTATTAGACTGAGAAATTATAATTGAAAAATGGCAAATGGGAATAAATTATATTTATATATACAGCCATGGTCACGCAAATAGCACAAAATGTATCATACGAGAAAAGGCAACTCTTCTGAGGAGAATAACGATATTTTCGTGAATAAAAAAATGTATAATAGTTACTAATGTTATCTAGTTTACATTGCGTTTCTTATATTCCCGTTATCTTAGCAATTATATTTTTTGCGTCAATTTATCTGACCGAGCTATTAGTTTTTGGTGATCACGCAAACAGCACAGTCATCGGTTGCCTCAAGCAAGTATCTTTATATTCACTTTTAGTGGAAGTTAAATACATTTAAAGTTAAATTCTATCAAAATTTACGCAGATTGAACTAAAATGGGTAGCAGTAAACACTGTACTCTTGATAAAAGAAGCATTACTTATAATATGACTAACACAAGGAAAAATGTTTCAGAAATTGCAGTTTGATTGAATTGTTCCCGTAAGATGGTACATAATGCCCTCAAACTGTTTCAAGAGAGTGAAGATTATCTATCTCAAAACAAATCCAAGGCACTTGCTCCGAGAAAGACAACGATTTTTGAAGACGGAGTCAAAATACGAAAGAACCAGCTATAAAGAAACAATGTCGGAAGGCGTTTAAATGAGGCCCAGCTCTTTGAACGCATTACCCGCAAAAAAACGGCATATGAAAAAACGGTTGGAGTTTGCTAAGAGGCATGAGAACCGGGCGCTAAGTTTTTGGAAAAATGTAATACGAACCGATAAAACTAAAATATATAAAATGGATCCAGATAGAAAAACCACATTTCATGGTCCAAGGGGTCAAATCTGAATCCCAAAAAACCATAAAACATTCAGGCGGTAATATTATGATTTGGGGGGCATTTTCCTGGCATGGGGTAACACCAACTGTGCGAATAAATGAAAAATTGAACAAATATCAATATCTGGACATTTTAAAGAATGAAATGGAACCATTCGTATTTAACTCCATGCCACTAAATTTGACTTTTATGCAGGATAACGATCCTAAGCATACCACGAAGGTAACACAAGATTGGCTTAAGAAGGAAAATATTCGTGTTTTGGATTGGCTGCGCACAACCCAGACCTAAATCGTATCGAAAATTTATGGAACGATGTAAAAACAAAAATATCTGCAAAAAATTTCAAAAATTTTGAAGATTTGTGGAAGGGCGTCAAGGAGGAGTGGTAATTCATACCAAAACAAACATGTGAGAAACTTGTTGAGAGCATAAGACGCAAATGTGAAGCTGTTGTTGAAAATCGTGGCTAAAGTATAAAATACTAACAGATAAGACCTACTTAAGACTAATTATGGTTTGTAATCTGGCATATTTGAAATTATAATTACAGGTTTTTCAATATGTGCTATTTGCGTGACCAAGGCATTTCATTAGGAACCTCAAACTTTGAATTATTTTAAGCTTCCATTAAATTATTATTAAGTTTTTGTACAAAGGTTGTGTTAAATAATAAGCAAGTGAAAACATCGTTATAATATTTTCATATTTTAAGCACAGATATCGCTTTGTTTCATTATTATGTCTCGGAAGGAAATCTGTGCTATTCGCATGACCATGGCTGTATGTACACGTATGTATGTATAAACATATTTATGTATGTGTAAATATAAGTGGATAGGTTAATATGTTGGTTTAACCTTCACCTTAACCTGTGAAATGATTCAACGTTTTCGGCACCCAAGAGTGTTAATATGTGAACATCGATAATAACTTTTATGTGTCCACAATTTATTTGCAATAATTATCTAAAAAAACCTATGTGAGAAAACTGAAAAGTGATCTAGTGTTCGTGATCAGTGTAACTGAAGTTATAATCCTCTTGACTATGCATAAGTGATATTGATGCCGTCACAGAGCTTATAATCGTCGCGAACAATATAAGTAACGTCAATACAGTTACAGAGCTTGATGTGTTTAAAAAAAAAAATTTGGTTGAAAAAATATATTGCGCTTGCTCTATTAATTTGATGAACATAAAAAATATTTTACGCGGCGTCACGAGTGCAATTAAAAGTAACCACCTACCTTGTTTTGCCAATCGGTGCTTGGTTGACTATAGATGTTAGTAAGTGTGTGTGGATGTAGATGGTGATGAATTCAATGACGAGATAGTAACTTTTGATGTCTTCCCATATTGTCAAGGATATCCGTCTCGAAGGACTATGCACAATTCTCAAGGATGTGTCGCTCCAAATTGGACGTTATCAAAGGAATTGTTTTGAATGTGAAAAAGGGGAAAATGAAAATCGGTGTAAACAAATAGCCAAATCAATTAAGTAAAGAAGTGGTTGTGTAAATGGAATATTACATGAATTTTGAAGTGGCCGAAAGCGATCCTTATTCTCTGCTGGTGAAAAAATGAGTGATTTGACAAAAAAAAATTAAAATATTTCGAGACGCGTTTTACAAATTATTTTTTTGTCGTGAAAATTTTATTATAAGTTTTGGCGGACGGTTGGTAGAACCCACCACTAGGGCGGCCCGAATATTAGGCGTTGACCTAAACACTGGCAAACTTGCAAGTAAATTTAAGGGATCAGTGACCGAGGCGTCACATAGACATGGTCACAACGGCTGAGGACGTTAAGAGACCAGTTCCCCAAGTTGAATCACGGGGAAGCACTAAAACTGAAGTCCTTGAGAAAGAGGAGAAGTGGCACACACACTGCAAGTCTAAATCACCCTGTACGAGACCCCCAAATCTTGGTGGAGACTGGTTGCATCCGTATAGGATGGGTGAGTTGTAGAGTCCGGGAAGTTGACAACCCAACTAGATGCCATCGTTGCCTGGAATTCGGGCACATATCCAGAATCTGTAAATCTGCAGAAGGCCGCAGCGGAAAGTGCTTGCGTTGGGGAGAAAAGGGCCTTTTTGGCAAGTTTTGCAATGTAATACCTAAATGCGTAATATGAAAGAAAGATACCGGTACAGACTACCCCAATGGTAGTTTTAGATGTCCGGTATAAAAGGGCGGTTATGCAATGATTATATGCATACAAAGCAATTTGAACCACTGTGAGGCGGCCCAGTACCACCTGAAGCAAAAAATCTTTGACTGAAAGATCAATGTTGCACTTATCAGTGAGCAGTACTGTTTGCCCTCAGGAGAGGAAAGCTGGCTGCAGAATAAACGGGGAAAAGCTGCAGTCTGGGCATGTTGCTGGGAAATCACAAGTCATTATTGCTCAAAGACCACTGCGTGGGAACAAGCACACCTTGACATTGTGCTACTCGAGGGGGAAAACACGTACCAAAAAGAAAACGCAGCGCCGGGTTACTTAATCTTATCAAATGGGAAATACTGGACGATTTTACGCATCGCGACCACTTTGCAATTGTTATTGTGGTACACCCGACTCGGAGTATTGCGGTGAAAAAAGAGTTCAAAAAGTCCAAATGTTAAACACCATTATGCTTACATACATGAGAGATCTTCTGCCAAACTCATTTGTCGAAAGTACAAACGCTAACGCTAATGACTGTGCCAAAGTGTTACTGAACCACGTTACTAAGATCTGCGTTGAATCATTACTATTATTATAATTGGCGCTTTGTAACAGCTGAAGCGATTTCAGTCGGGCTCCTCCTCCAATTTGTGGTTTTTGCGTCAAACATGTCCAACAAATGGAGGGACCTACAGTTTATACTAAGCCGCCTCCGAATGGCTGATGGTTTTTTATGAGGACCTTTATTTCATGTCAGAAATACACTCGGAGGGGTTGACATTCCCTGCCGAGGGGCGACCGCAATTAGAAAATTTAGCTTAATTTTTTATTTAAATTAATTTTCTATAACTTTTTGGATGTTAGTGTGGCACCAGGATTTGAACACGAGCCTTCCGAATCGCAGTACGCAATGCTAACCACTCGACTACCGCGGCCGCCAGCGATGCATCAATGCCACGAAAAACGATGCTTAACAAACGCTTCCCAATCATGACTCGGCATATTCCGTACGTTATGCGGATGTCGTCTCTCGTGCCGGTTAGGCGGGTGGAAGGTATTCGTTTATTAGTTCTGATGGTGTCAAGCAACCTACGAAGACTAACGATTGTGTGGATGTTTATTAATGCTTGCGACCATTATTAGTTGAATTATTAGTGGTGAACCGAGGTAGTCGAACTACAGGGGTGTATACTGAAGCGTTTATTTGCAATCTTGTGTTTCATGTGTAGGTGCCAAAGTTTTCATTTGTGTATGCATACATATGTTTAAGAAAATATTGAAATAAATTGCTTATTTTTCCCCTCGTCTTTTACTTCGTAGACTAAACAGCAAATTTAGCTTAGCAAAGTATAATGATTTTATTGTAATATTAATCTGCAGAAAATGGGGACAGCGAATGATAACAGTGTCCAAGCTTTAAAAAGAAAATTTAGTTCATTTAATATGGAATGAAAGGAAATGTAAGCTCTGGTAGCATACAATGTTTGCTGTGCAAAAAACATGTTCAGAATGAATCAGAAACCAACTTGAAGTCATCCGACATCAGTAAAATAGAGGTTTGTAGATAAGCAAGTTATTCTAATGACATTTTAAATCAGCGATCCATGATAAAAAATAAAAGAGTTTTCCAAATAAATTTAAATTGAAAATAATTTATACTAAAGGGACTGAAGCATCTCAATATCTATTTAGTTCTTTTAAAAAATCAATGTTCGATATTTCCCCCACCATAGGTCTGACGTAATTTGTTTTATCACTTATTTCAGGGAATCAAGAGATAAGAGCGCGGGAAGTTATGACGTGTCGTAACGTGATTGGTGCAACGACAGTGTACAGAATGTGCGGTTGAATTCAATTCTACTTCAGTGTTCTATTACCCACCTTAATAGACGCACCACTCCCACATATTAATTATTCATTAAATACTTGTTATTTTTGTGTTTGTGGAAATGTTTGAAGATTTACAGACTACTACTAGTCACTGCACTGTTTCAGTTTAATCACAATCACTACTATCAAGTACTGATTGTGATTACACTAAAAAAAAACACAATCACTATATCTACTACTAAGTAGTGATTGTGATTTTATACTTATTTCATTAGTCCTTAGTGGATTAGACCTAAAGGGGAGACCACTGCATAGAAATAGTTATAATCGATAGATAAACCCAACACAATACGTAAAATTTCAAAAAAGAAAAGTTTTTTTTCAAATGTTAAGTAGTTTCAGCCCAAGTGTGTCGGTTGGTAAGCAACGTTGGTTACCAGGCATGGTGGTTCTAGCCCTGACTAGCTCGCCGGACGGGGGATCTTTCAAAACCAAAAAAATTACATGTCTGGGTTTCGGACATGCAAGCACAACAAATTGAGATGAATAAGAAAATATATATATATAATTGGCGCTTTGAAACCGCTGAAGCGAATTTCGGCCGAGCTCCTCCTCCAATTTGTGGTTTTCCATCTTGATGTTTTTTCCAAAAAATGGAGGGACCTACAGTTAATACTAAGCCGCCTCCGAACGGCTGATGGTTATTTTTTTTACGAGGAGCCTTTATTTCATGTCCGTAATACATTCGGAGGGGTGGACATTCCCTGCCGAGGGGCGACCGAAATTAGAAAATTTAACTTGATTTTTTAATTTAAATTAATTTTCCATAACTTTTGGATGTTGGTGGCACTGGGATTTGAACCCGCGCTTTCCGAACGGCAGTACGCTAACACTTTTTTGCAGTAGCAGCGCATTCTGGCGGTCGAGGAGGTTACTTTTCACTCTACCTAGTAGTTAGTAGACTGTGTGTTTGTAAGAAATATAGTACAATGTGTGTTTGCAATAAAGAAGCTGAAAAGCCAATCTTGAGACTTTAAGCTTTCTATCCAGTGATCGAACTAGAAGCATTTGAGAAATCATCGACTAGGAAGCGCCCATAGAGCTTCAGGAGGAATAGGAGCAGCAAGATAAAATAGAAGAGATATTTAAGACCAAAATTCACGTGTTTGAAAATTTCATCCGAGATGTGCAGCTGAATCGTCCAATCACGTCGATGAACTCAGGGTGAAAAGACCATCTTTTGACGACACATTTCTTTACCAGGCCTTCAAAAGACGACTTCAATTGGCGCACAAAACTGGTATTCCATTCCTAGTATTGATTGGACCTGCAGTGGCGTTCCTGCAAGTACTTCCCGAACATGAGAAGGATAATTTCGAGGCATTAATGCAAGCCGTGGAAAAGCGTTACCGTAAGGGGCATCAGAAGGAAATTTACCAGATGGATCTGGAGAGCTGTAACCAGAAGTCCAATGAAACAGTGTAATAATTGGCTTGGGAAATTAAACAGATGGCTCATTTGGTCTACGGAAAAGCCTTTAAGAATACCTCGAAAAGTTGAAAATCCAGAGATTCATCAGCGGAATGAGGAAGAAGTACACCAAGTGAATCCAAAACCAAGATTTGCTGAAACTACCTCGCATTCTCAGGCACAGGAAATGGCGGCGGTTTTTGTGGTCGTGGGTACAAAGCAAACCGTGTGAAGGTGGAAAGTGGAATTCAGCAACTTTTGTCGATACGAATTGTTAATTCGCCAACTTGCGAATTTTCTTGCTTGCATTTAAACTATAATCGACAACTGACATTTGATAGCAATTATTGCAGAGCTTACCAATCAAAAACATATTATGGTTTCCGCTTTTAAAACTACGCTGCATGACTCTGCAAACTGCAGAAGAGCTCCATACAAAAGAATCGTGCCGCCATAATCATATAAAAGAACGGTGGCGATTATGAGGTAAAAATTTCCTTCGCAGCTTGCCGCGCTATTTCGGAAATCTAACTTTCGCAGAAAACATCAAACGGTTGATTGTGTCTGTTACGCGATGGATACAATTGCTCACGGATGACTGACTCACAGCTATTCCTTTTTGCTCTCCAACGAGACGTTGATAGTATCCAGTTGGGAAGAATCGCAAGGCGGTTAGAACTTTTGAGCATTTTAATAGTGTTAACACTGAAAAACTTACAAGTTATTTTATTACCTATTTCTCTTTAGATATTGCTCTTTTGCCATTTAGTTTTTCATCAAGTTAAGAAACGATTTCTACAACTAAATCTGACCGTAAGCTACATATATAAATCCCGAAGGTAAGTTGCTGGTGAAAAAATGAGTGATTTGACAAAAAAAAAATTAAAATATTTCGAGACGCGTTTTACAAATTATTTTTTTGTCGTGAAAATTTTATTATAAGTTTTGGCGGACGGTTGGTAGAACCCACCACTAGGGCGGTCCGAATATTAGGCGTTGGCCTAAACACTGGCAAACTTGCAAGTAAATTTAAGGGATCAGTGACCGAGGCGTCACATAGGCATGGTCACAACGGCTGAGGACGTTAAGAGACCAGTTCCCCAAGTTGAATCACGGGGAAGCACTAAAACTGAAGTCCTTGAGAAAGAGGAGAAGTGGCACACACACTGCAAGTCTAAATCACCCTGTACGAGACCCCCAAATCTTGGTGGAGACTGGTTGCATCCGTATAGGATGGGTGAGTTGTAGAGTCCGGGAAGTTGACAACCCAACTAGATGCCATCGTTGCCTGGAATTCGGGCACATATCCAGAATCTGTAAATCTGCAGAAGGCCGCAGCGGAAAGTTTTTGGCAAGTTTTGCAATGTAATACCTAAATGCGTAATATGAAAGAAAGATACCGGTACAGACTACCCCAATGGTAGTTTTAGATGTCCGGTATAAAAGGGCGGTTATGCAATGATTATATGCATACAAAGCAATTTGAACCACTGTGAGGCGGCCCAGTACCACCTGAAGCAAAAAATCTTTGACTGAAAGATCAATGTTGCACTTATCAGTGAGCAGTACTGTTTGCCCTCAGGAGAGGAAAGCTGGCTGCAGAATAAACGGGGAAAAGCTGCAGTCTGGGCATGTTGCTGGGAAATCACAAGTCATTATTGCTCAAAGACCACTGCGTGGGAACAAGCACACCTTGACATTGTGCTACTCGAGGGGGAAAACACGTACCAAAAAGAAAACGCAGCGCCGGGTTACTTAATCTTATCAAATGGGAAATACTGGACGATTTTACGCATCGCGACCACTTTGCAATTGTTATTGTGGTACACCCGACTCGGAGTATTGCGGTGAAAAAAGAGTTCAAAAAGTCCAAATGTTAAACACCATTATGCTTACATACATGAGAGATCTTCTGCCAAACTCATTTGTCGAAAGTACAAACGCTAACGCTAATGACTGTGCCAAAGTGTTACTGAACCACGTTACTAAGATCTGCGTTGAATCATTACTATTATTATAATTGGCGCTTTGTAACAGCTGAAGCGATTTCAGTCGGGCTCCTCCTCCAATTTGTGGTTTTTGCATCAAACATGTCCAACAAATGGAGGGACCTACAGTTTATACTAAGCCGCCTCCGAATGGCTGATGGTTTTTTATGAGGACCTTTATTTCATGTCAGAAATACACTCGGAGGGGTTGACATTCCCTGCCGAGGGGCGACCGCAATTAGAAAATTTAGCTTAATTTTTTATTTAAATTAATTTTCTATAACTTTTTGGATGTTAGTGTGGCACCAGGATTTGAACACGAGCCTTCCGAATCGCAGTACGCAATGCTAACCACTCGACTACCGCGGCCGCCAGCGATGCATCAATGCCACGAAAAACGATGCTTAACAAACGCTTCCCAATCATGACTCGGCATATTCCGTACGTTATGCGGATGTCGTCTCTCGTGCCGGTTAGGCGGGTGGAAGGTATTCGTTTATTAGTTCTGATGGTGTCAAGCAACCTACGCAGACTAACGATTGTGTGGATGTTTATTAATGCTTGCGACCATTATTAGTTGAATTATTAGTGGTGAACCGAGGTAGTCGAACTACAGGGGTGTATACTGAAGCGTTTATTTGCAATCTTGTGTTTCATGTGTAGGTGCCAAAGTTTTCATTTGTGTATGCATACATATGTTTAAGAAAATATTGAAATAAATTGCTTATTTTTCCCCTCGTCTTTTACTTCGTAGACTAAACAGCAAATTTAGCTTAGCAAAGTATAATGATTTTATTGTAATATTAATCTGCAGAAAATGGGGACAGCGAATGATAACAGTGTCCAAGCTTTAAAAAGAAAATTTAGTTCATTTAATATGGAATGAAAGGAAATGTAAGCTCTGGTAGCATACAATGTTTGCTGTGCAAAAAACATGTTCAGAATGAATCAGAAACCAACTTGAAGTCATCCGACATCAGTAAAATAGAGGTTTGTAGATAAGCAAGTTATTCTAATGACATTTTAAATCAGCGATCCATGATAAAAAATAAAAGAGTTTTCCAAATAAATTTAAATTGAAAATAATTTATACTAAAGGGACTGAAGCATCTCAATACCTATTTAGTTCTTTTAAAAAATCAATGTTCGATATTTCCCCCACCATAGGTCTGCGTAATTTGTTTTATCACTTATTTCAGGGAATCAAGAGATAAGAGCGCGCGAAGTTATGACGTGTCGTAACGTGATTGGTGCAACGACAGTGTACAGAATGTGCGGTTGAATTCAATTCTACTTCAGTGTTCTATTACCCACCTTAATAGACGCACCACCCCCACATATTAATTATTCATTAAATACTTGTTATTTTTGTGTTTGTGGAAATGTTTGAAGATTTACAGACTACTACTAGTCACTGCACTGTTTCAGTTTAATCACAATCACTACTATCAAGTACTGATTGTGATTACACTAAAAAAAAACACAATCACTATATCTACTACTAAGTAGTGATTGTGATTTTATACTTATTTCATTAGTCCTTAGTGGATTAGACCTAAAGGGGAGACCACTGCATAGAAATAGTTATAATCGATAGATAAACCCAACACAATACGTAAAATTTCAAAAAAGAAAAGTTTTTTTTCAAATGTTAAGTAGTTTCAGCCCAAGTGTGTCGGTTGGTAAGCAACGTTGGTTACCAGGCATGGTGGTTCTAGCCCTGACTAGCTCGC
The DNA here is from genome assembly GCA_037013455.1 of Ceratitis rosa. Taxonomy (NCBI): domain Eukaryota; kingdom Metazoa; phylum Arthropoda; class Insecta; order Diptera; family Tephritidae; genus Ceratitis; species Ceratitis rosa. The sequence goes on along the minus strand of JAWMAG010000036.1, from coordinate 939,815 downwards.
CGGACGGGGGATCTTTCAAAACCAAAAAAATTACATGTCTGGGTTTCGGACATGCAAGCACAACAAATTGAGATGAATAAGAAAATATATATATATAATTGGCGCTTTGAAACCGCTGAAGCGAATTTCGGCCGAGCTCCTCCTCCAATTTGTGGTTTTCCATCTTGATGTTTTTTCCAAAAAATGGAGGGACCTACAGTTAATACTAAGCCGCCTCCGAACGGCTGATGGTTATTTTTTTTACGAGGAGCCTTTATTTCATGTCCGTAATACATTCGGAGGGGTGGACATTCCCTGCCGAGGGGCGACCGAAATTAGAAAATTTAACTTGATTTTTTAATTTAAATTAATTTTCCATAACTTTTGGATGTTGGTGGCACTGGGATTTGAACCCGCGCTTTCCGAACGGCAGTACGCTAACACTTTTTTGCAGTAGCAGCGCATTCTGGCGGTCGAGGAGGTTACTTTTCACTCTACCTAGTAGTTAGTAGACTGTGTGTTTGTAAGAAATATAGTACAATGTGTGTTTGCAATAAAGAAGCTGAAAAGCCAATCTTGAGACTTTAAGCTTTCTATCCAGTGATCGAACTAGAAGCATTTGAGAAATCATCGACTAGGAAGCGCCCATAGAGCTTCAGGAGGAATAGGAGCAGCAAGATAAAATAGAAGAGATATTTAAGACCAAAATTCACGTGTTTGAAAATTTCATCCGAGATGTGCAGCTGAATCGTCCAATCACGTCGATGAACTCAGGGTGAAAAGACCATCTTTTGACGACACATTTCTTTACCAGGCCTTCAAAAGACGACTTCAATTGGCGGACAAAACTGGTATTCCATTCCTAGTATTGATTGGACCTGCAGTGGCGTTCCTGCAAGTACTTCCCGAACATGAGAAGGATAATTTCGAGGCATTAATGCAAGCCGTGGAAAAGCGTTACCGTAAGGGGCATCAGAAGGAAATTTACCAGATGGATCTGGAGAGCTGTAACCAGAAGTCCAATGAAACAGTGTAATAATTGGCTTGGGAAATTAAACAGATGGCTCATTTGGTCTACGGAAAAGCCTTTAAGAATACCTCGAAAAGTTGAAAATCCAGAGATTCATCAGCGGAATGAGGAAGAAGTACACCAAGTGAATCCAAAACCAAGATTTGCTGAAACTACCTCGCATTCTCAGGCACAGGAAATGGCGGCGGTTTTTGTGGTCGTGGGTACAAAGCAAACCGTGTGAAGGTGGAAAGTGGAATTCAGCAACTTTTGTCGATACGAATTGTTAATTCGCCAACTTGCGAATTTTCTTGCTTGCATTTAAACTATAATCGACAACTGACATTTGATAGCAATTATTGCAGAGCTTACCAATCAAAAACATATTATGGTTTCCGCTTTTAAAACTACGCTGCATGACTCTGCAAACTGCAGAAGAGCTCCATACAAAAGAATCGTGCCGCCATAATCATATAAAAGAACGGTGGCGATTATGAGGTAAAAATTTCCTTCGCAGCTTGCCGCGCTATTTCGGAAATCTAACTTTCGCAGAAAACATCAAACGGTTGATTGTGTCTGTTACGCGATGGATACAATTGCTCACGGATGACTGACTCACAGCTATTCCTTTTTGCTCTCCAACGAGACGTTGATAGTATCCAGTTGGGAAGAATCGCAAGGCGGTTAGAACTTTTGAGCATTTTAATAGTGTTAACACTGAAAAACTTACAAGTTATTTTATTACCTATTTCTCTTTAGATATTGCTCTTTTGCCATTTAGTTTTTCATCAAGTTAAGAAACGATTTCTACAACTAAATCTGACCGTAAGCTACATATATAAATCCCGAAGGTAAGTTGCTGGTGAAAAAATGAGTGATTTGACAAAAAAAAAATTAAAATATTTCGAGACGCGTTTTACAAATTATTTTTTTGTCGTGAAAATTTTATTATAAGTTTTGGCGGACGGTTGGTAGAACCCACCACTAGGGCGGTCCGAATATTAGGCGTTGGCCTAAACACTGGCAAACTTGCAAGTAAATTTAAGGGATCAGTGACCGAGGCGTCACATAGGCATGGTCACAACGGCTGAGGACGTTAAGAGACCAGTTCCCCAAGTTGAATCACGGGGAAGCACTAAAACTGAAGTCCTTGAGAAAGAGGAGAAGTGGCACACACACTGCAAGTCTAAATCACCCTGTACGAGACCCCCAAATCTTGGTGGAGACTGGTTGCATCCGTATAGGATGGGTGAGTTGTAGAGTCCGGGAAGTTGACAACCCAACTAGATGCCATCGTTGCCTGGAATTCGGGCACATATCCAGAATCTGTAAATCTGCAGAAGGCCGCAGCGGAAAGTTTTTGGCAAGTTTTGCAATGTAATACCTAAATGCGTAATATGAAAGAAAGATACCGGTACAGACTACCCCAATGGTAGTTTTAGATGTCCGGTATAAAAGGGCGGTTATGCAATGATTATATGCATACAAAGCAATTTGAACCACTGTGAGGCGGCCCAGTACCACCTGAAGCAAAAAATCTTTGACTGAAAGATCAATGTTGCACTTATCAGTGAGCAGTACTGTTTGCCCTCAGGAGAGGAAAGCTTTTTTTTTTTTTTTTGAAACATTAATATTTATTTATTGAATCTACTTCGACTTCGGAAGCCTAACAATAAGTAATAAAACCTTAAACTAAATTAAAACATAAAGCCCATTAGTAGGAATGGGCTGCTGGCTTGACGTTGCTCTTTAGAAGGCTGCTTTGTCTTTTCTCCGCAGGCGGGTTTGACTTGTTGCATAGGCCAAGGTGTTAGCCAAAGGGTTCGGATGATTACGCAGTTTTGTTAAGTATTTTTTTGCTGCGATTTCAATTTCTTCCTTGATGGTAGGTATATTTAGATCTCTATGAATATTTTCATTACGCATGTACCATGGTGCGCCCGTTATTACTCTTAACGTTCTCGATTGGAATCTTTGAATTATATCTATATTCGTTGCGCAAGCTGTGCCCCATAACTGGATCCCATACATCCATATCGGTTTTATTGTTGCATTATATAAGAGGACTTTGTTGCTAAGGCTAAGTCCAGACTTCTTGTTTAAAAGCCAATGTAAACTGGCAGATTTGAGTTTAAGCTGCAGCTTTTTAGCTGCAATGTGTCGTCTCCAGGTTAAGCGCCTGTCCAAGTGGATTCCGAGGTATGTAATTTCGTCAGCTTGCGGTATTGATACATTGTTGAGCTTAACAGTAGGACACGTTTTTGGCCTTAATGTGAAAGTTATGTGTTTGCACTTGTTTTCATTCACTTTTATACGCCATTTCGCTAGCCATTCTTCAATTTGTTTAAGATGCTGCTGTAACACCTTTGTGGCTGTAATGGGGCATTTATGTCGACTTAGTATAGCAGTATCATCCGCAAATGTTGACGTTATTACTTCGTCACTTGTAGGGATATCTGCGGTAAACAGTATGTACAATATTGGTCCAAGAACACTACCCTGCGGAACACCTGCCGAAATCGGACACTCTTCTGTTATGTAATCATTTACTTTTACTGTGAATCGCCTGTTGGATAAGTAGGATTCAAGGATATTGTGGAACGTGTTAGGTAATGATTTTTTAATTTTATGAATGAGGCCATCATACCACACTTTGTCAAATGCTTGCGCCACATCAAGAAAAACAGCCGAGCAATACTCTCGCATTTCGAAAGCTTTCCTTATTTCATTTGTTATACGATTTACTTGTTCAATTGTGCCGTGTTTTTCCCGAAAACCAAATTGATGTGTAGGAATAATATCATTTTGATGGAGAAAAGGAGTAATTTTTGATAGCAGCACTTTTTCGAAAAGTTTTGATAGGCAAGGCAACAGGCTGATTGGTCTATATGATGACGGCAGGGTTGCGTTTTTACCTGGTTTAGCTACCATAATTATCTGCGACTTTTTCCAGATTTGTGGATAATATCCCAGCATCAAAATGGCACTGAAAAGCTTTGCAAGAAAAACGAGAGCAATGCTTGGCAATTCTTTTAGCATTTTAGGCGAGATATGATCGTCTCCTGGAGATTTTTTTGGATTTAAGGCGGCAATAGTGTTTTTTAGATCAGACACAGATGCTCCGCAAGCAACAGTGTATCTAGGAGCAGTATGGGTCGGTGACAAAGGTGCACTATATGTAGCAGTATTTGGTTGAAATACTGTGCTGAGGTGCTCTGCGAAACAAGACGCCTTTTCTTCATCCGTTCTCGCCCATGAACCATTACGCATTCTCAACGGTACTTCAGTGCTTACTGGCGGCTTAAGGTTTTTGCTAGCTTTCCATAGAGATTTTTTAGTAGAAACGTTGGGAGACAAAGACGTTATAAGATGTTTGATATTTCTTTCTTCTTCGTATACTAATGCTTTTTTTAGTTTGTTTTCTGCCGCCTTAAGACGAATTTTTGCATCGGGAGATCGGCAGGCTTGCCATTCGCGACGCAAACGTCGCTTATTACGGACCAGTAATTCTATTCCACTATTAGTTATCAATGCCTTTGCTTTTGTTTTCTGCTCTGGTGTGGCTATAGTTGCTGCTGTTGCTAGTATACTGTTAAATACAAGTAACTCATTTTCAACGTCAGTTCCTCTCCCTATTTGCGGATTGGTCTGTATATGACTGCTAATGTATTTTTTATATTTAAGCCAGTTAGTTCTTGATGTAGTAAGTCGAAAAGCATGCTCACTTTCAATTGGTTGTTCGTTCAATTTTATGATTATTGAGGAATGATCAGAAGATAAGTCAGCACAGGTTTCAGCACGTACTAAACTCCTATCTACGTTTTTAGTGACTGCAAAGTCAATCAGGTCAGGTAATTTCCTTGAGTCCGTAGGCCAGTAAGTTGGTTGTCTTGGGGAGATAAAATCGTAACTATTTTTTGTACTTATGATCGTGTTATATAACTGACGACCTTTCGGGTTAATTAGCCTCGATCCCCAATGAGTATGCTTCGCATTGTAATCACCTCCAGCTAGGAACCTATCTCCTAGAGTCATAAAAAAGTCGCTAAATTGTTTTTCTGTTATTACGAAGCGTGGCGGACAGTAAATTGCAGCTAAAGTAAGGTCAACCCCCCTATTTTTAAGGGTGATCGAGGTGGACTGCAACCAATTTGTTGAAAAGGAATTAAGAAAGTTATGCTTTAAACGATTTCTTATGAGTATAGCTGTGCCACCTTGTGCTTTGCCATCTGGGTGATTAGTGTTGTACAGCTTAAACCCAGGGATGTAAAAATTATACTTCTGGGTGAGATGTGTTTCAGATATAAGCATAACATCAATTTCGTGGGTCTGTAAAAATAATTTGAGTGCTAATTTATGCTGGTTTACACCATTAGCATTCCATAAGCAAATCCTGAGTTCACTCATTTTTTGGTCAACAGGGTTTGGAGCATTTGGTTTTGCGCCTTTATTAGGTCTTGAACCATACTTTGCATGGTTGACATAAATTGTGTCATGCACTGGGTTAGATTAAGAATCATGGTCTCAACTCCAGTACTGGATGGGGTGACTGGTGGGGCCTGTACATTGGCTTTTACTACGTTGGCATAGGACATTTGACCAATATTTGAGCTGGGTATGTTGGAAAGGCTCGGAATGGAAGTAGTATATGGGAGTTGGTTCCGTTTGGCTTGTATACCCTGAGAAAGTTTAGATTTTAAATCTTTGTAAACCGGACAACCTCTATAATTAGCGGTGTGATTGCCACCGCAGTTGCTACACTTTTTTTGTGTTGCATCCGTTTTATTCAAGGGGCATTTGGTAGAATGGTGAAGATCACCACATGCTACGCAAACGGTACGTAAAGTACAACAGGATTTTGTGTGACCAAATTCCTGACAGTTTGTGCATTGCACGGGACCATTACGCTTAAGCGCTTCTTCCACCGTGATTCTTCGGTGTAAAAGGTATTTTAAACCGAAAATTGGATGCGTTTCGTTTTTCTTAAGTTGAGCTAAACTTGGCGATAAGAACACTTTAAACATAGGCTGCGGCACTTTATTTCTGTTAATTATGTTAACAACCGCCCTAATTTCAAACCCTTGCTCCTCTAGAGCTTCTTTTATGTCACATGAGTCAACAGTCGCTTCAATTCCCTTAATTACAACAATCAGGCCTTTCGCACTCTTCAACTGGTAAGAGTAATAATTCTTGTTGTTTGCAGAGAGAAACACAACGACTTCACGAAAGTCTTTTTCACTGTGTACTTGTATTTTTGTCTCGTCTATGTTTCCTTTTTTAAGAGGTACAATGTGAAAATTGTTGGTACCTATTATCTTAGCTATGTTCGTAACTAGCGAATTCGAGCTGCGCTCCCGCAAGTAGATTGGTGGAGGTTTAGTACTAACGACTGTGGAAATACCCTTCGGGTCTGTTATAGGCTCTTGCTCATTTAACGGGGCAAATCTGTTCCCTTTTAGTGCATTACCATCAGCATCGATAGTGGAGCCAACTGTATTATATTTCTTGGCATTAATCACTTTTTTGGGAGGACTAGATTTCCTCTTTTTGTTTACCACATTTATGTACCGATCAATGCCTATCTGCACTGCCGACCCTTTTTTCATTTTGGCTGTCTCACCTTGCTCAGTATTAGTCGCCCGCACTGGAGTTGCTGCTGCTGCTGCGCTGCTTGACTGCATAGCTGTTTGTTTTTCTGTTGGGAAGAGAGTTTTTACACTCTTTGATTTCTCTGTTGTTGCTATGGTCTGCGTTGGCGCCTTTAGAATAGAACTGCTTGCCTTTGCACCGCTGTTAGGTGGTGATTTGCTCGCAACAACAGTGAAATAAGCATTTCGCTCTGTCGTCGCGACTGAATGCCGACGCTCTTTCTGATTTGAGCGTTGATCGCTCATTACATCGCCGGTTCACTTTTTAATTATCGTTGTCGTTTCTCTTTTTATTTATTTTTTTATTTTATTTTTTTTTGTTTTTATTTATTATTTTATTTATTTATTGCTAACTTAAGTGGCTATGCACCCACTACAGTCGATGTATAAGTTTAAACGATTTAATATTTACGTTTTATTAGACTTTAAGTGAAGTTACGGAGCCGATAAAAAAAAAAACACGTCCGTACACTTGTGCATCAATAATGTAACGAATAATGAGGAAAGCTGGCTGCAAAATAAACGGGGAAAAGCTGCAGTCTGGGCATGTTGCTGGGAAATCACAAGTCATTATTGCTCAAAGACCACTGCGTGGGAACAAGCACACCTTGACATTGTGCTACTCGAGGGGGAAAACACGTACCAAAAAGAAAACGCAGCGCCGGGTTACTTAATCTTATCAAATGGGAAATACTGGACGATTTTACGCATCGCGACCACTTTGCAATTGTTATTGTGGTACACCCGACTCGGAGTATTGCGGTGAAAAAAGAGTTCAAAAAGTCCAAATGTTAAACACCATTATGCTTACATACATGAGAGATCTTCTGCCAAACTCATTTGTCGAAAGTACAAACGCTAACGCTAATGACTGTGCCAAAGTGTTACTGAACCACGTTACTAAGATCTGCGTTGAATCATTACTATTATTATAATTGGCGCTTTGTAACAGCTGAAGCGATATCAGTCGGGCTCCTCCTCCAATTTGTGGTTTTTGCATCAAACATGTCCAACAAATGGAGGGACCTACAGTTTATACTAAGCCGCCTCCGAATGGCTGATGGTTTTTTATGAGGACCTTTATTTCATGTCAGAAATACACTCGGAGGGGTTGACATTCCCTGCCGAGGGGCGACCGCAATTAGAAAATTTAGCTTAATTTTTTATTTAAATTAATTTTCTATAACTTTTTGGATGTTAGTGTGGCACCAGGATTTGAACACGAGCCTTCCGAATCGCAGTACGCAATGCTAACCACTCGACTACCGCGGCCGCCAGCGATGCATCAATGCCACGAAAAACGATGCTTAACAAACGCTTCCCAATCATGACTCGGCATATTCCGTACGTTATGCGGATGTCGTCTCTCGTGCCGGTTAGGCGGGTGGAAGGTATTCGTTTATTAGTTCTGATGGTGTCAAGCAACCTACGCAGACTAACGATTGTGTGGATGTTTATTAATGCTTGCGACCATTATTAGTTGAATTATTAGTGGTGAACCGAGGTAGTCGAACTACAGGGGTGTATACTGAAGCGTTTATTTGCAATCTTGTGTTTCATGTGTAGGTGCCAAAGTTTTCATTTGTGTATGCATACATATGTTTAAGAAAATATTGAAATAAATTGCTTATTTTTCCCCTCGTCTTTTACTTCGTAGACTAAACAGCAAATTTAGCTTAGCAAAGTATAATGATTTTATTGTAATATTAATCTGCAGAAAATGGGGACAGCGAATGATAACAGTGTCCAAGCTTTAAAAGGAAAATTTAGTTCATTTAATATGGAATGAAAGGAAATGTAAGCTCTGGTAGCATACAATGTTTGCTGTGCAAAAAACATGTTCAGATTAAGATAATAAATATAGTATAATATCCGAATGCATTATGAGCGCAACACATGGTATACAGGTGAATCAGAAACCAACTTGAAGTCATCCGACATCAGTAAAATAGAGGTTTGTAGATAAGCAAGTTATTCTAATGACATTTTAAATCAGCGATCCATGATAAAAAATAAAAGAGTTTTCCAAATAAATTTAAATTGAAAATAATTTATACTAAAGGGACTGAAGCATCTCAATACCTATTTAGTTCTTTTAAAAAATCAATGTTCGATATTTCCCCCACCATAGGTCTGACGTAATTTGTTTTATCACTTATTTCAGGGAATCAAGAGATAAGAGCGCGCGAAGTTATGACGTGTCGTAACGTGATTGGTGCAACGACAGTGTACAGAATGTGCGGTTGAATTCAATTCTACTTCAGTGTTCTATTACCCACCTTAATAGACGCACCACCCCCACATATTAATTATTCATTAAATACTTGTTATTTTTGTGTTTGTGGAAATGTTTGAAGATTTACAGACTACTACTAGTCACTGCACTGTTTCAGTTTAATCACAATCACTACTATCAAGTACTGATTGTGATTACACTAAAAAAAACACAATCACTATATCTACTACTAAGTAGTGATTGTGATTTTATACTTATTTCATTAGTCCTTAGTGGATTAGACCTAAAGGGGAGACCACTGCATAGAAATAGTTATAACCGATAGATAAACCCAACACAATACGTAAAATTTCAAAAAAGAAAAGTTTTTTTTCAAATGTTAAGTAGTTTCAGCCCAAGTGTGTCGGTTGGTAAGCAACGTTGGTTACCAGGCATGGTGGTTCTAGCCCTGACTAGCTCGCCAGACGGGGGATCTTTCAAAACCAAAAAAATTACATGTCTGGGTTTCGGACATGCAAGCACAACAAATTGAGATGAATAAGAAAATATATATATATAATTGGCGCTTTGAAACCGCTGAAGCGAATTTCGGCCGAGCTCCTCCTCCAATTTGTGGTTTTCCATCTTGATGTTTTTTCCAAAAAATGGAGGGACCTACAGTTAATACTAAGCCGCCTCCGAACGGCTGATGGTTATTTTTTTTACGAGGAGCCTTTATTTCATGTCCGTAATACATTCGGAGGGGTGGACATTCCCTGCCGAGGGGCGACCGAAATTAGAAAATTTAACTTGATTTTTTAATTTAAATTAATTTTCCATAACTTTTGGATGTTGGTGGCACTGGGATTTGAACCCGCGCTTTCCGAACGGCAGTACGCTAACACTTTTTTGCAGTAGCAGCGCATTCTGGCGGTCGAGGAGGTTACTTTTCACTCTACCTAGTAGTTAGTAGACTGTGTGTTTGTAAGAAATATAGTACAATGTGTGTTTGCAATAAAGAAGCTGAAAAGCCAATCTTGAGACTTTAAGCTTTCTATCCAGTGATCGAACTAGAAGCATTTGAGAAATCATCGACTAGGAAGCGCCCATAGAGCTTCAGGAGGATTAGGAGCAGCAAGATAAAATAGAAGAGATATTTAAGACCAAAATTCACGTGTTTGAAAATTTCATCCGAGATGTGCAGCTGAATCGTCCAATCACGTCGATGAACTCAGGGTGAAAAGACCATCTTTTGACGACACATTTCTTTACCAGGTCTTCAAAAGACGACTTCAATTGGCGGACAAAACTGGTATTCCATTCCTAGTATTGATTGGACCTGCAGTGGCGTTCCTGCAAGTACTTCTCGAACATGAGAAGGATAATTTCGAGGCATTAATGCAAGCCGTGGAAAAGCGTTACCGTAAGGGGCATCAGAAGGAAATTTACCAGATGGATCTGGAGAGCTGTAACCAGAAGTCCAATGAAACAGTGTAATAATTGGCTTGGGAAATTAAACAGATGGCTCATTTGGTCTACGGAAAAGCCTTTAAGAATACCTCGAAAAGTTGAAAATCCAGAGATTCATCAGCGGAATGAGGAAGAAGTACACCAAGTGAATCCAAAACCAAGATTTGCTGAAACTACCTCGCATTCTCAGGCACAGGAAATGGCGGCGGTTTTTGTGGTCGTGGGTACAAAGCAAACCGTGTGAAGGTGGAAAGTGGAATTCAGCAACTTTTGTCGATACGAATTGTTAATTCGCCAACTTGCGAATTTTCTTGCTTGCATTTAAACTATAATCGACAACTGACATTTGATAGCAATTATTGCAGAGCTTACCAATCAAAAACATATTATGGTTTCCGCTTTTAAAACTACGCTGCATGACTCTGCAAACTGCAGAAGAGCTCCATACAAAAGAATCGTGCCGCCATAATCATATAAAAGAACGGTGGCGATTATGAGGTAAAAATTTCCTTCGCAGCTTGCCGCGCTATTTCGGAAATCTAACTTTCGCAGAAAACATCAAACGGTTGATTGTGTCTGTTACGCGATGGATACAATTGCTCACGGATGACTGACTCACAGCTATTCCTTTTTGCTCTCCAACGAGACGTTGATAGTATCCAGTTGGGAAGAATCGCAAGGCGGTTAGAACTTTTGAGCATTTTAATAGTGTTAACACTGAAAAACTTACAAGTTATTTTATTACCTATTTCTCTTTAGATATTGCTCTTTTGCCATTTAGTTTTTCATCAAGTTAAGAAACGATTTCTACAACTAAATCTGACCATAAGCTACATATATAAATCCCGAAGGTAAGTTGCTGGTGAAAAAATGAGTGATTTGACAAAAAAAAAATTAAAATATTTCGAGACGCGTTTTACAAATTATTTTTTTGTCGTGAAAATTTTATTATAAGTTTTGGCGGACGGTTGGTAGAACCCACCACTAGGGCGGTCCGAATATTAGGCGTTGGCCTAAACACTGGCAAACTTGCAAGTAAATTTAAGGGATCAGTGACCGAGGCGTCACATAGGCATGGTCACAACGGCTGAGGACGTTAAGAGACCAGTTCCCCAAGTTGAATCACGGGGAAGCACTAAAACTGAAGTCCTTGAGAAAGAGGAGAAGTGGCACACACACTGCAAGTCTAAATCACCCTGTACGAGACCCCCAAATCTTGGTGGAGACTGGTTGCATCCGTATAGGATGGGTGAGTTGTAGAGTCCGGGAAGTTGACAACCCAACTAGATGCCATCGTTGCCTGGAATTCGGGCACATATCCAGAATCTGTAAATCTGCAGAAGGCCGCAGCGGAAAGTGCTTGCGTTGTGGAGAAAAGGGCCTTTTTGGCAAGTTTTGCAATGTAATACCTAAATGCGTAATATGAAAGAAAGATACCGGTACAGACTACCCCAATGGTAGTTTTAGATGTCCGGTATAAAAGGGCGGTTATGCAATGATTATATGCATACAAAGCAATTTGAACCACTGTGAGGCGGCCCAGTACCACCTGAAGCAAAAAATCTTTGACTGAAAGATCAATGTTGCACTTATCAGTGAGCAGTACTGTTTGCCCTCAGGAGAGGAAAGCTGGCTGCAGAATAAACGGGGAAAAGCTGCAGTCTGGGCATGTTGCTGGGAAATCACAAGTCATTATTGCTCAAAGACCACTGCGTGGGAACAAGCACACCTTGACATTGTGCTACTCGAGGGGGAAAACACGTACCAAAAAGAAAACGCAGCGCCGGGTTACTTAATCTTATCAAATGGGAAATACTGGACGATTTTACGCATCGCGACCACTTTGCAATTGTTATTGTGGTACACCCGACTCGGAGTATTGCGGTGAAAAAAGAGTTCAAAAAGTCCAAATGTTAAACACCATTATGCTTACATACATGAGAGATCTTCTGCCAAACTCATTTGTCGAAAGTACAAACGCTAACGCTAATGACTGTGCCAAAGTGTTACTGAACCACGTTACTAAGATCTGCGTTGAATCATTACTATTATTATAATTGGCGCTTTGTAACAGCTGAAGCGATTTCAGTCGGGCTCCTCCTCCAATTTGTGGTTTTTGCATCAAACATGTCCAACAAATGGAGGGACCTACAGTTTATACTAAGCCGCCTCCGAATGGCTGATGGTTTTTTATGAGGACCTTTATTTCATGTCAGAAATACACTCGGAGGGGTTGACATTCCCTGCCGAGGGGCGACCGCAATTAGAAAATTTAGCTTAATTTTTTATTTAAATTAATTTTCTATAACTTTTTGGATGTTAGTGTGGCACCAGGATTTGAACACGAGCCTTCCGAATCGCAGTACGCAATGCTAACCACTCGACTACCGCGGCCGCCAGCGATGCATCAATGCCACGAAAAACGATGCTTAACAAACGCTTCCCAATCATGACTCGGCATATTCCGTACGTTATGCGGATGTCGTCTCTCGTGCCGGTTAGGCGGGTGGAAGGTATTCGTTTATTAGTTCTGATGGTGTCAAGCAACCTACGCAGACTAACGATTGTGTGGATGTTTATTAATGCTTGCGACCATTATTAGTTGAATTATTAGTGGTGAACCGAGGTAGTCGAACTACAGGGGTGTATACTGAAGCGTTTATTTGCAATCTTGTGTTTCATGTGTAGGTGCCAAAGTTTTCATTTGTGTATGCATACATATGTTTAAGAAAATATTGAGATAAATTGCTTATTTTTCCCCTCGTCTTTTACTTCGTAGACTAAACAGCAAATTTAGCTTAGCAAAGTATAATGATTTTATTGTAATATTAATCTGCAGAAAATGGGGACAGCGAATGATAACAGTGTCCAAGCTTTAAAAAGAAAATTTAGTTCATTTAATATGGAATGAAAGGAAATGTAAGCTCTGGTAGCATACAATGTTTGCTGTGCAAAAAACATGTTCAGATTAAGATAATAAATATAGTATAATATCCGAATGCATTATGAGCGCAACACATGGTATACAGGTGAATCAGAAACCAACTTGAAGTCATCCGACATCAGTAAAATAGAGGTTTGTAGATAAGCAAGTTATTCTAATGACATTTTAAATCAGCGATCCATGATAAAAAATAAAAGAGTTTTCCAAATAAATTTAAATTGAAAATAATTTATACTAAAGGGACTGAAGCATCTCAATACCTATTTAGTTCTTTTAAAAAATCAATGTTCGATATTTCCCCCACCATAGGTCTGACGTAATTTGTTTTATCACTTATTTCAGGGAATCAAGAGATAAGAGCGCGCGAAGTTATGACGTGTCGTAACGTGATTGGTGCAACGACAGTGTACAGAATGTGCGGTTGAATTCAATTCTACTTCAGTGTTCTATTACCCACCTTAATAGACGCACCACCCCCACATATTAATTATTCATTAAATACTTGTTATTTTTGTGTTTGTGGAAATGTTTGAAGATTTACAGACTACTACTAGTCACTGCACTGTTTCAGTTTAATCACAATCACTACTATCAAGTACTGATTGTGATTACACTAAAAAAAAAACACAATCACTATATCTACTACTAAGTAGTGATTGTGATTTTATACTTATTTCATTAGTCCTTAGTGGATTAGACCTAAAGGGGAGACCACTGCATAGAAATAGTTATAATCGATAGATAAACCCAACACAATACGTAAAATTTCAAAAAAGAAAAGTTTTTTTTCAAATGTTAAGTAGTTTCAGCCCAAGTGTGTCGGTTGGTAAGCAACGTTGGTTACCAGGCATGGTGGTTCTAGCCCTGACTAGCTCGCCGGACGGGGGATCTTTCAAAACCAAAAAAATTACATGTCTGGGTTTCGGACATGCAAGGTTGTGGTTTTCCATCTTGATGTTTTTTCCAAAAAATGGAGGGACCTACAGTTAATACTAAGCCGCCTCCGAACGGCTGATGGTTATTTTTTTTACGAGGAGCCTTTATTTCATGTCCGTAATACATTCGGAGGGGTGGATATTCCCTGCCGAGGGGCGACCGAAATTAGAAAATTTAACTTGATTTTTTAATTTAAATTAATTTTCCATAACTTTTGGATGTTGGTGGCACTGGGATTTGAACCCGCGCTTTCCGAACGGCAGTACGCTAACACTTTTTTGCAGTAGCAGCGCATTCTGGCGGTCGAGGAGGTTACTTTTCACTCTACCTAGTAGTTAGTAGACTGTGTATTTGTAAGAAATATAGTACAATGTGTGTTTGCAATAAAGAAGCTGAAAAGCCAATCTTGAGACTTTAAGCTTTCTATCCAGTGATCGAACTAGAAGCATTTGAGAAATCATCGACTAGGAAGCGCCCATAGAGCTTCAGGAGGATTAGGAGCAGCAAGATAAAATAGAAGAGCTATTTAAGACCAAAATTCACGTGTTTGAAAATTTCATCCGAGATGTGCAGCTGAATCGTCCAATCACGTCGATGAACTCAGGGTGAAAAGACCATCTTTTGACGACACATTTCTTTACCAGGCCTTCAAAAGACGACTTCAATTGGCGGACAAAACTGGTATTCCATTCCTAGTATTGATTGGACCTGCAGTGGCGTTCCTGCAAGTACTTCCCGAACATGAGAAGGATAATTTCGAGGCATTAATGCAAGCCGTGGAAAAGCGTTACCGTAAGGGGCATCAGAAGGAAATTTACCAGATGGATCTGGAGAGCTGTAACCAGAAGTCCAATGAAACAGTGTAATAATTGGCTTGGGAAATTAAACAGATGGCTCATTTGGTCTACGGAAAAGCCTTTAAGAATACCTCGAAAAGTTGAAAATCCAGAGATTCATCAGCGGAATGAGGAAGAAGTACACCAAGTGAATCCAAAACCAAGATTTGCTGAAACTACCTCGCATTCTCAGGCACAGGAAATGGCGGCGGTTTTTGTGGTCGTGGGTACAAAGCAAACCGTGTAAAGGTGGAAAGTGGAATTCAGCAACTTTTGTCGATACGAATTGTTAATTCGCCAACTTGCGAATTTTCTTGCTTGCATTTAAACTATAATCGACAACTGACATTTGATAGCAATTATTGCAGAGCTTACCAATCAAAAACATATTATGGTTTCCGCTTTTAAAACTACGCTGCATGACTCTGCAAACTGCAGAAGAGCTCCATACAAAAGAATCGTGCCGCCATAATCATATAAAAGAACGGTGGCGATTATGAGGTAAAAATTTCCTTCGCAGCTTGCCGCGCTATTTCGGAAATCTAACTTTCGCAGAAAACATCAAACGGTTGATTGTGTCTGTTACGCGATGGATACAATTGCTCACGGATGACTGACTTACAGCTATTCCTTTTTGCTCTCCAACGAGACGTTGATAGTATCCAGTTGGGAAGAATCGCAAGGCGGTTAGAACTTTTGAGCATTTTAATAGTGTTAACACTGAAAAACTTACAAGTTATTTTATTACCTATTTCTCTTTAGATATTGCTCTTTTGCCATTTAGTTTTTCATCAAGTTAAGAAACGATTTCTACAACTAAATCTGACCGTAAGCTACATATATAAATCCCGAAGGTAAGTTGCTGGTGAAAAAATGAGTGATTTGACAAAAAAAAATTAAAATATTTCGAGACGCGTTTTACAAATTATTTTTTTGTCGTGAAAATTTTATTATAAGTTTTGGCGGACGGTTGGTAGAACCCACCACTAGGGCGGTCCGAATATTAGGCGTTGGCCTAAACACTGGCAAACTTGCAAGTAAATTTAAGGGATCAGTGACCGAGGCGTCACATAGGCATGGTCACAACGGCTGAGGACGTTAAGAGACCAGTTCCCCAAGTTGAATCACGGGGAAGCACTAAAACTGAAGTGCTTGAGAAAGAGGAGAAGTGGCACACACACTGCAAGTCTAAATCACCCTGTACGAGACCCCCAAATCTTGGTGGAGACTGGTTGCATCCGTATAGGATGGGTGAGTTGTAGAGTCCGGGAAGTTGACAACCCAACTAGATGCCATCTTTGCCTGGAATTCGGGCACATATCCAGAATCTGTAAATCTGCAGAAGGCCGCAGCGGAAAGTGCTTGCGTTGGGGAGAAAAGGGCCTTTTTGGCAAGTTTTGCAATGTAATACCTAAATGCGTAATATGAAAGAAAGATACCGGTACAGACTACCCCAATGGTAGTTTTAGATGTCCGGTATAAAAGGGCGGTTATGCAATGATTATATGCATACAAAGCAATTTGAACCACTGTGAGGCGGCCCAGTACCACCTGAAGCAAAAAATCTTTGACTGAAAGATCAATGTTGCACTTATCAGTGAGCAGTACTGTTTGCCCTCAGGAGAGGAAAGCTGGCTGCAGAATAAACGGGGAAAAGCTGCAGTCTGGGCATGTTGCTGGGAAATCACAAGTCATTATTGCTCAAAGACCACTGCGTGGGAACAAGCACACCTTGACATTGTGCTACTCGAGGGGGAAAACACGTACCAAAAAGAAAACGCAGCGCCGGGTTACTTAATCTTATCAAATGGGAAATACTGGACGATTTTACGCATCGCGACCACTTTGCAATTGTTATTGTGGTACACCCGACTCGGAGTATTGCGGTGAAAAAAGAGTTCAAAAAGTCCAAATGTTAAACACCATTATGCTTACATACATGAGAGATCTTCTGCCAAACTCATTTGTCGAAAGTACAAACGCTAACGCTAATGACTGTGCCAAAGTGTTACTGAACCACGTTACTAAGATCTGCGTTGAATCATTACTATTATTATAATTGGCGCTTTGTAACAGCTGAAGCGATTTCAGTCGGGCTCCTCCTCCAATTTGTGGTTTTTGCATCAAACATGTCCAACAAATGGAGGGACCTACAGTTTATACTAAGCCGCCTCCGAATGGCTGATGGTTTTTTATGAGGACCTTTATTTCATGTCAGAAATACACTCGGAGGGGTTGACATTCCCTGCCGAGGGGCGACCGCAATTAGAAAATTTAGCTTAATTTTTTATTTAAATTAATTTTCTATAACTTTTTGGATGTTAGTGTGGCACCAGGATTTGAACACGAGCCTTCCGAATCGCAGTACGCAATGCTAACCACTCGACTACCGCGGCCGCCAGCGATGCATCAATGCCACGAAAAACGATGCTTAACAAACGCTTCCCAATCATGACTCGGCATATTCCGTACGTTATGCGGATGTCGTCTCTCGTGCCGGTTAGGCGGGTGGAAGGTATTCGTTTATTAGTTCTGATGGTGTCAAGCAACCTACGCAGACTAACGATTGTGTGGATGTTTATTAATGCTTGCGACCATTATTAGTTGAATTATTAGTGGTGAACCGAGGTAGTCGAACTACAGGGGTGTATACTGAAGCGTTTATTTGCAATCTTGTGTTTCATGTGTAGGTGCCAAAGTTTTCATTTGTGTATGCATACATATGTTTAAGAAAATATTGAAATAAATTGCTTATTTTTCCCCTCGTCTTTTACTTCGTAGACTAAACAGCAAATTTAGCTTAGCAAAGTATAATAATTTTATTGTAATATTAATCTGCAGAAAATGGGGACAGCGAATGATAACAGTGTCCAAGCTTTAAAAAGAAAATTTAGTTCATTTAATATGGAATGAAAGGAAATGTAAGCTCTGGTAGCATACAATGTTTGCTGTGCAAAAAACATGTTCAGATTAAGATAATAAATATAGTATAATATCCGAATGCATTATGAGCGCAACACATGGTATACAGGTGAATCAGAAACCAACTTGAAGTCATCCGACATCAGTAAAATAGAGGTTTGTAGATAAGCAAGTTATTCTAATGACATTTTAAATCAGCGATCCATGATAAAAAATAAAAGAGTTTTCCAAATAAATTTAAATTGAAAATAATTTATACTAAAGGGACTGAAGCATCTCAATACCTATTTAGTTCTTTTAAAAAATCAATGTTCGATATTTCCCCCACCATAGGTCTGACGTAATTTGTTTTATCACTTATTTCAGGGAATCAAGAGATAAGAGCGCGCGAAGTTATGACGTGTCGTAACGTGATTGGTGCAACGACAGTGTACAGAATGTGCGGTTGAATTCAATTCTACTTCAGTGTTCTATTACCCACCTTAATAGACGCACCACCCCCACATATTAATTATTCATTAAATACTTGTTATTTTTGTGTTTGTGGAAATGTTTGAAGATTTACAGACTACTACTAGTCACTGCACTGTTTCAGTTTAATCACAATCACTACTATCAAGTACTGATTGTGATTACACTAAAAAAAAACACAATCACTATATCTACTACTAAGTAGTGATTGTGATTTTATACTTATTTCATTAGTCCTTAGTGGATTAGACCTAAAGGGGAGACCACTGCATAGAAATAGTTATAATCGATAGATAAACCCAACACAATACGTAAAATTTCAAAAAAGAAAAGTTTTTTTTCAAATGTTAAGTAGTTTCAGCCCAAGTGTGTCGGTTGGTAAGCAACGTTGGTTACCAGGCATGGTGGTTCTAGCCCTGACTAGCTCGCCGGACGGGGGATCTTTCAAAACCAAAAAAATTACATGTCTGGGTTTCGGACATGCAAGCACAACAAATTGAGATGAATAAGAAAAAATATATATATAATTGGCGCTTTGAAACCGCTGAAGCGAATTTCGGCCGAGCTCCTCCTCCAATTTGTGGTTTTCCATCTTGATGTTTTTTCCAAAAAATGGAGGGACCTACAGTTAATACTAAGCCGCCTCCGAACGGCTGATGGTTATTTTTTTTACGAGGAGCCTTTATTTCATGTCCGTAATACATTCGGAGGGGTGGACATTCCCTGCCGAGGGGCGACCGAAATTAGAAAATTTAACTTGATTTTTTAATTTAAATTAATTTTCCATAACTTTTGGATGTTGGTGGCACTGGGATTTGAACCCGCGCTTTCCGAACGGCAGTACGCTAACACTTTTTTGCAGTAGCAGCGCATTCTGGCGGTCGAGGAGGTTACTTTTCACTCTACCTAGTAGTTAGTAGACTGTGTGTTTGTAAGAAATATAGTACAATGTGTGTTTGCAATAAAGAAGCTGAAAAGCCAATCTTGAGACTTTAAGCTTTCTATCCAGTGATCGAACTAGAAGCATTTGAGAAATCATCGACTAGGAAGCGCCCATAGAGCTTCAGGAGGATTAGGAGCAGCAAGATAAAATAGAAGAGCTATTTAAGACCAAAATTCACGTGTTTGAAAATTTCATCCGAGATGTGCAGCTGAATCGTCCAATCACGTCGATGAACTCAGGGTGAAAAGACCATCTTTTGACGACACATTTCTTTACCAGGCCTTCAAAAGACGACTTCAATTGGCGGACAAAACTGGTATTCCATTCCTAGTATTGATTGGACCTGCAGTGGCGTTCCTGCAAGTACTTCCCGAACATGAGAAGGATAATTTCGAGGCATTAATGCAAGCCGTGGAAAAGCGTTACCGTAAGGGGCATCAGAAGGAAATTTACCAGATGGATCTGGAGAGCTGTAACCAGAAGTCCAATGAAACAGTGTAATAATTGGCTTGGGAAATTAAACAGATGGCTCATTTGGTCTACGGAAAAGCCTTTAAGAATACCTCGAAAAGTTGAAAATCCAGAGATTCATCAGCGGAATGAGGAAGAAGTACACCAAGTGAATCCAAAACCAAGATTTGCTGAAACTACCTCGCATTCTCAGGCACAGGAAATGGCGGCGGTTTTTGTGGTCGTGGGTACAAAGCAAACCGTGTGAAGGTGGAAAGTGGAATTCAGCAACTTTTGTCGATACGAATTGTTAATTCGCCAACTTGCGAATTTTCTTGCTTGCATTTAAACTATAATCGACAACTGACATTTGATAGCAATTATTGCAGAGCTTACCAATCAAAAACATATTATGGTTTCCGCTTTTAAAACTACGCTGCATGACTCTGCAAACTGCAGAAGAGCTCCATACAAAAGAATCGTGCCGCCATAATCATATAAAAGAACGGTGGCGATTATGAGGTAAAAATTTCCTTCGCAGCTTGCCGCGCTATTTCGGAAATCTAACTTTCGCAGAAAACATCAAACGGTTGATTGTGTCTGTTACGCGATGGATACAATTGCTCACGGATGACTGACTCACAGCTATTCCTTTTTGCTCTCCAACGAGACGTTGATAGTATCCAGTTGGGAAGAATCGCAAGGCGGTTGGAACTTTTGAGCATTTTAATAGTGTTAACACTGAAAAACTTACAAGTTATTTTATTACCTATTTCTCTTTAGATATTGCTCTTTTGCCATTTAGTTTTTCATCAAGTTAAGAAACGATTTCTAAAACTAAATCTGACCTTAAGCTACATATATAAATCCCGAAGGTGAGTTACATTTAAATGAAAGGGAAAACTTCTAGGCTACGATAAAGAGTACGATACCTCCTGATCTTGGGATGAATCGTATGCCAAATACTCAAAAGTCATTTTTGTTTCTATTTCTATTTCTTTTAATAAAACTTAGGTACGGTCCCGGTCTACTTTGCATTACTTTAACTTTAATAAAATATCAATATTTTGTCGATGGCGTTAACAACTTCAAAATATTCGAGTAGTTGACGGCAACAGCTCATTAAGGGATAAAAAATATCGTTAAATAAGTAGAGCGAACTTTAGAATCGTGAGAATGATCGCTAGTTTATTTAAACGATCCGAAAATCGTTAAAATATTTATGTGTAGCGAATAGCAAAATCGTTACAATTATCGCTAAGTTCTAATATTCATGTCGTGCGGTTGTCTAAACCTTTACTCTGTTAAAAATTTTAAAGTTTAAAGTGCCAAAATCTTTAATATTTATCTTGAAAGTTTGTTATAAAAATTAGCGTTCCATCATAGCTAAGTGTTCTGTTTAAATTTTTTTGATTTTTGTGTACATTTCAACATTAAATGTTGCTAACATTTTCTTTTTAGATAAATTATTTGCTTTCTTTACATACATACATACTATTATTTAGATTAAGAAGAGAACGTGTTACAGTTTGTTTTTATTTATTTATTTTTTCTTCTTCTTCGCTTGTTATTACATATAAATTATTACCTTCTCTCTCTCTCATCATTCCCATCATTTTCGCTTAACAGCAATCAGCTGATCGTAGTTTTATTACATTGCCTCTTAATCTGTGCTATTTTGCTAGTTTCTAAGCATGCTAAATTATATTATTCCAATGCTTCTGTAACTTTCAATTTTTTTCCTTTTATATATATATATTTTTATTACTTTAATTTCATATATAAGATGACATGTTCGTTCAAAAATTGTAATTTGAGAAGTGATGCTGAGCGTCATATTTCTTGTTGGCTTTGCGATGAGTTAGCCCACGCTTATACGGTGGTGTCATTGTATTAATACATGATGGCAAGAGCCTTCGCTGGTCATGCCGAAAATGTAGAAAAGTTGAGATTGACATTTTTAAACTTTTTAAAACTAGAAGGATTGGACTTCTGGAAATAGGGAAGGATTTGAAAGTCCTTACCGAAAAATTTCAAAATAGGAGGACGCATTTAAATCCAGTTACTGCTTCGGACGCTCCTCTAAATTCATTAATCAGCCCGAATTTAAGTAAAGACTTCATGTCATTTAATTCCCCTTGCCCCGGGGAACACAATCCTCCAAACCCTATAGATTGTGTAACTAGAGCTACCGCTAAGACATTAGAAGTAGCAAACAATCCGACTTCAAGTCCACTTCCCTCTGCACCTGCCCCTTCTCCTACTACTACTTCGACTGCATCTAAGCATGTTGAAATAGACGCGGCGCCGGACCATAGCTAGGAAAGTGCTAGTTGTGGTCCCGAAAAGGAAGTCCGTATTTATATCACGGTTTGCAAAAGATACAACTGCGCATGTCGTGCGATCCTATATATCAGGCAAATTAAATACAGTCAGTTTGGATATTAGGAAGTTAAATTTTTCTTTGAAAGAAACTTCCTTCCTTCCTTTAAAAAAAACGTTTTCGCTGGTTGCTTCGACGTACTTTTAAACTCATCATTTTGGTTCAATGTTGCTTTTGCCCGAGAGTTTGATTTATAGCAGCGAAAGATTAGAAATAATTTTGGGTTTTTCGAAACTTGGCTTAAAACAAATGTCTTCAACTCTGAAATCTTAGGTAACAACTTTGAAGTTTTTAGAGATGACCGTTTAAATAAAATTGGTGGTGGAGTACTTATTGCTGTTCAAACTTACCTTGCTGTGGAAGAAACTCATTTTGCGAAATCGGAAGCGATGGAATTTCTTTGTATTAAAATACGTTTAATAAATAAAAATATTTATATTGTTGCCAGTTATATCCCGCCAAATTTTAACTTTTCTACTTACTCTCTCCAGTCGTCAAGGTTAAAATCAATATTTTCCATTACTAAAATATCTGACAATATTATTGTGATAGGCGACTTCAATTTATCCTGTGTATCATGGAATTTTAATGACAGTTTACTAGTACCTAGCTCAATTCGAGATAATCCATAATAAGTCTGGAAAGACTTTGGATCTAATATTTTTAGATGACGTTTCGTCATTTTCTTTAAGTCGCTGTGATCCTTTCATTTTGGTTGAAGATGGTTATCATCCATCTCTTGAATTATCTTTAGATGTTCCCTCTAATCTTAATTATCCAATATCTACGTGTATTTCAAAATCAAAAAATTTTCGTTTTTTATTTAAAAAGGCAAATTATGTTTAATAATCTTAGAAATGTGCTATGTATAATTTCCTGGCCAATGTAAGACGGAAACGTGTAAGAAAGCGCTCTTCACTTCACAAGTGCTTTACATTCAGAAATTTTTTTCCTATAACAAATGAGCCGATCCGTGTTCAAAATGCTTTATGGTTTAACAAAGAATTGAATAGCTTGGAAAATGAGAAGACTAGATTATTCAAGCTCTATAAAAAGTCCGGCAAAATTTCTGATTATGGTGCTTATTCCGTAGTTAGATAAAAGTATAATATTTTGAATACACGTATGTAGTTATGTATACACAATATGTATGCTTCATGGATAAAACCAAAAAAATCCAAAAATGTGTTTGCTATCTCTGATGATGTTGTTGGTGGTGTCGTTTTCAGCTGGTGACCGTACTAGAGCTGTTGTTGGCACTCCTGCTGTTCGCCCGTAGATGATATCCGTCCACTTTACTTAATATTTCGTGGTTTGGGTATGTGGTGGTGCTGGTACTTCATTAATTATCTGGTTACTCCTCCAGAAATATTCAAATTTGTAGAATATTATTTGTGAGGTCCTTTTGTTTCAAAACAGCTGGCGACCTAAACAAATGAAAATGAAGTCTTTGGTGTATAAGATTATTTAAAAATGCTTAAAAATTGGTGGCATATATGTGAATAGACTTGCTTGTACATATGTGCACTACGTACCTCGATTTCTAATTATTATTCTTTTTCTTATCACGGACTGAAACAAACAATTAAAATTCTATAATTCAAAACCTTTTCTTTCACAATCACAAATAAAAACTAGCAGAAGTGACCATTCTGGTTCCGTACACTTTCGATTCGATTTGCGCCATTCTCGTGCCGTTGATCCAGCCGAAATTCGCATATCCTCCATTTCTTAGGAAGTGACATAATTTCTCACTAAGTTCCACAAAATATAACAATCACACAAACAAACCTGACACTGCCTTACCTACGACAGGATGAGCTAGGTTTGACACAGCATCATCTCAATTGCCTTTTCCACTGTTAGACACACACACACATAGTGAAAGGGAAAATGTTGAGGAAAGGTGGAAATAAATATTACAGCACCCTGCAAAAAGGGAAAATCTGAGGTTTAAGTGGTATAAATAAGTACATACATCCTTACCTGAGTGCGCACACCTCTTGATCAGTTTGTGTATCAAACTTAGCTTGAGAAATACCTGAAGTGGAACTTGGATATAAAAAAACCGATAAGTATAATCTTTTATATGTTCACAAAATTTTTTATTTATTTATTTGCACTGGAATTGCAACGTGAGTGAAATAAATTCTAGTGTAAACAAGTAAGTACTGAAGTAAGCACTGAAGTACTGTTGAGACTGCGTAATGGTTCATGGGCAAAAACGGATGAAGAAAAGGCGTCATGTTTTGCAGAGCACCTCAACTCAGTATTTCAACCAAATACTGCTACAAATAGTGCAACTTTGTCACCGAACCATACTGCTCTGAACTAAAAAACACTATGTCGAAGACATGGGTGTCGACCTAATAGAATTTTAAGAAAAAATATTTATTTAGCTAGATATGTTTAGATACGTATACATATATATATAATACATACTTACCGTACCCTGAAATACTCACCTTTAACTGAAATTACTCACCTCCTATTCCTTGCATACTTACCTGTAAAGCTGTAAAGAAAATAAATATAAATAAAAACTGAATTTCCCCTCCGTACCCGTTAGAAGATACAACTATTAATATATATATAGCATTAAGTATGTTATTCGTTACTAGTTCGTTTGCTAATCCTCAAACCGCTCGGTTGTATAAAAAGTGTAAAGGAAAATTAAAAAAAAAACGTTGTGTTATAAATAAATTATAAATACATAGAAATAATACACCCCGATACTGTGAAATTTAAAAATTCTAAATAAAAGAAGTTCAAATACATTTTTAAACAAAATCAGTGCGTTTTAATTAAAAGTTGAAAAACATATATATAAAATAATAGTAACATAAATATTCAAAAAAAGTTGAAAATTTATACATGGTGCCGAAACCCAACTACGGAGTGAACCTAAAATAAAAAATATAAATAAAAAGCGTTTAACGTATGTATATGTACATAATAAAGTTTATATACGTGTAATACATACGTACATACTTACATACAAACGCCAGCAAAGCCAAAATAAGCACATTAGCTGGGAAAAGTGAATATCACGTTTAATATATATAAATAATCTACGTACACACACATGTACATATTATATATTTTTGTAAGAAAAGTGTTTCTAAAACTAAAATAAAATAAAACTAAATATAAATCATATAAAATTAAATAACAAAAATTTAACGCGATCGGCAAAAGAAAGAACATAGCGAGCGAAAAGTCGTGACTCGGGCGGTGAATAAAAAAAAAGAGCTTAAAAAGTGCAGTGTAAAAACATAAAAAAAAGTTTAAAAAAGAAAAAACAACCAAGAAAATATTGAATATGCGCTTCTTTTTTCCAAATAATTAGAAAATATATAGATTAAAATAAAACGAAAAAAAAAATATATATATGTACATACATGCATATACAATTGCAAATATATATGTGACACGCAAAAAGTGAAACATTAAAGACAAATTAAAATATAATATAAAATATGTAAATGTAAAAAAAAAACATAAAAAAAAATTTAAATGCAAGTGCTGTGCTACGAAATACATACATAAACAATTAAATAGAAAGTTAATACAAAAAAAAAGAAAAAACCCCAAATAAAATTTTATATATGTACATATATATATAAAAATATATATTGTACATATATAAATAAACCGTATGTACATACCGTGACACAAAACACAAAAAACGTGAAAAATAAATAACTGGTGAACATAAAAAGCGGTGAAAATATAAACTAAAAAAAAAAAAATACATATACATATATACAATATATGTGAAAAAAAAACTTGCGTACATACATACACAAATTCATACACCAGAAGAACGAGAAGAGGACACAATTAAAACTTCAAAAAAAAACACGGAAACTGCACTACACAGAAGACAACACTCCCCCGTCCCCGTCTCCAGAATAATTTTGGTTTGTACTAGCCCGGATGTCAAAGTAAGTCCCACCCATTCTTACTCATATTTGTTTAGCGGATTTTGCTCGTGCTGTGTATGAAACTCTTTTGCTTGCCATACACATACATATTCTCAAAAATTAAATTATAATTCCCAAGGAAAGTTCGAGCAAAATCTCAAAATCCGCTAAACAAAAAATTAATCACAATATATAATAATATATAGCGGGTCCCCAAAATCGGTAAATGAAAATCCCCTACTTTTCATTTACCGAATATAACAGCGCTCATATATAATATATTACCATTTATATATGAAAAACTCGCGCTTTCCCCATAAAAAGTATATATTCAATACAAAAAACCGCTTGTTATTATATATCCCCTTACGTATATAAACTCCCCTTTTTATATACGCCAACTGGTCCAAAAACACCTACGAAAAGGACCAGATCGGACCAGTTGCCCCCCTCTTATATCCTCCAAAGTATATACATACTCTCAGTATATACACCCCAACAGGGCCGAAACTCATTACTACGGGCCCAAAACCGGACCAGTGTAAGCACATTACACTGCCCAAAGTCACCACTGCATAGCAAGCCACCGCTACTCAATCGTGGTACATGTATATACATACACAAGTGACATATATACGTATATATCTCGACTACATATGTACGTGTGTGACTCTATTTCTAACGCCTCTCTCACATTTCGCATCTTATACTCAGAGATAGGAGCCCGAAGTGTGGGTGATGAATAAGTAAGCTTATTATTAAGGAATTAGTATCGTTTAAGCACTTGAGTTGAATAAAAGGTCATACATTGGAGTAAACCTAAACCTCGTGTATTTATTTCTTTTAGTGGCGCAGTCGGTAGGATCTGTGAAAAAGATCCTTAAAACGAACCTATGTTCAAATGTTCTAACTACAAAGATTAAATATTAAAACATACAAAAACTAATTTCATACGTGAATTTAACAAAGAAAAATAAAAAAAAATTTTATCAGAGATATAAAACAATATAATAATGAAAAAAGTGTTTTCTAACCTAATCTGTTAAACAAGTTTGAATTGACTTTCAAATGACCCTGATTTGAGTGCAACTTAGAGAGTAAGAGAAGAACTCATAGTTTAAACTTTAAAGAAAAATTTAAGAGTGACATTTCATTTAAGAGTAGCACTAAGTGAAACAAATACAAATAGTGCAAGCCAAAACTGAAAACTAAATAAAAGCAACAAATGATTGTATAAACAACAACAACATTATTGCGCGCTAAACTTTTGAACACTTCAACACTAAGCAGTCGGCATATCTGCATTGTTGTTTGTGTGCTGTATGTTACAAACGTGAGAAACAAAACCCATTGAGTTTTGTCTGCATTTTGTTGTTACATATAACAAATATATATTCGATGTGATGAGAGATTTAAATACTCCACACTTTCCAATATAAAAAGAGAAATAGATGGACTTAAATAAAGAGTTAGAAAATTTAAATAAGTACTTAAAAAAATTAGACATTAACGTTGAAACAAAAACAACAAACATGGCCGAAGCGCAGCAAATAAGAGAGCTTGTGATGCAAAATATTAAATTAATTCAGCCTTTTGACGGTGATGCTAATTACTTAGCACTGTATATCGATAGCATTGATTCCATAATGCCTGTGGTTGCTCCAACGCAACCGGCTGAGCGAGCATTTTATTTCAACTGCATACTACGAACTTTACGAGGGGCAGCGTTGGACGTCATAAGAAGGGAGCAGCCGTCAGATTGGTCCACACTAAGAGAACTTTTAGTTGATGAGTTTGGAGAACACACTCCAATCCCGACTCTTATTTTACAAGTTAGTAATATAAAATTTAAAGGTAGCGTACGTATTCTTTGTGAAGAAATAAATAACGCAATTTGTAGAATTAAGGATTGTATTATATTAAAAAATGAAAATCGTGCAACTAAAACATTTTTGACAAATGAATTAGAACAAATAAGTATTAAAACTCTTAAAAAAGAATTGCCAAACCATTTAACTGCGTTGATAAATGCAAACTTAGCCACTAACGTAAAGTCTGCAGTTAAAATTTTAAAAGAAAATGATGCTTTTGATTATGAATATAAAAGAGATGTTAAAACTAACCCACGCGCTCCCCATTACCCTAATAATAACAAACTTAATAAAAGTGGATTTGATAAATATCATCTTTGTCTACCTGTAAATAACAACAACTTTCATACACAGGGAGTCCCATCTAGAAATACTAATTTAGGTCAAAATCAGACCAGACAGGCTAATGTTAGCCAACCCAGTCAACAAAATCATTGTACCAACTCATTCAATGGTCCGATTACATATACCCCAGGCAATGCCCTGCAAACAAGTTCATTACAAACACGAGTATCTCATCCCGTTGGCTCAAATCAATTAAGAATACGAAGATATGGTCAACCTGAGCCAATGGATCAAGATGCTTCAAATTTTCAATTAGAAGCCTCAGAGGACTACCCTCGATTAAACTGACACTAAATAATAAAGAAATTAAATTTTTAATAGATACGGGTTCATCCGTAAGTTTAATTAAACCATGTATATTAAGTAATGAAGTTACAAAGGTAAAACCAATTATTTTAAAAACGGCAACAGGTAAAGTTGTTCTAGACAAAGTACAGGAAATAATTGCATTTACTAAACATAATTTAAAATTCTATGTGCATAACTTTTCTGAAAGTTACGAAGGACTTTTGGGTTTTGATATACTTAAGAAACTGAAGTCGAAAATTAATTTGCAAAATATGAATATTCATTTAAGCGGAAAGCTTTATTCATTTTGTAATAACAGTAATTCTGTAGATCACTTTAGCAATAATTTAAATGTTATGAATGATGACAAAGATAAAACTAAATATAGATTAAGCCACTTAAATATTGAGGAACTTAAAGGGGTCAGAGGCTTATTGGCAAAATTTAACCACATTTTTTTTAAGGAAGGAAATCAGCTAACTTTCACCCACAAAATAAAACATAAAATCAAAACCGTGCACGAAGATCCTATCTATGTAAAGTCTTACCGATATCCGGAAGTGCACAAGGCGGAAGTAGATAGACAAATTGCGGAAATGCTTGAGCAAAAGATTATTTGCCATAGCGATTCTCCGTACTCTGCCCCGCTATGGGTTGTGCCTAAGAAACCGGATCAATCAGGGAAAGAGAAATGGAGAATAGTTTTCGACTTTCGTAAGTTAAACACAGTAACGATAGACGATAGGTACCCGATCCCGAACATGGATGAAATCTTGGACAAGCTAGGTAAATGTATGTACTTTTCCACTTTGGATTTGGCGCAGGGTTTCCACCAAATCGAGATGGACCCAGTTGATAGGAAGAAAACCGCATTTTCTACACAAGGAGGGCATTACGAGTTTTTGCGTATGCCATTTGGGCTAAAAAATGCCCCAGCCACATTCCAAAGACTGATGAACACAGTATTGGAAGGGCTAATTGGTAGAAATTGCATGGTGTATCTAGACGATATTGTGGTGTTTAGCACGTCACTTCAGGAGCATATCGAATCGCTCGATAAAGTGTTCCAAAGACTGTCTGATGCTAATCTTAAAGTACAGCTTACTAAGTGTGAGTTTTTAAAACATGAAACAGAGTTTTTGGGGCACGTAGTGACCCCATCAGGCATTAAGCCAAACCCAAATAAAATTAAAGCGATTTTAGATTATCCTGTGCCTCAAACGGAAAAAGAGATTAAACAGTTTTTAGGTTTGGCGGGTTTTTATCGCAAATTTATAAAAAACTTTGCAAAAATTACCAAACCGCTAACAAACTGTTTAAAAAAAGGTAATACGGTAAATGCTAAAGACAAAGAATACTTAAATGCCGTTGATACCATTAAAATTTTGATAACTGAAGATCCTATATTAGTGTACCCCAATTACGAAAAGCCATTTACGTTAACTACAGACGCTTCTAACGTCGCCTTGGGTGCAGTGTTAAGCCAACAAAGTCACCCAATTTGCTTTGCGAGTCGCACTCTGAATGAGCATGAGCTTCACTACTCCACCACAGAAAAAGAGCTGTTAGCTATGGTTTGGGCCACTAAATACTTCAGACCATATTTGTATGGTAGGAAATTTACCATCAACAGTGATCATAGACCACTTCAATGGTTGCATAACTTGAAGGAACCAAATGCAAAACTGCAAAGATGGAAGATACGCCTCAATGAGTATGATTTCGACGTGAAATACATCCCGGGTAGGGAAAATCACGTTGCCGATGCGTTATCACGCATAAAAATAGAGGAATGCAATGCTGAGGAAGACGAAATCGCCTCAAATTGTGCAACAATCCATTCGGCACAGGAGGATAACGAAAGTTATATCCATATAACAGAAAGGCCGTTAAATTTATTTAAAAATCAGGTAAAACTAATAAGAGGAAGTGAAAATAGCTGTGAAATGCTCAAAATTTTTACTAATAATCTTATTTTGATAACTTACAAAAAACTAACGCCAGAATACACAAAAGAAATCATTAAAAAATATCTATTAAAGAAGAGAACCGGTATATACATGCCAAACGATAACGACTTTCTGCAGTTCCAAAATATTTATAAAAGCTTGATAACTAGTAGCAGAAATAAAACTTATAGGGCAAATAAAGAATTAAAAAACATTTTAGAATATTCCGAATTCAAATCCATTGTTACAGAAATACATATAAATGGACTACATCAAGGGATAGAAAAAGTAGCAAAATGTTTTAAAGACAAATATTATTATCCAAATTACCTCAAAGAAATTTCAAATATTATTAATAGTTGCGAGCTTTGTAACCACTGTAAAACTGACCATATTGCAAACAAATTACCATTCAAGGTTACGCCTCCGGTATATGAAAATAGAGAAAAATATGTTATAGACTTTTGGAAGTGGAACAATGAATTTTATTTGACTTGTATTGATTTATTTTCAAAATTTGCTATGGTAGAGAACGTAAAATCATTAAATTGGCTTGAAAGTAAGAGAGCGCTATTAAAAGTATTTAATACTATGGGACCCCCTAATATTATGAAGGTTGACCAAGATCAAGGCCTAAATAACATAAACATCAAACAATGGTGTGATCAATTAAACATAAAAGTTGAAGTAACAACAGGCAAAACAGGCATAGGCGATATTGAGCGTTTGCATAAAACCCTCAATGAGAAATTGAGAATAATAAATACATCGGAAGACAAAGAATTGAAATATTTAGAAATAGAACAAGTAATTTTTACGTACAACCACACAATTATTCACTCAACTACTGGGGAAATTCCTTATAAGATATTTTCTAATAAAGAGCCACCAAAAAATGACCCGCAAGCAGTTAAAGAAAAAAGAATTGAAAATATTAATAAATACAGACAAGAAAAAGATATCGATACTAATTTTGTAAATGCGGAAAATTCTAGAAAAAGATTAGATAAGATATGTAATCCATTTAGACAAGTAAGATTGTTAAAAACAGAAGAAGATGGGGAGCATCATATTGTAAAATTTAAAAACCAAAAAGTCAGAAAGTATAAAAACCAATTCAAAAGACAAAAGAAAAAATATTGAAGAAATGAAATTTGTTTATTAATTTGAGCTTTATCTTTTTGTTGTTTTCATATTATCTAAATAACATAAGCAATATTAACCAATCATTATCATAGTAACCTATAAAAAAATATTGTAAATCGTTTTATAAAGTATATATTTAAAACTAAATAATATCTAATAAGAACAAATATGTATTAAATCTAGATGTAAGTACTCTAATTAAGAAATATGGTCACTTTTAAAGTTGGGAGGAGTGACATATATACGTATATATCTCGACTACATATGTACGTGTGTGACTCTATTTCTAACGCCTCTCTCACATTTCGCATCTTATACTCAGAGATAGGAGCCCGAAGTGTGGGTGATGAATAAGTAAGCTTATTATTAAGGAATTAGTATCGTTTAAGCACTTGAGTTGAATAAAAGGTCATACATTGGAGTAAACCTAAACCTCGTGTATTTATTTCTTTTAGTCACATATATACATACAGTGGTTTTTTCAATTCCGGCAATTTCCACTTCTTCGCTATTTGCAATAGCAAGCGGACAAAGGCACGTATGTACATAAGTATACATACGTACATACTCGTGTAAGCTAAGCAAAGCACCCAGCATACAAACGGGGTATAACAAAAACCCAGTATACATTTATACATTGCTGTGCTCAGACGCGCTGAGACAGTACAATACAAACATAAAAGCTACCCCCTAAATAAATTAATTATAAATAATATATATATATATATATATAAATATAAATAAATATTCTATATTAAAATTAAATAAAATAAATATCTCACAATGGAGGATAAAATGGTGAAGCCCCAAACACTCCACCCCCTTACAGGACCCCGAACTCGCTCGAAATCCCAGGCGGAAGAAGAGGAATTCTCCCAGCTACACAAAAAATTTTTTTATGAGCTCTCCAGGATGGAAAAATTCTGCGGAAAATGGTGGGACACCAGTGAAGAAACTCATTCCGAAGCAGCCCTCAAAATTTTCAAGGACCATCTGGAAAGACACATGGAACTAGTGTAGGCAGCCAACCAAAACCTACAGATGAGCAACGTGGAGGATGAAAAGACACGCTCAGCATGCGCAGAGGCCTACGAGACAACAAATGACAACGCAATGCTCACGAAAATCAGGATAAGTGAGTTACTTGGCCAAATACAACAAAGTATGGATTCCTCCTATTTAAACACCCCCATCACAAAGATGTCCCCCCCAACACAAGCTGGCTCACTCAGTTTTCTCAAGGTACCTGCATGTGACACAGAAATCTTCTATGGAGGATATGAAGATTGGCCCTCATTTAGGGACATGTTCACAGCAGTGTACATCAACCACCCCCAATTATCCGCAGTGCAGAAACTATACCACTTGAGACAGAAAACAAGAGGTTAAGCTGCACTCCTCATAAAAAATTACCCTCTCAGTGGCCATAATTTCTCGTTAGCATGGGATGCACTCAAGGCACGCTACGAAAATAGAAGAATAGTAGTGGATGGCCAAATAAAGACGCTGTTCAACATCCAACCTGCCCACACAGAGAACGGAGAAAGGATTCAACAGATCCAGACGACAATAAATAATTGTCTTTCTACCCTACAGGCAAATGGAGTATCAACAGAAAGCTGGGACCCAATGCTTGTCTACTTCTGCTCGTCAAAACTGCCGGACGAGACACTAGCTCTCTGGGAGCAATCACTCAACTCAAGGAAGGAGTTACCTCGATGGTCAGAAATGGACCAATTTCTGACAGCTCGGTACGAGGTCGTGGAGCGACTCAGCACATACAGACCCAATAAGCCGAAGATCAGTCAGCCCAGCTACCCCCAACGGACACCAGCGGTCCCTCCCCCAACATTCAATTATCGGAGCAAAACCCAATCGTTCCATACTCAAAACAAAAGGCAAGTTTCATGTAAACTATGCCAATCAAACCACTCGATGACATCGTGCGTCAAATTTCGAGAACTCTCCGTCTCAGACCGGAACAAGTTTATTAAAGACAACAGCTACTGCAAAAATTGCCTGGCGTACTCACATTTGGAGAAAGATTGCAAAAGCAACTTTAGGTACGTTTATTGTCAAAGACGTCACCACTCCCTCCTCCATTACACTGCGAGCAACCACACGCCTTACCCCCCAAAACCTCAAAGAAACTTCACTACTTCTCAAGTGACAGTCGAGGAAGAACAGCCCTGCACCTCTAAGCAGGCATCCAAAAACTCAAAGGCAAATGAAAGCGGTAGACCAAAAACTCTATCTCACTATTCGAGTAACAAAGAGAGGACATTTCTTCCCACAGCAAATATTCCCATTCTCCACAAAGGAGAGTTAACTCACATCAGAGCTCTCATTGACCAAGGCTCTCAAAAAACTTTTGTAACATCCCGTATACAAAAGTTACTTGGTCTCCCCACCACAAAAGCCAACTACCTAATTCTTGGCATGGGCGGTAACACAGTCCAAAACTCGAATAGAATATGCTCTATTACGATATGCTCAGCTAATCAATCAATAAAAATCGCGGCTCAAGCGATAATACTGTCTCAATTGACGCACACTCTCCCATCCTTCAAAATAAAAGAAGTAGATTTAACAGAATATCTCTCACTACCATTAGCAGACCCCAATTGCTTTACACCAGCTAGAATAGACATGGTCATTGGTATCGATATAATCCCCAAAATACTCACCCCAGGCCTCAAAATTAATGTAGGCGGCAGCTTAATAGCCCAAAACGCAATATTTGGGTGGATATTAAGTGGACCCGTTGTGGAAGAAATCTCCTCATTCTCTACTCAGGTGATTGAAACCCCTTCAGAATCACTAGGAGATTTACTCAGGAAATTCTGGGAACAAGAAGAGGTACCACCGGCCCCACATACACAGACGATGATGAATACTGTGAAGCACTCTACAAAAAGCCACTCACCGACGAGAAGATGGTCGGTATGTAGTAAAGCTGCCATTCAAATCAGCATTCCCGGACTCCATCGCACTCGGGCACTCCCGACCCGCAGCACAGCAGCAATACCTCAGCGTGGAACGTACTAACGAAAAGAAAGAGGAGCTTCGGAACACCTATTCAGAAGTCCTAGAGGAATACCTAACGTTAGACCACATGGAACCAACCCATTCACGAGAAATCATACGCGACGGTAAATATTTCTCCTTTTACCTACCCCATCACGCGGTGATTAAACCTGGAAGCAAAACTACTAAAGCCCGTGTAGTTTTCAATGCCTCAAAAACCTCACATTCCGGTCTCTCACTCAACGACGTATTACATACTGGCCCCGTTCTCCAAAATGACTTAATGCTCATTATTTTAAAATGGAGATTATATAAGTATGTATTTAACGGCGACATTGAACAAATGTACCGCCAAATATACGTCCATAAGGAAGACCAAGACTTCCAACGCGTTCTATTCCGCAGAACCCCCCATAGTCCGGTAGAAGACTTTAAACTAAAAACGGTGACATTCGGTGTCAACTGCGCTCCATACTTGGCAATAAGGACACTCCACCAATTAGCCGAGGACTCTAAGGAGACATACCCCCATGTCTCAAAAATATTAAGAGGAGAGACATACGTAGATGACATCCTCTCAGGCGGACATAATCTAGACTCAGCCGGCGAATCGATACATCAAGTTATCGAAGTACTCAAGTCAGCCGGATTCCCGTTAAAAAAGATCACAGCAAACCACAAGTCACTGCTGAAAGACATCCCCCCGTCTGATCTTTTAAATGAAGAATTTCTCCAATTCCAAGAGGCAAGTTCTACAAAAACCCTCGGAATAAAATGGAATGCTCTCACTGATACATTCTCGTACTCAGTTGACCCCCCGTTATCCTCAAACACTGCCACGAAACGACAGATCCTCTCATCTGTCGCGAAACTTTTCGACCCGGCAGGATGGCTATCGCCCATAATGATAGCAGCGAAAACTCTTCTTCAGCAACTATGGATGGAAGGAACAGACTGGGACGAAACCGTGAAGCCTATCTCACTCCACAAATGGAACACATTCAGGAAAAATCTCGCTGCAATCGAAGAAATAAGGATACCTCGATGGGTGCAATTCAGCCCAAACAGTTCCATTCAGCTACACGGATTCTCAGATGCTTCCGAGAAGGCATTCTGTGGTTGCGTATACTTACGAGTGCAGCAAGGTGAATCTGCTACATCCCACTTACTCGCAGCCAAGAGTAAAGTAGCCCCCTTACAAACCGTCTCTCTCCCTAGGCTGGAACTTTGCGGCGCAGTTTTACTCGCGAAATTAGTAAAGCAGATCCGATCCCCCCTAAATCTGCCACCTCATGAACTAATTTTGTGGACAGACTCCTCCATTGTATTAGCATGGCTGGAAAAAACCGCCATGGACGTGGAAAACATACGTAGCGAACAGGACATCTCAGATCCTCGAACTCGTGAATAATGCTACGTGGCGACATGTCTCCAGCGCTGACAATCCAGCTGATCTAGGTAAGCGTGGAGCTAAACCCCAAGAGCTCGTCAACTGTTCACTCTGGTGGAAAGGCCCCGAGTGGTTAACTAGGCCATCCCCTCTTTGGCCGAAAAGTTCACCAACTCATTCGTCCCCTCCCGAACAACGACAAATTGAAGCATTCCACGCTTTAGAATCTCCTGATTTTCTAGACCGTTTCTCCTCATTTTCCACCGCTCTCAGAGTAACGGCGTACATATTTCGTTTCGCGCAAAAGGCTAGAAAACTGCCAAATCCGCCCTCTACCACTCTCACTCCAAGCGACATAAAGTTCGCAAAAACTCGTCTCATAGCTGTCACCCAGCGAAAATACTTCGGAAAAACCATCACAGACAGGAGTCGAAATTTCCGATAGAAAAAAGAGATCCCCTCCGTACTCTCAACCCCTTCTTGGATAAATCAGGACTGCTGCGTGCAAATGGACGTCTCACTCATGCCGCCAGAAGGTAAAATCTTGCATTTTTCGGTGTAAGACATGCACGATATATAAGTAGAAGATGAGCACGCAATTGATGGCAGCGTTACCCCCTGAACGGTCCACATATACACTCCCATTCCATACTACCGGTGTTGATTTTGCCGGCCCATTCCTCGTCAAAACCTCGACTCTCCGCCGAGCATCCCATTCAAAGGCATACGTGTGTGTATTCGTATGTTTCTCGACAAAGGCCATTCATCTGGAAGTATGCTCCGACCTAACAACAGAAGCGTTTAAGGCAGCATTCGCGCGATTTGTAGGACGAAGAGGCATTCCCCACAAGATAATGTCCGACAACGGCAAAACCTTCGTAGAAGCACAGCGAAGCCTCCAAAGAGAGCTATCCGCCTTCCTTGAAGAAGTTTCGGACAAAACCACAACAAAATATGCCATTCACGGACTTACATGGCAATTTATACCGCCTTACGCTCCACATGTGGGAGGACTTTGGGAAGCGGCAGTGAAGAGCTTCAAAACTCACTTCACTAAAGTCGCTGGAAATCAAAAGTTCACCTTCGAAGAATTTACCACTCTCTTAATACGCATCGAAACGGTACTCAACTCCAGACCACTCTCTCCTATGTCTCAAGATCCCGAAGACTTGAAGGTACTAACCCCAGGCCACTTCTTACGAGGCGCGCCCTTACTCTCGATCCCTGAGCCAAACTCAGAAAATCTCTCACTCATTAATAAATGGCAAAAATTAGGAGTACTCCATCATCAGTTCAGCAAGCGCTGGAAAACTGAATATCTCCACCATCTTCAAAAACGCTATAAATGGAAAGGATCCCAGCGAAATATGAAGGAAGGTGATCTCGTCGTCATCAAAGACGACCTCCTACCCCCAAACGAATGGCGACTAGGTCGCATAACCAAACTGCATCCCGGACCCAACCAAAACGTTCGCGTGGTAGACATCCGCATTCAAGGCGGAACGGTAACCCGCAACATCACCAAGCTTTGCGTACTACCACCCGCGTAACACGCCTCTGTTCACAAATATTCTCGCCTCCATTAAAATTATATGTCTCCATCCATCCCCCTAACATTAACTCATAACGGTTCTCGGTCATATCATTTCAGATCACAGAACTTCGGCAAATGTCGGCTGTGCTACCGCACCCACTCATTGCGCCACTGCCGCGCTTTTCTCGCAATGACGCCAGACGAGAGGTATGAGTCCGCAAAGGCCCATCGGTACTGCATAAACTGCTTAGAGACCTCTCACACCACAGGGGCATGCGACTCTCCAGATAGCTGTCGTCGGTGCGGATTAGCGCATCATACCCTACTTCATCGCCATTCGCGCGAATTGTCGGAACGCACGTCATCTCAAAGCCGAAAAAGGGTGACATTCCGCAGGCCCGCCGGCATGTCGAGCCTAATAGAATTTTAAGAAAAAATATTTATTTAGCTAGATATGTTTAGATACGTATACACATATATATATAATACATACTTACCGTACCCTGAAATACTCACCTTTAACTGAAATTACTCACCTCCTATTCCTTGCATACTTACCTGTAAAGCTGTAAAGAAAATAAATATAAATAAAAACTGAATTTCCCCTCCGTACCCGTTAGAAGATACAACTATTAATATATATATAGCATTAAGTATGTTATTCGTTACTAGTTCGTTTGCTAATCCTCAAACCGCTCGGTTGTATAAAAAGCGTAAAGGAAAATTAAAAAAAAAACGTTGTATTATAAATAAATTATAAATACATAGAAATAATAAACCCCGATACTGTGAAATTTAAAAATTCTAAATAAAAGAAATTCAAATACATTTTTAGACAAAAACAGTGCGTTTTAATTAAAAGTTGAAAAACATATATATATAAAATAATAATAACATAAATATTCAAAAAAAGTTGAAAATTTATACACACTATTACCGCCTTAAATCCAAAAAAATCTCCAGGAGACGATCATATCTCACCAAAAATGCTAAAAGAATTGCCAAGCATTGCTCTCGTTTTTCTTGCAAGGATTTTTAGTGCCATTTTAATGCTCGGATATTATACACAAATCTGAAAAAAGTCGCAGAAAATTATGATAGCGAAACCAGATAAAGACGCCGTCATCATATAGACCAATCAGTCTGTTGCCTTGCCTATCAAAACTTTTCGAAAAAGTGCTGCTATCAAAAATTAATCCTTTTCTCCATCAAAATGATATTATTCCTACACATCAATTTGGTTTTCGGGAAAAAACACGGCACAATTGAACAAGTAAATCGTATAACAACTGAAATACACGTTCCACAATATCCTTAAATTCTACTTATCCAACAAGCGATTCGCAGTAAAAGTAAATGAATACATAACAGGATAATGTCCTATTACGGTATGTGTTCCGCAGGGTAGTGTTCTTGGACCAATATTGTACATAATGTTTACTGCAGATATTTCTACAAGTGACGAAGTAATTACGTCAACATTTGCGGATGATACTGCTATACTAAGTCGACATAAATGCCCCATTACAGCGACAAAAATGTTACAGCAGCATCTTAAACTAATCGAAGAATGGCTAGCGAAATGATGCATAAAAGTTAATGAAAACAAGTGCAAACACATCACTATTATATTAAGCCAAAAATATGCCCTACTGTTAAGCTCAACAATGTGTCGATACCTCAAGCTGACGAAGTTACATACCTCGGAATCCACTTGGACAGGCCCTTAACCTGGAGACGATACATTGCAGCTAAAAAGCTGCAACTTAAACTCAAATCTCCCAGTTTACATTGGCCTTTAAGCAAGAAGTCTGGACTTAGCCTTAGCAACAAATTAAAAATTAAGTAAAATTTTCTAATTGCGGCCACCCCTCCGAGTGTATTTCGGAAATGAAAAAAAGGCTCCTCGTAAAAAAACCATCAGCCGTTTGGAGGCGGCTTAGTATAAACTGCAGGTCCCTCCATGTGTTGGAGAAACATCAAGACGCAAAACCACAAATATGAGGAGGAGGAGCTCGACTGAAAATCGCTTCAGCGGTTACAAATCGCTAATTATATATAAATTAAGAATAAAAATAGTAAGAAAAATAAAAATAAAAAAAACCGACTGGAAGGCCGCGTATCTCCAATAGGTACGCGTGCTCATCCTGCGCTAAGCGATTAATTTCCATGTTAAAATAAAAAAATAAACTCGAAAAACAAGAAAAAAACCAAAGGAAAAAAAATAGATATAAAAAAATTTTAATTATAATGAAAATTAAAAAAGAAGGTTTTACCCTAATGTGGTAAACAAAAAAAATTTAATAAAAACAAATATTTAACTCAAAATAAAAATTTTATTACAAAAAATATAATTTGCAAAGACCACTACTGGTAACTTTAGCCAGTCTCAACACACTTGACCAATTTACTACCCTAGATAAAACACACAAATGCTCCGGTAATGTGAACAACAACAAAATAGAAAACTGCTAATTTGCAAAACGGAACGGACTCGCCAAATTCCTTTTTACTAAATAAAAGAGTAATTAGTCTCTTTCAGAGCCTGGGTTCGACTCCTTTCTCCTTCCACTCCTGGAATTCCCTACTAATAATATTGAAGAAAAATAGAAAATTATTAAGAATTATTGAAAAAAAAACAAGAAAACAAAACGCCACTCGAAATCCACTGAAACGGAACCACACAATTTTTTAAATAAATATCCTATCGGGCCCCACGATGTGCGCCAATTAACAAATAATAATAAATAATAACAATAATAGTGGTATATTTTTATTAACAGTCACCATGATAAAAATAACAATAATAAAAGCTTTAATAATATCTAAAAGTCATAAAGTATTATATTCGAGCTATAAGTGTTCCCAGGAGCATTTGAGTATCACTACACTAAGTTGTGATGTTGACAACGGTAATGAAAGCGGGCCTAGTCTCTTTAATAAGTCCCTGAAAATGTTTCGCTCGCCGACTGAAACACGGGTAAGTTCTAAATTTAGCCGGCCACAAGCAGAAGTAGATGCATGGAACCTTTTGGGTTTAAAGATAAATTGGAAGATGGCAAAAGAAGATCATCCACCAACCAATGCGCGTCATCATAGCAGAGTTTCCTAAGCTATATGAGAAAACCCAACACCCTCAGAGCCGATAAAGACGTCACCCATACAGTGACCATCGGTATACAAACGAGAGACCATATCGGCGAATCCGTTTCAAAAAGACGTGCTACCATTACGAAGACATCCGAGGAGACACGGTCAACAAATAAGAAAATTGATTGATTGTCAATAAATGGAAATTGGTGCAAAGGAAGCAAAAACCGAATAAGACCACGAGAAAAAAAATTAAGCCAGAAGCGATTGTTATCTCAAAGACGGGTAATAACTACATATGCTTACATATTGAGGCAAATGAAACAGTAACCGGAAATGAAAAAGCTTGGTGAGAATGTTAATAAAATTATAACCATAGCGAGTGGAAATCTGCTAGTCCAACTTCGCGATAAGACTAGCAAACATGCAAGTAAATTTAAGAAATGAGCGACAGAGTTGCTTAAATCTGACGCTAGTGCAACTGTGTTAAGTAGCAGTCTAACCGTAGAGATTCGTGACATAGACATGGCC
The DNA here is from genome assembly GCA_037013455.1 of Ceratitis rosa. Lineage (NCBI taxonomy): Eukaryota > Metazoa > Arthropoda > Insecta > Diptera > Tephritidae > Ceratitis > Ceratitis rosa. The sequence goes on along the minus strand of JAWMAG010000036.1, from coordinate 898,512 downwards.
GCAACGGTTGAGGACGTCAGTAATGCGTTAAGAGACCAGTTGCCCAAGTTGAATACGGGGAAGCTCAAAATACTGAAGTCCTGGAGAAAAAGGAGAAGTGGCACACACACATTGCAACTCTATATCTCCCTGTACGAAATGCCCAAATCTTGGTGGAGACTGGTTGCATCCGTATAGGGTGGGTGAGTTGTAGAGTCCGGGAAGTTGACAACCCAACCAGATACCATCGGTACCTGGAATTCGGGCACATATCCAGAATCTGTAAATCTGCAGAAGACCGCAGTGGAACATGCTTGCGTTGTGGAGAAAAGGGCCATTTTGGCAAGTTTTTCAATATAACACCTAAATGCGTAATATGATAGAAGGATACCGGTACAGACTACCCCATTCGTAGTTTTAGATGTCCGGTGTCCGGCATAAAACAATTCATTGATTAGATGCATACGAATCAATTTGAACCACTGTGAGGCGGCCCAAAACCTCCTAAAGTAAACAATCTTTGAACGAAGGATCAATGTTGCCCTTATCAGTGAACAGTACCGTTCGCTCTTAGGGAAGGAAAGCTGGCTGCAGAATCAACGGGGAAAAGCCGCTGTCTGGGAATTTTTCCGGAATATCATCCACTCATTATTCTTGGAGATTTTAATGGTGTGCGGGGAAAAGCACTACTTGAAGTCTTCATTAACCTCGACATTGTGTTACTCAAACAAGGGGGGAAAAACACTTATTAAAAGAGGAAACCCAGGGTCAATCATTGATTTGACCTTTTGCAGCGCCGCGTTACTTAATCCCATCAAATGGGAAATACTGAATGATTTCACGTTTAGTGACCACCTTGCAATTTCTATTGTGATACACCCGTCTCGGATGGAAGCGACAATGGCTGGTCCTACTACCCAAAGGTAGCGAAACCCCAGAAGAGCCGGCATCATACAGGATTCTGTGAATGTTAGACACAGCAGTCTTGGGTTCATGGATTCAAGAAATCAAAGAGAACGGGGCCTTACAACTTGACAATACGGGTTTAGAAAGCGTTCTACAATTGATTCTGTAGTTGCTGTTTGCGGTATTGCTCGCAAAGCCCTTGCTAATGACCAGCCGGAAAAAGGTAGAGGTCATATAAGTCAGAGTAGGTGGCTGTACAATAGACTCTAAGCCAACCATTAAATATCTCGGAGTAATTCTTGATCGCCGACTTAGCTTCAAGGAGCATTTGAAATATTCCAGCGAAAGCGCGAGTAAGGTCGCAAGACTCATGCCAACTACTATATAAGATGGCCAAGGCAACAAAGAAGAAAATTCTTTGCCAGCGTCAGTTCGTCTATCCTAACGTATGCGGCACCAGTCTGGGCAAATGCCACTCTGGTACCGACGTATCTGACAGCACCTGCTGCGGCACATAGATAGACGTCGCTAAGAGTATGTAGTGCATTGGTGACAGCGTCGGACGAAGCCGCAAACCTGCTGGCTGGAAGATTTCTAATAGATATAGCAGCCAGAGCAGCTTCAGAAGGGAGGCACAATTCTACTAAGCGAAAAGAAATCATGCAACAATGCGTAAATGAGGGGCAGCAAAGGTGGGACTCGTCTCCGAAAGGAAGATGGACCAAGAAGCTGATCCCAAGTGTAAGCAAATGGATCGAAAGACAGCACGGTGAAACTGATTATTATCCCACGCAGTTCCTCACAGGGCATGGCTGCTTTCGTCAATATTTGCTTGAGCACACGCGCGCAGATAATCGTTACTGTTTGCATTGCAGCGGAGAGAGCGGAAAACGCATGGCACAGTCTTTTATACTGCGCCGGATTTGAATATGAGCGCAAGGAGCTCAAGCGGAGATCAGCGTAGAAATAATGAAGCGACTTAGATGCCAAGAATGCTAGCCATAAACTCGTTCTTTCCGAACATGCTTAATAGCATAATAGCAGAGCGGAGCAGAAACAAGGCTTTTCCGCCTGACCTACTTCGATTTGAGGCACTCTTAATGACAGGAATATGAATCGGACACAAGGCTTTTCCGATCAAGCCCGTAATCTCATTAAGGACGCAAGTAGCGGGAACTAGGTCTTTCCGCCCGCTGTAAAAAAAGATAGACTGGAGACTTGGACTCTCCAGCTCTTTAAGCTATTAATGAGTGTGTAAATTTTATGCTAAAATGCAGTAACGAGTGAGAGTCATAGTGCTTACCAGCCCCGTGAAGAGTGGTAGTTAGTAGAGAGGTGCTTAGTACGTAGATGCAACTGTGAAGTTGGAAGTCGTACATACACACACGATTGAAAATAGGTGGATTTTATTTCTCCAGTTACTACCTCCCCCCCCCCCCACGTATCACAAGGTGATTTCGAAAGAATCATTGATGAACTAGTTCATGACACTCTTATCACAACGCCAAACGTGATAGCAGGCGATTTCAATACATGGGCAATGGGGGTAGTAGCTGCACAAATAGGTTGGGCCATGCCTTGCTCAAAGCTTTCTCTTTATTAGATGCAGTATTGCTTAGCACCGGCGGGAAAAATACTGGAGCAAGTCCAAAAAATACACTGAAAAACGGCTGGAAGGTGAAAACTCTAGATGAGTAAACCTTCAAACTCATGTTAGACAGTCTCCTAGGTACTTCAAGCGACTTAGACTGACAAGCTGACATGCTGGTGAAGCACGTAATAAACGCCATGGATGCCATGTGTAGAAAAAGGCAGAATACGTCTAAAAGGTCCGCATACTGGTGGAATGAAGAGATCAGAACACTAAGAAGCAAATACCACAAAACGAGACGCCTCTCCCAGAGAAGCCAAGGTACGGCTGTTCATACAAAGATGCGTGAATGCTTCAGGACAAAATGTATGAAACTGAAACAGGCGATCAAAAGAAGCAAGTCGTCAAGTTTTAAAGAGCTTTGAAAAAAATGGATTACAACCCATGGATTGATGAGTATAAAATTGTAATTACAAAGGTTAGAGAAAGCAGAAGCGAAGCCCCAACATCTCCTATACTCTTAGAAAAGGTAGTGAAAACGCTATTCCCTACGCAAGACCCACAATCGAGTAGAAGTATACCCGCAGTGGTGGAAGCGTACACAACCGACATGAAAGAAATTAGAGCGGCGGAGAGTTTCGGCAACGCAAAGGCGCCTGGATTTGATGGGATCTCAAATAAGGCATTTAAAATCGCCATCAAAGATAGAACAAGAGTTTTCACCGAGCTCTATACACGGTGCTTGAATGAAACAGTTTTCCCAAAAATATGGGAAATGCAGCACATGGTTCTTCTTCAGAAGTTGAACAAACCGACTGGAGAGCCTAGTACGTATCGACCAATATTCTGTTTTAAGCACAAATTGGATTTTTTTAAAGAAAAAGTAATTAAAATATTAAAAATAATAATAATTGTTTGGAGTTAGTCCGAATACATGAATTATACATTGAAAAGAGTGAAAGGTTAGTGTACAAATAAATAATAATATATATATAAAATATACCTTTTTTTAATATAAAAATGCCGTTTAAAATCAAATAATCAATTCATAATAAATAAAGAGCAATAAGTTAGTAAATTTAAGAATAATTGCCATTTCTTTTTGCTCTCACTGATGTTTTTAGATAACAGGTCGCCATATTGGATCCGCCATTTTGATGTCTGTAATTCCGATAACTGATTCGTAATCAGCGACCGCAAGAAACCTATAATACATAATTTCATTTATTTTTATTATTTTTTCGAGTTTTGCCCGCACTGTGCGCCGTGAAAATCCGTATAAAGGCACAATCTATAATAATGGGTTTTCCAATAAGTGGTGTTATTTTGGTATGCAACGAAAGTTTTACCTTAAAAAATTGATGGTTTTGTTGCTTGCGTGGCAAGTAGCTCTGTTTTGTTGAAAGTAAACGTTGCTCAAATCAATGCCATCCAGTTCCGGCCATAGAATATCATTAATCATATCTCAATAGCTTAAACCATTCATTTTCGAAAAAGTGAGGTCCAATGACTCCGCCGCACCGTACTAAACAGCTACACGTTGAAGATGGAGAGGCTTTTCAACAATAAATCTTCGGGATTTCCGAGCACCGGATGCCATAGTTTTGCTCATTGACGTAGCCATCGAGGTGGAAATGGACCTCATCAGTCAAAATGATTTTTCGATGAAATTTTTATAGTGAATTTTAATCGTGTATCGTTCCATTTTTATTACACCTTCAAAAGAGACATCTAGCAGGCTATTCGAAATACCACCTCTTATTGGAAAGCCCTTTACATAATACTTGCATATTTATCCTTCTTAGTTGAAATGGAGCTTTTTTTTGCGTCAAATAAAACACTTGTGTGAGTATTGTGGGGATACTTAGTTCAACTCCTCTTCGTACTTCGCTGGCTTAAAATCGATGAGGTATTTATAGTAGTAGTAAGTTGTAATATGTATAAATCGTTGTGTATAGTTAAGCAAATTGTGATTTATTGAGTAATAAATAGACGTTGATTAAATTTTTCAAAATTAAGAAATTATACAACAAATTTGGAGAGTATTAATTAAAACTCCACTGATCGAACCCGAAGGATTTGGGAAATTATCGAGGCGTATTTAGCGAAAATCGTTACAGTTGGTGTCAGAAGTGAAAGTGTTAAATAAATACCGAATGCTAATAATATAAAAATGGTCAAGATTTAGGAATTGACTACACAGCGAGGAGCTACAACCACGGTTTGGAGAAGCTATGGAAGCTGAAGGCATTGACTTAAGCCAGTATGATATAAGTCGCGAGGACGAGAAAAGGGTAGAGAAAGAAGAGGCGGTGGAATCTAGAGGAGCAGCCACCAACTAAGTCTAAGGAAAAGGCTCCTAGCCCATCTACTGGTGTTGACATGAGCGTGCTATTGGCTGCATTTGCACAAATTAATGCTGAGAACACTTCACAAATAAATGTCAACATGTCACAAAAGCTGGAAGTACAGGACAAGTGTTTGTCCGAGATGTCATCACAACTGAAAGATCAAGAAGAGCGTATTAAATCCCAGCTCATTCATCTCCAGAAGAATTTTGTCAAAGACAACGCAGAACTAAAAGAGAGACAGGATAAAATCGAAGAACTTGAAGTTAAAATACAGGAGTTAAGGAAATAATTGAAACCAAAGTCAACGAGCTGGAAGGTCGGTTTAGGGATTTGCAGTTGAATCGCCCAACGGCTATGCTAAATGCTATCAGGTTTAAATCACCATCCTTTGCACAATGCCTTTGTAGGTCTTTAAGCTCCAGTTCAAAAAGACGGCTACAGAAAATAGCTGGAGCATTCATAATTGTTTTTTGCGGCCATACATACTATTAATGTTTGTTAATTTTATAGTGAGCTAAAAGGCCTGGTTTGTTTGTATGAATTGAATATTTTTGTTATACAACAAAGCAAAATAGTAGAAGTGACAGCTGTTTCAGAGATCACCACATCTCCTCATCAGACTTCTTCTGGCAGGGATCGAACCAGCGGATTCTGACTTAACAGGCGAGTGTTCTACCACTGCGCCAACATCAGCTATGTAATCTATTGTTGTATTATTCAATTCATTATTAACCAACAACTATTAAGTGCGCTAATTTAGCCGCTATTTTTCTTAATAGAACGATTAGTGAGTTGCTTTTGAATCCTGTATACTTTCAGAAGTTAATTGACTGAAAAATGTATAAGCAGAATTGAGTGTCGGGCTCAACTGATATATTCATAATTGCTTTCTGCGGCCATACATACACGTACTATTAATGTTTGTTAATTTTATAGTGAGCTATTGTAAAAGGCCTGGTTTCTTTATGTGAATTGAATAATTTTGTTATACAATAAAGAAAAATGGTAGAAGTAACAGCTGTTTCGGGGATAACCATATCTCCTCATCAGACTTCTTATGGCAGGGATCGAACCAACGGATCCTGACTTTGACTAGCATTGTCGAAAAATCCGCTGCAGCAGAAATTTTGCAGACTATGCCTGATTGTGAGATGGATAATTCTGACGCATTAATGCGAGCCGGAGAAAGATCCTATGGTAATGAGCACAAGAGGCAAATGTATCAGATGGAGCCAGAGAATCACAATCAAAAGCCCCATTAATCTCTTCAGGAGGTTGCTTCCGAAATTGAGAGAATGGCTCATCTGGCTATTGGGTACTCATCTGATGAGCACTTTGAGAGAGTAAAAATCCAGAGGTCCATCGAGAGACCTACGCCAACACAAAATCCACGGTTGCTGAAACTGTCGCGTGCGCCTAGACACGTGAGACGGCGGCACCTTAAAGTAGATCCGCCTACAAAGCGAATTGTGTTGAGAGGAAAGTCCAGATGTGACGAAGGGAAACCTGGAAATACTGAAATTTCTCAAGAAGAAAAGATGCAGCGCTGAAGTATCGGGAAGTGCTACACTTGTGGGAAGTTAGGTCGCTTCGCACGCGAATGCTAGATGGGCAAAATACTGGAAGGGTGGTAAACTAAAACTAGCCAGCCCAAGCGGACGTGTGCTAGCCTCTGCAATTGAAAGCACCATATTCTCCGCCTCGCAAATTGGGAGGAAAGCGAGCAACGTTACTATTGGTGGATATGTGGATGAATATGAGCGAATACTAACTATGGAAACCGGCGCATCGCCCTCCATCATTCGATCTGACTTGATCACTAAAGAAATAAAGCCATGGCCTGGAGCGAGATTAAGCACGGAAACTGGTGGGACAGTAAAGTTGTAGGAGAGCTAACATTTAAAGTCCCAATAGGGAATGTGGCGGTGTTACACAAGTTCAACGTCGTTTAGATTGTAGATGAGATTATAATAGGATTAGACTTCCTGCTTGGCCAAAGTATTAAGATCGACATGCATAACAGAATTCTCCTTCTTCTTCATTATTGGCGTTGGCACAGCTTACGCGATTATAGCCGAATCAATATTAGCGCGCCATTCCTCTCTTCTTTTCGCTGTCTGGCGCCAGTTGGAAATACCAAGCGAAGCCAGGTCACTCTCCATCTGATCCTTCCAACAGAGTGGAAGTTTTCCTTTTCCCTTGCTTCCACCAGCGGGTACTGCCTCGAATATTTCAGCGAATGAAGACACAGCGGCAGAACTGGAGTTCATTCATCCATTCGGATGACATGACCTAGCCAGCGTAGCCGCTGTGTCTTCATTCGCTGAAGTATGTCAATGTCGTCACATATCTCTCTCTTATCGCCGTTGCCCATGCGCAAAAGACCATAAATCCTTGGCCAAATTTTTCTCTCGAAGACTCAATGGACCGAATCATCAGATGTTGACATCCAGCTTCGGCCCCATAGAGTAGGACGCGTATGATGAACGACTCGTAGAGTTTGGCTTTCAGTCGCCGCGAGAGGGCTTCATTTTTAAATTGCCTACTCAGTCCAAAGTAGCACTTGCTAGCAAGAGTGATTCTGCATTGGACCCTAGATACATGAAATTATCTACGACCTCGGAATGATGATTGCCAACAGTGACGTGGAAGACAAGTCGGGACTGCGATGATTGTTTGTTTGATGAGAGGATATATTCCGTCTTGCTCCCGTTCACTACCAAACCCATTCGCTTCGCTTCGTTATCAATTTTTTAAGGTATTATAATATCAATACCAGCAGCTGTACACTCTTATAGAAGTTTGCACCTTCCCTATTCAAGTCTTTAAATTGTATTATTTTCTCCAAGAATGAGTTAAAAAAGTCACACGATAATGAATCACCCTGTCTGAAACCTCGTTTAGTATCGAACGGCCCGGAGAGGTCCTTTCGATCTTGACGTAGCTTTTAGTGTTGATCAAGGTCAGTTTACATAGCCATATAAGTTTTATGGGGATACCAAATTCAGACATAGCGACGTAGAGGCAACTCCTTTTCGAGCTGTCGAAGGCTGCTTTAAAATCGACAAAAAGGTGGTGTATGTCAATCCTCTTTTCATGGGTCTTCCCGAAGATTTGGCGCATGGTGAATATCTGGTCAATGGTTGACTTACCAGATCTGAAACTACACTGATAAGGTCCAATCAGATTGTTGGGTGGGCCTTAGTATTTCACACAATGCGCTTTACAGGACCTTATAAGCGATGTTAAGGAGTTTATTCTACTGTAATTGGCACAGACTGTGTGAGCGTTTTTCTTTTGTGGATTGGGTAGAGCACACTTAGGTTCCAATAGTCGGTCCTGCTTTCATCCGACCATATTTGGCAAATAAAGCTGATGCATGCACCTGATCAGTTTTTCACCTCCGTATTTGAATCGCTCGGGTTATTTCCTTTTCACTGCCATATGCAAAAGAATCGGTTTCGGACACTCCCTGCTGAACGGATGTCAAAAACTTTCCTCACTTGCATGAACTTCTACACATGGCCTCATCCCCTTTGGGCAAAGATTTATGAAGATTATGGGACAAACAAATTTTTGGTCGTAGAAGCAACAAAAAATTCTGCACTGCACGTACTTATTGGTAAGACCCCGGCAATGCACATAATAATGGTCGTACCCCGGTTCGGGTATTAAATAAGTAAAAATCACTAATAAACCTTCAGAAGGGAACTGGATTGTAACAATGTCTATATGTGGAGGCCATTATCAACTACAGAAAATTATATGAACCCGATTGCATTTGCAAGAAGGAGATGGAGAAAGACATAAAGGCAAGGACGGAAAAATTTGAAGGCAACGACAAGCTTAAGGCCAGACAACTTCTCCGCAAATACACTAACATATTCTACAAGGAACGCAACAAACCAGGCAGGACAAACTAGGCAGGACAAGCGTCTGCACAGCGAAGGAAATCTTAGGAGCAATGAAGGATTGACCAAGGCCCAGGAATTTGAATGGTTACGGAGTTTGCTCGGGTTATACAATTACTATCGCCGATTCGTTCCAAATTTCGCCAGCGTTGTTAATTGCCTCCATGAGCTCACTAGGAAAAATTAAGCTTTCGAGTGACTACTATAGCCGGTCTTTGGCAAAGCCGGAGCGGACCCGCTGCGTGTCTCGGAGGGAACTACTAGAGTTGGCGGATTGCATAAAACATTTCCACAAGTATCTGTACGGCAAAACTTCCGAGTGAGTGGATCATGCAGCGCTGAAGTGACTACTACAGTTCAAGAACCCTGAAAGACAGCTAGCTCAGTGGATTGAGAGACTGCAATGTTATGCCTAAAATATTGAGCACTGCAAAAGAAATTACCACGGTAATGCTTACGCTATTCCTTGTCGATCATGCAGTTTGAAACACAAACACTACTTAAACGCCGATTACCTGGAGGAGATCAAACCGCGGTAGTCTACCGAATACCAAACCAAGAAGCTGGAACTGTTGCGGATGAGTTTACTTAGGTTGCCAGATGCTGGGCATTCGGAAAACCCGAACGGAAGAACTAAGAGAGATACATGCTCTTGTGAGAAAGCGAACTTCAACTATGAGTGACAAGATGAAGGTCAGATATGATAACGCGATGAACTCCAAGCGTTTTCAAGATAAAGATTTAGTGTTGTTAGAGGTGTGGCGAGAACTCCAAAGATGAATGACATATGAAAAGGAGCTGCCGATAACTTAAGTAAATTCTAGAGCGGGAGTATCGAATATTCTGTTTATCGTAAGAGCATGCCCGAAAGATCTAGAATTGAATATCAGCATACAATGAGATATATAAAAGAGAGCGACGAACGCAAGTCAGTTCAGTTACGAAGCAAACTCGTTGGTACAAAATGAAAACAGGGGAGTGTGAAAGTTGTAATATAAGTCGTTGTGTATTGCAAAGCAAATTGTGATTAATTGAGTATTAAATAGACGTTTATTGAATTCTTTACAATTAAGATATTATACAACAAATTTTGTAAGTTTTATTAAACAATAAAGTGATCAAACTCGAAGCATTTAAGAAATCATCGAGACGTATTTAGCGAAAATCGTTACAATATTAACTTTTGCATTACCTTGTGAAAGTAAAAAGGTAATGCAGATTATCTCTCAAAAATCACAAATCACAAAATCTCTCAAGAAAGTAAAAAAAAACTAATATACCGTATAACGTCTTCGGTTATATTTAATGGTGCATTGTGCATACTGATATTTTAAATTTTAGTCGTGTTTGCCTTTTGTGAAAATTATTTTACTACTAGTAATTTTTGGATATACATTTACACTTGGTAAGCGTATCGGTAAGATTACAATAACAAAAGCAAATCGCAACATAAAGACTTCCCCAGCTTGAACTTGTATTTGGAAACGAAATTAAGAGGACATTTGCTATGACATCGCTGTGCTAATTTTTAGTGATAAAAATACGCGTCCAAGACAGTTTTCACTTCACGTTCCAAGAACTTACAAGAACTATAGTTAGCTCGCAGCATTAATACAAGTTTTTTTTCTGTTAGCAATTACCCCATATATAGGTATATACTTGAAAGAGTAAAAGTCATTAATGCAGTTAAATTTTTGTATTAAAATACCGCATAAAATATGAAATAAATATGTAAAAAAAAAGTATTACTTTAAACGAGTAATTCGATTTTCAAAAGTTTCCCGACGAGATATTCTCCGATGTCTTGGATCCATTACGGACGACTCCACAGGATCACAGGAAATGACAGGATAACTAATATTGATACCATTGTTGTGGATAGTATAACAGGTAAATAGGCACACCTGAGCCGTCAATTACGTCGGCACCTTCTTTTGTGAAACTGTGCCTGTACCTAAAAAAAAACGCAAAAAAATTATTAGTTGAATGAAACCATAAAAACAACGATGGCAGAATACAATAAATTAACTGTATAATTTTAAGTGGGGGTAACAAATGGGCCGTTTCCAATGAAATGAAGAAGTCTAGGTCTTTTGGGTTTTAAATGGTAACAATTCAGGTTTATTGAATTTCTTATGTTATAAGATGGATTATTGAAAAAAATAAAAATTTTGATTTATAATTCGTTGTATAAGGTTTTCAGACACAAATTGTCTTAGGGTCTTTGAGACCATTTAAATATTACCAGACTAGGTCTTTAAAAGTTATTTGAAATTACAATTAAATGAATATAAGCAAATATAAGATTATGAGTTTAAATGATGAAGAGCGGTCCGTCCGTGGTCGCGATGTCGATTCGTTGGGGGTTGAAAAGTGATTGAAAAAACTGTCTGTCGCTGTTGGCTATTTTGGCCGGTTGGCTAATTCAAAACGGTGTTGCTGATGCGGAGCGTTGGCAACATTGGGCGACATTGGGCAGCACATCGCGGCGTTGCCACCTAAGGAGGATCACTCCGAAAACGTAAGGAGGTCCATGTCCTCAACATGGCGCCTCCCCCCCCGGCGTTGGTGCCTGTATCTCCTTCTCCAGCTTGCCAATCAGACTCCGGACGTCCTTCATCAATTGTTGCAACTTCTTCCTCTGCTGGGCAGACCGGTTGGATAAAGCTGGCCTGGAATTGGCTGCATTTGCTGCACCGCTTACCCTCCTTAACCTCGCCCGGTGGAGCAGAGTATGATGCCCGAGAGTGCACCGATGGCAACTAGACCTTGAGTCGCATTCGCCGGTCGTATGGGAGGTTGCCAGGCAGTTGATGCAGTACCGGTGCACCCTTGTGCACTCATACCTGTCCTCCGGTGCCATGGCGAGGAAAGCAGGGCAATGGCGCAGCGAATGCAACCGGCCGCATAAACGGCACTTCCTCGATATCGCCTCTCGTCGGGAGTGAAAATATACGCCTTTAGTATATGGTTGCAAAAGGGTATATGATGAGATGCTTTTATATGAGTTGTAGGTTGGTATATGTAAATGTAAAATGTTGGGATTAAGTCATAGGGTTTGAGCTTCCTACAGCGGGCAGCACACACAATTTGGCTATATTTCGGGTTATCATTCCGTTCTGCGTGATTATGTCGACCACACGTTTGCACCTTGGTACAAGTTGGTTATACGTCCTAGGCGCCATTCATTCGGGGGGAGGAGGTCATCCTTGACGACAACTAGATCTCCTTCCTTTACGGGGCTCCCCTCTTAAATTTGTACCTCTTGTGTAATTCTCTGAGATACTCGTTCTTCCATCTGGTACTAAATTGATGAAGAAGCTCCTTGAGTTTCTGCCATTTGGGAGCCAGAGAGAGGTCTTTGGCATTGGGTTCGGGTATCGATAACAATGGATCACCGCGGAGGAAATGTCCAGGGGTGAGTGCCAGTAGGTCTTGTGGATCTTGCGACATGGCTGAGAGCGGTCGGGAATTGAGAACCGCTTCTATTCGTACCATCAGGGCTGTGAGTTCCTCGAAGTTAAATTTGTGATTTCCGGCGACTTTAGTGAAGTGCAGCTTAAAACTCTTCACTACTGCTTCCCATAGTCCACCCATATGAGGGGCATACGGTGGAATAAACTCCCAATAGAAGCCGATTGGGGCGTATTTAGCGGAGACGTCAGCTGCTACTTCATTCACGAACACGCCGAACTCGCGGTGGAAGGTGCGTTGAGCTCCGACAAATGTTTTTCCATTGTCGAACATTATCTTATAGGGGAGATCGCGACGTCCAACAAATCTAGCGAAGGCTGCTCGGAAAGCCTCCGTAGTCAAGTCAGAGCAGACTTCGAGGTGTATTGCTTTCGTGGAGAAACATACAAACACACAAACGTATGCCTTTGAATATGAAGCTCGCCGATGGGTAGATACCTTTACTAGGAACGGGCCGGCGAAATCCACCCCAGTCGTGTGAAACGGTAGGGTATATGTGGTTCGTTCGGAGGGTAGTGCTGCCATAATCTGCGATCTCATCTGCTGCTTGTGGATGGTGCATGTTTTGCAGTGAAATGTGCACTTTTTTATTTTGGGTTTGAGTCGGGGAATGTAGTACTCTTGTTGTACCATTCGCATCATTAACTGGTTTCCACCATGCAGCATGGTATGTAGAATTTTTAACAGCAGAGTGCAGAATATTCAGTTTCCTGGGCTGATTATGGGATGACGTTCGTTGTAACTAAGGGCTGCGTATTTAAGCCGTGCGTTTACGCGCAGTACGCCTTTGCTGTCGAGTATAGGATTTAATGTAAGCAGCGTGTCCTTCTCGCTGATCGGGTTTGAGGCTTCGAGTTGAGCTATGGTTTCACCATAATGCCTTCGTTGAGCTAGGGTTATGAGTCGCGTTTTTGCTTCGTTCATCTCTTCGTGGCTTAGAGTCATGATCATTCGAGATGGCAATTTTCCTGACCTGTGAATAAAACGATATATATATGCAATTACTCTAAGGACTCGGGAAAAGGAAGAAAATCTCTCCAAGATATCATCGGATGGCGAGGTATGGAATGCGGCGATGTGCCTTTGCTCCGGAGGCGATGGGTGTTGGGGGCGAGAGCCAGGCCAGTTATTGGCGGGTTTGGCGAGCCATTTAGGACCTTCCCACCAGATGGTGTCTTCAACGAGGTCCTGAGGTCGACATCCACGAGTGTCTAGGTCAGCCGGGTTGTCGCTGCTGCATACGTGCCGCCACGTAGCATTGCTTATCAGTTGCAGGATCTGGGATATCCTGTTTGCTACATATGTTTTCCAAGAGTGTGGTGGTTTCTCTAGCCATGCTAAGACGATGGTCGAGTCTGTCCACAGAACAAGTTCGTGAGGCGGTAAACTTAATTCGGTTTGTATTTGGTTTCCCAACTTTGCCAGTAGAACTGCTCCACAGAGCCCTAGACGTGGGAGACTTATCGTTTAGAGAGGAGCTACCTTTGTTTTTGCAGCTAGTAAATGTGAGGTGAAGGAGGTTTCGCCGTGTTGTACCCTCATGTACACACAAGCGCAGAATGCCTTCTCTGAGGTATCTGAGAATCCATGGAGTTGAATCGGTTTGTCGGGGGAGTACTGCACCCATCGGAGTATTTGGATGTCTGTGATTGTCGGGAGATTCTCATGAAACGAGTTCCATTTATGTAGGGATCCGGATTTTACGTTTCAATCCGTTCCTTCTAGCCAAAGTGTTTGGAGTAGTACCTTGGCTACTATCATAATTGGTGATAACTATCCTGCCTGGTCGAATAATTTCGCCACAGCCGATAAAATCTAGTGTTTTGTACTACACTTTGCTGCGGGTTGAAGTTCGAATGAGTATGAGAAGGTGTCCGTAAGCGCGTTCCAGCGTATTCCTAGAGTTTTTGTTGAGCTTGTGCCGCTGATTTTAAGAAAATCGGCATCTAGCAAATGAGACTCTGGGATTTTTTCAAGTATTTTCGGGTGATTTGCCGTAATTTTCTTAAGAGGGAATCCTGCTGAATTTAACGCTTCGATAACTTGGGCGAGTGGGTTGTATTTCATTACTGCCTGATAGAATGTCATCTACATAAATTTCATTGAGTAGGATATTGTTTGCGAGAGGGTATTCGGTTTTGCAATCTTCGGCTAATTGATGTAGGGTTCGAATAGCTAAATATGGGGCAAAGTTAACGCCAAACGTAACTGTCTTTAGCTTGAAATCTTCTATTGGAGAGTCGGGGGTTCTGCGAAAGAGTATTCGCTGGAAGTCTCGATCTTCCTGGTTAACGAGTATTTGCCGGTACATTTTCTCAATGTTGCCGTTAAATACGTACTTATAGAGTCGCCAATTGAGGATTATTAGCATTAAATCGTTTTGTAGTGTTGGGCCTGTGTGTAGGACGTCGTTTAACGAGTTCCCTGATTGTGATAATCTGGACGCGTTGAAATCGACTCGGACCTTCGTGGATTTACTGTCGGGTTTTATGACAGCGTGATGGGGTAGATAGAAGGAGAAGTACTTCCCTTCGTGGATTACTTCGAGAGGTGAAGTGGGTTCCATGTGGTCCAAGGTCAAATATCCTTCCAAGACCTCCTGATATTTTTGCTGTAGCACTGGTTTTCGTTCTAGTGTCCGCTCGTTGCTGATGAACTGTTGCTGTGCTGCTAGTCTGGAGTGGCCTAGGGCTACGTCTCTGGGAAACTCCTTTTTGAATGGTAATTTGACTGTGTATTTACCATTCTTTTGACGAGTTGTTGTTTTGCGATACAAATTTTCGCAAAATTCGTCCGCTTCTGAGTGAGTTTTAGAAGCTGGGACTTCTTCTTGCTCCCAGAATTTCCTTAGTTGGATGCTGATCGGGTCATTTTGGGCTGGATGGACCTGTGTTGAAAAGGACTCTACCTTTTGAGTTGTCGGTCCGCTGATTATCCGTCCAAATATTGTCTGTTGTGCCAACAGGGTTCCATTGTGGAGGTGTTGCACTCCTTGTTTGAGGATTTGGGGTGCTAAGTCGATGCCGATTACTATGTCAATTCAAGATGGGGTGAGACATTTTGGGTCGGCTAACGCTAATTGGGTTAATTGGTTTTTGTCAATGGTTGGCCCCTGAGTTGTGGGTAGTAGGTGTGTGAGCTTGGGTAATAATATTGTTCTAGCTTTTACATGGTGTGATAAGTCTGACGAACATAGAGTTAGTTCGCAGACTTTAGTTGAGTTCTGGACGAAAGTTCCTCCCATTCCTGAGATTTCGTAATGGGTTTCCTCCGTGGGTAGATTGAGTGTTTTTTGAATCCGAGACGTGACAAAGGTTTTTTGCGAACCTTGGTCTATCAGTGCTCGGATTTTGTGGTGTTCTCCTGCTAGATATATCGGGACTATAGCCGTGGGCAAGAATGTGGTTTCGTTGCTGCTTGCATGGTGTGTTGTTACCTTTATTGTCTTCTTCTGAGCCTGGGGGTGTGGCTGATTCCTGTTGATGTTGATGGTCTTTCGTCTGCTATTTCCACTGCAGTGCTGCCGCTGAGAGGGGTTTTGAGTATGAGGTTGTATTTTGATAATGGAGTAGTGAGTGATGACGCCTTTGGCAGTAAACGCAGGTGAATTTGCCTGACTAGGTCTTTAAAAGTTATTTGAAATTAAAATTAAAAAAATATAAGCAAATATAAGATTATGAATTTAAATGATGAAGAGCGGTCCGTCCCTGGTCACGATGTCGATTCGTTGGGGGTTGAAAAGTGATTGAAAAAACTGTCTGTCGCTGTTGGCTATTTTGGCCGGTTGGCTAATTCAAAACGGTGTTGCTGATGCGGAGCGTTGGCAACATTGGGCGACATTGGGCAGCACATCGCGGCGTTGCCACCTGAGGAGGATCACTCCGAAAACGTAAGGAGGTCCATGTCCTCAACATGGCGCCTTCCCCCTGGCGTTGGTGCCTGTATCTCCTTCTTCAGCTTGCCAATCAGACTCCGGACGTCCTTCATCAATTGTTGCAACTTCTTCCTCTGCTGGGCAGACCGGTTGGATAAAGCTGGCCTGGAATTGGCTGCATTTGCTGCACCGCTTACCCTCCTTAACCTCGCCCGGTGGAGCAGAGTATGATGCCCGAGAGTGCACCGATGGCAACTAGACCTTGAGTCGCATTCGCCGGTCGTATGGGAGGTTGCCAGGCAGTTGATGCAGTACCGGTGCACCCTTGTGCACTCATACCTGTCCTCCGGTGCCATGGCGAGGAAAGCAGGGCAATGGCGCAGCGAATGCAACCGGCCGCATAAACGGCACTTCCTCGATATCGCCTCTCGTCGGGAGTGAAAATATACGCCTTTAGTATATGGTTGCAAAAGGGTATATGATGAGATGCTTTTATATGAGTTGTAGGTTGGTATATGTAAATGTAAAATGTTGGGATTAAGTCATAGGGTTTGAGCTTCCTACAGCGGGCAGCACACACAATTTGGCTATATTTCGGGTTATCATTCCGTTCTGCGTGATTATGTCGACCACACGTTTGCACCTTGGTACAAGTTGGTTATACGTCCTAGGCGCCATGCTCGGAAAGCCTCTGTAGTCAAGTCAGAGCAGACTTCGAGGTGTATTGCTTTCGTGGAGAAGCATACAAACACACAAACGTATGCCTTTGAATATGAAGCTCGCCGATGGGTAGATACCTTTACTAGGAACGGGCCGGCGAAATCCACCCCAGTCGTGTGAAACGGTAGGGTATATGTGGTTCGTTCGGAGGGTAGTGCTGCCATAATCTGCTATCTCATCTGCTGCTTGTGGATGGTGCATGTTTTGCAGTGAAATGTGCACTTTTTTATTTTGGGTTTGAGTCGGGGAATGTAGTACTCTTGTTGTACCATTCGCATCATTAACTGGTTTCCAGCATGCAGCATGATGGTGTGTAGAAATTTTAACAGCAGAGTGCAGAATATTCAGTTTCCTGGATGATTATGGGATGACGTTGTAACTAAGGGCTGCGTATTTAAGCCGTGCGTTTACGCGCAGTACGCCTTTGCTGTCGAGTATAGGATTTAATGTAAGCAGCGTGTCCTTCTTGCTGATCGGTTTTGAGGCTTCGAGTTGAGCTATGGTTTCACCATAATGCCTTCGTTGAGTTAGGGTTATGAGTCGCGTTTTTGCTTCGTTCATCTCTTCGTGGCTTAGAGTCATGCTCACCCAAGACCTGTGAATAAAACGATATATATATGCAATTACTCTAAGGGCTCGGGAAAAGGAAGAAAATCTCTCCAAGATATCATCGGATGGCCAGGTATGGAATGCGGCGATGTGCCTTTGCTCCGGAGGCGATGGGTGTTGGGGGCGAGAGCCAGGCCAGTTATTGGCGGGTTTGGCGAGCCATTTAGGACCTTTCCACCAGATGCTGTCTTCAACGAGGTCCTAAGGTCGACATCCACGGGTGTCTAGGTCAGCCGGGTTGTCGCTGCTGCATACGTGCCGCCACGTAGCATTGCTTATCAGTTGCAGGATCAGGGATATCCTGTTTGCTACATATGTTTTCCAAGAGTGTGGTGGTTTCTCTAGCCATGCTAAGACGATGGTCGAGTCTGTCCACAGAACAAGTTCGTGAGGCGGTAAACTTAATTCGGTTTGTTTTTGCAGCTAGTAAATGTGAGGTGAAGGAGGTTTCGCCGTGTTGTACCCTCATGTACACACAAGCGCAGAATTCCTTCTCTGAGGTATCTGAGAATCCATGGAGTTGAATCGGTTTGTCGGGGGAGTACTGCACCCATCGGAGTATTTGGATGTCTGTGATTGTCGGGAGGTTCTCATGAAACGAGTTCCATTTATGTAGGGATCCGGATTTTACGTTTCAATCCGTTCCTTCTAGCCAAAGTGTTTGGAGTAGTACCTTGGCTACTATCATAATTGGTGATAACTATCCTGCCTGGTCGAATAATTTCGCCACAGCCGATAAAATCTAGTGTTTTGTACTACACTTTGCTGAGGGTTGAGGTTCGAATGAGTATGAGAAGGTATCCGTAAGCGCGTTCCAGCGTATTCCTAGAGTTTTTGTTGAGCTTGTGCCGCTGATTTTAAGAAAATCGGCATCTAGCAAATGAGACTCTGGGATTTTTTCAAGTATTTTCGGGTGATATGCCGTAATTTTCTTAAGAGGGAATCCTGCTGAATTTAACGCTTCGATAACTTGGGTGAGTGAGTATTTCATTACTGCCTGAAAGAATGTCATCTATATAAATTTCATTGAGTAGGATATTGTTTGCGAGAGGGTATTCGGTTTTGCAATCTTCGGCTAATTGATGTAGGGTTCGAATAGCTAAATATGGGGCAAAGTTAACGCCAAACGAAACTGTCTTTAGCTTGAAATCTTCTATTGGAGAGCCGGGGGTTCTGCGAAAGAGTATTCGCTGGAAGTCTCGATCTTCCTGGTACATTTTCTCAATGTCGCCGTTAAATACGTACTTATAGAGTCGCCAATTGAGGATTATTAGCATTAAATCGTTTTGTAGTGTTGGGCCTGTGTGTAGGACGTCGTTTAACGAGTTCCCTAATTGTGATAATCTGGACGCGTTGAAAACGACTCGGACCTTTGTGGATTTACTGTCGGGTTTTATGACAGCGTGATGGGGTAGATAGAAGGAGAAGTACTTCCCTTCGCGGGTTACTTCGAGAGGTGAAGTGGGTTCCATGTGGTCCAAGGTCAAATATCCTTCCAAGACCTCCTGATATTTTTGCTGTAGCACTGGTTTTCGTTCTAGTGTCCGCTCGTTGCTGATGAACTGTTGCTGTGCTGCTAGTCTGGAGTGGCCTAGGGCTACGTCCCTGGGAAACTCCTTTTTGAATGGTAATTTGACTGTGTATTTACCATTCTTTTGACGAGTTGTTGTTTTGCGATACAAATTTTCGCAAAATTCGTCCGCTTCTGAGTGAGGTTTAGAAGCTGGGACTTCTTCTTGCTCCCAGAATTTCCTTAGTTGGATGCTGATCGGGTCATTTTGGGCTGGATGGACCTGTGTTGAAAAGGACTCTACCTTTTGAGTTGTCGGTCCGCTGATTATCCGTCCAAATATTGTCTGTTGTGCCAACAGGGTTCCATTGTGGAGGTGTTGCACTCCTTGTTTGAGGATTTGAGGTGCTAAGTCGCTGCCGATTACCATGCCAATTCGAGATGGGGTGAGACATTTTGAGTCGGCTAACGCTAATTGGGTTAATTGGTTGATGTCAATGGTTGACACCTGGGTTGTGGGTAGTAGGTGTGTGAGCTTGGGTAATATTATTGCTCTAGCTTTTACATGGTGTGATAAGTCTGACGAACATAGAGTTGGTTCGCAGACTTTGGTTGAGTTCTGGACGAAAGTTCCTCTGTGGGTAGATTGAGTGTTTTTTGAATACGAGATGTGACAAAGGTTTTTTGCTCGGATTTTGTGGTGTTCTCCTGCTAGATATATCGGGACTATAGCCATAGGCAAGAATGTGCTTTCGTTGCTGCTTGCATGGTGTGTTGTTACCTTTATTGTCTTCTTCTGAGCCTGGGGGTGTGGCTGATTCCTGTTGATGTTGATGGTCTTTCGTCTGCAATTTCCACTGCGGTCGCTGCCTGTGCTGTCGATGAGAGGGGTTTTGAGTATGGGGTTGTATTTTGATAATGGAGTAGTGAGTGATGACGCCCTTGGCAGTAAACGCAGGTGAATTTACGTTGAAACTGACTTCGCTGGTGTGAGCAGGAAAGACAATTTTCGCAGTAATTGCTTTCACGAACGAATTTTTGTCGATCTTGGATGGAAAGGTTCCTAAATCGGATGCACGTTTTCATTCCGTGACTAGAGTTTCATAACTTGCAGGAAACGGGTTTTTGGAACTCTGTGTGATAGGTTTGCGTGGGACTTTTATTCGCAAATGGGGAGCTTTGATTGCCAGCTCTGGGTGTGAATGTATTGATATGGGGTTTGGGTTTACCTGGGCGGTAGGTTCCCAGTCGTTCTGCGACCTCGTATCTACTGGTCAGGAATGCGCTCATTTCGGACCAGAGTTGTAATTCTTTCCTCGAACTGAGTGATTCTTCCCAAAGCGCGAGTGTTTCGTTTGGGAGTTTCGAGGAGCATATATAAATGAGGATGGGGTCGCAATCCTCAGTCAAAATCTTTTGTGATGAGAGATTGTAGAGGCAGTTATTTATTGTGATCTGCAGTTTTTGCAGCTGCTCCCCGTTCTCTGCATAGATGGGTTGTAGATTAAGGAGAGTTTTGAGCTGGTTATCTACCAAAATTCTTGGGTTCTCATAGCGAGATTTTAATGCTTCCCAAGCAAGCTTTCATCTGTGAGTGGGTATTGTTTCACAATGAGGCCTGCTGGACCTTTCGCCTTGTGGCGCAGGTGAAATAGTTTTTGGGCGGGCGTTAATTGAGGGTGATTTATATAGACTGCCGTAAACATATCGCATACTGGTACTTTGAGACATACCCCACTGGAAACTGAGCTTGTGTGTGTATTTGTTTATTGTTGGGTTGTTTGGGTGGGTGTTGTTACTGTGAAAAGCTGCAATGCTTCTAGTATTTGCGCTTTATAGTTTTGGAAGCTTTCAAAACATTTTGCGTATTTCTGCTCCACTGACTCGCTGACTTCCGGGTATGCGTCTGCCATGAAAATAGCCTCATATGCTTCCCAATTTTTGTCCAGCTGTTGTATTTTTACGCTGAGTAGGGTTTCCGTTTTGTCACTCGCCAAGTCCGTTGATCATTTTGCGCAGAAGACCTCCAGTCTGTTGGATTCAAAGATGAACTTCTGCAAGTACCTGTTCATCTTGGTTGATGCTTTTTATGCCTTATCTTCTGGCATTTGTGAAATTTTTTTGATTAGAATTAATGGGGTTTTTGAAAAAATTAAATTGATATAGAGTGGGTTTTATAAAAAAAATTGGGTTAGTATTGTAAAAATTAGGTGAGTTTCTAATAAAAAAAATTTTAATGTGTCTATTTGCCTCAGCGCGTCTGAGTGCAAATATTTGGGTGGGTATGCAAAATTTAAAAAAAATTTTTTTTTGGTCGTATATTTATTATTTATTTATTTATTTGGAATAATTGGGTTTTTAGTGGTGAATTCCTATTAAAAAGTATTCACTTTTGTCCCACTGTACACTCCTTTTGTTTATTTTTTCTCAGCTCGTCTGAGTGCAATGCGTTTGATGTTTGAGAGCGCGTTTGAGTGGGAATCAAATGTGTGTGCTGCGCTGTAACGGGATTGAGATTTTGCATATACACTGGCGGTCATAAAAACCGCACCACACTGAAATTTAAAGAAAATTTTTCATTTATTGTTAAGACCAAAAAAAGGAACTGTTTAAACATCAGCTTAGTTTAAAGAAAATGTCACTGGTTTTTGTTCAAACTAAAATAATTGAAGAAAATTCACATTTTTAAGGATATTGGTAAAAATCAAGAAAAAAATAAAAGCAATGCAAGTTTTTCAGAGATTTTCCTCGGTTTCATTAGTTTAATATCAGAGCATTAAAAATAAATTATTAGTATCGTGTTGCTCCTCCTTTAGCCTTTATTACAGCCCCAATTCTGGACGGCAAGGAGTCAACAAGGACTTGAAAGATATCATCGGCTATATCTTCGTATCAGACTTTATCCAAAGCTTCAGCAAGCGCTCTTTTGCTCTCTGGCTTATTCTCAGCCACTTTTCGTTTCATAATGTGCCAGAGGTGCTCTATAGGATTCAAATCGGGAGAGTTTCCTGGCCACTCGAGTTGGCAAATCCCAATACCATCCAACATTTTTTTAATCTGCAACAAAATAAAAAATTATGTGAAAGTTTGGTTAATATTTTGCAAGTTATTAATCATTAGTGAACATTAAAAAGCCCTTACTTACCAATTTAGCACGATGGCACGGCGCAGAATCGTCCTGGAAAACAAACTCATTACTGTGGGATAAATGCTCCTCAATGGCTGGCAGAAGTTGGTCCCTAATAATTTATCCATACTTTTCAGCGTTCACAGTTCCGTTGAATTTGCTTTCGTCCGACCATAAAACGTTTCTCCAATCCTCAAGGGTCCAGTTTCGGTATTTTTTGGCCCATGATAAGCGGTTTGCTTTCATCCGCTTTGTCAATAGAGGTATTTTGGCCGGTCGTCTTCCATACAGTTCACAGTCCCGAAGTCTTCTACGTAAAGTTTCGGCACTTAAGTCCACATTGTGATTACTCTTCATCTCAGTCCTTATTGTTACTGCACTTTTAAATCGATCCTTTAAACTTATTCTACGAATAACGCCGTCTATCCGGGTGTTAGTCTTCCGAGGTCTTCCTGATCCTTTCGTCCTTGCGTACGGGTTCAAATTATTTTTTTTTCTTCACGAGTCTTACAATAGTGGAATGTGAGCATCCCACTTTATGTGCTATGCGACGATAAGGAACTCCCATATCTTTTAAAACAAAAATTTCGACCTTTTGGTCACGCGTCAATTGGTTATGACTGGTAGACATTTTTGACATCTTTTACAAAAAAACATTTACAGCCAATACTGTGCGATAAAAAATTACAGTCTTTGCTTAACTCAGTTACATAAATGTAAAAAGGGAAATCCCCATTATAAAAAGGAAAGAGTTGCCGCGGTGTTTTGAAATTTTATCGAAATTACTGCAGTATTGCCAATGGTGCGGTTTTTATGACCGCTAGTGTATGTATACAGATATGCTATATGCTAACAGTTTTAGAGACAGACGGTACTGAAATGTATACTATATTTTTTAACCGCTGCAAATTTGAGGGAGTGGCCAACGGGATATTTTGTGTTGTACAAGCTTGTACAGTTTAATTTGTATATAATTTTTTGATGGGTAATTTTCAACCGTTTTTCAGAAAAACGGTACTGATATGTATAATATGTTTTTTCGCTATTGCAAATTTGAGGTAGTGGCTAACGGGGTTTTTTGGTGTTGTACAAGCTTGTACAGTTGACACCAATTCCCTATGTAATTTATGAGGGCTTGAAAAATTATATGCGACTATAAATGTATGTATGTCTGAGTGAAGCTTAGGTTGTACTTACTCCGCTTAGCTTTTGGGTAGCTGATGGGACTTGGTTGTTGTTGTTGGTTGGGCTTTCCTTGCGCTGGCTGACTTGATTGTTGTTGTTGTTGGCGGTGGTGGAAGAAAGCGTACGCTTTCATTTATACTATATTGCTCGAAACTTCACGATATTTATATATGCATATAAATATATATATATATTTTGTTATTTTTTTTTTTTTCTTTAAGTCGAATTGCTTGTTTTATAATGAATAATCGAGCTTTGCTAAACTTTCTATTTCACTTTTCTTTAACCGTATATATTTATACCAATGTACATATGTACATATGTATGTATGCACGCCACAAGAACGTTAGGAAATGGGTTAGGTATCAAATATATTTTTTTGTTTTATATATATATGAATTTTTGCTTATAGCGGAAAATATTTTCGATTAAAATTGTTTATTCTGGAACTTTTTTTTGTTTCAAACGCAAAAATCGAAAATTATTTAATACACTTTAACTTTATATTACAATACTAATTTATAGCACTGAATATTTGCTGTTAACGTGCGTATATGTATTTATCATGCATTTGTAGGATATATATACATTAGGGTGATTCAAAAAAACAACAAATTTTTTTTTCTTCTTTCCAACATGCTTAAGAGTTCAATATAGATGTAAAAAGATCCCAGTTAAAATTTGAGCGCTTAATATTAATATTAAGGACGTCCGCATCGCACTTTTCTATTTCCCATAAGAATAACATAGGCAAATATTTGTTTGCGCCTTCTGATTTTTATTGCTTATCCATCTTAAGTCATACAAAAAATTCCTGCACATATTTTTGTAGAGAATTGAACGCTCTACAAAAAAGGTCTCTTATGATTTTTCCGAAAACCTAACCAGCTGAAAGTTATTCGAGGTCAAAGTTCAACATGCTGAAAATTTGACCGTTTGTAATGCATTACAGTGAATTCGATGAAGTTATGGAAATCATTTATCAAAGTTTTATGTTTTTCTTTAATGTAGGCTTTCAGGAAATCTTCATAAATTTTCCGCAGTAATTTGGAGAAGTAAAATAGTTTCATAAAAAATTTTTAACATTATTTAAAAAAATTTTATTTTTCTAATTTTTATTTATAGAAATTTCGAAATCAAGTTAAGTACAACACTTCATTTGATTGGTTTTTTAATAAGAATATAACAACTACCTCACCAAAGATGAAGAGCAACTACAGTATTTATTACAAGTAGTACGAGAACATCGGCTTAAAAAGAAATCTTCAATAATAATAATATAAAGTATTTATGAGCTGAATAATAAATTATTTCCTTAAAAAAATCAAATGCAACTTAATTTTGACCTCATGTTAGTAATCCTCAATGTCAAAAAGAATGTTTCGTTTAAAAATCAAAATAATCTGAAATTTTTATTCTAAAAACTTTCTCAATGAGTTTCACTGGGCTTATTACTCCATAGAATTGAAGTTAAAGGTTTTCTGAACGCCTTCATTAAGGAAAAACATAAAACTTTGATAAATGATTTCCATAACTTCATCGAATTCACTGTAATGCATTACAAACGGTCAAATTTTCAGCATATTGAACTTTGACCTCGAATAACTTTCAGCTGGTTAGGTTTTCGGAAAAATCATAAGAGACCTTTTTTGTAGAGCGTTCAATTCTCTACAAAAATATGTGCAGGGATTTTTTGTATGACTTACGATGGATAAGCAATAAAAATCAGAAGGCGCAAACAAATATTTGCCTATGTTATTCTTATGGGAAATAGAAAAGTGCGATGCGGACGTCCTTAATATTAATATTAAGCGCTCAAATTTTAACTGGGATCTTTTTACATCTATATTGAACTCCTAAGCATGTTGGAAAGAAGAAAAAAAAATTTGTTGTTTTTTTGAATCACCCTAATATACATACATATGTATAATATTACTTTGTTATTGCAATTTTTTTGTTATTTAGCACAATTAGTAAATTACAGTTTCGCGTTTTCTTAAAAAAAATTTTCCTAAAATTTCCTTGGAAAATTTATAAAATATTTAACAATCGATTTGTATGAAAGCAGATAATTTTTGTTTGTATGTTTGTGTATGTATACGCGTGTTAATTATTTTACACTTATAAAAATTCGTTTTGAAGTTTTAATTTTTTTTTCAATGTGTACATACACGTATGTACAGATATGTATGTATATTATATAATAAAAAGTATTTTTCTGTATATGTATATTAGCACAATATATTTAATTCTTTGTTTCTTTTAAACTTTTTCGCTTATTATATTAGCACTTTTTTCTGGTTGATTGATCCCCCAGGTTGTATGTATGTTTGTACCATGTGCGCGTATGTATTTATTTTTAGCAATTTTTTATACAAATGCCACACAGATTTTCTACTTTTCTTTCCATATGTACACGTTTTCAATATATAATTAATTATTGCTTTTTTTTTTCAATTTTAATTTAATTTTTTTTTCTCTTCTTGTTTTTTTTTTTTGTTAAACTCTTAGCACGTTAGTTTGATAAAACTCGCACAGTTTAACAATGTGTAAATAGTAGTTTTTATTTTAAATTGCTTGGATTTTTTAGTTTTATAATTTTCACCGTTTCTTTCTCTTAGTCAAATATTTTATAGCTGTAATTTTAGCAGGTCGTACGGCTTTTCGTTTGCCCTTCCCCTTCTCCGACGAGTCCACTATGTTCTGTTATGCGAGTGACAAGTAAACTAATTTAATTGTTTCCAAAATTATTTAAAACAAAATTTGTCATTTCAAACACTAATTTCACAGAAGTTTTAAGTTAGCGCTTTAAAAGAGATCTTTTTTTTTGCTATATTTCGCTTTTGAAAATATAAATTTTTAATTCGAAGTTCACTTTCACGGCTTAATTTTTTTTTTTTTTGACGATACTTATTTTGTACTGAACGCAATTGTCTTTAAACCGTTTTGCCCCTGGCTTCTTTTCAACATTATAATTGTTGAGATATTTTTTTCTCACACCACCGCTCGTTTAAAGATTCCGTTTGATTTTGTGTATTCTGAGTGATGGCCGCTGTTGCCGTTGGGTAGAGTAGTGGTGCCAATTCGTTTTGGCGGCACCGAAGGATTTATTATAATTTTGAGTGGGGGTAAAAAATGGGCCGTTTCCAATGAAATGAAGAAGTCTAGGTCTTTTGGGTTTTAAACGGTAATTGAATTTTATGTTATAAGATGGATTATTGAAAAAAAATAATAATTTTGATTTATAATTCGTTGTATAAGGTTTTCAGACACAAATTGTCTTAGTGTCTTTGAGACCATTTAAATATTACCAGACTAGGTCCTTAAAAGTTATTTGAAATTACAATTAAAAGAATATAAGCAAATATAAGATTATGAATTTAAATGATGAAGAGCGGTCCGTCCGTGGTCGCGATGTCGATTCGTTGGGGGTTGAAAAGTGATTGAAAAAACTGTCTGTCGCTGTTGGCTATTTTGGCCGGTTGGCTAATTCAAAACGGTGTTGCTGATGCGGAGCGTTGGCAACATTGGGCGACATTGGGCAGCACATCGCGGCGTTGCCACCTGAGGGGGATCACTCCGAAAACATGTCCTCAACATTAACGGCAGAGTTAATGGAAAGTGGCGGCAATAGAACAGTTGTTGCAGAGTATTGTAAATTTTTTGGAGCGAAACTGATTAATTCGATTTAGAAATGATTTGTGCTTTATATTTTTTTTACTTTTTCCATATTTTAATTTCCGAACTAAAATGAAATTTTAATTTACTATGGAGGTGTGCCTTGTACTTTGTTGCATTTCCACCAACCGATTCTCTACGATGGAATTCTTACCTGTAATTAAAAAAATTTGCAAAACACACGCAGAACAAATAACTATATTTACATTTTTTATGTCATTATCCACATCATTTCCAATTCTTCTAATTCTAAAATAACATTTACATTGTAACATGTTGGAAAGAGTATAAAATTTTAGATGTATTCACCTGGCTCTTAGATGACCAAAAGCATTTTCCAAAACGCGTCGACATTTTGGTAACTTGTAGTTTAATGTTTTTTGTTCACGCGTGTTGTATATGAGTATGGCTTCATCAAATGTTGTGAGAGGCGGAAAGCTGAATCACCTATAATGTGGACAGGAATTTTTGTGGATCCACACTGCCAGCTCAATTCATTCAGTAATGTAGTTGCCATTTCAGAAATGAATTTTCAAAAATTGAAGAATCTTTGTATCTTCTCAGGCTACTACAATGAATATAAGCCAATCTATATTTCGCATCCACCAAAGCCAGAAGTACTAGAGAGCATCACCCTTTGTAATTATAATAGTCAATAGCCTTCGTCTTTTTTTGGATGTATCTCAATATGACAACCATCTATATTACAAAAACGCTTTTAAATAAAATTTCTTTACCTCACGTTATTAAAAGCTCATCTATAGTTCCAACACATTGAGGATAACCCATTAAATCGAAATCTGCGACAGCTTGCCCAATCTGACTCCTTGTAGAAATATTGTTATTTAAATAAGTTGAAGCCAAAAATGCCCAAAACTCAATATGCATGCAATCCTGCTTAGCAGTAAACGCCTCATACACAGATGTCGGTATTGGAAAATGAGATGACGAATTGTTTTCGGAGTGAGTCCTGTTATGAATTCCGGTTTGGTATTCCACCTTCTGTGAAATCTATAAAGGCCGATGTTTCCGCACAAACGGTCTTTTTTTGGATACCAGCCTTCACAGCAGCGACATCAAAGTAAGTCATTCCAATTATTTTACATTTTATATTTTTTAATTTTTTAGTCATAAAGGGATTTATTAATCAAATCGCGTTTTTTTTGTGGAAGAAAGAGTAGGTTTCACCTTTTTTATATAGATTGAATTTCTGTGGAGGATCGGCCCCCATTTCATCCCCGTTTCCGGAATTCATGAGGAATTCCGGCCCCAAGTATATCCCGCAGTAACATTGGTCCTTCGAGCCGGATTTTCCACAGATTAATCAAAAGAAAGTAGGTATTCTTATTATTCTGTTTACTTGAAATTATACATAATTTTCAAGAAAAATAATAATAATAATACAAAAAGCCAAAACACAAATTGCCAAGTTGAACATACCTGCTTTTGCTATTGTGGATTACCAGTTTTTCCAGTCCACACAAGTTCCGCATTTACAGTTTCCACAAGCGGCCATTTTCGTAAGAGAATTTCGTGCTAAAGGCAGGAGGAAAAAACCCAGGAGAGAAAGCCGCAAATTTTAGGAACATCACCCACCATCGAGATGATTCAGGACCGGAAAACTAAGTTAAGTATACTTTGATATATCCACGTACATATATATATACATAGAAGTGGTACAAACTCAGTGGAAGTGTTGTAAAAAGTGGGCGAGTTATGTGTACACTATCATCCCAACCAGACACCACACATAGAAAATAAGATTACATTTAACAAATATTGTATTTCATAAGAAAATAGAAAAAAAAAGAAATAGATTAAGAAGATTGTAATCACTTTAGTAGTTATATAAGCAGAACATAATTTGAAAAAGAAACAGAATAAAATATAATGTCACAGAAGTAACACCGTCGTCATTTTTTATTTTTCCTCCGCTCGAACAACCAAAACTGGCGCGCAGGCATTATCATACCCAAAGGCGAAGCGCCCCACTATAAAAGAGTGCAAAGGCGAAATACGCGAAAAACGGCAATAAGCGCCAACACAAAAGTAAAAGAGAAGTGTTGTGAAAAGTGGGCGCGCAGGAGTTTAACAGCCAAAGGCGAAGCGCCCCGCTATAAACGTGAAACAAGTGTTCTACAGTTGGCGCAAGCATTATCTCAGCCAAGAGCGAAGTGCCCCACTATAAACGTGAAAAAGTGATGAGAAAAGTAGACTCGCAGACACTATCACAGCCAAGAGCGAAACGCTTCACTTTAAATGAAAATAGTGTTTCAAAAAGGGGCGCGCAGGCATTAAAACAGCCAGAGGCTAAGCGCTCCACAAAAAAAAAGTGAAGTGACCCGGGGTTGCACTGGCATTGGGTGGTGCCAAAAGGTAAAGTGCAGCTCGAGCAACAGATAGGAACGCCGGCCGTAGGGCCACGAGACGACGCGCGAGTACTGAACGCCGGCTTTAGGTGCCAAACAACCAGGCGTCAGTGCGCTTTTTAACATATTTTTGTTTATTATTTTAAGGATAGAGCGCAGGCTGCTAATCCACAAGGTAAGGGGCAAGTGGTGTTCGCCGGCAAATAGTTTGCCACAATATCAGACGAGAGTGCGTTTAAGCTACAAGGCCGTACCAACGGCCCAACGAATTTTCAGCAACATCTGCAGCAAGGCCTTTATCAACGGCCCAACGAATTTTCTGGGACATCTGCAGCAAGGCCCTTACCAACAGCCCAACGAATTTTCAGCAACATTTGCAGCAAGGCCTATATCAACGCCCAACGATTTTTCAGCAACATCTGCAGCAAAGCCTTTATCAACGGCCCAACGAACCGTAAGCTATCAATAAACAGCATTAAGGGTGAGTTTTCTGAAATCTTAATTATTAAAAAGAAATATATATATTCAAATATATTGTAAATTTTATCGATTTTTCAATACGTTGATTCTTTGGTATTTCGAAAGTACCATAAGCACCCCAACTTAAAAATACTTCACCACTGTTACGAAAAAATTTTAAGTTTCCGATTTAGAAAACTTTATTTTGTACCACTAGTTGTGATCTTGTCAAGTTACAGATGATTGTGAATCGGCAACAACACATACATAAAAAACATTTCCAAGCTCATCTTCAAACTCTTGCTAAGCTTTTTCTTCTTCGCCTACCTATTACCGTAAAAATGGCTAGCGCTAACGCCTTTTTCCGGGCGTGTGATGCACTTTTAGAGTTCGAAGACTTGCAAAACAACACTCCAAGTGCAAATCATTCGACTTTCTCTCTGGAAATCCTAAAGGAGGAACTCAGGCAATTATGGATGAAAGTTAAGGAGACATTTGATGGTTACACGCGGAACATATCTGGAGGAGAATCCGACACATCGGCAATGCTTGCTTCAAAATGTAGGTATCAGGATTGCTACGCAGGATACTTGGCGTGTGCGGCATTGATGGGTGAAACCATCCACAACCTGACATTTGTGCAGAAAAGTTCGTCGACGGTGAATCCAGTAGTCCGGGAACATGTTGTGGCTCCGTGTTCGAACTAAAACCTTCCCCCTTGCGACATCGAAATTTTTTATGGCGATTATATGGCATGGCCATCCTTTCGTGATTTTTTAACCGCAATATATGTATATAAACAATTCGCGTTTGACCCCTGTTGAAAAACTATACCAACTCATTCATAAGACTCGATTGATTTAGCCGACGTCACCTTTTACAGAAGTCAACAGGTTGACTTGATCATTGGTGCAGATTTGTACCCACCGTAATAAAGGAAAATATTATGAATGAATATTATGAAAATGTAATAGGCTCTCTTCTAGCGCAGGAGACAGTCTTCGGCTGGATCTTAACAGGGCCAGCCCCTTAAGCTTCAAATAAGAATCAAATTTCATGTTTCCATGTTCTCTGAAATCTCAAACTCTGAACTTACTCGGCTTTGGGAACTTGAGCAGGTCCCAAGCAAGAAACCGGTCACTCCTGAGGTAGCATATTGCGAACAACACTATAGGAACATGATGGTGAAAAAGGACGGATGAGGATACATGTTGGCACCCATGATATTAACCTAAGATACTCACGAACCAGCGGTGTTAGTTTAAATAACGCACTCCACCCA
The DNA here is from genome assembly GCA_037013455.1 of Ceratitis rosa. NCBI lineage: Eukaryota > Metazoa > Arthropoda > Insecta > Diptera > Tephritidae > Ceratitis > Ceratitis rosa. The sequence continues at coordinate 867,487 of JAWMAG010000036.1, read as the reverse complement.
GGCTCGGTTTTGCAATCTGATATCATTGAACTCTGACTAAAATGTCGATTTTTTTAAAATATGTTTTCAATGCAGATATTCAGAAAATGTATCGGCAGAACCCGGTTCTATAGGATCTTGTTTAGAGAGTCGAACGAGGAAGAACTAGTGGACTATGAACTGCAAATGGTGACATTCGGAGTCAGCTGCGCTGCTTACTTAGCAAAAAGGACGCTGCTTCAACTAGCGGAAGATGCCAGATTTCAATACCCACTAGCCTTCATTGTCCTCAAGCAGCACATGTAAGTGGATGACGTCCTTACCGGATCTCATGACTGCGACACAGCTATTCGAACGCGAAACGAACTTGTCCAGACCCTACAAGAAGCTGGATTTCCCTTGCGGAAGTGGACATCAAATTCAAAGGAAATCCTGGTTGATTTGCCAAGGGATCATTTGTTAAAAGAAGACTTCTTGGAAATCGACGATATGAGTGAGGCAAGGATGTTAAGCATAAGGTAGAATGCTGCCCACGATAAATTCCATTTTAATTTCCAAGAGGCCCAAATTAAATCAAATTACACAATGCGAGAAGTGCTATCTTGTGTAGCAAAACTTTTCGATCCCGCAGGTTAGGAGCCATAGTGGTTGAGGCAAATATTTTAATGCAGGATATATGGCTCTCCAAAATAGACTAGGATGACAGTCTACCCAGAGGAATTTATCTGCAATTGGAGAAACCTCTGAAAAATGATGTCCACATTGGAAGTATCAGAATGGCAAGGTGAATTAATTTATGGAGTTAATTAACGCGCTTCTTCAAATTAAGGAACTTGTCGGAGTGAATGATTAGAATCATGTGGATTCGAACGACAATCCAGCCGACCTTGGAAGTCACGCCGCATCCCCTCAAGTAATTGCAGAGAGTACTCTATGGTGGCAGGGTCCTACCTGGTTAAAGGAGCAACCATCTGAATGGCCTCAGATGCACGGTAAGCCTATGGAGACGGAACTGGAGAAAAAATTGGTTAGAACTCACTCAGCACGGTTCATAGACACAGAAGACATTTTAGAACGATTCTCTGATTTCTCTCGCGCGCTGAGAGTAATTCCACGAATTTTGCAATTTTATCGAAAAATACATCCGGTGTTCAAACTATTAAAACAAAGTGAATCTGTAGGAATTACAGCTGATGAAATTCGGGAGGTGAAAACGTGTCTAATTCGGTTAACACAAAAGCGTTGCTTTTCACCTGAATACGATGCACTAGCTTTATGAAAACCAGTAAGCGCCAAGAGCTTCATCCGCACTCTCAATCAATTTCTTGATAAGAATGGAATTATGAAAATAGGCGGAAGACTAGCGCTAGCGTCATTGTCATATAATGAACGATACCTGACCATCTTACCTCATGATTGCCAATTTTCTCGATTTTTCGTTAAATTCTTACACTTGATTTCATTACATGGAGGAAATCAACTTATGCTGAGAATTATGAGGTCAGTGAATTGGGTCGTGCGTTTAAGAAACTTAATAATAACCGCAATTTTTAATTGCAAAGTTTGTGTCATTTACAGAAGAAAAACACGAGAACAACTGATGGCTGCGCTCCCATCGGAAAGAATGCACATATCCAGGTCGTTCACCAGCACTGGAGTAGATTTCACATACCCGATTGAGGTCATATGCACACGAAGAAATTATTTTGCACTTCATACCTCCAAGGGCTCCTCACATGGGAAGATTATGGGAGGCAGGAGTGAATTAGCCCACTATCAGATAAACCCGATTCAATTGAACCCCAAACTCCGGGACACTTTCTTATTGGAAGTCCGCTGTTAGCAATGGCCGAACCTGAAATCAATACAAACCCAATGTCCATTATCAACCGATGGGGAAAGTTGAAAGCATTTCAACAAGGATTCTGTTAGTGTTGGAAAGCAGAATATCTCCAAGAATTGCACAAAAGAGTCAAGTGGCAATGTCCTCATCGAAATATAGAGGTTGATGATTTTGTAATTGTTAAAGAGGAAAGGCGCCTTGACAAAGTTGTTAAGGTTTTTTAGGGCCCGACAACCGCGTTCGAGTCGTAGATATCTTAACGACGAGAGGCATAATCACCCGTCTCATTGTGAAATCGATTGTGTTTCCCGTCTTAAAACCTTTTAGTATTTCTACTTCCAGACATTTTTAACATGGCTCTTTCACACAACAACAACAACAAGGACAAGATTGTGAAAAAGCAACACCTGTGTTCCATATATAAACATAATCATCGGCTGCTGTTCTGTTGCCAGATGCGACGAATAAAACCGGTGGAGAGACTTCGTGCTGTCCTCCTGCACCGCCACTGCGCCAATTGCCTGTCCTTCGCATCATATGCCCAAGAACAGTCCATCCACCAGGAACTGTGAGCGATGTAAGCAGCGACACCATAGTTTCCTGCATCTGTGGGAGACAGCAGGAAATGACGAAGACGTGCCACAGTCCATAGATGTAGCAGACCTCACGCAGGGAAAACGGCGTTATCCATACAATGCTCAACCATTAGAAGACTTAGGCGATGATGAGATCTTAAAAATCAACGCCAGCGAAGACGAAGATGTTCAGCAGGTGGTCAAAGAAGCGCCTGGCACAAGGGAGCCGCCGGTACCTAGACCACCCGTCCGATCGGTGATGCATCGACCTCCACCGAAAACCATAGATCGCCGATGTAGCCACAATCGCCAACGGCCGTCGACGCACCGAATTGTAAGAGACGCCCAACAGCGAATCAAAGGATCCGCTTGAAGTACCCGAGTCGCTCTGTCCTTACACCCACAAGAATAATGGTGAACGGCCGACTACAAACGATACGCGCGCTCATCGATCCAGGGCAGCCATCATCAACGATAGCAAAGGCGTTGGCGAGGTGACTGTACATAACCTCAAATGACCACCGAGACGAAGCCCGTTTGGCTCTTAAAGCCTGACGCGAAAGACCGGATGTTCGGGCAAAGGTGCTGCCCAGTCTAATGAAGACTACGCCAAAACACACGTTGGATGCATGAGTGGTAGACGAATTCGATAACGTAAGACTGGCAGACCCGACGTTTTACAGAGCAAATCAGGTATCTCTAGTCCAGGGAGAAGGTGTATATGCAGCCATTCTACGACCTGGACTGATAACCACCACTCCAGATGGGTGTTATGAGGAGGTACTCCTTACTAGACGCCAACGATGTCGGCGACATTAAGTTAAGAAATTGTATTGTACTTGAGCAGAATGAACTCAAAATGAATTGTAATGAATTACGAAAAAAAATAAATAAAACTTAAGGATAAGTAAATGAAATAATTTGTATTATATTTAAGTATTTTTATTGCAGTGACGCTGCAAGACGGGCGTCATGTTTATGCATGCAACCCTGCTTAGTATTAAACGAGATGACGAATCGTTTTCGGAGTGAGTCCTGTATCTATTCTGGTTTGGATTTCCACCTTCTGTGGAATCTATAAGAGATGTTGCCGCACAAACGGTCTTTTTTTTTGATACCAGCCTTCAAAGTGAGTCATTCCAATTATTTTACTTTTTATATTTTTTAATTTTTTACTCAATGAAGGGATTAATTAATCAAATCGCGCTTCTTTTTTTTGGAAGAAATAATACCTAGGTGTTACAGTTCTTAGAAAGATTGGATTTCTGTGGAGGATCGTTTCCAGGATTCATGAGGAATTCCGGCCCCAAGTATATCCCGCAGTAACACCTACTACAAACAAATTTCCAATTGATCTATATTCCCTAGAAAACGTATTCAGAGCAATTGCAACGCGCTTGTCCAGTGGAATTACATCCTGATAATTAGTATTCCTTTTGGAATTTTTTTTAGAAGAAAGCTTATCAAAACGAGATCTATCAATTCAGAAATTTTCTTTAAAGAACTTATCACCATTCCTCTGGCAGTCCACTTCTCAAAAGGTACTGGAATGCTCCTAATAATTGTTTTTTATAGCATGAAATTTTTATATTTCAATTGTTAATATACCAAATGTAATCTTTGTTGAAGTAAATCTATATCAATAGTAAGCAACAATATGTCTTAAATCTTAAATCAAATCAAAACAGTAAACTTGTACTAAATTTCATCGAAATCATTTGAGCCGTTTTCGCTATGGAACGAAAATAGATGTAAATAAAAAGCAATCAAAATTATATTTTTCATGAATTTCTGTTTTTGTTATAAAGTTGGAACCTTGGCAATATTAGGTCTACCGGAAAGTTCTGTATGTTTTTGGAATGTAACACGAAATCGTATGATGATTTATTGGCACATATCGAAAAGACGAATGTTGATTTTCAAGTGCTCAAGGGTTAAACGTTGTCGAATCACACGATCTCGGTGGCCAATCGACGTTGCCAAGACGACCGGAAAATTTCTCTCGCAATAATGTCAACTTCGCTCGTGTCGTGTGGCATCCATCCGGTTGAAACCAAATATAGTCCACGTTAGTTTCTTCAATTGTTGGCAAAAAAAAAAATGCTAACATTTATGGAAAGCACCGCGATATGGAAAATAATTTTGTGAAGGCGACCGAACAGCAATGGAGGCTCTTTGCGCAGATCTAGCGATGCAACTAAATTGTCAGGATCCACCGCAAAAAGAAACAATGCATAAACGAGGGGCAGCAAAGGTTGGATTCGTCTCCGAAAGGAAGATGGACAAAGAAGCTGATCCCAAATGTAAGCAAGACAAGAAAGACAGCACGGTGAAACTGATTATTATTTCACGCAGTTCCACACAGAGCATGGCTGCTTTCGACAATTTTTGCATAAGTACATGCACGCAGACACTCCTTATTGTTTACATTGCAGTGGAGAGACAGAAAACTCAGAGCATATTCTTTTATACTGCAGCCGATTTGAAGATGAGCGGAAGCAGCTCAAGCAGTGTATAAGAGGTACATTGATGCCGGAAAGCCTCTTGAAGGCAATGATTCTTGAAGAATGTACATGAATGAGATGCACAGAGATTATCGTAGAAATAATGAAGCGACTTAGGGTAGATGATCATGTACCACGCCGACTAATGTAGAAGAAGTCATGCTAGCTTGGTTAGAAAACTCGTTCTTTCCAAGCCCTTAATCGCATTAAGGAAGCACGGAGCGGAAGCCAGGACTTTCCGCCCGCTTTAAAAAAAAATTCGACTGGACACTTGGCCTCGCCACCTAAATTTTAAGGTGTAAAGTATGATGCTAAAATTCAGTATCGAGTGAGAGCCATAGTGATTACCAGCCCCGCGAAGTAATACTTCATTGATAGTTCCGCGGGGAAAGTGGCAGTTAGTGGAGAGGTATTTAGTATGTAGGTGCAACTGTGAGGTTGCAAGTCGTGTATACTGTTATGTCGGTATAACAGTACTCATGAGAGTTTCCTCTTCTCGGGCGTCATCCCAAAAAAAAAACATTTGTGATGATATTAAGGATACAAAAGTCACAACGTGCAACGGCGTCATCGGTTCCACGCCATATCTGCAAATGCAATTTACATCTTGCTAATCCCCGTTCCCATATAGGTAAAATGAATTAGAGAACAGATATTATTTGGAACCAAATTTAAAAAAAAAAGTTCAACATCTTGGCTTTGGTGACAACCAATAAAGTTATAAGGCCCCTGTGTTTCAGACCTCGCAGCAGCAAAAATGATTTTTGCTTTAATGATTTTATGGGAGAACCATGTCTTCTGAACTTTTCATGGAAACTAATGCGGAAATTAGTGAATTAAAGAATTTTAATTCAAACAGGATAAATAAGATTATACAATTATATTTATGATAAAAGTAATAATTCAAACGTCTACATTACATATATATGTGTAAAGTGTAGCAAATATCGCGATATTATAATTCCTTAATATTTTGGATTATCTTGTTCCGTTTGTGTCCGTACAATGTTGCGATCAGTCTGTATACTGGAAGATGTTTGTTTTCGGTCCAATTCACTGCTTTTCAGCCATTAACGAATAGTTTACTTTAGACTCGTCGATTTTGTCTATTAAACGACGTCGTAAAGCTTGTAGCTTTTGTATTTCCAAGTAAAGTTGATCAAGTGCCTCATCCTAACATAATTTCAGCAAGCAAATGAAAATTACAAAAAAAAATTTTTTTTATTAAATAAAAAAGTTTTATTGAACATGTACAAATGTACATATGTTTACAGTACAATCTACTTTATATGGTATATGTGTTATATAAACTACATTATGTTGTATTTTAAATTTTATTGCTTTTCCACACCACCATTGAGGTTGAAATAAAGGCGCGTTACCGATTTGTCTGGGTGTTCGGTTCTCCAGTAGGCCTATTCTCACCCATATAAATATTTACAATAATTTACTAAGCAAAACTACTATTACATAAAATAATATAAACTCTTGGAGAAATGCATAATGGTAGCTCGGAGCTGCAACCTGCTCCGCATTTTTTTGTTGACATGTTTTCGCTGAAAAAAACTCAAAAGAATTATAATGATATATAGGGCGAGTTCTAAAACGTCAAAATACTTTGTAATGCAACCCTTCATTCTATAAATTTGCCTTGCTTAGCGGGTCCCCAAAAGTCGGTAAATGAAAAACCTCTACTTTTCATTAATCGAATCTAACAGCGCTCATATATAATATATTAATATTTATATTTGAAAAACTTGCGCTTTCCCCACTCTAAAGATATTTACTTACGAAATCCCGCTTTTTATATATATTCCCATTACATGCACAAGTTGTCCAAAAACTCCTCCCAACGAGGCCATAACCGGCCCAGTGTAAACATATTACACTAACCGAAGTTACCACCCCCATAGCAAGTCACCGCTACCCAACCGTGGTATATGTGTATATACATATTCATATATACATAAAGTGGTTTTTTCGCATTCCGGCAATTTCCACTCCTTCGCTATTTATGGTACAATAGCAAGTGGACAAAGATACGTATGCACATAAGTATGCATACGTATTGTACATACTCGTATAAGCTAAGCTAAGGCACCCGGCATACAAATAAATATATAATATAAACCTAGGATACATATATACATACATAAATATAGTGCTGTGCCCAGACGCGCTGAGACAAATGGTAAACAACTGAAAAGCCACCCCCTAAATAAATTAAATAAAAATAATATAAATATAAATAAATATTTTATATTAAATTTTAAAAGTATAATTTCCCACAATGGACTACAAAATGGAGAAACCCCAAACCTTCCACCCACTTACAGCGCCCCGAACTCGCTCTAAATTCAAGGAGGAAGAAGAGGAATTCTCTCAATTACACAAGAAATTTTTATACGAGCTATCCAGGATGGAAGAATTCTGCGGTAAATGTTGGGGCACTTGTGAAGAGAGCCACTCCGAAGCAGCCCTTAAATTTTTCAAGAACCATCTGGAAAGGCGCATGGAACTAGTGGAGGCAGCCACCCAAAACCGCCCCGCTCAGCATGCTCAGAGGCCTACGAGACCACAAATGATACCGCTATGCTCTCGAAAATTCGGATAAGTGAGCTACTTGGCCAATTCCAACAAAATATGGATTCCTCCCGATCAAACTCCCCCATTACAAAGATGCCCCCCAAACACAGCTGATACACAGCTTTCTCAAGTTACCCGCATGTGACACAGAAATCTTCTATGGAGGATATGAAGATTGGTCCTCATTCAGGGACATGTTCACAGCAGTGTACATCAACCACCACAAATTATCCGTAGTTCAGAAACTATATCACTTGAGGCAGAAAACAAGAGGTAAAGCTGCACTCCTCACCAAAAATTACCCTCTTAATGACCACAATTTCTCGTTGCAGATAACAATAAATAATTGTCTTTCTATCTTACAGGCAAACGGAGTATCTACAGAAAGCTGGGACCCAATGCTTGTCTATCTCTGCTCTTCAAAACTGCCGGACGAAACACTAGCTTTTTGGGAGCAATCATTCAACTCAAGAAAGGACTTCCCTTGATGGTCAGAAATGGACCAATTTCTGACAGCTCGGTACGAGGTCGTGGAGCGACTTATCACATACAGACCCAATAAGCCGAAGATCAGTCAGCCCAGCTACCTCCAACGATCGGAACAAAACGCAATCGTTCCATACTCAAAACAAAAGGCAAGTTTCATGTATGGTAAGCTATGCAACTCAATTCACTTGAACGTGCATTAAATTTCGAGAACTATCCGTCTCAGACCGGAACAAGTACATTAAAGACAACAACTACTGCGAAAATTGCCTGGCGTACTCATATTTGGAGAAAGATTGCAAAAGAAACTTTACGTATGTTTACTGTCAAAGACGCCACCACTCCCTCCTCCATTACACTGCGAAAAACCACACGCCTTACCCCCCAAAACCTCAAAGAAACTTCACTACTTCTCAAGTGACAGTCGAGGAAGAACAGCCCTGCACCTCTAAGCAGGCATCCAAAAACTCAAAGGCAAATGAAAGCGGTAGACCAAAAACTCTATCTCACTATTCGAGTAACAAAGAGAGGACATTGCTTCCCACAGCAAATATTCCCATTCTCCACAAAGAGCTCTCATTGACCAAGGCCCTCAAAAAACATTTGGAACATCCCGTATACAAGAGTTACTTGGTCTCCCCACCATAAAAGCCAACTACCGAATTCTTAGCATGGGCGGAAACATATTCCAATACTTGAATAAAATATGCTCTATTACGATTGACGCACACTCTTCCATCCTTCAAAATAAAAGAAGTAGATCTCAGAGAATATCTCTCACTACCATTAGCTTTACACCAGTTAGAATAGACATGGTCATTGGTAGCGATAAATAGCAGCTTAATAGTCCAAAACTCAATATTTGGGTGGATATTAAGTGGGCCAGTTGCTGAAGAAATATTATCATTCTCTACTCAGGTGATTAAAACCCGTTCAGAATAACTAAGAGAGATACTCAGAAAATTCTGGGAACAAGAAGAGATACCAGCGGCCACCACTCACACAGACGACGGGAGAGTCTGCCAGGAGCTTTACAAAAAAACCACATATGGACAAGAAGATGGTCGCTACGTAGTAAAGCTGCCATTCAAATCAACATTCCCGGACTCAATTGAACTCGGGCACTCCAGACCCTCAGCACTACCTCAGCATGGAACGAACTAACGAAAAGAAAGATGAACTTCGGAGCACCTATTCAGCAGTCCTGGAAGAATACTTAACGTTTGATCACATGGAGCCAACTCATTCACGAGAAATCATACGCGACGGTAAATATTTTTCATTTTACCTACCCCATCACGCTGTGATTAAACCTAGAAGTAAAACTACTAAAGTCCGTCTCAAAAACCTCGCATTCCCGCCTCTCACTCAACGGCGTATTACATACTGGCCCCGTCACACTGTCACATTCGGTGTCAACTGTGCTCCCTTACTTAGCAATAAAGACACTCCAGCAGTTAGCCGAGGACTCTAAGGAGGGGTATGCCTCCTCAAATCAAACATATTAAGAGGCGAAACATACGTAGATGACATCCTCTCAGGCGGACACAATCTAGACTCACCCGGCGAATCGATACATCAAGTTATCGAAGTACTAAAGTCAGCCATATTCTCATTAAAAAAGATCACAGCAAGCCACAAGTCACTGCTGCAAGGTATCCCTCAACCCGATCTTTTAGATGAAGAATTTCTCCAATTCCAAAAGGCAAGGTCAACCCTTGGAATAAAATGGAACGCTCTCACTGATACATTTTTGTACTCAGTTGACACTGCCACGAAATGACAGATTCTCTCATCTGTCGCGAAACTTTTCGATCCGGCAGGATGGCTATCGCCCATAATGATAGCAGCGAAAACTCTTCTTCAAAATGGATGGAACGAACAGACTGGGACGAAACCGTGAATTCGATCTCACTCCACAAATGGAACACCTTCAGAAAAAAACTTGCCGCAAACAAAGAGATAAGGATACCTCGATGGGTGCAATTCACATTCCACTTACTCGCAGTCAAGAGTAAAGTAGCCCCCTTACAAACCGTCTCTCTCCCTAGGCCGGAACTTTGCGGCGCAGTTTTACTAGCCAAATTAGTAAAGTAGATCCGATCCTCCTTAAATCTGCCATCTTATGAACTAATTTTGTGGACAGACTCCTAATTGTATTAGTATGACTGGAAAACCCCCCATGGACATGGAAAACATACGTAGCGAACAGGACATCCCGTCAACAATCCTACTTGGCGACATGTCTCCAGCGCTGACAACCGAGCTGATCTAGGTACGCATGGAACTAAGCCCCAAGAGCTCTTCAACTGTTCACTCTGGTGGAAAGACCCCGAGTATTTAACTGGGCCATACTCTCTTTGGCCAAAAAGTTCATCAACTCACTCGTCTCCTACAGAACAATGGCAAATTGAAGCACTCCACGCTTTAGAGGACTCAGACTTTCTAGACCGTTTCTCATCCTTTTCCACAGCTCTCAAAGTGACAGCGTACATATTTCACTTCACACAACAGGCTTGGAAAATGCCAAAACTGCCCTCTACCACTCTCACTCAAAGCGAAATCCAATTCGCAAAAACTCGGCTCATAGCCGTCACCCAACGAAAATATTTCGGTTAAACTATCACAACACTCGAGTCGTTGTGTCCGATAGAAAAAAGAGATCCTCTCCGTTCTCTCAACCCCTTCATGGATAAATCAGGTTTTTTGCGTACAAATGAATGTCTCACTCACGCCACCCTTAGACCCGATGAGCGTCATCCAATTATCATTCCCGATATTGTTCCCTCCTCCTCGAGTTCCGCCACTCAACTCTACTGCACGCTGAAAAGCAGCTGATGATTCGTGTGATCCAACAGGAATACGCCAGAAGGTAAAATCTTGCATTTTTCGGTGCAAGACATGCACGATATACAAGCAGAAAATGAGCACGTAATTCTTGGCAGCGTTACTCCCACACGGTCCACATATACACTCCCATTCCATACTACCGGTGTAGATTTTGCCGGCCCATTCCTCGTCAAAAACTCACTTCACCAAAGTCGCTGGAAATCACAAGTTCACCTTCGAGGAGTTTACCACTGTCCTAATACGCATCGAAGCGGTCCTCAACTCCAGACCACTTTCTCCTATGTCTCAAGATCCCGAGGACTTGAAGGTACTAACCCCAGTTCACTTCTTACGAGACGCACCCTTACTCTCGTTCCCTGAGCCAAGCTCAGAAAATCTCTCACTCATTAATAAATGGCAAAAATTAAGAGTACTCCATCATCAGTTCAACAAACGCTGGAAAACTGAATATCTCCACCATCTTCAAAACCACTATAAATGGAAAGGATCCCAGCGAAATATGAAGGAAGGTGATCTCGTCGTCATCAAAGACCACCTCCTACCCCCAAACGAATGGTGACTAGGTCGCATAACGAAAATGCATGCCGGATCCGACCAAAACGTCCGCGTGGTAGACATCCGCATTCAAGGCGGAACGGTCACCCGCAACATAACCAAACTCTGCCTTTTGCCACTCGCTTAGCTTATACATCCCACTCTCATTCCGTCTCGAAAGCTAATATCTGCACACCTCCACCCTGCATCATCTCATACTAAAATTGCTTTCGAATGATGTCTTTTCAAACCACAGAACTTTGGAAAGTGTCGCGTGTGCTGCCGCACACATTCATTGCATTTTTGACGCATCTTCATAGCAATGACCCCTGAACAGCGACACGAATCGGCCAAGGTACATCGCTACTGTCTGAATTGCTTGGCAACATCGTACACCACGGGAGCCTGTGATAGCCCTGACAGCTGCCGCCGCTCATCAAACGACGCTCCATCGGCCTTCCCGAGGGCAAAGCAAGGGCGCGAAAAGTTAACTTTCCGACCTGCTGACCAAAGCATCAAGGTTGACAACGCGAAAGACTAATAGAAGAGTCGTCTTCAGCAGCCCACCTGCGGTGCAACAACGGATCCGCGGTTTGGTGAAAAGAGCGCGTGAAACACTGAACCAGCCTGAGGACCTTGTCGAGGTATCGTCGCCGCAGGCCAGCTGGCATGTTGAAGACATGGATGAGGATGACCTCATCATCCTATAACTAATATTTTTTTAAGGAAAAATAAGCAAAATGAATTCTGCTGTAATATGATATAATAAATAAAATTTATAATTAAATGAATATATAAAAAATCACCCGAATACCTACCCGAATATTTACCTGTATACTCACCTTACTGAATTTACTCCCATTCTAAACATACCGGCAAGCCTACTCCGTTCCGTTATTTATTCCAATATCTATGTAAATGAAAATGTATAAAATATTATGATAAAGTTGTTTTAAGGTATTCGCTCGCTGTTAACAAACAAATCTCTCGGTGTAAATAAATTAATAATAACAATATTAAATAAAAAAGCGATTCGAAATCAGAAACAATGTGTTAACTTTACTTCGAACCTTTTAACAAACTTTTTTTAAACAAATGATTCAGGTAAACAAAAATTTAATACATTCAAAAATAAGGTATTTGCTAATGTAGAATAATTAGTAGTTTTTGTTTATTTTAATGAATAATTATGGGTATAAAAGCTGTTTAAGAAAAATTATCGCATGCAATCGGTAAGCTTATTTTTGTTAAGTGCTTGTGCGCATATCTAGCAAAGGCCGTTATCAGCTGATCACTGGAATTAATATTTCGCCACATTTTTCAGGCGGTACTGAATTGCAATTGATACTATGGTCACAAAAATAGTATCAATCAATTTGTGATTTAGTTACTTAATGCCGCTGTTATTAATTCAATTAATCACAATTTGCTTTGCTATACACAACGACTTATACCATATTACAACTTTCACACTCTACTATTTTCATTTTCCACCGATGTTGTCACCAACGAGTTTATTTTGTAACTGAACTGACTTGCGTTCGCCGCTCTCTTTTATATACCTCATTGATTGCTGGAACTCATTTCTAGATCTTTCGGACATGCTCTAACACTACTTCGTTTACCCGTTTGATTACCTTACATGGACCTTCCCGATTGCATTGAAGTTTCGGGGAAAACCCTTTCCTTCGTAGTGGATTGTATAACAACACTAAATCTAAATTTTGAAAATGCTTGGAGTTTATAGCGTTATCATCTCTGACCTTCATGTTGTGATTCAAAGTTGAAGTTCGCATTCTCACAAGAGTAAGTACCTCTCTTAGTTCTCCCTCTAGGACGTTAGAAGCTTCCTTCACAATTTTTCTCGCATCACCATTTACTCCAAACTTTAAATCACTAGGTAACCGAAGTTCACTGCCGGAGAGTATCTTTGCTGGTGTTTTACCTATTGTTTCGTGCACTGCAGACCGATATCCCACCAAGAACAAAGTAATGTGGATATCCCAATCATGTTTTGTCCACCACCTTCCTCAAGTGCTCTTCCAGGGTTCGATTGAATCTACCATACTCTCGGATTGGAGATGCAGAGCTGTGGTTCGGGTTTTCCGAATTCGCCCTTTGCGAAATTCCTTCCTTGGGCAGAGTGCAGTTTTAAAGGTCCACCGCACCTGGCAACCTAAGTGAACGCATCTGCAACAGTTCTAGCTTCTTGGTTTGGAATTCGGTAGACTACCGGCAACAACAAAGTAGTCCATAACCACACGGACATATATTCTACTCGACATGCGCACCTACTTTCGGAGAGCACTCATCACCAACTTGGTATAAAGGAAATGTGGAAGGCATTTCAAATTCCCTACGTACAGCCGCAAACGAAGCTATTGGATTTCACCGCCAAAAATCTGACCTTATCAGTATGGCTTCGGACCTGGTAAGTCAACCATTGACCAGATATTCACCATTTGCCAAATCTTCGAAAAGACCTGTGAAAAGAGGATCGACACATACCATCTTTTCGTCGATTTTAAAGTAGCCTTCGACAGTACGAAAAAGAGCTGCCTCTAAGAGCTATGTCTGAATTTGGTTTTCCCCCAAAATTTATTGGCTATGTAAACGGAGACTAAGTAACACTAAAATTTCCATAAGGAGCGAAGGACTTCTCCGAGCCGTTCGATACAGATAGGGTGATTCTTTATCGTGTGACTTTTTTAACTTATTGCTGGAGAAAATAATACGAACTGTAGAGCTGAATAGGGAAGGTACAATCTTCTATACGAGTGTACAGCTGGCGTACGCGGATAATATTGACACTATTGGCCTCAACAACCGCGCCGTGAGTTCTGTTCTCCAGATTTGATAAAGAAGCGAAGCGAATGGATCTGGTAGTGAGCAAGTGGGAGTAGGAGCAAGTCGAAAAATGTCCTGGCGTCAAACAAACAATCATCGCGTTCCCAACTTAGCTCCCACTTCACTGTTGACGGCCATAACTTCGAGGTCGTAGATGATTTCGTCAGACGATGCAGCAATGAGCTTCACGAGCTATGTGATGACATTGACATAGTTCAGCGAATGAAGATGCAGCGGCTACGCTGGCTAGGACAAGTCGTCCCAATGAAATGATCAGATGGATAGTTACCTGGCTTCACTTGGTATTTCCAACTGGCACCAGACAGCGAAAAGAAGAGAGGAATGGCGCGCTAATATTGATTCGGCTATAATCGCGTAAGCGGTGCCAACGCCAATAAAGAAGAAGAAGAAGGAGAATTATGTTATGCAAGTCGATCGTAATACTTTGGCCAAGCAGGAAGTTTAATCCTATTATAATCTCATCTACAATCTAAACGACGTTGAACTTGTGTAACACCGCCACATTCCCTATTGGGACTTTAAATGTTAGCTCTCCTACAACTTTAGTGTCCCACCAGTTTCCGTGCTTAATCTCGCTCCAGGCCATGGCTTTATTTCTTTAGTGATCAAGTCAGATCGAATGATGGAGTGCGATGCGCCGGTATCCATAGTTAGTATTCGCTCATATTCATCCACATATCCACCAATAGTAACGTTGCTCGCTTTCCTCCCAATTTGCGAGGCGGAGATTATGGTGCTTTCAATTGTAGAGGCTACCACATGCCCGCTTGGGCTGGTTAGTTTTAGTTTAACGATTAAGAAGATGATGGCTCATCTGCGTCAGCCTTGCGTCTCTTGCCCATCTAGCATTCGCGTGCGAAGCGACCTAACTTCCCACAAATGTAGCATTTCCCGACACTTAAGCGCTGCAACTTTTCTCCTTGGGAAATTTCAGTATTTCCAGGTTTCCCTTCGTCACATCTGGACTTTCCCCTGAATATGATTCGCTTTGTAGGCGGATCTACTTAACCCTTTCGCTACTGCGGGGACACTGGTGTCCCACGGAATGTTCGCTTGACCCTGCAACTCGTTATTTGCATTGTAAGTTCAACCAAAATTTCCCAATCAGTAGCCATGAACAATGTTTAAAATTTACCGTTATCGGTGACGCACGTGGTTTCTATCGTTGTTTGTTTTTAGCAGTTGTTCTTGAGAAGTGAGTTCGATCGGGCCAATTTTGTGCATTATTTATAGAAAAAAACGCATTTATTTCAAAGAAGTGTTGTTTTTCCTAAAGAAAAATACTTTACTGAAAGCGGTAAGTAAATAAATTTGGTTTTATAAGTGCTTTATAAAAGAATTAAAAGAAAAAACAAATCTGGGACGTATGTGTCCCAATAGGGTTTCATAGAGGGACACATATGTCCCAGCAGTATGTTGTGGCACACAGTTATGTTTTCCTTTTGCTGAGTTGTAGGACGCAAAAAAAATGACTAAACTAAATTCCGAAGAAATAACTGCTGTCCTTTATGAAGATGAAGATGAGACCAGTGCTTCGGAAACTGATTTTAGTGAAGGTAGTGAAGATAATTATCAACCTCCGCCTTCCGAAACTTCCAATGATGATTCTCCTAGTGACGCAGAAGGCAGTCAATTTAGCGAAAAATCTTTTGTCTGTCTTGATGATGATCATCCTACTCCCGAAATTGAGGAACCTCCTACAGCCACAGTTATTTGGAGGACACCGGATAATTCGTTTATTCCCAGAAAATCGGTTACAAGTCAGCGGCAATGCAAAATTTCTGAACACATTTCACGTCGCTCGACGCCCTATCAAATTTTTCGGAAATTATTTCCAAGAAGCATGTCAATGTACATCGCTCAGTGCACCAACGAGAGGCTCAAGAAAATACCTGTAGCGGGGCAGAACAGAAAAAAAGTTCTTCACACAGACTCAGGCGAAATTGATATAATACTTGGATGCATGTTTATTATGTCGTACAACCATGTGCCATCGCTGAAACACTATTGGTCAAATCATGCTTCATTGAGCAACCAATCTATAAAATCAGCCATATCACGCGATCGTTTTGAGCAGATAATATCTAAGTTATATTTTGCTCCTGTGGACAAGCCTGCAGATGCAGGAAAAACATATTACATAGACGACTTCATTAACTGCTTGAAAAAAACTTTCAAAATCTGCCGCGACGATAGCAGCTTCCAAAGCATCGATGAGCAAATGACGAAATTCAAAGGACGTTCCTCGCTCAAACAATATATGCCTTTAAAACCAGTAAAACGGGGCATCAAAATGTGGCTTCGTTGCGATTCTTTGACTGGATACACCTATGACATGAACATTTACAGTGGAAAAGAAGGACCTGGACTTGAAGGAACACTCGGAGAACGAGTTGTGAAGGATCTCGCAGCTGCAATTTCAAACCCGGACGTGACACTTTGCTTTGATCGCTTTTTTACATCAGTTCATCTCCTTGACAATATACAATATCCAGCTTTGGGAACATGCATGTCTAATCGCAAGAATGTCCCCAAAATTCCAGAAAAATTGCAACGAGGTGAAGGCATTTTCAAAGTTAATTCTGCAGGTAATTTGTACTAATTTAAATTGTACTTATTTTCTTTATTTTGATATTTGTAACTTCCTTGATTCCAGGTACTATCGCCGTAAAGTGGCAGGACGTCAAGGAAGTTATGCTGCTCAGTAACTGCCACACATCTGAAATGACCACTGTTATTCGCAAAATGAAAGATGGCACTGAGGAAGAAATTCCGTGTCCTGAGATCGTAAAGACTTATCGCGCTATAGTGGGTGGTGTCGACTTAGCAGACCAAATGTCGGGATTATATGATATAAACAGGAAGTCAAACAAATGGTGGAAAAAAGTTTTTTACCGTGGTATGATGATGGCTGCAGTGAATGCCTGGATTATACATACGGAGCTGAACAGAGAGAAAAAGCCTTTTTTGACAGTCCTTGTTGAAATTGCTGAGGCGCTTATTGAGGAAGGTAAGGAATCTACTGCAAACAAACGATCTCGTCGGCTTGGAAGATCTTCGAATATGTATAAAGTAATGAGAAACGTTGGAGAGCATTTGCCCATAGAGGGGTCTACAAGACGCCGATGCACAGCATGCGCCCAGCGAAAAGTTGAAAAAAAGAACAAAAATTGTTTGTCAAGCCTGTAAATTGCCATTTTGTATGAATTGTTTCGCTTCAGCACATTCATAAGTTGTATAAAATAAATATTATATACAAAAAGTTTTTCCTGTAGTTTGAACCCTGCTGGGATGAATATGTCCCACCATAAAATCCTATTGGGACTAAAATGTCCCACCCCAAAAACACCCTTTCCACATAAGTTACGTGCTTCGTTTGATTTGTACGCTTCTAAAGTCCCATTGGGTTTCCAAAATGTCGAAAATAAAGTTTGTGCAAGCGCCTTACAAAAGTCGGAGCGAAAGGGTTAAAGCTACCGCCTCTCACGTGTCTGGGCACACGCGACAGTTTCAGCAACCGTGGATTTTGTGTTGGCATAGGTCTCCCGCTTTGTGTATATATCCTTTACTCCGCTGATGGACCTCTGGAATTTAACTCTCTCAAAGTGGTCAGATGAGTACCCAATAGCCAGATGAGCCATTCTAGGAAGAAGAGGAATTCTCTCAATTACACAAGAAATTTTATACGAGCTATCCTGGATGGAGGATTTCTGCGGTAAATGTTGGGGCACTTGTGAAGAGAGCCACTCCGAAGCAGCTCTTAAAATTTTCAAGAACCATCTGGAAAGGCACATGGAACTAGTGGAGGCAGCCACCCAAAACCGCCACGCTCAGCATGCTCAGAGGCCTACGAGACCACAAATGGCACCGCTATGCTCTCGAAAATTCGGATAAGTGAGCTACTTGGCCAATTGCAACAAAATATGGATTCCTCCCGATCAAACTCCCCCATTACAAAGATGCCCCCCAAACACAGCTGATACACAGCTTTCTCAAGTTACCCGCATGTGACACAGAAATCTTCTATGGAGGATATGAAGATTGGTCCTCATTCAGGGACATGTTCACAGCAGTGTACATCAACCACCACAAATTATCCGTAGTTCAGAAACTATATCACTTGAGGCAGAAAACAAGAGGTAAAGCTGCACTCCTCACCAAAAATTACCCTCTTAATGACCACAATTTCTCGTTGCAGATAACAATAAATAATTGTCTTTCTATCTTACAGGCAAACGGAGTATCTACAGAAAGCTGGGACCCAATGCTTGTCTATCTCTGCTCTTCAAAACTGCCGGACGAAACACTAGCTTTTTGGGAGCAATCATTCAACTCAAGAAAGGACTTCCCTTGATGGTCAGAAATGGACCAATTTCTGACAGCTCGGTACGAGGTCGTGGAGCGACTTATCACATACAGACCCAATAAGCCGAAGATCAGTCAGCCCAGCTACCTCCAACGATCGGAACAAAACGCAATCGTTCCATACTCAAAACAAAAGGCAAGTTTCATGTATGGTAAGCTATGCAACTCAATTCACTTGAACGTGCATTAAATTTCGAGAACTATCCGTCTCAGACCGGAACAAGTACATTAAAGACAACAACTACTGCGAAAATTGCCTGGCGTACTCATATTTGGAGAAAGATTGCAAAAGAAACTTTACGTACGTTTACTGTCAAAGACGCCACCACTCCCTCCTCCATTACACTGCGAAAAACCACACGCCTTACCCCCCAAAACCTCAAAAAAACTTCACTACTTCTGAAGTGACAGTCCTGCACCTTTAAACAGGCATCAAAAAACTCAAAGGCAAATGAAAGCGTGCGTTTACTGTCAAAGGCGTCACCACTCCCTTCGCCATTATACAGCGAACTCCCAAATGAAAGCGGGAGAACAAAAACTCTATCTCACTATTCGAGTAACAAAGAAAAGACATTGCTTCCCACAGCAAATATTCCCATTCTCCACAAAGAGCTCTCATTGACCAAGGCCCTCAAAAAACATTTGGAACATCCCGTATACAAGAGTTCCTTGGTCTCCCCACCATAAAAGCCAACTACCGAATTCTTAGCATGGGCGGAAACATAGTCCAAAACTTGAATAAAATATGCTCTATTACGATTGACGCACACTCTTCCATCCTTCAAAATAAAAGAAGTAGATCTCACAGAATATCTCTCACTACTATTAGCTTTACACCAGTTAGAATAGACATGGTCATTGGTAGCGATAAATAGCAGCTTAATAGTCCAAAACTCAATATTTGGGTGGATATTAAGTGGGCCAGTTGCTGAAGAAATATTATCATTCTCTACTCAGGTGATTAAAACCCGTTCAGAATAACTAAGAGAGTTACTCAGAAAATTCTGGGAACAAGAAGAGATACCAGCGGCCACCACTCACACAGACGACGAGAGAGTCTGCGAGGAGCTTTACAAAAAAACCACATATGGACAAGAAGATGGTCGCTACGTAGTAAAGCTGCCATTCAAATCAAGATTCCCGGACTCAATTGAACTCGGGCACTCCAGACCCTCAGCACAACAGCAATACCTCATCGTGGAACGAACTAACGAAAAGAAAGATGAACTTCGGAGCACCTGTTCAGCAGTCCTGGAAGAATACTTAACGTTTGATCACATGAAGCCAACTCATTCACGAGAAATCATACGCGACGGTAAATATTTTTCATTTTACCTACCCCATCACGCTGTGATTAAACCTAGAAGTAAAACTACTAAAGTCCGTCTCAAAAACCTCGCATTCCCGCCTCTCACTCAACGGCGTATTACATACTGGCCCCGTCACACTGTCACATTCGGTGTCAACTGTGCTCCCTTACTTAGCAATAAAGACACTCCAGCAGTTAGCCGAGGACTCTAAGGAGGGGTATGCCTCCTCAAATCAAACATATTAAGAGGCGAAACATACGTAGATGACATCCTCTCAGGCGGACACAATCTAGACTCACCCGGCGAATCGATACATCAAGTTATCGAAGTACTAAAGTCAGCCATATTCTCATTAAAAAAGATCACAGCAAGCCACAAGTCACTGCTGCAAGGTATCCCTCAACCCGATCTTTTAGATGAAGAATTTCTCCAATTACAAAAGGCAAGGTCAACCCTTGGAATAAAATGGAACGCTCTCAATGATACATTTTTGTACTCAGTTGATCCCCCATTATCCTAAGACACTGCCACGAAATGACAGATTCACTCATCTGTCGCGAAACTTTTCGATCCGGCAGGATGGCTATCGCCCATAATGATAGCAGCGAAAACTCTTCTTCAAAATGGATGGAACGAACAGACTGGGACGAAACCGTGAATTCGATCTCACTCCACAAATGGAACACCTTCAGAAAAAAACTTGCCGCAAACGAAGAGATAAGGATACCTCGATGGGTGCAATTCACATTCCACTTACTCGCAGCCAAGAGTAAAGTAGCCCCCTTACAAACCGTCTCTCTCCCTAGGCCGGAACTTTGCGGCGCAGTTTTACTATCCAAATTAGTAAAGTAGATCCGATCCTCCTTAAATCTGCCATCTTATGAACTAATTTTGTGGACAGACTCCTAATTGTATTAGTATGACTGGAAAACCCCCCATGGACATGGAAAACATACGTAGCGAACAGGACATCCCGTCAACAATCCTACTTGGCGACATGTCTCCAGCGCTGACAACCGAGCTGATCTAGGTACGCATGGAACTAAGCCCCAAGAGCTCTTCAACTGTTCACTCTGGTGGAAAGACCCCGAGTATTTAACTGGGCCATACTCTCTTTGGCCAAAAAGTTCATCAACTCACTCGTCTCCTACAGAACAATGGCAAATTGAAGCACTCCACGCTTTAGAGGACTCAGACTTTCTAGACCGTTTCTCATCCTTTTCCACAGCTCTCAAAGTGACAGCGTACATATTTCACTTCACACAACAGGCTTGGAAAATGCCAAAACTGCCCTCTACCACTCTCACTCAAAGCGAAATCCAATTCGCAAAAACTCGGCTCATAGCCGTCACCCAACGAAAATATTTCGGTTAAACTATCACAACACTCGAGTCGTTGTGTCCGATAGAAAAAAGAGATCCTCTCCGTTCTCTCAACCCCTTCATGGATAAATCAGGTTTTTTGCGTACAAATGAATGTCTCACTCACGCCACCCTTAGACCCGATGAGCGTCATCCAATTATCATTCCCGATATTGTTCCCTCCTCCTCGAGTTCCGCCACTCAACTCTACTGCACACTGAAAAGCAGCTGATGATTCGTGTGATCCAACAGGAATACGCCAGAAGGTAAAATCTTGCAAGATGCACGATATACAAGCAGAAGATGAGCACGCAAGTGTTGGCAGCGTTACTCCCAAAAAATCAGAAAATCTCTCACTCATTAATAAATGGCAAAAATTAAGAGTACTCCATCATCAGTTCAACAAACGCTGGAAAACTGAATATCTCCACCATCTTCAAAACCACTATAAATGGAAAGGATCCCAGCGAAATATGAAGGAAGGTGATCTCGTCGTCATCAAAGACCACCTCCTACCCCCAAACAAATGGTGACTAGGTCGCATAACGAAAATGCATGCCGGATCCGACCAAAACGTCCGCGTGGTAGACATCCGCATTCAAGGCGGAACGGTCACCCGCAACATAACCAAACTCTGCCTTTTGCCACTCGCTTAGCTTATACATCCCACTCTCATTCCGTCTCGAAAGCTAATATCTGCACACCTCCACCCTGCATCATCTCATACTAAAATTGCTTTCGAATGATGTCTTTTCAAACCACAGAACTTTGGAAAGTGTCGCGTGTGCTGCCGCACACATTCATTGCATTTTTGACGCATCTTCATAGCAATGACCCCTGAACAGCGACACGAATCGGCCAAGGTACATCGCTACTGTCTGAATTGCTTGGCGACATCGCACACCACGGGAGCCTGTGATAGCCCTGACAGCTGCCGCCGCTCATCACACGACGCTCCATCGGCCTTCCCGAGGGCAAAGCAAGGGCGCGAAAAGTTAACTTTCCGACCTGCTGACCAAAGCATCAAGGTTGACAACGCGAAAGACTAATAGAAGAGTCGTCTTCAGCAGCCCACCTGCGGTGCAAAAACGGATCCGCGGTTTGGTGAAAAGAGCGCGTTGAAACACTGAACCAGCTTGAGGACCTTGTCGAGGTATCGTCGCCGCAGGCCAACTGGCATATTGAAGACATGGATGACCTCATCATCCTATAACTAATATTTTTTTAAGGAAAAATAAGCAAAATGAATTCTGCTGTAATATGATATAATAAATAAAATTTATAATTAAATGAATATATAAAAAATCACCCGAATACCTACCCGAATATTTACCTGTATACTCACCTTACTGAATTTACTCCCATTCTAAACATACCGGCAAGCCTACTCCGTTCCGTTATTTATTCCAATATCTATGTAAATGACAATGTATAAAATCTTATGATAAAGTTGTTTTAAGGTATTCGCTCGCTGTTAACAAACAAATCTCTCGGTGTAAATAAATTAATAATAACAATATTAAATAAAAAAGCGATTCGAAATCAGAAACAATGTGTTAACTTTACTTCGAACCTTTTAACAAACTTTTTTTAAACAAATGATTCAGGTAAACAAAAATTTAATACATTCAAAAATAAGGTATTTGCTAATGTAGAATAATTAGTAGTTTTTGTTTATTTTAATGAATAATTATGGGTATAAAAGCTGTTTAAGAAAAATTATCGCATGCAATCGGTAAGCTTATTTTTGTTAAGTGCTTGTGCGCATATCTAGCAAAGGCCGTTATCAGCTGATCACTGGAATTAATATTTCGCCACATTTTTCAGGCGGTACTGAATTGCAATTGATACTATGGTCACAAAAATAGTATCAATCAATTTGTGATTTAGAGACTGTATCAAGTTACTTAATGCCGCTGTTATTAATTCAATTAATCACAATTTGCTTTGCTATACACAACGACTTATACCATATTACAACTTTCACACTCTACTATTTTCATTTTCCACCGATGTTGTCACCAACGAGTTTATTTTGTAACTGAACTGACTTGCGTTCGCCGCTCTCTTTTATATACCTCATTGATTGCTGGAACTCATTTCTAGATCTTTCGGACATGCTCTAACACTACTTCGTTTACCCGTTTGATTACCTTACATGGACCTTCCCGATTGCATTGAAGTTTCGGGGAAAACCCTTTCCTTCGTAGTGGATTGTATAACAACACTAAATCTAAATTTTGAAAATGCTTGGAGTTTATAGCGTTATCATCTCTGACCTTCATGTTGTGATTCAAAGTTGAAGTTCGCATTCTCACAAGAGTAAGTACCTCTCTTAGTTCTCCCTCTAGGACGTTAGAAGCTTCCTTCACAATTTTTCTCGCATCACCATTTACTCCAAACTTTAAATCACTAGGTAACCGAAGTTCACTGCCGGAGAGTATCTTTGCTGGTGTTTTACCTATTGTTTCGTGCACTGCAGACCGATATCCCACCAAGAACAAAGTAATGTGGATATCCCAATCATGTTTTGTCCACCACCTTCCTCAAGTGCTCTTCCAGGGTTCGATTGAATCTACCATACCCTCGGATTGGAGATGCAGAGCTGTCGTTCGGGTTTTCCGAATTCGCCCTTTGCGAAATTCCTTTCTTGGGCAGAGTGCAGTTTTAAAGGTGCACCGCACCTGGCAACCTAAGTGAACGCATCTGCAACAGTTCTAGCTTCTTGGTTTGGAATTCGGTAGACTACCGGCAACAACAAAGTAGTCCATAACCACACGGACATATATGTTTCCTAGTCTCGTAGGAAATGGGCCAACTACCATCCATCCATGGCAACTCATTCAAATGCAGCACCTAAATTATATTCCTTCTTCTGTCTATGACTACGGGAATTTGGTTCTTTGTGGCTCTCCTTGCAGTTTGCAATCATTTTCGCGACCGGTTGATGACAACCAACCCAATAGAACCGCGGTTTGATCTTCTGCTGATGTAATTGTCATTGACTCAACATCGACTCGGGCCACTATCTTGTTGCAGCCAAGATACGCATGCGCCTCTGCGTATCGAAGAACGCCCATAAACAAACCCAAGCAAAGTTCTACGTTGAAAAGCTGCATTCACAAAAAAATGCCGAACGATTTTCTACTCGACATGCGCACCTACTTTCGGAGAGCACTCATCACCAACTTGGTATAAAGGAAATGTGGAAGGCATTTCAAATTCCCTACGTACAGCCGCAAACGAAGCTATTGGATTTCACCGCCAACAATCTGACCTTATCAGTATGGCTTCGGACCTGGTAAGTCACCATTGACCAGATATTCACCATTTGCCAAATCTTCGAAAAGACCTGTGAAAAGAGGATCGACACATACCATCTTTTCGTCGATTTTAAAGTAGCCTTCGACAGTACGAAAAAGAGCTGCCTCTAAGAGCTATGTCTGAATTTGGTTTTCCCCCAAAATTTATTGGCTATGTAAACGGAGACTAAGTAACACTAAAATTTCCATAAGGAGCGAAGGACTTCTCCGAGCCGTTCGATACAGATAGGGTGATTCTTTATCGTGTGACTTTTTTATCTTATTGCTGGAGAAAATAATACGAACTGTAGAGCTGAATAGGGAAGGTACAATCTTCTATACGAGTGTACAGCTGGCGTACGCGGATAATATTGACACTATTGGCCTCAACAACCGCGCCGTGAGTTCTGTTCTCCAGATTTGATAAAGAAGCGAAGCGAATGGATCTGGTAGTGAGCAAGTGGGAGTAGGAGCAAGTCGAAAAATGTCCTGGCGTCAAACAAACAATCATCGCGTTCCCAACTTAGCTCCCACTTCACTGTTGACGGCCATAACTTCGAGGTCGTAGATGATTTCGTCAGACGATGCAGCAATGAGCTTCACGAGCTATGTGATGACATTGACATAGTTCAGCGAATGAAGATGCAGCGGCTACGCTGGCTAGGACAAGTCGTCCGAATGAAATGATCAGATGGATAGTTACCTGGCTTCACTTGGTATTTCCAACTGGCACCAGACAGCGAAAAGAAGAGAGGAATGGCGCGCTAATATTGATTCGGCTATAATCGCGTAAGCGGTGCCAACGCCAATAAAGAAGAAGAAGAAGGAGAATTATGTTATGCAAGTCGATCGTAATACTTTGGCCAAGCAGGAAGTCTAATCCTATTATAATCTCATCTACAATCTAAACGACGTTGAACTTGTGTAACACCGCCACATTCCCTATTGGGACTTTAAATGTTAGCTCTCCTACAACTTTAGTGTCCCACCAGTTTCCGTGCTTAATCTCGCTCCAGGCCATGGCTTTATTTCTTTAGTGATCAAGTCAGATCGAATGATGGAGTGCGATGCGCCGGTATCCATAGTTAGTATTCGCTCATATTCATCCACATATCCACCAATAGTAACGTTGCTCGCTTTCCTCCCAATTTGCGAGGCGGAGATTATGGTGCTTTCAATTGTAGAGGCTACCACATGCCCGCTTGGGCTGGTTAGTTTTAGTTTAACGATTAAGAAGATGATGGCTCATCTGCGTTAGCCTTGCGTCTCTTGCCCATCTAGCATTCGCGTGCGAAGCGACCTAACTTCCCACAAATGTAGCATTTCCCGACACTTAAGCGCTGCAACTTTTCTCCTTGAGAAATTTCAGTATTTCCAGGTTTCCCTTCGTCACATCTGGACTTTCCCCTGAATATGATTCGCTTTGTAGGCGGATCTACTTAAAGCTACCGCCTCTCACGTGTCTGGGCACACGCGACAGTTTCAGCAACCGTGGATTTTGTGTTGGCATAGGTCTCCCGCTTTGTGTATATATCCTTTACTCCGCTGATGGACCTCTGGAATTTAACTCTCTCAAAGTGGTCAGATGAGTACCCAATAGCCAGATGAGCCATTCTCTCAATTTCAAAAGCAAACTCCTGAAGAGATTGATTGGGCTTTTGATTGATTTGGAAATACCCATCTCATAATCAGAAATAGTCTGCAAAATTTGTGCTGCAGCTTATTTTCCGTCAATGCTCCAGCCGTCGTCTTGAGCTGGAGCTTAAAGACCTATAAAGGCATTGTGCACAACGGATGGTTATTTAACCCTGATAGCATTTAGTATAGCCGTTGGCTGCGTCGTCTTTGACAAAATTCTCCTGGAGATGAATGAGCTGGGATTAAATAAGCTCTTCTTGATATTCCAGTTGTGATGAAATCTGTGATGACATCTCGGACAAACACTTGTCCAGTACATCCAGCTTTTGTGACATGTTGGCGTTTATTTGTGAAGTATTCTCAGCATTCGTTTGTGCAAATGCAGCCAATACAACGCTCATGTCAACACCAGTAGATGGGCTAGGAGCCTTTTCTCTTTCTCTACCCTTGTAGACGTCTTCTCGTGCTCGCAACGGATTTCATATTATATTATATATTCATACACGACAACTAACGCATCTGTCGTTCGTATTTGGAATTTTCGCCCCACCGCCCTTCAATTCAAATCAGACCGATTTGCTGTTCCAAACGCTGTAAGTCTTTCCAAGTGGACCACTCTCATTTTGTTGGCCTCCGAACGGTTTGGATTCGATGCACTACGTCACTTAGCCGTTTGATTACTTATGTGGATATTCCCAATCGCTTTGGAGTTTCGGGGATAAACCTTTCTTCCGTAGTAGATAGCTATATAGCATCACCATATCTCCTCTCTGCAATCTTATCGATCTTTGTGCCGTATCACATCGAGTTTTTACGATGACGCTTACTACCTGAGTACGCTGTCCATCATATTTCAGCACAACTTTCAGCTTCTCCTGCCGGACACCAGACGTCTTCCTGCCGTTTCCGTGGGTATTTTCTTACTGCTGCTCGTTCTTGATCAGAAGCACCCTCTTCCTGCTTTATGAAGCATCGTGACCACAATTTATTCTTTTCTTCATGTAGATCTTCATTCCTTGACCAAGCAGTAAGTCCACATTACCATATTCCCGATTATAACTTCTGACGTTACTTCTTCTATAACCATGGCGTCCTCACTGAATCCATAGTAAGTATTCCTTCTTGTTGTTGATATGTGGATCCACAAATTTTAGCGTTGCTCGCTCTTCTACCAATTTGCGAGACGGAGATTATGAACAATTTTTCCTAAGCTTTGCGATTCCACCTTCCTTTCTGTTTGGTGGAGCTCATCTTACAGTCAGTTTCCTGGTTTTCTACAGTTGTAGCATTTCCTGACCGTTTCTGACCTGAGCGTTTCGGTTCGCTTTGGGTTAAGCATATGCCGCAAACGAGGACTTTGAATTCGCCATCCTCTCAATTTGGGAAGCAAACTCCTACAGAGATTGATTGACATTTCGATTGACATTCTCCAGCTCCATCTGATACATTTGCCTCTTGTTCTCACTACCATAGCGCTTTCTACGGCTCGCATCGATTTATATATATGATTGATGCTTTGTAACCGCTGAAAAGATTTTCAGCCGAGCTCCTCCTTCAATTTGTGGTTTAGCGTCTTGATGTTTTCCCAACAAATGGAGGGACCTACAGTTTATACTAAGCCGCCTCCGAACGTCTGACGGTTTTCTATGAGGACCAACGAATAAGGCAGCGGATTTCTCGCAACACTCCAGCTATTTGCTGTAGCCGTCTATTCGAACTGGTGTTTAAGGACCCGGAAAGGAATTGTGCCGTCAGAGGGTGGTGTTTTTACCCTGAGTGCGTTCGTCGAAGTGGTTGGACGATTGATCTGTAAAAATAGCAATTGAAGAAATTTAAAAGACAATTCAGATATTTTTCTTTGTATGTGATTGATTAACAGTGAATTAAAAGAATAAACAATTGAAATTTGTATGACATAAAAATGAAACAAGTTTTATTGAGTTAATTTTTTTATATATATTGTACCTAGGTACACTAGCAGACCCAGCGAACTTTGCCTCGCCTTAATTACATGCCATTATATTACATTAAAGAGTGATAATAAAATACTATACTCGTATGTGTACATACGTGTAGTTCAAATCATCAGTAGAAAGCAATATGGTAGTAGGTAAGCAAGAACAAACAACAAATGGTCAACACGCGAGCATGGGCAATTCTTATAAAATTACTTAAATTAAACTAAGTGGTTTCAAATAAGAAAAGCTCAAACAGCCCATACGAACAAAAAAAAAATTCAAGGAAATTGAACCATAAATAAGATCATTAAGAACCAGTTTCTGCATGTTAATCTAACGTTAAGCTACCAAGAAATTAAATTTAAAGTGAATCGAATCTTATCTAAGATTATCTCGCATGAATTTCTCACCGAGAGTCTCTCAATAAGGTTGAATTTCATTTCTGTCCAGCCGTTATCCAATCAGGAAAAACTATAAATTGTTTTCAACAAAAGGGTTTCTCATTGGGCGAGATCGCATATGTAATAAAAATTAACCACATGTCTTGTTCTGAGAGTTATTTTTCCTATCATTTGGCCACAATACCTACATCTACTCTGCATAGTTTACTGAAATGACAATTGTCATAGCGCACGCTATATAAAATAATTTCTCGGCTTCTACGCCCGTAAATGCAAGGAAACGGATCACGTATACGCACGGGCGTGCCTTCCAACAAAGCTTCAGCTTAAGTCAACGAGTGATCTATCGGATTATGGAATAAACCAAGCTAACCAAATATCTGCTCGGTGGCCATTGGTCTACTTCCGAAAATTTTTATATATTAATCCAACTCATAGAAATGCTTTTTTCGAATAGATCGTTCCTGGGTACCATTCCTGGAAACAAAAGTAATGTTCCTGCTAAACTAAACAAAAGGCTACCTATGTAAATTTTTCTAATGGATCAGTCCCAGGTCTCTTCCCGGTATGAAAAATAGATGTTATGTTATTCTCAGACCTACTGAATAAATCTCCTTAAAATCGGTCAAGCCGTTTCGGAGGAGTATTGTGCCTAACACTGTGACACGAGAATTTTATATATTAAATTTCAAACTAGAATGCTAAAACATCCATCCATTATTAAGGGTTAACACCACTGTAGATATTTAAATTATTTTTTGCTATTAGCTTGAAAAATTCTTTGAATCTTGTAGAAAAAAAGGCATAAGGCTTTAAGCGTGTCCGAATTGAATTAAAATTTCGAGCCAATATAGTGAGCTCGCCGGGCGGCTCGGCAACGACTGCCTAACTTTAAAGATAGCTTTTCTTCAAATGCTTTCCAATTACACATAAATATTTTTTTTTTAATTTCCTGCGTGATTCTCTAGCTATGTATATAGTTTAGATAAAAAAATCATGTGCAGCTGAGTACACAGGACAGAAGTAAAACGTCAATAGTAATCTTGATGAGAGAATAACAAAAAGTTTTAATTCATTGACGATTCTAACTGATAGTGAGAGGGGAATATTTGAAAATAACTACATCGTTTGCATATTTATATGTACCTATATGGTAAAACAATATTTAAATTTTCTTTTATTATTATACTAGCCGCGGAAGCGCGTGTAGCGTTGTTTACCGAGGTGTATAGTTATCCCTCAATCTA
This sequence comes from Ceratitis rosa, assembly GCA_037013455.1. NCBI lineage: Eukaryota > Metazoa > Arthropoda > Insecta > Diptera > Tephritidae > Ceratitis > Ceratitis rosa. The sequence goes on along the minus strand of JAWMAG010000036.1, from coordinate 837,680 downwards.
ATCGCAGAAACTATCGTAAGCTGTTGTGTTAACTCTTCCCTCTTTAAACTTGATCGTTCTCGATCATCAATAGAATGGCAGGTCGTTGAAATTAATGTAAGTTGGCTTGTTGATTATATCGCTGGGTGGAGTAGTTCTAGGTTGTGCATGTGTGACCTCTTGACATATTCTATTTTAATTGATCTGCGCTTATAAAGTACAATGCATATGCATGCGAAAGCTACACCTGCTGTTGTTGTAAGTGTTCCAATGTATTGCTGATACGTACCTAATTCCTTCAATCTTTCTAGTGACAAAAGCTCAACGTGATTCTTTCCATCTGGAGTAGGTTGCAAGACTGTAGGTATGGCTTCGAATGGTATCGATTCAAAATTTTCTTCTCTTAATTTTCCTAATGAAATTTTTTAGGGGGATGGGGCCATGGGCCCATTCACCTGGGAGTGGCCAGAAACGATTCTTTTGCTTATGGTTCAAGCAGCTCACGACTTCCGGTCTGAGACCACGTATCCCCTGGGTAGCCAACGAACATCCGTTTGGAGGCGAGCTAAAGTAAGAAGGAGAATCCCATGAGGTTGTGCGTATGGTTTGGACCACATGAAAAAACAAGCCAATGAAAAATCAATTTCAGCCTCGGATGAGAGACCTCCTTTTGATGACGACCCTCGCAAATGTTTTAAGGATTACGATATTAGGGCATGCACCTGGAATGTCCGGTCCGTTAATTGGAAAGGTGCCGCTGCCCAGATGGTTGATGTCCCCATAAAGTTAAAGGATGACATCACTGCCGTCCAAGAACTGCAATGGACGTGACAAGGACGAAAGAAGGTTGGTCATTGTGAAATTTACTTCAGCGGCCATATAAAGGAGCGCAAATTTGGTGTCGGATTCGTGGTGGGAGAGAGACTCCGTCGCCGAGTACTGGCATTCACTCCGGTGGATGAACGTCTAGCCACAATTCGCATCAAGACAAAATTTTTCAAAACCACTCTAATTTGCGCCCACGCCCCGACGTAAGAGAAAGATGATTTGATGTCTTTTATGAGCGCCTCGAACACACTTATTAGCGCTGCCCCCACGACGTCAAAATTGTGCTTGTCGACTTCAACGCTAGGGTGGGCAAAGAAGGTATCTTTGGTACGACTATAGGAAAATTCAGCCTCCACGACGAAATATCCCCTAAAGGGTTGAGGCTGATCGACTTCGCCGGGGCCCGAAATATGGTTGTCTGTAGCACTAGATTCCAGCACAAAAAAATTCACCAAGCTACTTGGCTGTCTCCAGATCGGAAAACTTCCAACCAGATCGATCATGTTGTGATAGATGGAAGACATGTATCCAGTGTTTTAGATGTGCGTACGTTCCGAGGTCCCAGCATTGACTCGGATCACTATCTTGTCACAGCGCAGATACGCACGCGCCTCTATGTATTCAAGAACGCCAGTCAACAAAGATTAGGAAGGTTCGACGTTGAAAAGCTGCAATCACAGCAGACTGCCGAGCGGTTTTCTACTCGACTTGCACACCTGCTCTCTGAGAGCACTCATCAGCAACCCGGTATAAGGGAACAGTGGGACGGCATTGCAAACTCCCTGCGTACAGCTGCAAACTAAACCTTTGGATTTCGGAAAGGTCGCAAAACGCTCGAAAATTCTTCGAAAAGATACCCCGACTTACAGAAGGTTTCAAGACCGGAGCAAACTCTTGTAGGACCCAGGGAGGTGAGCTAGTGACAGATGCCCAGCATATACTCGATTTATGGAGGGAGCACCACTCCAGCCTGATGAATGGCAGTTAAGGGGAAGCATGCGGAAATGGTGAACCCGAAACTCGAACTCGAAAAACAACAAAGCGGCAGGGACCGATGGATTACCGCCCGAGCTATTCAAATACGGCGGTGGAGCATTGATCAGATGCACGCATCAGCTTCTTTGCAAAATATGGTCGGATAAAAGCATGCCCGACGATTAGAATTTAAGTGTGATCTGCCCGATCCACAAAAAAGGCGATCCCACAGTCTGCGCCAAATACCGTGGAATAAGCCTTCTTAATATCGCATATAAGGTCCAATCAAGCGTATTGTGTGAAAGACTAAAGTCTACCGTCAACAAACTAATAGGACCTTACCAGTGTGGCTTTAGACCTGGTAAGTCAACCATTGACCGGATATTCACCATCCACCAAATCTTGGAAAAGATCCGTGATAAGAGAATCGACACCCACCACCTTTTCGTCGATTTTGAAGCCGCCTTCCACAGCACGAATAGGAGCTGCCTTTACTCTGCTATGTATGAATTTGCAATTCCCGCAAAACTTATGCGGCTATGTAAACTGACGTTAAGCAATACTAAAAGCTCCGTCAGGATCGGGAAGAACCTCTCCGAGCCGTTCGATACCAAACGAGGTTTCAGACAGTGTGATTCCTTATCGTGTGACTTTTTTAATTTAATGCTGGAGAAAGTAATACGAGCTGCAGAGCTAAATAGAGAAGGTACAATCTTCTATAAGAGTGTACAGCTGCTGGCGTACGCCGATGATATCGACATTATTGGCCTCAACAACCGCGCCGTGAGTTCTGCTTTCTCCAGACTTGATAACTTCGAGGTCGTAGATAATTTCCATGTCTATCTAGGGACCAGCATTAATACCAACAACAATGTTAGCCTGGAGATCCAACGCAGAATCACTCTTGCCAACAGGTGCTACTTTGGATTGAGTAGGCAATTGAAAAGCAAAGTCCACTCCCGGCGAACGAAAACCAAACTCTACAAGTCGCTCATCATACCGGTCCTACTATATGGCGCAGAGGCGTGGACGATGCCAATATCTAATGAGCCGGCTCTAGGAGTCTTCGAGAGAAAAGTTCTGCGATTGATTTATGGCCTTTGCGCATTAGCAACGGCGAATACCGCAGACGATAGAACGATGAGCTGTGCGAGCTATACGATGATATTGACATAGTTCAGCGAATAAAGAAGCAGCGGCTACGCTGGCTAGGCCATGCCCGTCCGAATCCATGAAACCACTCCAGCTTTGAAAGTATACGATACAGTACCCGCTGGTGAAAGCAGAGGAAGAGGAAAACCTACACTCCGTTGGAAGGATCAAGTGGATAGTGACCTGGGTTCACTTGGCGCCAGGCAGCGAAAAGAAGAGAAGAATGGCGCTCTTATATTTATTCGGCTATAATCGCGTAAGCGGTGCCAACGCCAATTAAGAAGAAGGAGAATTTTTATTTCTGATTTGCTTAATATTAATTTATTCATAACATTTGTTTTTGCCCATTGAATGGCATGTTAATCTAATTTTACTTTGCAAGGCAATTATAATCTCGCTAATTATTTTATCATCTTTCCGTGTTGAATTTGAAATTAGATTCATTACATTTGTTATATTGTTGATTCTGTTAGTAACAAGTTCGTTTATTATTAATTGTTTATTACTATTTTCGTTTAAGTTCATAAGATTGTTGGTAATGGTTTCGAGGTCGTCATGGTCTGGTGATCCTGCCAGATATTTCCGTGCGATACCTACTGGATTTATTGATCTTTCAATTCGGGATGCTTTAATGGATTGTAGGGTCTCGAGGATTTCAAGGGTTTAATCTATTTCTTGTTTAAGCATAGGATTAAGGAAAGTGTGTAACCCTGTGCAGCCATCATATCCACCAAGGGATGTCGTTGAGTTCAATATATACGTAAGTATGCGTGACTCAACTAATTTATGGGATAGGTGCAGTTATGTTCATTTTAGATTTCTGTGGAATCTTTGAAATATCGAAGTTTCCAGTCTAACGTTCTTTTTTATTTACAGCTTTGGATGCAGCAACATCTCGGGTGAGTGAATTTTTCAATTATTATAGAATTTCCCAATTACAAACGTTAATAAAACCAAATTTAACTACATCCGAAAAAGTTTGAATTTGTTGAGCACTTGGCGTGACAAGTAGAAGAAAGTTTAATTTTTGCAAGCTTTTTTAAAGGAACGGCACCTCTCCCGCTCCCCGTTGCCGGATTTCACGAGGAATTCCGGCCTTCATCAATTCTCGATAAGAAACATGGTCCTTCGAGCCGGATCTGTTAAAAAAGCCAATTGAGATTTTATTTTACTTTTCTAGTTTGTATTTTGGGCCAATGTATGTATGTTTGTTAGGTTATATATTTGGAGCTTTAAGGCCGTTAAATTAAAAACGAAAAAATTTTTTTTCTTTTTCTGCCTCCTACGCGTTTCGATACTATTAGTATCTTCTTCAGGGAGTCTTTTTTATTTAAAAAAACAAGAAAACATGATTAACAAACAGTATACATTATAAACTTTTCCAACAACAATACCTAAAACACAAATATGTTCACATAATTAATTAGTTGTTATATATTATTATATGTATGGTCATAATCTCTTGACCGTCCACTTTCAGCTTTCGTCTTGTTTTTAGTTATGATCGCTGTGTATGCGCAATTTATATTGTCTACATCATCTTTGTAATTCATCGCACAGTGAATTTGTTCTTGTATCCTAAGTCCTTCTAGTGTCATTCTTTTCTTCGTTCTATTCTCAATATCTATTATTTTCGCATTGTCGAAGTCAGCTGAGTGATTGCTATGTGCAAGGTGTTGGGCTAACGCAGTCGTCACCTTATTATTCTTTGCGTCCGCCTTATGTTCGCCTATTCTAACTCCTAATGCTCGCTTCGTTGTTTCTATGTAAAGTTTGTCGCATTGCTCGTCTTTTTTTCCCCTGCACTTTATTTGGTATATCACATTGTGTTGTTGCTCTTTGTTTATTTTGTCTTTCGTTTTTGTAAAGACTGTGTTGAGTGTGCGATGTGGTCGATGCGCAAAAGTTATTATTTTGTTGTTTATGTATTTTCCTAGCGATTTGTTGTCCGTTAAACCTTGTATATATGTTATGCCAGTGAATGTTTTGTTGTCATTTTTAGGTTTACATTGTTGTTCGCGCCATCTATTTTGTTAATTGTTTCTGTTATGAATCTTTCTGTTACTGCGTTAGGGTATCCGTTTTTGTATAGTATGTTTCTAATCTTTTTCATGTTTTCATTTCTGAACTCCTGGTCGCTGAGTTTATGTATTTTTTCGATTAGGTTTATGGCAGTATTTTTCTTTTGGGTCCATGGATGGTTCGAGTGGAAGTTTATCATCCTGGATGAGGACACAGCTTTCGCATACCAATTTAGTTTAATTTTCTTATTTTCTCGGATAATCTCAACATCCAGGAAGGCTAATTTCTTATTTTTTGCTTCTTCCGTTGTAAATTTAATTTTTGTATGCTGTGCATTGAATGTATCTAGTATAACCTCCACGTCCGTTTTTTTAATTATGGCAATATGTCATCTACATATTTGTTTATGTATTTTATATGTATGCCTTTCCGTTCAAGTTCAGCAATGCTGTCGTCAAGTATTTTATCTAAGACAATATCAGCTACAGTTGGGGATAGGGGGTTCCCCATTGGCATTCCATATATCTGCTGATAGTGTGTTCCATCATAGACGAAATAATTATTGTCTCTCAAACAAAACTCAATAATGGAGAGAAACCGTTTTTTTGTAATTGTCGTGTGATTTTCCAAAGTCTTCCAGTTTTTCATAATTGTGCTAATTGCTAATTGCGTATTGAGTTATATTTGTAAACAGGGATATTACGTCAAATGATATTAAAATTTCGTCATCTTCAATAGAGATCTCTTTAAGGTTATTCTTAAGCTGGAAGGAGTTTCTTATATTGTATTTTTCTGATACCATAGTTTTTAAAACTTTTCCTATAAACTTGGCTAATTTATAGCATGGCACATTAATTGAAGATGATATGGGTCTAAGTGGAGTGTTTTCTTTATGAATTTTGGGAAGTCCGTATAACCTTGGTGCTGTAGCTGCATGGCATGTCAGTTGTTGTTTGAGTTTGGCGTCTATACATTTTTGTTTATAAATTTCGTTTATGATGGCATTGTTTTTTCTCAAATATTGTTGAGTCCGATCAATCCTTATGATCTTATATGTTTGTTTGTCACTTAAAAGGTCGTCCATTTTATTTTTGTAATCCGTTTTATACATCATGACAGTTTTGTTACCTTTGTCTGCATTTGTGACGACTACAGAATCCTTATGTTTTCGTAGAAATGCTTGTGTTTTTTCGTAGATTTTAAGTATCAGTTTATCCTTTGGATTACTTTTTAATTTATTTTTGTAGTTGTTAATTTTTCCCACAATATTGCATCTCACTATGTCCTTCTGTCTATCATCTTCTATCATTTGTATGCCTTGTTCAATATCTGCGATTACGTGTACAGGTGAAAAAGTTTTCCTCGAGATTGGTAATGCAAACTTGTTTCCTAATGATAATAACCAGCGGCATTCTGTTGGCACATCAATTTCGGTTTTATTAATAAACCACTCATCATTTGTTCTTAAGCCAAATTTTTGAAAACTCTTCTCAATATGTGTTTGAATTTTAGCTTTTAAATGTCTTTCACAAAGTTTTTCTGTATCCCTCAGGTACTGCTTTTGATTCTCTATTATTAATTTGAAATCTTTTTCGTCCAGTTTTTTCCTAAGGTCCTCCTTAGTGTGGCCTATGGTAGTGAGAATAATTTTAATATGTATATTTGTCTCCTTAATTTCTAGGCTCAGTAATCTTGCTATAAAATCCATTTCATTTTTTTGTGCCTCTTTCTTTGTTTTGTCTAATGTGAATCCACTGATAATTTTATTTGTTTTACCCTTTAAGTGAGTTGGTATAATTCCGTAGTCTTTACAGTTTAGTAGAAATTTTAATCTTTGTTGTTGTTTCGCGAGTCGTTTGTTATTCTTGTTATGTTGTTTAATGAGGTAGCAGGTGTCCTCGTCATATTTGTATCTGATGTGTTGAAAGAAGTGTTTCATCTTGTATCTTGTTTTGTATTACGTTTTCTTGTAGTTGTCACGGTGTAGCTCTCCGATCACTAATTTAGTTTGTATTTTGGGCCAATGTATGTATGTTTGTTAGGTTATATATTTGGAGCTTTAAGGCCGTTAAATTAAAAACGAAAAATTTTTTTTTCTTTTTCTGCCTCCTACACGTTTCGATACTATTAGTATCTTCTTCAGGGAGTCTATTTTATTTTAAAAAACAAGAAAACATGATTAACAAACAGTATACATTATAAGCTTTTCCAACAACAATACCTAAAACACAAATATGTTCACATAATTAATTAGTTGTTATATATTATTATATGTATGGTTATAATCTCTTGACCGTCCACTTTCAGCTTTCGTCTTGTTTTTAGTTATGATCGCTGTGTATGCGCAATTTATATTTTATATATTACTTTTCTATGAACAAAACTTTGATCTGAAAATCCTTTTTTTGAATAGCCTATCGTGAAACTAATATTTTCTCGAAAGAATAATCCAAAAATAAAAACAATTGATTTTTTTTGCCAAGTCGCTAACATTTCTTGAAAAAATTTGTATGCAAAAACAACTCTGCACTATTTCCATTGGAGCTGTTCGGAAAGAGGCAGTTCATAAAGTGACCGTTTGAAAAGGGAAATTTCCCAAAGGCGGTCATTTCCGCCTAAATAATTCTTTCTCAAAATAGCAAGCAGTGAAACAGGAGCGAGAGTCGTAAAATCCACCGACATCATATCCAGGAAAATTGCTCAGGTAAGTCACTTTGTCGTTTTTAAAATAACAGATGTGGATATTACAAACCCCATGTCATAATAATTTTGTATGTGTTGAATAGCAGCACACTTTACAGGAAAATAAGGGAAAAGTCCCATCAATACAAAATATAGTATTAAGTGTAAGGCAAAAGACCCAAAAAAGGGCACCAGGTGGCAGCACTATAAAGGGTAAAAGTGAAAAAAAGTGTTAACGAAGTGCGCGCGCAGGCTTAAAAATAGTCACAGGCAAAGCGCTCCACTGAAAGGTGAAAGTAAGTGCAAGGCAAAATACCCAAAAACGGGCCCTAGGCGCCAGCAGTATGAAGTATAAACAGTGTAAATAGTGGGCGCGCAGGCTTATAAAATAGCCACAGGCAAAGTGCCATACAAAAAGTAAAAAAATAGTGTTAAAGAAGTGGGAGCGCACGCTTGAAAATAGTCACAGGCAAAGCGCCAAACTAAAAAGTGTTAAAAAATGGGCGCGCAGGCTTTAAATAGCTATAGGCAAAGCTCTCCACTATAAAGTTTGGAAAGAGTGAAAAAGTAGTGGTCGCGCAGGCATAGAAATAGCCAGAGGCAAAGTGCCCCACTATATGTTGGGTAAAGGGTGAGTAAAAGTGGGCGCTATCAGCTAGGAGCGCCGGCCGTAGGACTATTAAATCAAACGCGAGGGCTGAACGCCGGCCGTAGGTGTCATACGGTAAGGCGTCAGTGCTCAAATAGATAATTTTTTTTTCTATTTTAAGAATAGAGCGCCGGCACCCAAGCCACGAGATAAGACGCAGCTCGCCGGCAGTAAGTTGCCAAAAGGTCTGGCGATAGTGTGACTTAGAACCAACGGCCCAATAGAAGCAACAAGACCCAAACCAACGGCTCAACGAATTTCCTACCTGAGCAGTAAGGCCCAAACCAACGGCCCAACCTGAGAAGAAGCCAAGGATATTGTCAAGAAATTTCCATTAATTAATGATGGTGTTGTAACCGCGTGGCAAAACTCATCTGACCATTACGAAAATAAGAGAGTAATGGTAAGAAATCAATTAAAGACGTTGTTCAACTTGCCCACAGAGACAGTAGAGCGCGGGGCGGATATTAAAAACTTGCAACGAGCTGTAAACAATTGCATCTTAATTCTCCAGATGTATGGGAATTGAGATTCGCAATCAGTATCAGATATTTAAAGTACAATACGTGAACGCGAGTATCTAAGGTAGGACAAAATAGGACTCCTGTAACATCGTTTGGAAAAATGTTTTCTAGTCACTATTCTCAATTTTCACAACCTGTTTGTAGATTATGCCCAGAGTCATCGCACGCGCTAAAAGCTTGTCCAAAATTTTTAGCCATGAAGGTGGATGACCGGACTAAGATAGTAAAGAAGTACAACGTGTGCATGAACTGTATAGCATGCGAGTGCAAGAGTACCTTTAGAGGTTTTAGTTGTTACCAACGGGACCGTTCATTGCTACATAGGACACCGACTGAAAACAAGCCATCGTCATCAACTAGCCGTTCTCAATCGGATAAAGGAGGTGATAAGGGTACACAATCTCCAACAACTTCCAGCAACATTCAGGCACTGTTTGCAACAAAGGCAAAAAACATTATCTTGGATACTGCGATGGTACACATATGCTACAACGGGGTGAACTACGAAGCAATGGCACTTTTGGGTTCGGGTTCAGAGGGCACGTTCATCACGAAGCGGCTGCAAAGACACATTAAACTACCGACACAACCTGTAGACTTTCAGATAAGTGGCGTCAACGCACCGACACCAGCTAACGTACAAGAAGTCGCACGCCTGGTTATAGGTTCTCCTGTTAACCCCAAGATTGGAATTGAGGGAAGAGGCATGATTCTCCCCCAAATTACAGCGAACCTCCCCCAGCTTACAGTAGACCAATTGGATTTGAGTTTACTGCCCCGATCAATTTAGCCGATGTCAACTTTTATAAAAGTCAGCAGGTGGATTTGGTGATTGGTGCAAGCCTGTACTCAGCGATAATGATGGGAAATATTCAATGGAATGTTTTGGGATCTCTCCTCGCGCAGGAGATAGTCTTTGGATGGATACTGACAGGACCAGCCCCGAAATCCCCGAACAAACGGCAAAAACTATATGTTTTCTTGCATACTGAAATTACGAGCTCAGATCTCACTAGATTTTGGCAGCTCGAAAAAGTTCCAAGCAAGAAACCGATTGCACCATGACAACGAAGGAAAATCATGAAAGATATGTGGTGGCATTACCGTTTAAGCAAGACTTTCCAAAGGATGTTAATCTCGAAATAGTGCAGTGCAGCAATTTCTCCGCAGTAAAGCAGCATTGGCACGAAGGCCAGAGCTGAAAGCGGAATATCACCGTGTGTTGCGGGAATATATAGGGCTATCGACATCGAAGGTAGTACAGGATGTTATTACCTACCCCATCATGCAGTCATCAAACCTGACAGCACCACTACAAAGGTCCGCGTAGTGTTCAATTCATCGAGTCCATCCTCAAATGGTGTAAGTTTAAATGATGTGCTCTATGCAGGTCCTGTGTGGCAAGCTGATCTTATCGCGATGTTAATAAAATGGCTTTTTTCAAATATGGCTTTAATGCAGACATCGAGAAGATGTATCGCCAGATTTTATTACAGGCTGTTATGACCTTTTAACATCCCACTAACCTACCCCTACAACATTCTAAAGTTAGCGTTCGGTTCCGCTTATATCCTTACAATCATTTGTGTGCACTAGCTTTCTAGCTGCTTCAGTCATGGAGGAGTTCGACTTTGACTTTCAGGACAAAACCGGAAATATGGACGTTGGAAAGAAACAACAAGAAAAAAAATAATAATTTGCAAAAACATGAACATTAAATAAAAGAAACCAGTGAACCGACGCGCTGTTTTCTAAGCCTCCTAAATTCCTAAATAATGCCTAACCATCCAAATGCTTTAGCACTGATGTTGTCTTAGCTGCTCCGAGCCCACATGGTGGTTTCATTATTTTAAAAGAAAGCCCTTTTGACCTATCAACAAAACATCCAATTTCAGACCACTGTTTTAAGATTTAGCAATTCATAGCCTTGTTTTATTTACTAAATTGAGCATAGAGTGCTAATAACTATTAATTTAAGAAAAATATAAGTTTTTTTCTGAATGACAATTAATTACATAAATCCATTTATTAAGGCTATTTTAAATACAGTTTTATTTTTAATTTTTTAATTTTATCAAGTCGACATTAAACACTATAATTTATTTGATATTATAATCAAATGCACATTACAAAAAGGAACGTAAAACAGGATTCCGTAAATAAAGAAACTGAAATATATGCATGAGGACAAAGCGTTCAAAATTTTAAGTTCTTATATTCATGATTATTAAATAAAAAAAAGGAAAAAATACGAAAATATCTATATTTTGTTGTTTTACTTACATAAGTACATACTAAGATGCTGCTTCGAAGGCCTTTGATGGGTCTCGTCGTATACTGCTGTTGCTGTATAGCTTTTGGAAATTATTATTCAATTAATATATTAATAAAAAACTATATTTTTTTTCATCATTATCTTTTTTCAATACTTTTCTGCTTTAATTTTCAATAACTTTACCTACTTTTCTGTTATTCACATATTTACATAATTTGCTTTACACTTTACTTAGTCGTAGTTCATTTTGATTTCCTCAAAGCGAATAAGAGGACAATGCAAAAATACAAAACAGCGCCAACATACGTATAATGTTTTCAGTTTTTGATAAACAACGAAAACGAAAGCAGTGCAAGTAGTGAAGTTAAGTGAAATCAACTACACCCGCACAACAACAACAACCACATCGTTGGAAAAATAACATCAAACCCACAGGCCATATTAATATTAAAAACACTAGCCCTACCCAATAAAAATAAGAGTACATAAAACAATTAAATTGAATTGTTCTTACACTCACACATACACATATACATATTCATATTTATAAATAAATATATTTATAACGTGTTAAATCTAAAAATCCCTTTTTTCTTTTTATTCGACACGCCGGCGATACTTTGTCGATATAACTCGACATTTTGGTCCTTCGAGCCGGATATTCAAGTGTCCTTTAAAGAGAACTAAAGACTCATCTACCCAACCAATTCAATAAATTAAATTTACCCACCCAAACCACAGAAATTGTGCATCGGCGTTGGACTTGTTTGCAGCCGTTCTTTGTGCACCAACAAATACCCTAATATATATATACCATAAAACGACCCGCAGTTTAATATTTTTTGGTGGAAAAAATTGTACAACGACCCGTATGATTTATATTGTTGCAAATCAGAATAATAAACAATAAACTCATTAACAAAATTCTTTAATTTGTTTTAAAATCAAATTATTTGAAACTCTGCGTTTGTCATATTCTGCTTTGCACTTTGCATATACAATACATATATTGTACATATTATACAATATTTGCCGGGAGCCAAAATACCTCAAATAAATTACTTTTCTCACGGCAAATATATATACATACGCTTATACATATATATATCGCAGTCCTAAACTCAAAGTATATTTTGTTAGTGCACAGTCAGCTAAGTGCACTGGAGACAAAATACCCTGTAGGAAAAATTTTGAAATACCCAGTAGGAAAAATTTCTGAAAACCCAGTAAGGAATTTTTTCTTGACCCAATTTGGAATTTCGTTAACTAATTTAACGTTAAATATTAAACAAGTTTATTATTTAAATAATTAACCCTTTATACACAAGAGGGCCAAAAATTCCCATAATCAAAAGATCGAGTTTTTGCGAAATTTATCCAGCTTTTTGCTATTTTTCACAAAGAACCCTACCCAAATTTGTCGTTTGAAGCTAATTTTAATTTAATTAAACAAAGAAATATAATGGAAGATTTTAAGTTATGTATTCTCGATTTATTCGAATACATAGAAGAACACAATTCAACACTCCCGGAAGATGAATAAGCCTACACTCCGGAAATAAAAACAGTTGAACTCAATGCGAAATACGATTGGGCAAGCAAATCGTACGATGCCTTGCTCAGAACCCCGCAAAACCCTGCTGATCCCATTGACTTAACGGAAGTCAAAGAAAATTTTAGAAGAGGCCATCAGTTGTATTTCAGATGTTTAGGATCTATCAATCAATGCCTTGATTGTCCCAAGACCCCATCATCATCAGGATCATTTGCTCATCTGCCCCCTATTGACACGGATATATTTTATGGAGATTTCGCAACATGGCCCTCGTTTAGAGATATGTTTACAGCTATATATATCCATAACAAGACGATCAACAACGTGGAAAGACTCTTCCATCTAATACAAAAAACCCGAGGAGAAGCGCAGTCGATCGTAGAAAATGCCCCTTTAACAAATGACGGACTTCTAATGGCATGGAAGGATATCGTTTCGCAATACGAGAACAAAAGAGTTCAAACAAATGCCCAATTGAAAATTTTATTCAATTTACCCCGAACCACCCAAGAACGCGGAAGTCTCATCAAAAACCTCCAGAGGACAGTTAACAATTGTCAATCTAGTCTGAATAATCTTGGCTTGGACACAAGTAGTTGGGACCCTATATTACTATTCTTATGCGGAACTAAGTTACCCAAACGCCTTCTCTACCAATTCGAAGACACGTTAGAAGACAACTCGGAAATACCTTCTTGGAAAACATTTGATGCCCTTCTCACCCATAAATATAAATAATTGGAATCAGTGGGAGATCTGATTGATCCAAATCCCACTACCCATCACGACAGTAGACTCCAGAAAAGATGAAGGGACGTGAGATTCAACACGTTTCATTCAAATGTTTTAGAAAACCGGACCCCCAGCTCATTAAGCTCTAATAAAACATCTACTCCAAGAATCACTACGTCATCAAATACACAAATTATGTAAAACCCAACACTCAATTCGAGTATGTCCCAAATTCTTAGGCATGAATGTCGAGACCCGTATTTCTACAGTAAAAAATAATGGCTACTGTTTTAATTTCTTAGCTGTATCTCACGGTTTCAGAGACTGCAAAAGCAAATACTCTTGCAGAATATACAGACAGAAACACAATACACTTCTGCATATGGACAACATCCCTCGTTCTATTCAATGTGATAAGTAGTGTAAAAATACTTATTAAGGCACATCTGTTTCGTTCGGCAGCTCAAATCAAAAAGGAAAGATCTTTGGGAAACGGAAATATTATAGACCTCAAGACTAAGATTAACTTATGAATTACCTCTGCCGAGATTACTACATTGTATGCTTCCCGGATGTATGGTTTATGGTATATCATGAGAATAATATTTAGAAATAAATCAGAACATAGTTCGTTTCAATAAAACTTATAGTTAGTTAATTGTTTGCAATATCCACTAGCCTCAAGAGTCCTGAAACAGCTAATGTATGGCGACGATGACCGGGCTGGAGCTCATAATTGTGAGACAGCCATACGCACTCGGAATGAACTTGTGGAAGCGTTGAAGGGAGCTGGTTTCCCCTTGCGGTAATGGACTTCAAACACTAAGGAAATTTCGACTGACATACCAAAGGACCATTTGTTGAAGGAGGACTTCTTAGAAATTGACGATTTGAGCGAATCAAGGATGCTAGGCATTAGATGGAATGCTGCCCATGATAGTTTCCACTTCAATGTACATCTCGAAAATAAAATTTCCTAGGTGGATTAGTTTCAAGCCTTGGAATGAAATTGAGTTTCATAGTTTCTATGATGCCTCCGAGAAGGCATATACAGCAGCTCTATATGTGAGAGTGCGCGATCGCACATTAGAGATAGCTCTCGAGATACACTTGGTAATAGGTAAAACCAAAGGAGCACCAGTGGAAACAATTTCTATACCGCGTTTAGAGTTATGTGGTGCGCTACTAGTAGCAGAACTAATTAATGCCTTACTGTCACAGCTCGACGTTGCACAACCAGTTGTCTACATATGGACGGATTCTACCATCGCTCTGTCATGGCTGCGGAAGCCCCCTTGCAGCTGGACTACCTTTGTAGTAAACTGTGTGGCGAAAATCGAAGGATTCGTTGGAGTCACTGAATGGAATCATGTGGATTCTATTGACAATCCTGCCAATCTGGGCAGGCGAGGAAACTAGCAGAGAGCACCCTCTGGTGGCACGGTTCGTCATGATTGAAACGACATCCGTCTGAATGGCCACAAAAAACTATTACATAATGGCAACAGAATTGGAACGAAAGATTGTGACACAGAAGACATCCTGCAAAAGTTTTCCAATTTTTCCTGCACTTTGAGTGTACTTTCTAGAATTTTTTAATTTCACCGCAAAATTCACCCGGTGCTTAAGCTGACAACCCCAGACAACAATTCGGAGGTATTGTCAAAGATAATAAAAGAAGTAAAATCGCGTTTAATTCTTCTAACGCCAGTGAGCACCAAGAGCTCTATTAGCACTCTCAACCCCTTCCTAGACATGAATGGAACGCTACCCTATCATTTTACCTTACGATTGCCAATTTTCTCGCCTATTTGTCAAATTTTCACACTTAATTTCACTACATGGTGGAAATCAGCTAGTGTTGAAGCTAGTGGGGTCGGAATATTGGATCGTTAGGACAAAAGGTCTGATCAAAACTGTTATCAATAAATGCAAAGTTTGTCTTATTTGCAGAAAGCGGACAAGAGAGTAACTGATGGCTACGCTTCCTTCGGAACGAACAACCTTGTTTAGGCTATTTACCAATACCGGGGTAGAGTTTACAGGACCGTTCGACATTAAGAACTATACTGGTCGAGCATGTCTAATGGCAAAAGGATATGTCTGCGTATTTGTTGGCTTTGCAACAAAAGCGATACATCTAGGAGGCAACCAGCAATCTGTCGGCCACCCCATTTCTTACTGCGTTCTCGAGATTTGTGGCTAAACGTGGTTGTCCTCGCAACATGTACTCAGGAGGAATTTAAACAGTTTTTTTCAGAAGCTCTGCGACTTACCAATCAGTCATATGCTCATAAAGAAATAAGTAGGCACTTCATATCTTCTGGAGTAGATTATATGGGAGGACAGTGGGAGGCTGGGGTGAAGAGCTTCAAAATCCATTTCAGGAGATTAGCAAATGCGATGCGATTCACGATAGAAGAACTCGCCACATTACTCGCCAAAACAGAAGCGTGCTTGAACTCAAGGCCAATTAGTCAGATATCAGAGAACCCCAAATGTATAGAACCCCTTTTCCCAGATATTTTTCTGATTAGAAGCCTGCTACTCGGAATAACTGAACCCGATACCAATGGAAACCCGATGTCGATCATCAACCGCTGGCAAAAACTGAAGGCACTGCATCGAGGATCCTGCCAGCTGCGCCGGATGCAACCCACAGAGAGACTCAGGGCTGTCCTCCTCTAGCGTCACTGTGCCAACTGCCTGTCGTCGCATCACATGGCCAGCAGATGTCCGTCGACAAGGACAAGCGGTGCCACCAACGGCACCACAGTCTCCTTCACCTGCGGGAAATGGAGGAAGACGTGCCTCACATCTAGAGCGCGGTAGACGGTCGGCATAGAAGACAACACGATTCATACCGAGCACAACCGTTAACTGAGTCCAGCGATGATGAAGTGTTAGAAATAGATGCCAGCAGCGAAGATCTGGTAGAAATAACAGAACCAGCACGCAGTCGTATCGATTCGACGATACTTAGACCACCGCTGTCGAGTGTCCGATCAGTGATTCAGCGTAATAACCAAGCAAGACATCGTCAAAGGGTGAGAAGCGCCCTCATTGATTGGGAGCAGTCAGCTTCCAGCATCTCAAAGGCTCTAGCCAGACAGATTAAGGTGGCATGAAGAGACCATAGCGATCTAGTGACGCTTACCTTGAAGGGTTGGCACGAAAGACTACACATCCGGACAAAAGTGCTGTCCAGCCTCAGCTGTCGACGAGTTCGACAATCTGAGATTAGCCGACCTTTTCTTTTATTGGGAAAGCACGGTGTCTTTCATATTAGGTGCCGATATTTACGCAGCGATTCTGAGGCCAGGATTAAAGCCTACAACGCCAACTAGGCCAGCCACACAGAACACGCTTTTTGGATGGGTGATATCCGGCCCTACACCATGTTAAGAATTAGTAATAATCATCTTTAGTGTTAAGCAAAATGAAATGCGAATTAAATTTTCTGATGAATTGTTACTAATGAAATTTTGAATTATAGTTTTTGAATTTTTACAGAAAAGGTAATAAAAATAAAAAATAATATTTAGTATTGATATAACTATTTAAATATTTATATTGCTGTGATGCTGCAAGGCGGGTGGCATGTTTAAGAGTGTAACCCTGTGCAGCCGTCATATCCACCAAGAGATGTCGTTGAGTTGTATTTAAGTATGCGTGGCTCGAAAGGTGCAGTTATGTCAATTTTATATTTCCACCTTCTCTGGAAACTTTAAAAGACCGAAGTTGCCGGTCTTTTTAATTACAGCTTTTAATGCAGCAACATCTCCGGTGAGTGAATTGTTCAATTATTATAGAATTTCCCAATTCTTCTTTTTCTTTATTGGCATTGGCACCGCTTACGCGATTATAGCCGAATCAGTTATAACGGGTCATTCATGTCTACTTTTCGCTGTTTGGCACCAGATGGAAATACCAAGTGAAATCAGGTTGCTTTCCATCGTTCCATCGTCTGCGGTATTCGCCGTTGCCAATACGCAAAGGACCATAAATAAAACTTTGATTTCATCTACGCTTCTGAGCCATATAGTAGGACCGGTATGATGAGCGACTTGTAGAGTTTGGTTTTGGCTACTCAGTCCAAAGTAGCACCTGTTGGCAAAAGTGATTCTGCGTTCGATTCAAGGCTGACATTATTGTTGCTGTTAATTCCAAGATAGACTAAGTTATCTACGACTGTAAAGTTATGACTGTCAACAGTGACGTGGTATCCGATTCGCGAAACTGAAGAGAGCTATGCTGCAATCGAGAAAGAAATGCTGGCAATCATTTAGGCTCTGATTTCACTTAGAAATTACTTGTACGAATCAGCGAAAGTTGTAATCTTCACAGATCACCAACATTCACTTTTGTGTTGAGTAATAAAACCGCAACGGTAAAATGAAGAGATGGAAGTGCATTCTCGAAGAGTACAATTACGAAATGAAATATAAGCCCAGAAGGACGAACGCCGTTGCAGATACACTATCAAGACCTCCACAGACTGACATTAATGTTTTTACAACCACAGGCCATAGCAACGAGAACTCCCCTCATCTCCTTATCCCAGCTACTGAAGCCCCTGTTAATGCCAACCAACTCTTCTTACTGTTTGGTAACGAGGACAGCTATACATTCCAAATACCGTTCCCCACTTTTCACAGACACACAATCGTAAAATAATATTACTCTACAAAGTACATCATCGACATACTTAAGCGATACCTAGATGCAGCACTTATCAACGGGCTACACACTACAGAAACTTTAATTAGCAAAATTAAGAATACATACCCATTTCACTTCACTAATATTAAAATCCGCTACACGCAATCTTTTCTTAAAGACATCGTATCCGAAACGGAACAGGAACAAATTATCCTCCAGGAACACCAAAGAGCACATAAAAACAGCAGAGAGAATAAATCTCAAATTTTACGCAAATCATATTTCCCAAGTATGTATTCAAAATTGAGAAAATTTTCAAACAATGCTCCTCATGCCGTGAACAGAAATATGACAGGCATCCACCGAATCCGTAAATCAAAGAGACCCCCATTCCACAAGCCGTAGGACAAATTGTCCACATTGATATATATTCCACAGAAAATAATCTGATCCTTACATCCTTAGAAAATTTTTCAAAGTATGCTCAAGCCGAAATTATACCATCAAGAGCAATAGAACACATAAAGGATCCAATAAGAGATCTAATGATAGCTTTTGGAATACCAAAACTCGTTGTAATAGACTATGAGAAATCACTAAATTCTGCTTCTATATCATCCCTTCTCAAAGACCAAATGTCTATAAATGTTTACACCACACCTCCCTATAGCAGCACAAGCAATGTACTGGTAGAAAGATTACACAGCACACTCTCCGAAGTGGACCTCATTACCAAAGCTAACTCCATGTCATTCGAAGTATTATTGTTTAAGTCAGTTCAAAAATATATTTCATCAACTCGCTCAACGACAAAAAACAAACCAGTAGATATGTTTTTCCCAAACAGGAATGGCAATGACCCACATCAATTAGAAGAACAGCGGAAAAACAATATAAGCATGCTTAGGAAAGAACAGGATCTTCTATACCATAACAAAAATAAAACATGATCACAAAAGTAAGAACAGCATCAGGACGAATAGTTTACAAAGGTTCAATAAAAAACTATAACGACCAGTATCATAGACCAGTATCATAGAAATTTTTAGACTATACGAACTGTCACGTAGTAACAATAAATAACGGCCCAGTTAAAATCCAACGCGGAACCTATAGATCCATATAATCGATTTAAACAAATATAGGTGTCACAAGGACACTTTCACTTATCGAGAATTGATGAGAAATAAAGCTGCTGGCGTACGCCGATGATATTGACATTATTGGCCTCAACAACCGCGCCGTAAGTTCTGCTCTCTCCAGACTTGATAAAGAAGCGAATCAAATGGGTCTGGTAGTGAATGAGGGCAAGACGAAATATCTCCTGTCATCACACAAACAGTTATCACACTCGATAGGTATTCCTGCTTGCTCGAGGACGGCTCCTAAGGCATAATTGGATGCGCCAGATGTAAGATGTAACTCCTGTCTGAAATCTGGATATGATAATGCAACTTCTTTTGATGTTAGGGAGGATCTAACTTTATTGAATGATTCTAAAGCATATCAATCAAATACTATCGGCTTTTTCCTGGAGGCATTTTTGGACACACGTCCATCTTTCCCTATCAGAAGTGAGGTCAAATGTTTCGCTAACTTGGCGTAATCTCTGATGAAGCGCCGATAATACCCGGATAGGCCAGGAAAAGACCTCAGGTCTTTCAGCGTTTTTGGACACGGAAATTCCTGGATTGCCTCTACTTTGGCGGGATTAGTTCTTATGCCTGGGGGTGATATTATGAATCTTAGAAATTCGAGCTCTTTGAGGAAGAATTCACACTTGTCCAATTGGACCTTCATGTTCGCTTTTTCTAGCGTATGGAATATTTTTTCGACATTTTGGAGGTGGCTTTGCTCACCCTTGCCAAATACTGTTATGTCGTTAATGTAGGCATAACATATTTTGCCTATTTGGTCATTCAGAATGTCTTCTAGTGCCCGTAGAAAAATAGCGGGTGCGTTCTTAAATCCAAATGCAAGTCGGGTGAATTCATATTTGCCGTTATTGATCAAAAAAGCTGTCTTCTCAATGTCGGATTCCTTTAGTGGAATCTGATGAAAGCCACTCTTTAGGGCAAGAGCAGAAAAGTATGGTGAGATACATGTACTGCGATGGAGTTTGCAAAAAATATTTGTTGGTTGGGAATTTGTTTGGATATAATTCTTACCTGATCCAGTATCAACTAACTTTTTCAAAATTTTCCTGTTCCTCGTTTTGCATTCGACATAAGGCAACGAAGAACTGTTTATTTTAAAAAATTATTATAGATATGTTCGTGGGTATCTTGTACGGGATTTTGGTACTTTTCTTCCATATTCAATGCGGTTTCATATTGCAGAGGAGTAGAAGTCCAGTCTTGTTGAACTTGATGGTAGTACTGGTCTTGCGAGTACTGCTGCTCCTGTTGGTGGTATAAGTCCTGCTGGTACTGATCTTAATGATTGCCTGTTTCGATATGGAAATTTCTTTGTTGCTTCAAGGGCACCTGTGAGGAGAAGTTGGATGTTCTCTTCGTAACTGGGTTTTTGTTTGGGTGGAAAATCCAATAATTTTGTAAAGGAGGTTTGGTCCGTTGATACTGGGGTGGCAAAGTGTTTCGAAAAGGAATCTGTGGCGGGATGTGGGTGGTATAGCGCCATGATTGTTGAAGGTATATTGAGTTCTCTAACCCTGATCGAAAATTCGTTTAGAATAGGGGACAGGTGCATATAGAGGTTTTGATAAAACTGTTGAATAGTACAGTTGTCCTGCACTATCTGCGTAGTGTAAGGTTAAGCATCGAGAGATTGGATTGGATTCTAATGGGGTGTTATCGGGCGCTATCTGCGTTGCCGATTATTCTGTTACTAATAGCGGAATAGAATTACTGGTCCGAAATAAGCAACGTTTGCGTCGCGAATGGCAAGCCTGCCGATCTCCCGATGCAAAAATTCGTCTTAAGGCGGCAGAAAACAAACTAAAAAAAGCATTAGTATACGAAGAAGAAAGAAATATCAAACATCTTATAACGTCTTTGTCTCCCAACGTTTCTACTAAAAAATCTCTATGGAAAGCTAGCAAAAACCTTAAGCCGCCAGTAAGCACTGAAGTACCGTTGAGAATGCGTAATGGTTCATGGGCGAGAACGGATGAAGAAAAGGCGTCTTGTTTCGCAGAGCACCTCAGCACAGTATTTCAACCAAATACTGCTACATATAGTGCACCTTTGTCACCGACCCATACTGCTCCTAGATACACTGTTGCTTGCGGAGCATCTGTGTCTGATCTAAAAAACACTATTGCCGCCTTAAATCCAAAAAAATCTCCAGGAGACGATCATATCTCGCCTAAAATGCTAAAAGAATTGCCAAGCAAAGCTTTTCAGTGCCAATTTGATGCTAGGATATTATCTACAAATCTGGAAAAAGTCGAAGATAATTATGATAGCGAAATCAGGTAAAGACGCAACACTGCCGTCATCATATAGACCAATCAATCTGTTGCCTTGCCTATCAAAACTTTTCGAAAAAGTGCAGCTATCAAAAATTACTCCTTTTCTCCATCAAAATGATATTATTCCTACACATCAATTTGGTTTTCGGGAAAACACGGCACAATTGAACAAGTAAATTGTATAACAAATGAAATAAGGAAAGCTTTCGAAATTAGAGAGTATTGCTCGGCCGTTTTTCTTGATGTGGCGTAAGCATTTGACAAAGTGTGGTATGATGGCCTCATTCATAAAATTAAAAAATAATTACCTAACACGTTCCACAATATCCTTGAATCCTACTTATCCAACAGGCGAATCACAGTAAAAGTAAATGAATACATAACAGGAGAATGTCCAATTATGGTAGGTGTTCCGCAGGGTAGTGTTCTTGGACCAATATTGTACATAATGTTTACTGCAGATATTTCTACAAGTGACGAAGTGATTACGTCAACATTTGCGGACGATACTGCTATACTAAGTCGACATAAATGCCCCATTACATCGACAAAAATGTTATAGCAGCATCTTAAACTAATCGAAGAATGACTAGCGAAATGACGCTTAAAAGTTAATGAAAACAAGTGCAAACACATCACTTTTACATTAAGCCAAAAAGATGCCCTACTGTTAAGCTCAACAATGTGTCGATACCTCAAGCAAATTACATACCTTGGAATCCAGCTGCAGCTTAAACTCAAATCTGCCAGTTTACATTGGCTTTTAAATAAGAAGTCTAGTCTTAGACTTAGCAACTTAGTCCTCTTATATAATGCAACAATAAAACCGATATGGATGTATGGAATCCAGTTATGGGGCACAGCTTGCACGACGAATATAGAGATAATTTAAAGATTCCAATCGAAAACGTTAAGAGTAACACCATGGTACATGCACAATGAAAATATATATAGCGATCTAAATATAACTACCATCAAGGAAGAAATTGAAATCGCAGCAAAAAAATACTTAACAAAATTGCGTAGCCATCCGAACCCTTTGGCTAACACCTTGGCCCATGCCTTCTAAAGAGCAACGTCAAACTGTACGCGTTGCACGAACTTAAACCGGTCCCTGCTCGGGCGCCAGTTAAAGCCGTACATTTAAATTTATCCTTTTTAAATTAGGCGGACCCATGTCCGCCGCGTTTTTATTTATTACGAGTAAACTTTTTAGTATTGACTTAATAAAATTCTTAAGCCTAAATGAAACCTTTATTCTACTCTAAGTCACGTTGCACTTGCATGTGCAATAGTAGCAAACCGCTGTTTAATCAAATATCTATATTTTGTTTGTTTTATGCCAGCCTAAACATGTATTATATATTATCTCTCTTTCGAGTTCCGGAGTTATGTTTCACTCTCACCGTCGCTATAGAAGTTTCACGAGTTGCGTTATACGAGTTATAACCATGGCTACAGTGACTACACTATTTGTTTTATCCCAGCCTAAACGTATGTTATATATTTTATATCTTTCGAATTATGTTTCTGTTGCAGCCAAACTTCCAATTGACTCTCAATACCGTTACAGTTGCGGTAGAAACATTTGGAAATATTCAAAGGTATAACAAAATCAGTCAAGCTTCTGTGTATGCTGTTACAGTTGCGAGGCTATACTCAATTCCTACTCCTGCGTCCACGTTGAGCACCCTGGAAACGTGAGCAACCCTTGTGCAAGATGCGGTAACCAACCCGTGTGGAGCCTTATGTCACAGCCGACGAGAGAGGAAGTTTCAGGGGAGCCACTCTGACTTATTCAGTTTCAGTGTCCGCTGAAGTCTAATTGCAGCGTCTGTTCACCAGAGGTGCGGCTGCGAGCGGTCGTCGCTCTTGAAGCAAGCGACTCGCTATATAAATGTGTAAAAACTTTAAACTTATTCGCCTTGCGAGGTAGTGCTCTGGATTTGGGACCCGCCACGTAGAAACCAGCCCCAATGAAAATGTTAACAACGCCTCGGATGAGATACCTCCTTTCTGTTGACGACCCCCGCAAACGAATTAAGGATCACGATTTGAGGGCATTCATCTGGAATGTCCGGTCCCTTAATTGGGAAGCTACTACTGTCCAGCTGGCTGTTGTCCTCGTAAGAATAAATGCCGACATCACCGCCGTCCAAGAAGCGTGATGGACGGGACAAGGACGAAAGCGAGTAGGTTCTTGTGACATTTACTACAGCGGCCATATAAAGGAAAGCAAATTTGGTGTCGGATTTGTGGTGGGAGAGAGACTCCGTCGTCGAGTACTGGTATTCACCCCGGTGAATGAGCGTTTGCTACGCCTGTTGGAAAATTCAGCATTCGCAAATAGGTTGAGGCTGATCGACTTCGCCGGGGCCCGAAATATGGTTTTCTGTAGTAATAGAAAAAATACGTCAAGCTATTGATATTGACATTACTGGCCCCAACAACCGCGCCGTGAGCTCTACTTTCTCCAGACTGGATAGGAAAGCAAAGGATATGGGTCTGGTAGTGTACGAGGGCAAGACGAAGTATCTCCTGTCATCACACAAACATCATCGCATTCTCGACTTGGCTCCCATGTCACTGTTGACAGTTCGAGAGAAAGGTTTTGCTTAAGATTTATGGTCCTTTACGCATTGGTAACGGCGAATATCGCAGACGATGGAACGATGAGTTGTACGAGTTATACGGCGACTTTTACATAGTTCAGCATAGTTGCCCGTGGGATCAACACCACCGGCAAACGTAGTGTACCTGTGAGTTTTCACCTCACGAACACTTATATATGCTCCACTGAGGGTTTCATTACCTGACTGGAGCGAGGGCTAGTAGAGGTTTTTCACCTCCACAGCTCGTACGATGAAAATAGATACTTGTCGTAGAAATATAATATAATATATTAGAAACCGTGTATATATATATTGTTTATACCTAATAAATTTGTTGTAGCGAACACAGCGTGTTATTACTTTAGGAAACCCTTGGCAAGGCTGAGCTTACCCCAGGCAAGTGGAAAACTCCGTTACAACGTATCTGGGGCTTTATGTCTGTATGTTTGTACAAACTAAGCGACCCGTGGTGTATTTACAAACTCGAAAGTTTGCTTAGAATGAGGGAGAGGTCCTCTTTTTATATTGTTGAATTCCTCGTGATGTAAATAAGTTATTGGCTAGATGTGAAAATATATGGTGAAGGACCAAAATGTTTATATCAAAATATAAACTTTATGAATTATTACGTCTTGATGTTTTTCCAACAAATGGAGGGACCTACAGTTTATGAAAATCAGGCATTAGGTGATTTTCATTAGGTCATATTTGATGGCAAATGCTGTCAAAATAATGAAACGGGTTGTCAAATGGTGTCATTTGCGTTTGCTGTCATATTTGCCAACCCACGGTCATATAAAACGTCAGCCAAATGAAAACAATCAAATTTCGGTTTACACATCGATGTGACAGCGTTTAACACACAAATCACATTTGCCAACATGTTGTTGGCAAATTGTTTTCGTTTGTCCCGTGAACAGCTGATAAATACATACGAGTGAATATTGAAAGACGCAGGACTATGAACAGTTTTAGAGGTAACGTTTTTATATTTTAACATTTTATAATATGCAATTTACTATCTTTTCTGATATGTTTTTCAGTTGAAAATAGGAAAAGTGGTCTGCAGAGGAAACCGAGGGGCTGATCCAGAAAGTAGAATTGAGGGAATCGAAACATTCGGGAAGTTCAATGGCAGGATAAGGCAGATATTTTGAAGACGCCGCTATCGGAAGTGTCTGAAAATGGAACGGTTTCTTAAAGCAGACCGAATCCACAACTGCTATGTCTTTCTTTGGAGACTTGGCTTTTTGTTCCACGCTTTTAAGCTCGTTATGAGACAAAGCGCCGACGTTGCAATAACATTTTTTTCTATTA
This sequence comes from Ceratitis rosa, assembly GCA_037013455.1. NCBI lineage: Eukaryota > Metazoa > Arthropoda > Insecta > Diptera > Tephritidae > Ceratitis > Ceratitis rosa. Next base: position 812,283 of record JAWMAG010000036.1, on the reverse strand, counting down.
TTGTTCATTTTAAGGCTGTTTTGAATTCGAATTATATTAAAAAAAACTTAGCTGTCAGAAACTGCCGGTTCATATTGACAGCTAAGATGAAAATGGGCTGTCAATCGTATGACACGAAAATTTGAAGACAGTCTTTGACATGCACTACTTTACCGGCATTTGATCAGTTTCTTTGACGTAATGAAAATGAATTCTACACCAAATTCACAGCTGTCACTTGGGGTCAGCTTTTGATGTAAAAAATTAACTGCCTCTGAACAGAATTTTTTTTCTGTGGAGCCTTTAATTCATGTTAGAAATACATACGGAGGGGTTGAAATTCCCTGCCGAGGGGCGACCGAAATTAGAAAATTTAACTTAATTTTTTCAGTTTAAATTAATTTTCCCGGGCCTTCCGAATGGCGATACACAATGCCAACTACTCGGCAACAAATATACAAATATTAGTGTGGCGGAAAACTTCCAGTGGCTCTCAAATATTGATCACTTTTGGCTTCAATACTAAGTGCAAATGACTTTCGTTTTTAATTCTTCTGATATTATTACGAGCAAAACTTCGAAATTAACGTTAACGAAAATTCTGTGCCGCTTCAACTTTAACGATTTCATTTTTATGAGTTTCTTTTTCTTGTTAGCGAAACGTTGAGTTTGTTGATCTGGTTTAACATAAGATTTGATATTAACGACGGCAGCATTTTTTTCGGGTAAAACGAAATACAATTTTTTTTATAAACGCTGTTGAGAACATTGACCTCCTAAGGTTTTCGGAGTAATCTGTGGTCGTTCCCTCCAGGTGGCAACGCCGCAATGCGCTCACCGGAGAGAAATAATGGGCTGCCCAATGTTACCAAATGTTGCAAACCATCTGCACCCGCAACATTGTATTAACTGGTTATTTCCTAACTATCAGCCCCACAATCGATTCATTCGGTTCGATTTCGGCGCAACTACATCGAAAATCCCGCACCGCCTATTCATTTTCATTGTTACTAAATTTATATTGATTTCCTTTCTTTCTTTGGATTTTTTCTGAGTTGATATCCATATACATATTCATTCATCAATTTAAATAAGACACCAATATATTTATTATTAAAATATTTAAATTTAAAGCTTACATCGAATAACTTTCGTCCATTGTAAATTAAAATTATTTTTGACCATGTATAATTTAAATCTTAAAATATTAAAAGTCTGAATTATAACGTTACCCGAAACCTCGCTATTTTATTTCAATCTGCACGGCCGAATTTACTACCCCAATCAGATTATAAACAACCGCTTTAACGATAACATTTCAAAATGTTTCAATTGAATTGATATACATTTTTTTTTTTAACATGGAACTTACCGTTGAGATGCAACCTTGTATTAGGACGTTCGTGTGTCCGTCCAACTGTTTGAACCGAAACTAATCTTTAAGTTTGTGTGATATTTGAATGAAGGATAGTATGAATCTGTATCAGATGTCTATGCCATGTAACCGATTATTCAGATATGTGATTTCATGATACAATTCTCACAATCAAGCTTCTAATAATTTGAAATTTGGTGTACAACTGATTCTTCAGGTACGTGACCTCGTATAGTTCTTTTTACAATTAAACTGTGAAATAAGTTAATAATATATTTAAAATAAATTAATTAATATCAAGGATAGTAAAAAGAAGTCCATTATTTTTGAATAAAATTTAATGGTTAATTTTTTCTTTTCGTATCCAGCCTTATTCAAATGGTTCCAAACGGTTTTTTGTGCAATTTTTAGCTCTTAGGCAATCGAAACAGTGCTTATACCTATGACGGTCGGACTCGAAAATGTCCATGATTTTATCGACATTTTCGACAATTGGCCTTCCACTCCGTGAAGCACCTTTTACATCAAAATAACCGGAATGAAACCGAAATTGTGCACGACTGACTGCAACAGTATCTGGACCACAAAGGCTATTTCACTATAAAATGTAGAGTATTTTCTCGTTGGTAGTGTCCATTTTTGACACACGCTCAAACATAAATGAATCAACCAAGAACAAAATTCACAGAAAAGCTTTTTTGTACGAAATGTCACTTTCTAACGCCATCTAGCGGAACCCACCCGAGACACAGAACGCCAAATATTGGAAAACTAATGGATTTCTTTTTACCCCACCTAATATATTTATAACAGAAAATGAATAACTTTAATCTGATATATAATTCATTTACAATAAGACATCGTAGTTATACCAGGTGTGTTTGTTGAAGTGTGCCGGTTTTACTAGTAGATGTCGCTAGCAATATGTATACATTTCTTTGATTTGACATGTATGTAATGTAAGTATGACATTAACCTACAAAAATACGCAAGTCACATTCCGCCAAAATAATAGCGTCATATTTGCTTTCCTCAGTGAATATGTCGAGTTTCGTTCCAAGTAAATCGCATTTGCGGCATTCCTTGCTTTTCCTATTTCATCAAAAGAAAAAAGCAGCTGAAGCTTATGGTGAACATGCTCCAGTGATTAGAACATGTGAGACATGGTTTCGTCAATTTAAAAGTGGAGATTTCGATTTGACAGACAATGAACATCCTGGTGCAGCGAAAAAGTTCGAAGACGAGGAATTGCCTGTTGATCCAGCCCAATCGCAACAAAAATTGGCAGAAACACTACATGTGACTCGTGGAGCAATTTTCCAACGTTTAAAAGCCATGGGAAAGATCCAGAAGTATGGAAAATGGGTGTCACATCAGCTGAACGATAGACAAATGGAAAATCGAAAAACCGTTTGTGAAATGCTGCTTCAACGCTTCGAAAAGAAATCTTTTCTGCATCGAATTGTCACGGGGGACGAAAAATGGATTTATTTTGAGAACCCGAAGCGAAAAAAATCATGGCTTTCCCCTGGTGAAGCTAGCCCATCGACTGCAAGGCCAAATCGCTTTGGCCGTAAGGCAATGCTCTGTGTTTGGTGGGACCAGTGTGGTGTGGTGTACTACGAGTTGTTAAAACCTGGTGAAACGGTGAACGCGGATCGCTACCGATAACAAATGATCAATTTGAATCATGCGTTGATTGAAAAACGGTCGGAATGGACCCGAAGGCATGGCAAAGTTATCTTGCAACACGACAACGCGCCGTCTCATACCGCTAAACTGGTGAAAAACACATTAAAAACTCTTAATTGGGAAATATTATCGCATCCGCCGTACTCTCCAGACCTCGCCACGTCCGACTATCACATTTTCGCATCGATGGGACCCTCCCTTGCAGATCAGTGCTTCGGTAATTTTGAAGAAGTCGAAAAATGGCTCGTCGAATGGTTTGCCTCGAAAGAGAAAAAGTTTTTTTGGAATGGTATCCATAATTTGCCTGAGAGATGGGCGAAACCAATGGTCAATACTTTGAATAAAAAAATTTTGAGATTCCTCTGTGTATAAATATCAGCTACTTGCTGTATTTATTTTATATACTTTCCGTTTTAATTAAAAACACTTTGTTTTTTCTTTAAGTGGTTTTCACAGAATTTAATTTATTTTATTATATGAATTTAAAGTTTTCACAATTTAGGTTTTTTTTTATTATTTATATGCAATTTATTTATAACACACCGGTTTTTAGTTTGAGCGAGCGAAAAATTATTAACTAATAGCTTAGAATTACTAATACATAGATATTTATACACATTTTGTTTTGATTTCCCCTTTCTGTAGTAACGGAAGTAGGGTTGCTGGTAAGTATTTTAATTAGTAGTACATTCATGGTGAGTAAGTATAAGGGTAATTCAATATTTCATTTTTAGCTAATTAGGGATTTCATATATATATATATTTTTTAAAATTTAGAATTCAATGAGGTCTTTGCTCATGTCTTCAACATGCCGGCGGGCCTGCGGCGACGTGACCTGAACCAGGTCTTCGAGCTGTTGTAGTGCCTTCTTAGCTTCGCTGACTAGGCCAGTGAGTCGACGTTGGAGGGACCTCGGAGAATGCCTTCGGGATTTTGGGGCGTCAACTTTTCGATTTTCTGCCCTTTTTGATATTCGTCCGCTGACAACAGGTTTACCTGGTGGCGGTTTGGGGGCTCTCTTCGAGCTGCTGGGCGTGACTCGTACCGATGGCGTGCGTGCGGAGCTGTGCAGCAGAGTGTGGTGTGCAAGTCCACAGCGATGGCAGCTGTCTCGAGAATCGCATGCCCCTGTGGTGTGAGAGGTCGCTAAGCAGTTTATGCAGTACCGATGGGCCTTTGCGGACTCATACCTCTCGTCTGGCGTCATTGCGAGAAAAGCGCGGCAGTGGCGCAATGAGTGGGTGCGGCAGCACAGCCGACATTTGCCGAAGTTCTGTGATCTGAAAAGACATCGTTCGAAAAGCAATTTTAGTATGAGATGATTGAGAGTGGAGTTTAGCTTTTCGAGAGAGAGAGAGGGAGAGAGAGAGGGGGGATGTATCAGCTAAGCGGGTGGCAGAAGGCAGAGTTTGGTTATGTTGCGGGTGACCGTTCCGCCTTGAATGCGGATGTCTACCACGCGAACGTTTTGGTCGGGTCCGGGATGCAGTTTGGTTATGCGACCTAGTCGCCATTCGTTTGGGGGTAGGAGGTCGTCTTTGATGACGGCGAGATCACCTTCCTTCATATTTCGCTGGGATCCTTTCCATTTATAGCGTTTTTGAAGATGGTGGAGATGTTCAGTTTTCCAGCGTTTGTTGAACTGATGATGGAGTACTCTCTAATATTTGCCATTTATTAATGACCGAGAGATTTTCTGAGTTCGGCTCAGGGATCGAGAGTAAGGGCGCGCCTCGTAAGAAGTGGCCTGGGGTTAATACCTTCAAGTCTTCGGGATCTTTAGACATAGGAGAGAGTGGTCTGGAGTTGAGTACCGCTTCGATGCGTATTAGGAGAGTGGTAAATTCTTCGAAGGTGAACTTTTGATTTCCAGCGACTTTAGTGAAGTGAGTTTTGAAGCTCTTCACTGACGCTTCCCAAAGTCCTCCCATATGTGGAGCGTAAGGCGGTATAAATTGCCATGTAAGTCCGTGAATAGCATATTTTGTTGTGGTTTTGTCCGAAACTTCTTCAAGGAAGGCGGATAGCTCTCTTTGGAGGCTTCGCTGTGCTCCTACGAAGGTTTTGCCGTTGTCGGACATTATCTTGTGGGGAATGCCTCTTCGTCCTACAAATCGCGCGAATGCTGCCTTAAACGCTTCTGTTGTTAGGTCGGAGCATACTTCCAGATGAATGGCCTTTGTCGAGAAACATACGAATACACACACGTATGCCTTTGAATGGGATGCTCGGCGGAGAGTCGAGGTTTTGACGAGGAATGGGCCGGCAAAATAAACACCGGTAGTATGGAATGGGAGTGTATATGTGGACCGTTCAGGGGGTAACGCTGCCATCAATTGCGTGCTCATCTTCTGCTTATATATCGTGCATGTCTTACACCGAAAAATGCAAGATTTTACCTTCTGGCGGATTCGGGGAATATGGTATTCCTGTTGGACCACGCGAATCATCAGCTGCTTTTCCGCGTGCAGTAGAGTTGAGTGGAGGAACTCGATGAGGAGGGAGCAATATCGGGAATTATCGGGGATGATAATTGGATGGCGCTCATCGTAGCTGAGGGCGGCATGAGTGAGACGTCCATTTGCACGCAGCAGTCCTGATTTATCCAAGAAGGGGTTGAGAGTACGGAGGGGATCTCTTTTTTCTATCGGAAATTTTGACTCCAGTGCTGTGATGGTTTTTCCGAAGTATTTTCGCTGGGTGACAGCTATGAGACGAATTTTTGCGAACTTTATGTCGCTTTGAGTGAGAGTGGTAGAGAGCAGATTTGGCAGTTTCCTAGCCTTTTGCGCGAAACGAAATATGTACGCTGTTACTCTGAGAGCGGTGGAAAAGGAGGAGAATCGGTCTAGAAAATCAGGAGATTCTAAAGCGTGGAATGCTTCAATTTGTCGTTGTTCGGGAGGGGACGAATGAGTTGGTGAACTTTTCGGCCAAAGAGGGGATGGCCTAGTTAACCACTCGGGGCCTTTCCACCATAGTGGACAGTTGACGAGCTCTTGGGGTTTAGCTCCATGCGTACCTTGATCAGCTGGGTTGTCAGCGCTGGAGACATGTCGCCACGTAGCATTATTCACGAGTTCGAGGATCTGAGATGTCCTGTTCGCTACGTATGTTTTCCACGTCCATAGGGGTTTTCCAGCCATGCTAATACAATCGAGGAGTCTGTCCACAAAATTAGTTCATGAGATGGCAGATTTAGGGAGGATCGGATCTGCTTTACTAATTTTGCGAGTAAAACTGTGCCGCAAAGTTCCAGCCTAGGGAGAGAGACGGTTTGTAAGGGGGCTACTTTACTCTTGGCTGCGAGTAAGTGGGATGTAGCAGATTCACCTTGCTGCACTCGTAAGTATACGCAACCACAGAATGCCTTCTCGGAAGCATCTGAGAATCCGTGTAGCTGAATGGAACTGTTTGGGCTGAATTGCACCCATCGAGGTATCCTTATTTCTTCGATTGCGGCGAGATTTTTCCTGAAGGTGTTCCATTTGTGGAGTGAGATCGGCTTCACGGTTTCGTCCCAGTCTGTTCCTTCCATCCATAGTTGCTGAAGAAGAGTTTTCGCTGCTATCATTATGGGCGATAGCCATCCTGCCGGGTCGAAAAGTTTTGCGACAGATGAGAGGATCTGTCGTTTCGTGGCAGTGTCTAAGGATAACGGGGGGTCAACTGAGTACGAAAATGTATCAGTGAGAGCATTCCATTTTATTCCGAGGGTTTTTGTAGAACTTGCCTCTTGGAGTTCGAGAAATTCTTCATCTAAAAGATCAGACGGGGGGATGTCTTTCAGCAGTGACTTGTGGTTTGCTGTGATCTTTTTTAATGGGAATCCGGCTGACTTGAGTACTTCGATAACTTGATGTATCGATTCGCCGACTGAGTCTAGATTATGTCCGCCTGAGAGGATGTCATCTACGTATGTCTCTCCTCTTAATATTTTTGAGACATGGGGGTATGTCTCCTTAGAGTCCTCGGCTAATTGGTGGAGTGTCCTTATTGCCAAGTATGGAGCGCAGTTGACACCGAATGTCACCGTTTTTAGTTTAAAGTCTTCTACCGGACTATGGGGGGTTCTGCGGAATAGAACGCGTTGGAAGTCTTGGTCTTCCTTATGGACGTATATTTGGCGGTACATTTTTTCAATGTCGCCGTTAAATACATACTTATATAATCTCCATTTTAAAATAATGAGCATTAAGTCATTTTGGAGAACGGGGCCAGTATGTAATACGTCATTGAGTGAGAGACCGGAATGCGAGGTTTTTGAGGCATTGAAAACTACACGGACTTTAGTAGTTTTGCTTCCAGGTTTAATCACCGCGTGATGGGGTAGGTAAAAGGAGAAATATTTACCGTCGCGTATGATTTCTCGTGAATGGGTTGGTTCCATGTGGTCTAGCGTTAGGTATTCCTCTAGGACTTCTGAATAGGTGTTCCGAAGTTCATCTTTCTTTTCGTTAGTTCGTTCCACGCTGAGGTATTGCTGCTGTGGTGCGGGTCTGGAGTGCCCGAGTGCAATGGAGTCCGGGAATACTGACTTGAATGGCAGCTTTACTACATATCGGCCATCTTCTCGTCGATGAGTGGTTTTTTTGTAGAGCGCTTCACAGTATTCATCATCGTCTGTGTATGTGGGGGCCGGTGGTACCTCTTCTTGTTCCCAGAATTTCCTGAGTAATTCTCCTAGTGATTCTGAAGGGGTTTCAATCACCTGAGTAGAGAATGAGGAGATTTCTTCCACAATTGGTCCACTTAATATCCACCCAAATATTGTGTTTTGGGCTATTAAGCTGCCGCCTACATTAATTTTGAGGCCTGGGGTGAGTATTTTGGGGATTATGTCGCTACCAATGACCATGTCTATTCTAGCTGGTGTAAAGCAATTGGGGTCTGCTAAGGGTAGCGAGAGATATTCTGTTAAATCTACTTCTTTTATTTTGAAGGATGGGAGAGTGTGCGTCAATTGAGACAGTATTATCGCTTGAGCCGCGATTTTTATTGATTGATTAGCTGAGCATATCGTAATAGAGCATATTCTATTCGAGTTTTGGACTGTGTTACCGCCCATGCCAAGAATTAGGTAGTTGGCTTTTGTGGTTGGGAGACAAGTAACTTTTGTACACGGGATGTTACAAAAGTTTTTTGAGAGCCTTGGTCAATGAGAGCTCGACTGTCACTTGAGAAGTAGTGAAGTTTCTTTGAGGTTTTGGGGGGTAAGGCGTGGGGTTGCTCGCAGTGTAATGGAGGAGGGAGTGGTGACGTCTTTGACAATAAACGTACGTAAAGTTGCTTTTGCAATCTTTCTCCAAATGCGAGTACGCCAGGCAATTTTTGCAGTAGTTGTTGTCTTTAATAAACTTGTTCCGGTCTGAGACGGACAGTTCTCGAAATTTGACGCACGTTGTCATCGAGTGGTTTGATTGGCATAGTTTACATGAAACTTGCCTTTTGTTTTGAGTATGGAACGATTGGGTTTTGTTCCGATAATTGAATGTTGGGGGAGGGACCGCTGGTGTCCGTTGGGGGTAGCTGGGCTGACTCATCTTCGGCTTATTGGGTCTGAAGGTGCTGAGTCGCTCCACGACCTCGTACCGAGCTGTCAGAAATTGGTCCATTTCTGACCATCGAGGTAACTCCTTCCTTGAGTTGAGTGATTGCTGCCAGAGAGCTAGTGTCTCGTCCGGCAGTTTTGACGAGCAGAGATAGACAAGCATTGGGTCCCAGCTTTCTGTTGATACTCCATTTGCCTGTAGGGTAGAAAGACAATTATTTATTGTCGTCTGGATCTGTTGAATCTTCTCTCCGTTCTCTGTGTGGGCAGGTTGGATGTTGAACAACGTCTTTATTTGGAAATCCACTACTATTCTTCTATTTTCGTAGCGTGCCTTGAGTGCATCCCATGCTAATGAGAAATTGTGGCCACTGAGAGGGTAATTTTTTATGAGGAGTGCAGCTTCACCTCTTGTTTTCTGTCTCAAGTGGTATAGTTTCTGCACTTCGGATAATTGGGGGTGGTTGATGTACACTGCTGTGAACATGTCCCTAAATGAGGGCCAATCTTCGTATCCTCCATAGAAGATTTCTGTATCACATGCAGGTACCTTGAGAAAGCTGAGTGAGTCAGCTTGTGTTGGGGGGGCATCTTTGTGATGGGGGTGATTGACCGGGAGGAATCCATATTTTGTTGGATTTGGTCAAGTAACTCACTTATCCTGATTTTCGTGAGCATTGCGTTGTCATTTGTTGTCTCGTAGGCCTCTTCGCATGCTGAGCGTGTCTTTTCATCGTCCACGTTGCTCATCTGTAGGTTTTGGTTGGCTGCCTCCACTAGTTCCATGTGCCTTTCCAGATGGTCCTTGAAAGTTTTGAGGGCTGCTTCGGAATGGGTCTCTTCACTGGTGTTCCACCATTTTCCGCAGAATTTTTCCATCCTGGATAGCTCATATAAAAATTTTTTGTGCAGCTGGGAGAATTCCTCTTCTTCCGCCTGGGATTTCGAGCGAGTTCGGGGTCCTGTAAGGGGGTGGAGTGATTGGGGCTTCTCCATTTTATCCTCCATGTGAGATATTTTATTTAATTTTAATATAAAATATTTATTTATATTTATATATATATATATTTAAGTATATATATATATTATTTATAATTAATTTATTTAGGGGGTAGCTTTTATGTTTGTATTGTACTGTCTCAGCGCGTCTGAGCCCAGCAATGTATAAATGTATACTGGGTTTTTGTTATACCCCGTTTGTATGCTGGGTGCTTTGCTTAGCTTACACGAGTATGTACGTATGTATACTTATGTATATACGTGTCTTTGTCCGCTTGCTGTTGTAAATAGCGAAGAAGTGGAAATTGCCGGAATTGAAAAAAACACTGTATGTATATATGTGTATGTATATACATGTACCACGGTTGGGTAGCGGTGACTTGCTATGCGGTGGTGACTTTGGGCAGTGTAATGTGCTTACACTGGGCCGGTTATGGGCCCGTGGGAATGAGTTTCGGTCCAGTTGCGGTGTATATACAGAGAGTATATATATAATTGGGAGGATGTATGAGAGGGGCCGACTGGTCCGATCTGGTCCTTTTCGAAGGTGTTTTTGGACCAGTTGGCGTATATAAAAAGGGGAGTTTATATACGTAAGGGGATATATAATAACAAGCGTTTTTTTGTATTGAATATATACTTTTATGGGGAAAGCGCGAGTTTTTCATATATAAATGGTAATATACCTATTATATATGAGCGCTGTTATATTCGGTAAATGAAAAGTAGGGGATTTTCATTTACCGATTTTGGGGACCCGCTATATATTATTATATATTGTGATTAATTTTTTGTTTAGCGGATTTTGAGATTTTGCTCGAACTTTCCTTGGGAATTATAATTTAAATTTTGAGAATATGTTTGTGTATGGCAAAAGAGTTTCATACACAGCACGAGCAAAATCCGCTAAACAAATATGAGTAAGAATGGGTGGGACTTACTTTGACATCCGGGCTAGTACAAACCAAAAATTATTCTGGAGACGGGGACGGGGGAGTGTTGTCTTCTGTGTAGTGCTGTTTCCGTGTTGTTGAGGTTTTGCTGGTGTCCTCTGCAGCTTTTTTTTATATTTTTAAATTTTACTTAATTCTTTTTTTTTCTTTTCTTTTTTTTTATGTATGTATGTATATGTCTATTTTATTTTCCACCACCCGTTTTTTCACTTTTTCTTTTTATGTTTATTATATAGGTGGGTATGTACATACACGTATATTAATTTTATTTATTATGTAGTTGTGTACGTACATTAATATATGTATGTATATATGTATATTTTTTTTTCGTTTATATTTTTTTCGATATTATTTTAATTTGTATTTAAGTCTATTATTTATGCACGGAAATTTTATTTATTCAAACATTTCTTTTGTTTTGTTCACTTTGTTTTTCGTTTTGCCACTTGAGCGGTTTATTTTATTATATATATTTAATGTTTCACTTTTTTTTATTTTTTTTTTATTTTGTGAACACACTGTATTTATTTTTATGCTTTAAAAAAATTTTTGTTTTAATTTTCTATTGAATTGTTTATATATGGTTTTTAATTTTGTTATTTTTGGAGCACAGCACTTTCAATATGTGTATCATATATATACTATATATATATATATAGCTATATATACAATATATATTTTTTTTTGGTTCCACTTATTAAACTTTTACAATATATGTTTTTAACTTTGTATGTTTGTATGTATGTATCTTTACACCGCACGCACTTTCAAATATATAATATTTTTTGGTTCCACTTTTTTTTTTTTTAACATATATATGTTAATAACTTTGTATGTTTTTATGTATCTTTACGCCGCACGCACTTTCAGTATGTATTTTTTTTTTTTTTGTTTTCAGCCGTGTTCTGACAACCCGACTTTTCGCTCGCTTTACGTTTTTTTTTTATTCGATAGCGTTAAAATTATATTACAATTTATGTAATTTAGTTTTTTTTTTTTAAATAAAATATCTTTTTTTTTTTTACAGTTCGCTCCGATAAGCGGGTTTCGGCACCATGTATAAATATCAGCTACTTGCTGTATTTATTTTATATACTTTCCGTTTTAATTAAAAAACACTTTGTTTTTTCTTTAAGTGGTTTTCACAGAATTTAATTTATTTTATTATATGAATTTAAAGTTTTCACAATTTAGGTTTTTTTTTATTATTTATATGCAATTTATTTATAACACACCGGTTTTTAGTTTGAGCGAGCGAAAAATTATTAACTAATAGCTTAGAATTACTAATACATAGATATTTATACACATTTTGTTTTGATTTCCCCTTTCTGTAGTAACGGAAGTAGGGTTGCTGGTAAGTATTTTAATTAGTAGTACATTCATGGTGAGTAATTCAATATTTCATTTTTAGCTAATTAGGGATTTCATATATATATATATTTTTTAAAATTTAGAATTCAATGAGGTCTTTGCTCATGTCTTCAACACTCTGAAAATTAAGTGTTTTCTTTATCGAAAAAACCGGCTAACCAACTAACACACCTGGTATAGTCATATGCTACCTGTGTTCGAGTTATTGCTAGCGTCAGATCCCCAGTCTACATCAACAAAATAATCAATGGGCTTCTATAATGTAACATTAAATCGATTATCCCTTTCAGTTAATGTACTATACTCGTATGTTTAGCTGCAACTTCATGTTCTGAATGAGGCTCCACATACTTCTGTGATAACTTGCTGTGTGAAGGATATCTGCTCTTGTCGATATTGTCAGATATGTACATTAAAGCTCCAATTAAAGATAGATATTTATTTGGGTTAATGTGTTTACAATCTTGTTACTGCTGACTTGAAATCCCGCACTTAGCGGAGTTACAATGACTTCACATTCTTCCATAACATATTGTTGGAACAATTTCTTTGAATATTTCCTTTGATAAACGGTGATCGGTTATGTATCATCTTACCATCAAATTCCCATACCAAGAAAGTATCGTAGTCGTCCACCATCAACCACATCGAATTCACTTGCAATCTTTGCCTTGCTTGCGATTAGGTCCCCATACAGCATACTATAATTAAATCATCCACATATACTGCGAGTATATTATATTTATTTTAAACCATAGCTTTCTTCACCTTTAACACTAGTTGAGGAAATTTTTAATTTACAAACGCTTCAGACTACTTTATATGTAATACATGATCATATAAACTACGAGAACAGCAATGCCAATAACAAATTTTTCTATGTACCATATTTTTGATCACAACTTTTTGCCATTAATCGACTCTTAAGCCGTTCAATACTGTTATCTGGATTTCTCTTTAGGTATATTAAACATGTTATCAAAATCAAAAGAAATCGCCAACGCTGAAGCCGTGCTGAAAAAAATTTATGTTATAAATCTTGCGGTTCTAAACAAAGATTGTTCTGTAGTTTTGCTCATAAGTAACTAAGCTAAACTAGCAGCAAAAAACCCAACTCTCACTACCGCCGGTTCTACGCACCGGAGTTGACCTGGATTTTATCCGTCTAAGGGCTGTCACCCTATCGGCGATCTAACCCCGTTTAGGTCAATAAGAAAGATTAGTCTAAGGTCACCAAAGGGGCAACACCTCGCAGCTAGGCTGCTCCAAATCCTTACCATCAGGGCTGGAAACGAAACCATGATTTCCGCTGCATGTGCCACAAAAGACTCCACCATTCTACCATCTCGGAGAGATATAACCAGTGCAATGGCTGGAGCCATCTGAAGATCTGCTCAGGCCTTAAAACACACAGGGAGTGGTTCACAAGTTATGTGGCCCATGCAGCGCTCAAATGCGCCCCATTCTCCACGATAGTGCCTTCAGCACCCTTACCCACTCTGGGTAGCCAACTCCTGCTCTGGCTGGTGCCATTTTCGGACGTGCTCGGGCTTGCGCACCACCCGTGAGTGGTGTAATGCGTACGTTGCCCCCATGCTGTAGGAGTCTGCCGCTGCCTTTATCTACAACATCGCCGCCAACCAACACCAACTACACCCATTCATCACTGCCTCAACCCTCGTATTACCAACGTTCCCCCGAGACAGCCACTGCTGCTACAATTTAACTGCAACGGACACCAGCGAAAGATCGACGAGATAGTCAACTTTATGAGCCGGAAGCACCTGTCTTCTGAGCCAGGTCGGATACAACATTAACCGCAAGGACCGCGGACGAGACAATACCGGGGACGTAGCGTTCATCTTACACAATACCGTGCAGTACCATCCATGGCGACATCGACTGCAGGGATACTACCCTAGAACAGTTTGGTTTTGGGCGACTTTAACGCGCATAACGATCTTTGGTATTCTAGCATGTGAAATGACAGTAGAGGAATGGAGCTGGTGGAACAGATAGACGATTCGACACTCTGTACCATGCACGAAAACACCTTTACCAGAGTTGTGGGTGATTGCCAAAGCTCGCCAGACATAACAATTGCGAGGTCTGGTCTGATAAATAGTATAGCCTGGCGACCTATGTTGAAATTAGCATCGGACCACTTACCCATACAAATCTCGATTGACATGCCTCCCGACTGTATTCCGCGGATCACCGGGCATGTGTTAACTTCAAAAAAGATAACTGGGCCGGGTTCACGGAATTTATCAAGAACGCCTTCAGTGCTCTCCCCACTCCATCAGACGGCACAGCCAGTAAATGTTTATTCTGCAGGATAGACGTGACCGCTGCCACCGGCTTCATCCCAGCAGACCGAATTGCGGAAATCCGTCCTAACTTCCCGAGGAAAGCGGTGGCTCTAGCATCAAGGCAAGACTTCATTCGCTACGCTGATTCCGGTAATTTCGAGGCTAAACATCAAATGTAAAGAAGATTAAACAAGGGATTCCGCAGGTTGGTATCCTCTCCCCATTATTGTTCAACTTCTATATTTCGAAGCTCCTTCCTCCGTTTCTTCACTGGACGACAACTAAAAATACAACCGACCAATTCTTCGGCTACCCTTTTCACTAGTTGGAAGAAGGTCGTTAACTATGCTGCACCGATCAGGGCACCGAGGACGAACGAGACGCAGTTGAAGAAGCTACAGACTTGCCGAAATGTTGCTTTCCTTTGCACATTTTAATATATATATATATAATTGGCGCTTTGTAACCGCTGAAGCGATTTTTTGGCCGAGCTCCTCCTCCGATTTGTGGTTTTGCGTCTTGATGTTTTTCCAACAAATGGAGGGACCTACAGTTTATACTAAGCCGCCTCCGAACGGCTGACGGTTTTTTACGAGGAGCCTTTTCATGTCCGAAATACACTCGAAGGGGTGGACATTCCCTGCCGAGGGGCGACCGCATTGTTTTTTAAGCGATGGATTCCTATTCGGACTTCTGTCATAGTACAAGTGACAGTGACAGAAAAAAGTGATAGAGACACAAGTGCGAGGCACAATAACATTTATCGAAAAAAAGAAAAGTTAACGTAGAGAAAAAAAAATATATATAATGGTTAAGGTAAATTGGGTTTACTATTTCAGCAAAGAAAAACTAAAACAATACTCGACCGAGTTCGGCTTGTCGAATACAGGCACCATCGACGAATTACGAAAACGCAGGAAGAGAGTGAGAACGAGAGTTTGCGTGATCGGGTCACAGACTTATCGTTAAGGCACGCGAGAGTATTATTAGCAGAAAGCACACCTACACCGAAGCAGAAGGAATCGCTACAATGTCCGCATGTACAGCAACCGAATAACGACAACGGTACGGGAAAGTCACCTAGTATGATAGAGGCGTGTACCCACGTCTACCCACAGTTGTCCAACTCATCACTGATGGATCGCGTTCGCAAGTGGGGTGTCAGATACGACGGCCGCAAATACCCACTGGGTTTCATCTAACGCGTCGAAGAATTAGCACACGGCTACGAAGTCGAGTTAAACGCGCTCCCGAGAGCTTTACCGGAGCTACCCAAGGGCAATGGAAGCTTCTTAAAGTTTTTCCTGAATTCTCGGTATTTCGTACGTCTGGATGACGAAATTAGACAACGGGTGTAACGACCTAAAGAAGATTTTATAGACTATGTTGTCGCACTCCAAGGGCTAATGAGGCATTCGGAGTACACACAAACACAAAAATGATTACCAACTATACATAAAAGAGAGTGAGTTCGTGACCTTAACCGAACTAGTAAGTCTGGCAGAAGACTACGAAAAAATCATGAGAGAGAGAGCCATCGAGAGCTGCAGTTAGAATAATGCCACCCAGGAGAAATGAAGAGCGCAACTATGCGATAAGAGAAGAACCGCTACCAGTTCGACATTACGAGGAGCGATACCCACAAGAGAGGCACCGATGCCACGACCACATCAGGCGAACCAGCAGCGTAGAAACGAGGAGCCTAGTCGAATAAATCCACAAACAGCGTGTAGACGATGTGGTGGAAATGGGCACTTCGCCTATGAGCGCAGAACGCCATTCAACAGTTCTGCTGGACATGTGGGCGGAGAAACGTCCGAACACAAGAATACTGCCGCGCGAGCCCGGGAAACGGCCAGCAGCTCCATCTATTGTGCAGGGTGGGGTCACCAACATCACATACTCGTATCCAAAACAATCTTGCTTGAAGCAAACCTAAGGACGCATAGTCACCACGGCAGCCCTAGATTAAAATCCGTGCTAGTAGCAATCGATACTGGAGCAACTCGAAGCTTTATCAGCAAGAAGATAGCAGAATCGTTAAAAGTGGTGCCGACATGAAGAGTGCTCAAGAAGGTGGTGATGGGAGACGGTAGACCGAGAGCGGTCACCGAAGCATTGGAAGCAGTCATACAAATAGGTGACACTTGAGCGAGCTACTTGTTCTGCCAGGTTTACTCGACGACGTCATTCTCGGGACATACTACGTGGTAAAAGCTAACACAACCATTATCTGCGGAGGGCAGGCAATGAGGTTAAAGACAGAAGGTGAGACTCGAAAGAAAGTCGCATGCACGTCAATGAATATATACGAGGTAAAGCAGCCCGAGAAGGTGGAGATAGTACTCGAACCACCACGAACACGAAAGAGGCCGATGCATTTCTGAAGAAGGAATTACTAGCATTCGACAAAACTACCGGTACGACAAATATGTCGTCACACAAGATCATCAACGATACTTCCTGAAGAACCCGAAGATGCAAGGCATAATAAGCCAAGAGGTTGACGAACTTATTGAAAAGAGGTGTACAGAGCTGTCCCGTAGTCCACACAGTGCACCAATCGTACTAGTGAAGAAGAAGAACGGGAAATGGAGATTATGCGTTGATTACCATCAGTTCAAAGCGCGTTCAGTTCCAGACGCCTACTCCCTTCCCCGAATACACCATATATTAGATCGCTTAAGGAACGCAATATTCATTAGCAGTCTAGACCTAAAGAATGGTTACTGGCAAATCCCAATTAAGGAAGAGAGTAAGCTGTATACAGCGTTTACCTTGCCAGGTCGCGGTCTATTCCAATGGCGAGTAATGCCATTCGGACTACATTCAGCTCCAGCTACCTTCCAAAGGATCTTCGACAGAGTCGTTGGACCAGAACTGGAACCGCACGCATTCGCCTACTTGGATTAAATCATCATCAAGAGCTCAACGTTGGAGCAACACAGAGAGGTATCCTGAAGATTACCTGGCGAACCTGAAAATCAACCCAGAGAAATGCAAATTCTTCAAAAAGAGCCTGAAATATCTAGGGCACGTAGTTAGCGAAGAAGGAGTTCATACGCATCCAGGCAAGATTGCGGCGATTAAGGAGCTGACACCGCCAACGAATACACGAGAATTGAGACATTTCCTAGGCATAGCGTCATGGTACCGACGATTTGTGGCAGATTTCTCACGCACTACCCACTCGCTGACAGTATTACTCAAGAAGGGTTGTCGAGGAAATGGAACAAGGCACAACAAACCGCATTCGAAAAGTTAAAGAAGGCACTGACGGATTCATCTGTATTAGCCTGTCCGGACTTCTCGCAGAGATTCACCCTACAAACAGATGCCAGCGATTTCGGACTAGGTACAGTCCTAACGCAAGAATTAGAAGGAGGCGAACGAGCGATCACATGCGCCAATGACTGAATAAAGCCGAACAGAACTACTCGGCAACCGAGAAGGAAGGTCTGGCCATCTATCCATAAAATGGCTGAAGGCTATCGAGAGCTCCTCAGGTCTTATCGCCAGATGGGCACTGGAATTGCAGCAACACACATTTGACATCAAATACCGTAAGGGCCGGCTAAACGTCGTCGCAGACGCACTATCTCGTCAGCCACAGGAAGAGCGTTTGAACATACTGCTCGAAGGAAAGGAAACAACCCAGAGGTGAAGATGGCTCCGGAAAAAATCCTAGACTATACAATGCAAGAAGCGGAATAGATGAGGAAGATGCGGTCCCGTGGAAACTTTGCGTCGCATCAGCTGAGAGTCCTGAGAGTCCTGAAAGAAGTTCACGACAGTCCCAGCGCCGGCCACATGAGCATCAGGAAAATTATCGCGAAAGCAACGGCACGGTATTACTGGCCGGGATGTTCAGGGACATCAAGAGGTATGTCCAACAGTGCTCTACGTGCCAAATATATAAACCAAACCAACAGTTAACACAAATTGCCGAAGAATCCTGGGCAGCAGTATGCGCAGATTTTGTAGGCCCACTCCCACGGTCAAAACATGGAAATACGACGATACTGGTGTTCATCGATAAATTCTCAAAGCAAGAAAACCCGACGGAGAGGGCAAACAGAAATATCACACGAATGCTAGCACAGTTTACGGGAAAACACCAGAAGTATTGGGATGAAAGTGTACCAGAATTAACACTAGCGCTAAATACGAGCACATGTGAGGCCACTGAATTCAGTCCGGCATTTTTAGTACAAGGCCGGGAACCACGAATACCGAAAGCACTATACGACGAATCTACATTTGGCACAGGCGAGATAACCACAACCCCGGCGGACAAGGCAGTAAAGATGCGAGAAATATTCAAATCTGTACGAAGAAACCAACAAAAGCATCAATTGAACAGGCTCGATATTACAATTTAAGTCGACGAAGGCGTCACCCGACGATAGGAGACCGAGTCCCGGGAAGGAGCATCATTTATCGAAGGCAAACGAAAACTTAGCAGCTAAGTTGGCTCAGAGATACGGCGGACCATTCAGAGTACCGAATTTCGTTTCACCAGTAATCGTCGATTTAGACAGGATGCATAACAGAAAAAGAAGAACTCCGCACCTAGGTGAACTCAAACCGTACCACGCTGGAGACGAGGGCGGACACAAAACAGTAGGCGCCCGAATCAACCTCCCCGGCAAGCATCCGAGCCTAATTCGACGCAATGCGAATAACAGGTAAATTTTAGCTTCAAGCTAAAATTTGATAACTCGGCAGTTGCAAAATAAGGGAACATCTGCCAAATAGGAGGGCATTTGCCATACAGGTGGGCAATTTGCCAAATAAAGAGGCAATCGCCTAATAAGGAGCGACCAATCTCAAATCCAAGAACCAGAGTAGAAGAAGAAGAAAAAAAAAGAGAAGAAGAAGAAGGAGAAACCGAAGAACCAGAGAAGAAAAGAAAAGAAGCCGCAGAAAACAGAAGAAGAAGCCGAAGAAAACAGAGGAAGAAGAAGAAACCGAAGAATCAGAGAATAAGCCGAAGGAAAAAAACAACAGAAGAAGAAGAAACCGAAAAAGTAGAGAAGAAAACAGAAGAATAAGAAGAAGCCGAAGAATCAGAGAAGAAGAAGAAGCCGAAGAAAACAAAAACAAAACCAAAGAAACAAAGAAAGAAGCCGATAAGAATGAAAAACGAGAAAGAAGATGAAGAAGAAAGAAAAAACACATACAGACGAAGAAGAAGCAAAAGAAGAAAAAAAAACAGAAGCCATCAAAGTTTGAAGAAGGACGACAACCGAAGTCAATAATAATAATAATAAGAATAATAATAGAAATAATAACAATAATAAAATAATAATGATAATAAAAATGATAGTAATAATAATAATAGTAACAATAATTATGGCAATAACAACAGAAAAAAATAACAATAATAATATTATTATTCTTACTATAACATAAAATATAAAGGAAAATAATTCGCAGAACAAAAATCCCTGTCGTTGAACGTATGTATATACAACATTGCCCAACAGTTAAAGAATTTAAAAACAATGACAAAGCCACAGGCCAGTAAACTTAAATTTGGAAAGCACAGCAACAAAATGCAAGAAGGGAAAAATACAGTTTGTTACATTAGAAAGTCACATAGAAACGAGCCCATTATAAAAGGACACAGCACACAAGTAAAATAAACAATTAAGAGTGATCAGCGACCAACGAAAATGTTCAAGGCAACAAGAACCTGCGGATCACTGGAAGTGCGCATACGCCGACTAACTGAGGCGGAAATAAACGCAGCGCGGAATGAAGCCCAGGAAACAGACAGTGAAGCGAGTACGATTGAGTTCGTCATCAACGACGAAACAAGAACAGTAAGCGACAGCGAAACGGAAGAGGCATATGAGATAGTAAGGGCCCCGACACCGATAGTAATCTCGTCGGAGGAAGAAGAAGAAGATATAAGAAGAGGCGAAATAGATATATCCCAAGAAGACAGCCAGCGACTGGGCGACGGGTATACAGAATACACCCGTCGTGTCACGATAACAATGAAAATCTCCAACAACCGGACCGCGCACACACGACCTTAACAACAACGTGCGATTGAAAGTACGACAGCGATACACGAAGAGGATTACAGCATCGAGGTGGAGACTGCGCTCACCCTGTTAGCGGAGGAAGGCCGCGGGCTGGAGCAATGGCTGAAGGAGATTGTCGACACCGAAGAACCAGAAGTAGTCGGCGAAATTGAGAAATATCTTCGACAAACAGCAGAGCCAACAACCACACCACCAGGCTGGCGAAATTACACGAATGTCGACCCTCTACCGATGGAACTAATAACGAAAATCCGGGAGAGTGCCGGCAAACGACAGACGTTCCAACAACATATATATATATATATACATATATATATATATATATATATATATATATATATATATATATATATATATATATATATATATATATATAATATATATATATACATATATCTATGAACATACATGTATACACATACATTGAAGAACCTATATAGATATACTTATAGGCGGTAGCCGAGTGGTTAGCATTGCGTACTGACATTCAGAAGGCTCGGCTTCATAATAAAAAATTAAGTTAAATTTTCTAATTGCGGTCGCTCCTCGGCATGGAATGTCCACCCCTCCGAGAGTATTTCGGACATGAAATAAAAGCTTCTCGTAAAAAACCATCAGCCGTTCGGAGGCGGCTTAGTATAAACAGTAGGTCCTTCCATTTGTTGGAAAAACATCAAGACGCCGAAAATCACTCTAGAGGTTACAAAGTGCCAATTGTATAATATATATATATATTTATATACATATTAATAAACATATACATATATACATATTTATACGTATGAAACTAAAAGATGAATTTTAAATATTTAATCATTTAAGTTAGGAAAACATCAAGCACTAGCGTAGCAAGCCGTCGCTGTTTAGTAGGGCAAAGGAGAATAGGCGACAGGCCTACCAACAACGCAACGCGTAACTGTCCACCTGCAAGCAGATTTTAATATAAAAAGGGCAGCATCAGCAGTGATCGATCACTTCTGTTTGTGCTGTCTTAGCTAGTGTATATGGTGTGTCGTGCAAACGCTACCAATAGGGGTAGATAGAAGTATATGGTTGACGTGAAAACGCTGTCAGTAGAGTATATGATGTGACGTGAAAACGCTGCCAATAGAAGAATACGGTGGGTCGTGGAAACGCTACCCATACGATACGATTAAGACATACGGTGTGACGTGGAAACACTACCAATACGATACGACTAAGATATACGGTGCGACGTGAAAACGCTACCAGTAGAACATTAGAGAATAAAAATAGTTGTGTAAAAAGTAGAACCACTCGTGTTGTCCTTTGATTTTCTCTTTTGCAATCAGCATTCTAGGAGAGACCCATAATCCGGCTGAGTGATAGCCCAGCTATAGACCGAAGAACGGGTTCGTTACAATATATATATATATATATATATAGAATTTATTCTATTTTATTAAATTAAAGGAGTAATGATTACAAGTTACTACTTTAATTAAATTGTTAGAAAATTAAGAACTGCTCGTGTCGGTGAATCGATCAGAAAAGAAGAAGTTTAAGCTCGACTTAAGTTGGTTGTATTTCTCATGTTGTTTATTTATTGCTCGCTGGTCTAAAACGCAGCCTTCAGCCGGTCTAAAGAGATTTTAGTCTCGCTGCCATTGCCGTCAACGATGAAATATTTTGTCATTTACTTCTTACGGGTGGGTTCCAAAACGTCAGTTGCAAAGCAACCATGCATTGTCACGCGTTCCTAAATGCAACTGAGCAAACTTTGACGATGGATCATGTTCCAAAATGCATCGGTAAAGTTATTGATGCACAAACAAAAGTAAATTGCGCATCGCTAAGGTTTGAGATGCGTTGCTTTATCAGAAATTCTTAACAGCAATGGCCGATGTCGAAGGGTAAATTTTTTGCCCCAATTCTTTTTTAAATATTAAATTACTTAATTACTTGATCTGTATATTTTAACACCGTAAAGCAACTTATTTGCACGGAAAGCGTTCCAAAATGTCAGAGTTTGCAAATTATTGGATTTCAAGGCTAAGATAGTTGTTGGTGTTAATACTGGTTCCAAGATAGACGAAATTATCTTCAAAGTTATGAGTTTGTCGGCCAACATCTCAAATTCTTCATACTCACGCAACTCGGCCTCTTTCTTTTATTTTCAGCAAATTCGTCTTGCTCCCCTCTTTAGCTTTGGGTATCTATCCCATTTCGCACGTGACACCGCCAACGAATACACGAGAATTGCGACACTTCCTAGGCATAGCGTCACGGTACTAACGATTTGTAGCAAATTTCTCACGCACTGCCCACTCGCAGTATTACTTAAGAAGGGTTGTCGATGGAAATGGAACGAGAAACAGCAAACTGCATTCGATAAGTTAAAGAAGGCTCTGATGGAGGCACCTGTATTAGCATGTCCAGACTTCTCGCAGAGATTCACCCAACAAGCAGATGCCAGTGGTTTCGGACTAGGTGCGGTTCTAACGCAAGAATTAGAAGGAGCCGAACGAGTGATCGCATACGCCAGTAGACGACTGAACAAAGCCGAACAGAACTACTCGGTGACCGAAAAGGAATGTCTGGCCATCGTGTGGGCTGTTCGCAAAATGCGCCTATATCTAGAAGGTTACTTGTTCACAGTAATCACCGACCATCTGTCCCTAAAATGGCTGAACGCTATCGAGAGCCCCTCCGGTCGGATCGCAAGATGGGCACTAGAATTACAGCAACACACATTTGACATCAAATACCGTTAGGATCGGCTAAACGTCGTTGCAGACGCACTATCTCGTCAGCCACAGGAAAAGCGTTTGAACATACTGGAAACAACCGACTGTAAATGGCTAAAGGTTAAAATGGAAGAGGTGAAGAGGGCTTCAGAAAAGTTCCCAGACTATACACTGCAAGAAGGGGAATTATACAGGCACATAGTCGTACAAATAGATGAGGAAGACGCGATCCCGTGGAAACTTTGCGTCGCATCACCACTACGTCAGAGAGTCGTGAACGAAGTTCTCGACAGTCCCAGCGTCGGTCACATGGGCGTCAGAAAAATTATCGCGAAAACAACGGCGCGGTATTACTGACCGGGGATGTTCAGGGACATCAAGAGGTATGTCCAACAGTGCCCTGCGGGCCAAATATATAAACCGAACCAACAGCAAGCCGCGGGTAAAATGTTAACCCAAATTGCTGAAGAACCCTGGGCAACAGTATGCTCAGATTTTGTAGGCCCACTTTCACGGTCAAAACATGGAAATACGATGGTAATGGTGTTCATCGATAAATTCTCGAAGTGGGTAGAGACTGTCCCGTTGAGGAAAGCGACAGCCGAAGGCCTCATCAAGGCGTTTAGAGAACGCATACTCGCCCAATTCGGAGTCACGAAGATTATGATCATCGACAACGTAACCCAGCTTACGAGCAAAGCATTCAAAAGGTTACTCCAAGGATACGAAGTAAAGCATCAATTAACAGCACCGTACATAACACAAGAAAACCCAACGGAGAGGGCAACAGAAATATCGAACGAATGCTAGCACAGTTTTCGGGAAAAGATCAAAAGTATTGGGATGAAATTATACCAGAAATGACACTAACGCTAAATATGAGCACATATGTGACCATTGGATTCAGTCCTGCATTTTTAGTACAAGGCCGTGAACCACGAATACCGAAAGCACTATACGACGAATCCACATTTGGCACAGGCGAGATAACCAGAACCCCGACGGACAAGGTAGTAAAGATACAAGAAATATTCAAAATGGTATGAAGAAACAAACATCAATTGAACAGGCTCGATATAACAATTTACGTCGACGAAGGTGGCAACCGAAGAGAGGAGACCAATTCTTCGTGAATGAGCATCATTTATCGAAGGCAAACGAAAACTTCGCAACTAAGTTGGCTCCGAGATACGGCGGATCATTCAGAGTAATGAATTTCGTATCACCAGTAATCGTCGAAGCGCACCTAGGTGAAGTCAAACCGTACCACGCTGTAGAGGAGGACGAAAACGCAATGCGATAACTCGGCAGTTGCTAAATAAGGAAACATCTCCCGAATAGGAGAGCATTTGCCATATAGGAGGGCAAATTGCCAAATAGGGAGGCAATCGCCAAATAAGGAGCGACCAATCTCAAGTCGAAGAACCAGAGAAGAAGAAGAAAAAAAAGAAACGGAGAAAATAAGAAGAAGCCGAAGAAAACAGAAGAAGAAGAAGAAACCGAAGAATCAGAGAAGAAGAAGCCGAAAAAAAAACACACAGAAGAAGAAAAAGAAACCGAAGAACCAGAGAGGAAAAGAAGAAGCCGAAGAAAACAGAAGAAGAAACCGAAGAGCCAGAGAAAAGAAGACGAAGCCGAAGAAAACAGGAGCAGAAGAAGAAACCGAAGAATCAGAGAAGAAGAAAAAGTCGAAGAAAACCAGAAGAAGCCGAAGAAAACCAGAAGAGACCGATGAAACAAAGAAAGAAACTGAAAGGATGAAGAACCAGAAAAGCTAGAGTCAAAGAAGAAGAAGAAAAAGAAACCGAAGAACCAGAGAGGAAAAGAAGAAGCCGAAGAAAACAGAAGAAGAAACCGAAGAGCCAGAGAAAAGAAGACGAAGCCGAAGAAAACAGGAGCAGAAGAAGAAACCGAAGAATCAGAGAAGAAGAAAAAGTCGAAGAAAACCAGAAGAAGCCGAAGAAAACCAGAAGAGACCGATGAAACAAAGAAAGAAACTGAAAGGATGAAGAACCAGAAAAGCTAGAGTCAAAGAAGAAGAAGAGAAAAAACACACACTGAAGAAGAAGAAGAAACCGAAGAAAACAGAAGAAAAAAACAGAAGTCATCAAAAATTGAAGAAGAACGACAACTGAAGTCCCATAATAATAATCATAATAATAATAATATGATAATATGAATAATAACAATAATAAAATAATAAAATAATAATAATAAAAATAATAGTAACAAAAATTATGGAAACAAGAACAATAAAAATATTTATTATTATTACAATGGTAATAATAAACACTACCCAAATGAGGAAAATTATTCCCAAGACAAAAAAAGAAAACAAAGCCATAGAAGCATTAAACTTAAATTTGGAAAGCACAACAACAAAATGCAAGAAGGAAAAATACAGTTTGTTACACTAGAAAGTCACAAAGAAGCGAGCCTATTATAAAAGAACACAGCACACAAGAAATAAAACAAATAAGAGTGATCAGCGACGGAAATAAACGCAGTGCGGAATGAAGTCCAGGAAACAGAAACATACGGGATGGTAAGGACCCCAACACCAATAGTAATATCGTCGGATGAAGAAGAAGATGTAAGGAGAGGCGAAATCGATATAACCGAAGAAGACAGCCAGCGACTGGGCCACGGAGAGAGAGTTTTGTTTTTATGCCAATCGGAGAAATATATCGCAATTTACAGCAGTGCAAAGTGTACTATCTCCGCACACAACTATGATTTCAGCAAAAGAGGCGCCCCAACTCAGAAATTCACTTAACTTTGGAAGAATTTCATATATATAAATGTTTTTGGGCTTGATGATTTCGAATCTGATGTTTAAATTTCGAAATAGGAAATGGCGGATCTAAAATGGCGAACACTATTTGAAGCATGTCAATATTTGTACACTGTAAAAATACGTGTAAGTGTAAAATTACCTTTTTGGATGGGTAACTTTGTGTTATCAAGTCTGAGGTCGGGAAAAGGACAATTTTAAGAATCGGCGCTCTGGGTAATACTCAACCCAAAATCCAAGGAATCCATTCCTTGCTTTGGTAAATCTCTCTGATATCAGTCATTTTAAAAGTGGCGGTAGATTTGACGTAAATATTTATCACTTCAAGGCTAACAAGTCTTTCAATTTTTCTGTTCATAGCAGATTAAGAAATAGATCAGCTGATATAATTCAAGCCCATTTCTTGATAAATATTAGTTTTCGTTTGTAATTCACCAAATCCTAATTGTGGATTTCTTTCGATTGGATTTTTTATGCAAATACTTACTTACTTACTTTACTGGCGTAGACACCGCTTACGCCATTTTAGCCGAGTTAACAGCATTGCGCAATTCGTTTCTTTTTTGTATTGTGTGGCGCCAATTGGAAATACCAAGTACAGCCAGGTGTTTCTCTACCTGGTCCTTCCAACGGCGGGTTCAGCATCGAAAACTTTCAAAGCTGGAGTATTTGTAACCATCCGGACCACATGACCTAGCCAGCATATTCGCTCTTTCTTGATTCGCTGAACTATGCCAATGTCGATATTCGCCGTTGTCAACTCTAAGAGGAACATAAATCTTACGCAAAACTTTTCTCTCGAAAACTCCTAACGCCGACTCATCAGATGTTGTCATCTTCCATGCTTCCGCACCATATAGCAGGACAGGAACGATAAGGAATTGTAAAGTTTAGTTTTCGTTCGACGGGAGAGGAACTTTTCAATTGCCTACATAATCCAAAGTAGCACCGGTTGGCAAGAGTGTTTCTGTGTTGGATTTCTAGGGTGACATCATTACTGGTGTATATGCATGAATGTATATATTTCAAATTTTATATATGTATATTTTTTTGATTTTATATACAGTGATGAACTAAAGTATTAGCACAGCAAGATAATTCTACTTTAACACCTTTTTTAACCACTTATGAAAATATTTTTAATTCCGAAAAAAATGCTAGACTATTTTCATTTCAATTCTTTTTATTATCTTTTATGTTAAACTAATACTATTTATAAATGAAAAAAGTACTAATTTTGTATATATTTTAAAATTTTTTTGTTGTGTTTTGAACACTTTTTAACTTTTCAAATGTATGTTTATATATGTATATATTTATATGCAATTTATAGTGACTATCGCTTTCTTTTTCGCTGTTCGCGATTATTTGTTTACATACAGACTTTTATTCTTTGTTTTTTTTTTTATATACTTTTCTTTTAATTAGGCTCACTCCGTTAGAGGGTATTCGCCACCATATTCAAGATTGCGCTTGAATAAAAATTTACTTTCCTTTAACATGTAATAACAAGCGCTGTGTTATGTTTTAAAATTTTTTACAAATATTTTATTATAATTTTCATTTATTACTTATTACTTTACACAATAGCGTAAGGTTTGGGGTATAGCAAGCGTTTGATTATACTTTGCTTCAAGCTTCCTACTTATAATACGATACTTAGCTTAGATTTACATTTTGAAGGGAAAGGAAGGAGGGGAAATTTCAGTTTCCGTTTTTCTTCTGGTTTCTTAGTTATACAGGTTGGGATTTGGAGATTAAGGTAAGTATTCCAGGGGATAAGTATTTCAGTTTTAGGATAAGTAATTCAAGGTAATGGTAAGTATAGTTTTCTATATATGTATATGTATATATAAGCATATTTTATTCCTAATTTCTTTTTCAGAGTTCGATGAGATCGACACCCATGTCTTCAACTAGCATAATTCTAAAGTACAATTTTGAGAAAGATGCTAAAAATTTGAAAGTTTTGTTTACAAATTTT
Source organism: Ceratitis rosa (assembly GCA_037013455.1). Lineage (NCBI taxonomy): Eukaryota > Metazoa > Arthropoda > Insecta > Diptera > Tephritidae > Ceratitis > Ceratitis rosa. The sequence continues at coordinate 784,505 of JAWMAG010000036.1, read as the reverse complement.
GATTTTTTATAATGTTACGCATCTACATTGAATTATATATACAATATATATATATAATTGGCGCTTTGTAACCGCTGAAGCTATTTTCGGCAGAGCTGCTCCTCCAATTTGTGGTTTTGCGTCTTGATGTTTTTCCAACGAACGGAGGGACCTACATTGCAAATTGAACACATAAGCCAATATATTTCGAATTAATTTAATATTTAAATTGCTTGCAGTCAACTGCTCCTCAGTTCAAATTTTCTTTTATGGCTTTTGAATGCATCATTCATATCGTAAATTAAATTATGCTTGCAAATTTTATGTCAAATTTATGCATTTAAGATGTTCAGTTCTATTAACAAAAATTGCTAAACCTGCTATCCAATTTGGATCATGCAAAATTTCAAATGGCTTATTTTTGGATTCCTATAGGATAAAATAAAAATAATATACAAATACATTTTGAATATACACAATATGGTTCCAGAAGGTCCAAAATTGATAGCCAAAAATCGATTGATAGCGTTTTCCCACGGCTCATTCAACGAGTTTCTGCATAATATGGTGTGTATGCCCACATACTCACACTCTATAGGTACATTAAAAAATCCTTAAATTGACGAAGATTGAGGCCATCAGATCTAACTATATTGACGCATTTAATAATAACATGCAATACTTGTCACGAATAAAGACAGCATACGGCCAATGACACGAAAGTAAATTTGGAAATTCGTCATTTTAATTGCCGTTGACTATCACTGGCCATATCGGATGATCTTCTTTACCTAAAACCATTTTAGATGCAAACGTATAGCTAACACGAATCGCGCCTTCGTCATCAACAGAACACTCCTAAAACAATATATCAGATAATAAATATATAAAAATACCTACTTACTAACCTATAAACCTCTTATTTACTGAAGTAAGCAAGCGGGCATATACGAGTACACTCGCAATCAACAATGCCGGACCGTGCTTTACAGATTCTAAAGGCATATTTCTGTTCGTTTCCGATGATATATGTATATATTTTAGAAAGATTATGTTCGCAAAAAAATTTCTTTTAATATTTCAAATTCTTTATAATTTAATAAAACAAGTATTTTTTATACAAATATTTTTAAAAATTGGAAAATATCTATTTTCACAAATCACATCTTAGTTTCAATACAATATATAAAAATAAATGTTTGCTTGTCAGTGACGCTAAGGCTCGAGAAGGGCTGGACCAATCCTTATGAAATTTTCAGAGGTTATTCGTTGTGAATCTGGAAAGGTTTAGAAATAAAGAAAGGAAAAGTATATTTTCTTGAAGAAAAGTCGGAAAATTTCAAAATTTTTAAATTTGTTTTTTTTTTTGTTTCAATTTGTTTTTTCTTTTTGATTTTTATTCGAACAGCTTTCATCCGATTTGTAAATTATTTCAATTGTTCAATTTCGGTCGTTTGCTTTCTTTACATCGGCTATTGAAAACGTTAAGTATTGAAAATTATTCAGTGAAAACTTTATGTATGTTTCATACAAAGTGATCAATTAGAGATTGAAATTTCTTACGAAACCATGAAGAAGCCGCGCTAATATCGGTCGGCCAAGGTTTCCCACATCTTCATCGCTATTGACGGCAACTCGCAAGTGAATTTTCTCTTCAGATCGAAACGTGGCCTGATTGAAACGAATAAAAGTGAGTCGCTGTATCTCCATCGACACATACACATCAACTGCATACTGTTTCAATAATCGGTGATATCTCAAAATCGATGTTATTGTTGTTGTACCGGCTCCTTAACCCCGCTTAGGACAGGCTTAATCAATCTAAGTCGCCGAGGTCATATAAAGGGAGATCCAGGAAACGTGCTGTCTCGACGGGATTGGACCAAAGGGAGAGGGGGGTTTGAAGAGCCGGTTTAAGGGGGCATGTGAAGAAGTGGTTAGTGTCGTGCGGAGACTCTCTACATGCCGGCATACGTTGGGTAAGCTGGGGTCGAGTCTGGGAAAGTAGGAGATTATCCTGCTACAATATCCAGACGTACATTGTGCCAGGGTCACGCGGGTCTCTCGAGACAGCACGAGTTCGTTGTCTGCAATAGGCGGTGGTTTAACTCCGAGCACGCCACTGCTTTATAGGTTGCCAGCAAGGTTTCTTTGCCTTTACCCCAGGTGCTACCGGCTAGCGCTTTGAGTATTTTGTTGCGGCCCTGAAGTTTTGCGGCAAATGCGGTCGTATGCTGAGTGAATGAGTGAAGGCTATCGAGTGTGACTCCCAATATCTTTGGGTTGTTTATAGTCAGAATTTTTACGTCATCGACCTTCACATCTAATTCAAGCCTGTACTCCTTCGTCCAGCTGGTGAAGAGAGTAGACGAGGATATAGTCGGTTATATTATTAACTGTCTGGAAGTGAAGAAGTGGGAAAGGTCGGCAAAGTAGCAGTTCACTTTCGAAGAGAGGTCATCAATATCCTGGTCAGATGCCATTATTGTGCAATCATCGGCATACGAGGTTAATGAAACTCCTTCTGGTGGTGGCGGGAATTTCGATATGTAAAAATTGAACAGTAGTGGGGAGAGAACACTATCCTGTTTAATTTTCTTTAATTTCGATGTTTCATCTCGGAATATAACCGACGATTGTCGACCACTCAGGTAGCCCATGACCCATCTCTGCAACTCCGGCGGTAATGAGGATTCCCCAATGTCCGTGAGCAGCACTGAATGGTTTACGGTGTCAAAAGCTTTTGACAGATCCAGTACTACCAGGACAGTTCTCGCGCAAGGTCGGTTTTGGTTTGGGCCATTGACTATCTGAGTGTTTATGGCGTTTAGTGCTGTTGTAGTACTGTGTACTTTTCGGAAGTCATGCTGATGTGCTGCTGGACGCAGATGGTGGGTGAAAGTCGGGAGCAGCAGGACCTCAAGTGTCTTCGCTACTGGGGACAGGAGAGTTATCGGCCGATAGGACTCTCCTTTGTTGGCTGGTTTCCCCGGCTTAAGTAGCGGGACCACTCTGTCCGTTTTCCACACGACAGGTATCATTAAGGTGGTCAAAGACAAGTTCAGAACCTTGGTGAGGAAGTCTGCACCCGCGGTTCCAAGCTGTTCAAGCGCCGCGCTGGTGTTTGGCAGCTTGCGCATACGACAGGTTACACGTCGTTTCACTTTGTCTAAAGAAGGATGCAGTGTAAAGAGTCGGCTGAAGTAGCTCGCGCATCTCTTCGGATCCAACGAGGCGCTGTCATTGAATGAAATTTCTACTCCGTCATAGCATCTCATCGGGTTAGACAGCAACTTGACTGTAGCCCAGAGCTTGGTTGCCCCTGAGGAGAGGTTACAAGACCTTAAGTGCTCCTCCCACTTTTTCCACTTGTGGTTGTTCACTACAGTACGAATCTCCGCGCTTAGATCCCTGATTAGGGGATTCCTAGGATCGGGGTTACGAAAGATGTTGCGCCTAGATGCTAAAACCGCTGCTTCAGTTGGGAAATTGGGTCGGATTTCTGCAATTCGGCCGGTCACGACGATCCCGCGGAAGGAACGTTCACCAGAAGTGACGTCTGATGGAGTGGGGAGAGCACTGAAGACATTCTAGGTGAGTTCCGTGAAGCCTGACCAGTTAGCTTTTTTGAAGTTAACAAATGTCCGGTGATCCGCGGAAACAAAGTCGGGAAGTCTGTCAATCGAGATAAGTATGGGTAAGTGGTTCGATGCTAGTGTCAGTATAGGTCGCCAGACTATACTGTTTATCAGACCAGCACTCGCAATTGTTATATCAGGCGAGCTGGTGGGGGTGTTATCGTTCATTGTGCAAAATGTCGAATCGTCTATCTCTTCCGCTAGTTCCATTCGTCTACGGTCATTTGACAGGCTAGAATGCCAAAGATCGTGATGCGCGTTAAAGTCGGCCAAAACCAAACGGTTTTCTCCTCTGAGTAACGCACCTATATCAGGCCTATATCCAACTGGGCAACTCGTAACAGGAGGAATGTGTATATTAAATATTTCGAGGTCGGCATCGCCTGACCGGATAGCTATGCCCTGACATTCTAGTGTAGTATCCCTGCGGTCGATGTCGCCCCCACGATGGTCTCGCTCGCGTCATGCTGCGGGGAGCTCCGAGAGACCGTAGAGGTCTGTAGGTTACCCAAAGTGGATACTGGTGCTGAAGGCACTGCCATGGAGTCTGGGGGCGCACTTGGACGCTGGATGCATCAGGCCACATAACTTGTGGTCCACTCCCTGTGGGTCTTAAGGTCTGAGCAGAGGTCAGCGAGGTGTTACTCCGTTGGAGTATTTAAATTCATTTTACCTGTTGACCTAAACGGGGTTAGATCGCCGAAAGGGTGACAGCCCTTGGCCGGATGAAATCCGGGTCAACTCCGGTGCGTAGAACCGGTTGTCTTGAGAGTTGTCTCAAAATCGATATCGGTCGTTGCTTTACGTTGACTTACCAAATTCGAGTCATAATGTACGCGGTTCAACTTAATTTGAGTCGTTGCGTATTGTGAATTGTACGGTGTGCGCAACTTTTCAAGAAACACGCCAGCAATTACAATTTTTGTAACATGATAATCACTGGAATCAAACGATGAAACTTGCATTTGCGATGACAATTATTAGGTCAAAAAGACAGCCGATGGAATTGTGTGGCATAGATCTGGAAATGCCATGCTTTGCACTGTACATTTGCCCACCGGAACAGGAAACCAAAAATGTTGTTTGTTTATTTATTTGAAATATAATTATAAATAATTACATTACAAGATAAAGGCAACTAGCAACGGAGGCTATCGGCCTGAAAAATGTTGTTTATTTAGCTGCGTTACATTGAAAACAATGTTGACAAATCGTAAATGCATGATTCTCAACACAATAAAATTCAATTTTCTATTAAAAAAAAAATCATGCAAGATGCATGCTATGTTATCGTGTTTGGTTACGCCGCCACTGTCAACATAAAAGATAATGCAAGCAGCGCAGTCGACGCCGTTAGCTTAGACTCGTCAACTATTGCATACTCGCTGATATATGTATCTATACTCACCTAGATTATCTTATATTGTAACGTGCTCTGAGAAGCAACGATAAACATATTATCTATTATCTATTGTAATTCTATTTAAGTTATACATTTCATTCGCTGGTTCTCATATTTGCGAATTTGGAAATGTTCAGTCGTTGTTTAATCGCTCTTTTGAATGCACGGGTTAATTCGAGCCCGCCTGCTACTTTCAATAAAATTGTCAAAACTAACTCGTTCTTATTATTTACTTGATTTTGCTGAAGAATTAGCCACCGAAAAAGCTCGGTAGCTACACATTTTATGGTGACCCCGACGTGATCGCCTTATAATTCGAAGTTTTTATTAAACTATTATAAGTCGAAGCAAATACATTTAACTTGTGGACACGGTGAATATATAAATTACTCGTTGTACTAATTATATCGTCGGTATATATATTTTGCGTTATAAACATAGCGTGATTTCGCGGTGAACATAAGTACATACTCGTATATACATAGGTACAGTGACTTATGTACAACATTTTGTTCCGTTGCAAATTCGAGAATTTTCGTAAATACATACCGCTATATCGGACGGTGCAAATCCGTTAGAAACAAAAATTTTCGCGACATTCAAGGGCATTAAAACATTTTCAATATGCCCACAGAGGAACCTCCAACGTCGCCACCACACAATATGGTGGTTTTTTACAAACGTAAGGCGCAATCGATCTTTATGCAGGTGCAAACTATTGGGCGAGTTCTTGAAGATGGGCAGTTAAGTTCGTTTACAGAATCTGAGTTAAATGTACGCTTAGAAAGTCTTGATCAAATTTGCTCAGCTTTCAACTCGGCTCACGACAGTCTTGAAGGGCTGGATTTTGATGAAATTGGCGGGCAGCTGCGCATCAGCTTCGATGAACTGGTTATTGCACTACGCTCTCGGATCAGGCATGAAATTAGTAGGCGTCAATCCCCATTACCACCTTGCTCGACGTTGCGTCAGGATCAAACTTTAGAAGGTCAAACAATAATAATGCAAAATCGTCCACGTTTGCCTGAGTTGAAATTACCTGTATTCAGTGGTGGCTACACGGAGTACACCGACTTTTTTTCGATGTTTTCAACTATTATCGACAAGGATCCTGATCTCACTGATGTCGAGAAGATGCAGCATTTGCGATCATCCTTGAGAGGAGCAGCATTGGATACCATCCGTTCGTTGGAGATCAGTAGTTCTAACTATATTGCGGCTTTAGATTTACTCGAAAAACGTTTTAATAATAGGCGTCTTATTTTCCAGGCACACATCTCTGAGATTCTTGGGCTCAAAAGGGTGGACTCCTCGTCGGCAACAAAACTGAGAGAGCTTTCCGATAAGGTTAATGCTAATCTACGCGCGTTGCAGGCAATCGGTGACGTGAAGCAAATCGCGGCATGCATAATTGTACACATTCTTTTACAAAAGGTGGACAGCGCAACACAGGCTAAGTGGGAGGAAACCGCACAATTGGACGCGATACCTTCCTGCAAACAATTTACGGCTTTCTTGGAGAAGCGGTGTCAAAAACTTGAGAACATCGAGCATTCAATATCAGCTAGCGCACACATTTTTCAGGCAGCATCTCAGGTGGGAAAGATCAGTAGAAATACTAACACAAGTAGAAAATCATTTGTATCTACTAACGTAGTCAATGGTTGTGTTTTATGTGATAGCACAGACCATTCTATATATAGCTGCAGTCGATTTAATAACTTAACCCTGCAACTACGTCTTAGGGAAGCCAAAAAACTTGCGCTATGCCTCAATTGCCTCAGAAGAGGTCATCAGCTTAAATCGTGCAATGCTGGTCTCTGTCGCTCATGTGGTGCCAAACATCACAGTTTATTGCATTTAGAACAGAACAATCGCTCATCGTCGCAAATAACTCCACCATCGTCACATTGCACATTAGCAGCACTATCGCCTTTGTCGTCGTATTCCATGCCAGCCCAGAATCTCAGGGATGATGTTGTGCTCCTGGCTACTGCGGTTGTAAACGTTAAAAACAATACAGGTACGTGGGTACCATGCCGTGCACTGCTCGACTCTGGGTCGCAGTTGCACATCATAACATCTCGTCTTGCTCATCTACTCCAGCTTCGTAAAACTAAGTCATCTGCTTCTGTAGCGGGTCTTGGTGATTCAAAGTTCGTCTCTGATGGTTTTACTGTCGACTTAAATCTTCGTTCTCAAACTTCGGATTACTCAGCTATCATTACAGCGTTGGTAGCTCCTAGCATAACTGACAATCAACCCAACTTTACTCTGAGCATCGAGTCGTGGAATATCCCATCTAACATTCGTTTGGCCGACAAAGATTTTTACAAATCACAACGGATTGATATGCTTATTGGCGCTAGTCTCTTTTATGACTTGTTATGTGTTGGACAGATCAAGTTAGCACCTAATCTTCCACTACTTCAAAAAACCAGGTTAGGGTGGGTGGTTACAGGAGGTGATTCACAGAAGCAAACAACACCGTCACTGGTCGCGTTATCGTCATCTGGCACCGGAAGTGAGTCTTATGCGCAACTAGATCAAGTCGTTCGTCGCTTCTGGGAGATGGAGAGTTGCTGTTCATCCGTCACCAAACTCACAAAAGAGGAGCAAGATTGCGAGGCGCACTTCAACGCTAACTTCATTCGATTAAAGACTGGGGATTATGCTGTTCGTCTGCCAACCAAGTATAATATTGGCGTTCTGGGTGAGTCTTATTCGCTAGCATTTCGTCGATTCCTGAATTTAGAACGCAAGTTAGATCGCCAACCTCAGCTTAAGTCGCAGTACGCTGAATTCATTCATGAATATATGAGGTTAGGGCACATGTCATTGGTTAGTGCAGACAAACTACATCTCTGTAAATATTTTTTGCCTCACCACTGCGTCTTGAAGGAAGATAGCACCACCACCAAACTTCGCGTCGTGTTCGATGGTTCAGCTTCTTCATCGACCGGATACTCACTCAATGATGTCCTTATGACAGGACCCACCATACAACCCAAACTCTTCGATTTGTTGTTACGATTTCGAACATTTCCAGTAGCTTTGACAGGCGATATTTGTAAAATGTATAGATGTGTTCGGGTTTTAGAACCGGACAGCTACTTACAGTGTATAATGTGGCGCGATGCAGCACAACATGACGTGCAGGTGTATAGGCTTGATACAGTTACCTACGGCACACGACCAGCCGCATTCTTATCGGTGCGATCGATGCATCAATTATCATTTGATGAGCAGCAGGCGTTTCCTATTGGCTCAGAAATAATTAAGAGAGATTTTTACGTCGACGATCTAATCACCGGTGGCAGCTCTATTGAAGAAGTCAGAGAGATTATGGACCAAGTTCAACACCTATTATCGAAAGGCAGGTTTAAGTTGCGCAAGTGGTGCTCAAATATACCAGATGTTCTTCAAGGTATACCAGCCGAAGATACGGAAACCCTCCTTAAGTTTCATGATGGAAGTGACATCACTAAGACACTTGGTTTTACTTGGAATCCAGCTTCCGATCGGTTGCTGTTTTCATACTCACAAACGATTAAATCAGCTGGGCATTGCAAACGCTCAATTTTATCTACGATTGCTCGTTTTTATGACCCGCTTGGTTTTATCGGTCCCGTAATTTCCAAGGGGAAGATATTTCTTCAGCAGATATGGAGAGAAAGGCTTGACTGGGATGAAAGCTTGCCGTCATCGCTAAACACATATTGGACTAGCTTGTGTACTGAATTCGAACGTATACCAAAACTTAGCTTCCCGCGACTGTCAATGTTGCCCAAGTGTGTTATAGGAGTTCATGGTTTCTGCGACGCAAGCGTCGATGCTTACGGGGCTTGTATCTACGTCGTGTCTGGTAATGAGGATGAAAAACGCTCTCATTTACTTTGCTCCAAGTCTCGCGTAGCACCTCTTAAGACGATTACAGTGCCTAAACTGGAGCTGTGCGGTGCGGCGTTACTAGCTCAGCTTATACACGAGGTATTTAAGATGGAACTGTTTGCGTGCCCCTTTCATTGTTGGTCGGATTCAGCAGTTGCGTTATCATGGATACATGATGAACCATCACGGTTTCAGATTTTTGTAGCTAATCGCATATCATCTATTCAAGAGTTGACGGCTGGAATGGAGTGGCATTATGTGCCCACCAAACTTAATCCCGCTGACATTCTTTCTAGGGGTGCATCTCCTAGTGAACTCATCGAATCTTCGCTTTGGGCCCATGGTCCAGAGTTTCTGATTGATTGTCCGAGTAAGTGGCCAATACTCTGCAATACGATTAAGGCGCCTCCGGAACTTCGAAAGAAAGTATTACTTGGAGTGCCTCAGTACACTGACATCACATTGAACTCGAAATTTGCTAACTCCTTCACAAAGCTACAACATGTTTTTGGCTATATCTATAAATTTGCTCATCGCATACGACACTTTGAGTTGACTGTTTGTGACATTCAACAAGGAACAAAATTACTTCTGCGTACAATACAAATGGCAAACCTTAGAGACGACTACAATGGTTTACAAGGGGGAAAAAACTTAAAATCGTCAAGCTGCATTGCCTCTCTTTCACCATTTATCGACGACTGTGGACTACTTCGCGTTGGTGGGCGACTGAAGAATTCGGCCCTAAACTTCGACGCACAACATCCTGTTATATTGCCTAGACATCATCCAGTAACTTATGCAATAATTATGTATTTTCACAAACGCAATTTACATGCAGGGCCCCGTGCACTGCTTGCTAACATCCGCTTACACTATTGGCCACTTGGAGGCCGAAAAACTGTATCAAGTGTCGTAAGTAAATGCATGATCTGTTTTCGAGCTAAGCCGAAATTAGCTGAGCACATCATGGCGGATCTTCCAAATGATCGAGTCAACACGTCATACGCATTTATGGTAACAGGTGTTGATTTCTGTGGCCCGTTCTTTTACAAGAGTGAAGTACGCAACAGGCAACCTGTAAAGTGTTACATCTGTATCTTTATATGCTTCGCCACAAAGGCCGTACATATGGAATTGGTTATGGATCTTTCTACGAAGGCCTTTTTAAACGCGCTCAAGCGTTTCATTCTCACACGCTGTCGGCCTACACGCATATGGTCGGACAACGCTACTAACTTTACCGGCGCGAAAAACGAACTCGCTGATCTACGACGCCTTTTTCTTAATGAGGAGCACATCAAGGCTGTTCATGAGTTTTGCTTGGACAACACCATAGATTGGCGATTTATCCCACCTCGCTCTCCACATTTTGGTGGATTGTGGGAGGCTGCCGTTAAAACCGCTAAGTACCACTTCTATCGAGCCGTTGCTTCAGCTGTTTTAAAACTTGATGAGCTTCATACACTTGTTTTCCACATTACGGCAATAATTAACTCTAGACCTTTGCTTCCACTTTCAGAGCATCCTGATGATTTAGACGTTTTAACACCAGCGCATTTCATTGGCACGGCTCCACTATCATTGTTTGAGGAACCTGACGTCACAAAGCTCAATATTAATCGCTTAGACTACTGGCAGCGGGTGTCATATTACCAGCAAATCTTTTGGAGTCGCTGGCGACAAGAGTACTTAACGCTTCTGCAACAGCGTTCCAAGTGGCGTCTTCAGAAACCCAGTCTTCTTGTTGAAGGACGAGAACCTGCCGCCGCTTAAGTGGCCATTAGCGAGAGTCGTCAAACTAATAAGCGGTTCAGATGGAGTCGCAAGGGTTGCAGAACTCAAGACGGCGACTGGAGTCATACGAAGGGCGATTAGAAAGCTATGCCCACTTCCGAAGCAAGATGAAGTTGAAAGCCCCAGTCTTCCAACGGGGGGAGAATGTTTGGTTACGCCGCCACTGTCAACATAAAAGATAATGCAAGCAGCGCAGTCGACGCCGTTAGCTTAGACTCGTCAACTATTGCATACTCGCTGATATATGTATCTATACTCACCTAGATTATCTTATATTGTAACGTGCTCTGAGAAGCAACGATAAACATATTATCTATTATCTATTGTAATTCTATTTAAGTTATACATTTCATTCGCTGGTTCTCATATTTGCGAATTTGGAAATGTTCAGTCGTTGTTTAATCGCTCTTTTGAATGCACGGGTTAATTCGAGCCCGCCTGCTACTTTCAATAAAATTGTCAAAACTAACTCGTTCTTATTATTTACTTGATTTTGCTGAAGAATTAGCCACCGAAAAAGCTTGGTAGCTACACAATCGTTATAAGTGTTTTTTCGTTTTTTTTTTTTACAACTGGCATCACTGCCAATAATATATCAAACACACAGTGCTGTGAGGATAAGGAAAACAACTGGGTAGTGTGAAGTCCTACTTTTTTTCGAAGTATAATTATTTGTTTACTGAAATATGATTAGATATGTAAACGAAAATAATAATTTTGGTTTCGAACCCATCACCTCCTCCATTTTAGGTTACCATAATTTAGATAATCTTAACATATAAAAATTAATGTTTGTTTGTTATGCCTACTTTCATTAGGTCATATTTTTCTCATCAAAAACTGACATCAAGTGACAGTTGTGAATTTAGTATCAAATTCGTTTTCATTACATCAAAGAAACTGACCAAATGTCGGTAAAGTAGTGCATGACAAAGACTGCCGTCAAATTTTCGTGTCATACGATTGGGAGCCCGTTTTCATCTTAGCTGTCAATGTGAACCGACAGTTTTTGACAGCTAATTTTTTTAATATAATTCGAATTCAAAAAAGCATTAAAATGAACAATAATAGAAAAAAATGTTATTGCAACGTCGGCGCTTTGCCTCATAACGAGCCTAAGACCTTGAAACAAAAAGCGAAGTCTCCAAAAATACGCAAAGCAGTGGTCTGCTTTAACACGCATCCGTCCTTAAGAAAAAAAAAGAACAACAAACATTTTTTTTTTGTTTTTGTTCGCAAAAATTATGTTTTATTATTATTATTTTATTACTTCAAGTTGTCTTTTTATAAATTATTACATTTAAAAAAAATAAATTTAAATTATTTTCACATTTTTCACAATGGGTGAATCTGTGCTCTGGACGGACTATTTTGCAACATTTATCGCATTCCACAGAGTGTAAATTCGCGTTAGATTTCTGTGGACACAAGTGGCACCGCGCCCGCTTCCTGAAGGGGATGTGATCGTCAATATTCCCCCTCATTTCATTCACCATGCCATGGCTCCTTCCCCTCTGGGAGTCCTCTCCTGTTGCATAATAGTTGGTGAGTGCCCAATTCCACTAAGAAAAGTCGCCGGCTGAAGTTTTTCTTGTGTATATTCTACAGAGGATTCAGCTCCGTATACACAATGTGCGCATTCAATGCTGATATATCGAGCATATTGCAGAAATCTGCGACTGGCCACCTGTTCACTTTCCTCTTGCGGCGATATATGCCCACCATTTCGTCCATCACGTCGACGCCACATTTCGTTTTGTTGTAATAATTTATTATCTCTGGCTTTTTGTCAATGTGTTTCTTCTTGTGGTATGTGCTCAACAGTGTTACAAGTCGCTCAAACACTAATTCTGAGTGATAAAGCAGCTTTTTCTTTATATCGATGATCAATGGAGGCAGTTCTTTTCAGTTTTTTCTAATTGTGCCTACCCACGTCATCTGCCGCTCTTTTAGTTTTTTGCCAAGCCAGATGATGTGAAGAAATTGTCCTGCCATTGGGCTTCCCGAATGTATCTATTGCAATACGCTTGTTTGCGCCGTTGGTTTTTTCCGATGGTTTTTTTGGGGGAACCCTTATTTCATGTCAGAAATACACTCGGAGGAATTGACATTCCCTGCCGAGGGGCGACCGAAATTTGGGAATTTAACTTAATTTTTTATTTAAATTAATTTGCTATAACTTTTTGATGTTGGTCGTACCAGGATTTGAACCCTGGCTTTCCGAATGGCAGTACGCAGTGCTAACCACTCGACTACCGCAGCCGGCATAAGACTTAATAACTATTTAATAACCGTTAAAAAATCTTTTGTTATTATACATGTGTGTTTACTTATGTTCATATAATAAACAATTGTTTTATCTGAAGAAACCCGTTTGGCGTTAAACTTACCTCCTCCTTCTGGTTACGTGGCTGTAGCTACGTGGTTTATGGAAAGGTATAAGATAAGAAACTCTTCATCTCATGAGAGCGCCGAATAATTTTAATTTTTTATATACATTTAATTTATTTAGCATAATTTTAAAGTCCAATTTTGAGAAAGATACTAAAAATTTGAAAGTTTTGTTTAAAAATTTTGATTTTTTATTAAATTACATTTATGTTTATAACGTCAATGTTAATGTTTTATTTGTTCAATAAAATTTCCTCATATATTGCGAATTGAACACATAAGCCTATATTATTCGAATTAATTTAATATTATTTTTATATATACTCGTCTAATAGAAGGAAAATGGTGAAAATAAAAAAAAACACCGTAATTTAAAAATATTTCTTTGGCAGATGGCAGCTCGCCTTTCTCGGTAATTATTGGGCCTCGATCTCGTAGTTTGAGCTGGCAACAAAACAAAGTCATATCACATATTCTTTGATTTTTGGATGCTCCCTAATCGTTAGCAGCCTAATTATTTTTAAATAAATACTTATGTACATTCGGAATAACTAATTTTGGTTTGCTTTTCTCTTAAATATTGCACAAACAAATTTTTTTGACAGCATACACCGGTGTTTCAGGGCAAATACAAATTACAAGCAGATTAGAAATAAGCCACCTAGCGTTATTTTGCAGGTCGGGCGCAAATATAAATGTTAAATCTTCCCTTTTGATTGAAGATCATCAATCCTATTTTCAGTAGTTTTCCGAAAAAAAGATTTTTTATTTTGCAGACGATCTGCAAAGGAACGTTGGATAGGTTATCGAATATCTTCGAAAACAACAGCACAAAAAAGCCACTTGAGTTATTTAACCAGTTTGAGTTTAAATCGACCTGCCTAATAGTGTTGCAAAGTAAAAAAATGGTTTTATAGCGAATGTGACATTGAAAAAACCCGAGAGAAATTCTAGATAAATGCAAAAATTTGGGAATTTTGAGTCGAACTTCAAAATTTAGGACTAGATGATGCAACAGAAAGTTTTTATTTTTAACTGAAATTAATTATTTATTAAAAATTCCTCGGAATATCCTTTTTTAACATTTATATTTATTTACTGAATCTGCTTTAATATCAGAAGCCTCACAATAAGTTTTCAAATCTTAAAAAACTAAATATAATATAATACAAAATATAATAGCCCATTGGCTAGGTATGGGCTGCTGGCTTAGTGTTGCTCTTTACAAGAGTAGTAAGTCCCTCCTCTTCAGGCGCATTTGACTTGATAAGGTAATAGTCAATGTTTTCGATTGAAATCTTTGTATTATATCTAGATTTGTCGCGCAAGCTGTACCCTATAACTGGATTCCATACAACCATATCGGGTTTATAGACGCATTATAAAGAAACACTTGTTTTCAAGGATGAGCCCAGATTTCTTGCTTAAAACCCAATGTAAACTGGAAAATTTAAGCTTCAGCTGCATCGTTTTCAGCTGTTAATCGTCTTTTGTAATAAATTAAATGATATAAGATCCCTCTATCGAGAGGCCCGTACATGGCTAAGCGTGCATGCTAGTTGTGACCTAGTCTAAGATCGCCGGATTGGAGTGGTTCTTGCTTGCCATTAACGTACGTGGATCATCATTACAAAAAAATAGTTCATGCACATATAATAATATATAATAATCGGACCAAACCAAAAATGAACTGAAATTTCTTACCCGGAAACCAAAAAAAAAAAAAAACACGGACGAACGGATATAATGAAAGGCGGAAATGCTGACGAACGAACTGTAGAAGCTATAGATCCGCTTCTCTTCTCTCCCCTACCCAACCATATGAGAGACTTCTTTACATACCATCTCCGAACCCAACCATTTCCAAGCGAAGGCCTAAATCATCCTCACAACAACAAAAATTTTAGAACTTCATTTTAATGACTATGATTCATTTATTAGTTAAAATAATGTTTCTGTACATACTATTTCTTTTATATTAACTAAATTCTATATGTTCAGTTAGCTTACTTCATTAATTCGGTTTCCCCTTAACTAAAATTTTAGACCCACCCTACTTCATTTATATATAAATCCCAAATTTACATGTTTATAGTTTAAATAGGAATTAACAAGTATGTATATATATATATATAAGTATAACTATACAAAAAAAATGAGAGCAAGAGTAAATATATATATAAAGGCAAAATTTATAACACTTACATACATATTTTTGATACTCCGAGCTGGATCAGCAGGCGCCTGGTGAATGCTACGGTGCGGTTGGTTAAATGAGCGGGTTAATGTTAAGCCTTAAATATTATTATGCTTATATATAAATTTACATGCTCTCCAAAAGCAATACAAATTTCAAGTTCAAGGTTACAAACAATTCCGTTAGAATTTTACGCACTACCAGTGACGGCGTGAGAAATAATTGATGTAGGTCAAAACCAAATGTACATTAATATTCTTCTTCCTTTTTGTTTTTCTTTTTGCCTTTACTATATCAAATTTTAATTTGAACTAATATGTGTAATTTTAGGTATGAAGTGCTGGAAATTTTTAATAAATTATTTACATTAATTATTAATTAATTATTAATTACTTCATTTTATTTTATAATATATTGTTTTTTTTTTTTCTAATTTAATTTTTATCATTTATTCGATAAAAAAAATTTTCAATATAAAAGTTTTTGAAATAAGTCATCAAGGTGACCTTCCGTAACTAAATTTCCGAAAATTTCTTCTTAGCGTTTGATTTTTTTTTATTCTTGCTGCAGAAATCGAGCTTGTATGATCTCCTGTGTAATTCAGCTATGATCTTTGACACCACTATGTGAATATAGAAGATAACTCACGTGGTCTACGAGATGTGGATCTGTTTGCGTAGATCGTCACCGCTTCCTAGGTTAGAATGGGTGCTGCTGGTGGTAAACACGTTGCCTCGTGATAATGCAAATGCACCACGCCGATTAGTTTCCAAAAATCACATAAAACTATAAAGGAATATGACACTCAATATCACCACTTCCCTTTTGTTTTTCAGCGAAAAGAAAACTACTACTTAAAAGCACTTCTTTATACTCAAATTACTTTTTTTTATTTTAATGGTGTCGCACAACTTAACACGTTGACAATCAGGATCAAAAAGAAAGCTCGCAGATCACTCACTATAGCGGAAGTTGAAATCGACACGATTCCTCATTGCAATAACAGCTGATTAGTACTTTTCACTAAAGTACTAAGTTCTGTTCCCACCCTGAGTTGCATTAGATGTTTTGACATATTTGAAAACATATTTTTTTTCTTTTACTCTTTTTTTTGTATATTATCTTGACATAATTCAAGACAAGAAAAAAAACTAATAATATTTATTAATCGCGCTCACAAAGCAGATTTTCTTTAAATTGTACGCAGATTACATTTACAGAAAAACTGAAAAAGGCGACATGTTTAGCAAGATTGCATGTCTTTTGCATGATATGTGCCTATACTTTTCCCGTCCAAATCTTCTAATACGTAATAAAACGAACCTAATATCTCTCGCATTCTGGCTTTAAGGAAAGTTTTCGCCAGCTTTGCATTAAAATGTTTTGCCATGTTACTTTGAGCAAAGTTTCTGCGTAAAACCTCTTGACCAACATTATATTTTATTTCTCGAGTTCGTAAGTTATAAAGATGTTCATTACGATAATGGGCTTTTTCCAAATTTCTACGAACATTATCGCGCATACTTAAAAGTTTGTCGGAACGTGCTAGACTTTCTTCTGGTAAGCCTTCGGTGATCATGTCAATACTTCTCAACACTTCGTAAGTGTCCCCATGTAATACCATATGCTGACTAAATACGACAAAATAAGGACTGTATCCTATAGATTGATGGACAGAACTGCGAAGTGCTGCGTTTATACTGCTAAGGTGGCAATCCCAATCTCGCTGATCTTTTTGGATATAAGCTCCCAAAGCAGCATTTATGGATCGATTTACGCGCTCTGAAGCGTTGCTCTGGGGAGAGTACACAGCAGTGAATGTATGTTTGACCCCGCATTTAGTTAAAAACGCCTCAAAATCTTTTGATCGGAATTGACTGCCATTGTCGCTAATGATACTTTCTGGTACGCCAAACACGTCAAATACGTGTCCTTTGAGAAATTTTTTTCTTGGATCGGTGGTGAACTTTTTCAAAGGGCATAAAAAGGTAAATTTTGACATATGGTCTAAAACAGTTAAAATACCTATATGACCGCTTTTCGATCTAGGAAAAGGGCCTATTAAATCGATATATAGTCGCTGGAAAATTCTTTCTACTGGCATAACTTTTCCCATCGGTGGACGAAGAACTTTTGTTGGATGTTTTGTCATCTTGCATACTTGGTAATTCATGACGTAGTCTTTCACTGAGCGATATACGCCAGGCCAGTAGAAATAGCGACGAACTCTTTCCACAGTTTTGGCCAAACCACCATGTGCACTAGTCGGTACATTATGAGCATTTTCAATAACCTCTGACCGTAGTGATTTTGGAACAACCAGCTTCCATGCAGAATTATCTTTACTTGGGTCTCCGGAATAAAATTCTGTACGATGATAAATAAAATTTCCGGAAACTTTAAAATCAGGATATTTAGTTGCGTTCTCCAATAATTTTTCCTTCAACTCTACATATTCTTGCTCCGTAAACGCTGATGATGATAAATCAATTTCAGGAACATAATCGACTATGATGGATTCAAGTAATTCACTTTCCCCTTGGTAGCGAGAAAGTGCGTCCGGAACAACATTTGCACTGCCTTTTCTGTGCTGGATCAAAAATTTATACCCTTGAAACTTTAAAGCCCAACGAGCCAAGCGTCCACTTAAGTCACTCATCGTAGGCTCACATGATCTGTGATTATAGTAAATTCTTGACTCTCCAAGTAAGCTCGAAACTTTTTTACCGCCAACACTGCTGCCAAACATTCTCGCTCTGTCACCGAGTAGTTTTGTTGAGCCTTATTTAACTTTTGGTACATATATGCAATAGGAATTTCCACGCCTTCATCATTTTCTTGTGCTAATACAGCTCCCACACCGTGTTGACTTACGTCGCATTGTATGACAAACGATTTGCTAAAGTTCGGATTAGCCAAGAACGGAGCGGTTGTGAGTTGGTGTTTAATTTCGTCAAAGGATCGCTGCGCTTCGTCTGACCAGATGAAAGACCTAGATTTCTTCAGAAGCTCTGTTAACGGATTAGTTACTTCAGCAAAATTGGCTAAAAATCTTCTTACCACCCTGCCATACCTAAAAATCTACGAAGCTGCTTTACAGTTCTTGGTACTGGATACTCTGCTATCGCCGAAATTTTTCCTTTATCAGTTTTCAAAGTGCCTTGTCTCACAACGTAGCCAAGATATTTTACTTCCTTTAAGCAAAATTTGCTTTTCGTAATGTTAATTGTGAGACCAGCTTTTCGGATATGATCTGCAACTTCCTTCAGTAGCTCAACGTGCGAATTAAAACTTTCGGATATCAACAATAAATCGTCTAAGTAAACAAATACTTTCTCCCTTAGGTGATATGGAATGACGAGGTCCATTAGCCGACACATCGTTTGAGGCGCATTACACAACCCGAACGGCATTACAGTGAACTGATACAGTGGTCGATTTGAAATTGTGAAGGCCGTTTTTCCGCGGGAATTCATCTCTAGTAGGATCTGCCAGAAAGCATCCTTCAAATCCAAACTTGAAATGACAATATGCCTTCGATATGAGGCAGAGGATATGCATCCTTCACCGTCAAAGTGTTTACTTTTCTACTATCTAAACACAATCGTACTTTACCCGGTTTGCGAACCAACACTACTGGCGAAGACCAGGGACTTTTGGATTCTTCTATAACTCCAAGGGACAACTGTAAAATGACGTTGTTTAATGGGTTTGGCATTGCCCACATCGATGACATGCTCCAAAAGTGAGGTTTTCCCTAGCCCATGTATTTCAAACTTTGGAAAACAAGAAACTGCCGAATTTAGAGTACATTGCTGCTGATAGGTTAAGACGTGTTTGTTTACATCTGGTTCGTTTGACTCAACTTCGCTAATGATATCTGTGGCTATTTGGAAGATTTTCCAAAAATCTATTCCGAGGTAAAGATTTTGAACTAGAGAAGGTATTATATAAAATTCGAGGTCATGAGAAACTGATTTGTAAGTTACACGTGCTGTTTTGCTCCGCTAGCCGTTTGCACAAAAGACTTTATTGGTTTAACTCCGTTGTCTTCGGCTAGTAGTTCGCTTGCAAAATCACCGCCGATACAACTTACCGAGGCTCCTGAATCCAATAAGCCCAAATAAGTTTTATTTAAAATTTTTACAGAAGCATACGGTCTTAGATCATTAGGTTGTTGAAAGATTTGCGAAAGGGACTTCAAATGTTTTTGCTTTGACTTATGGGCTCTTTCCGCTGATCGCGTACGTTGAAAAATCTTCTTCCGTGTTTGTCTATAAAATTTCAGTCGTTCATGTAATGGTTTTAGGGGATATAATTGCGGTATGTAGAGTGGTGTACTTTCTTCATTTTTCAAAATTCTTACAGGAATATTTAAATTTTTGGTTCTGATTGTCGATTGGGATGCCTGTTCTTGTCGACGGCATCCCTGATCCTGTTTTCCGGATCGTTACATCTCGGACAATTGGGTAGAAAAATGGCAATCAGCCCACACCCGTAGCAAAATACACGCCTTTGCTTGACGCAACTTTTATAATTGTGACCCGTTCCATCGCAGATCCAGCATTGTTTTGATTCAGTTCGCTTTATTGAGAGCTGGTCCTGTATTGCAGAAACTTCTTCCTTGGGAAGCATCTCGTACCTTCCTATTTCTGAAAGTTCTCTTCTCTGTCCTTGAAATTGTCTCACTTGTTGAGATTTACCCTGAATCTCGGCAAAAAGGTTTTCTCGTTTTCGACAGGCTCTTCGAAGATCAGATGTTGTTTGAATATCAAGATGAAGCAATTCCAATCGGATATTAGATTGTAAATTTCGAATAATAGTCTCTACGATTTCACGTTCCGTCATGGGACTACGTAAGCCATCTGCGATGTTCATAACAGAATCGAGATAAGTTTCGAAAGATTCACCACTCTTTTGTTTTCTGTTGCGAATGGCCTCCTTTATGTCGTAGTCTGTCCTGAAATCTTTGAAATATCTGCGTATATCCTCACAAATGTCCTGCCAATCGAGTACGTTAGTGGAACGATGGTAACGCCAGAACCACCGCTTTGCTTTGCCTTCAAAGAGTACATGAACGTTTTGGCATAACATGTCAAAATCACCATGTAAAGTTGATCGAGTTAACGCATTAACTCTTTATATGAATTCGTCTACTGTAATACTGTATAGTGAGCCATTAAAACATATTTTCCAGCCAGATATAATTTTCGCTGCTGCCGATGCAGATATGGCCTCTGCATCTGTACGAGCTTCTCTCCTGAGCGCATATAACGCCGTTGTGGGCTCCTAATCTTCTTTCAATATCTTCGTTATTAGGTCCGTTCAGATTAAGGTTGCTAAAGTAATTTCCTAACGAATCTGCTACGATCCTATTGATTTCTTCCCTCATTTGTCTGGCAGAATGCTCTTCATACGATCTAAAAGTCTGTTCTATTATGGTTTGTATATTATTAACGCCAACAATCTGACCAGAATTTGGCCGTGGAGAACGTAACTGACTTACACCCCGGCTTCTACCTCTCGAATTAGTATTGTTAGACACGCGATTGCTCGAAATCACATCAGTAATATTTGCTCTAGACCTCGTCATTGGACCTTCTGTTTTTGGTACTGCGCCTTTACTGACAGGTGCATCTAAGGTAGTCGGATCTTGCTCTGCGAAACTCTTTAATGATTGACTATCACACGAACTCCTACATAAAGGACACGCATCGTTTTCGGTTAGCCATATATTTATACAGGACCTATGAAATGAATGTTGACAAGGGGTTGTACAAGCATTGCCTTCAGTCATTTCTTCATTACATATCGAACATAGGACTTGCCGAGTGCTTAAATTCGCCAAGTCTTCTGCGCTATGACGTACCGCCATAATATTTCGTATTTTTTTAACAATTAAACAAAATTAACTTAACCGTAGGAATCAAAAGAGATAAACTTTATTTTAATGTTTAAACTAGGATTATATAAGTGAGGATAATGAGTATGATTTTTATTCGCCTTCGCTTGAAAGAGGGACAGTTCGACGTAGCACTTCCATTGTAAAGAAAATCAAAATTATGAGTAATTTTGCATTAAAATAAACTCTACGTAGTGGGTACCTTATTTCAAAAGAAAATGATAATTCCACATTACTGAATTCATTGTTCCCCTATGAAGATTATTTTGCCGCCATGACTGGTTATGAAATCGGTAAAACTAATTCTCATAATTCCAAATCTAAACGCAAAACATTATAAAAAAAATAAAATATATAAAGTTATGTATCTGATAGAAAGTAGAGCCGGGTAAGTTAAACGCACAAACGTTATATTGAACTTTTCCACAACTCGAACAATTTCGCTGGATGGTTAGCCAAATAGCTCTAATAGCCTTACTTGAAACTACATTCCGAATCCAAGAAACTGAAAGCCTTTCCTTTTCAATTTGGGGACCCTAAGTACATAGACTGCTGAAAGTTGGGCCCCACGTTGGGCGCCATTTTGTAATAAATTAAATGATATAAGATCCCTTTATCGAGAGGCCCGTACATGGCTAAGCGTGCATGCTAATTGTGACCTTGTCTAAGCTCGCCGGTTTGGGGTGGTTCTTGCTTGCCATTAACGTACGTGGATCATCATTACAAAAAAATAGTTCATGCACATATAATAATATATAATAATCGGACCAAACCAAAAATGAACTGAAATTTCTTACCCGGAAACCCAAAAAAAAACACGGACGAACGGATATAATGAAAGGCGGAAATGCTGACGAACGAACTGTAGAAGCTATAGATCCGCTTCTCTTCTCTCCCCTACCCAACCATATGAGAGACTTCTTTACATACCATCTCCGATCCCAACCATTTCCAAGCGAAGGCCTAAATCATCCTCACAACAACAAAAATTTTAGAACTTCATTTTAATGACTATGATTCATTTATTAGTTAAAATAATGTTTCTGTACATACTATTTCTTTTATATTAACTAAATTCTATATGTTCAGTTAGCTTACTTCATTAATTCGGTTTCCCCTTAACTAAAATTTTAGACCCACCCTACTTCATTTATATATAAATCCCAAATTTACATGTTTATAGTTTAAATAGGAATTAACAAGTATGTATATATATATATATAAGTATAACTATACAAAAAAAATGAGAGCAAGAGTAAATATATATATAAAGGCAAAATTTATAACACTTACATACATATTTTTGATACTCCGAGCTGGATCAGCAGGCGCCTGGTGAATGCTACGGTGCGGTTGGTTAAATGAGCGGGTTAATGTTAAGCCTTAAATATTATTATACTTATATATAAATTTACATGCTCTCCAAAAGCAATACAAATTTCAAGTTCAAGGTTACAAACAATTCCGTTAGAATTTTACGCACTACCAGTGACGGCGTGAGAATTAATTGATGTAGGTCAAAACCAAATGTACATTAATATTCTTCTTCCTTTTTGTTTTTCTTTTTGCCTTTACTATATCAAATTTTAATTTGAACTAATATGTGTAATTTTAGGTATGAAGTGCTGGAAAATTTTAATAAATTATTTACATTAATTATTAATTAATTATTAATTACTTCATTTTATTTTATAACTTATTGTTTTTTTTTCTAATTAAATTTTTAACATTTATTCGATAAAAAAAATTTTCAATATAAAAGTTTTTGAAATAAGTCATCAAGGTGACCTTCCGTAACTAAATTTCCGAAAATTTCTTCTTAGCGTTTGATTTTTTTTTATTCTTGCTGCAGAAATCGAGCTTGTATGATCTCCTGTGTGATTCAGCTATGATCTTTGACACCACTATGTGAATATAGAAGATAACTCACGTGATCTACGAGATGTGGATCTGTTTGCGTAGATCGTCTCCGCTTCCTAGGTTAGAATGGGTGCTGCTGGTGGTAAACACGTTGTCTCGTGCACCACGCCGATTAGTTTCCAAAAATCACATAAAACTATAAAGGAGTATGACACTCAATATCACCACTTCCCTTTTGCTTTTCAGCGAAAAGAAAACTACTACTTAAAAGCACTTCTTTATACTCAAATTACTTTTTTTTATTTTAATGGTGTCGCACAACTTAGCACGTTGACAATCAGGATCAAAAAGAAAGCTCGCAGATCACTCACTATAGCGGAAGTTGAAATCGACACGATTCCTCATTGCAATAACAGCTGATTAGTACTTTTCACTAAAGTACTAAGTTCTGTTCCCACCCTGAGTTGCATTAGATGTTTTGACATATTTGAAAACATATTTTTTTTTCTTTTACTCTTTTTTTTTGTACATTATCTTGACATAATTCAAGACAAGAAAAAAACTAATAATATTTATTAATCGCGCTCACACTATCGAAGTGAATGCCAAGGTATGTGACTTCGTTAGCTTGTGGGATGGGCTCACTGTTCAGTTTGCGTTTTTGACCTTAATGTAAAAGTTATGTCTTTGCACTTATTTTCATTAGCTTTTATGCGCCATTTTTCTACCCATTCTTCAATTAGTTTAAAGTGTTGCGCTAACACTTTTGTGTCTGTAATGGGACATTTATGTCAACGTATAGCAGTATCATTCGCAAAAGTTGACGTGATTACTTTGTCACTTGTTAGAAAGCCTGCGGTGAACAAAATATACAATATTGGTCCAAGAACACTACCCTGCGGAGCACCTGCCGTGATTTGATACTCTACATGTTCATCAGGGTCTGCTGAAGTCGGAGGTGTAGCTGCAAGCGGGCGTCGGTCTCGATGAAAACAGCTCGCTATATAAATGTGTACAAACTTTAAAGGTACTCGCCCAGCAATGTTGTGCGCTGGCGTTGGGACCCGCCACAAAGAAACCAATGAAAAATCTTGACATACTCCGGGTAATAAGCCCCTTTCGATGACGACCCTCGCAAACGTTTAAAAGATCATGATTTGAGGGCATGCACCTGGAATGTCCGTTCCCTTAATTGGGAAGGTGCCGCTGTCCAGCTGGTTGATGTGCTCGCTAAAAAAATGCTGATATCACCGCCGTCCAAGCGCGCCGTCCGAAGTGCGATAGGCGGGACAAAGACGAAAGGGAGTAGGTTCTTGTGACATCTACTACAGCGCAAATTTGGTGTGGGATTTGTTGTAGGAGAGAAACTTTATCGTCGAGTGCTGGCATTCAACCCGGTGGATGAACGTCACGCCACAATCCGCATCAAAGTAAAAGTTTTTAACATATCGTTGATTTGCCCCCACTCCTCGATGGAAGAGAAGGACAATTTGACCAAAGATGCCTTTTATGTGCACCTAGAGTGCACTTCTGAGCGCTGCTCCCGCCACGATGTGAAAAACGTGCTTGACAATTTTAATGCCAAGGTGGGTAAAGAAGGTATCTTTGGTACAACTGTCGCAACGAAACATCACCTAATGGGTTGAGACTGATGGACTTCGCCGGGGCTCAAAATATGGTTATCTATAGTACTAGATTCCTGCACAAAAAAATACATCAAGCTACTTGGCTGTCCCCTGAACGAAAAACACAAAACCAGATCGGTCATGTTGTGATAGACGGAACGCATGCATCTAGTGTTATTGACGTGCGTACACCCCACTAGCACTAGATTCCTGCACAAAAAATACATGAAAAACACAAAACCAGATCAATCATGGTGTGATAGATGGAAGGAATATCTCCAATGTTCTTGGCGTGCGTATATTCCGAGGACCCAACATCACTTCGCGCAACCTACGTACAGCTGCAAACAAAACTATTGAACTTCGGAAAGGTCGCGAAAACAGCTGGTACGATGAGGACTGCCGTGTCGCAGTGGAGAGAAAACAGAACTGCCTATCTCGCAACGTTGCGCTCGATCACTGCACGTGGGGATGGGATAGACACCGAGAACTTAAGAGAGAAGAAACACACATCTGCAGGCAAAAAAGAAAGAACCCGAATTGCATGAGTATGAAGAGCTTGAAAAGCTGGCCTACAAGGGTTATGCTCGAAAATTTTGCAAAAAAATATGACGGCTTAGAGAAGGTTTCAAAACCAGAGCAAACTCTTGTGGGACACAAAGAGGTGATATAGTGACGAATGCCCAGGGTATACTGAATTTGTGGAGGGAACACTTATCCAGCAGGCTGAATGAAACACCAGGAGATAATGAACCCGAAATCCCCATCGATGATGATGGAAAATACGTTCCACTACCCGACCGAGATGAGGTTCGAATATCGATTGTCCGCTTAAAGAACAACAATACAGTCGGAGCTCACGGCTTACCGGCCGAGCTATTCAAGCATGGCGGTTAAGAGCTGACATGTTGCATGTATCAGCTACTTAAGAGATTTTGTTCAGACGAAAGTATGCCCGACGATTGGAACCTAAGTGAGCTCTGTCCAATCCATAAAAAAGGGACCCCAAAATCTGCGCCACTTACGGTGGAATAAGCCTCCATAGCGCATATCGAGCGTATTGTGAGAAAAACTAAAGCCCACCGTCAACAAACTGCTTGGACCTTATCATTGTGGCCTTAGACCTGGTAAGCCAACCATTGACCAGATATTCACCATGCGCCAAATATTGGAAAAGACCCGTGAAAAGAAAATCGTCACATACCACCTCTTCCTCGATTATAAAGCCTCCTTCGACAGCACGAACAAGAGCTGCCTTTACGCCGCTATGCCTGAGCTTGGTACCCCCACCAAACTAATACGGCTATGTAAGCCGTCGTTAAACAACACTAAAAGCCCCGTCAGGATCGAGGACGACCTCTCCGAGCCTTTCGATACCAGACGGGGTTTCATTTAATGCTGGTAAAAATAATACGAGCTGCAGAGCTGAATAGAGAAGGTACAATCTTCTATAAGTGTGTACAGCTTCTGGCGTACGCCGATGATACTGCCCTCAACAACCGCGCCGTGAGTTCTGCTTTCTCCAGATTGGATAAGAAAGCGAAGGATGTGGGTCTGGTACTGTGCGAGGGCAAGACGAAACATCTCCTATCTTCAAACAAACAGTCTTCGCATTCGCGACTTGGCTCCCATGTCACTGTTGACAGTCAAAACTTTGAAGTCGTAGATAACTTTGTCTATCTTGGAGCTATTATTAACACTAACAACAATGTCAGCCTTGAAATCTAGCGCAGAATCACTTTTGCCAACAGGTGCTACTTCGAACTGAGTAGGCAATTGAAAAGTGAAGATCTCTCTCGACGAACGAAAACCAAACTCTATAAGTCGCTTATCGTTCCCGTCCTGCTATATGGTGCGGAGGCATGGACGACGACAACATCTGATGAGTCAGCGTTAGGAGTTTTCGACAGAAAGATTGTGCGTAAGAATTATGGTTCTCTACGAGTTGGGAACGGCGAATACCGCAGACGATGTTACGATGAGCTGTATGAGATATACGGCGACTTTGACATAGTTCAGCGAATCAAAAAACAGCGCTGCGCTGGCTAGGTCATGTGGTCCGAATGGATGAAACCACTCCAGCTTTGAAAATTTTCGATGCTGTACCCGCCGTTGGAACAAGAACCTCCACTCCGTTGTAAAGACCAGGTTGAGAATGACCTGGCTGAACTCGTTATCTCCAATTGGTGCCAAACAGCGAAAAATAGAAATGAATGGCGCAAATTTATTGTTTATTTTACAAAGCAGTGAAGTTCAGCGAAACCCACACAAAAACAACAACCTCATCGTTGGAAAAGCTTAAACCCACAGGTCACATATAAGTAAAAAAACACATTGAGCCTACCCAACAAATGTAATATTATACAAAAAAACTAATTTGAATTGTTCTTACTCTTACATCCACATACACGCATACATATTTATAAATAAAATCTAATTTACAACGTGTGAATTTAAAGTATCTTTTTTTATTCGACTCGCCGGTGATACTTTTGTCGATCTAACTCGACATTTTGGTCCTTCGAGCCGGATATTCAAGTGACCTTTAAAGAGAGTTAAAGACTCACCACCACAAACCAACTCAATGAAAATAATTTTATCCACCAAAACCACAGAAAATGTCAGAAATCAGCGTTGGACTTATTTGCAGCATTCATTGTGCACCAACAAATTCCCTACTAAATACAACAAAACGACCCGGAGTTGACATTATTTGGTGGAAAAAATAGTAAGAACCTCGAGCTAAATTATTTATATTGGTGCAAATCAACATAATAAATAATAAGCTAATTAACAAATATAGTTTTTTAATTTGTTTTAAAATCAAAATACTTGAGACTGTGCATTTGTCATATTCTGCTTTGCAAATTGCATATATATATAAATATACTCGTATACACCAATATTTACATACAATATTTGCCGGGCGCCAAAATACTTAGAATAAGTTACTTTTCTCACGGCAAATATACATTCGTACGCTTATAAAGGGTGGTTAAATTTTCAAGGGCCGATGTTGATTTTGAATAAAACACAAACTATTTAGGAAATTATTGAAATTTTATTTTATTATGATATATTGGTATTACTCAATTATGTATGTAACAAAATATCGGCCAAATGAGCGCCGCGACCTCGGTGGCACACCTCCATACGATGGTCCAAATTTTCGATGACGCTGAGGCATAATGGAGTTTCTATGCCGTTAATGTGCCGAATTATCTCATCCTTTAGCTCTTGAATTGTTGCTGGCTTATCGACGTACACCTTTTCTTTCAAATAACCCCAGAGAAAAAAGTCCAACGGTGTCAAATCACATGATCTTGGGGGCCAATTGACATCGCCATTACGTGAGATAACACGGCCATTGAATTTGTTGCGCAAAAGAGCCATTGTTTCGTTAGCTGTGTGGCAAGTGGCACCGTCCTGCTGAAACCACATATCGTCCACATCCATATCTTCCAATTGTGGCCATAAAAAATTCGTTATCATCTCACGATAGCGAACACCATTCACAGTAACTGCCTGACCGACCTCATTTTGGAAAAAATACGGCCCGATGATGCCGCCAGCCCATAAACCGCACCAAACAGTCACTCTTTGTGGGTGCATTGGTTTTTCGACAATCACTCTTGAATTCTGTTTATTGACGAATCCACTGAGGTGAAAATGTGCCTCATCACTGAAGATGATTTTCTTCGGATTTGTTGGATTGTGTATCTCTCCATGGTTCAAATTGAGTAAGTCTGAAATAGAGAAATGTCAAATTAAATTCGGAAAAAAACTTGGCGTTAGGTGTGGTTCATATTCAACATCGGCCCTTACAATTTAACCACCCTTTCTATACGTAGGTACATATCAACACATTCCTACAACCAAAGTATATTTTGTTAGCGCACAGTCAGTTATAGGTCGTTTCTACCAAGCGTAAACTCTGTGTTTGTAGTCACTAGCGTGTTTAGCCGCAAACACCACTCTAAACACTTGTCAAAATTCATATGGGTATATCTCATAACACAAACTCACTTCAAACTCACTTTTCACTGTTTGAGTTTGAGTTGAGTTTACAAGTTTTTCATTATTTTACGTTATTTTTTTTTTTGTTATTTCATTCTTGTCGATATACGGCAGCACTGTTTGACATACTGTCGATATTTGACTATGTTTTTGTGATTCTGTGAGATTAGTAATGTGGCGGCCGCAGTAGCCGAGTAGTTAGCATTGCGTACTGCTATTCGGAATGCCTGAGTTGTCGTACCAACATCCAAACAGTTATAGAAGAACATAATTCAACCTCCCGGAAGATGAATCAGTTTACACTGTGGAAATCAACAGAGTTGAACTCAATGCTATTTACGATAGGACAAGCAAATCGTACGACGCTGCTGGTCCCATTGATTTAACGGAAGTCAAAGAAAATTTAAAAAAGGCCATCAGTTATATTTGAGATGTTGAGGATCCATCACTCAATGCATTGATTACCTCAGGACCGAGCTCCTCCTCGGGGGGCGACCGCAATTAGAAAATGTAACTTAATTTTTCATTTAAATTAATTTTTCATAACTTTTGAAGCGAACTTCAGAGGCATACCCATCGATGGACGTAGGATCTTTTGTTCATCTGCCCCCTATTGACACGGGTATATTTTATGGAGGATTCGCAACAGGGCGCTCGTTTAGAGACATGTTTACAGCTATATATATCCATAACAAGGCTATCAGCAACGTAGAAAGACCCGAGGAGAAGCACATTTGCTCTTGGAAAACGCCTCTTTGACAAATGACGGATTTCCAAAGACATGAAAGGATCTCGTGTCGCAATACGAGGACAAAGTCTGAATAATCTTGGCTTGGACACAAGTAGTTGGGACCCTATATTAATATTCTTATGCGGAACAAAGTTACCCAAACGCCTTCTCCACCAATTCGAAGACACGTTAGAAGACAACTCGGAAATACCCTCTTGGAATACCTTTGATGCCTTTTTCACCCATAAATATAAATAATTGGAATCAGCGAGAAATCTTTCTGATCCAAACCCCACTACCCACTACGACAGCTCATCCCAGAAAAGAGGAAATAACGCTAGATTCAACACGTTTCATGCAAATGTTTTGGCAAACCCGACCCCCAGCTCATTAAGCTCTAATAAACAATCCATCAAATACTTTCAAAGCTGGAGTGGTTTCATGGATTCGGACGACATGGCCTAGCCAGCGTAGCCGCTGTCTCTTCATTCGCTGAACTATATCAATATCATCGTATAGCTCGTACAGCTCATCGTTCCATCGTCTGCGGTATTCGCCGTTGCCAATGCGCACAGAGCCAAAAATCGTTCGATACACTTTTCTCTCGAAGACTCCTAGAGTCGACTCATCAGATGTTGACATCGTCCACGCTTCTGTCCCATGTAGTAGGACGGGTATGATGAGCGACTTGTAGAGTTTGCTTTTCGTTCGCCGAGAGAGGACTTTACTTTTCAATTGCCTACCCAGCCCAAAGTAACACGCCTTCGAAGTTATAACTGTCAACAGTGACGTGGGAGCCGAGCCGCTAATGCGATGACTATTTGTTTGATGACAGGAGATATTTCGTCATGCCCTCATTCACTACAAGACCCATTCGATTCGCTTCTTTATAAAGTCTGGAGAAAGAAGAACTCACGGCGCGGCTGTTGTGGCCGACTATGTCAATATCATCGACGTACGCCAGCAGCTTGTAAAAGATTGTACCTTCTCCATTCAGCTCTGCAGCTCGTATTATATTCTCCAGCAATAAGTTAAAAAAGTCACACGATAAAGAGTCATCTTGTCTGAAACCTCGTTTGGTATCGAACGGCTCGGAGAGGTCCTTTCCGAGCCTGGCGGAGGTTTCAGTGCTGCTTAAGGTCAGTTTACATAGCCGTATAAGTTTTGCGGGGATACCAAATTCAGACATAGCGGCATAGAGGCAGCTCCTTTTCGTGCTGTCAAAAGCTGCTTTAAAATCGACGAAAAGGTGGTGTGTGTCGATCTTCTTTTCACGGGACTCTTGATTTAAACTAAGGCAATTCCTCACAAACCCACCCCTCAAATCTAAATCCACAAGCATTCTCAACCCTCTTACAGTCCAAGCAAGAAACACCCAAAAACCCACTCATATCTTGTAGGAAACATATTTTGCTAGGTACTGCCATAGTTCATATAAACTAGAAAACAATTCCTCAGAGGAAAACACCCTATATTATCTACCACATCACGCAGTTATCAAACCCGATGATATCCCACATCTAACAGAAACAGTCTGAACGGCGTACTACATACTGGATCTATTCTGCAAGTAGACTTGTCAATCTTAGTAATACAGTGGCGTCTATTTCGATTAGTTTTCAGCTCAGATATACAACATATATACAAATTCTTGTAGAACCTGAACACATCCAATTTCAGAGAATACTCTTCAAAAAGTCAAATGAGGACCCAGTAGAGGAGTTACAAACCATAACATTTGGTATTAACTGCGCTCCATATTTAGCAATCCAAACTCTGTTGAAATGAGCACACGATGAAACCCACCCACTAGCATTAGATATAACTCGTATTGAAATGTAAGTCGACGATGTTCTCAGCGGAGCCCATGAGTCCGCAGTATTTGCCCTACGCAAATAGACTTCCAATGACCTAAAAGTCTTATCAGGGCTCCCATCAAAACATCTATTCGATACCAATTTGCTCAATTTACCAGAATCCAATAGCACAATGACCCTAGAAATTAGATGGAGTTCTATAAAGGATGTATTATTTTTCCTTATCAACCCCATTCCAGACAAGGAATCTTTCACTAAACGAGAAGTATTATCCATAATTGCTAAACTGTTTGATCCAGCAGGCTGACTCAGTCCAGTAATCGGGACACAAAATCATGCAGCAAATATGGCTTGACAAATCAGACTGGTATGAAAGTCTAAAGCCCCAAACCCTACATAGATAGAAAACATTTATTAAGGAATACGAGATGCTTAATAAAGTAGAAATTCCAAGGTGGACCCACTTCTCAACTTCTGTGTTAATAGAGTTCCACGGATTCTCTGATGCGTCTGGCAATGTATACGCCGCAACTCTTTACATTAGAATTTCTACAAACGGGAATACTTGAACCAACTTTTTGGTATCGAAAACCTGAGTAGCTCCAATTAAAAGTATATCTCTACCCAGGCTAGAACTATGCGGAGCCGTTCTTCTCGCAAACTTACTGGATACGATCTTACCCCAATTGAATTTGACCCACTATAGCAGCGTACGTTTACGCCCAACTAGCCATTTCACGTACCTCCCAGCCTTACCACCCGACAGTTTTTGCTACTACCAAAAAACCTAGAGACTCAGCTTTCGCAACCTATCTTATGAGAGCGCCCTGGAAATGAAAGGTTATCACCGCTTGTCGATGGCGTTGATGGCGGTTGTCCCGCATTTGATTTTTTTCGTAAAACTGGTTCAGTTTATTGCTCGCCGCTAAACAAGGTTGCAGTTTTGACTTCTTAAACGAATATTAAATAAACTATGAAATTGCGCAGTTCTCCACAAGAAATGAAAACTGAACCAGTTAAAAATTATTTATTACAAGAAATATAATTTATATTTGATACACGTTTATATTAGAATATATAAATTTTAAGATTCGATGGCATTGGATACTTAATTTTCTTAAGAAAACAATTGCTGAAATATTTATTTTGCTAAGTTCGCACAGGTTACAGGTTCTTAAGTAATGAGCAAACTCCATATATAATCGATAACGCCATACCTTTTTTCGATAAATGAAAATAATATCTGCAATATGTATACAAATATATATCTTAGAAAATACATCAACATAATGAATTGTACTTACCCATAAATAGATATACTTACCCTATTACTTTCCAATACTTAACCAGCATGAATTTACTCCTAATTAAAATACTCACCAGCAACCCTACTTCCTTTACTACTCTAAATGAAAAAATAATAATGTAAATAAATTGTATGTGATGGTAATTTGATGTTATATTCTTTCGCTCGCTATAACACAGACGGTTATGTCCGTAAAATAATAATAAAGGAGTTTACAACCAACAAAAGGAAGTAAATAAACAAATTATATATGTACATATACAAAGGAAAAAAGTGCGCTGTTTTTTCCTAACTATATGGTATAAAAAGAAATAAGTACAGCAAGTAGCTGATTTATACAGTGCGTAAATATTATTTATATTTATTTTTATTCGCGAATTACAGGTGTTTTTTTTTTCAGAGCAAAACTAGATAGATTAAAAAAACTAGGCCACAATAGAAGTTTTAGACCACCAAAAGAAAGCTCGGAAATATCCTCGGTTTAGAGTCAGCACTTACTTTAAGGAAAGGAATGCTAAAGGTATATTCGGCACGGACTTTCAAAATGTGAGAAGTGATATACGACTGTTCGTGGAAAACTTCAGAATGCCGCCTGAGACTGATTTACTACTTACGAGGCCAAAGGACTTTTTACCCGGAAAAGCGAAGTTGGCAATTGTTTTTGAGTAAGTATTTCAATAAACTTATGGTCAAACAGTTTACATTTATATTACTTTCTAGATTCCTTGCTTCATGCGACATACAACGCCACATTGCGTCCTGTTATAGAATGAGCAAACAACATTTCACCAGAATAGTAAGCCATGTGTGCTGTGCTATATGCGATGCCTCGAAAGCGGAGTTCCGGGGTAGAATGAAAGTAATATTCAAGCAGCAGCCAATGCTTTTCAGAAAATATGGAATTCTCCTAATTGTGTTGCTGCCATTGACAGTAAATATATTAATATTAAAACGCAGCAAATAGTGGGAGAAAGAAGTACAATGACTATACTTAGTATTTGTATAAATATCGAGTAATTTCAATGTCTATTCCAGGGATGGCTGCTTGCGATTCATTTTACAGATTTTCGTATACAGATGTTGGTGCAGACCGCAGCGAAAGTGATTCAAATATTTGAAAATATTCACAATTTGGATTAAGTATGGTAAACGACACTTTGCCGTTCCTTGCGGACTCCATTATAAATAGGAATGTATTATTGCTTATAGTCGGAAATTAAGCCTTTCCATTATGCAAACGTATAATAAAACCCTACACGAAGAAGCCACTATCGCGAGAAGAGCGCATATTTAATAATCGTCTAAGTAGAGCTAGACTGTGCATAAGAAATGCTTTTAATTGAGATTATTTTTTGCAATCCGGATAACGCACATGCTATTTACATTGAATTTTCCATTGAAAAGTCCTAATGATCATAACAGCATATCTTTTCATAAAAAATATTCAGACCGCGGAAAGTTTACAAGAGATTCTCTAAAAGAATACACGTATGTGAATTCCGAAGTGGGATCAGTTCCAAGGAAAGATAAGATGGCTTTTGTGTAATAATTCCTAGCTCTTCAATAAAACGTATAAACCAGTACAAAATTATTAGAAATTTTTTTTATTAAAATTAAGTTAAGTTTTTATTAAAATTTATTCAAAACATTGTTTCATCAGCTTCGACAGGTGCATGCTTCCGCTTCCTTTTCAACCTTATCCTGCCTTGACTGCTTTGCTGGTGTTAACTCCTATCCAAAAGTAAAATAAAATATAAAGTAAATATACACGTATATTGCAATACTAACAGCGCGAATAATACAATTCCACTTACATAATTATAATGCCTGCTTGTCCCACTAGATCCTGAAGCAGCAGAGTTGTCATCTACGACCACAGAGACTTTATAGTGCTGTGAAATAAGTATATATGTCTATGGTTTTATCAATTTTTTGTTGTTTTTAGTAACTCACGTTCTTCGTTGAGCAGGATCCGGCAAAAAAGGCATTTCATCAACGAACTCTCAATTGAAATTGTTTAATGTGAGCAGTTTGCACGGTAGCGGTAGCTCTCCTACTAGTGCACGCTGCCTTACATTGGCCGACTTGAAGTAAAAGAAAACGAAATAAAATTAAATTGTTAATGCATACAAAACATGTACATTTTACTTAATATCTTCATTCAGCTTGGCGCTTATTTTAGACTAGGCACGTCTTCACTTTAGGCACTAATTAGTGCTTTTGGTCAGCAGAAAAATTAGGTGCGAGCTTTTGGCGTTTTAAATTTTGGTTCGAAAACTCTGTAAGCTCCATTTCTGAAAAATACTATACTTTCCTTAAGAAAACAATTATTGATGTAAATATTTTGCCAAGTTCGCGCGAGTTTCCACATTAATTTTTTTTATGAAAAGGGGAACATTTTTCGAAAAAAGGTATAGCGTTATCAATTTTCTAACTTAGGAGCAGCACACCATTCAAAGTTCACATGACAGCAAACATTTTCTTATAGCCATCATCCCTTTCAAAAACATCTGGCCAATTGATATATTTGGATTTCACTTCCAAAAAATACGAAATACCCGCTTAGTGATTTGTAAAACGTTTCGCCGTCTCCTGCTCCAAACAGAGTAGCTACTCTCCGAATTGCATTTTCACCAGATGAACCCAAACTGTAAGTCTACCGAATGTTGTCTGATGGACTATTTGTTATTAAACTCTGCACTGTCTTTGAGCAAGGACAATAGCAAAGTAAATTGTTCTCTTATAACCCGTAGCATTTGTTTAAAAGGCCCTACATCTAATTGTTCAAGAACACTTGATCTCCATTCCAAGGTTTTGGGCACATCTTGAAAATAACCGCGGTGATGTGCTAAAATAATTGTAAGTTCTTCGTTCAATCCATCCATTAGCTTCCAATATCTACCGTCGTCTAAAAAGTTAGTTCCATGTAAGAGTACATTTTATGTACTATGTCATTTGCTATCAAATATGCAACAGTTTAGCAATAGGGTGTTCTCTAACTCTTGCCTATTTCAATATAGCACTTTTACAATCCATGCAATCCGTCCACCGGGCTATGGTTATGCAAGGTCGAGAGAGTATATCTCTTGGGTATTTTTGCAAACGTTATATGTACCTTACATATTTGCTCGGTTAATAACTAATTTAATATTTAAAAAAACCGTTCCATAATTCTTAGCCCAAACATAATGAAAATAATGGCATGTGCTGGAAACTTAGTAAAATTTATTACTCTATAAAATTTGTTTGTTTTACAGTATTGTCCTGTGCCAAAAATGCAGGCTTAGTAAGTTCATATTATATTATACTAACAACTCTATTCTATCGAGGTAAGTTTCTTCCTCTTCTTTACTGGTATAGGCACCGCTTACGTGGTTATAGCTGAGTTTATAACATTGTACCATTCATTTCTATTTTTCGCTGTTCGGTGCCAAATGGGGATTTCTAGTTCAGCCAGATCCTTCTCGAACTATTCTTTCCAACGGAGTTGAGCTGTTCCCCTTCCTCTGCTTCCACCAGCGTGTACTGCATCGAAAACTTTCAAAGCTGGAGTATTCTTATCCATCCGGACCCCATGACCTAGCCAGCGCAGCCGCTGTTAATTGATTCGCCAATGTTATCGTATATCTCATACAGCTCATCATTCCATCGGCTGCAGTACTCGCCGTTACCAACTCGAAGAAGACCGTAAGTCTTGCACAAAACCTTTCTCTCGAAAACTTCTAACGCCGACTCATCAGATAATTTTGTTACTATTTCGAATTCTCAGTTCACTGTCACCCTGTAAGTTTTGTTACCCGCGAAATAGGAGGTAACAAACAAATTGCTGTGACTTTGTGTTGTTAATATGAGAAACAACAAACACCAAAATCTATAAATATGCCTATAGGTATATTTTGGTTATTTACGTTTACGTCTAGAATTAGTTGGAGATAATGAAAAAAGTGGAAGAAGTTTGTGAGAAAAAATTACCCTTTTAATTTGGATAGAGCTTATAAACGAATTGGTATCATCTGACAAGGGAGTAGATGTTCATTTTCATATATAATTTTTACACAAAAATCAACCTGTCATTTTATTTGAGGTTTCTCTTGACAATATGTTTCTTTTCATATCAGAAATGCGTTTGGAGCCAACTTTCTGTTTCACGGTCACTATAGTATATTTCAAATTTTATTGTCAAAGTGAAAGCCAGGAAAATTTGCTTCCTAACAACAAATGAAATGCAAATACAGCCTTGGCCAAAGTATTAGGCACCCCACTAATTACTGAATTTTTTGTTTTAAAAAGTGAAGTAATAAAGTTTTATTAGTAAAACAGTGAAAATACAATGAATTAGTGATAATAAAATTAATATTAAGTAGGTCCACCCTTCGATTTAATAACGGCAGCAATTCTCCTTGGCATGCTGCGTACAAGCTTTGCACATTCATCCGCACTTATAGCGTACCACTCGTTAATTAAGACATTCTTTAAGGCAGTTTTTAATGTTATACTGTGTTTCTTAATCTTGAGTTTTAAAATAGCCCACATGTGCTGAATGGGATTAAGATCTGGAGACTGTGCAGAAAAATCTAACAAAACAATGTTGTTATCTCTAAACCAATACATCGTAGTCGCTGAATTGTGACAAGAAACATTGTCTTGCTGAAATTGAACCCCGTCTAAATTAGTATCGCCGAAAATGCACGTTAACGAATACAAAAGAACACCTTCTAATACATTTATGTACTTGTGACTGTCCATGCGACCCTCGCAAACCAACATTTCGCCGACACCATCAGCAGCCATGCAGCCCCAGATCATAATGCTGCCTCCTCCATGCATAACAGTGGGTACCACGCAATCTGGATGATATTCTTCCCCAACCCGTCGCTCCACGAACGTCACACCAGGTGTTCCAATTATTTGTAAGATTTGTATGGCTGTTAATACTTTAGGACGATCTTAACTAAGCTTACCTCGAAGTTTGATTCAGCAGACCACAGAACATTCGACCAATCTTCTTCCGTGAAATAATGGTATCGGCGAGCCCATTCAAAACGATTTTTCCTATTCTTTTCTGAAAGCCACGGCTTCTTTCGGGCTTTACATCCTTTTAAACTTGCTTCCAGAAGTCTTCTTCTAGCTGTGCAAGGCCAGAAGAAGACTTTTTGCGATCCTTGAGAGACTCCCGTATAAGTATTCGGTCTTCTCGTTTACTGATTAGACGCTTTCTTCCACTTTTTGATTTATTATTGTGGGATTTCGTCTCCACCAAATTGGCATTCTCAACCGGAGACTTACCTTCTTCACTTAGAACTTGAATTCTAACTCTATCATCGTAACTAATCTCACTTTTTTTAGGCATTTCAGTAAATATGAACTGTTTTTATAACATTTATAACATTTTCACAAAATGTAATTTCAATTTTAAAATCGAAAATATTTTATGAATTTCTTAAAAATGACAATTTTTAAGTTTAGCTTACCTAGAGTGCTATGACGTTTAATATTACACAATTTATTCGTTTAGTCAACAGTTAAACACCCGTGTAAGACATTTACAAAAAGAAGTGGTAACTTTGATAGCCACATTTGAGAATACTTGTATTTTAATGGGGTGCCTAATACTTTTGGCCAAGGCTTTTTATGTGTATATTTTTCTTTTTAATTCACCAACTAGCAAATATAATTTAGCATGGTCGAAAAAACAGTGCGTCAAAGTTTTTTATACAACGCAACCAGTGTGTTCTAGCCAAATTCAATTTCGGGTGTTAAAAGAGTAACAAAATTTACTCTCCGGCTAACAGTGAGAATAGGCATGTATGGGGCTTTGTTATAATATATACCAGGTGTGTTTGTTGAAGTGTGCCGGTTTTACTAGTAGATGTCGCTAGCATTATCTATAAATTTCTATGATTTGGCATGTATGTAATTTTTTTCTATTGACGTTAACCTACAAAAATACGCAAGTCACATTCCGCAAAAATAATAGCGTCATATTTGTTAGCCTCAGTGAATATGTCGAGTTTCGTTCCAAGTAAATCGCATTTGTGGCATTCGTTGCTTTTCTTATTTCATCAAAAGAAAAAAAGCAGCTGAAGCTCACCGGTTGCTTGTAGAAACTTATGGTGAACATGCTCCAGTGATTAGAACATGTGAGACATGGTTTCATCAATTTAAAAGTGGAGATTTCGATTTGACACACAATGAACATCCTGGCGCAGCGAAAAAGTTCGAAGACGAGGAATTGCATGTTGATCCAACCCAATCGCAACAAAAATTGGCAGAAACACTACATGTGACTCTAGGAGCAATTTGCCAACGTTTAAAAGCCATGGGAAAGATCCAAAAGTATGGAAAATGGGTGTCACATCAGCTGAACGATAGACAAATGGAAAATCGAAAAACCGTTTGTGAAATGCTGCTTCAACGATTCGAAAAGAAATCTTTTCTGCATCGAATTGTCACGGGGGACGAAAAATAGATTTATTTTGAGAACCCGAAGCGAAAAAAATCAAGTTTTCCCCTGGTGAAGCTGGCCCATCGACTGCAAGGCCAAATCGCTTTGGCCGTAAGGCAATGTTCTGTGTTTGGTGGGACCAGTGTGGTGTGGTGTACTACGAATTTTTAAAACCTGGTGAAACGGTGGACACGGATCGCTACCGACAACAAATGATCAATTTGAATCATGCGTTGATTGAAAAACGGTCGGAATGGGCCCGAAGACATGGCAAAGTTATCTTGCAACACGACAATGCGCCGTCTCATACCGCTTAACTGGTGAAAGACACATTAAAAACACTTAATTGCGAAATATTATCGCACCCGCAGTACTCTCCAGACCTCGCCCCGTCCGACTATCACCTTTTCGCATCGATGGGACCCTCCCTTGCAGAGCAGTGCTTCGCTAATTTTGAAGAAGTCGAAAAATGGCTCGTCGAATGGTTTGCCGTGAAAGAGAAGAAGTTTTTTTGGAATGGTATCCATAATTTGCCTGAGAGATGGGTGAAATGTGGTCAATACTTTGAATAAAAAAATTTCAAACTAACACACCTGGTATATATAATTAGCGCTTTGTAACCGTTAAAGCGATTTTAGGCTGAGCTTCTCCTCCAATTTATGGGTTTTCCAACAAATGGAGGGACCTACAGTTTATACTAAGCCGCCTCCGAACAGCTGATGGTTTTTTTACGAGGAGCCTTTTTATTTCATGTCCGAAATACACTCGGAGGGGTGGATATTCCCTGCCGAGGGGAGACCGCAATTAGAAAATTTAACTTAATTTTTTATTTAAATTAATTTTCCATAACTTTTGGATGTTGCTGTCACTGGGATATGAACCCGAGCCTTCCGAATGTCAGTACGCAATGGTAACCACTCGGTTATCGCGGCCGCCACGATAATATATTACTACCGTTAAATTGAGACTCCGAGGTAATGAACAGGTGCCTCATCAGCATAATGAACAGAATTTCCGAGTCATGAAAAGCAAGAGTTTTTTAAGAGTCGAGATTTAAAACTGCTCAACTACTAGCAAACAAATCCATCAGCTTTAATATACGATTGATGAAGCTATTAACGAATTTTAGTGAGTTACTTATTCGTTACTAAAAGTGTATTATTGATCAAATTTGCTGGAATAGCAATTGAAATCTTGATGTATACGGCAAAATGGTTGTTTACAGTGTCCGGCACTCGAAGTGTAATCGATTAAAAAGGCCATAAATTTAGATAGGAAAATTACTTACAATCATTTCAAAGTACAAAATGTGTGAAAATAATACTAAATTCGGAAACAATTTACTTTTTGCCGGATCTCACATCCAAGCAGCAGCAAATCTGACTTAAGAGTTCCGGTGCTACCCTGGTTTTTGCTAAAAGCATATTTACAAATATGCTATCTTGATTTTGAACTCGTAGATATAACGTCGCTGCATAAGCCTTTTTTTGAGGCGTCATGAAATCTCCATATACAATAATATTTTGGAGAGTGTACCCACCTTGTAATTTTGATATAGTCTATTTCAGGGTAATCCTTTTGAAAGATGAAAGTTCCAATATAGTTAGATACCGGTTCATCCCAATCAGTGCATTCTAGCCATATGCACTGCATAAGAATTTTCACCACAATAATTATAGGCGCCAGATACCCGAGGGAACAAAAAGTTTTGCGATAGCTGAAAGTACCGCTCGTTTTGTTTTTCAATGGGTTTACAGTTTCCCATTGGTTTTACTGTCAAAAAGAAATAGTCGGAACATGCGTCCATCGGATACCTAAAGCCTTCACGGTGCTGGTATCCTCGAACTCCAGGAAGTCCCTTTTCAACAAGTGTTGTTTTGGAATGCCTTTAAATTTTGGGGGTACATTTTCTCTATGTCTGTGTTAAAAACATATTTGAAAAGACGACAGCGCAGGATTAGTATCGGAGAGTCAGACGTCGCTTAAGCTTTTTCCATTAGCCGTCATACTGGATGCGTTAAACACTACACGGAATTTCGTAGAGGTGCTCTCCTTCTTTATCACTGCGTGATGCGGCAGGAAGTAGTTATTGGTGGACTCATAAGATATGTTGCAGGTCAGTTTTGCCATATGCCGAAGAGTTTCATATTCTGATAACGCAGTATTTTCCGTCTTTGCCTCGCTTCGTGGTTGTTTGGTATAGCTGTTCACAATATTTATTTTCTTTGGTAATGCATCTTTTTCTCGGAACGTTTTCTAATTCCCAAACCCCTGTAAGTAGTCTCTCCTAGGTAACGCATTAAAAAAAGATGCCATTTGTTTTTGGATAAGGTGTATCAGCATTGCTTGTTATTATCCATCCAAAAACAGTTTCTTGAGCAAGCAGTGTGTACTTATATTGCAAGTTGGAAGGTTCCCAATAAGCTCTGCAACACGAGCACCAAAGCCTTGAGTTTTATTAAAGGGTCAGTGGGTGACCGCAATTGTACCGAGTAAGCTTTCTTCCTGCGCCTTTTTGGAGTTATTGATGCCCGATACTTAGACATACAACTTTGTTGATGACAGATGTTTTGGCGTTTCAGTATTTCCGATATAAGGGAACACTCGGATGCAGAGTATATCAATGCTCTAGCAGAAAAAATTGCTCTCTTATGATTTATACTAACTCTTGCTGTTCCCAATAATATACGCACACCTTTGTTGATTTTAGCAAAGCAAGAGTTGACTTGTGTCATTGTCGAATCTCGTCATAGTCAGGTAGTAAGACGTCTTTTCCATCGTCTTCGATTGGGATTCCGTGCTCACCATTTCATTGTAACTACCATACAGCAGGCTGGAGAAGTGTTCCCTCCATAAGTTCAGTATATTCTGGTCATCCGTCACTAGATCACCCCCTGTGTCTTACAAGAGTCTGCTTCGGTCTTAAAAGCTTCTGTAAGCCATCGTATATTTTCAATTCTCGGTTTCTATCCCATCCAGCACTTGTTGGGGTCGACCGCAACGTAGAGAGGTAGGCAGCCTGCTTTCTGTCCACTGCGACATGGGTAGAAAACCATTCGGCAGTCTTTTGTGGTTGCAGCTTTTAAACGTCGAAACTTCCTTGTGATTGTTGACAGAGACGCGTGCGTATCTTCGCCTCGACAAAATAGTGATCCGAGTCGATGTTAGGACCTCGGAACGTACGCACATCTAGTACAACAAGTAGTTTGATGTATAACTTTGTTCTGGAATCTGGTGCTACAGACAACCATATTTCGGGCGCCGTCGAAGTCGATCAGCCTCAACCCATTTGGGGCTGTTTTGTCCTGAAGGCTGAATTTTCCGTCGGTTGAGTCGAAGATACTTTCTTTGCCCACCTTGACAAGCACAATTTTAACATCGTGGCGGGGCAGCGATAATAAGTGCGTTCGAGGCGCTCGTAAAAGGCATCTTTGGTCACATCATCCATCTCT
The DNA here is from genome assembly GCA_037013455.1 of Ceratitis rosa. Classification (NCBI taxonomy): domain Eukaryota; kingdom Metazoa; phylum Arthropoda; class Insecta; order Diptera; family Tephritidae; genus Ceratitis; species Ceratitis rosa. The sequence goes on along the minus strand of JAWMAG010000036.1, from coordinate 742,056 downwards.
CCCATAAGGGCGTTGGCGCAAATCAGTGTAGTACTAGAAAAATTGGTTATGATCCGAATTTTCCCGAGATGTTTATCCACCGGGGTGAATGCCAGTACTCGGTGACGGAGTATCTCTCCCACCACGAATCCGACACCAAATGTGTGCTCCTTTATATGGCCGCTGTAGTAAATGTCACAAGAACCCACCTTCTGCCATCCTTGCCCCGTCCATCGCATTTCTTGGACGGTGATACTTACTTATTTACTTTACTGGCGTAGACACCTCTTACGCGATTTTAGCCGAGTTAACAGCATTGCGCCACTCGTTTCTTCTTTTTGCTGTGTGGCCCAATTAGAAATACCAAGTACAGCCAGGTCCTTCTCTACCTGGCCCTTCCAACGGAGTGGAGGTCTTCCTCTTCCTCTGCTTCCACCGGCGGGTACTGCATCGAACATTTTCAAAGCTGGAGTATTCGTTTCCATCCGGACCACATGGCCTAGCCAGCTGCCGCTGCTTCTTGATTCGCTGAACTATGCCAATGTCGTCGTATAACTCGTAGAGCTCATCGTTCCATCGTCTGCGATATTCAAGGTTGCCAACTCGAAGAGGACCATAAATCTTACGCAAAACGCAAGACGGGAACGATGAGGGACTTGTAGAGTTTGATTTTCGTTCGCGGAGAGAGTACTTTACTTTTCATTTGCCTACTCAGTCCAAAGTAGCACCTGTTGGCAAGAGTGATTCTGAGTTGGACCTCGAAGTTATGGCTGTCAACAGTGACATGGGAGCAAAGTCGCGAATGCGATGACTGTTTGTTTGAAGACAGGAGATATTTCGTCTTGTCCTCGTTCGCTACAAGACTCATTCGCTTCGCTTCTTTATCAAGCCTGGAGAAAGAAGAAGTTGTTGTTGCTGACTGTGTTGTTGTTGTTGTAGCGGCTTCGCCGAAAGGGTGACAGCCCTTGGCCGGATAAAATCCGGGTCAACTCCGGTACGTAGAACCGGCTGTCTTGAGAGTTGGCTGGTTCGGCTGACTGTGTCAATATCATCGGTGTGTGCCAGGAGTTGTACACTCTTGTAAAAGATTGTACCTTCTCTTTTCAGCTCTGCAGCTCTTATTATTCTCTCCATCATCAAATTGAAGAAATCACACAATATATGTTGTGGTCGATCGCAACGTTGCGAGGCATGCAGTCTGTTTTCTCTCCACTGCGACACGGCAGTCTTCATCGTACCAGCTGTTTTTGCGACCTTTACGAAATCCAATAGTTTCGTTTGCAGCTGTACGTAGGGAGCCTGAAACGCGGTCACACAGTTCCCGTATACCGAGTTGCTGATGAGTGCTCTCAGAGAGCAGGAGTGTAAGTCGAGTAGAAAATCGTAAGGCAGTCTGTTGTGATTGCAGCTTTTCGACGTCAAACCTCCCTTGTGCTTGTTGACGGGCGTTCTCCGAGACACAGAGGCGTGGGCGTATTTTCGCTGCAACAAGATAGTGGTCCGAGTCGATGTTGGGTCCTCGGAGTGTACGCACGTCAAGAACACTGGAGACATGTCTTCCATCTATCACAACATGATCGATCTGGTTTTGTATGTTTCGATTAAGGGACAGCTAAGTGGCTTGATGTATTCTTTGTGCTGGAATCTAGTACTACAGACAACCATATTTCGGGCCCCGGCGAAGTCGATCACCCTCAACCCATTAGGGGATGTTTCGTTGTGGAGACTGAATTTTCCAACTGTCGCACCAAAGATACCTTCTTTGCCCACCCTGGCATTAAAATCGCCAAACACGATTTTCACATCGTGTCGGGGGCAGCGCTCATAAGTATGCTCATGTAGGCACTCATAAAAGGCATCCTTGGCCAAATCGTCTTCCTCTTCCGTCGGGGCGTGAGCGCAAATCAACGATATATTGAAAAGTTTTGCTTTGATGTGGATTGTGGCGAGACGCTCATCCACCGGAGTGAATGTCAGTACTCGCCGGTGGAGTCTCTCTCCCACCACAAATCCGACTGCAATTTTGTGCTCCTTTATATGGCCGCTGTAGTAAATGTCACAAAAACCTACTCGCTTTCGTTCTTGTCCCGTCCAACGCACTTCTTTGACGGCGGTGATGTCAGCCTTTATTCTTACGAGAACATCAACAAGCTGGGCAGCGGCACCTTCCTAATTAAGGGACCGGAAATTCCAGGTGCATGCACTCAAATCGTGATCCTAAATTCGATTGCGGAGGTCGTCAAGAGAAATGGGGTATCTCATCCGAGGCGTGGTTAACATTTTCATTGGAGCTTGTTTCTACGTGGCGGGTCGCAAACCCAGCGCTCAACCCCGCTAGGCGAGTAAGTTTAAAGATGTTACACATTTATAAAGCGAGTCGCTAGCCTCGCAACTGTAACAGCATACCCAGAAGCTTGACTACACCCCAATCGGTGGTGACGTCAGCCTTACTCTTATGAGGACATCAACCAGCTGGGAAGCGGAACCTTCCCAATTAAGGGACCGGACATTCCTAGTATATTTGCAAGGGTCGTCGTCAATAGAGGGTTCTCTCATCGGTTGTTTTTTCATTGACTTTTTTTACATGTGGTGGGTCCCAAGCCCTCCCCACGGGATTAACCAGAGCAGACTCTTGTAAGAGCAGGGGGTGATCTAGTGACGGATGAACAGAGTATACTTAACTTATGGAGGGAACACTTCTCCAGCCTGCTGTATGGTAGTGACAATGAAATGGTGAGCCCGAAATCCCAATCGATGACGATGGAAACGACGTCTCACTGCCCGACTATGACGAGGTTCGCATAGCAATTGCCTACCTGAAGAACAATAAAGCGGTTGGAGCTGACTACCTACCGGCTAGGGTTAATTTGCAGAATATGGTCCGTCGAAAGCATGCCCTACACTCCATTCACAAGGAGACCCCACAGTCTGCACCAATTATGGTGGGATTAGCCTCCTTAATATAATATAAGGCACTGTCGAGCTTATTGTGTGAGAGACTAAAGCCTACCGTCAACAAACTGATCTGACCTTATCAGTGTGGCTTTAGACCTGGTAAATCAATCATTAACGAAATATTTACCATGCGCCAAGTCTTGGAAAAGACCCGTGAAAAGAGGATCAACAAACCACCTATTCGTCGATTTTAAAGCAGACTTTGACAGTACGCTATATCTGAATTTTGTATCCCCACAAAACTTATACGGCTATGTAAACTGGCCTTAAACAACACTAAAATCTCCGTCAGGATCGGGAAGGACCTCTCCGAGCTGTTCGATACCAAACGAGGTTTGAGACAGGGCGTTTCATATCGTGAGACTTCTTTAATTTATTGCTGGAGAAAACAAGAGCGGCAGAGCTGAATGAATATTGTACAATCTTCTATAAGAGAGTACAGCTGCTGGAGTACGCCGATGAATTCTGCTTTTTTCAGACTAGATAAAGAAGCGAAGGATAAGGGTCTGGTAGTGAACGAGGGCAAGACGAAATATCTCCTGACATCTTACAAATAGTCATCGCATTCGCGACTTGGCTCACTGTTGACAGTCATAACTTCGAGGTCGTAGATAATTTCGTCTATCTAGGGACCAGCATTAACACCAACAAATATGTCAGCCTAGAAATCCAGCGCAGAATTACTCATGCCAACAGGTGCTACTTTGCAAAGACCAGATAGATAAGGACCTGGCTGTACTTGATATCTCCAATTGGCGCCAAACAGAGAAAAGAAGAAATGAATAGAGCCTTGTTATTAACTCGGCTATAATCGCTTAAGCGGTGTCAACGTCTGTTAAGTAAGTAAGTAATCCAAATTACCACATATACGTGTGTAGGATACTAATTTTTACGCTCTCAGTTGCTCCTTTGATTGAATTTATTACCAAAAACCTCTTATCTGAAGAATTCGGTTATATATGACAGAGTCCATCCATTTCGAAGACTCTAGGTAATGATGTTTATGTGTAGTTACGAAAGAATAATAATAAATTTCATGGTCTTAGATGCTTTTTCGTGGGTTGTTTTTTACTTAGAACCTCTTAATCTTAATCTTAGACGCTTTTTTGACGGATTTATGGCTGAAAATCTAATAATGAAAAATCAGTCGTTTGTATTCTATAGTTGTCCAAGCTGAGCGGTTCCAACTAACGATCGTTTAAAGGCAACAGGGCATCTATTTACCAACTGTGGTTGAAATACATATATTAAAAACTGAGGGGCTAGTTTGCATACACACAGGGAGACTTAGCTAAATCAACTTAACTCGTCATTCTGATCTGAAAGGTATAAAATAAAAATGGATTCGTCAGGTGAAGAATATTTTGGATCAAAAAATATTTCAAAGAAAAAAATATTATGTATGATATAAGAAAGACGAAGTGAATTTTCGACATCTATATGAAAATTTAAAAAAGGATAAGCCAAATGAAAATATTTGATTATATGCTCGAAAAGATGTTATTAAGATTAACTAAAAATTCAAGTGACCGCTGAAAAAGAGTTCAAAGCTGGTTTGCTTATTTTGGTAAGCATTACTCTTGGCTGCACTCTCCGATATCAGAGCCAATTTGTAGTGATTCCAAACATGTCAACATGACCTAGCTAGCGTAGCCGCTGTCGCTGTGTGCGTTAAATTATGTCAATGTCACCGTATAACGCATACAGCTCACCATCTGCGGTATTCGCCATTTCCAATGAGCAAAATACTATAAATCTTTCCCAAAACAGACTCATCGGATGCTGTCATCGTCCCTACCCTGTACAATATAACATGACGGAAATGATTCTAGAGTTTGGTTTTCGATCGTCGAGAGAAGTCTTTTCTTTTCAATTGCCTACCCAGTCCAAAGAAGCACCTGTTGGGAAGAGTGATTCTGTGTTGGATTTCAAGGTTGACTTTATTATTGGTGTTATTGCTGGTCCCTAAATAGACGGCTCGGAGAGCTTCTTCCTGGGTGACTGTACTTCTGGTAATGTCCAGCCAAACGGGTATTTGTTGGCTTGGTCTAAGACCGGAAGTCGTGAGCTGCTTGAATCATATATAAAAGAACGGTTGCTGGCTACTCCCAATAGGAGTCCGAAACTTTCCTCACTTGCGTGAACTTCTACACATTGCCTCATCATCCTGTATCTGGATCAGAAATAGATAATTTCCATAGCAAAAGTAATTTTTGCTTTTTTTAGAGTCACCTTCCGCTTGTTAATGTAATCTTAGATGTACCTCTATATAATTTCCTGTAATATTTCATAATTATGGTATATTAACCACATATTTTATATTTTATTAATTTATATTATATTAATGATCATTCTGTTTTCTCCATGTAAAATAAAACACTATTTATAAGACATGAATTTTTTCTGGAAATATGTATATACTCGTATAGTCATATCAATATATTTTTTAGAGTTTTTATTAAATTTTTTTGTTGATTTAGAAACGCGGTGAATTATAGCTATACACTTTTCACTTTATTTCAATTCAATTTTCATACTATGTTAAATTATATGGTCAATAAAGAGTAGCGGTCGGGGCTGATAGCAAGCAAAGCACATGCACGGTGGTAAACACTAAAAAAATTGAGCTAACTACTGGAACAAATGTAATTGCAAAAGGGATATAAATAAAAAGAAAACCAATGGGAAATCTATACTTAAGTATCCCACTTTGAAGCGGTGTATGGCGCGAACGGAGGGGCCGGGGCACTTCCCACCTACCCTATTCGAAAGTTAATGAATTAAACTTTTGATTTATTTAACTATTTAGCTTCTGGGGTTTATAATAAACTCGAGAGAAGAACCTGAAAATGGAGAAATTTTGGTAATTACGGATCGCAGCGGCTTTTGTCAAAACTGCCCAAAAGCGATGTTGCCGTACTGTGTAAGAAATCTAAAAAAAGCAATAAATAAAATGGAGCGTATGGAAGTCAATTTAATAAATCTATTCTTATACTTTGCTCACACCTTCAAAGATTTAAACTACATTGATGCTTTATAAAAAGCTCTGTGTCAGTGCTTAGAGCCTGTCATTTGAGTCGAGCTCAGAATAGTGAATAGCCGTACTTAGCCTAGAGAGACGCAAATGAGGAAGTTACTAAGCGCCGCTTTATGGACTACAAAGCAATCTTTCGAGAACAGGTAGTCAATGTAACAGTACCAGTGGACGCCACCCATTGTAGAGGCTACAAATCTCTTCCCATGGGTTGTGCAATTGTGACCCACCCACCTATCAGTAAGCGAAAAACTCGAGCTGGAACGATATATCCGAGTAATTCAGGCTCAATTTAAATCGCGGCATTTTAGCAAAGGGAAATCTTACTTATCTAAGCTCCGCCTTGCAAAAAAATTTTCTTTTTATAGTAGTTGCCTAATTAATTCCCGTCTATTGATTTCAAATAGAGTGCTTATTGTATTTATTTTTTGGTGCGTGCAACCTATTTAGGTACTTTTCTGTATGAGGTACGATAACTGTTTACCCAAAAGCAACACTGTTGCAAAAGAATATTAACGCATTGGAGTAATACTTGAAGCTCATATAGTTAATAAAGAAAACTTTAAGCAATATAGTGTCTCATATTAACATAATTGTTGTTCTTCTCATTAATTTTCGACAACTAATTAAAGACAATGAAAATAAACCAAGTTAATAAGTTTTGAAGGCAACATATCTGTAATCCAATCCAATCCGTGTGCGCAAGAAATTTAATTGAAAGTTTTACTTCGATATCAACCATCATATAAAGGATTTTTTTCTTTAAACTATTTAAACTCAAAGCAATGTAATATTATTAAAGCCCATATACTTATAATTAATGTTTTGTAAGTAGTCGCGTTTGTTTGGATATGAATCTAAAGAGAAATTGTAAATGCTTACAAACAAAGCGCACGCCAACAATATACATACACGTAGCTGTAAGATTGTTCAACAGCGTAATGTGAATGGTGAAAGGTGACTACTTCATGTCCAATGGTAATTTGAGTGTATTTATTTACGTATACAAATTCCTTTCGTCAGATTTGCTAATGCAAATGCTATATGTATTTAACATATGAATATGTATCTACATATATAAAAGAAACAAATTTAAAGCAGTAGTAGCGTTGACGAATCCAAATAAATTTTATATAAGAATCAAGCTTAAAGTAATAAAACAACTGCCTATTCTTTCATTTCAATTATACCGCAAAATTCAGCCTTGCATACAGTATTATTCAAATTATTTTTAACGTCTAATATCTTTTCATACATATGTTTGTAAATTTACTGCTTCTATGAGTTAATATCTGAAACACCAGCTCTCCTATTATGGAATGCGAGGTTTGTGCACTTGAATATATTGTATTTAACTGGCATTTCATTTTGATCATAAAAAATTTAAGTGCGCTATTAAAGTCTTTTTCATTCATTGGCTTATTAAAATTTTAAGTCTAATAATATACATATGAATATACATATATTTATTTCAGAGATGCTCAACTAACGAAACGATGTCATTTTGTTTTGTTAATATGAAAAATAAACTTACCGAAATGATTTTGTTTCGTTGCGGTGCTTGCTATGATATAATCAGAACGCTTCAAATTCAATGTAGACCATTACCTGTTAACGATTTAACATTAACGACAGTATTTCGTTTCAGGTAAAAACAAAATAAAATTTGTTTTTATAACTGCTTTAACCAAATATTTCCTCATGGTTCAACCTGATTGAAAGAAATTTTTTAATTAACGTGAAACTTATCATTACGATGCAGCCTTGATTTATTTACTTTCTTTTTAGGAAAAAACCATCATTATCGAAATCGGTAATTTTATATAATTTCGATTTATTGATGTAATTTCCAGCCCAAATTCCGGTTTGCAATTAGTTTGACTGCAAAATACGATATTTTGACAAAGTTCAACGCTAGTGGTATATATTCTAAGATGATAGTACTGTTGATCAATGTGATATATCTTCAACTGCTTATGACCTTGAATTTTGTGTATGTATATCATATTGCCGACAATCATTAAAACCGAAACAGAAATGACGATCGAGTTTACGTGGATTGAAGTAATATCGAAAACTGAACGCAAATATGTTTTATATGACTTTTACCGAAGATTGGCTGTACAATATTATACACTGACTAGCTGTAAAGTTTCTACTTCGCATTTTATTCTCCTCTATTTTTTGAGCAACATTTTGTGCGCAGCAGCCTTACCACCAGTGATTCGCTTAGGTAAGATACATATCCATATACAATATTATTTATTTCAAGTAATTATTTCCACATAAAAGTTTTTGAAACACAAATAGCACACTAAATTTCATTTAATTTATAAAGAATATGCACAATCCTTCCTTACTTTTTAAATTTACTTTAGCCTAAATTAAACATATTATGCTATCTCTTAATTAGGCAGATTTTGATAAACATAAATCTTCATTAGCAAAATACAATTTATTTGTCAAATTTGCCTATTCCTCTTGGTCAGTTTGTTCTCCATTCTTTCACACTTTTATCCTTCACGTCTAACTTCATCATATAACGCGCTGTCAAAATTGATAGTTCCATTTGATCAACGTTGACGCCGCCTTATTTTGTGATGTCCCATACAAATTGCATGGCCATGAGGATTTTTGACAGTTCTTTTGCGTTCAACGCTCAGCTAGAGAATCGATTACGTGTGCTTTTCTCGATAAATGCTCCCCTTTTCATAAAAAAAAGTAATGTGATAACCCGTGCGAACTTAGCAAAATATATGTACATTTCAACAATTGTTTTCTTAAGGAAAGTAGGCGATCAATGTAATTACACATGGCTTACTACGCTGGTGTAATGTTGCTTGCTTATTCGATAGCAGGACGCAAACTGGCGTTGTATGTCACCTGAAGCAAGAAATCTGGAAAATGATATAAATGCCTGTTAGTTTATTGAAATACACACTCAAGAACAATTGCTAACTTCGCTTTTTCGTTATTATTTATATTCTATCAGCTGAATGCGGTAAAGTTGCTTCTCTTAACCAAAGTACGTTTCTACTACAACTTTTTTCTTAAGTAATTACATACCATTGTTAACTTGACAATGAACTTAAGAACTGGAAATAGGCCTTAAAGCGGCAATTAAACATATACTCGTATAAATATATTATATATCCTATATTATATATTCGGCCATCTAAAACTTTTTGATCTAAGGTAACAACTTTTACTAAACCACGTTTGGTGAAGCAAAAGCCAGTAAAATCAGTATCGAGAGAGCGAAGTTTAGTTTGCAGGGGAAATTCGTGCTGAGAAAATTTCTACCCATAAAAACTAGTAAGTATGGAAAACAGCTGATATGTTATAATATGATTGAATTTTTATCAACGAAAAAAAAAAAATTAATATGAAAATAATATTAATATTTTAATATGATTAGTATAGTACTGTCAACTTACAGGTAAAGTAAATTTTGTTACTTTTACACCCGAAATTGAGCTTGATATGACCCCACCCTAACTAAAAAGCCCATCCTTTCGTGCGCACCCCAACGCGCCTTTGGCATACATAAGCCGTGCTTGTATAACCAGAGAATGTTAATACAATGAGAAGGTGCAAATGTTAAGTGACATCGGATCGCTTAGCATATACAAGACCCAATGGGGAACTAGTCGAAATTGAAGACGCGACCCAACAGGGAACTGGCATAAAGGCAATATCTCACTCAATTTGCAAGAGGGAAATGCTCAACTTGCATAGAGTGCCGTATTTGGCCTTTATGCATTTGCTTTTATGTATGTATATTAATTTTAAGAAATTGTAAATAAAAAATGAGAAAGAAATTTTGAAAAAAAATCTAGGTGGTGGGTATCGAACTCGGGCCAACCATTTTCTTCAAACATATTGTTGTTATTATTTTTGTAATTTTGAACACCTGTGGTCACAGGATTTCAGGAAAATTTTAAAATTTGAGAAAAACCCTAAAGAATATATTAAAAAAAGTTCACCTTTCTAGTTGAACTTGAACTCGAGCCATACGAATATCTTTACCTTCAATGGCAAATTATTGTGAGTTATGCCAGCGCCTATGCCAACTCCACCGCAAGGAAGCGAGTTGTCGCGGCATTTAATGCATGATCACATCAGAAATACGGTATAAATCAGTAATTCGAGTTGGAGCGTTGAAAATTTAAGATTTTAGCAGACTCAAACGAAATGAGTATGCCAGGTATTTAAATATGTATGCATACGTGTATAAGTTTTTACCATATATACATATTTATTTGCTTATATTCATTTCCCTTGCCTAAGCCTTAGTTCAATTAATTTATTTCATTTAATTTTGTTTAATAATTTAGTTAATTTAATTTAATATTTAATTTTTTTTTAATAAAACTTATCTTATTTTATATTATTTAACGTTATTTCATTTTATTTTATTTTAACTTACTTAAATTTAATATTTTATTTTTTTAATATATTTTACTATATTTTAAACTACTTATCGTTATTTCATTTTATTTTACTTAAATACATTTAATTTAATTTTATATAAATTCATATTAATTTTATTTGTTTAATTTTATTTTTTTATTTCGTTTTGTTTTATTTTATTTTAATTTATTTAACTCAATTTTATTTAATTTGATTTTTTTGATGGACAGAAAACAGGCTGCCTACCTTGTAAACTTGCGGTCGACCCCAACACGTGCCGGATGGGATAGATACCGAGAACTGAAAAGCGATGCAAGACGCAATTGCAGACAAAAGAACAAAGAAGCCGAGATGAGTATGAAGAGCTTGAGAAGCTGGCCGATAAGGGTAGTGCTCAAAAATTCCGCGAAAAGATATAACGACTTACGGAAGGTTTCAAAACCTGAGCAAACTCTTGTATGACCCAAAGGGGTGATTTAGTGACGAATGCCCGGAGTATACTGAACTTATGGAGAGAACACTTCTCCAGCCTGCTGAACAGCATTGAAAATGAAACACCCTAAGATGCTGAACCCGACATTCCAATCGATGACGATGGAACAGATGTTTCCCTTCCTGACCTTGAAGAAGTTCAAATAGCGATTGTCGGCTTAAAAAACAACAAAGCGGCGGGGACCGATGGATTACCGGCAGAACTATTCAAATACGGCGATGAAGAACTGATCAAGCGCATGCATCAGCTTGCTTGCAAAATATGGTTGATGAAAGCATGCCGGACGATTGGAACTTAAGTGTACTCTGCCCAATCCACAAAACGGCCGAGCCCACAGTCAGCCAACTACCGTGGGATGAGCCTCCTTAATATCACATATAAGGTCCTATTGAGTGTTTTGTATGAAAGACTAAAACCCACCGTCAACAAACTGGTTGGACCTTATCAGTGTGGCTATAGACCTGGTAAGTCAACCATTGACCAGATATTCACCATGCGCCAAATCTTGGAAAAGACCCAAGAAAAAAGTACCGACACACACCACCTTTTCGTCGATTTTAAAGCAGCCTTCGACAGCACGAATAGGATCTGCCTATACGCCACTATGTGAAAACTGACGCTAGACAACACTAGAAGCCCAGTCAGAATTGGGAAGGACCTCTCCGAGCCGTTCGGTACCAAACGAGGTTTCAAACAGGGTGACCTTTTATTGTGTGATTTCTTCAATTTGATGATGAAGAGAATAATAAGAGCTGCAGAGCTGAATAGAGAAGGTACAATCTTTTACAAGAGTGTACAACTACTGGCGTACGCCGATGATATCGATGTTATTGAGCTCAACAACCGCGCTGTGAGTTCTTCTTTCTCCAGGCTTGATAAAGAAGCGAAGCGTATGGGTCTGATAGCGAACGAGGACAAGACGAAATATCTCCTGTCTTCAAACAAACAGTCATCGCATTCGCGACTTGGCTCCCACGTTATAATTGATAAGGGTATAATCGCGTAAGCGGTGCCAACTCCAATAAAGAAGAGGAAGAATGATCGTACTTGTTCATATCATTCCTTCAAACATTCGATTCAAAATGAAGTAGAAAGCAATTGCATACAGTGTTCGCTTCATTACACCTTTTTTCAGAGAAAACTTCGTTTTGTTTGAGAAGTTGCCATATTAATATATCAAAGTTTTAGAATTACTCAACTTATGTAATGTTATATAAGTAGTTATAGAAAAATAAATATAGTTCTTAACTTAGTTAATTACATCCCGGCTTATTTGGATGCAGCACCTCGTAGACTTCCGGTTGTAGTTTTAACATTCGCTGTTCGCACTTTTTCGTCTCGCGCTAGAAAAAATTTCTCAACGGTACCTCGCCTCTCATGCTCGTCGCATATTAAGACAACATCACCAACCTTCATCGTATCTTCTCGTTGACACCACTTGCTTTGTCGTGTAAAAGTGGGAAGATATATCCCAACACCCATCTCTTCCAAAAGATCTGCTTTATTCGATGCAGAATCCGCGATTGCTTACGTAAGCGAACGCCTTTATTTACAACTGCTGTCTAAACATCATTTGAACAACCCATAATGAAATTATTAGTTGTCAAAAGTTCAGCGTCTTCGGTGTCTTACGGTAAATGAGTTAATGGCAGAGAATTTACTAGATTTTCAGCTCCGATCAAAAGACTTTGTAACGTTTCCACTTGTGTCACTTTCGTCTTTAATGTCAATAAAAGTCCTACCATTAACAAATTTTAATCCTTAAGCTCAGTATCAATGAATCAGTAGACAGGTCCTTCGCCATTTCCAAATGAATCGCGCGTACGGTTAAACATGTAAATAGACATCTCCATCTTTTCTCTTGTCGATGGCCAAATGCTATGCTGTACTGCCCGAAGTATAACTGAATACTCGAACAAATGGAGTGAGTCGATCTTTTGGAAACTGTCCCATAAGCGGTGTTTTGAGTTTTGAATTTTGGAATCTGTCCTATAAGCGGTGTTTTAGGATTTTCATATTGGTTCTTCCATTTTTGTCAATTTGTTTTATAAGACCAAGTTACGTACGTCAGTTATCCAAAATTTTCTTATAAAAGTTTTGATGCTTGTATAGTTAATGATAATGCCTTTCAGTACGTTTGAATAAGGAATGTTTATAAGTTTTGTCGAGTCTAAACGTACGCAATCAGTATTTTCAATACGCCCTGATAATCTCAAAATGCCATCTTCATCAATTATAGGCGTTAAATTAAACAACCTGCTAACATACTCATTTCCTTTGGCCAAGTATTCTCTTGAACATGAATGGGTAATGCATGCTGCACGGAAATTTAGATCTCTTCAAAATCAACGGTACTTCTATACCGCAATTAACTGCAAAAGGCATTGCTCAAGCTGTAAAGAGCAATGTGTGCATTCAATTTATCGAAACCTGTTGACATTAGAAGAATCTAAAGATTCTGCGATTCTATGCTCTACGAATTGTTTGTAACAACGACTATCTGAAATGATCCAACTGAGAACAGTTTTCGAATCAGACCAAAATGTTAACAATTGGGGCTGTATATCATAAATTCTTAAAACGAACTCCCAATAAGGCACGATCCTCGACGTGGCTCTAAAAGTATCTTAATAGGACTGCATCGCGATTTCTCGGCTATAAATGATACACCAACTTCGCCTTCAAAATTCACACGTCAGTACACGACAGCAGAATATTCAAGTTCGCTTGCATCCACAACATTATGTAAATTATTCTTTGAATCTGGGTTGGTAAATTTAAGATTATAGCAACTGGGGATAGTGAGATTTCTAATCTTATCAAGCTTTGTATACTAGTCGTACCCTCTGCGGTAAATCTCCTCTGGAATAGCACTTCTCCAATCTACGTTCAAACGTAAAATAATTTTTGATTTAATTACATCATTTTCCAAATAACCGAAGGGATCAAATATTGACATGGTAAGGCTTAGCACTTCAGCCTTCGTCGGCCCTCGTTCTCAAATCAATACTTCATTTGGTACTTTCGTACATTTAAGTAAAAAAACAAAATAAATCATCTACCGGCCGCCAGTACATTTTTTTTGCCGTTAGTAAATTGTTAGAGAAAAGGCTCATGGGGCTATTAATGAGAGCCAGCGGCGCTGATTCATCTCCAAGCGCATCCGAGTTGACTGACCCTCGCAACTCAAAGCCGGCATGACTATGAAATTCTTTAACCGCATTCGAAATATTTCTAGCATCTTTCACTGTATCGAATGTAACAGCATAATCGTGCACGTAGTGGCAGAGAATTATACCTCTAGCGGCTCTCGAATGGCTTTCCTGAAACTTTTTTGCGTTTATATTTTTCACAAATTGCACAGAACATGAATATGGTGAGTCGGCTGAACCAAATATCATTGCTTACAACTTACGAGGCGGCCGCGATAGCTAATAGTTTGGGGAAAAATTTTTTTAAATTAAAAGACAAGTTATTTCTTCTGATTGCGGTTGCTCCTTGGCAGAAATGTAAACGAGGGGTTGTATTTCTGACATGAAATAAACACTCCTCCTAAAAAACGATCAGTCGTTGGAAGGCGGCTTAGTATAAAATGTAGGTTCCTCTATTTGTGAGGAAAACATCAAGATATACACCACAAATTGACGCCTAAATATACTATATATATTATATTTAAACTTACATTAGAAGAACTCCTTTATATTGTTGTAAATACTTCACTATATTTTTCTAGGTAATATTTGAGTTCGCAACCGGCATAAGGACATTTTACTAAAATTATTGATGGCACATATACAGGTGCTATATTTACAGAAGACCAACGAGATAGTAGCGTTGAATTTTCGTTTAAGTATGCTGTGTATCGTATAAATAAGGACAAATTACTATTATCCAACACACAACTTATATACGATATTGAGTACGTACCACGTGATGATTCCTTCCGAACGACTAAAAAAGTTTGCCGCCAATTGGAATCAGGAGTCAATGTAATTTTCGGACCCTCAGATCCCTTTCTTGCAGCTCATGTGCAATCAATATGCGAATCTTTTGACATACCGCACATTGAGTCACGAATAGATTATGAAACAAGTATTAAAGAGTTCTCTATCAATCTCTATCCATCTCAGCGTCTTATGAATCTAGCTCATAGAGACTTGATGGTTTTTTTAAATTGGACGAAAACTGCAATCATCTACGAAGATGATTTTGGTGTGTATTTGCAATATTGTGTACGATTGCCAACTATGTATTATGCAAAACAATTGTTATTGTTTTCAAAGGCCTTTTCAATCAACAGGATCTGATACGTGCAACGGCAGATCTGAAGATAGAAATATATATACGGCAGGCTTCACCAGAAACATATAGACGAGTTTTACGTGCCATTCGTCAAAAGGAAATTTACAAGATAATCGTAGATACAAATCCAGCGTATATAAATAACTTTTTTCGGACCGTAAGAATTAATAACAACGCAATAAAATTTATTCACATATATGTATGCACATCTCAATCTTTTCAGATTCTTCAACTGCAGATGAATGACTATCGTTACCATTACATGTTTACAACGTTTGTAAGTTTTTTCTTTTACTATAACAAATCTTTTTAAAAAAATGTTCAAAAAGACAAATAAGAATACTATAAAAAATAAAGCAACAAATTGGGCAAAAGTATTACTATTTTAAGTAGGCTTTCTTGCCATTTCCTTTGGCTGCTTGGTTGCGCCTGCAAGTATAGTGACGTCATTTTTATTTTATATTAAGGGACAATGCTGTTGTTTTCTTATTATGTCGTTGTTGTTGTAGCGGCTCTGTTAACCCCGCTTAGGGGCAGGTTTAAAATCAATCTAAGTCACCGAGGTCATATAACGGGAGGTCCAGGAAACGTGCAGTTTTGACGGGATCGGACCAGAGGGAGGAGGGGGTTAGATGTGTCGGATTAAGGGGGCAAGGGAAGAGGTGGTTAGTGTTGTGCGGAGACTCTCCACATGCTGGGCATACGTAGGGTATGTTGGGGTCGAGTCTGGATAGGTAGGAAATTAACCTTCAGTATGCATACCTAAGCTGTGCCATTGTCACGTGGGTCTCACGAGGCAGCTCGAGCTTGTTGTCTGTGATGGGTAGTGCTTTGTCTCCGAGAACACCTTTGAAAGAGTTGTGTGACTCATGGTGAATGGGATTCAGTAGTGTTTGTCTGTACGCCGTCGTTCTGTCCAGCGGTTGTTGCACTTATTGTTGGATGGTGTCCTTCAAGTCTAATACTCCATTTCTGATGTACTGAGGCGGAGGTTCAGCTTCTATTAGGTGCCTATTGGGGTGCTCCCTCCGGTAATATCCCAGTAGGAACTGCTTGCACAGCAAAACATAATGCTCCTTAACTCGAAGCATAGATGCTTTGCTGTGCAAGTCATGCTCCGGCGACATCAGGAGGTTTCCTGTGTCGGTTCTGAGGGCAGCGTACTTAACAGCCTACAACTTCTTCATCCGCGTCTCGTTAATCCCCGGCGCCCAGATCGGTGCAGCTTAGTTTACGATAGGCTGGTTAATTGCTTTATAAGTTGCCAGCAAGGTTTCTTTATCTTTACCCCAGGTGCTGCCGGCTAGCGCTTTGAGTATTTTGTTTCGACCCTGGAGTTTTGCGTCAGTTGTGGTCATATGCGGAGTAAAGGAGTGCAGGCTGTCGAGTGCTACTCCCAATATTTTGGGGTTATTTATGGTCGGAATCTTTACGTCATCGATCTTCTAATCGAGCCTGTATTCCTTCGTCCAGCTGGTGTATAGGGTAGACAAGGATTTCGTCGGTTGTATCTTAAGTTGTCTTGCAGTGAAGAAGTGGGACAGGTCGGCGAGAGAGCAGTTCTTCTTATTATTATTTATTGGCGTTGGCTCCGCTTACGCGATTATAGCCGAATCAATTATAGCGCGCCATTCCTCTCTTCTTTTCGCCGTGTGGTGCCAGTTGGAAATACTAAGTGAAGCCAGGTCACTCTTCACTTGATCCTTCCAACGGGGTGGAGATCTTCCTCTTCCTCTGCTTTCAACAGCAGGTACTGCATCAAATACTTTCAAAGCTGAAGTATTCGTGACCATCCGGACCACATGATCTAGCCAGCGTAGCCGCTGTCTTTGCTGAAGCTGAACTTTGTCAATGCCATCGTATATGGTACTTCGTACAACTCATCGTTCCATCGTCTGCGGTATTCGCCGTTGTCAATGCGCAAAGGACCATAAATCGTTCGCAATACTTTTCTCTCGAAGATTCCTAGAGCCGACTCATCAGATATTGACAGAGAGGACTTTACTTTTCAATTGCCTACTTAGTCCAAAGTAGCACCTGTTGGCAAGAATGATTCTGCGGTGGATTTCCAGGCTGACATTGTTGTTGGTGTTAATGCAGGTTATCTACGACCTCGAAGTTATAACTGTCAACAGTGACGTGGGAGCCGATTCGCGAATGCGGTGACTGTTTGTTTGATGACAAGAGATATTTCGTCTTGCCCTCATTCACTACCAGACCCATTCGCTTTGCTCCTTTATCAAGTCTGGAGAAAGCAGAACTCATGGCGCGGTTGTTGAGGTCAATAATATCGATGTCATCGGCGTATGCCAGCAGCTGTACACTCTTATAGAAGATTGCATATTCAGCTCTGCTGCTCTTATGATTTTCTCCAGCATTAAATTAAAAAAGTCACACGATAAAGAGTCACCTTGTCTGAAACCTCGTTTGGTATCGAACGGCTCGGAGAGATCCTTCCTGATCCTGACGGAGCTTTTAGTGTTGCTTAACGTCAGTTTACACAGCCGTATAAGTTTTGCGGGGATTCCAAACTCAGACATAGCGGCGTAAAGGCAGCTCCTGTTCGTGCTGTCGAAGGCGGCTTTAAAACCGACGAAGAGGGGGTGTGAGTCGATTCTCTTTTCACGGTTATTTTCTCAGATTTGGCGCAGGGTGAAAATCTGGTCAATGGCTGACTTACCAGGTCTAAAGCCACACTGATAAGGTCCAATCAGTTTGTTGACGGTGGGCTTTAGACTTTCACGCAATATGTTTGATAGTACCGTATATGCGATATTAAGAAGGCTTATTTCACAGCAATTGGCGCAGACTTTGGGATCACCTTTTTTGTGGATTGGGCAGAGCACACTTAGGTGCCAATCGTCGGACATACTTTTATCCGACCATATTTTGCAAAGAAGCTGATGTATGCACCTGATCAGTTCTTCACCGCGGTATTTGAATAGCTCGAGCGGTAATCCATCGACCCTGCCGCTTTGTTGTTTTTTGGGCGGGCGATTGCTATTCGGATAGCAGTTAACCATGGAACAAAGGTCATCAATACCCTGGCCAGACGCCAATATCGTGCAGTTATCAGCATACGAAATGAGGGAAACTCCTTCTGGTGGAACGAACCTGCGGAACCCCTTGTTTAATTTTCATAGCTTTCGATGTTTCACCTTGAAATATTACCGATGACTGTCTGCAACCACGGCGGTAATGAGGATGCCTCAATGTCCCTGAGCAGCACTGAATGATTGACAGTGTCAAAAGCTTTTGACAGATCCAGTGTAACAAGGCAGGGTCAGTTTTGGTTAAGACCCTTGACTATCTGAGTGTTTATGGCGCTTAGTGCTGTTGTGGTACTGTGCACTTTACGGTAGCCATGCTGATGTGCTGCTGGACGCAAATGGTGAGTGAAAGTCGGGAGCAGCAAGGCCTCAAGTGTCTTCGCTACTGGGGAGAGGAGAGCTATCGGCCGGTAAGACTCTCTTTTATTAGCTGGTTTCCCAGGCTTGAGTAGCGAATATCATTAGGGTGGTCAAAAACAAAACGAGGACCTTGGTGAGGAAGTCTGCTTCCGCTGGTTCAAGATGTTTTAGCATCGGCATGCTAATTCAGTCGGGGCCGATGGATTTGGAGACATTCGCCTTCCCGATAATCCCCTGAATCTCTTCCCTCAAGAAATCAAGCGCAGCGCTGGTGTTTGGCAGTTTGCGCAGGGGGGTTATTAGTCGCTTCGTTTTGTCTACCAGAAGATGCAATGTGAAAAGCTGGCTGAAATAGCTCGCGCATCTTTTCGGGTCCAACGAAGCGCGGCCACCGAATAAAAATTTCACTCGGTCATCGCGTCTCGTCGGGTTAGAGAGCGATGTGACCAGAGATTGGTTGCCTCGGAGGAGAGATTACAGGACCTTAAGTGCTCCTTCCACTTTTTCCGCTTATGGTTGGTTACGACTTTGCGAATCTACGCGCATAAATCCCTGATTAGGGGATCGGAGCAATCGACAGATGCTCTCGGCTCATGTAGTCGACTATCTCGTCGATCTTTCCTTGGAGTCCATTGCAGGTAAAGTGTAACAGTCGTGTCGGTCTCGTGGGAACGTTCGTGATACGGGGGGAGGAGAAAGTGATGAGTGTGTTGTGTTGTTACTCTACTACCCGCTGGATTGCGTGCCGCACATTGATGCTCTTTGGCGGCGTTGTAGTAGATGCAGGCCGGCAGACTCCTACAGCATAGGGCAACGTACGCATCACTCCACTATCGGGCGGTGCGCAGGCCAGAGCACGTCCAAAAATGACACCAGCCATAGCAAGAGTTTCATCTGACTGAGACCGCGTTCCGACGTACTATGGTCTGACACACGGAACAGACTGTGCGGGAGACTAGGAGCTGCTGGGTAGGCCTCGTACGGAAGGAGGAAGAGGTGCTGATTGTGGGTAGGGATGGGGAAAGGTGGGATTCATTCTGCGGGAAGCTCTTTGAGATCGTAGAGGTCTGTAGGTTACCCAAAGTGGGTAAAGGTGCTGAAGGCTGGGTGCGCGCTCGGGCGCTGGCAGCATGGGACCACTCCCTGTGGGTCTTAAGACCTGAGCAGACCTTAAGATGACTCCAAAAACTATTGCACTGGTTGCACCTAACCGAAGTGGAGGAATGGTGGAGTCTTTTTTTGGCACACGCATCAGAAATAGTCCGTCGGACCAAGGTTGGTTTCTTCACCAGCCCTGATGAGAAGGATTTGGAGCAGCTTAGCTGCATGGTGTTGCTCTATTGGTGCACTTAGATTAATGTTATTTCCTGTTAACCCAAACGGGGTTAGATGTCCGAAAGGCTGACAGCGCTTTGCCGGATAAAATCCGGGTGAGCTCCGGTGCGTAGAACCTGCTTTTTTATTATTGTTTTTTGTGCTTGTTACTGTAGCATTTAAAGTTAATTGTTTAAAGAGATCGTACAATGTTTCATGGGCTTAGCATTACTACTTTTTGAATTTTTACATACCTATACATTTTCTTACAGGTTTAGTAGTTTTAAGTTCTTTAAAAGTTTTATACAATATTCCAGTAAGAGAGATGATCATAGGTGTAATTTTACTGCATCTTCAAATTCCGTTTATTAACATTAATATTAAGTAGGTCCACCCTTCGATTCAATAACGGCAGCAATGCTCTTAGGCATGCTGCGTACAAGCTTTGCACATTCGTCCGCACTTATAGCGTACCACTCGTTAATTAAGGCATTCTTTATAGCAGTTTTTGATGTTATACTGTGTTCCTTAATCTTGCGTTTTAAAATAGCCCACATGTGCTAAATGGGATTAAGATCTGGAGACTGTGCTTGCCAATCTAACAAAACAATGTTGTTATCTCTAAACCAATACATCGTAATCGCTGATTTGTGACAAGAAACATTGTCTTGCTGAAATTGAACCCCGTCTAAATTAGTATCGCCGAAAATGCGCGTTAACGAAGACAAAAGAACACCTTCTAATACATTTATGTACTTGTGACTGTCCATGCGACCCTCGCAAACGAACATTTCGCCGACACCATCAGCAGCCATGCAGCCCCAGATCATAATGCTGCCTACTCCATGCTTAACAGTGGGTACCACGCAATCTGGATGATATTCTTCCCCAACCCGAAAAGAAAAAATAATGTTTTCATAAGATTTGTATTATGTCTTCAAAATTGCTCTAGGGTAAGAAGCTATGGCTGTAAATACTTTTGGACGATCTTAACTACCATACCTCGAAGTTTGATTCAGCAGACCACAGAACATTCGACCAATCTTCTTCCGTGAAATAATGGTATCGGCGAGCCCATTCAAAACGATTTTTCCTATTCTTTTCTGAAAGCCACGGCTTCTTTCGGGCTTTCTTCTTCTTCTTTATTGGCGTTGGCACCGCTTACGCGATTATAGCCGAATCAATTACAGCGCGCCATTCGTCTCTTCTTTTCGCTGTTTGGCGCCAGTTGGAAATGCCAAGTGCACCCAGGTCACTCTCCACTTGATCTTTCCAACGGAGTGGAGGTCTTCCTCTTCCTCTGCTTCCACCAGCGGGTACTGCATCAAACACTTTCAAAGCTGGAGTGTTTTCATCCATTCGGACGACATGGCCTAGCCAGCGTAGCCGCTGTCTCTTCATTCGCTGAACTATGTCAATATCGTCGTATAGCTCGTACAGCTCATCGTTCCATCGTCTGCGGTATTCGCCGTTGCCAATGCGCAAAGGACCATAAATCGTTCGCAGAACTTTCCTCTCGAAGACTCCTAGAGCCGATTCATCAGATATTGATAACGTCCACTCTTCTGCGCCATATAGTAGGACCGGTATAATGAGCGACTTGTAGAGCTTGGTTTTCGTTCGTCGAGAGAGGACTTTACTTTTCAATTGCCTACTCAGCCCAAAGTAGCACCTGTTGGCAAGAATGATTCTGCGTTGGATTTCAAGGCTGACATTGTTGTTGGTATTAATGCTGGTTCCTAGATAGACGAAATTATCTACGACCTCGAAGTTATGACTGTCAACAGTGTCGTGGGAGCCGAGTCGCGAATGCGATGACTGTTTGTTTGATGACAGGAGATATTTCGTCTTGCCCTCATTCACTACCAGACCCATTCGTTTCGCTTCTTTATCAAGTCTGGAGAAAGCAGAACTCACGGCGCGGTTGTTGAGGCCAATAACGTCGATATCATCGGCGTACGCCAGCAGCTGTACACTCTTGTAGAAGATTGTACCTTCTCTATTTAGCTCTGCAGCTCGTATTATTTTCTCCAGCATTAAATTAAAAAAGTCACACGATAAGGAATCACCCTGTCTGAAACCTCGTTTGGTATCGAACGGCTCGGAGAGGTCCTTCCCGATCCTGACGGAGCTTTTAGTGTTGCTTAACGTCAGTTTACTTAGCCGTATAAGTTTTGCGGGGATTCCAAATTCAGACATAGCGGCATAAAGGCAGCTCCTATTCGTGCTGTCGAAGGCGGCTTTAAAATCGACGAAAAGGTGGTGGGTGTCGATTCTCTTTTCACGGGTCTTTTCCAAGATTTGGCGCATGGTGAATATCTGGTCAATGGTTGACTTACCAGGTCTAAGGCCACACTGATAAGGTCCAATCAGTTTGTTGACGGTGGGCTTTAGCCTTTCACACAATACGCTTGATAGGACCTTATATGCGATATTAAGAAGGCTTATTCCACGGTAATTGCGCAGACTGTGGGATCGCCTTTTTTGTGGATCGGGCAGAGCACACTTAAATTCCAATCATCGGGCATGCTTTCATCCGACCATATTTTGCAAAGAAGCTGATGCATGCACCTGATCAGTTCTTCGCCGCCGCATTTGAATAGCTCGGCCGGTAATCCATCGGCTCCTGCCGCTTTGTTGTTTTTTAAGCGGACGATTGCTATTCGCACTTCTTCATAGTCGGGTAATGGAACAACTTTTCCATCGTCATCCTTTGGAGTTTCGGGTTCACCATCTCCGCGTGTTTCCTGTTCACTGCCATTCAGCAGGCTGGAGAAGTGCTCCCTCCATAAATCGAGTATACTCTGGGCATCTGTCACTAGCTCACCTCCCTGGGTCCTACAAGAGTTTGCTCCGGTCTTGAAACCTTCTGTAAGGTCTGTTGTGATTGCAGCTTTTCAACGTCGAACCTTCCTTGTGTTTGTTGATGGGCGTTCTTCGATACACAGAGGCGCGTGCGTATCTTCGCTGCAACAAGATAGTGATCCGAGTCAATGTTGGGACCTCGGAACGTACGCACATCTAAAACACTGGATACGTGTCTTCCGTCTATCACAACCTGATCGATCTGGTTGGAAATTTTCCGATCTGGAGACAGCCAAGTAGCTTGGTGAATTTTTTTGTGCTGGAATCTAGTGCTACAGACAACCATATTTCGGGCCCCGGCGAAGTCGATCAGCCTCAGCCCATTTGGAGATGTTTCTTCGTGGAGACTGAATTTTCCGACAGCCGTACCAAAGATACCTTCTTTGCCCACCCTAGCGTTGAAGTCGCCAAGCACAATTTTGACGTCGTGGCGGGGGCAGCGCTCATAAGTGTGTTCGAGGCGCTCGTAAAAGGCATCTTTGGTCAAGTCATCCTTCTCTTCCGTCGGGGCGTGGGCGCAAATTAGGGTGGTGTTAAAAAATTTTGTCTTAATGCGAATTGTGGCTAGACGTTCATCCACCGGAGTGAATGCCAGTACTCGGCGACGGAGTCTCTCTCCCACCACGAATTCGACACCAAATTTGCGCTCCTTTATATGGCCGCTGTAGTAAATTTCACAAGGACCCACCTTCTTCCGTCCTTGTCCCGTCCATCGCATTTCTTGGACGGCAGTGATGTCAGCCT
Source organism: Ceratitis rosa (assembly GCA_037013455.1). Taxonomy (NCBI): domain Eukaryota; kingdom Metazoa; phylum Arthropoda; class Insecta; order Diptera; family Tephritidae; genus Ceratitis; species Ceratitis rosa. The sequence goes on along the minus strand of JAWMAG010000036.1, from coordinate 718,547 downwards.
TTAACTTTATGAGGACATCAACCAGCTGGGCAGTGGCACCTTCCCAATTAAGGGACCGGACACTCCAGGTGCATGCCCTAAAATCGTAATCCTTAAAACATTTGCGGGGGTCGTCATCCGAGGCTTTAATTGGTTTTTAATTGGGTTGTTTTTTCATGTGGTGGGTTCCAAACCCTACGCACAACCGCATGGGATTCGCCTTCTCACTTTAGCTCGCCTCCAAACGGATGTTCGTTGGCTACCCAGGGGATACGTGGTCTAAGACCGGACGTCGTGAGCTGCTTGAACCATATGCACAAGAATCGTTTCTGGCCACTCCCAGGTGAATGGCAGTCAAAAACTTTCCTCACTTGCGTGAACTTCTACACATGGCCCCATCCCCTCTTCGGGCCATTACATCCTTTTAAACTTGCTTCCAGAAGTCTTCTTCTAGCTGTGAAAGGCCAGAAGAAGACTTTTTGCGATCCTTGAGAGACTCCCGTATAAGTATTCGGTCTTCTCGTTTACTGATTAGACGCTTTTTTCCACTTTTTGATTTATTATTGTGGGATTTCGTCTCCACCAAATTGGCATTCTCAACCGGAGACTTACCTTCTTCACTTAGAACTTGAATTCTAACTCTATCATCGTAACTAATCTCACTTTTTTTAGGCATTTCAGTAAAAATGAACTGTTTTTATAAGTCTTTTCACTAAATGTAGTTTACACATTCACTTTCAAATTTTAAGTGCGAAAATATTTTATGAATTTCTTAAAAATGACAATTTATAAGTTTAGCTTACCTAGAGTGTTATGACTTTTAATATTACACAATTTATTCGTTTAGTCAACAATTAAACACCAGTGTAAGACATTTTCAAAAAGAAGTGGTAACTTTGATAGCCACATTTGAGAACGCTTGTATTTTAGTGGGGTGCCTAATACAATACTTTGGCCAAGGCTGTATAACCAGCGTTTATTTGTTACTCAATAACTAACAATTCGCTTTACTACACACCATGACATATTTTACAATAACACTCTACTATTTTCAGACAGTTTACTAACTATCCAACTCTCCATAAACACACAGTTTATTCTACTGTATTCTATTTCGATGCCGTCGCCACCGAGCTTACTTCGTATTTGACTAACATTGCGTTGGCCATTCTTTTGCTGACATACCGAATTTGGAGCGCTGAGCGCTAAACAAATGTCCAACATTCTCATAATCATGCAATTAGTATGGGACATCCCTCAATAACGCGGCGTCAACGTTAAGCAAATGGAATTTGCAATTTTGACAGCGCGTTATATGATGAAGTTAGGTGTGAAGGATAATATTGTGAAAGAAAGGAAAACAACTGACGGAAAGAATAGGCAAATGGGAGAAAAATTTGGCATTTAAATTGTATTTTGCAAATAAAATGATAAATATTTACTTAATAATGAATTCAACTGGTGGAGGTACACTTTTGTCGACCGTTTCAGTTGGTAGTATGTTGTTTAAAACAAATGCAAATAATTTATTAAAGGTTCTTAAAATAATACGAACTTGAACATAAAGAGAAAACGCTAAAACATAAGCGCTCTTATTTTAGGATAGCGCTCGTTGCCACTCATTGGCATTAGAAAACGCTACGCCGAACGCTCAAATTTGGGTACGTCAGTTATATACACAATGGAGGGTGCTTGTGCTTAGTTCTAGGAATTTCTATCTGTCATTCTTATTTGACATTTACGCAACAATATTTTTACAAAATACGGCTGCCGCAAAGAGTGTATGTGTATTTGGTATGATTCCATTCGTGTGTTTATACACACATCAGCATGAGCAAATAAAAAGAAAAGAACGGTGCAGAGAGAGAGAAGCGGTTTCTACGGAAAAAATCTAAACTTTTCAGATCACTCATGGCATGCCTACGATCACCATCCTACGTACACTGTTATTTTCATTAAACAAGATGTACTGGATTACTAAGTTCACCAAATCAAAAATTTGTTGTGGTTTCCACTTTCAAAACTAAAAAAACATGCCGCGTTTCTGTGTACTTGGCGCCTAGTGCTAAAATCTTGAGATAAGGACCACATATGCATCTATGAACATGAACTGTGTTACTACAATAGCACTTTAAAAAGAAAGCATTCCTACCATTTGCACGTTATTAGAATGGTATTCATGGTGGTTGACATAGGCTTCTTTATGATTGACGCATGAGTGCAGTCATATCCGAAACAGTGCCTCCAACAAATCATGATTATGTTGAAGCAAACTTTGACCTAAACGCAGTTAGATCTCCGAAAGGGTGACAACCCTTGGCCGGATAAAATCTGGCTCAATTCCGGTGCGTAGAACCGGCTGTCGTTAGAGTTGTAACTTTTTACTTCAACGGACTCCAGGGAAAGATCAGTTATATGAGGCGGGAGCACCTGTCGATTAATGCGATCCAGGAAATGAAGTTGATCGCCCATTCGAATCTTCTGAGCAGCGCCGGATTTTAATATTATCCATACGGATCGTGTGTGAGGCTATGATGGGAGCTTAGCGTTCATTTTACACAATACCGTGGAGTATCGCCTCATCGGTGGCGACATCGATCTCAGGGATACTACCCTAGAATGTCATAGCTAGCCGGCCAGGCGATGTCGAGCTCGTTAGAAATAGCCCTAATATAGGTGCGCTACTCAGAGGCGAAAACCGTTTGGTTTTCGCATCACGATCTTTGGTAATCTAGCTTGCCAAATGGCCGTAGAGGAATGGAGATGCCCCCAGCTCCAAATAGGGGATTCGTCATTCTACACCCAGAACGATAACACGCCTACCAGAGTTGTGGGTAACTATCAAAGCTCGCCGGATATAACAATTGCGAGTGTTGGTCTGATAAATAGTATAGCCTGGCGATCTATACTGCACTAGCATCGGACCACTTACTGATACAAATCTCGATTGATAGGCCTCCCGACTTCGTTTCCGTGGACCACCGGACATTTGTAACCTTCAAACTGGCAGGGGTTCACGGAATTTACCAAGAACGCCTTCATTGCTTTCCCCACTCCATCAGACTTCACCTCTGGTGAAAGTTCATTCCGCAGGATTGTCGTGGCCCCTGCCACCCGCTTCATCCCAGCTGGCCGAATTGCGGAAATCCGCCCAAACTTCCCGACGGAAACGGCGGTTCTAGCATCAAGGCGCGACTCCATGCGTAATACTGATCCCAGTAATACCCTAATCAAGGACCTCAACCAGGAGATTCGGCGAATAGTAGACAACCAATAGCGGAAAAAATAGGAGGAGCACGTCGGATCCGAAGAGATGCGCGAGCTATTTTATCCTACTTTTTACACTGCATCCTTCAGTTGACCAAATGAAACAACGAGTAACCCGCAGCTTGCCCAAACCAGTCAACAAAGGAGAGTCATATAGGCCGATATCCCTCCTCTCTCCAGTATTAAATAGTCTTAACCAAAATCGGCACTGTGCGCGAACTGTCCTTGTAGCACTGGATTAGTCCAAAGCTTTTGACACCGTCAACCATTCAGTGCTGACATCGGACATTGAGGAATCCTCATTGCCGCCGGGGTGGTTTTCAACCATCTGCATAATTTTGAGCCGAAATATCAAAACTCAAGAAGATTAACGAAGGTGTTCCGCAGGGTGGTTTCCTCTCCCTATTTTGTTCATTTCTACATTTCGAAGCTGCCTTTTCCACCAGAAGGGGTTTTCTTGGCCTCATATTCCGATGAGTGCTCGATATTGGCGTTTGGCCAGGGTGCTGATGATCTTTGTTCGAAAGTAAACGGCTATCTTGCCGACCTGTCCTACTTCTTCACTGCACGACAATTCAAAATACAACCGACCTACCCTTTTCACAAGTTGGACGAAGGAAGACAGGCTCGAACAAGATGTGAGGGTCGATTGCGTCAAAATTCCGACCATAAATAACCCAAAGTTACTGGAAGTCACATTTGACAGCTCTAAGCGATAGCTGGCAGCACCTGGGGTAAAGACAAAGAAACTTTACTGGTAACCTACAAAGCAATTGAAGAAGCTACAGGCTTGACCATACACTGTCCTTAGGACCGCGACAGGAAACCTTCTGATGTTGCCTGAGCAACACTTGCACAATGAAGCATCTATGCTGCGAGTTAAGGAGCATAATGCGTTGCTGTGCAGCAATTTCAACAGGCATCTTATAGAGGCTCAACCTCCACCCAGGCACATCCGAAAGGAGTACTAGACTTAAAGGACACTAGCAATACGTTCAACAACCGCAGGGCAGGACGACGTACAGACAAGTACTGAACGCCATACACCAGGAGTCAGTTAACACATTCAAAAACTCCCTTCCTTTGAATGGCGGAGTTAAATCACCACCCATAGCAGACGAAGAGCTCGAGCTGCCTTACATAATACTGGCTCAACTTAGGTCTGCATATTGTAGTAGGTTAAACTTCTACTTATCCAGAATCGACCCTAACATACCCATCGTATGTCCTACATTTAATGAGCCCCCGCATGACACTAACCACCTCTTTACATGCTTCCTAAAACCGACGCATCTAATGTGGAAATGAGCTTCTTCTTCCCGAAGCAACCTTTTATACCTCCTAATCTTGGAATAAAATGTATGTCAAAAACCCGAATGCCCTTTTTATATTATTTCCTCTTTCTATGTATTATATATAGAGTAGATAATTTGCCGACCTACTTTACTTTACTGTAACCATAATAATATATCAATATTTGTGCTAACAACTTCCAAATATTCGTTACGACAATAGCTGTTTAAGCCATAGCGGAATATAGTTAAAAAGAGTTCACCGAATATTGAAATCGCTAAAATTATCGCTAAGCCATTTTACGTTTATCGTTATAAAATGTGTATCGTTATAATGTCATTAACATTGTATGTTATATTGTTATTATTATTACATATACTATTACACTATTATTTATTATATTAGTAGTTTAATACAATTGCTTTTTATAATGATTTTACAGAGCGATAGCAATGGTAATAATTTCAGGGACTTGACTTGATGCACACTTGACCTGAAATACAGAAAATTCACATTGCAAACCTTTATAGGTATTTTTTTATTGGATTTAAAAATGTTGTACAAACACATAAAATAATTTGTTAGGTTACGTTAGCTTATAACATACTTGTTTTCTTGTAAGGAAGTTGAAATTAAAAATTTCGATTATTTATATAGGTACGAGTAGTAAAATGTTTTTATTAAGTTTTGTAATATCGTTTTCTTTAGTATACAAACGCTTATTTCTTAAACTCAACGAAATTTCTCGAAACAAAATTTAGCGCCGGAAATTTAGAGCATAATATCTACCAAAAACGTCAAGTATAGATTCCCAATTGAGTGAACTTCTGTTGGGTTTTACTTACTACTTAAAGATTTGTATACGTTTTATGGGGAACATACTTAAAGATAAACACCGATTGCCATATTTTGTTATAATTTGTTTTACTTTTTCGTTTGTTTTTCTTTTTATTGATATCATTTTTGCAGTTACATTCGTTCCGCTAAGTTAGCTCAGTTTTATCGTGTTTGCCGTGCATGTGCTTTATTTGCTATCAGCCTCGATCGCTACTCTTTTTGATAATATTTAATTGCAAATAGTGCAAAAATTTGGTTTTTAATAAAGTGAACAAATATTGCTAGTATTCACCGCGATTTTAATTCAATAACTTCTACTTCCATTTCCATTTTAATTGTGAATATTTACTGCATAAATTGACCTTGATGCAGCTATGTACTCGTATGTAGAACTTAAACAGTTGGATATATTAAGCTCGACTCCACACCGTATAAGTTTTTTATTCAACATTAATTTATTAATATTTTTCATAACAATCCTAAGGATTTAGAAACTTTCGACCTGGAAGACTTCAAATACAATGGAGTCAATATAACTGCCTTTCGTTTAGTTGATGTAAAAAGTCAACGATATGAAGAAGTTATCGAGCAAATGATGAAATTACCTCATAGCGGTTTGGAATATATAAATGAACAGCCATATATACAGGTATGTAGGTTTTATCCAAATAAAAATGTCAGCTTAGGCTGTGTGTCAATCGGTAGAAAATTTTAAATTTTGATAGCCAACAATAAAATTCTCATATTTTTCGTAGTGAGTGCAAACGATAGAATTTTATGTAGCCCAAGGGGCTCCTTAACTCGTAGCATAAATGTTTCGCTGTGCAAGTGATGCTCCGGCGACATAAACCTTCTGATGTCGGCAGTGTTTTAACAAGCCTGTAACTTCTTCATCTGCGTCTCGTTCGTCCCCGGCACCCAGATCGGTGTAGTATAGTTAACGACCGGACCGTCAATTGCTTTATAGGTTGCAGGCAAGGTTTCTTTATCTTTACCCCAGGTGATGCGGGCTTGCGCTTTGAGTATTTTGTTGCGGCTCTGGAGTGGCCCCCTGAATCTCTTCCAATCAAGCACCGCGCTGATGTTTGGCAGTTTGTTTACTTGTCGCTACAAAACGTAGCGTAGTTTACCGAAAGATGAAATGTGAAAAGCCGGCTAAAATAGCTCGCGTATCACTTCGGGTCCGACGAGGCGCGGTCACCGAGTCTCGTCAGGTTAGACAACGATTTTACTGTAGCGCAGAGCTTGGTTGCCCCAGAGGTGAGATTACAGGACCTTAAGTGCTACTCCCACTTTTTCCGCTTATGGTTGTTTACCACTTTGCGAATCTCCGCGTTTAAATCTCTGATTAGGGGATTTCCGGGATCGGCGTTACGAGAGTGTCGCGCCTTGTTGCTAAAACCGCCGCTTCCGTCCGGAAATTAGGGAGGATATCCGCAATTCGGCCTGCGGGCGGCAGGGTCCACGACAATCCTGCGGAATGAACGTCCACCAGAGGTGACGTGTGATGTAGTGGGGCGAGCACTGAAGACGTCCTCAGTGAATTCCGTGAAGCCGGACCAGTTAGCTTTTTTAAAGTTAACAAACGACCGGTGGTCCTCGGAAACAAAATCGGGAATTCTGTCAATTGAGATTCATATGGGTAATTTTCAGCTCTAATTTCCCGACCGAAGCGGCGGCTTTAGCAGGAAGGCGCGACATCCTCCGTAACTCTGATCCCGGGAATCCCCTAATCAGGGATTTAAACGCGGAGATTCGCAAAGTGGTAAACAACCATAAGCGGAAAAAGTGGGAGGAGCACTTAAGGTCCTGCAACCTCTCCTTTGGGGCAACCAAGCTCTGGGCTACAGTCAAGTCGCTGTATAGCCCGGCGAGACGCTAAGATCGAGTGGAAATTTCATTCGGTGACCGCGCCTCGTCGGACACGAAGAGATGCGCGAGCTACTTCCGCCGACTTACACTGCATCCTTCTTTAGACAAAGTGAAAGGACGTGTAACATGCCGCATGCGCAAACTTCCAAACACTAGCGCAGCACTTGATTTCTCCAGGGAAGAGGTTCATCGGGAAGGCAAAAGTCTCCAAGTCCATCGGCCCTGACGGAATAAGCATGCTGATGCTAAAACATCTTGGACCAGCGGGAGCAGATTATATCACCAAGGTCCTCAAATTGTCTTTGACCACCCTAATTATACCGGATGTGTGGAAAAATGGTAGGGTGGTCCCGCTACTTAAACGGGGGAAACCAACCAACAAAGGATAGTCTTATTGGCCGATAACTCTCCTCTCCCCAGTAGCGAAGACACTTGAGGCCTTGCTGATCCATTCACTCACCATCTGCGTCCAGCAGCACATCAGCATGGCTTCCGAAAAGTGCACAGTACCACAACAGCACTTAACGCCATAAACACCCAGGTGGTCAAGGGCTTGAACCAAAACCGACCCTGCGCGAGAACTGTCCTGGTAGCACTGGACTTATCAAAAGCTTTTGACTCCGTCAGTCCTTCAGTGCTGCTCAGTGACATTGAGGAATCCCCATTACCGCCGGGGTTGCAGAGGTGGGTCATGGGCTACCTGAGGGGTCGACAATCATCGGTCATATTCCGAGGAGAAACAGCTAAGTTAAGAAAAATTAAACAGGAGATTCAGCAGGGTGGTGTCCTCTCCCCGCTACTGTTTAATTTTTACGTCTCAAAGCTACTTCCTCCCCCGGAAGGAGTTTCCTTAACCTCGTATGCCCATGATTGCTTGATAATGGTCGGCCGGTCGTAAACTATGCTGCACCGATCTGGGCGCCGGGGACGAACGAGACGCAGTGGAGAAAATTACAGGCATGCCAAAACGCTACCCTTAGGACTACGACAGGAAACCTCCTGATGTCACCGGAGTATCACTTGCACAGCGAAACATCTATGCTACGAGTTAAGGAGCATAATGCTTTGCTGTGCAAGAAGTTCCTGTTAGGATGCCACCGCGCGGAGCACCCCAGCAGGCACCTTTTAGAAGCCGAACCTCCACCTAGGCACATCAGGAAGGGAGTACTAGATTTAAAGAGCACCATCCAGCAACACGTACAACAACCGCTGGACAGCACGGCGTACCGACACGCACTGAACGCCATTCACCAGGAGTCAGTTAACACCTTCATAGACTCCCTTTCCGTGAATGGCGTACTCGGAGTAAAATCCCCACCTATTGCAAACAACGAGCTCGAGCTGCCTCGGGAGACTCGCGTGACCCTTGCACAACTTAGATCTGAATATTGTCGTAGATTAAACTCCTGCTTATCCAAACTCGACCCCAGTATAGCAACGTATGCCCTGCATGTGGAGAGTCTCCGCACGACACTAACCACCTCTTCCCATGCCACCTTAAGCTAACTCTTCTAACCCCCCTCGCTTTGGTCCATTCCCGTCGAAATAGCACGTTTCCTGGACCTCCCCTTAGATGACCTCGGCGACTTAGATTGACAAAACCTGCCCTAAGCGGGGTTAGAAAACCGCTACAACAACAACAACAACAGGACTGAACAGGTTTGCTTTTTCATTGAATGAAACAGGGGTAAAGTTTTCACCAATATCGTCATGAGTAAAGAAAAGTATTTTATTTTTATTCCATTCATTTCTTACCAGCGCCAAAAAAATATATCTGACTTCCTCACGAGTTTTGTTTGTTTGTTGTTATTTTAGTCAAAATTTAGAATTTCATAAAATATTTTTTCACCATAGTAAGTTTTTCCCACCTCATCTCCCCATAGGAAAAAAAGATACCGATTGACACAGCCTTACAACGTATTTTAATTTTTACGAAATAATGCATTTACTATGGGCAATAGAAATCCGATGTACATATTGAAGTGAGGTTCATTTGGAATCATAATTCTAATTGTTTATACATAAGAGTCTCGTGAAAGTGTACGTGTATATTTAACTAATTGATATTTTTTCGGGAGTTTATAATCTATCTAATAATAACATTCGAATTCAAGGATCAAATATACGACTTTAATATATTTTTTTCCAGACACAATCAGCTTTAATGTTCGATTCCGTTTACACTTTTGCCGCTGGTTTGACGGAGTTGGATCGAAGCCATATATTAAGATTTCATAATATATCGTGTTCCAACGACATGTCATGGAATGATGGTCTGTCCCTGTATAATTATATAAATTCCGTAGGTATCCCTGTTTTCAGCTTTTATGCTTTTTATACATACATATTTATCTTTACAAGTAGGCTTCTATACATGGATTAACCGGGCACGTGAGTTTTGTCGAGGGTTATAGAAATAGATTTCAAATTGATTTGCTAAAACTTAAGCATGAAAAAATTCAAAAAGTAGGCGTTTGGGAACCAGATGCTGGAGTGAATATCACTGATCCCACCGCTTTCTATGAAATTCATACTAGCAATACAACTTTGATAGTTATGACAAGAGAAGAGAAGCCATATGTAATGGTAAAACATGAAGGCAATGAAATAGGCAATAGCCGTTTTGAAGGATTTTGTATTGATTTGCTGAAAGCTATCGCCACACAAGTGGGATTTCAATATAAAATAGAACTAGTGCCAGATAATATGTATGGAGTATATAACCCTGATTCAAATTCTTGGAATGGTATTGTTCGAGAACTAATGGAAAGGGTAAGTTCGTATTTAGATTTTTCAGCTTATTCTGAATTGATAAACCAAACATACAGCTATGACCAGAAAATATTTTACATCGTCGCTTGGCGAGCATACCGCGTATGCGCAAAATGCAATGACGCGTATATGACACTTGCCAAGTTTTACAGAAGAAGGTAAAAACGGATTTGTTTGTTAGCTTATTAGATTTACGCCGGAATCTAAAAATGCTAATAAAACTTCACCGAAAGAACTTGTACTAAGCCTTGGAAACAAATATACGCGATATTGCATTATTGCCTGAAGTTCATTTATTTTTTAAAAGCGGTATTGGCAAAAATTATGTCCATGTAAGAGAGTTTATTCAGAGAATTTTATTTTCGTTTCTGCAAATATTAATTTTTAATAATCAAGTTTTTTATGTGTTAAAATGCGATTTGTGAAGTAAAGCCGCTTGCTTTGCCTTTCATTTACAGGATGTAAGGGTAATATGCTAAAATCTTTTCAAATTTAACTTTAGAATTAGATTTTAATATTATTATTATTATTTTAGGATTAACAAGTTAATAAATAATAGTATCTCTTTTCATCTGATTTTGCGGCATTTTTACTTTTCATGTACATTATATTTTTTAGGTCAGAAATATTTCCCGTTCTGGGACCTACAGAAAAATCATTAATCTTTTTTTGGTTTAAATAGTGATGAATTTTTTTCGCAAAAAACATAATCAAAACAAAAGGAATACTTTTCTTGAAACAATTGGTTGTGAAAACTGTCGAAGATTAACTAATACGGAATTCTTATTCCGTCTCTTATAAATGTTTACGAATATGAAAAGAGGCACACCGGTAATATTAACAGTTCTGTCAACCACACAGTGTCGCTCAATGTCTTAAAGCTTTTGGCTTAAAAATTGCCACCAGTCTTATTAATCAATATTACTCCATTGCAACAAGAAAGATACAATTCTGTTTTGTAGGTTAGTACTTATACGTCTAGTTAAATGTATAAGCTTAATAGTGCATGAAAATATGCTGAGCTATTTCGAGATTGTGCTATTCTGTTTGTGCGTTTTGAAGAGTTATATTATAACTAAAATAAATCTACCAAAACGAAATTATAAATACAATAAAACGGGATGTCCAGAGGGACACGCGGTCTTGAAAGGACCCAACCGAAGATAGTGTTTTGGGCTATGGGAAACTCGGAATTAAAAACTGCTCGAAGAGGCAACTGCATTTTACATCTTTTATGAATCTCCTTCAATATTCTTCCTACCAACCAACCTATGTAGAAGGTTATGATCAAAAAAATGTATCCGCTAATTGTAGAGGAAGGCAATTTAATCGAAATTAATGGTAAACCAAAAGAATTTGTTTCGAATATGGCACGATTGCGTTGCTTGAAACGGTGTTCGTTGCATTTCTAAAAGGCAGTTTTGGACTAAGGTGCTACCAATAAGCGGTGAACCAATGTTTTCTGAAATTTCAGAGTTATCAGAAAAAGTGGACTGTATAAACATACGTACGTATGTTGAGAAAGCTTGCGATGAAGGCGCGTGGCTTTTCACTTGATTAGAAGCATCGCTATCTGAAGATACTTTATGAAGTAGAGTGTGGTGTCAAGCAATGAAAGTTGTGCCCAAATGATTACTTTTGCACTCCTTTATTGAGTGCCTATTCAAAAGGATATTATGCAGTAGTTATGCTGCTCAATCGCCATACACCGATCGTAAGAGCGAGAAATTTTAAACAAAGTCTCAAGAAATATTGCTGTTTGGGCACAAAACGCTTCATAATTATTAATATAATAATAATTTGGTCGTATGTGCTAACCTTTGTCGGCTTGATCTATAGAAGATCGAAAAATCAAGTATTTTTTAAATGGGGCTAAATTGATGCGTTCGCATTTCGCTTATGTAGCTTTCGTTTTCAACATTGCTCAGCGATTTCTGATTGCAAAATTTCGAACGAAATTTTAGAATATTCCCGAGGGTCAAAATTGCCAAATTCGAATATTTCTACAAGCACTTATATATGTAGGTGCATATGTACATACATATGTATTTACATACACTGGCGAGAAAAAGTGAGCGCATGTTCTCTATATTTTTACTAAAAGTGTCGTAAAACTATGAATAATCAATGAATTTCCAGAAGTTATTTCTTATTATACTAGGAAAAATATCAATATCACAATAAAAAAAAAAATCAACATATTTGTATAACTAAAACATAAAGTAACTCAATAAACTCAGTTTTGCACGTTCTAGTGGTTATACTATAAATTATTAATTTTTGTGCGGCTGAGTACTATACATATCAAAATATTATGTAAACAAAATGTTTCTGTGTTGCCGCTATTACATAAGCAAAGCAAAGCATAAAAAATACAAGAGCCGTATTATACACTTCAACATTTAATGCTAGGTCAGCAAACATTTGGTTGCTGAACGGAACCGCGGAAATGAATTGTGCCAAAAATGTAGTATTAATAGAACTCATTGTTTTGAATAAAATCAATCAATATCTAGAGCGCAGCAATTCGTATTGATTCAAACATTTGGGCCAACCTCACCGTTAGCCTCCTGATTAGCAGAGTTGCGACTGCTGTTTAAACATAAACGCAACTGGAAGATAAGAGATAGGATACACATTCTAGGTTATTAGATTGTTTCACCCTTTTAAGGAATACTTGTCTTTCCCATCAAATAAATTTTTGAACCTCATTTGGCGACCACACCTTACTTGATGATCCTGCGACCACGGAACCGAATACTATAAAAATTTCATTTCTAGAAATTAAGCAAAATGCAAGCTAAATATCGATAATAATTGGTGACCACACCTTACACGGTATCCACAAACCCTTGTTGTTAATAACGTTTTTCACTCGCCGCGGCATCTGTCAATCAATTTTTTTTAAAATTCACTTGGAATATATTCCCATTCTTCCACGGATCCGAAGGTCATCAATATTTGGAGGTAGTGTTCTTTCCACATTATTCTATAAGTTCTTGCAATTGGTCCCAAATGCCACGAAGTAAAACAACCCCAAAGCAACAAGCTACCTCCGCCATGTTTGACGGTTTGTTTTACAAAATGCATTTGAACCGGTTCATGAGGTTTGCTACAGAAGTGTTCCTTGCTATCTGATTGGAACAGGTTAATTTTTATTTCATCAAACCAATTCGATGAAGCGCTTTACGAACAGTCTATTCACTGACAACTTTATTCATTGCATTGGCAACTTGGTAAGATCTTTTCACAGTTTTTTTAATCTCCCTTACCATTACGTGCATATGAACTTTATAACAATCTAATCCCCAGCAATTACTCTGGATGTGTGCCCACTTTCAGTCATAGCCACAATACTACTTTCGGTGCCCTTGTTAATTTTCCACATTTTTGTATTTATTTAATATGCACACGCCGAGTGATTATCATACGTACTGAAGGCTCGGGTTCAAATCCTGATACGACTAACATCCAAAAAGTTATAAAAATATAATTCAAGTAACAAACTAAGTTTCCTCTTAGGAGGCGGCCCAGTATAAACTGCAGGTCCCTTTTGTTGGAAAAAGCATCAATACCCAAAACCACAAATTGGAGGAGGAGCTCGGCCGAAAATCGCTTCAGCGGTTATAAAGCGCCAATTACATCCATATTATATATATGTATATACCCACGTACTATATCAAACAATACATATTCTCCGCCCTTCACAAAACTAAAACCTCAACATAAATTACTGTGAAACGCACGGCTTATTTTGATTTCACTGATTCAAAACGTACAAAACTGGGTTTATTGCAGTGCCTTATGTTTTTTGTAATAAATTGTGTTGAAAATGTTCTTTTATTGTGATACGGAATACGGCATTCTTTTCCTTATATAGTAAGAAATACCTTCTGAAAATGTCGTAATACATCATAGATTATTTATCACTTTGTGAAACTTTTGGAAAAAATATAGTGAACAGGCACTCATTTATGTTCGTTTGTATATTGTATGCATAGGCTTTATTCAGAAGTTTGCATAAAATCGGTCGAGCGGTTCTTCGTTTATCACATGTTATATGTATATTATATAAAAATCTTATGTCCGTTTGGAAAAATCTAGTTATCTCCAAAAATCTCCAAAAGTTAGCGACCGATTTGAAATTTCATCAGATTGTTTCTATGGGTAATCGACCGGTTTATACGAAATTTCGGGAAGTGGATCGGGGACTGACTTCTAATAGGTCTTATATCTTATTTATGGTTCGATTTACTTGATATTCGGCACACAGGTGGGTTTTTGCTAAGATTAAAAAAATAGGTAGCTTTTTGCTTAGGTGGGCAGGAAAAGTAGACCAATGTCAATGGTAAAACCAAAAATGTTGTATACCCGCAAGCATTAAGTAAATAAAATTATGATAAAAAGATATCCCATGATTAATTTTTCATACATTCAATGAGTATGAGCGACAGCGAAGTATTGCAGGGTGCAGCTAATAAACATATGCATACATACATTTGTTTGCATGTGTAAATTATTAAAAGGTATAAATGTGGAAGCTCCTCCACATATGTACATACTGAGAGCCACTCAATTGTGGGCAGCTGAGAGATTCACTCAACTCTCTGAAAGCTCTCTAATGTTTCATGTTGGGAGAATGTTCTGGTTGGCCCATGTCGATTTATTTCTTTCCTTTCCTTTTTTGGTTGGATCGCCGAACGGTGCGGATGCTCAATCGCTTTCAATTATTAACTTATGTAAAATTCAATTTTAGTTACAATTGATTTTCACCGTATTGAATAAAATATTTTTAGTAAGCGACGCCAGTGTTAATTCTTGCAAATTAATTATAGAAATTTAATTTGAATAAAAAAATAAGCTAAAATTTTCTAAGATTGGTCGGTATATTGGTGTAGTAAGAAGAGATCCTTTATTTTTCCAATAGATGGCGTTATTTATCTGTATCTCGCGTTGCATAAGTCCGATCGGGTTCCTCTAGATGGCGTTAACATGATAAATGATAAATACACTTCATGATTTAAGCTTCGGCGAAATTCACTAAATTTATTTTAGGACCCGGAGCTTCGTATACAGTTGTTTTCTCAGTCTTTAACAGCATAGTCCAGGGGACCTTTTCATCAAATGCAACAGAACGAAGATTTTGTTCCTATCTCTATTGCCGATGAAAATAACTCCATCAGTCATAGGCATCGTGTAGAAGACATGGGAGAAGTGTCGCCTTAAATGGAAAATGAGTATATTGAACACTGAAAAGATGTTTTCTTCAATATGGAAGTAAGCAGTATCTAATATCAAATTGATATTTTTGTCTCTAAAGCATCAATTTGATACGATTTGGAATTCACTAAGCAACACTAAGTCACAAAAAATTGTCAAATTTAAGATGTTCCCATTAGCAGGTCATAAAAATCAAAACAAACTACTTTTGCTCTGTTTACATAATTGTCGTAGAAAATAATAAACGAATGGAAGAGGAACTTGCTGCTTTTTTATTGATTTTGCAAGAAATCGATCGCGTAGAGAGGTGATATTTGTTTAAATGAGAAAGTAACACAGTAATTAACGAAATAAACCATTTTTTATTAGGAGCATCTGCTGACAAAATATCGCCAGTCTTAACAGAAGTATCATCTTTTTTTCTGCTGTTTCTCCATATTTCTATTTCTCTATATTTGTTTTTTATATTTATTGTGAATATAATCCTTATATCAATTCATAAAAAGTAATCTACTTTATATATGAACGAAATCAAGTGCTTTCAGCATATCGTTTAACTCTAATTGAGAACATTGGTATTATATATATATAATTGGCACTTTGTAACCGCTGAAGCGATTTTCGGCCGAGCTCCTCCTCCAATTTGTGGTTTTGCGTTTTGTTTTTCCAACGAATGGAAGGACCTACAGTTTATACTAAGCCGCCTCCGAACGGCTGATGGTTTTTTTACGGGAAGCCTTTTATTTCATGTCCGAAATACACTCGGAGGAATGGACACTCCCTGTCGAGGGGACACCGCAATTAGAAAATTTAACTTAATTTTTCATAACTTTTGGATGTTGCTGGCACTGGGATATGAACCCGAGCCTTCCGAATGTCAGTACGCAATGCTAACCACTCGGCTATCGCGGGCGCCATTATACATGGCTATTAAATCCCACAATATATATGTAGCTACATATTCAAGCGATTGTGGGTCCCATTTATCTGCGGTAACGCTCATTGCAATCTTCAGAACTCATACAAATCTGCAGTACTCGAAATCTGTGAAAAAGTAAAATAAAAAACACTATTCAAATAACACAAACATTGTATAGTACATTTCAACAATTTCCTTTATAGTAGTCAATAAGTAAGTTCATCAAACCTCTTACCGTTTGTAACTTTAATGGTGAGTCCCCAATAAAATGCCATCAGCCTGATACAAGTTACTCCATCCCAAAAACCAGCCTTGGTTTTCTGGTCGCATTGGATTTGCTCCTTGGTGATTCTTTGTACTCCATGAATATCTAAAAAATGTAGAAAATAATGATTAACGTAAATAAATAAAATAAATTCCAAATTACTTACTCATATTTGTAGCTGAAAGAATTCGAATGTTTACGTTCGTACTTAAAAAGATGACACGACATGGTAATCGATTGATATAGATTTGAAATTTAAAATTTTTTTTAAACAAATGATTCAGGTAATACGCAAATTTAACACATTCAAAAATAAGGTATTTGCTAATCTTTAGTATAATTAGTAGTTTTAGTTTATTTTAATGAATAATTATTGTTATAAAATCTACTTAAGAAATTTTATCGCATGTAATCGATAATCTAATTTTTTTTTGAGTGCTTGTCCGCATCTCCAGCAAAGGTCGATATTGGAGGGAAGAAATCCGAAGGGAAAAAGAAGAAAATGAGAGAAAGAAACGGCTGAAAGAAGAAAGAGTGGATATAGGAAAGGAAAACTTAAACTTATGAAGAAAGAACAAAATAAAGCGAAGAAAATGATATTTTGGAAGCAATGTTAAATTATATTTCAGAAAAAAATTAAAACTTATTGTTGGTAACTAGTACACCAATCTTATTAACCTAGATTAATTTAATTCTTGGCATAATATATTACGCAAAGCTCCATCACGCACCATTTGAATCGAGTACAAGTCATCAATTAGCTCCAAATTATCGTCGCATAAATTATGAAGTACAACACAGGCTCTTACAAAGTAGCAAAGTTTTCCTCTTAACTTGCAATAATATAATTGCCTAAACCTTTGCTTAAGCCAACCCAAATGCATGTTCATTCATTACTCTACCTGCACTCAGTTTCTTATTAACATTACTTTGCTGATAAGTGCCCATTGTCCTTAAATTGAGTTATTATGTAATTTTTGCAGGGATAAGCATAATCTCCTAAAATATAATATTGATGACAGCGTTGGAAGCCTGGGGATAAATATTTGAGTTTTCTAATACTGGGCTATCATGCGCTCTATATTCTGGAAATCCAACGTACATATCAATAAACTTTCTTGTATCTGAATACAAAAAACATTTTTCGGTCTATAAAATAATCACGGAGCTCCTTAGGAATACCTACTCTCATACAGCTCCCGTCTATTGCACCTTAAAAAAAAATATACGCTTATGTTTTTGTTGGCAACTCTTAATTTAAGTTCCACAAAAGTCTTGGTACAGCTGATTTAAATGGGCTATTATTAGTAAAAAGGGGACTCCCATACATCAATAGTAATGCTGTAAATTAAAAGGTGCTTTCAATTTTGTATTCGAGCTCGTTGAGCGTTTTTTGTGTCAAAATCGAATAAAAATTAAAAACAAAAATGGGCGGAAGAGAGCTCACAATTAGAGAAAGGGAAAGAGGCATGTAAGGGAAGGAAAATCTTATTCACAAATATCGGGGATTGTGTCACGCAGTCGGTCATCAATTCAAAAAGTGGTTAACCGATATACAATAACAAAGAAAATATAGTTGAAAATGTTTATGTCGAAAATAATATGGGCCAGGATTCGTATTTAGATATTCTACGAAATGATAAGAAGCAAAGTGATCTTTGGATACGGTTACAGGACTTGTTTAAGCATAGCAATGGCCCTAAGCACACTCCTCACAAAGTTCCAATATGGTTGCTGTACAATGGTCGTGTGTTTCCTACTCCACCTCAAAGCCCTGATTAAAACCCCATTGCGCTTCTTTGGTATGCGATTGAGACTAAAATCAGAAAAGGAACAATTTCAGCTTAAGGAGGTTATGCTAGAGTAGTTGAGCAACATTAGCAGTGAGCTCACCAAAAAGTTGGTGCTTTCAATGCCTAAAAATTTGAGATCAGTGATAAAAACTGAAGAATATCCCACAAAATACTGAAAAAGGTGAGTTTTGAATATAAAACAGTGTCATAACTGCAATTTCCATTTACTTTCTTTAGATGTGCCTTGACTTATGTGGATTCAATATAATGGCTTACCAACGACATGACATTATTTCTTTTCTTATGTACTGAGTTTTCAATATAATGGCTCATCAACGATATGACATTATTTCTTTTCTTATGTACTGAGATTTCAATATAATGGCTTATCATCGTCATAACATTATTTCTTTTCTTATGTACAGAGTTTCGATTTGGTTTTTACATGGATTCAAAGTTTATTTGTTATTTATGAAAATACGTTAAAAAAATTTACTTTTATTTCATTAATAAAAGCAGGTAACACTAGCTTCAAAAATGTGTTTGCTGTACCTTTATTTTTGTGGAGGACTGTATGTATATACACGGGTATGTAATCCTAAGATATTTTTATATGTACATGGTACGTTTCACTAACCAATGAATCCACTTAATCCAGTTTTATTTTTCCCGTACTCTGAAGTTATAAATACTTCTTTGAAGTAAGTTTCGATACAATTTCTTTTATTCCTCAAACCATCGTCCTCAATAGCCTCGGAGATCACTATTTCTGATGAGGATAAAAGCAGATTATCTGAGTCTGAAGAATTTAGATATTCTTCTAAGATTTCGGTGAAACTAAATTTATCCATTTTTTATTTTGCAAAAAATGTATAAGTATACAATTCCATATATTTAACACATTTGATATTTGTCAAATGAAAATTCAAACATTCAACTGCTCTGAATTTCAACCTAGAAAGTGTTTCATGAGACTTCTGTTCCGAGTTGCTCTAACTTGCTCTTCAGTTTTTTGACAGCTGCTCTGCTCTACTCTGATTCAGTCTCAATAAACGAGACTATTATTGCGAAAATGCTAAATACGAATGACAGATGAAAAGGCCGATAACTAAAACACATTCTAGAGCACGAGTATCGAAAATTCTATATTTCGTAAGTCGGAGTTTACATGAGGATACTTTTGTCGCTTATTATCGTAATTTTCTCTTTTGTGTCGCCTTTCACGTTTACACAGAGACACTTTCTTCAAGCAATTTTTTTGACATTTGTTTCTTCTTCATTTTTTTTCTCTATTCCGCTTTATTTTACACTCGCAATTTTTCGTTCCCTTCGCGCTTTCTAATATTTCTAAATAAAAATGCTATGTTTATGTAAAGGAAGACACAGCTTTTATTTATCTATTTCTTTTATAAACTTTTACCTTCGATTAAACATCAACTCTACACTTTCCAAAGTGTAATCTAATTACATATCTCATCCTTTACACTATCATCAGAGTCAATCTCAGCGGCTTCTTCAATACTCTCTAATATTTTTTGCATTAATTCAACTTTATCTACAAACTCCATTATCTAAAATATTTATTAATAATTGGACGCGTATACGCAAAGGCATATATTGGGTGTGTGCATTAATTCGTGCAGTTTTCTAGGAGAGGGCTCTACTAGTATACACGTATTCATTTCAAAGGTACTGTCATTTCGCGTCGTTTTCAGTAGATGTCATTTGTTTTAGCGGGAACAACAATCTGTTTCATTCATTTCAAATTGTCGAAATTTGTATCATATAAAGTATTTTTGCGCGGAGTTCTTCTTCATTACCTTAACAAGAAGAAAAGTGCTACCGAAAGCCATCATATTTTATTGGACATAAACGTGACCATGCTTTAGCCGAACGAACGTGCCAAAAGTGGTTTGCCCGGTTTAAAGGTGGCAATTTCGACTTAGCCGACGGACAGGCAAAAAAAGTTCAAGACGAAGAATTGGAGACATTGCTCGACGCAGATGCATGCCAGACGCAAGAAGAACTTGTAAAAGTAAATATTAGGAGTTGATCAAGACAATTTTTTCACAATAAAGTCTTAATTTTCGAAAAAAACGCCCGAATTAATGCACACACCCAATATGTTTGCAAGCACATACATATATGTAAATATTGTTGTAAAAACCCCAAATTTCAATTTCCAAATTTACGGCAATTATTCGTTTGAAATTTAAGACAGCTAAAATCAGTTTAATGTGAGAAACAAAATAAAAGGGAGTGTCAAAATCTACAGAGACGAATAGAAACAAAAACGTGTACAACGACCACAGCGACAGTTGTAATATTATTCGTAGTGAATAATAAAGCAAATTGTGATTTATTGAGTAATAAATATACTTTAATTAAGCTGTTTGCTAATAATAAATTAAAAAACAAATCTTGGGACTTTTATTTAACGATCCAGTGATTAAACTCAAAGGGGTTGAGAAATCGTCGAGGCGTATTTAGCAAAATTATTAGAAACTTTCAAGGAAGTTCAATCTATTGAATTTTTTGCCCTGCTCTTATGTTACGCATTTTTAACAAAGCACAACAAATTTTCACGCATCTGATTGTTTTGATGAGTCCAGATCTTCAAGAGGTTGTTGTGATTCTTGCTTTGTCTTTATACCTATATTCCGTATGATGTCTGATGATCGAATTTGATGAAGGTTGATGATTATGGTGAAGTTCGATCCGGCTCAACCCAATTGAAAGAAAAAGAAACGAATTAAAAAAAGGTGTAAGTGAAGAAACTAACATTTATTTTTTTCAATAAGCTAAAATGTAACCTTTTACAATTTATTTGATAATTGGTACATCAAATAGCTACCCTGAACTATTGAAGAATGTGCGAAAACGCCTTAAAACAGTCGGAAGATGAACTAATACGGAATTGTTATTCCGTTTTTCCTTATAAATGTTTACGAATATGAAAAGACACACCGGTAGTTATCAGATTATCTGCAATTGGCAATTCTGATAACCACACAGTGGCTGAAACAGTAAGCAAATTTCAATGTTTGAATATTTGCAATATGCGAGGTATTGTTTGTATATACTCGTTCGGTTTTTATCTAAGAGAAGGCGTAATTGTCCATAGTACTAGTGTTACGTGTCGCATCATGTCATGCTATACGGCGCTGAAAACGTGTTTATTCGCGCTAAAAGTTTGTATTCGACAGTTTTTCGATTGATTGACTCAGTACGTTGTGAGCGCTCGTCAAAAATGGGCACCAGCAAAGAAAAAATTCGCTATATATTACAGTTTTTCTTTTATCAAGGCAAAAAAGCAGCCAAAGCGGCTGAAAAAATTAATTAAATTATGGGCCCGATAATGTAAACGAACGTGTAGCACTAAAGTGGTTTGCTAGGTTCCGTTCCGGTAATTTCGATGTCAAAGATGCACCACGCGTCGGGAGGCCTGTCGTCGAAAATTGCGATAAAATCATGGAAATAGTTGATACAGACCGTCAGGTCAGCTCTTATTTGTTTGCTGAGGAACTAAAGATATGCCAGAAAACCGTTTGGAACCATTTGCATAACCTTGGATTCGAAAAGAAGCTCGATGATGGACCAAATTTCCCTCTGCGAATCGCTGCTGAATCGCAACAAAATCGACCCATTTCTGAAGCGTTTGGTGACTGGCGATGAAAAGTGGATCACTTACGACAACGTCAAGCGAAATCGGTTGTGGTCGAATAGGCGGAAACGGTGGCCAAGCCAGGATTGACGGCCAGGAAGGTTTTACTGTGTGTTTGGTGGGATTGGCAAGGAATCATCTACTACGAGCTGCTCCCCTATGTCAAAACGCTCAATTTGGCCCTCTACTGCCAACTACTGGACCGCTTAAAGGCAGTACTCATCCAGAAGAGGTCATCTTTGATCAACAGAGGCCGAATTGTGTTCCATCAGGACAACGCCAGGTCACACACGTCTTTGGTGACGCGCCAGAAGGTCCTAATGCACCCACCTTATAGTCCGGACCTCGCACCAAGTGATTACCATATTTTCCTGTCCATGGCGAACGCGTTTAATGGTGAGAAGTTGGCATCAAGAGAGGCCTGTGAAAATTGGCTCTCCGAGTTTTTTGCCAATAGGAATGCAGCCTTCTACGAAAGGTGTATAATTAAGTTGGCATCTCGTTAGCAACAAGTTTACGAACAAAACAGCGCATATTTGACTTAAATCGGACAAATGTACATTAAGTTATCATATTTTGAAAAATCAATAAAAAACCGAGCGAGCTCTTTACTTGACCTTATATGTTTGGTTTCAAATGTTTTTTTTTTTTGATTCTGTGTATTTTCAGCGAGCTGACCTGGCCGTTGCTTCAATGACCATAAATTATGCTCGAGAAAGTGTAATCGATTTTACTAAACCATTTATGAATCTAGGAATCGGAATCTTGTTCAAGGTAAATCACCTTAATATAATATTTTGCTTATAGATATCACGTAGACGCGTAAGAAATTAAATCAGTACACAAAAGAAATCGGAAAAATTTTAGTTTTCAGCAGCATTCTTTCGTAAATTATTTTAGTATGAATGGAAAGAGGAAAAAGCCTAGATCTTAAAACTACTTTTCTTTTCAAAATTGTTTTTGCGGCTATGATATTAATTTTTGTTTATAAGTTTTTTAGTGAGCGAAAGGCCTTGTTTGTTTGTATGAATTGAATATTTTTTTATGCAACAAAGAAAAATGGTAGAAGTGCCAGCTGTTTCGGAGATCACCACATCTCCTCATCAGAAGTCTTATGGCAGAGATCGAGCCAACGGATCCTGACTTAACAAGCGAGTGCTCTACCACTAATTAAGTCTCGGGCTCAACCTATATATTCATAATTGTTTTTGCGGCCATGATATTAATTTTTGTTTATAAGTCAAGTGAAACTCTTTTGTAAGTTGGAGGCCTTTGGATCGACAACGGTATTGCTAAGTGAAACTTGTTTGTAAATTGGTGGCCTTTGGCCGCGCTTTGGATTGTTACCTGGGCCGGACCAACACCGCCTTCGCCTTGCACAGCATTTTTAAGTGAAACAGCTTTATGAAAAATCTTCCGTATTTGTTGTTGAATATTGTTCCATTTTTATAATATTTTACCCTCTACGGCAACACCATCCAGATTAGTATGCAGCCATGTTTAAGTGAGCATTTGTTTTGATTATAATATAATATTTTAATGTTTATTAAAGTTACATTGCATTGTGCGTTAATTTTAACAAAATAAGGGAAAATATTTAATCAAATCGAAGTAATATTTTAGTTTGTTAAACGAAAATCAAAGAATAGTGAGCATTTCATAAAGAAATTATGTGATAAATTTAGCAATTTTTAACAACAAATAACTTATAAACTATAATATATTTAAATTCCAAAAGTTTAAATATTGGAAAAATACTATATCTCCCTCATCATTCCTACAAATTTCATATCGGAATTCTTGGTAGTTTGTTTACAATATCAAGTGCGGCTCAGTCAAGAAAACTTTACAGTTTTATTTACATATTATATTCTTAATGTTTATAAATTTCTTTGAATCTTGTATCGTAGAATCTCATTTAACCCCTGAACATCTTATAGGTACCTACCAGCCAGCCGACTCGACTATTTTCATTCATGAATCCCTTAGCCATGGAAATATGGTTGTATGTACTTGGAGCATATGTTCTTGTTTCGTTTACTCTGTTCGTAATGGCACGCTTTTCCCCATATGAATGGAATAACCCACACCCATGCATGAAGGACTCCGATATTGTGGAAAATCAATTTTCAGTGTCGAATAGTTTTTGGTTTATTACGGGTACTTTTCTACGTCAAGGTTCCGGTTTGAATCCGAAGGTAAGTACTATGCGATTATTAAAGTGAAAGAATTTTTTCAGGTCTGATAGGTATCCCTTCGATTTTAGCACAAACAACCCGCTAGGGTTAATTACTCTTAAACATGGTAAACTAATGCTACAGTGGGGGTGGTTTCCAACTAAAATACTGTCTTTAGAGCAATGCCCGTTGACATTCTGTATGATTGTAGCTAAGCACCAACCGGCATGTAATACACTGAAATTGACGAGCTCGATTCGCCCTACCAAAGCCAAATATGGCCATAAACTCTGAATACGATGTTTCCAACCCTTTTAAAACATTGGAAAAAGACGTCTTCTTTCTGCAGCACAAATTCATATGAACTGCGGTTCTATTAAGTGTTAATAAAATATTTAATTTTTTGTTCTAATTTCTTACAGGCAACATCTACTCGTATTGTCGGCGGTATTTGGTGGTTTTTTACGCTAATCATAATTTCATCATATACGGCAAATTTAGCTGCATTCCTTACAGTGGAACGGATGATAACTCCTATCGAGAGCGCTTCCGATTTAGCCGATCAGACGGATATTTCGTATGGCACCTTGGAAGGGGGATCCACAATGACATTTTTTCGGGTATTAATATTTAACCATTTGTATATCCGAGTAATCTGTATATATGACAGGAGAGGTAAAAAATGCAGCCGCAGTAGCAGTAGTGGTTAGCAGTGCGGATTTCTGAATCGAAATAAAAAGCTTCTCGTAAGAATCTAAGCAGTACTTGGTATTTCCAATAAGAAGAAGTTTATAAAGGGCCCTGCCTTCCTTTGTAGTTCTTTGCATAAGCTTTGGCTTGATCCTTATATTGAACGAGAACATTTGGATTGCGATCAATCTTTGTGACTCAAAACACTTTCGTCATGCCTTGGGAATATATTTCTTGTGGTTTTAACAACTTTTAATAAACACAATTAATACTATATTTCCAATATATTATATTTTCGCACGATTAATCTCTGACATTCAAAGTATATGATAATTTCTTGTTTCTAAGTTTGATACAGTAGTTTTAATCAGAATTTTCTTAAGAAAAAACTGTCTCTGATCAAGTGAACTATAGGGACTATATATAATATTTTACTATTTTCATAGGAGTTGAAAAATGCAAAGTTTTGTCTAGATCTCTGCCACGAAATCTCTTGGCAAGGTATCTTTAAAAAGAATTCACACAATACAAAGATAGTTTAATACTATAATACACATTTTTTCATAACATTTTCCAACAGTGTCACTTAAAAAATATATTTAGCTATGTTTGGCAAGTATTTTTCTGCAAAATGTTTTCGCCGTTGTCAATGCGCAATGGCAATAAAGCGAAACATTACAGTCAATGGTAAATGTTGATATATACTCTTGGTGGAAATGCTCTCTGGGTCGCGGGCGTATTGATGATGCACATGTATGAAATGAACTATAGCCTGGTCCACCCTTCGGTATTAATATTGTATATATCAAAGTAAAGAAACTGCTGAATTATAGCAACGAATTGAGCTATAATCCACGAATTAGAAGAAATAGTTATTTTAATCATCTTTTTAAACGGAAATAAAGTATCCGATTTAGATCAAAGAAATTTCATTAATATTATTGTAGGTTCCTGTATGCACATATGTGGATACATGTAGTATGTACACATTTTATATCTTAATTTTTACTTCTCAACAGGATTCCAAAATTGATATTTATCAGAAAATGTGGGAATACATGGAAAGTCGCAGATCATCCGTTTTTGTCAAGACCTATGAGGAAGGAATAAAACATGTTATAGAAGGAAATTATGCTTTTCTTATGGAGTCGACTATGCTTGATTATGCAGTACAACGTGATTGTAATTTAACACAAATTGGTGGACTTCTGGACTCCAAAGGATATGGAATCGCTACACCTAAAGGTTCGATCTGGCGTGATCCTATGTCTTTGGCCATCTTAGAGTTACAAGAAAAGGGGATTATACAAATATTATACGATAAGTGGTGGAAAAATACTGGTGATGTCTGCAATCGAGACGAAAAAAGCAAAGAATCTAAAGCTAATGCTTTGGGTATAGAAAATATAGGTAAACCAGAGACAGTTATGTTAAAGTTTTCAGATCACTAATAATATGTATTTAAAAAAGGTGGGGTTTTTGTAGTATTATTATGCGGTCTAGCCTTGGCAGTTGTTGTTGCAATTTTGGAGTTTTGTTGGAATTCCAAAAAAACGGTTCAACTCACCGAAAACCAATCATTGTGCTCTGAAATGGCTGAAGAGCTACGATATGCTATGCACTGTCATGCGTCAAAGCAACGCCCGTCTTTGAAGCGTATATGTGTTAAATGTACATCTGATTCTACGCACGTACCTGTTAATTTGGGCAGTGATACACCAAATATGAGTGGAGTGCATTATAATTATTTTAATTAGATTTTCAAGCAAGTATTTAAGTTTAACTCGGCAGCCGTTATTATACTATATTATTATATAATATTCAAATAAAGGGTGTTTTTTAGACGTGTGGTTTTCACTGAGGTAATACTTTGTTTTTGGAGTCGCTCTCTGACATACGAGTATGTTATTTGATTTATACTCAGCTTAATTTGCAATTTCATAATGAACTTACTCTGGAATAACGTCAGGTAAATTTATTAGCAAAATAAATCGGTTCGTACGAAGCAACGCGTTTCGTCCAATATTCACTTTTGGTATGGTTTTCGCATTTGAAAACTTGATAATCCACGAGTAATTGTTGGGATGCCGTTATATCCTTAAAAAGAAAGTGTCAATGGGCAATGCTATAGAGCCATGTTAAATGACTTTTTGGGCCTGAATTGGAGGATGTTGATGTGGACGACCTTTATTTAAGAAAACTTTTGGGTGAGCGCATTCGTGGACCTGGGGCGTGGCCCATATTATTAAATTAGATGTGTTTTATTTCTTCTTGAAAACCACATGCCTCAAAAAATAAACTTCATTAATTTGTCATTTACGAGCCCAATTAATCACGCATTCAAATAAAAGAAAACTAATAATCATACAAAATAAATTTCATTTGGAAATCAATTCTCTATTGTAGTTGATGTTTTTTATATATTCATTTACACAAAAGTTTGAAAACATAAGCAAAGTTGTAATAGGATTTTGAATTTTTGAATGGTATAGTTCTCAAAAGGATTAGCTCATAAAAATAATAATTCCATTTAAATATTTGAAATGTAATCACACCCTGGAGCGCTAAAAACTTCTTGAATAATGAACATGACATAATATTACCAATGACCTATTAATAAAAATGTAAACATGTGTTTACATCCAATTTGGATCGCTGTTTACAAAATATAGTGTACAACACTCGATTCGTAAAGTTTATAACAACTGAAGTATTACGAAGCTGTAATTAATATATAATATTAGTTCAAGTAAAAAGTTAGTTCGGTTTTTATCTAAGAGATGGCGTTATTGTCCATAGTACTAGTGTTACGTGTCGCATCATGTCATACTATACGGCGCTAAAAACGTGTTTATACGCGCTAAAAGCTTGTCCTTGACAGTTTTTCGATTGATTGACTTAGTACGCTGTGAGCGCTCGTCAAAGATGGACACCAGCAAAGAAAAAATTCGCTATATTTTACAGTTTTTCTTTTATCAAAGCAAAAAAGCAGCCAAAGCGGCTGAAAAAATTAATTTAGTTTATAGGCCCGATAATGTAAGCGCACGTGTAGCACTAAAGTGGTTTGCCGGTATTTTCGATGTCAAAGATGCACCACGCGTCGGGAGACCTGTCGTCGAAAATTGCGATAAAATCATGGAAATAGTGGAAACAGACCGTCACGTCAGCACTTATTTATTTGCTGAGGAACTAAAGATATGCCAGAAAACCGTTGCATAACCTTGGCTTCAAAAAGAAGCTCGATGTTTGGGTGCCACACGAACTAACGCAAAAAAACATGATGGACCAAATTTCCATCTGCGAATCGCTGCTGAATCGCAACAAAATCGACCCATTTCTGAAGCGTTTGGTGACTGGCGATGAAAAGTGGATCACTTACGACAACGTCAAGCGAAATCGGTTGTGGTCGAATAGGCGGAAACGGTGGCCAAGCCAGGATTGACGGCCAGGAAGGAACAAGTGGAGCATTCCGTGAATAGGGGAAAAGGATTCAATCTCCATCGTAATAAGTAAGTTAATATATAGTATTATGAGCAATACCGGAAAATTCAGAATAATTACAACAGAGAACCCAAAGCAAATCCCCCTAAGATACAATACTTGGATACAATACACCACTTTGTTTCAAAAGGCACATTTTGCTCTGATATGAGTATTACTACCTGCAAATGCAAGTATTCTTGCAAGTGCTGGAAATAAAAACTGTTCCCACAAAAGAACGACAACTTCTTGAAGATCAAAGGGTATTTCGTCGTATGGTCATTGGAAATATCGATGTAATTGCTACTATGAAGCTTAATAGAACCTTTTGAATACAAAAGCAAAAAACTGAAGCCACACACGTCTGCTATGGCCCATTGATCTCTCTGATGCTTTGTAAAAATGGAGATCACTATCCCGTTAAATTTAGAAGAGTTATCGGAGGGGAGTTACCATTATGATATTTTTCATTAAGCTAGTGCTGCTATAGCATCGGCTGCTTTAATTGACGTGATGGAAGAGCTGAAAAGGGAAAAGCTTCTGAAAACCCAAACTGAAAACTTCAAACTTGGAGGCTTTTTTAAGGTAGAAAAATTAAACACTTATATATCACCGCATTTGAAGAGCATATAGCAATTGAAAAGGAACAAGGTTAACCTAAACATTAACCTTCATCAGAATGTTTTCTTCATAGACTCCAAGGCTATTATGATCGAATTGGATGTTGTTTTCAAAGCAAAGAACGTAAACACTGGAGTAAATGCTTTACTTAAAAAACTAACTTCGAAGGCCCCTTCAACGGCTTATATGTCATGCTTATGAGGTTTCACTGCGACGTTTGCTTCAACATTTAGACGAAAAAATACATGTCATACATCATTTTCGGGTCCCATTGGTAAATTGCTCAAAACATAGCAAATCAGACTAATTCCAATTCGACCCATAACATTATACCAATAAACCTTGAAATACGAAACAGTTGAGAATGAACGCGCAACAATTATTATGACATGATGGACTGGCACAATGAAGGCCTCACTCCAATAGGACTTTATTAGGGAGATATAACTAAAGCTGTCTACATTTGGTAGATTCAATAGATCGTCGTCGCACTGTAGCTCCAGAAAATAAGGGATTCAGCTTTATTCAGAGGAACATATACTACTGCTATTTTAGTGTTAATTTTGAATTATTAATGTTTTCTTTAATATAACTTCAGCAAAGAATCTTTTGTAAAATTGTTAAATAAAATCCCAAATTTCGATCTGTAACTTATATTAGAAAGCTTTTTAAGGAAAAATAACGGTCTGCTATATGCTGATTTACAATACAGATGTGATTTCAAGACAGTGAAGTACAGCCTCCGCTTCTAGTATTTATAATAATAACTAGCTGTACCCTTCAACGCTTCACTGTCGCTCATACTTATTGAATGTATAAAAAATTAATCATGGAATATCTTTTTATCAAGACTTTATTTACTCAATACTTGTAGGAATACAACATTTTTGGTTTAAACATTGACGTTTTTCCACTTCCCGGAGAGAAGAGTAGTTTTCCTGCTCATCTAAGCAAAAAGCCACTTATTCACCAGATTTCAAGTAAATGAAACCATAAAAGGATCGAATTTTAGCAAAAATCCACCTATGTAGGTCAGTCCCTGGCCCTTTAGACGACGACCCCTGCAAATGTTCTAAGCAGCACGATTTGAGGGCATGCACCTGGAAT
Organism: Ceratitis rosa; assembly: GCA_037013455.1. Lineage (NCBI taxonomy): Eukaryota > Metazoa > Arthropoda > Insecta > Diptera > Tephritidae > Ceratitis > Ceratitis rosa. The sequence goes on along the minus strand of JAWMAG010000036.1, from coordinate 688,591 downwards.
GTCCGGTGCCATAATTGGGAAGGTGCCACTGCCCGCGGTCCAAGAAGTGCGATGGGCGAGACAAGGACGGAAGAAGGTGGGTACATATGAAATATACTAGAGCGGCCATATAAAGGAGCGCAAGTTTGGTGTCGGATTTGTGGTGGAAGAGAGACTCCGTCTCCAAGTATAGGCATTCGCTCCGGTGGATGAACGTGTCGCCACAATCCGCATCAAAGCGGAAAGATGAAAGAGAAGGGCGATGTGACCAAGGATGCCTTTTACGAGCGCCCCGAATATACCTATGAGGGCTACCCCGCCACGATGTCAAAACTGCGCTCGGTGGGTGGGAAAAGAAGGTACCTCCACGACGAAACATCACCAAATGGGCTGCGGCTTATCGACTTTGCTGCGGCCCGAAATATGGTTGTCTGTAGCACTAGATTCCAGCAAGAAAATACACCAAGCTACTTGGCTGTCTCCAAATCGATAGTATTGTGATAGACGCAAGACATGTATCCAGTGTTTTAGATGTGCTTATGTTCCGATGTCCTAACATCGACTCGGAAAAAGAGCTGGTACGATGAGGAATGTCGAACTGCAGTGTAGAAAAAACAGACTGCCTACATGGCTACTTTGCGATCGACCACAACACGTGCGGGGTGGGATAGATATCGAGAGATGAAGAGGGAAGCAAGACGCATTTGCAGAAAAAAACGAAAGAGGTCGAAATGCGTGAGTATGAAGAGCTTGAGAAGCTGGCCGACAAGGGTAATGCTCGAATTTTATACGAAAAGGTACACGTCTTACGTAAGACCTGAGCAAACTCTTGTAGGGCCCAGAGGGGTGAACTAGTGACAAATGCCCAGAGTATACTGAACTTATGTAGGGAACACTTCTCCAGCCTGCTGAACGGCAGTGAAAATGAAACACCCGGAGACGATGAATCGGAATTCCCAATTGATGATGATGGAATAGACGTTCCGCTACCTAACCATGACGAAGTTCGAATAGCTGTCAACAAACTGATCGGACCATATCAGTGTGGCTTTAGACGTGGTAAGTCAGCCACTGACCAAACATACACCAGGCGTCAAATCTTAGAAAAGACCCGTGAAAAGAGGATCGACACACACCACCTTTTCGTCAATGTTAAAGCCACCTTCGACAGCACGAAAAGGGGATGCCTCTACGCCGCTATGTCTGAATTTGGTATCCCCGCAAAACTTATACGGCTATGTAAACTGACGCTAGACAACACCAGAAGTGCAGTCAGAATTGGAAAGTAGCCGTTCGATACCAAACGAGGTTTCAGACAGGGTGGCTCTTTATTCAATTCAATTTGATGCTGGATATAATAATTAGAACTGCAGAGCTGATCAGCGAAGGTATAATCTTTTACAAGAGTGTACAACTACTAGCGTACGCCGATGATATTGATATCATACGCATTAACAACCGCACCGTTAGTTCAGCCTTCTCCAGTCTTGATAGAGAAGCGAAGTGAATGGGTAGTACAAAGACTACAAGCTGTATGACGTCGTTTAATAGATAAAATCGATGAGTCTAGAGCAAACTATGATAATGACTGAAAAGCAGTGAATCGGACCGAAAACCAACATCTTCCAATAGACAGACTGATCGCAACTTTGTACTGACACAAAGGGAACAAGATATATATATATATAATTGGCGCTTTGTAACCGCTGAAGCGATTTTTCGGCCGAGCTCCTCCTCCAATTTGTGGTTTTGCGTCGTGATGTTTTTCCAACAAATGGAGGGACCTACAGTTTATACTAAGCCGCCTCCGAACGGCTGACGGTTTTTTACGAGGAGCCTTTTATTTCATGTCCGAAATACACCCGGAGGGGTGGACATTCCCTGCCGATAGGCGACCGCAATTAGAAAAATTAACTTAATTTTTTATTTAAATTAATTTTCCATAACTTTTGGATGTTGCTGGCACTGGGATATGAACCCGAGCCTTCCGAATGTCAGTACGCAATGCTAACCACTCGGCTATCGCGGCCGCAAACAAGGGAACAAGATAATCCCAAGAATTAAAGAATTCTTATATTGCCGTGTGTGTAGCAAATATATATGTATTGTAGACGTTTTAATTATTACTTTTATCAAAAATAAAATTGTATACAATTAAACTATACACAGTCAAAGATGTATTTACAGAATATTGGAAATATTGTATGTGATTTGTTTTAATTTGGATTTATCGATCTTATGTTATTTATATTCCTTAAATTCAAGTTCTTTAATTCACTGATATGGAAGACATGGTTCTCACTTAAAATCACTGAAGCGAGACGCATTTTTGCTGCTGCCAAGTCTGAGGGGACTTATGTCTTTACTGGTCGTCACCAAAGCCAGATGTCGTCGCTCCTTATTTAAATGTTGTTCTAATTGTATTTAGAAGGTTTTTTACAATATCAGATTTACTTATTAGATGTACAAAAAAAAGCTAATAAATTAACCACATAAAAATTAAATAAGGTAGAAAGAAATGTTTTATATATTTTCCATGTATTTAATATCCAAATAAATCATTATTATTTCTATTTTGAGTAGCATTTTAATTTTGTTGACATTAGTTACTTTTTTCTGCACAGTTTAATACATGTTTATATAACACAGCGCTTGAAATTGAATTTTCTCGCGAATGATAACTGAAATGAAAAACGAAAACGATCAGGCGATCTCAGCTGCGGGGTCGAACCGGAAACATACGTTAAGTTTTCATACTTTGGAGGCTGTACAATGATTAGGGCTAAGCTGAGCAGTACTGCCAGCTGCCACTGCTGTATTGTGTGTCGCTTCATTGTACAGCAGTGCTCCTAAAAAAACAGCTGATTTCGAAAACTGCCACTGCCCTATTGTACTTTGGGCTTTAATGCTAGCATACACATACACATAAAATATGAGTATATGTGTATTCATAGAAAAAAGTGAGATTCTTATGAAAATTTAATACAATACTGAACAGCATTTCAGTGCTTCTGCAAAGCAAGCGATCGTACATACATATGCACATTTAAATATGGCTAAAACCATCTACATCGCTACTCCTTCTTTTTGATATAGTACCTATATTTTGAGAATACATATGTACATATGTATTTGGTTCATATGTTTTTTTATTAGTTTTATTTAGCCAGTAATAAAGATTTTACTATAAATTACTTCGTCTCGAAAGTTAAGAAATACATGAAATGTAAAAAAGTATATACCTACATAACTGAAAAATATAAAAAAAGTGATTATTTCTAATAAAAAATTTCCTTTTGGGAATGCATACATACAAATGCATATTATTAAGCAAATGTTTAGTAACCTTTTTTGTATTATGGTACACTGGCACTGCACTGTCGCTTTCTCAACTTTCAAAAGACAAAAGAATACAATCCCATTGAAAAAGTATATGTGGACTTGCAAGTACACGTATCTAGTGATAATAAAACCAATTGGAAAGTTTAGTCTAATGCATACATCATAAAAGATGTCTAGCAAGTGAGTTGAGCACCAATATGAAGTAGGAGTGGATAAAATTGCAAAAGGTTCGAACGCATAAGAAAACTGAACATGACCGTACATTTATAAGTAAAATTCCGGTTGTTTGTATATTTTATAGACAGCTATTAAATCAGCAGTAAGAGGCATCACGAATACTCTATAAGACATTTTCAATCGAGTTGGAACGAAAGGGAATAACAACTCAAATCAAATGAAAACTTGGTCAGACAGGCTTTTTGCCAACACGGTTAATAAAGTTGGAAAAAAGGGTATCAAAAAACTACACGTATTTATTGCTCAATGAAATTTGCCGAGCAATTCATTTGGTTTATTTATAGTCACACTATATTCACCAATGGCGGCCGCGGGAGCCGATTGTTTATTCAAAATTAATTTAAATAACAAATTAATTAAAATTTTCTAATTGCGGTCGCTCCTCGTCAGGGAGTGTCAACCCCTCCGAGTGTATTTCTGACATGAAAAAAGGCTCCTTATAAAAAACTATCCGCCGTTCGGAGGGGTCTTAGTATAAACCTTAGGTCCCTCCATTTGTTGGAAAAACATCAGACGCAAAACCAAAAATTGGAGTAGGAGTTCGGCCGAAAATCGCTTTAGTGGTTACAAAGCGCCAATTATATACCTATAGATATATATATATTCACCAATCACCAAAATCAAAACACAAGCAACAAATTGGAGGAAAATCTCGTCCTTTTAAGCTATATACGTAATGAATCATTAATTATTCATATAGTTTGTAAAAAAAAACTTTATAATTCCCCTGACGGTTTGGCAGATAAGATGTGCTGTCCAAAACTAAAAAATGCGAGAACTCGATTCCCATAGTATCTTAAGCAGATTGATAATAAATGCTTCTTAAAGTCAAATATTTTTGATTTTTATTGCCTTTAACTAAACTCTAGGTGCAGACCTACAGCCATCTCCATCATCCATAAGTACTTCAATGATAAAATTTCAGTTATGTTCATGCTTCATTATTAAGAATATACTATAAATACATACTGTATGGACCTATGCAAACATTACTTCAAAGTATGAATTGATGACCAGACAAATTTTAACAGTGTTTGTGTATGGTTGCTCTAAATACCAATCGCTAAAATGATTGAGAGCAGTGTCAAAAAATCCCATAATAAGAATGTTCGCAAAGTATATGTGGGTCGTGGCTTCGGTTGTAATAGCTGTGTATAATACTAAATGTGAGCACTTTACCGAATACAATTCTTTTGACGAATTTAAGGTAATTTCCATAATAAGAAATATAGTTTTCAAATATTACTCTCATGTATTGTATATTTTAAAAGGACCCACAATCTATATGTGACTCAATACAATTTTTTTTTACTTGTTGCTATGCAATGCAATTACAAGATCTGAATATTATATATGAAGATCGAGCCATGCTTAGAGATCCATACAAAAAAATATGTTGCTAATGGTATAGCTATAATTCTGCATTTGCTTGTGTGAATGTAATTTTGTAGCCGGGCTACTAAAGTATCATCAATTTCTATATTTTTATATTATTTAAATATTTCAGTTTTAAATCTTATTTAAATTTTTTAGAGTTTTTTAAGTTCCTTCTAAGACTAAAAGATTTGAAAAAAGTAACAATTTAAATTTGAATTCTTCGCGAATCTATTTAGCCGTAGTTTGTGAACCATGAAACTATTGAATTTTTTGGTGTTTTAAAAATTAAATCAATCCTATATTCCGTTTTCGCTTTTTTAAAATTTTGCTTCTTTGTTTGCTTTCCATCTTTTTTTACCTTTCCGAATTTTTAGTTTGAAAAATAAGAGATTTTTAGAATATCATCTTGTTTAGATTCAATTATTTTCATTGTTAAAGAAAAATAATTTTTAAAACTGGATGAAACTTAGATCTAATTCCGGCTGACATTTACCATGTAGCATTGATGGTGGGTTAAATAAAGAATAAGGGACTGGTACACTCCACATAAAAGTGTGCTCCCATAAAAGAAATGAAACAGAAAGTCTCGGTTGAGAGACCTTATTTTTGATAAGGTTCTTTAATTGGCAAGCTAGTTAATCTCCTTGTAAAAAGTAGCTTGACATCATCACCGAAAGGTACGATGGACGGAACAAGAACGGTCGATGGTGAGTTAATGTTAAATTTACTACGACGGGCATATCACGGAGCTCAAATTTGGTGTTGGATTTGAGGTGAAAATTCATCGTCGAGTAATGGCATTAATCGCGGTGGATGCACATCAAAGCTGTAAATTCGTATTAGAATTGATATTGAAATGATATCCCTGATAAGAAGTCCTATTATTGATGAGGATACAAACATTTTTATAAAAGCGTTCTCCTATTTAGATGATAGATAGACAGAAATAATGGTTTCACTCCTCCTAAATTATATTAATATGTATATAGGGCTAATGAAAAAAGCCATTAGCAAAACTATTCTTACATTTAATAAAAGATTTTTTAGTACAATATCAACAAAAGAAAAATTAGAATTTGACAGGTGTATTTTCCTTTTCCTAACAAATAACTTTCCCAATTCATTTTATTTTCCGTACAGAGCTTATATTTCAGTTAATATATACATATATGTTGCGTTTTGTTATCGTTAAAACGAATTTCGGCCGAAGTTAATAAGCAATTTTTTTCATTTTTTCACTTAATTAAAATTAAATATCGAATATTCTTAAAATGAAGTTTATACATATAAGTTTGAAGTTCATGAGAACTCGACTAAAGACTGTGAAGTATTGAAAGTTTTATAGATAGTGTTTTGTATATAAGAAATACGGAGGAAGTGCGTACGATTCGAGGACCATACATCTACTCGGAATACGATCGGGCTCAAATTTTGGAAATTTCATTTCAATGATATCTTCAACAGCCCCAAGAGAGCTGCCTCTACGGCAAAAAACTATTATGGCTGGGTAAACTGACTCTGAATGAGTAAAGCCTAAGACAGGGTGACTCTTTATCGTATAATAAATAGCATAAGATAATCCTTTAAAAGAGCGTACACATTCTGACGTATGCCCATAAAAGTGATATCATTGGCTTCTCCATATTAGACAAAGAAACGAAGCGACTGGGTCTGGTAAAAAACGAGGGCAAGACCAGACATCAATAAAACAGTCAGCGTGTCTTGTCTCCTGCGTCATTTAGGTTAGGTTAGACTGAAGTGGCTATCGATTTACGAGCACCTATTCTCAGGCTAGTGTAGGTTTATTAAGAGACTATGTAGCCATAGAAACGCTTGATCTTAACCTTGCGATCTTTGCCATTTTTTCAATCGCACTGCAGAAATCTTTCTATGAGGATTTCTTCCCTGTCCTTTTTTTGTTAACTGGAGTTCTTCTTTGTATGTTTCCAAGTGCTACTCTTCAGATAGACTCCTGACTTTGTTTAGGTGGCCTCTGCATGACTTGCGAAGTGCATACAATTCGTAAGCTTTTCAAGAACACGTCGTAAGCTTTTCAAGACTTTCTCCCAGTTCGTATTTTAGCGATTTCTTCTCAGAATGGGATATGTATAGATTTACTGTAATTTTAATATATTGACGATTTGAAACTAAGCGCTCTATCAGAAACATTTAGCTCTTGACAAAATCTCATAGACCAACACTACAAAACGTCACGTATGTTGGGTTTCTTCCTCTTTGCATACTAGTAGGTTAGTGGTTAAATGATTGTTAGAGAACGATAAATCTGCTGAAATAGAGAACTTAAAGATAACATTTTTTGTAGACTATACAGATCCTTGATCTGGCCAAGGCATACAAAAGTTGGAAGTTAGGTGAGGATAGTTCAGTGATCCTATTTTCAAAGGTACTAGGTTCCCGGACTAACAATATCAAACTTATATATAAATATATATATGTAATTGGCGCTTTGTAACCGCCTAAGCGTTTTACGGCCGAGCTCCTCCCCCAATTTGTGGTTTTGTGTCTTGATGTTTTTCCAAGAAATGGAGGGACCTACAGTTTATACTAAGCCGCCTCCGAACGGCTGATGGTTTTTTTACGAGGAGCCTTTTCATGTCCGAAAAACACTCGGAGGGGTGGACATTCCCTGCGGAGGGGCGACCGCAATTAGAAAATTTAACTTAATTTTTTATTTAAATTAATTTTCCGTAACTTTTGGATGATGGTGGCACCGGGATTTGAACCCGCGCCTTCCGAATATCAGTACGCCATGCTAACCACTCGGCTACCGCGGCACATATCAATATCAAACTTACCGATAAAAAATTGGACAAGCAGATGCCACGCTGCTTCGATGACAGTTAACCCTAATGATTATAATGTTTTTTTGGGGGTTGCCCAGGAGTATGACCTTTTTTGAAGGGGTTCATCACTCGGAATCATGCATCTGCTGTTGCTGCACCGGTATCATCCTGTTGTCGCGTCAATCCTGACATTGATGTAACGCATACTAACCTGCCCCTTGTCATGGTTAACGGATAGCCCAAGACTAATAGTTTGACGGTACCCAGCTCTCAATTAGATGGTGGAAAAGGAAAAGCTAGCCCTATTATCAACAGATTCAAGTAAGGAGTTGGTATCCTGATCGATCAGGAGTGCAGCTGCGGTGAAATACTTCCAACAGATCTGTATTCAATTCCTTGTTCCGCTTTTCCAGCGTCTTATAAGAAGAAAATTTGTTTCTGCAGGAGCCAAATCTCCGCAAGAGCAGTGTCTTCCAGCTCTTCTACAGCTTCTAAAGCCCCTGCTCCAGAGATCACCAGTCTAAATACCCCCATCTCGAATCCAGCAGTATCGAAAAAAGACGAGGTCAATATGAAGTCCAAAAGACCATCACTGAATGCCGTCTCCAGCAAGGCCTGCCTATAACAGCGTAGGATTTCGTGAATTTGACGAGCCTTACTCGTCTGGGAGCGGGGTTGATCTTCCAGAATCCAATCCCCTGCTGCAGCCAAGTTTGCAATTGGTTTTCCGCTTTTGTGGTTTCGCAGTTAACGTCATTAATTTCAAAGGATTGCAGTTAAACATTGCATAAAAAGCGAACGACTTTTCAGCGAGAATTTTTTCTGTCCTAGTTTCCGATATGCTTACTAAAATCCATTAAGGTTGACTTATTCAACCCTCCCTCTTTCCCAATGGGCTTGGGACCAGCTATGGCGTTGCTAATTATTTTATTATTATATTACACTATAATTAATTATGTGTGCACAAAAAGAGTAGCTTTTTATTTAAAAATTTTCAATATATCTGTGCTTACTAATATATTGTATAATTCATATTTATTTTCAGAATGCAACCAACAAAAGTTATATGCACACCTTTGAAGAATTTCGCAGCAAGGAAGCTTTCGAACAAAACACTTATGTTGTTCGACAACATAATAAATTATTTGAAAAGGGCGAAAGTAGTTACCGGTTACGAACAAATATAATGGCAGATATGGTATTAAAAGAAGAATTATTTACATTTAAATACAATTTTATTTTATATTTCAAAGTTTTCTTCGTAGTGCAATACTTTAGAAATAAATTTTTGAACATTTTAGGGTGAGATTGAAGACGTATAGACTGGTTGGTTGGAAAGTTTCTACAAAGTTACAAACCATTCTGTCAATTCATTCTTTGCTCACAAACCATTTAAAGTTGACGTGTCAGAGTATTTTTTTAATATGGAAAGAACTTACAATAATATCGTGCAGTGATTAGATTCTTTGTTTTGAAAGGCTTAAAAGCGTAGGAAAATTATGTACAATTGTTAGAAGTATATAAGAAGTCTTCACCTTCAAAGCACACCATTGAATTTTGGGCTGTTGAATTTAAACGTGGTCGTGCTAGGATTGAAGATGATTCACGCGAAGGACGACCAAAAACCTCAACCACACCAGAAATCATTGAGCAAATTCATAATATTTTTAGCGAAGATCCAAGTTTGACTAAGCGTGAAATTACTAATGCCATAGGCATTTCAGACGAACGTGTGCTCCATTTTACATTGAGAATATTATCTGAAAAAGCTGATGGAAAGTGAATGCCTCACACGCTAACAATTCAACAAAAACTGGATCGATAACAAATCCCTCAGCATAATTTGGAGCACCTTAAGCAGAATAAACCGATTTATTGCGATGTTTTACAATATAACTAGAGATGAGACTTGGATCTACCACCATTATCCTAAGTTGAATATTTACAGTGGACTGAAGCTGGTTGTTCAGCTCTAAAACAGGTGAAGTCACGACGATCAGCAAAGAAGGCTATGGAATTTCGTTGATTGATTTTCTGCAGAAAAGACTTAAAGATTTTCTTATAAAGAGAACGAAGTGACCTCTCCTGAGTTGACACAGAGGGTGAACATTTTTTATAATCCTCTCTGGTGCAAATAATGATAGAGGAGGCAATTTAAGTTAATGTAAGTAACCTTCACTTCCTTCCCGCTTCGGTCATTCCGACATCGACTATTCGCCTATGGCTCTAAATCGTCCTTTCTGCCACTTTCATCGATATAAGCATGCTCTTAAAAGTTTATTTGCGGAATGTGTCTTTGATAGAAACCGCCAGAGAGATTTTTTGCACCATTTTAACGTTCAATATAGTTGTGTTGTGAATGAGTATAAAGAAAGTTGGTGTCAGTTGAAGAAGAGGATGGGGAAGTTTGTGGAGTGTAATGGTGATGACCTTTTGGGTCATGCACAGGGCTATTCATTTTGTGGTTTCGAAAACACACGTATTTTCACGAAATTTCTTTTTTATTATGAAGCACACCATCATTCAAAAGACCACCTTGCCAATTTTTTCAAACTTCCATGAATTAGAGATAATTTTTGAATACTTTCTGGCACATATTGGACGCTATCTCAGCCAAAACTTGACGCATGTTAGTTTTCAAGTGATCAAGAGTTAAATGTTTATCCGCATAAACCCGGTCTTTCGCGTATTCGCTTGTGTTGCGTGGCATGTGGCACAATCTTGTTGAGACCACATATATATAACATATATTGTCCAAATCGGAGGATATCAACCGATCATATAGATCCGAATTGACAGTGACAGTGTCTCCATAGTGGCTTTCAAAAAGGTAAGGCCCAATCACACCTCTGGACCATAGAGCGCACCAGATATTACGATTTTTTTCGTTGTACTAGCTTCTCCGCAATTTTTTTACGATTTTCGGAGTCCCAAATGCGATAAATTTTGTTTATTTAGAGACATTATTAACTTGAGAAATTTACCTTATCACTGAAGAAAATTTTGCTCGAAAAATCGCCGTCCACTGCTTGTTGTTCAAGCAACTAATCGAAGTATCTACGGCGTTGTAAATGGTCAACTGGCTTCAGTTGTTGTGTGAGCAGAACTTTATATAGATGTAGGTGTAAGTAGCACCAGCATCCAAATTTAAAGAATATTAATATTTCTAATTCTATATATTTCTAATTGCGATCGCTCCTCAACAAGGAATGTTAAACCCTCCAATTGCACTTCTGACATGAAATAAAAACTCCATCCGCCTTTCGGAGGCGTCTTAAAATAAATGGCAGGTGTTCCATTTGTTGGAAAGCATCAAGATGCATACCACAAACTGGAGCTCGGGCTTCGTCGGTAATGACGCGTAATTTATACGTAGGTGTAAGCAGAAGTACAAAATACGCCATAAAGAGCCGTAAGAAAGTTCCAGCTCTTGAGAACTTGAGAAATACAGTCTTCGAGTCTTTGGCTACACTTTCACTTACAGGAGCGACATTTGACATACCTTACGATATCTGTAACCGATTTAGTCTCTTCAAATTGCTTGAGTAGTTGGCCGTGGTGCGGTTCTTAAGTGATCCATTTGCATAAATGAATAGTTAAGGTTGACAGATGCTAAATTAAAGCCTTGCATTTTTGAAACCACGAAATGGATAACAACATATATAGGGTACATCTGGGTCGTCAAAAAGAATCGATAAATTCTCTTGATATTTATGGTGTGATATAAACAAGGGCTTAATGTGCGAATGATCTGTTTAACATTTTCTTTCCTAGATGAATTCTCACACCCAAAAGGTGTAAGTATAAGAAGTCGACAGGTATTGATGGTAGGAACTTAGAAATGTGAAGTGCTTGGTAAAGTGCTGGAAAAGTACTTGTTAAAAGTCTCCCGGACGAATTTTTAATTTTATTAGAGAGGCCGTTCAGAATGGATTTATATTATGTGAGTGAGCGACTTCTAGTAGGCACTGCGTATTAGTGTTGACATCTCTATGGGGAGGATGGTGACAATGTTGCTCGTCCACCGGTTATTCGTTTGAACGGTGCCAGTTTCACACATTATGCATCAATATCAATCAATATAAGACACAAGTCAAATACGTAAGCCCGACATTTAATGAGAGAAAGGATTTTGCTCCACATTTTATGCGTACAAGTTCGCCACATTTTATGGTGTGATTAGCTTTGCCGTGCGTACAATATACAGAGGTTTGTTCCTATCCTGTGCCACTTACGGCAGGAAGAGGGTATTGCCTGTTCAAAGAGTGATGTTCTTATCTTCTATATCTGAGGCGTGATGTACTGTAGAATTCAGGTTGAATTAAGGTTTTTAGAAAGGTGTGACGGGGAGCAGTGAATGTGGAACAAAGCGTGAAGATTCAGTGCATGTGCTCTGTAAATTTCAGTTTTACCCTGACATTAGGAAGTTGAAGATGTGAGTAGTTCGGACTAATGGATGATATGTCGTTAGCGATGCGAGGAATATACGTATGTTTGGGTTCTTTACATATGAATTGTATGTATGTATTGATTCTATCCGTTGTATTATTTAGTCTAGACTAAGCCGACAATGACAGAAAGCACCTATCTTTTCTTCTTCATTCAATTTTTAAACTACTTGTAGTTAAATTTAGTGGTAACAGTTATCCTACTTCGAAATTTTAAAACAACCTTGGAATCGTTCTGAGTTGGATTTCCAGGCTGACATTATTGTTTATGTTAATACAGGTTTCAAGATAGATAAAGTTATCTACGACTGTCAACGGAGTTACAAATGCAATAATAAGGAGTCACCCTGTCTAAAACCTCGTTTGGTATCGAACGGCTCGGAGAGGTCCTTCCCGATCCTAACGGAGCTTTTGGTGTGCGTCAGTTTACATAGCCGTAGATGTTTTGCGGAGATACTAAACTCAAACACAGAGGCAGCTCCCGTTTCGTGCTGTCGAAGGCGGCTTTAAAATCGACAAAGAGGTGGTTTGTGTCGATCCTCTTCCCATGAGTCTGATTTGGCCAGCGCCAGCTGCTTTGTTTTCCTTTTATCGGGCAACCGCTAATCGAGCCTCGTTATAAACGGGTAATAAAACGTCTTTTCCATCGTAGTAGTTCCGTGTGTTCCATTTTCACTGCCATTCAGCAGGCTGGAGAAGTGTTTTCTCCATAAATTCAGTAAACTCTGGGCAGCGGTTACTAGATCACCTCTTTGTGTCTTACTTGAGTCTGTGCCGGTATTGAAAGCTTCTGTAAGCCGACGTTTCTTTTCATAGAATTTTCGAACATTGTCCTTGTCGGCCAGCTTCTCAAGCTCTTCATACTCACGCATCTCCGCCGCTTTCTGTTTTTGTCTGCACAAGGGTCTTGCTTTCCTTTTCAGTTCTCGGTATCTGACCCATCACGCATATGTAGTGGTCGATCCCAACTTTGCGAGGTAGGCAGCCTGCTTTCTCTCCACTGCGAGACGACAGTCCTCAGTTTTATTCCAAGCAGCGCTGATAAAATTGATTAATATTAATATATGCTATTATATTTTTAATTTGATATATGTGTAAAGAAAGTTGCGTAGGAAAAGAGTAGTAGATTAAATTATTGAATTTTTAGAATGGCGATGTGTATCTAAAAAAAATTCTGCGCTTGTTACGAAGTATGCGCTTTGGCGTAGGAGTTGATTCCCATTCAGAATTTGTGGGTTCACCGTTGATACAGCAAGCGCCCGTAGCAATAGATTGGAGAAAAGCAGGCTTCGAAACACAAGCTGATAACCAACAAACCTGTGGTTCCTGTTACGCTTTTAGCATTGCTGAGAGCATCGAGGGCCAGATATTCAAACGAACAGGACGTTTATTACACCTTAGGTAAGTCATTCTAAAGAAATTAGTATTCGCGCACTGCACACCCGAGAAATAAGGCTTTGACAATATGCCGAGGATCAAAAAACATTGCTGAAGTAAAACAAAAAATAATAACTGTTTATTTTTCAGCACACAACAGATCGTCGATTGCAGTGTTACCTTTGGTAATCAGGGTTGCACTGGTGGGTCTTTACGCAATACGCTTACATATTTAAAAGCGACAGGTGGTTTGATGCTGGAGAAAGATTACAAATATGTTTCAAAGGTAAATTAAATAGCAGGTAATATATGCAATTTATTTATATAAATTTGTAAGTGCATGAAGCCATTATTGTTCATTGTTACGTGTCTATCAACGAGAGCAACAGGGAAGGTTTTAATGTTCACCGTTATATTTATTTACCTTCCGGTAATAAGAAAGAAAAAACTCGTGTCACAGTGAACAGAAGTACTAATGCCCCATACAACCTTTCCTCCGACTCTGCCATTTGTCCTTCCCCTACACACTTAACACATTAGACTTTACGAACTTGAAAAATTTCAATTCAGTAAAGAGTTTAAATAATGCAAAAATTCAAGGATAAGGTTATTTAACGACAGCGCATTTAACAGCGCTGTGTGCTTCCTTAATTGGGAAGGTGTCGGTGTCCAGGTTGATGTCCTCCTTGAATTAAAGGCTGATATCGCCGCCGTCCAAAGAGTGCGATGGACGGAAACAAGTAGGTTCTTGTAACACCTACTACACCGGCCATATACAGGATGGATACATGTTGGAAGAGAAATTCTGTCGCCGAGTACTGGCATTCACCCCGGTGGATGGACATCTCGCCATAATCTGCATCAAAGCGAAATTTTCCAACATGTCGTTAATTTGCGCCCACGTCTCGATGGAGGGCGATGTTGACATAGTTAAGCGAATCAAAAGACAGAATACTAAAGTTTTGAAAGTTCTTGATGCAGTACCATCGGGTGGAAACAGAGGAACTGGTAGACCTCCACTCGGTTGAAAAGATCAGTAGAGAAGGGCTTGACTGGAGTTGGTATTTCCAATTGGCGAAAAAAATTAATGGAGCAATGTTGTTAAGCGCGTAAGCTTTGTCTAGGCCAATAAAGAAGAAGAAGTGTTCTGTAAATATTGCAAAAATGTCTGTCTTATAGTAGGAGGGAACTGAAGCGCAGTATGCAATGTATGCGACTGACTGGGGCACCAGTCAGGTGCAAATGTGACCACCGGGATAAAACCTTTTCTATTCCAAATCGATGATCGAAAAAAGCCGAAGAAAAAAAGTTGACAACTTAGCCGCAAAGTTTAGAGAGCATTCGGATTTTAGGGTTGCACATGCAAGGTTAAGCTCATATATTTGTTATCCAATTGGCTCGTTATAGCATATGCATCTGTACGTATGTAAGTGTGTCAAGCTTAACTGCAAAACAAATATCTATGAAATTTTGAAAATACCAAAAGATAAGGATGTAGCTGACTAAATATATAATTACTCACAGGTACAGCAGCTCATCCTGTAAAATTCTGTTTTTGATAAAACACTGGAAAATGTTTCGATAAACACCTACGAAAATGTTTATATATTTATATATAATTGGCTCTTCGTAACCGCTGAAGCGATTTTCGGCCGATCTCCTCCTCCAATTTGTGGTGTTGCCTCTTGATGTGTTTCCAACAAATGGAGAGACCTAAAATTCATACTAAGCCGCCTCCGAACGGCTGATGGTTTTTTATGAGGAGCTTTGATTTTAGTGTCAGAAATCCACTCGGAGAGCTTGACATTCCCTGCCGAGGGGCGACCGCAATTAGAAAATTTTACTTAATTTTTTTTTATTTAAAGTAATTTTCTTTAACTTTTGGATGTTGGTCGCACCAGGATTTGAACCCGTGCCTTCCGAATGGCAGCACACAATGCTAACCACTTGGCTACCGCGGTCTCCAAAACGTTAGATAGCTAGAAATATCTACATACTTACGTGAGAGCACCGATGATTTTTCAGCTCCAATTACAAAGTTACTTTAAAAATATAAATTTATTTATATTTAACAATCCTAGTGACTTACTTCCTTTATTTTTTTTGTCCAGATTTATAGCAACTCCCGGTACTATTTCACATTCATGCAGCCAGGTTGTAAGTAGCAATAACCAAATACGAATACGTGCCAATATTTTCACTATCGGAAAGGGCGTACTTTGTTTTGACTTTCCTAACAAGTTAGCCGAGAATATCAAGAGGCAGATAATCTGTTCTTTTTGACTTCTGGTCATCTCACATAGAGATCGAGAAAAGTAGGCAAGATAGCGTAAATGAACCACGTACTTTTATTGACTAATATGTGATATGAGCATTCTCTGCTACTTTTTCATGATTTCCAATATTTTCCGTACAAAATATATTTCGTGGCTTCGTGTTTTATATATGTAGATAAACTATACATATTTTAAATTTGTAATGCCTAGCATGATTTTGGTTTCATTTTGAACAGAAGGGAAAATGCCTATTCGCTCCAGAACTAGCTATTGTGAATGTAACATCTTGGGCAGTGCTACCAGCTAAAGACGAGAAAGCGATTGAAGCAGCAGTGGCTCATATTGGCCCGGTATCAATTTCTATAAACGCCACCCCGCGGACATTTCAGCTATATAGGTAAAATTTTATTTTCAATATTGCCAAATCTAAATGTCCAAACAATAATCAATTTTGCCAGTAAGTTTTAGAGATTCAGCTGTCAACAGACAAAAGATTTTATAAAAAAACTAAAAAAGAAGTTAAATACTTGAATTCAACAACTGAATTGTTATATTCGTTTTTTTAAGAAAAAATATTACAAGTAAAAATTTTTCTTAATATTTATCGAATAATATATTACTTATCTTCTTGATGTTTTACAAAAAATTGCACTAAAATTGTATAAAAATATTACCTTTTCAGCGACGGCATTTACGATGACGACTCTTGCACGTCGGATACTATTAACCACGCGATGCTTGTTGTGGGCTACACGAAGGAATATTGGATTCTTAAGAATTGGTGGGGCGAATTGTGGGGAGAAGATGGCTATATGCGCTTACGGAAGGGCAAGAACTTGTGTGGCATTGCCAACTACGCAGCATATTCAGTGGTTTAGTGCAATAAAACTTGTTCTTTTCGTAGTATGCTATAATGCATACATTAAGTTTGACTGCATAATATAAAAAATTTTGAAGAATTTGTTTATAGGCAATAAATTACTTTAAAATAAAAAAATACTCATCAAACGCATATACCATATGCGAACAAGAGAAACTTCTATTGCATCAATACTATTAATATTGATATGACATACACTACGTGTATGATAAATGTATTTGGCTCTCGGAGTGTTCATTTCTGTTTTTTTAAAATAGATGATTTATGCCTAATGCTCTTGAAATAACAAAATATTTTTTGGACATTTCAATTGCAAAAAGAAACGCATTATTGGTTAGATTATTAATATTGAAATATTTATGGGTCCGTACTTTTGCCAAAATCCGCATCAAAGCAAAATTTTACAACACATCGTTGATTTGCGCCCACGCTTCGACAGGAGAGAAACACGATTTGGACAACGATGTCTTTTATGAGCGCCTGGAGAGTACTCATGAGCGCTGCCCCCACTGCGATGTGAAAGTCTTGCTTGGCGATCACAATCCCAGGGTGGGCAAATACCTTATTTCTGTCTTTAGTTTAACTGTCGGAAAATTCAGCCTCCACAGTGAAACATCCCCTTATGGGTTGAAGCTGATCAACTTCGCCGGGGCCCCCAATATAGTTGTCTGTAGTACTATATTCCAGCATAAGAAATTAAATCAAGCTATTTGGCTGTCCCCAGATCGAAAAATCGAAAATGTTGTGATAGACGGGAGACATGTCCCCAGTGTTCTTGACGTGCATACACTCCGAGATCGACTCGGATCACTACCTTGTTGCGGCGAAGTTACGCACTCGCCTCTGTGTATCAGAGAACGCCCGTCAACAAACACAAGAAAAGCTCGACGTCGAAAAGCTGCAATCACAATAGACTGCTGAGCGGGTTTCTACTCGACTTGCACTCCTGCTCTCTGAGAGCACTCATCAGCCAGTTGGTATAAGGGATGCAAATAAAACTATTAGATTTTGGGGACTGCAGTGTTGCAGTGGAGAGAAACCAGGCTGCCTACCTCGCAACGTTACGTTACGGGATGGGATCGATATCGGGAACTGAAAAGGGAACCAAGACGCATGTGCAAACAAAAAAGAAAGAGGACGGTATGCGTGAGTACGAAGAGCTTAAGAAGCTGGCCGACAAGGGAAATGCTAGAAAATTTTATGAAATGATACGACGGCTTACAGAAGGTTCCAAGGACGGAGCAGACTCTTGCAAGACAAATAGAGGTATACTGATTTTATGAAGGGAATACTTCTCCAGCCTGCTGAATGGCAGTGAAAATAGAACACTCGGAGATGGTAAAACCGAAATAACAGTCGATGATGATGGAAAAGACGTTCCAATCGAATAGCGATTGCCCACTTAAAGAACAACAAAGCGGCTGGAGCTGACGGCTTATCGGCAGAGCTATTCAATAAGAAGCTGACAATGTGCATGCATTAGTTACTTTGCAGAACTTGGTCGGACGAAAGCATTTTCGACGACTCGAATTTAAGTGTGCTCTGCCCAATCCATAAAAAAGGGAACCTCACAGTTTGCGTCAGTTATCGTATAATAAGCCGCCTTCGACAGCACAAATAGGAGCAGCCTGTATTCCGCCATGTCTGATTTTAGTATCCCCGCACAACTTAAACGGCTATGTAAGCTGACCTTAGGCAACACTAAAAGCTCCATCAGGATCGGGAAGGACCTCTCTGAGCCGTTGGTACCAAACGGGGTTTCAGACAGGGTGATTCTTTAACGTGTGAACTTTTTAACTTATTGCTAGAAAAAAATAATACCAGATGCAGAGCTGAATAGAGAAGGTACCATCTTCTAGAAGAGTGTACAGCAGCTGGTGTACGCCGATGATATTGACATTATTGGCCTCAATAGCCGTTGAGTTTTGCTTTCTCTAGACTGGATAAGGAAGCGAAGGATATGGGTTTGGTAGTAGAGGAAAAGACGAAATATCTCCTCTCATCCAACAAATAGTCATCGCATTCGCGACTTGGCTCCCACGCCACTGTTGACAGTCATAACTTTGAACTTCGTCTATCTTGGAACCAGTATTAATACTAACAACAATGTTAGCCTGGAAATTCAAGGCAGAATCCATCTTGCCAACAAGTGCTACTTTGGACTGAGTAGGCAATTGAAATGTAAAGTCCTCTCCCAACAAACGAAAACCAAACTCTACAAGCCCTCATCGTTCCCGTCCTGCTATATGGTGCGGTGGCATGGACGAGGACAACATCTGATGAGTCGGCATTAGGAGCTTTCGAGAGAAAAGTTTTGCGTAAGATTTGCGGTCCTCTACGCGTTGGTAATGGCGAATACCGCAGTGGTGAGCTGTATGAGATATACAGCGACATTGATATAGAGTGATTGATAGAGTGAATCAAGAAACAGCTTCTACGCTGGCTGGGTCATGAGGTCCGGATGGATAAGAATACTCCAGCTCTGAAAGTTTTCGATGCAGTACCTACAGTTGGAATCAGAGGAAGACTTCCACTCCATTGGAAAGAGCAGGTAGAGAGGGTCCTGGCTCTACTTGGTATCTCCAACTGGCGCCAAGCAACGGGAATAAGAATGAATGGCGCGGTGTCTACACCGGTGAAGTAAGTAAGTAAGTACGTGTAAGCCTTGAAATTTTTTACGTAACCTTCTTGATCAATTTGTATGAATACCTCCCTATTTTTTTTTCTTTTTCCTATGATTTTGTTTTTAGTTTCATATATTCTGTTTCTAATTAGTGTCTTTTCTATTTTTCCTTCTTTTACGTCCAAAGGTTTTTCCGTTATTGTGAAATGTATAGACTTGGTGTACCAACCAATACATTTGAATAACCGTTCTTGTGTTGACCATTGTGAATTTTGGGCTTCGAGTGTTCTAAATTTTTCGGATAGCGTACTGTGAAGTCTTTCTATGTCTGAATTTCCCGTATGTATGGATTTGTAAAGTGTACTTGGATGCATTCTGTCCTTAGGAAATCTCTTACATTTGTTGAATTTGTTGCTGTAGATAACTTATTTGCCTTGGAACCAGAATTATAACACCAGCAACAATGTCGGCCTGGAAATCTAATGTAGAATCACTCTCGGCAACAGGTGCTACTTTGGATTGAGTAGACAATTCAAAAGTAAAGTCCTCTCACAACGTACGAAAACCAAACATCTGATGAGTTGGCGTTAGGAGTTCTCGAGAGAAAGGTTTTGCGTAAGATTTGCGGTCCTCTGCGAGTTGGGAACGGCGAATAACGCAGCCGATGGAATGATGAGTTGTATGAGATATGCGGCAACATTGAAATAGTTCAACGAATCAGGAAACAGAGGCTGCGCTGGCCAGTTCATGTTGTCCGAATGGATGGAACCAATCCAGCTGTGAAAATATTCGATGCAGTATCCACTGAATGAAGCAGAGGAAGAGGAAGACCTATCCTCCGTTGGAAGGATCAGGTTGAGGAGGACCTGGCTGAACTTGGTGTATCCAATTGGCGCCAAACAGAGCAAAATGGAAATGAATGGCGCAGTAAAGAAGAAGAAGCAACGCGCTTTATCAATATCTGTATATCAGTTCGCACATTATAAAACTTAACAACAGACAGGCTCGTATGGGGGATAACGGAACACACATCCACAAAGTCGCATTTATGTACATTTAAACTCTAACTTCTAAAGGCTCAATTCAATACTAACTAGCTAGCACCATTAGGGGCCTCGACAATCCAAGCTGGATACAAGGAAAACAAGAACTCTTGAGAAATTTTGGAGTTCCCGAATCCTATCACCAGCTTTATCACAAGGTGTTGAACGTTATAAATACAATACAGCCCTTTACGAAACCCAATTATATATATAATTAGCTCTTTCGATTTTCGGCAGAGCTCCCCTTCAAGGAACTAATATTAATGGCCTATTTCCACCGATCACTTAAATGCATTTAAGGCCTCTGTTAAGTGAATGAAATGTCAAACGTTTCCACCGAAAGTGAGTTAACTCAAACAGCTGATTTTTGTTTACATTTGCAGTTTGCAAAATTTGTCACAACTATTGACATCATGAATTCGAGAGACCGCATTCATTTTATTTGGCTATTTATGCAATCTTATGATTTGTAAGGGCAGATTATTGCTGCATGGACAAACGCTAAAACGAAAGTGCTTTTATGCATGTTTCCATTTCCACTCTTGCTTGTTTGTTTCCCTAAATTATTATTTTTTTTCAATTAGCTGATAGCTGCCAGAGCCACGCATATTTTTATATTGTGGGGATCGTTTGAAATTCCACAATTCCTATTTTTTTTTTTTTTTTTGAAAGAGGAGAAGCATAATGCATTTAACATCCGGTGGAAATACGCTATAATACAGAGGAAAATAGCGAGGTAAATTTTCAATTAATCAGCCAGAGCAGAATTTACCGATAGCAGAACTATCTATAGGAAAATATAAAATTAAATGTTTAATTGTTACGAGTTCTACGACAACCTTGATCGACGAACATTCGTTTATAGAATATAAAAGGATTAGATTAGCAAAACCTACCATAAATAGTACATTAGCAGGACAAACTAGAGTAGATTTTGAAAATATAACAGAAGTACCTCAGGAATTCAATGACCCAATAGAATTCCTTGGAAAGTTACCTCATTTAGAAATAAAAAATTTAATGGACTTATTGGTCAAAATGTATTAAAAGCATTATATGCAAAAATTAACCTTAAAGAAGATTTCCTAGAAATTAACAACAACAAAATAAAATTTATAAATACGGAAATCTCTATATTAGAAAACCTTAAATTTAGAAAACATATCAATACTCTACAGAGACGATATGAATGAGGAGGAAAAAACCTGCATAGACTTGATTTTACGAAAAAAATCTAATATGTTTTACCGAGAAGGAGATAATCTAACCCATACACATAAAATAAAACACCAAATAATAACAAAACCGGATAAAACTGCATGTTCTAAAATATACAGATACCCAAAGATAGATGAAGAGAAAATTAAAAGGCAGATGAATGAAAGAGAGCTCACCCTACAACTCTCCAATTTGGATAGTACCAAAAAAATTAAATAATTCAGGGAGTTTTCTATTACCCATTTAAACGATTTCTAAATAATAAAATGTTAATATATGAATATTTCAATTTGTTATAGAATCAAATCTTCCTTAAATTCTGCCCACAAATTTTGAAAATAGAAAAGCTCTAACAGGGTTTTGTTATACGATAATAGTAAGTAGTAAGGGAGAGCCAAAAATGCTTAAAGAATATTTCAATAAAAAATAGATATGCAAGAAAGGACCGAATATTATTCTTATTAATAAATAATTAAAGTGTTTATTTATTCTTTAACAGTTTTTCTTATTAAATTTATTAAATAGCAGTCTATAAATCTATATACTTTATATTCGTTATAAACACCAAATATAAAGAATAGAATCAGTAAACTGGACTGAGCAGAATGGGCTTTACCTATAACTTTAGTTTCTTATATGACAAACGAAACGAAAGTAGTAAATATTATTGGATGTTAATACATTTTTCGCAGCTGTGCAAGCCCTTGTACAAAAAATCTTCCTTGTCCCGTTTTAATATTGACATCAGTTACATATGTAAACTTTCATTAATGTAAAATCGTGTTTCAGTGATATTAAATTTTACTTTGATAGGGTTCCTACTGTAATTTGACCTATTATAGATATCACAATTATTTATACATTTTTGTACCAAACTTTTGAGGTTTTTATAGTAAAGCTTTGTTTTGATGCCTTCGTAGTTTTCTGTTATTACCGCATGACGTGTTTCATTAATGTCAATTTTAGTAATTAACAATTCATCTCACTGCTGATTTCTTTTGCGTTAAAACTACATCTATAAAACTTTATTTTAGTATTAAATAACTATTTTAACTTTAGCTGGACCCGCTTGTATAAATTATCAAGAATTTTGGTATATATTCCTACCCGTTTTGACTTCATATTGTATGTTGTCAAAATAAATCTGTCATACATAAAGTTACTATTAATATCATTCGAACTTATATATATTTTAACATTATTGTTTGTTACTTGTATGCTTTCGTTTTATTATCTGTAATTATGATTTGGGTTGCAAATCTGTTGACAACTGTATTGAGGGGTAGAAAGTTTTGGTTGCTTTTACCTTCTTGTGGGTAAATTGTTGTTTCTGTGCTTATATTATTGACTAGCTGACCCAGCAGACTTCGCACTGCCTCCATCGATAAATAAAAGATATAAAATTTTGTATATGTATATTTTATATGTATTGGCGGCCGCGATAGCCGAGTGATTAGCATTGCGTACTGCCATTCGGAAGTTGCGGGTTCATATCCCCGTCGTACTAACATGTCAATCCCTCCGAATGTACTTCTGACATGAAAATCAAAAGCTCCTCATAAAAAACCATCAGCCGTTCGGAGGCGGCTTAGTATAAACTGTAGGTCCCTCTATTTGTTCGAAAAACATCAAGACGCATACCACAAATTGGAAGAGGAGCTCGGCCGAAAATCGCTTCAGCGGTTACAAAGCGCCAATTATATATGTATTCCTATATACTCGCATATAAACTTTTGTATAAAATAATTTTAAAACAAACAACACGAAGCCGTATTTAATAAAAGAAAAACTTTTTTTGTGGAGCGTAAATAAACAACGAAGACGGTTTTCTGAGGCGCGAACACGCTATGCGCGAAACAGGGAAACTCTAAGTTGACTCCGCAAACTTCTAACGACTGTTCTTGCGATTCATTTATGGTACTGGAAATTGCAAGCGTCTAAAATCGAATAGTAAATCTGTTGGAATCATCGGTATCTGCGGGATCAAGACATCCTCTTCTTTGTGTTTTCCATTGCATAGTCGAGGTTGATTAATGTTGATGATAACTGATCCTACATTTAAGTGCAAATTGTGAGGTGGTAATCCAGAAAATGCTAGTGAATTTAAAAACTCCGCGGGATAGTTGACTACGTCATCCTGGTTCATAACGGTGTAGACGGATTTGAAGGAAACCAACTATCCTGGACGAAGATTCTGAATGGTCGCATTGAGAACCTCGACATCTTTATTTTTCGCTGCCAATATTGCTCGTTCACTCAGCCAATTATGGTTATTGAACTTTTGCGCTATAACTGGGAAAACACGCTGAATAACCTCCTCTTTTAAATCTGTGATGTGACAGAAAGCTATGGGTAATGTGATGAATCTGGTCGAGGAGTCCACTGCAACTTTATTATTTATAGTGTCTAACAACTGCTTCGCAAAAACATTTGCAATTTCATCTTTGTGTAATTGGAGTGTCTTTACGTACTACCACAAATTCGATGATTTTAGGCATGCATTTAGTTCATCAGCAACAGTTGATCGTGGAATAACTGAAAGAGTCTGACGAAAATCACCTGACAACAGAATCATTGGCCCCATCAATAATATTTTGGTTGTCACGAAGATCTTTCACCGCTCTGTTTTCATCTTATTGGCCATTGTGCATTCATCCCAAACAATCAATTTACATACCTGTAGGAACTTGGTCATTGCAATATTTTTGGCGATGTTACAAATTGGTGTTTCGGTGATTTGCATGTTTCAAGGCAGAATGTGCGGTTCGCCCACCTTCTAGTAGAGTCGCAGCTATTCCAGATGAAGGCTACGCTATAGCAACATCATTTCGCGATCTGATCCTCGCCAAAGCAATGAAATTAAGAACGGTTTTCCGTTTCCTCCGAGAGCATCAAGGAAATAAATTTCACCAGATCCACTGTTCACAGCTTCTATCAAAGTGTCGTACGCAATTCTTTGATGTTGATTTAATTGCCAATGCTTCAATGTCGTACTGTTGTTCTCTTTGCAACTCGTGGCTTAATGTATCGTCCATACGACGGTTGGCTGCTGTCATTCCCAGGTACGACAATACTTTATTTGCCATCAATAAACATATATCTGCTATCTTGATCAATGTCTCATTGTAAACTTCTTCAGTCATTTGTAGTGTAGGATTCACAGTTTGACGGCGCATACTATGGAAAACATCCTCAGACATGTCACCTCTATATTTAACCCACAAATCTTTTGGATTCGAGGGGAAACATGTCGATATGATAATCACAAACAATGTACGAATTTGAATGAAGATATTACGGAATCCTTGAGCATGTGCGCATTGCTTTCAAGTAAATGTAATAGTTGATATGCCTCACGGTAAGTCGTACACAGCTGTCCATTAACTGTTCTTATTTGTTTAAACGATATCGGACCACGAACATTCCCTAACAACAACCGAAAATAATAACATCCATCGTTATTTGGATTTATTATATAGATGCGACCCAGAGCGTCTGAAGCAAATACATTTGGATGTCCTTCAACGGGTGTTCCTCGTTTTCGACGCTGAGACGATTTCGATGATGCATTCCAAGTGTAATAGCACGGCATGTTTGACAGCCTGTGAAGAACTTGTTAATGTTGTTGACGGTGGATGTACCCCACTGTCTGCGCATTCGATTCATTAAAAAAAACTCTATGACCGTTTTCTAAATAGACCACCAAATGGACTACTGTAGGGTGTCTTTCAGGGATCGCAAATGAAAAGATACGCCAAATCGATTCGTTGCTACTTACATAGCGACCCATCTGGTACTGTGATATTTTGATTTTTGCTTTTAAAGGCTTGTTTTTATAAATAAGCACATACATTAGTAATTTCGAAAACAAAGGACGCTAGGGAAAACGAACATCTAAACAAAATATAGATTTGTAACGTGCCGTGCTTCAGGTCTCATGGTGATATGGAAAATAGAGTCAATACAGTAGTACAAAATAATAAAAAAATACAATAGTACAATCTGTTTAAACATTTTATTGAAAAGTTAAATGAGAAATACTAAAACATTCAAGTCCATCAACTACATAAAAATACAAGTAATATTTTATTGAAATAAGTATCAAAAATATTTTATATTTCTATCTTCTTCTTCTTCTTATTCTTCTTTATTGGCGTTGGCACCGCCTACGCAATTATAGCTTAATCAATATTAGCGTGCCTCTCTTCCTTTCGCTGTATGGCGCCAGTTGGAAATACCAAGTGAAGCCACTGTCCACCTGACCCTTCCAACGGAGTGGTGGTATTCCTCAACCTCTGCTTCCATCAGCGGGAACTGCATCGAATACTTTCAAAGCTGGAGTGCTTTCCTCCATTCGGACGACATGACCTAGCCAGCGTAGCCGCTGTCTTTTCATGTTGAACTATGTCAATATCATCGTATAGAATCGTTCCATCCTTTGCGGTATTCGCAGTTGCCAATACGCAAAGGTCCATAAATAGTTCGCAAAATTTTTCTCTCGAAAACTCCTAGAGCCGACTCATCAGATGTTGTCATCGTCCATGCCTCCGCACCATATAACAGGACGGGAACAATAAGGGACTTGTAGAGTTTGGTTTTGGTTCGCCGAGAGAGAACTTTACTTTTCAATTGCTTACTCAGTCCAAAGTAGCACCTGATGGCAAGATGGATTCTGCCTTATATTTCCAGGCTAACATTGTTTGTACAAAGATAGACGAATTTATCTACGATCTCCAAGTTATGACTGTCAACAATGACGTGGGAGCCGAGTCGTGAGTGTGATGACTGTTTGTTTCATGACAGGAGATATTTCGTCTTGCCCTCATTCAAGTCTGGAGAAAGCAGAACTCACGGCGCGGTTGTTGAGGCCAATAATATCGATATCATCAGTCTACGCCAGCAGCTGTACACTCTTGTAAAAGATTGTAACTTCTCTATTCAGTTCTACAGCTTGTATTATTTCCAGCAATAAGTTAAAAAGTCACACGAAAAAGAGTCACCTTGTCTGAAACCTCGTTTGGTATCAAACGGCGGAAATTTTAGTGCTGCTTAAGGTCAGTTTATACAGCTGTATAAGTTTTGCGGGGATATCAAATTGAGACATAGCGGAATAGAGACAGCTCCTTTTCGTGCTGTCAAAGGCTGCTTTAAAATCGACGAAAAGGTGGTGTGTGTCGATCCTCTTTTCACGAGTCTTTTCCAGGATTTGGCGCATGGTGAAAATCTGGTCAATGGTTGACTTACCAGATCTAAAGATACACTGATAAGGTCCAATCAGTTTGTTGACGGTGGGCTTTAGTATTTCACACAATACGCTTGATAGGACCTTATACGCGATGTTAAGAAGGCTTATTCCACGGTAGTTGGCGCAGACTGTAGGATCGCCATTTTTATGGATTGTGCAGAGCACACTCAGATTCTAATCGTCGGGCATGCTTTCATCCAACCATATTTTGCAAAGAAGCTGATGCATGCACCTGATCAGTTCTTCACCGCCGCATTTGAATAGCTCCGCTGGTAATCCAATGGTCCCCGCCGCTTTGTTGTTTTTTAAGCGGCAGCTGCTATTCGGACTTCTTTATAGTTGGGTAATGGAACAACTATTCCATCGTCACCAATTGGAGTTTCGGATTCAGCTTCTCCTGGTGTTTCTATTTCACTACCATTCTGCGGGTTGGATAATTGTTCCTTCCATAGATTCAGTATACTCTGGGCAATCCGTCACTAGCTCATCCCTCTGGGTCCTACAAGAGTTTGCTCCGGTCTTGAAACCTTCAGTAAGTCGCCCTATCTTCCCCTAGAATTTTCGATCATTACCCTTGTCGGCCAGCTTCTCAAGCTCTTCGTACTCACGCATTTCGGCTTCTTGCTATTTTCTTTGAAAATGCATATTGCTTCCCTTTTCAGCTATCCTACACCGTACGTGTTGTGGTCGATCGCAAGGTTGCGAGGTAGGCAGTCTGTTTTCTCTCCACTGCGACACGGCAGTCTTCATCGTACCAGCTCGTTCCAGATGTACGTAGGGAGCTGAACAGTTCCCATATACCGTGTTGCTGATGACTGCTCTCAGAGAACAGGAGTGCAAGTCGAGTAGAAAACCGTTCGGCAGCCAGTTGTGATTGCAACTTTTCGACGTCGTACTTTCCTTGTGTTTGTTTACATGCGTTCTTTGATGGGTCCTCGGAGCCACTGGAGACATGTCTACCGTCTAACACAACATTATCGAACTGGTTTTGTGTTTTTCGACAGCCAAGTAGCTTGGTGAATTTTCTTGTGCTGGAATTTAGTGCTACACACAGCTGTCTTTCGGGCTTCAGCGAAGTCGATCAGCTCCAACCCATTTGGAGATGTTTCGTTGTGGAGGTTGTGATTAAAATCGCCAAACACGATTTTCACATCGTGTCGGGGGCAGCGCTCATAAGTATGCTCATGTAGGCACTCATAAAAGGCATCTTTGGCCAAATCGTCCTTCTCTTCCGTCGGGGGGTGGGCGCAAATCAACGATATATTGAAAAATTTTGCTTTGATGCGAATTGTGGCGAGACGTTCATCCACTGGGGTGAATGCCAGTACTCGACATCGGAGTCTCTCTCCCACCACAAATCCGACACCAAATTTGCGCTCCTTTATGTGGCCGCTGTGATAAATTTCATAAGGACCCACCTTCTTCCGTCCTTGTCCCGTCCATCGCATTTCTTGGATGGCGGGGATGTCAGCCTTTAACTTTATAAGGACATCAGTCAGCTAGGCAGCGGCACCTTCCCAATTAAGGGACCGAACATTCCAGGTGCATGCCCCCAAATCGTAATCCTTAATACATTTGCGGGGGTCGCCATCAAAAGGGCGCGTCTCTCATCCGAGGCCGATTTAAATTGGATTTTGTTTTTCATGTGGTGGGTCCCAAACCCTACGCATAACCGCATTGGATTCGCCTTCTCACTTTAGCTCGCTTCTAAACGGTTGTTTGTTGGCTACCCAGGGAATACATGGTCTAAGACAGGAAGTCGTGAGCTGCTTGTACCATATACAAAAGAATCGTTTCTGGCCACTCCCAGGTGAATGGCAGTCAAAAACTGTCCATATAAATATAAATTTCACTGCTCCATCAACATCAATACCATGTTCTAATAATACGACTCCTAGCAGGCATTCCCAACTTGTGCTTCGCCTTTGTCGTGACTACCTCACGCTGGATTATTAAAGATCAATCATTTAAATTATCATTAATATTAAAATTTAGTAGATTATTTTACTTACCATTTTTCAGCATTATACATACATACATTCATACCCAAGAGCGAATGGTAATGGCTTTCCAATGAAGTGGTAAGTTACATTTACTGTATTCTGCAACCTCCAGCATCGATTACATTTTGTACAGGGCTTGTGTTTGAAAATTCATACCATTTCACTGACATTTTCTAACGAAGTGTTCTTCCAGGCAATTTACCACTTCGTTAGCTTTTGCAAGCCAAATGCTGATAAGCGCAACTTGTCACTGCGTTGTTAATTGCAAGCGAAATTGTAATGTGTGCAGCTTACTACTTCATTTTACACTACCATGGAAGTGGTACTATGTGAAACTTACATTTCTTTTTGCTCTAAAGTAAGCCAACATAAATAAATGATTGAAATTAAAAATGCAAACTTATTTTATTTATTCTTTAAAAAATAAAATGAATATAAATATAAATATACCAATTAATCTTCACATAATAGGATCAAAATGCAACTCCACATTATCGTGCATTCTTCTTTGTGCTTTAATTTTGTATGCTTAGATAATAAGAATAAAAGCTAACTCTTTCCTTTTCGTGTTGAATTCTTGAACTAAGCAGTCGTTTTTATTTAATAACCTACCTAGCAACTTAAATGCTACACTGGTGACCCCGGCGTGATCACGCGCTAAGTATCATCGTTTAAATATTATTCAAATTATTGTTTTCTACAATGAGTTTGAATGATAGTCGAGTAGTTACAGATGGAGTACACCACATCACAAAATTTTGAATTGCGAATGCCGATGCCTGCGATGTCTGGCGATAATATCGAGGCTTAGTTTTATTCTCTCGATTTTTGGTTCGAAGCATCGAAGGTCTCCACCGCCACCACCAAGTTCAACATCGTACTGGCTAGCATCCCACCATCCAAACTAATGGAACTACGCACCATCATCGAGGCTGCACCGTCCTCGCAGAACTACCCGTATATACGGACAAAATTATCAGAAAACTTCGCCGAGAGTCAACAACGCCGCTTGGAACACGTGCTCCGCGACGTCGCCCCGGTGACCTTTTCAATGAGATGAAACGTGCCGACGGTTCCATCTTGAGTGACTGCATTCTACGTGACTTGTGGCTCAGTTGCCTGCCACCCTACGCACAAGCAGGTATCAACGTCACCAGTGTCCCGATCATAGACAAATTGAACATTGCAGACTCCATATGTGAGTCATTCCAGTTACGCGAAAGCCACGTGCACGATATATGCAGACCACCCGACCCCACAGAAGCAGATTTGCGCGCCGAGGTAGCTGCGCTTAAACAACGCTTCGACGATATCATCAAAAACAGGAAGACGAATCACCCTCGATCCAGAACTCCAGCTCGAATTCGAGATGTCGGTAACGGAGCCAACGACGACACTTGTTGGTATAATTCTAAATTTAGTCAAAATGCTCGCAAATGCGGACAACCGTGTAAGTATGCACAACCAACAACAAACAACAACCAATAGCAATGTACATCTATCTACATTCTAGATTTTGGCAAACGTCAACTAAAATGAATTTTCTGATCGATTCCGGTCCAGATGTGTCAATTATACCTAGGAGTTCGACGGTGGCCCCAACATCAACATAGGATACTCAGCTGTTTGACGCTAATGATACGCCTATTCAAGTGTTCGGTGATGTTTTGCTAAAGCTTAACCTCAACCTACGCAGAAATTTTGTAAGGAAGTTTATCATTGCCAACGTAACCCAGGCGATTATTGGCGCGGTTTTTTATCGCACTTCGGCCTTCTACCAGATATAAGGTTGTAACGGAGTTTTCCACTTGGCTGGGGTAAGCTCAGCCTTGCCAAGGGTTTCCTAAAGTAATAACACGTTGTTCTCGCTACAACAAATTTATTAGGTATAAACAATATACACATATATACAAGGTTTCAAATATATTATATTATATTTCTACGACAAGTGTCTACTTTCTTCGTACGAGCTGTGGAGGTGAAAACCCTCTACTAGCCCTCGTTACAGTCAGGTAATGAAACCCCTTAGTGGAGTATAAATAAGTGTTCGTGAGGTGAAAACCCGCAGGTACACTACGTTTGCCGGTGGTGTTGATCCCACGGGCAATGATAACTCAGACTACTTCTTTCGTATGAGCTCTGGAGGTGAAAACCCTCTACTAGCCCTCGTTCAAGTGAGGTGAAGTAAGTGCTCGTGAGGTTACTTGGTAAACCTAAAATATTATTTATGCATAGGTATGTATGTATGTATCATATATTTATAAATACTTGTTAAACTTAAAATATTATTAATATATATGTATGTATGTACATGTGTATTCGAATTCATTTAAGGTTTACATGTGCATACATATATTTTCTTGTATTGTTGTAAGGGCTCCAACATCTACAATTTTGGGGTCCTTACACCCTCCCCTCACTTCCTGCTGCGAGACTTACTGTCACAAGGTCCGTTCGTGTAATCCTAACGCGGCAGCTGTTACCCTCGATGTGGCGTTTGAACGATCGTCTCATCCGTCGCTGTTGTGGTTGCTTTAAGTGTGTCTCGATATCGCTTCTCAAATTTTCAGGTAGATATTCGGTTCGTGGACTTGCTTCTTTCCTCTTGATTTCGTTCCTAAAGTAACTCGGTGCTTCTTTCATCTTCGCCGTATTCTCTTTGGACCATCTGAGGTTCACCTTCTCTTTACGCTGCCGTGTTATGTCCGAGTGTCGTGAGAACGCCTCCTTTAAGTTGTTCCGCTTTCTACCCCTGTACGCCTACTTGGTCGGCCTGTCGTTTCGTCTAACTGCCTTTTTTGTGACGATGTTGGGCGCTCTTAGCCTTTTCTCAAACTTCTCTAGGTTGAATGCTGTCGGCTTCGTTTTATAGCTTGATGGTGGGATGACTGGACTCGGACTTACTGTGGTCGTGCGATGCTCCAATTCTTCTGCTAGCATCGTTTTGAATAAGATAGCCTCCTATTTTCCTCCCTTTACTCGTAGTCTCATAGATTGTCCTCCTCACCTAAATTCTGCTCTTGCCTTCGCTAAGTAGTCCATCCCAATCACTATCTCGGCGACCAGTTCTGGTAGCACAAGCAACTCATTCTTGTGTACTTCATCTCCCAGGTTCACTTCTGCTTCTACGGCTTTTACTGCTTCTTTCGTTCGGCCATCACCCATCACTACTCGCACCTTTACTTGCTTTGTTTTGTCTCCAAGTCTTCTCGCCAGCTCACTACTTACAAAACTCCTCGTTGCCCCTGTGTCGATCGCTGCTATCACGGCATCACCATTCACTGTTACCCTGTCCAAAATCCAGTCCTGCGTTTGCCTAACCGCTGTTGATGTCCTCGAGGTGTTCTGAACTCCACCCCTCGGGGATGATGAAGGTCTCTGGTCGTTGCTCTGCGGCTTCTGGCAGCTCTCACTAGTACGCATGCCGCAACAGTTTCGTGTGTGTACTCCACAACGTCCACACTTCCAACAAAATTCCATTCTTGAATTACGACAGCCGTGGCCGAAATGTCCGGCTCTGCCGGATCGTCTGCATGCGTTTCGGGGGTATACGCACCTCTCTTGCTGATCTGATTGGCTCTCTGCTCTTCTTGATGTGCTCAGGTTCCGGTCTTCTCGCAATTGCTGGTAGCGCTCTGATCCGTCTGCTCGATCTGGTCTTATAGCGCCCTCAAACCTCATTGGTGGCTCCCGCCTTTCGTTGCTGTGTGGGTACCTATAGCTCTCTTCGTTCACGTTCATAGACTGGTACCGCTCTTCTAGTTGGCGGGCCACAAATGGTCGCGCTGTTGTGTCTCACCTTCTCGGCTCAATTTGTCTCTCTTCTTCTCGTTGCCGTGATGCAAACGTAATCTTCAACGAGATCAAGGAACTCCTCCAAACTCCTGAACTTACTAAGCTTTAGATACAGCTGATATTCTCTGCGAGAATTGTGATAAATACGGCTCAGTTTTTCTTCGGCCGTGTAATTCGCGTGCCGCATAAGTCCTTGTAGCACCAGGATGTCGATGGACGCGTCGTCGTCCAGTTGCCGAAGTACCGTGAGCTTAGGAAGAACTTCAGGAAGCCCCCTTTTAAAAGTGTCCCATTCCTGCCAGTGCCGATTGTTGTTCCTGAACCATACTTGAGCCTTGTCCGTTAGTAGCTCAGGTAGCGCTCGTGGGATTGAATTACGGCTAATATCGTCACCGTCCGCTAACTCTTCTACTAGCTCGATGAATCCTAGGGGGTCTTTACCGCCATCGTAGCGGAATACCCATTTCCTTACTCGGTCCATAATGTTAGCATATGATGGCGTCGCTGGTACGTAACCTTGTTCTTCTTCGCGTACTGGAGAGTGAATATCTTCTCCTGGTGTCGCTGGATTCAGTGTTGTAGTTGGTCGAGTATGTCGGAGGGCCAGCTCCGTCAAGCGTCTTTGTACGCCTTCTCCTTCACTTTGGTTCTGGATGAAGCTCGTAAAGCATTGGCGCAGCTCCTCCACTGTTCCGTGTTCCTCGAACCCAAATTCTTCCCCATACCTTAACAACTCCTCGCGATTGAGGTAATACACCCATGTCACCTTGACCATGGCTACCTTGTTGTCTTTTTCTTATGTTCCTCTTACTTAAGAGTCCCTGCTCGGGCTCCAGTTGTAACGGAGTTTTCCACTTGGCTGGGGTAAGCTCAGCCTTGCCAAAGGTTTCCTAAAGTAATAACACGCTGTTTTCGCTACAACAAATTTATTAGGTATAAACAATATACACATATATACAAGGTTTCAAATATATTATATTATATTTCTACGACAAGTGTCTACTTTCTTCGTACGAGCTGTGGAGGCGAAAACCCTCTACTAGCCTTCGTTACAGTCAGGTAATGAAACCCTCAGTGGAGTATAAATAAGTGTTCGTGAGGTGAAAACCCGCAGGTACACTACGTTTGCCGGTGGTGTTGATCCCACGGGCAAGTATACCTATCGACACGACAACACAAAGGCTACTTAATTTACTTTAGCATTTTCCTCGCCTTTTATAGAATTCTGCGCGCAAGCAGAATGTTATTTTATAATAACAATTTATCACTATGAACAGTTTTCTTCACAGCTATTTGTGTGAAAGCTAAGCTAATACGCATAAAACGGATTTCATAAATTTTTTTTTTTTTAAAACATTAATATTTATTTATTGAATCTACTTCGACTTCGGAAGCCTAACAATAAGTAATAAAATCTTAAACTAAATTAAAACATAAAGCCCATTAGTACGAATGGGCTGCTGGCTTGACGTTGCTCTTTAGAAGGCTGCTTTGTCTCTTCTCCGCAGGCGGGTTTGACTTGTTGCATGGGCCAAGGTGTTAGCCAAAGGGTTCGGAAGGTTACGCAGTTTTGTTAAGTATTTTTTTGCTGCGATTTCAATTTCTTCCTTGATGGTAGGTATATTTAGATCTCTATGAATATTTTCATTACGCATGTACCATGGTGCGCCCGTTATTACTCTTAACGTTTTCGATTGGAATCTTTGAATTATATCTATATTCGTCGTGCAAGCTGTGCCCCATAACTGGATCCCATACATCCATATCGGTTTTATTATTGCATTATATAAGAGGACTTTGTTGCTAAGGCTTAGTCCAGATTTCTTGTTTAGAAGCCAATGTAAACTAGCAGATTTGAGTTTAAGCTGCAGCTTTTTAGCTGCAATGTGTCGTCTCCAGGTTAAGCGCCTGTCCAAGTGGATTCCGAGGTATGTAATTTCGTCAGCTTGCGGTATCGATATATTGTTGAGCTTAACAGTAGGGCATCTTTTTGGCTTAATGTAAAAATGATGTGTTTGCACTTGTTTTCATTAACTTTTATACGCCATTTCGCTAGCCATTCTTCAATTTGTTTAAGATGCTGCTGGAACACTTCTGTGGCTGTAATGGGACATTTATGTCGACTTGGTACAGCAGTATCATCCGCAAATGTTGACGTAATTACTTCGTCACTTGTAGGGATATCTGCGGTAAACAGTATGTACAATATTGGTCCAATAACACTACCCTGCGGAACACCTGCCGTAATCGGACACTCTTCTGTTATGTAATCATTTACTTTTACTGTGAATCGCCTGTTGGATAAGTAGGATTCAAGGATATTGTGGAACGTATTAGGTAATGATTTTTTAATTTTATGAATGATGCCATCATACCACACTTTGTCAAATGCTTGCGCCACATCAAGAAAAACAGCCGAGCAATACTCTCGCATTTCGAAAGCTTTCCTTATTTCGTTTGTTATACGATTTACTTGTTCAATTGTGCCGTGTTTTTCCCGAAAACCAAATGGATGTGTAGGAATAATATCATTTTGATGGAGAAAAGGAGTAATTTTTGATAGCAGCACTTTTTCGAAAAGTTTTGATAGGCAAGGCAACAGGCTGATTGATCTATATGATGACGGCAGGGTTGCGTCTTTACCTGGTTTAACTACCATAATTATCTGCGACTTTTTCCAGAGTTGTGGATAATATCCTAGCATCAAAATGGCACTGAAAAGCTTTGCAAGAAAAACGAGAGCAATGCTTGGCAATTCTTTTAGCATTTTTGGTGAGATATGATCGTCTCCTGGAGATTTTTTTGGATTTAAGGCGGCAATAGTGTTTTTTAGATCAGACACAGATGCTCCGCAAGTAACAGTGTATCTGGGAGCAGTATGGGTCGGTGACAAAGGTGCACTATATGTAGCAGTATTTGGTTGAAATACTGTGCTGAGGTGCTCTGCGAAAAAAGACGCCTTCTCTTCATCCGTTCTTGCCCATGAACCACTACGCATTCTCAACGGTACTTCAGTGCTTACTGGCGGCTTAAGGTTTTTGCTAGCTTTCCATAGAGATTTTTTATTAGAAACATTGGGAGACAAAGACGTGATAAGATGTTTGATATTTCCTTCTTCTTCGTATACTAATGCCTTTTTTAGTTTGTTTTCTGCCACCTTAAGACGAATTTTTGCATCGGGAGATCGGCAGGCTTGCCATTCGCGACGCAAACGTCGCTTATTTCAGACCAGTAATTCTATTCCACTATTAGTTATCAATGCCTTTGCTTTTGTATTCTGCTCCGGTATGGCTATAGTTGCTGCTGTTGCTAGTATACTGTTAAATACAAGTAACTCATTTTCAACGTCAGTTCCTCCCTCTATTTGCGGATTGGTCTGTATATGACTGCTAATGTATTTTTTATATTTAAGCCAGTTAGTTCTTGATGTAGTAAGTCGAAAAGCATGCTCACTTTCAATTGGTTGTTCGTTCAACTTAATGATTATTGAGGAATGATCAGAAGATAAGTCAGCACAGGTTTCAGCAAATACTAAACTCCTATCTACGTTTTTAGTGACTGCAAAGTCAATCAGGTCAGGTAATTTCCTTGAGTCCGTAGGCCAGTAAGTTGGTTGTCTTGGGGAGATAAAATCGTAACTATTTTTTGTACTTATGATCGTGTTATAAAACTGACGACCTTTCGGGTTAATTAGCCTCGATCCCCAATGAGTATGCTTCGCATTGTAATCACCTCCAGCTAGGAACCTATCTCCTAGAGTCATAAAAAAGTCGCTAAATTGTTTTTCTGTTATTACGAAACGTGGCGGACAGTAAATTGCAGCTAAAGTAAGGTCAACCCCCCTATTTTTAAGGGTGATCGAGTTTGACTGCAACCAATTTGTTGAAAAAGAATTAAGAAAGTTATGCTTTAAACGGTTCCTTATGAGTATTGCTGTGCCACCATGTGCTTTGCCATCTGGGTGATTAGTGTTGTACAGCTTAAACCCAGGGATGTAAAAATTATACTTCTTGGTGAGATGTGTTTCAGATATAAGCATAACATCAATTTCGTGGGTCTGTAAAAATAATTTGAGTGCTAATTTATGCTGGTTTACACCATTAGCATTCCATAAGCAAATCCTGAGTTCACTCATTTTTTGGTCAACAGTGTTTGGAGCATTTGGTTTTGCGCCTTTATTAGGTCTTGAACCATACTTTGCATGGTTGACATAAATTGTGTCATGCACTGGGTTAGATTAAGAATCATGGTCTCAACTCCAGTACTGGATGGGGTGACTGGTGGGGCCTGTACATTGGCTTTTACTACGTTGGCATAGGACATTTGGCCAATATTTGAGCTGGGTATGTTGGAAAGGCTCGGAATGGAAGTAACATATGGGAGTTGGTTCCGTTTGGCTTGTATACCCTGAGAAAGTTTAGATTTTAAATCTTTGTAAACCGGACATCCTCTATAATTAGCGGTGTAATTGCCACCGCAGTTGCTACACTTTTTTTGTGTTACATCCGTTTTATTCAAGGGGCATTTGGTAGAATGGTGAAGATCACCACATGCTACGAAAACGGTACGTAAAGTACAATAGGATTCTGTGTGACCAAATTCCTGACAGTTTGTGCATTGCACGGGACCATTACGCTTAAGCGCTTCTTCCACCGTGATTCTTCGGTGTAAAAGGTATTTTAAACCGAAAATTGGATGCGTTTCGTTTTTCTTAAGTTGAGCTAAGCTTGGCGATAAGAACACTTTAAACATAGGCTGCGGCACTTTATTTCTGTTAATTATGTTAACAACCGCCCTAATTTCAAACCCTTGCTTCTCTAGAGCTTCTTTTATGTCACATGAGTCAACAGTCGCTTCAATTCCCTTAATTACAACAATCAGACCTTTCGCACTCTTCAACTGGTAAGAGTAATAATTCTTGTTGTTTGCAGAGAGAACACAACGACTTCACGAAAGTGTTTTTCACTGTGTACTTGTATTTTTGTCTCGTCTATGTTACCTTTTTTAAGAAGTACAATGTGAAAATTGTTGGTACCTATTATCTTAGCTATGTTCGTAACTAGCGAATTGGAGCTGCGCTCCCGCAAGTAGATTGGTGGAGGTTTAGTACTGGCGACTGTGGAAATACCCTTCGGGTCTGTTTTATGCTCTTCCTCATTTAACGGGGCAAATCTGTTCCCTTTTAGTGCATTACCTTCAGCATCGATAGTGGAGCCAACGGTATTAAACTTCTTGGCATTAATCACTTTTTTGGGAGGACTAGATTTCCTCTTTTTGTTTACCACATTTATGTATCGATCAATGCCTGTCTGCACTGCCGAACCTTTTTTCATTTTGGCTGTCTCACCTTGCTCAGTATTAGTCGCCCGCACTGGAGTTGCTGCTGCTGTTGCGCTGCTTGACTGCATAGCTGTTTGTTTTTCTGTTGGGAAGAGAGTTTTTTCACTCTTTGATTTCTCTGTTGTTGCTAAGGTCTGCGTTGGCGCCTTTAGAGTTGAACTGCTAAAAATGTGTATATATATAAATACTTGGTTAACTTAAAATATTATTAATATATATGTATGTATGTACATGTGTATTCGAATTCATTTAAGGTTTACATGTACATACATATATTTTCTTGTATTGTTGTAAGGGCTCCAACATCTACGATTGTGGGATCCTTACAGGGTCAATTTGTGCAGTAGAGCTACTTTACGCAATTAACATTTCAACCATGAAGGCAAATATGGATTTTTCTAATCTGCTGAAGGAGTTCAATGACATAACGCTGCCTACTCCGGTAGAAACATCGACACCCTCTGCAGTTGTTCACCGCATTATTACGTCCAGTCAACCCGTTTACACGAGACCACGAAGACTCTCCCCGGAAAAACTTGCAGCAGCTCGCGCAGAATTTGAGTTGCTAATGAAAGTCGGTATCTGTCGACCTTCCAACAGCGAGTGGGCAAGCCCGAACTATATGCTTCGTAAAGCAGTAGGCTCGTGGAGACCATGTGGAGACTACCGTGGACTCAACTCTGTTACAGTTCCGGATCGGTACCCTCTACCATTTCTACATTACTTCACTCACTGTAAAACTGTATTTTCAAAAATCGATTTGAGGAAAGCGTTCCATCAAATTAGGATTCGTCAGGACGACGTATGCAAGACGGCCATCACAACTCCGTTCGGGCTGTACGAGTTTACACACATGACCTTTGGATTGCGCAACGCAGCACAAACCTTCCAGGGAGTAATAAACGAAGTTTTTCGTGGAGTGGAAAACATTTTCCTTTACCTCGACGACATCTGTGTCAAAACACGATGAACGGAAGAGCATCAGGTACACCTTCGTACAGTTTTTCAGCGCCTACGTAAAAACAATTTAACGATCAACCGCTCAAAGTCAGTCCTTAGCGTTGAGGAACTCGAATTTCTGGGCCACTTAATAACCAAGGATGGCATTCGACCGCTCCCAAACCGCGTTAAAGCTATAACGGAATTCAAGCAGCCTACAGCAGTCAAAGACCTCAAACGATTTCTTGCGACGCTAAATTTCTACAGGTAATTTATGCCTAACTCACTGCAACACCAAGCACCTCTATTCAATATGATTCGTGATAATAAGCGTAATGGCAATACGGTCTTGGACTGGTCCGAGGATAACGTAAAACATTTTGATGCATGCAAACAAAGTTTGGCAAACTGCACATTACTCGCCCCTCCAGTTACAGACGCGCAACTATCCTTATGGATTGATGCTTCCGACTATGCAGCAGGTGCTGCTCTACACCAGGTGGTTAACAACAAGCTCCAACCATTGGGTTACGACAGGGAACTTACAGAAATGTTCGTTGCGGTACGCCATTTCCGTTTTATGCTTGAAGGGGGGCAATTTCATGTTTACGCAGACCACAAACAGTTAACATTTGCCTTCCGTCAACGCCCTAAAAAAGCATCCGACCGCCAAGCTCACCAGCTTGATTTCATCGCACAGATCACCAATGATGTTCGACACGTAGTTGGCAAAGACAACGTAGTTGCTGATTTGCTCTCTCGTGTACAAACAATTACGTCCGAGCCAATTAACTACGATGATCTTGCAACAGACCAAGCCAGCGACGACCAATTGTGCTCCTTCCTAGATAGGCAAGTTAATCATTCGCTTAAACTAACTGCTTTCACTCTTCTTTTCAGTGCAAAGAAAAAGTACTGCGATAGTTCATCGGGTCGTATACGTCCATTCATCACCAAACGCTTCCGACAGACAGCTCTCTTGGCTTTTCACAACATGTCTCATCCAGGCATGCGTGCTACATCCATGCACATGACGGAATGTTTCGGGTGGCCTGGCATACAGCGCGACAGCCGCCAATTTGTAAAACAATGCATCCAATGCCAACGCAATAAGGTAACCCGCATACCACTTCCCCGCTACAAAAACGAATGTGTCCGAGTCAACGTTTCGCACATTTACACATTGACATCGTTGACCGTTTCCGTTTTCCGATGGTTGCCAATATTGCCTGACAGTTATTAACCGGTTTACTTGATGGCCTGACGCCTTTCCGTACCCAAACAGCACCGCACCAACAGTTGCTAAAACCTAAATAAAGGGATGGATATCGAGATTTGGTATCCCTATTGACATCATTTCCGATTTGGGTCGCCAATTCGAAAGCTCATTGCTCCAGTGTCTCGGCATTAAACATCTCCGAACTACGCTATATCACCCGCAAACGAACGGGTTAGTCGAGCAATGGCACCGTAGCTTAAAGTCAGCCATTTTGTGCCACAACTTTCACGATTGGACAACCTTTTTACCTTTAATTCTCTTAGGTTTACGCTCCGCGTACAAACCCGATATCGGCAGCTTACCAGCCGAATTAGTTTATGGGACAACACTACGATTACCGTCAGAATTTTTCGTCGACTGCAACAATTCAAGCAACGAGTTGGAGACCATCAAGCTGCTTCGCCGTGTTATGCGTGACATTCGGCCAGCGGATACCTCCTGGCGCACAAAGAAGACACCCTTTATGCCTCAGGCTCTGAAAACATGTGATCAAGTATTCGTACGCGACCTGTCGGTATGGTCATCCCTCTCAGCGCCCTACAAGGGTCCCCACAAAGTCATCCGACGACATCATAAGTACTTTACAATCAACCTAAATGATAAAACCGTAAAGAACTCTTCCGATTCCGAAGATAATGGAAAATCGATATCATATTTTCGAAAAAACTGAAGCAACTTACAATATTAAATCTTTTCTTGATATATTGCTCTCCATTCCCCATTGTGATAAGTTTTTAACTAAACTTTCACTAATATTGCTCGAGCTGCAAAGTATATCTTTCACCAACTTCCAAATTTTCAATATTTTAATTCAATATTTCACTAAAAATTTCGCTCCCAACAATTGGTTCTGAATTGTTTATATTTAAAATATTTTTTATCTCTGCATTAAAAAGCAGCTTTTCGTATCGCTTTGAATACATAAATAACTGTAGGTTTAGTTGTTGTCATTCTGGGAAAAAATCATCGAAAACGAAAGAGATGCTAGCCGCGACGTCCGCGGTCGCAACGACCACGCGTTATGGATTATTACTTCATATTACTAAATTCATACCTGAGGCACTTTGCTACTGCTTATCTCTCTTATTATGGAGATCACATTTTCCATCGAAACGATATAAAACACATTAAATTAGTGGACATTTTTGAGCAAATTTTTTTTTAAGATATTAAAAAAACCATCAAAGCGACCCTGTGCGCTTAGAAATTTCACCATGCTGGCTGTCAAAATCTATATTTAATGCTGCAACTACCCATCTTACATAACTAATGTCCATAACAACCGACTGTACACGAGTTATCGACGCTGCTAACAGCGACGAAATATTGCCAGCTGCCAGTGGGATTGCATATTCTTAAACAAATTTATAATTTTCGTCCACAAATTTCATAATGTTCGAATATAAAGGCAAATCAAATATACATGATCTATATGGTAATTAATAATTAATTACGTATTAGGTTTTCTCTTCTTTTGAAAAAGCTACACATTACCTTAGTTTATTTAGTATTATAGCCTATTTCCACTAATTACTTAAATGCATTTAAGGCCTCTGTTAAGTGAATGAAATGTCAAACGTTTCCACCGAAAGCGAGTTAACTCAAGCAGCTGATTTTTGTTTATATTTGCAGTTTGCAAAATTTGTCACAAGTATTAAAATCCTGAATTCAAGAGACCGCATTCATTTTATTTGGCTATTTATACAATATTATGATTTGTAAGTACAGATTATTGCTGCACGGACAGACGCTGCTGAAAGGAAAATTCTTTTTTGCATGCTTACAATTTTGCCAACAATGCCATTTCTTTGTATACATGAGAATTTTTTCGGCTACCACTCAATTCCTGAGCTCTTTCTTCCCAGCAATCCAGGAAACTTTGCTCCTCCGTAGGGTTCCATTTGCGTCGTTTTGTTTCCATTTTCAGTTTATTTTATTTTTTTCAGTAATTATTTACTTTGTTTTTCTAGAAAACCACAATTGGAGGAGTAGCTCGGCAGAAAAATCGCTTAACCGGTTACAAAGCGCCAGTTATATATACATAATTATTTGTTTTGCGCAATCAGCTGATGTTTGCCAGAGTCGCGTATATTTTTATGTTGAGGGGATCGTTTTCTATTCCACAATTGTTTTTGGTTTGTTTTTTATTTTTATTTTATTTTATTTTTTAAAGAGGATAAGCATTATCTTCGCCGATTACTTAATATATGTTTTTATGTCAATATTAATGCAAAAAAGTAACTTTTGCAGAAAAAATTTCAGCATGCAAAATAAAAGTCTGGCCCCTCATTAAATTCGAAAATACACGACTATGACAAGAAATATACCGAAACTTCCGAAATGTTTACATTTTAGTATTGACCGCATCGACTGTTAACATAGCATTTTCTGTTAAATTACCGAAAGTGAGTTAACTCACTTTGAAAAGTGCCAGAGTCGGGTATTTTCGGATTTAATGAGGGACGACACTTTTTTTTGCATGGTGAAATTTTTTCTGCAAAAGTTACTTTTTTGCATTAATATTAATATAAAAACATATATTAAGTAATTGGCGAAGATAATGCTTCTTCTCTTTAAAAAATAAAATAAAATAAAAATAAAAAATATAAAAATATGCGTGGCTCTGGCAGCTAACAGCTGATTGAGCAAAATAAATCATTTAAGGGGGTCTCCTCATCAGTCAGTTTCAAAAAATCGATTTTTTTTTTTTTTGCTTCAATCGTTAGAATTATTATTAAAGAATATTCTTGCAAATTTTGAGAGTCCAACTCAAACTCGTTTAGGATTTACAAATCTGAGTAGAGTCTCGCGTGGGGCAAGCGCGAGCTAAACTAAAAACTTTAAAGCCTATTTCCCGAAAACCGTATTTTTTAAAATTCCGTGCACGATTAAAAATGAACCATTAAAGCTATGTATACAAGTAAGACACCGTTTTTTAGATAATTTTATTGTCCATAGATTGAACTAAAAATATTTATTAAAAAATTTTTATTTTACAATGTTATCAACTCAATTATTCTTAGAAAAAGCACTAAAAATCGAGTACTTTTTTAAAAAAATGACAAAAATGTTAAAATTTCAACTTTCAATCACCATAATAGTCTATGATCTGCAAAAAAGCCTTCTGAACAAGGAAGTATTTCCATTTTTTGTTTCAGATAAAAATTACGGGCTGAATCATGCACGGAGTTTGAGTTGTTAATCGCGAGCTGCTGCGCAAGATTTTTCATAAATCAGCCATTTTTAATTATTTTGACATACAATAAACTTTTTTTGTTGAATAAATATATGTTCAAAAATATGCAAAAGATCATTTGTTTCTCTTGTTGTTTTCATGTTCAAAAAAAATCCTGAAAAACCTCTTTTTTTGTAAGCTACTGATGAGGAGACCCCCTTAAGGAAACAAACAAGCAAAAGTGAAAATGGAAACATGCATAAAAGCACTTTCGTTTCAGCAGCGTTTGTCCATGCAAAAATCTGCACTTGCAAATCATAAGATTGCATAAGTAGCCAAATGAAATGAATGCGGTCTCTTGAATTCATGATTTCAATAGTTGTGACAAATTTTGCAAACTGTAAATGTAAACAAAAATCAGCTGTTTGAGTTAACTCACTTTCGGTGGAAACGTTTGACATTTCATTCACTTAACAGAGGCCTTAAATGCATTTAAGTACGTGGTGGAAATAGGCTATAAGATGGATAGTTGCAGGATAACCCCAGGGTACTATTGTCAAATACATAGGCCGCTCTCAGCTGTTAGCAAATTTCGTAATACAGCTAATAGTTTCCATACTCCTCTATACTCCATTACTCAGCATCGACGGACGTAAAGCATTGATCGCACAATGATCAAATTAATAATTAATACATAATTAGAGTAAACTTTTTTATAGTGGAAAAGCTGTCAAATAAAACCGAATATATTAAATAATACTGAGTGTGTTTTATTGATCCCACAAATATAGGGGCTCAACCGGATTTAAAAGTTACAGTGAAAAGTTGACAGTAATGAAAAAGTTACTTTGAAAAGCGTTTAAAATACCTCATAAGCTTAATCAAAAACTAAACTATTGTTCGAGAAAAGTGCGTGTGCGTAAAGTTGTTTTTTTTTTGTAAATGAAACACAAAATTACAAGATGTGTAAAAAAAGAAAAGACGTTGAAATAAAAAATAAACTAAAACAAAAGCTAAAAGGAAAACTAAAAATTCTTTGAGGAAATCAAATTAGGTATTATAATCTTTCACGTTGAATAAGAAAATTTCATAATTTGCACAGCGCTTTGCTTTAAGGCTGTACCAAAGTCACGCGCAAAAACAGCACTATTTCATTGGAATCGGTCTAGCCCATGCAGCAGAGGTGACATCGAAAGGCAGAGGAACGGTTTCTTAAATAAAATTTGCCCAGCAATATAATGTACAACATTCACATATTTGGAACGCAGTTTTTGCACACACACACACTGGCAGCAGGTAATATTTCGCCGCCGTTCGCAGGGTCGATAACTCGTGTATGTACATCGCTCTTCCAGACGTCTATGTAAGATGGGTAGTTGCGGCCGTAATAAAGGTTGCTATGGACGGAAGGTACG
This sequence comes from Ceratitis rosa, assembly GCA_037013455.1. Classification (NCBI taxonomy): domain Eukaryota; kingdom Metazoa; phylum Arthropoda; class Insecta; order Diptera; family Tephritidae; genus Ceratitis; species Ceratitis rosa. The sequence continues at coordinate 643,796 of JAWMAG010000036.1, read as the reverse complement.
TAAGTTGCATCATAAAAAAATAAGAGATGTAGAAACAATCGTTATTTGTGATCGTTGCACATTTCAAACACATGTTAGTGTGATTTAGATACAAAATTCCAATTGGAAAATTTGAAGAAGTACGTATATTTGCTAATCATCTAATTGAGATGGGAGGGAGAAGAAGATTGAAAATAGTCGAAGTTCGAACAGCCGAATTTGTGAATCGTAATAAGGTAGTGCCATAGATAATATTTTTTATAACATTTTCTAACCTTGCCACTACGGTGAAACTATAGTTGGGTATAATAGAATAAAAACTGTGACCATAATTTCTGCCCTTATAATTGATCATTAAATTTACTACGCATACTCTTTAAACCCAATTTTAATAAAAATAATGAAAATTCTATCCGACTAGCTAATCCTTTATTTAATAGATACTTTCTATTTCACTATTATTGTCACATATCTGCATAGAAGTTTTTTTAAGCCTCGCAAAAAATGTTAATATTTACTTTCTAAGTAGTATTTTTGTTTGTTATTCAATATTTTTCGTAAATATTTATTACTATTTATTAAAAAAATGTCTTTTAAATTGTGCATTGAACACTCAACCTAATATTTTTTGAAAGAATTTAAACCATTTGTGGACTTAGTTTTTTCTCCTGCAAAGGTAATTTACACACTTTTGTTATAAATAGGTATAATAAAAGCAAACTTCTGCTGAAAATTAAAAAAAAGCACTAACTTGAAAATTAGTCTCTAGCGGATTGTGTATGGCAGCTCACATTTTTAACTAACAGCTGACTGTTGGGCCTCGATCCTGTAGTTTGAGCTGGCAACAAAACCTAATCGAGACCCAAAGATAATAGATAAGTGAGTAAGTTTCATATCATATTATCTTTGGTAGTGCTGAATACAAATAATGTATTAAAGGAAAGGAAAGAGTAGACATAAATCTTAAATGAAATAGAACATCATTCAAAAAGTCGAAAACCATATTCAAGTGATGAATTCTTATAAGAATATCTAATTGGAAAATTAATTTGAGCTAAAAATTCTTCTATTATTATTATCCAGACTGTCTGATGAATTCAATTAGAAACAGAGTTGATTTAAATTATTAATGTATAATAACTAATTGGTAATTTAAACAAACTTTAACAACTTAGAACATAAAATTATGTCACTAATTTCATTTTATATTATTATTTTTAATATTTTATATTATTAATAAAGATACGCAAACAGTGGTTACTTTGACTGTGGACGGGTTGAAAAAGAAACTGATGGAATTGCGACTAAATACAGTGGGTCGAAAAGCGGAATTACAAAGAAGACTTTTACGACATTTAAATTTATCTGTTAATGAGAAATCCGACGTCGAGCAAAACGCTTTTGTGTATGAAATCATTAACACACACATTACAAACAAATACACGGTTAAAGTGATGTTGCCATACTGTGAAAGAAATCTTAAAAAAAGAGCAATGAATAATGCTGCAACTACACATCTAACAAACCTTCCGTCCATAGCAACCTATCTTATGAGAGCGCCATGTAAATGAAAAGTTATCTCCACTTGCCCATGCCGTTACTGAGGGTTGTCCCATAGAGAGAAAACTGAATTCCTAATTAATTATTTATTACCATATAGATCATGTATATTTGATAGGTGTTTATATTTGAACATATAAATTATGAAATTTATTGCCGAAAATTGCAAATTTGTTCAAAAGTACGCAAACACACTAGCAGCTGGCAACATTTCGCCGCCGATCGCAGCGTCGATAACTCGTTTATATACATCGCTCTTCCAGTCGGCTGTTGTGGACGTTATGCTGCAACTACCCATCTTACATACCTTCCGTCCATAGCTACCTATCTTATGAGAGCGCCATGCAAATGAAAAGTTGTCACCGCTCGCCCATACCGTTACTGACTGTTGTCCCTTGGAAACCAGCGGCGATTTGATTTCTTCCGTAATACCGGCTCGGCTCATTTCTCGCTGTTACACAAGGTTTTTGTACGTGTATGTAAATATGTAAGTAATATGAATTCTCCTTTTGGTTCATGCAAAGATATGAAAATACCTAAATATTTGAATTTTTGAACAATTTTCATTTTGTACCTGTATGTAAATATGTAAATAATATGAATTTTCGGTTTTGCACATGTATGTAAATATGTAAATATGAATTTTCGTTTTTGTTCGTTTCAGTAAATCGAAAAAACAGACTGTGACGGACCCACACCTGCTCCGCCTTATTTATTGCTCTTTTTAAAGTTTCTTACCCAGCAACATCGCTTTAGCCATACTCTGTCTTATTCATTGCTCTTTTTTTAAGATTTCTTTCACAGTATGGCAACATCGCTTTAACAGTGTATTTGTTTGTAATGTGTGTGTTAATGATTTTATTGCAACTTTAAATGTTAATAATAATAAAACTATTGCAAAATTCAGCTTCCCCCACTTTTAATGAGAAGATAATCATCAAATACAGCCAAAAACCCCATCATTTTTGGGCATTTTAAGCAAAGGCAGCTCTCCTGTATAATTACCGGTAAAAGTTGTCAGCTATTGAAGCTCACAAGATGTTGCGAAATCGACGAAAGAAGCCAACAGAAACTTTATGCGAATATTTATGTAACCTTATAGGGATAGGAGACGGTATAAACCTTGAAGACAGTTTGATAGAGTATTTTATAGAGGGTATTCCTGATTCATGGCAGAGCAAATCAGTCTTATATCAAACAGAAACTGTAAAGGAGTTAAAAGTACATCTCCGGGGTTACGAGAAATTAAAAGTTCTAAATCGTAGTCGAATGACCAGGTAGAAAATCAACAAGGTTTTGTAAAAATAGAAAAAAAAATCAAGATGAAGAGAAAAAAGAAGTGAACAGAAAAGAAAAAGAGAGACGGTATCTGAGTATGAAATTATATTTCTTTCGATTTCGGGCAATCGTGTTTTCAAGGACTTTGTTATTAACAACAACTATATCTGCTTTAGTTGATACGGGTAGAAATATCATATATATGACACATTCAGATTGTTAGGAGACATGGAATTATTAAACGAGACGCGTAAGTTCACAGGTATCGGGGGGTCACAGATATCTACCGTAGGCAGCTTTGAACTTCTTGATAACAATCCATGTAGCAAGGGAAAAAGACATTTTATATAATGCAGTACTTGGAAATGACATACTGAAGCTTGTTGAAATTCTCATAGGGGAAAAAGGAGCAAAACTTCAGCCTAAATTGAAAACTATAGAAGAAATTCCACAGGTTAAGTTAGTTAAGGTGGATTAAGGTAGCGAGATTTGCAAAGGCATTAGTGATCCAACACAGGAGCTTAAGCAAATCTGTTTATCAACCGAAAGTGTAGAATGAGGTGAACAGCCAGATTATACTTTAGGTCATCTTAGAAATGAATACAGGGCTGAGTTAAGAGAAATGATCAGATGTTACAGACCGAAGAAATCTGTCACATCCCTAGTAGAAATTAAGATAGTTTTGAGAGATGAGCTTCCCGTATACAGTCGTCTTAGAAGTTTACCTATATGAGATCAGGTACTGCTAGAAAAGCAAGTGAAGGATTGGATGGACGAGGCCATTATCAGACAAAGTTCATCTGAAAGAGATGGTACCAAAAGACTCTGTAGTGACTACAGAAGATTAAATGAGAAAATTGTGCGAGACAATTTTCTAATGCTCGATGTTCTGAAGCGTTTAGAAAAAGGAAACGTTTTCACTACGCTGGATCTAATAGATGGATATTTCCACATACCATTAGAGTCAGAGTCTAAAAAATGTACGCCATTTGTAACGCATAATGGACAATATGAGTTTAATTTCGTTCCATTCTGAATTTCAAACTCTTCTCAGTATGACTGTCAAAAGTGACGTGGGAGCTAAGTCGCGAATGCGATGACTGTTTGTGTGATAACAGGAGATATTTCGTCTTGCCCTGATTCACTACCACCCCATATCCTTCGCTTCCTTATCCAGTCTGGAGAAAGTAGAACTCACTGAGCGGTTAAGGCCAATAATGTCGATATCATCGGCGTACGCCAGCAGCTGTACACTTTTTTAGAAGATTGCATCTTCTCTATTCAGCTCTGCTGCTCTTATGATTTCCTCCAGCAGTAAATTAAAAAAGTCACACGATAAAGAGTCACCTTGCCTGAAACCCCGTTTGGTATCGAACGGCTCGGAGAGGTCCTTCCCGATCCTGACGGAGCTTTTAATGTTGCTTAACATCAGTTTACATAGCCGTATAAGTTTTGCGGGGATACCAAATTCAGACATATCGGCGTAAAGGCAGCTCCTATTCGTTGCTTTAAAATCGACGAAGAGGGAATGGGAGTCAATTCTCTTTTCACGGCTCTTTTTCCAGATTTAGCGCATGGTGAATATCTGGTCAATGGTTGACTTACCAGGTCTAAAGCCACACTGATAAGTCTTTCACACAATACGCTTGATAGGACCTTATAGGCGATATTAAGGAGGCTTATCCCACGATAATTGGCGCAGACTGTGAAGTCCCCTTTTTTATGGATTGCGCAGAGCACACTTAAATTCCAATCGTCGGGCATGCTTTCGTCCGACCATATTCTGCAAAGTAGATGATGCATACCCCTTGTCAGCTCTTCACCGCCATGTTTGAATAGTTCTGCCGTTAGCCCGTTAGCTCCAGCCGCTTTGTTGTTTTTCAAGCGAGCGATTGCTACTCTAATTTCTAAATGGTAGTAGAACGTCTCTTCCTTCGTCGTCGATTGCGGTTTCGGATTCACTGTCTCCGGTTACTCTGGGCATCTGTCACTAGCTCAACTCCCTGGGTCCGACTGAAGTCCGCTCTGGTCTTGAAACCTTCTATAAGTCGTCGTATCTTCTCATAGAATTTTCGAGCATTACCCTTGTCGGCCAGCTTCTCAAGCTCTTCATACTCACACATTTGGCCCCTTTCTTTTTTGTCTTCAAATGCGTGTTGCTTCAGCTCTCGGTATCTATCCCATTCCGCACGTGTTGTGATTGCAGCTTTTCAACGTCGAACCTTCCTGGTGTTTGTCGACGGGCGTTCTTCGATACACAGAGGCGCGTGCGTATCTTCTCTGCGACAAGATAGTGATCCGAGTCGATGTTAGGACCATGGAACGTACGCGCGTCAAGAACATTGGAGACCTGTCTTCCATCCATCACAACATGATTTTTTGTTTTTTTCGATCACGGGGACAGCCAAGTGGCTTGATGTAAATATTTTTTTGTGCTGGAATCTAGTACTACAGACAACCATATTTCGGGCTCCGGCGAAGTCGATCAGCTCCAACCCATTTGGGGATGTTTCGTTGTGGAGGCTGAATTTTCCAACTGTCGCACAAAAGATACCTCCTTTGCCCACCCTGGCATTAAAATTGCCAAGCGCGATTTTTACCTCGTGTCGGGGGTAGCGCTCATGAGTATGCTCTAGGCGTCCATAAAAGCCATCTTTGTCCAAATCGTCCTCTTCCTTCCAAGCGTGGGCGTAAATCAACGATATATTGAAAAATTTTGCTTAGCTGCGGATTGTGGCGAAACGCTCATCCACTGGGGTGAATGCCAGTACTGGACGACGGAGTCTCTCTCCCTCCACAAATCCGACACCAAATTTGCGCTCCTTTATATGGCCGCTGTATTAAATGTCACAAGAACATACTCGCTTTCGTCGTTGTCTCGTCCATCGCACTTCTTGGACGGCGGTGATGTTAGCCTTTATTCTTACGAGGACATCAACCAGCTGGGCAGCGACACCTTCCTAATTAAGGGACCTGACATTCTAGGTGCATGCCCTCATATCGTGATCCTTAATTCGTTTGTGGTGGTCGTCAACAGAAAGTGGGGCGTTGTTAACTTTTTCATTGGAGCTGGTTTCTACGTGGCGGGTCCCAAACCCAGCGCACAACCCGGCTAGGCGAGTAAGTTTAAAGATTTTACACATTTATATAGCAAGTCGCTTGCTTCAAGACCGACGCCCGGTCGCAGCCGTACCTCTGGTGAGCATACGATGCAATTAGACTTCAGCGGACCCTTAAGCCGAATAAGTCGGAGTGGCTCCACTGAAGCTTCCTCTCTCATTAGCCGTGACCCAAGGCTCCACACGCGGTGGTTACCGCATCTTGCACAAGGGTTGCTCACGTTTCCAGCCTCGCAATTGTATCAGCTCAGAAGCTTGACTACACCCCATTACACTCCATGGATATATAATTCTAATGATAACACCATTAGTAATGTCTACGCTTATCATCCAACTAACATAATTGAAAACAACAATGGATTCGTAGAGATAAAATTAAGCGATGTGAAACTAATTTCAGACTACACAGCCATACTCCATATTATAAATCTCAATGAAAGAGAAACTACTATAGAAAACCTTCGGAGAAATATACAAGAGTTGAAATTAGTAGACAATCAAGAACTTCTTCTATCAGAAATAAATAATGCTAAAACCAGACTGCATACCCACCTGATAATCAAAAATAAAAGAGGCCTAGTCTACATTGTAGGATCAGGTCTCAAGTCGATAGCCGGTACTATGGATGATGAAGATAGATCAGATATAGAAAATCATTTAAACGCAGTACTTCAGAATAATCATAATATAATAGAAGCTTTTAACAATAATGTACTTATAAATAATAACTTCAACGAAACAATGAAAACACTCACTAAAACAATTGAAATATATAGACAAAAAATTGTAGAAAAATTTAATCAAGTAGATCTGTCTAATATAGATATGCTTTCGCGTTTGTTTTATATGGACACCATATTAAAAATAAAAGTTCTTAATGATAACATTGATCTTATTCAAAACAATATTATCGCTGCGAATAGCAACATTATGTTAAATAATATCCTAACAAAAGAAAAAATACAAACACTTGACTTTTATAATCTACATAACCTACTTTAAATTAGGCGTAGCGAAATACAAAAGTAATAAAATTTTGTTTATAATAAAAGTACCTAAAACAATACTAAATGTCAAAATATATTTTCTATCACCACTTGCAGAAAATAAAAATTTAGAAATTAGCTTTCAAGAAACAGAAATTGTATATTATGAAAATAAAACATTTGAATATTTTAATAACCGTAATGTAAAAAAATTAAGAAAAACAAATCTTTGTATATTCAACAAAAATGTACGCCCACAAATTATATATGTGAAAGAGGAAATATAAGAACTCGTATTTGGGATTACTCTTGTAAAAAAAACCTATATAAAACAAAACTAATAAGTAAATTTTGTTACTATTCCGTATTCTGAGTTCAGTGTCACCTTGGAAATTTTGTTACCCGTGAAATAGAAAGTAACAAACAAATCTGCTGTTTGATTTTGTGTTGTTAGTTTGAGATAAAATATTTTACGTCTAGAATTCATTGAAGAAAAAAAGTGCTAAAAGGTGCTTGTTAAGAAGTTTGGGAGAAAAAATTATTTTTTTAATTTGGAAGGTGGCGTTTCCATTCAGCTTTTTTTGTCGTCCTGGCATATTTTCCATAATTATGCTCAATTATTTATGACTAAATAAATAAATAAATACAGCTTATTTGTTTTGTTGCGTACATCCGTCTCGATGTGAATATTCTTCTTTTTTACTTTACTAACTGGCAAATGTAATTTGACATGGTCGAAAAAAGCAGTGCTACCAAAGTTATGTCAAACAATGCAACCTGGCGCTAGAATAACAATTTCTATTTCGGGTGCTAAAAAAAGTAACAAAATCTACTCTACCGGTAACAAAGAGAATAGGCCTGTAAGTAATAACCATTTAATAACTGTTAGCAACTGTTAAATAGAAATAAATAAAGTAATTTTCTGCAATTATGACAACACATTTAAAGATAGCTTCGTTAAATTACCCACATCTATTTATAATAACACCAAGCTAACCTTATTATAAGATGAAATAGTCTTATGGCTTATTTCCACCGAGCACTTAAATGCATTTTAGGCCTCTGTTAAGTGAATGAAATGTCAAACGTTTCTATCGAAGGTGAGTTAACTCAAATAGCTGATTTTTGTTAACATTTACAGTTTGCAAAATTTGTCACAACTATTGAAATCATTAATTCAAGAGACCGCGTTCATTTTATTTGGCTATTTATGAAATCTTATGATTTGCAAGTGCAGATTATTGCTGCATGGACAAACGCTGCTGAAATGAAAATGCTTTTATGCATGTTTCCATTCTCACTTTTGCTTGTTTGTTTCCTTATACTATTTATTTTGTTCAATCAGCTGATAGCTGCCCGAGCCACGCATATTTTTATGTTGAGGGGATCGTTTACGATTCCGCAGTTGCTTTTTGTTCTTTCTTATTCTATTTTTTTTGAAAGAGAAGCATTATCTTCTCCAATTACATAATATATGCATTTATGTTAAAACAAATGCAAAAAAGTAATTTTTGCAGAACAAATCTCACCATGCAAAATAAAAATCTCGTCCCTCATTAAATCCGAAAATACACGACTCTGGCAAGAAATATACCGAAACTTTCGAAATGTTTACATTAGTAGTGACAGCATCGACTGTTAACATAACATTTTCTATTAAATTACCGAAAGTGAGTTAACACACTTTTATACAACAACAAACACAAGGGAATTCACGCGTTTGAATGAGATGTTTATGGTAAATGCACTTAAGCTAAAAAGCTATTAAACGAAATAGACAATATCAAAAATATCGAAGAATTAAACTCCGATAAAAATATTCATTCAAAATCAATTATTGTAACTTTTGTAATTATATTATTAACAACAGCTTTCACTATAATGGTAATCATTCATATATTCAAAAGTTTTTTAAAACTTAGAATAAAATTTCGGGAGAATTTTCAATCAAAGGATTAAGCAGTTATGTCAACAGCAACGACAGCACCTCCAACTCCAATAGCACCAAAACCGCAGTTTATAGCCTATTTCCACCAAGCACTTCACTGCATTTAAGGCCTCTGTTAAGTGAATGAAATGTCAAACGTTTCCACCGAAACTGAGTTAACTCAAACAGCTGATTTTTGTTTACATTTGCGGTTTGCAAAACTTGTTACAAGTATTAAACTCATGAATTCAAGAGACCGCATCCATTTTATTTTGCTATTTATACAATATTATGATTTGCAAGTGCAGATTATTGCTACACGGAGAGACGCTGCTGAAAGGAAAATGCTTTTTTGCATGCTTACAACTTTGCCAACAATGCCATTTCTTTGTATACATGAGAGTTTTTTCGGCTACCTCTCAATTCCTGAGCTCTTCCTTGCCAGCAGTCCACGAAACTTTGCTCCTCCGTAAGGTTCCACTTGCGTCGTTTTGTTTCCATTTTCAGTTTAGTTTATTTTTTTTTTAAGTAATTAAGTGTGTTTTTCTAGAAAACCACAATTCGAGGAGTTGCTCGGCCGAAAAATCCCCTAACCGGTTACAAAGCGCACATTATATATACATAAATATTTGTTTTGCGCCAATTATACATATATACAGCTGCGGTCATAACCTTAGTAGCGCGGACAAGCACTAAATTCAGTTGAAAAAAAATTATGTAGTTGCTTACCAAAACCATTTTAATTTTTATTTTTTTAGTAGTTAAAAGACTATTAAAGCTAATTAAAAAAAAACTGAAGCCTCTTGGTTTTAAAAAACAAAAATCGTAATACTTCTTACGAAAATCTAAGCTTTTAAGCGGTCAAAATCATAGTAGTGTTACACGTTATAGGGTATATTTTAAAGCATTTTTTATTTAGGTTGAATTTAGGTTGTTTTTTTTATATTGGCTATCAATTAACTACTTATTATACAATAATTTAATATTTAGTTGTATAAATTATTATTAATTATGGCGGCACAGCGACGTTGCATTGAGTTCACCAGATATTGGCACCTTTCGACTGGAATTGGGTTCCAAGCAGTCTTTACGGATTCCCATAACTGCAAATTATTTGTAGGATAACAGTCAGACACCGATTTCTTTACATCATCCCACAAATTTTCTATCGGGTTAACGTCAGGAGACTGTGGAGGCCATTCCATAACATTTACTCGGTGCTTCGGATCGTTGTCCTGTTGAAAGGTCCAAATCAGTGGCATTTCTTCGCTAACATATCGGAGCATGACCTCCTGCATGATTTGGGCGTATTGGGCAGCATTCATGGTCTCTGTGATCCAATGAATGGGTCCAACTCCATACCACGAAAAGCATGCCCAAACTATAATGCTGGATCCACCATGTTCTAACGTTTTAGTGGTATATTTTGGATTAAGTGCGCTGTTGGGTGGACGTCTTACAAACTGCCTTGAACCTTTTCCACCATAGCGAACAAATTTTGACTCGTCAGACCACAAAGTGTTACGCCATTTGGTCAAAGGCCAAGTCAAATGGTCTTTGGCGAAACGTAATCGTTTGACCACATGTTGTTTAGTCAGGAAAGGCACTTTTCTGAGGCTCCGAGCTGACAGATCGCGTCGGCGGAGAGTTTCAACGCTGGCTTTCACATTTACAGATTTTTTTATTTCGGTGGCAGTCACAAACGGATATTGCTTTGAATATTTTACAGCAGACTTAACCAATTGAGTGGGCATTACACGTTTCCGCCAGCGTTTTTCGACACCCGGTTTGTATTTTATAGCACTTCACACCATCGTGGGGGAGCAACCAATGATGTTTTGCACTTCTCTGAAGGTTTTTCCTTCGACAATCAGCTTTTTAATAAGATCCCGTATCTCCGGTATACAATTTTTATTCTTGATATCACTACTTGCAGCATGATCAAAATTTCCACATTATAAAACATAATATTGATAACAGAAATAGTTCTTACCGATTCTTTAATTTTTTAGTCCCAAAAACAAAAATAATTTAATTTTTTTGAACTATTCTTCATTGCGCTACTAAGAATTTGACTGGTCAAAAACACATTTCTCCTCAAAACTTAGCCGATTGTAATAACAACAGTAATTCTAGCTTAACAAACCAATGCATATCGTCATGTCGATGCCTTAACCTAACGGTATTTACCGTTAAAGCGAAAAAAAAGTCTGAAATAAAAATTTATGATGACTTATATTTAATTAGCAAAATCACTACTAAGATTTTGACCGCAACTGTACATACATAATTATTTGTTTTTCGTATTCAGCTGATAGTTACCAGAGTCGCGTATATTTTTATGTTGAGGGAATCGTTTTCTATTCCACAATTACTTTTTGTTTGTTTTTTATTTTTATTTTATTTTATTTTTTAAAGAGGAGAAGCATTCTCTTCGCCAATTACTTAATATATTATTTTATGTCAATATTAATGCAAAAAAGTAACTTTTGCAGAACAATTTTCAGCATGCAAAATAAAAGTCTGTCCTCTCATTAAATCCGAAAATACACGACTCTGGCAACAAGTATACCGATACGTCCGAAATGTTTACATTAGTAGTGAGAGCATCGACTGTTAACATAACATTTTCTGTTAAATTACCGAAAGTGAGTTAACTCACTTTGAAAAGTGAGTTAACACACTTTTATACAACAACAAACACATGGGAATTTAGCATTTAAATGCGATGTTTAAATGCATTTAAGCTAAAATGCAGTGAACGTCCGGTGGAAATAGGCTTAATCTTCAGAATTGAAAAGACCAATGCTCGAAAATTAAACCAAAAGAATTAACAGTGGAAATAGAAATTTAATTAGTAAGCATAATCAGTTGTCGTGACTTGTTGCTTTGAAGCGATTCTTACGCGAATTGTTAACATAATGATACTCATGCAATTTGCTTGCATAACGGTCGTTAACTTTAATGAATTCGCGAGCATTAACCAATAGTTCTGCGTCAGCAAATAATAATTCTACACAAACATATAATATTGTAAGACATTTAGTAAATTAAAAATTATAAATATAATCAATATTCATTTTTGACAGTTAGTTCATAAGAACCAATAAAGTGAAGCGGAGCACTGAAAACGGCTCTGTGTTTTAATTCAAAGTTAGTTCCACTCTGTTAACTCGCGTGGTCCAAAATGAAATTCAAAAGTTAATTTTGCTGCATTAGCACTTGACCGGTGAATCAACAAAGATTCTACACATGGTCTGACTTGCCCTTTTGAAAGTATTTTGACTAAATTTTCTATATCTGTGTACAAGTATGCAACCCTAAATAGGTACACAACACAAGAGTTAAAAGAGCTATAAGAGAAAAGATTGTGGAGAAGTGGAAGACGAGTAGTCAATGGCATATCTGCTCTCTATAAGCAAAATTGGAGACCAGCGTTGTGAAATTTTGTAGAAAGTATTAATTAAAGGGAGAAGTTCTCCATTTCAGAAAAGTTGGAAATTAAGTTTAATTTCTTTCTACGCGAAATACACTCGGAGGGGTTGACGTTCCGTCTTTGTGTCAATTTGACACATTTTTTTCATTTTCGATTTTTTGTTCATTAGTTGCAAAAATGGTTTAATAAAAATTTGCCTCACTGAACAAATTTTGACGAGAAGAGTAAATCAAGAAGAATTTTTTATCTAGGATGCTTGGGGGCGTGGCAACACGAAATGTAATTAATCTGTCCTTTTGTGTCAATTTGACACAACGCTAGATGTGATGTTGCTAAGGATAGTAAAACTGGTTTTTGGTGGTTCTTTTGTTCAATTTTGTGTGTGAAAGAGATAGATACATGTTTTTGAACAAAACTGGTTTAGTAAGTTTGAAATTTGACATTTCGGTAGGTAGAAAGGTGCGAAATGTGATTTATTCTAAAGTTTTATTTTGAAGTGAAAGGTTGTGTGCGCATCTTAAAAAACAGGGTATTCCGCAAATACGAAAGTTATAAATCATACAAACATGGAATTTATGTAGAGGGGAGACGAAAACGAAGAGGAATATTGTAGTGATTTGCTGCAAACAGACGACGAAGACGAGGAATTTGAACCCAATGCAGAAGAAATTGAAGATGAATATGACAGCAGCGGCAGCGAAATTGAGTTCGTGGAAGAAGACCATTTGACGCCAGACTATGCATTGTTGTCCAAGGACAAACAAATCAAATACACATTAGATGAACCAACAAGAATTTGCAGAAAAAATGCTGCTGTAATGACTCATTCAGGTAAAATTAATTTGCAGCTGCCCATATTACAATAATTTCTCACATTTTTGTTATTTTTACATAGGACCAACTGTATATGCTTCATCACGATCAACCGGCGTGTTGCAGACATTTCTACCATTAATTGAACCTATCGAAAATATTATTGTGGAAATGACAAACCTATATGGCTTCCAAAAACTAGGAGATGAGTGGAAAAATGTCACAAAACCAGAAATGCGAGCGTACTATGGGTTGCTAATTTTAGCCGGTGTTTATCGCTCGCATGGAGAAGATATAACTGAGTTGTGGAATGATAAGGTTGGGAGACCAATGTCACTAAGAAGATACAAAGAAATTACCAGATTCCTGTGATTTGATGACCGTGAAGAAAGGAGAAATCTGCGTCAACGCGACAAATTAGCAGCCGTTCGCGTAATCTTCGATAAACTGGTGCCCCGCTTGAAAATATTGTATACACCTGGACCAATGTTGACCGTAGATGAGCAACTATTGTCTTATCGTGGTCGCTGCCCATTTACTCAATATATACCATCGAAACCACACAAATATGGCATCAAACATTGGGTATGTTGTGATGCAGATATTTTCTACGGAAATTGTGCCGCAGAAGTAAATCAAGGTGAGAGAGTGGTTTTGCAGTTCACTGGAGTTTGAAAGGAAGAAATGTCACATGCGACAATTTCTTCACATTATATGGCTTGGCTAAACTAAAAGAGCGGCAGATGACGTTGGTAGGCACAATTAGAAAAAACAGAAACGATTCTGCCTCCATTGATCATCGATATGAAGAAAAAGCCGCTTTATCACTCAGAATTTGTGTTTGAGCGATTTGTATCACTGTTGAGCACATACCTAAATAGGAAACACATTGACAAACACGACAATAAAAAGACGCCTGAGATAATAAATTATTACAACAAAAGGAAATGTGGCGTCGACGTGATTGACGAAATGGTGGGCACATATCGCTGCAAGAGGAAAGTGAACAGGTGGCCAGTCGCAGATTTCTGCAATATGCTCGATATATCAGCATTGAATGCGTACATTGTGTATACGGAGCTGAATCCTCTGTAGAATATACTCAAGAAAAACTTCCGCCGGCGACTTTTCTTATTGGAATTGGGCACTGGACTTGTCTCACCAACTATTGTCTAAGAGTAGAGGACCCCCGAGAGGGGAAGGAGCCATGGCAGTGGCGAATGAAATGAGAGGAACTCCACAGGAGCCATCGACATCCAGTGGGGGAATATTGACGATCACATTCCCTCCAGGAAGCGGGCGCGGTGCCACTTGTGTCCACAGAAATCTAACACGAATTTACACTCTGTGGAATGCGATAAATGTTGCAAAAAAGTCCGTCCAGAGCACAGATTCACCCTTTGTGAAAAATGTGAAAATAATTTAATTTTTTTTTAATGTAATAATTAAAAAAAAACAACTTGAAGTAATAAAATAATAATAATAAAACATAATTTTAGCAAAAAAAAAATGACACAAGAGTCGGTTTTTTTTTCTTAAGGACGTATGCGAGTTAAATTAATATTCAATGACTTCGATGTTGGTCGACCAGAATTTGAACGCTGACCTTCCGAATGGCGGTACGCAATGCTAACCGTTCGGCTACCGAGGCCACGGCCGTATTTTGTTGAGAACAATGTTCGACTCATGAAATGAAAGGTTGCCATTTAAGTGATTCTCGCACGTCAGGTGTTTGTTGAAACACAAAATATGCATTAAATGCTGCAATAAACACTCGTAGTGTTGATTTTACGTGTGTGACACAATTCGTCATAACAAATCGCATTTTAACGCTAATTCCGTGGTACTTAATGCAAACACATTTTTCGATGGCCTTCATAATAGTCCAATTTCGCTATTCAATTTTGAAACTCTTTCGCATTCTTGCCCGTACACTTCCAATGTTGCACTTTGGCACGTGCCTGCTATAATATATCTTAATTTTCGTCGTCCGCACTATGCATTCCGTATTATTTCACATTTCAGATGTTTCAACAAAAACTGTAACTTATTTCACATAGCTGATGTAAATCAATTTACGTTAGCTGACGTAGAAAACATTGATAGTTCAACACCTAAACATCGAGATTGTCAAGTTCTGCACTTTTAACATTATCAAAGCACTAGGGCTGTCTTTTTTTATCAGTATAATTATATGATCATCATCTCTAAAACATTTGAGTTATTGTTGACTTTTTTTATTATTTTCGAATTTGAAATTTGTATGTTTTGCTTACATTGTTTTCTTGCCTTTTCAAATATAAACACATCTAGTGCTCTAAGGGTGCATGCAAACGGTTTGGCATACTACTCATGTACTGTATCTACTACTGTAAATTTGTTTACCAATGCCGAAATACAATGCTTTGTGTTTTTTCGAAAACGTAATGTGATAGGAAAATACGTGCTTAGCGCGAAAAATCCGCTGGGGAACACTACGTCTTATTTTATTCGAAACCCAATAATTGAATAAATCTATAATTCATGACATTACCAGCTACAGTGCTATAGCAAAGCCCCTTAATATTATATAATATGATATAATATGAACTTGCTACGCTGGCATTTCCGGCACAGACTATTATTCCAAAGAATGATAAATTTTTGCTAAGGGCTTTTACAATAAAATATTTTTATATTTTTTTTTATATTCTTAAAAACCTTGCTCTAAAAGTCTACAACTCAAAGCCTGGAATTGAATTTTGCTTGTTGTTGTTGTTGTTGTAGCGGTTCGCTAACCCCCCTTAGGGCAGGTATAATCAGTGTAAGTCGCCGAGGTCATCTAACGGGAGGTCCAGGAAACGTGCTCTTTCGACAGGGTTGGACCAAAGGGAGAGGGGGGTTAGATGGGTCGGTTTAAGGGGGCATGTGAAGAGGTGGTTAGTATCGTGCGGGGACTCTCCACATGCAGGGCATACGTTGGGTATGCTGGGGTCGAGTCTGGATATGTAGGAGTTTAACCTGCTACAGTATCCAGATCTGAGTTGTGCCAGAGTCACGCGGGTCTCACGAGGCAGCTCGAGCTCACTGTCTGCGATGGGTGGTGGTTTGGATCCGAGTTCGCCATTCACTGAGAGGGAGCCTAGGAAGGTGTTAACTGACTCCTGGTGAATGGCGTTCAGTGCCTGTCGGTAAGCCGTCCTGTCCAGCGGTTGTTGAATATGGTGCTGTATAGTGCTGTCGTAGTCGAGTACTCCCTTCCTGATGTGCCTAGGCGGAGGCTCCGCTTCTAGGAGGTGCCTGCTGGGGTGCTCCGCGCGGTGGCATCCCAGCAGGAACTGCTTGCACAGTAAAGCATTATGCTCCTTAACTCGTAGCATAGAAACTTCGCTGTGCAAGTGGTGCTCCGGTGACATCAGGAGGTTTCCTGTCGCAGTCCTAAGGGCGGTGTTTTGACAGGTCTGTAACTTTCTCCACTGCGTCTCGTTCGTCCCCGGCGCCCAAATCGGTGCAGCGTAATTTACGACCGGCCGGCCAATTGCTTTATAGGTTGCCAGCAAGGTTTCTTTATCTTTACCGCATGTGCTGCCGGCTAGCGCTTTGAGTATTTTGTTGCGGCCCTGGAGTTTTGCGGCAATTGCGGTCGTATGCGGAGTGAAGGAGTACAGGCTATCGAATGTGACCCCTAAAATCTTAGGGTTGTTTACAGTTGGAATTTTTACGTCATCAACTTTCACATCGAGTTCTAGCCGGTACTCCTTCGTCCAGCTGGTGAAGAGGGTAGCCGAGGATTTCGTCGGTTGAATTTTTAAATGTCGTGCAGTGAAGAAACGGGAGAGATCAGCGAGGTAACCGTTCACTTTCGAACATAGGCTATCAATATCCTGGCCAGACGCCAATATCGAACAATCATCGGCATACGAGGTTAGTGAGACTCCTTCCGGTGGAGGAGGGAGCTTCGAAATGTAAAAATTAAACAGTAGCGGGGAGAGGACACCACCCTGCGGAACCCCCTGTTTAATTTTCCTCAATTTAGATGTTTCACCTCGGAATATGACCGATGATTGACGACCACTCAGGTAGCCCATGACCCACCTCTGCAACCCCGGCGGTAATGAGGATTCCCCAATGTCACTGAGTAGCACTGAATGATTGACAGTGTCAAAAGCTTTTGACAGGTCCAGCGCTACCAGGACAGTTCTCGCACAGGGTCGGTTTTGGTTCAGGCCATTGACCACCTGGGTGTTTATGGCGTTAAGTGCTGTTGTGGTGCTGTGCACTTTTCGGAAGCCATGCTGATGTGCTGCTGGACGCAGATGGTGAGTGAAAGTCGGGAGCAGTAAGGCCTCAAGCGTCTTCGCTACTGGGGAGAGGAGAGTTATCGGCCGATAAGACTCTCCTTTGTTGGCTGGTTTCCCCGGTTTGAGTAGCGGGACCACCCTACCGGTCTTCCACAAATCTGGTATGATTAGGGTGGTCAAAGACAGATTGAGGACCTTAGTGAGGTATTCTGCTCCCGTTGGTCCGAGATGTTTTAGCATCAGCATGCTTATTCCGTCAGGGCCGATGGATTTGGAGGCTTTCGCCTTCCCGATAACCCCCTGAACCTCCTCTCTGGAGAAATCAAGCGCCGCGCTTGTGTTTGGCAGTTTGCGCATACGACGGGTTACACGTCTTTTCGCTTTGTCTACCGAAGGATGCAGTGTAAAAAGCCGGCTAAAATAGCTCGCGCATCTCTTCGGGTCCGACGAGGCGCGATCACCGAATGAAATTTCCACCCGGTCATCGCGTCTCGTCGGGTTAGACAGCGACTTGACTGTAGCCCAGAGCTTGGTTGCCCCAGAGGAGAGATTGCAGGACCTTAAGTGCTCCTCCCACTTTTTCCGCTTGTGCTTGCTTACAACAGTCCGAATCTCCGCATTTAAATCTCTGATTAAGGGATTCCCGTGATCGGAGTTACGGAGGATGTCGCGCCTTGCTGCTAAAGCCGCCGCTTCGGACGGGAAGTTAGGGCGGATTTCCGCAATTCGGCCTGCCGGGATGAAGCGGGCGGCAGCGGTCACAACTATCCTGCGGAATGATCGTTCACCAGAGGTGACGTCAGTTGGAGTGGAGAGAGCACTGAAGGCGTTCTCAGTGAATTCCGTGAAGCCGGTCCAGTTAGCTTTTTTGAAGTTAACGAAGGTCCGGTGGTCCGCGGAAACAAAGTCGGGAGGTCTGTCAATCGAGATGTGTATGGGTAAGTGGTCCGATGCTAGTGTCAGTACAGGTCGCCAACCTATACTGTTTATCAGACCAGCACTCGCAATTGTTATGTCGGGCGAGCTTTGGCAATTACCCACAACTCTGGTGGGGGTGTTGTCGCTCATTGTGCAGAATGTCGAATCGTCTATCTGTTCCGCCAGCTCAATTCCTCTACGGTCATTTGACAGGCTAGAATGCCAAAGATCGTGGTGCGCGTTAAAGTCGCCCAAAACCAAACGGTTTTCGCCTCTGAGTAGCGCACCTATATCAGGGTTATATCCAACTGGGCAACTTGTAACGGGAGGAATGTATATATTAAATATTTCGAGCTCGGCATCACCTGACCGGATAGCTATGCCCTGACATTCTAGGGTAGTATCCCTGCGGTCGGTGCCGCCATCGATGAGACGATACTGCACGGTGTTGTGCAGGATGAACGCCAAACCCCCTCCGTGGTCTCGCTCGCGATCCTTGCGGATTATGTTGTACCCGGCCCGACTCAAAAGGTCCGAGCGGGCGGTCAGCTTAGTTTCCTGGATCGCAGCAATTGACAGATGCTCCCGGCTCATATAGTCGACTATCTCGTCGATCTTCCCCTGGAGTCCGTTGCAGTTGAATTGAAGGAGTCGGGTCCGTCTCGGGGGAACGTTCGTGATACGGGGGGTGAGGGAGTGGTGCGTGGATGACGTGTGTTGCTGCTGTAATACCCGCTGAGGTTGGTTCCGCACGTTGGTGTTGATTGGCGGTGTTGTCGTATTAACAGGCGGGGGCAGACTCCTACAGCAAGGGGCAACGTACGCATCACTCCACTCACGGGTGGTGCGCAGGCCCGAGCACGTCCAGCCGGAGCAAGAATTGCATCTGACTGAGGTCACATTCCGACATACTAAGGTCTGACACACGGAACAGACTGTGCGGGGGACTAAGAGCTGCTGGGTAGCCTTCGCACGGGAGGAGGATGAGGAGCTGGTTGTGGGGGGGAAGGGGGTGAGGGTTGGCGTGAGTCATGTTGCGGGGAGCTCCAGGAGACCGTGGAGGTCTGCGGGTTACCCAAAGTGGGTAAGTGTGCTGAAGGCACTGCCGTGGAGGCTGGGGGCGCACTTGGGCGCTGGCAACATGGGGCCACATAACGTGTGGTCCACTCCCTATGTGTCTTGAGGCCTGAACAGACCTTAAGATGACTCCAACCATTGCACTGGTTGCACCTAACCGAGATGGAGGAGTGGTGGAGTCTTTTGGTGCACACGCAGCAGAAATAGTCCGTCGGACCAGGGTTGGTTTCTACGCCAGCCCTGATTAGAAGGATTTGAAGCAACCCAGCTGCGAGGTATTGCTCCGATGGCGCACTTAAACTAATTTTACCTGTTGACCTAAACGGGGTTAGGTCGCCGAAAGGGTGACAGCCCTTGGCTGGATAAAATCCGGGTCAACTCCGGTACGTAGAACCGGCTGTCGTTGAGAGTTGTTGAATTTTGCTTCATTCCGCTCAGCGCTCCGCTAAGTTGATGAAATCTATCTGTGCTCTTGGATATGACATTCCTCATCTTGACAGTTATCAGTAATTTTTTAATTTTTTGTTCCAAAAATTTATTTTTAAAAAGTTTTCATAATATTTCATTGTATAACTAAAATAAGAATACGAGAATATAAATAGTTTTATTCCTCGCTTCTTGTGTAGGGTTGTATATGACCGCTACGCCATAACTAAATTTTTTAGGTTAGGCCGGCCAAAAGTTGATAAAATTTTAATATTGTTTCACATACATACACACACTTGGAAGAGCAATTGCATCACTCTTTGTTATTTTTGATTGCATATTTTTGCTGTTAGTACTGGTGCTTATTGCCAGTAGATTAGAAGAATCTCACAGTACTATATTACACTGTGATGAGCTCCCTAGTCCACTAACTATAAGACGCCGATTTCTTACTTTCTATACACATGTATAGATATTTATATATTTAGTCACTTTACATATAATCATAAGAGTTAACAATGTATTTTCGGTATTAGTTGTAAGGATGTAAAAATATTGTAATTTCGAAATATTTACATAAAAAGGAGTGTGGCAATCAATATTAACGGCAACTATTTTACAAATTCAATATCCGCAACGCACCTGTTCGAAGTCTCTTCAAAATGGAATTGCAACTTAGCTAATGACGGCATTTATATCAATATTCCTTATCTTTCTTTCAGTGTAACTATATTAGAGCAAACGTTTTGAAAAGTAATACATAAGTGCGTGTGTCCATACATAAGCCTATATAGATTTATTATCAAAAATAAAGTAATTTAGTATTTATTACAATGTTAGTACCCAAGTAGTTATCTTTTACTTCAAGGCGTCAGCAAACATTGTTTTAGGTTAATTGTGAATCAAAGATAATTTACTGATATGTGGACTAAGAGTGAATGTAATATGGTTGTTGCTATAAGAAATTTTAAATAACCCCAATAAGATAAGGTAGTTTGTATATTTTATCGGTAGAATGATGCATGCTTATACACGATTAGGTTTATCTGAGATTGCACATTGACTTTAGTGATAACTCCTATTAGACTCATAGCGACATTCATAGCACAGTTGGAAACGGATTTAACTAAAAGTGCGCTTTATCTAAATCATAGTCGGATAGGAGCAGGCTCTAAAATTAAATGGGGCAATTTAATTAAATTTACATTCGGAACGTTTTTATAGCGTTTTAATTCAAATAAATGTTGAATATGTCTCACTCGGAAGAAATTGGAAGAGAACTCGTAATTTTAACGGGTGTATGTTCAGCTAGAATGGCAAAATGTAATTCTTTAGATTATATTTGAGATAAAGCAACAAAAGTTATTAATGAAATCTAAGAACCGATAAAAACTATAGGTCTTCAAGTGGGAGCAGTTCTAAAGGAGTAGTTAAAAAGGAATTATGACTTCAAACCTTACTTTTTGTAGTTTTGGATGTTTGCACTTTAAATAAACTTCAAAATGACCGAGTAGTAGTAGTAGACTTAAGAAATGTAATATAAGATCGTTTAAAGTAGGCTCTTGCTAGATCACGGGGCCAAACTGACTACGTATGATACACAAAAGGTTCTAGTGTATATTATCTTTTTAATGTCACTAGCTCATCATTATGGTCCATAATTTCCTTATTATCTTTAAGAAAATTCTACTTTTACAAAATGCAAATGCTTAGATATTGTTTTACGTAAATCGATGTTACTTAACAGCAGCAAATAGTAAGGCCTTGGGAGCGATTCATTAAGGTGTAAACTGTGGTTTTGACGCCTGAATATATAAAAAATTAACATGGTGCTGTCGTTGCAAATGTTAAGCCCCTTAAATACGTTTCCAGATACATATTTTAATAAAAACACTGTTTATGCTTGTTTCCTTTTTGTTACAACCATGCTAACCAAGCAAGCGGTCTATCGTTTATGTATTATTATACTTTATTAAATTCACATTTCCCATAAAATTATGTCTTATTTCAAATTTTGTAACCATTTTGTCGCGAAAATTAAATATTTTTGGTTAAATTGGGGGTTCCAAATCCTACGCACAACCGCATGGGATTTGCCTTCTCACTTTAGCTTTCCTCCAAACGGATGTTTGTTGGCTACCCAGGGGATACTTGGTCTAAGACGTGAGCTGCTTGAACCATATGCAAAAAAAACGTTTCTGGCCACTCCCAGGTGATTGACAGTCAAAGATTTTCTTCACTTGCATGAATTTCTGCACATGGCCCCATCGGCCATTCACTACTACACTTGCGTAATGGTTAGCAATCCCCATCACTTCGTTCTGTTAGCAACAACGAGTTTGGAGTAACTCCAACGACTTCCTTAAGAGTGCAACAAATTGCTGCATCCTCTGGCAACAGCAATCGTGGTGATTAAAAATTGCAAAGGCAGTTACGTACCTTGTCGAACACTACTCGACTCTGCCTATCAAGTGAACCTCGTTACATCGCGCTTAGTAAACCAATTAAACATTGAAACGAAAAAACGACCACTTCAATACCTGGTATTGGTGATTCAAACTTCATCGCTGACCATGCAGTTAACATTCTTGCAAGGGCACGGAATGACGACTACACTTTTGGTTTTGAAGCTATCGTAACCAACACTATCACTGATTACCAACCGAGCTTTGATCTAAACATCGATTCTTGGAATATTCCTCCGAATAGCAAACTCGCAGATCCGCTTTTTCATAAACCGTAACGCATTGATGTCTTGCTGGGAGGCTCGATATTCTTCGAGTTGTTGTGTGTTGGCCAAATTAAGTTAGCAGAGAACCTTCCAATTTTACAAAGGAGCGGACTAGGATGGGCGCTTCTGGTGGAGGACTACATTTTCACAAATCATGGATTTTAGTTGCAGCTCGATCTCAGTCAGAAGAAGACGATGCTAGTCTCGATTAAGTTAGCAGAGAACCTTCCAATTTTACAAAGGAGCGGACTAGGATGGGCGCTTCTGGTGGAGGACTACATTTTCACAAATCATGGATTTTAGTTGCAGCTCGATCTCAGTCAGAAGAAGACGATGCTAGTCTCGATGGCCTTGTAACGCAATTTTGGGAAGTTGAAGACTGCTCAGTTCCACATTCTCAAACGTGGGAAGAAATCAATTGCGAACTATTCTGGGCGATTCATACACACAAAAGAAAAGCAACGATTCTTCACTTTAGAAAGAAAGCTGCAACATAAATCCGATATTAAAGCTCAGTATTCGTCATTCATGGATGGATATGCAGAGCTAACGCACATGTCACTCACAACATGATTCATCTAGCGCACTCACTCAATCCGTTTCTTGATGATTTCGGGCTGACAAGGGTTGGTGGTCGCCTCGCAAACTCTAGTTTGGATTATGCAGCACATCACCCAATAATTTTACCAAAACTCCACCCCATTACCAGTGCAATAATTCAACATTTTCATCAAAATTCCTGCATGCTGGACCACAAAGCTTGACCGCTTCAATTCGATTACAATTTAGGCCGATTGGTGGACAAGTGGCAAGTGTAGTCAACAAATGCTTGAAGTGCTTTCGTTTAAAGCCAAGGATATTATGGGCGACTTGCTACAACATTAGCCCTGTACAGAATACAACCGGTATTAATTTTTGTGGTTCTTTTTACTAAAAATCAGAGGTAGGAAACAAGGGTCCAATCAAGTGCTATATTTGCTTTGTTTTTGGCAGCTCTCAAACGTTTGATTTCAATACGAGGAAGACCAAAAACAATCTGCTATAAATTTTGTTAGAGCACGCAATGAGTTGACAGAGTTGAAAAGTTTTTTCTTACCTACGACTAATTTTCAAAGAGCTCATGGGCAATGTCTGGACGATGGCATCAAATAGCGCTTTGTCAAACCACGTTCTCCCAACTTCGATCACATTCGAAGAGCTTCGTACTCTTATGTGCCAGGTATGCGCTATAATAAACTCTCGACCTCTTTATGAGACTTCAGAGAATCCTGATGATTTGGAAGTTTTAACTCCGGAGCTCTGTCTGATCGTAGAGTCATTTACCAGCTTTCCAGAGCCAAACGTTACAGATATTGAAACCAGTCGACTAGATCGTTGGCAGCGTTTGCCTTTCATGCAACAGATGTTTTGGAAGAAATGGAGCACGATTTACATAACTATACTACAGGAGTGGAACAAATGGAAAGCCAAGGTCCCGAACGTTCAACAAGGACGAAAATCACTCACCATTAAAATGGCAACTTGGTCGTGTAGTGGAAGTTATTCTTGCAAGCAACAACGTAGCAACACTTATCAAAACAGAAGCTGGTTTGATTAAACCAGAAGTCAACAATTTTCAATTCTGTCTATAGAAAGTTTTGAGTTCTCCAACGGGGGAGTATGTTAAGGGTTAAGCATCGATGGCCACATAAAGGTGAATAGTGTTTATCCGATCTACTCTTTGCTCATTTATCTTTACATCTCGCTACAGTCAACCTCAACTCACCTAATGTTTGTTATCATTTATGCACTTATGTATGTACATAAAGGTCACATGCATAATTATGCAGGTATGTATGTATCTATAATATAAAAATGAATCGCAAAATGTGTTGGTAAGCGCATAACTCAACAACGCCTAGACCAATTTGGCCAATTCTTTTTTTAAAATGTTCGTTGAAGTTCAAGGATGGTTTTTACGGCGAAATTAGAAAATTAGAATTATTGCTGGAAAAACCTAAAAAATAGCCCTTTTCTTTTTCCCATACAAATGATTTGTAACTAAAACGTAGTCAATTTGAGCTTTATTGCTATGGTATAAAGTTCATATTGAATTACAAGCACTCACTGTTGTCTAAGCAATGTATTGTAGGTGTGTTCCTAACGTCAATGATCATATCTATCAAAACAATGTGCGTGTGTGCGTTGGAGCACAGAATACATAGTTGGAGGAGTTTAATGTCGCGTTCCGAAACTCGCGTTTCTTTTGTATTAGTTTCGGCACGCGAGATAAAATGCATCAGTTTCCACGGCATTACATCAGTCAAACAAAAATCGCGTTACCAACAAATTAAAAAAAAAAAAATTATCGCAATTTTCGACCCGACGCGTGGTGCATCTTTGACATCGAAATTACCGGAACGGAACCTAGAAAACCACTTTGTGCTACACGTTCGTTTACAGTGTCGGGCCCATAAACTAAATTAATTTTTTCTGCCGTTTTGGGTGCTTTTTCGCCTTGATCGAAGCATGATGTTTTTTTAATAAGGCGATATTTTAATACCGGTGTTGATTTTTTTGACAGCTTTTCCTTTTTTGGTTTGCCATTCATAATTAAGAGACTTACTGCGGAACAACGTTTGCAATTGCTGATGTTCGAGGACCGAAATGCTGTTGCTGCTGTGCAGAAGAATAGGGAAGCAGAAGGCCCGAATGAGTCCATTCGCCATTTCGCGTATCAATTGGTGCTGTGCCCACCCACTTTATGGAAGTTCTTGCCGACGGTCTTGGTTAGCGGGCATACGAAATTCAACTCGTGCAAGAATTAGAGTCGAATGACTATTAAGAACGTCGTACATTAGGTCTGGGTTTTCATAAGAAAATTTTCTTCAGTTATTAAGCTAACTTTGGGTAATATGGATACGCCGGCCATAATTTTTCAGTCAATGGGTAGCAATGATTAATGTGCGTGTCTGAAGTAGAGGATATTGATGTGGACTACCTTTGGTCCCAACAAGACGGCAATACATGTCGTACAGCCAACAAAATAATCAAGAAAACTTTTGGTGAACGCATTGAGCCTGTGACGTGGCATCCAAGATTGTGTGATTTAACACCGCTAGACCATTTTTTGTGGAGATATGTGAAGTCAAATGCCTTGGGAGAGAATATTCGGCGCGTGACCTATTAAAATGCTGTCGAAAATTGGGCCTCTCGGCTTGATTTTTCGAGGCGGCTGCAGCGGTCACTTACCCAAAATCATTTTTAAAACATAATGGCAAGCCCTTATCTTTATAATAATTTTAAACTCTTAACCATAATATAAAATTATAATAATATTAATGTGACGCGATTACCAATACAATTTCCAAGCGCCTTTAAGCAGAACTTTTTCTTGATTGTCCCCCTCCATACCAGTGTTCTGCAAGTTACTCGAAATAAGGTCACACTTGGGAATAGTATTAGACTGAAAGTGGTCTTGGATGCTCGATGTGGAGAATAGAGCGAAGAAGACATCAGCAGCTCTTTACACATATGAAAGATGGTGGGGCCTTTACTAACTCTCTCGCATTGGATCTTCATTGCTTAACACCTCACAAGAATAGGCTATGCTGTCTTACGCTTGACGTTCGGGAAGCTACTGACAACTAAATACAATAAAGCCAATCAGATGGAGTGAGGGACTTAAGTTTTCAGACAAAGCTGTTCATGTATTTACAGATGTGCAACAGAGAAGCGTTGCAGGGTACAGCTAGTAATAATATATAAATGAACATCGTTTGTGGTATTAGTGGAACCCATGACTGTATTAAATATCTCTCTTCTTGATGAAGTGCCTACTATGTATTTATATCTAACATTTCCTATGTACAATATAAAGAGAGGTGTATAAATTATCATACGAAATTAAATGTTCCGTTCTAATTAAGCCTGAAGTAGAATCGTATGGTCGCTTAGTTTTAATTTTCGCTTTAGTTGGCAAAAAAGCTTGTTAACTCAAAACAATATGAAAATAATAAAATTAATTAAAAGTGAACATGGGCTTTCTTCGATGAACTCATTAAAGACACACCAAATAAAATAAGAAATAAAATAAATAAAAGTGTAAACAAATCAAAACTTACAAAACTGAAATAAGAACCAGAAAAAATAAAATTAAAATAAAGATTATTAAAGCAAGTATAAATATTAAAATGGGGGATGGGGCCATGTGCAGAAGTTCACGCACGTTTGGAAAGTTTTTGACTGCCATTCACCTGGGAGTGGCAAGAAACGCTTTTTTTCATATGGTTCAAGCAGCTCACTACTTCCGGTCTTAGACCCCGTAACCCCTGGAAACATCCGTTTGGGGGCGAGCTAAAGTGAGAAGGCGGTTGTGCATATGGTTCGGAACCCACCACATGAAAAAACAACCCAATGAAAAATAAATTTCAGCCTCGGGTGAGAGACCCCCCTCTTGATGACGACGCCCGCAAATGTTTTAAGAATTACGATTTTAGGGTATGCACCTGGAATGTCCGGTCCCTTAATTGGAAAGGTGCTGCTGCCCAGCTGGGTGATGTCTTCATAAAGCCAAAGGCTGACATCACTGCCGTCCAAGGATTACGATGGACGGCACAAGGACGGAAGAAGGTGGGTCCTTGTGAAATTTACTACAGCGTCCATATAAAGGAGCGCGAAATTGGTGTCGGATTCGTGGTGAGAGAGAGTCCGTCGCCGAGTACTGGCATTCACTCCGGTGGATGAACGTCTAGCCACAATCCGCATCAGAACAAAATTTTTCAACACCACCCTAATTTGCGCCCAAACTGCGACGGAAGAGAAGGATGACTTAACCAAAGATGCCTTTTACGAGCGCCTCGAAAACACTTATGAGCGCTGCCCCCGCCACGACGTCAAAATTGTGCTTGGCGACTTCAACGCTAGGGTGCGCAAAGAAGGTATCTTTGATACGACTGTCGGAAAATTCAGCCTCCACTACGAAATAACTCCAAATGAGCTGAGGCTGTTAGACTACGTGCTTGTCCCGTCCATTGCCGGGGACCGAAATAAGGTTATCTGCAGCACTAGATTCCAGCACAAAAAAATTCACCAAGCTACTTGGCTGTCTCCACATCGGAAAGTTTTTAACCAGATCGATCATGTTGTGATAGACGAAAGACATTTATCCAGTGTTTTAGATGTGCGTTCGCAGCGAAGATACGCACGCGCCTCTGTGTATCTAACAACGCCCGTCAACAAACACAAGGAAGGTTCGTCGTTAAAAAGCTGCAATCACAGCAGACTGCCGAGCGGTTTTCTACTCGATTTGCCCACCTGCTCTCTGAGAGCACTCATCAGCAGCCCGGTGTAAGGAAACTGTGGGATGGCATTTCAAGCTCTCTGCGTTCAGCTGCAAACGAGACTAATGGATTTCGGAAATGTCGCAAAAACAGCTGGTACGATGAGGACTGTCGTGTCGCAGGGGAGAGAAAAATTACTGCCTACCTCGCAACGTTGCGATCGACCACCACACGTGCGGGGTGAGATAGATACCGAGAACTGGAGAGGGAAGTAAGACGCGTCTGCAGACAAAAAAAGAAAGAGGCCGAGATGCGCGAATACGAGGAGCTTGAGAAGCTGGCCGACAAGGATAATGCTCGAAAATTCTACGAAAAGATATGGCGACTTACAGAAGATTTCAAGACCGGAGCAAACTCTTAAAGGACCCAGGAAGGTGATCTAGTGACAGATGCCCAGAGTATACTCGATTTATGGAGGGAGCACTTCTCCAGTCTCCTGAATTGCAGGGAAAATTAATTACCTGGATATGGTGAGCCCGAAACCCCAATTGATGACGATGGAAAAGTTGTTCCGTTACCCGACTATGAAGAAGTCCGAATAGCTATCGTCCGCTTAAAAAACAACAAAGCGGCAGGGACCGATGGATTACCGACCAAGCTTTTCAAATACGGCCGCTATGTATCCCCGTAAAACTTATACGGCTATGTAAACTGATGTTAAGCAACTATAAATCTCCGTCAGGATCGGGAAGGACCTCTCCGAGCCGTTCGATACCAATCCTGGTTTCAGACAGGGTGATCCCTTATCGTGTGACTTTTTTAATTTAATGCTGGAGCTGCAGAGCAAAATAGAGAAGGTACAATCTTCTATAAGAGTTTACAGCTGCTGGCGTACGCCGATAATATCGACATTGCCTCAACAACCGCGCCGTGAGTTCTGCTTTCTCCCGACTGGATAAGGAAGCGAAGCAAATTGGTCTGGTAGTGAATGAGGACAAGACGAAATATCTTCCTTCGTCAAACAAACGGTCATCGCACTCGGCTCCTGTGTCACTGTTGACAGTCATAACTTCGAGGTCGTAGATAATTTCATCTATCTAGGGCCCAGCATTAACACCAACAACAATGTCAGCCTGGAGATCCACCGCAGAATCACTCTTGCCAACAGGTGCTACTTTGGACTGAGTAGGTAAATAAAAAATGAAGTCCTCTCTTGGCAAACGAAAACCAAACTCTAAAAGTCTCTCATTATACCGGCCCTACTATATGGCACAGAAGCGTGGACGATGTCAACATCTGATGAGTCGGCTCTAGGAGTCTTCGGGAGAAAAGTTTTGCGAACGATTTATGGTCCTTTGCGCATTGGCAACGGCGAATACCGCAGGTAATGAAACGATGAGCTGTACGAGCTAAACGATGATATTGACATAGTTCATCGAATGAAGAGAAAGCGGCTACGCTGCCTAGCCCATGTCGTCCGAATGGATTGAAGCACTCAAGCTTTGAAGGTATTCGATCTAGTATTCGCTAGTGAAAGCAGAGGAAGAGGAAGACCTCCTCTCCGTTGGAAGGACCAGGTGGAGAGTGACCTGGGTTCACTTGGTATTTCCAACTGGTGCCAGGCAGCGAAAAGAAGAGTAGAATGACGCTCTTATATTGATTCGGCTATAATCGCGTAAGCGGTGCCAACGCCAATAAAGAAAAAGATAAATAATAAAAACAAATAAAGAACAAGACGTTGCAAATATAAACAACAACAGAAAGAGCAACCAATTGACGGTATCAACATTAATCACGACATAACAACACAATCAACATTAGCTCAAGATCTGAAGGCACCAGCAGAAGGAGAGTGGCTAGCTATTATTAAAAGAATACCCAACGGCTCACATCTTAATTCAAAGAATCAAACGAACTTCACCGGTGGAAGCTAATAAAGGGGCGTGTTTAAAATCAGCTCTTTGCTGTATTTTAATTTGTTATTGTAATTAAGAAAACTCACTTTTCTTCACGCGGCGGCCGCGGTAGCCGAGTGGCTAGCACTGCGTACTGACTTTCGGAAGCCGCGGGTTCATATCCCGGTGCCACCAACATCCAAAAGTTACGGAAAATTAATTTAAATAAAAAATTGAGTTAAATTTTCTAAATGCGGTCGCCCCTCGGCAGGGAATGTCCACCCCTACGAGTGTATTTCGGACATGAAATAAAGCTCCTCATAAAAAAACCATCAGCCGTTCGGAGGCGGCTCAGTATAAACTGTAGGTCCCTCCATTTGTTGGAAAAACATCAAGACGCAAAACCACAAATTGGAGGAGGAGCTCGGCCGAAAATCGCTTAAGCGGTTACAAAGCGCCAATTATAGATAGATTTATTTAAAATTAAATTTAAATATTTTTTTGAGACACAACCGTCCGTTTTAAAGTTAGAGCAAGCGAATATGTATAAGTAATGTTTTAATTGTTACTTAATTTTATTTACATTTGGTAACGGAGAAGGAGGAATATAGGGTTGCAGGTGAGTATATAGTGTAAGTAACTTATTTAATGGGAGTAAAGTGTGAGCAGTAAAGGTAGGTAAAGATAAGGTAAGTACATATATAATTTGTAATGAATCTTATGAATTTTCAGAGTTGAACCCATGTGTTCAACAGGGCGTAAGACTTGTTTATGCAAATAAATAGTATAAAAAACTTTTCCTCAAAAAGTTCAAAAATTAATATTATATGTTTTTTTATACAACCAAATATCCACCCACATATATATAGAAATTACCTTTGTTCTCTCGACGTAGGGTAAATCTTCAATATATACTTGCTTGATCAAACAGTAAGAAATTTAGTAACGCTATATTGTTGAACTCAAAACAAATTTAAAATTTGGGAACCTACAAAATCAAGTTCACACTCTTCCTAAAGTATTTCATTATATCCATCTAACTTGCATCTAAAACCAGCTCAAAATTGACAAACTCCTTTGTAATCTCTCACTTTTTGCATTCTTTTCGCTTTTAATTTGTGATTAGTTTCTTTATGCATTTGCATACTCCATATATCCTATATATTATATGTATGTACACACATATTTATATACAATTTACAAGTTTCGGTGATAATCTCTTATCACCTTAACTCATATTCAATTGTAAGCGCAGCATAAACTTTGAAATTTAAATAAAAAAATTATGTAACATTTTCTAATTGCGGTCGCCCCTCGGCAGGGAATGTCAACCACTCCGAGTGTATTTCTAACATGAAATAAAGCTCCCCATAAAAGATCCATCAGCCGTTCGGAGGCGGCGTAGTATAAACTGTAAGTTCCTCCACTTGTTGGAAAAATATCAAGACGCAAAACCACAAATTGGTGGAGGAGCTCGGCCGAAAATCGCTTCAGCGGTTACAAAGTGCCAATTATATTATATACCATATATATATAAACTCCCTCTTTTGCGTGCTTTTCTATTTTCTTGTGTGCTTTCTCAAGCACAGATTGTATGTTACGGCGAACACACAACCGCACCTATATCAAAGCCAGGATTAAAAAAATCTCTGGATCTAATTCGCTCTCATATCAACTGAAGCATAACATTAAACTGCATCCCAACCAGGCAGTAAGCACTTTATATTTAAGTAGTACGCAACTAGCCCCAATTTCCTGCAACACTAGTTCCCCGAAGCAAAGTGCTAACTTGTTTAAAAACAAGACATTTTAAATAAAGATATTCAAATAAATCTAAATTACATAATAAATATATCAAAATGCCGAAAGATCAAAGTTAACGGCTAAGTATCATCCCATGCTATCTCCACCTCAAAAGCTATCCATCTCGTGTACAAGACAATAGGCCAAGCAGGAGGTGGTTAAACAATTCGTTCTAACTAACGACAATTTCCAATTGGCTTGGGATGCTCTCCATATCAAGCACCAATTACCCAAAGTTCGAGAAGAAACTAGTGAAGAGTTTATTGATTTGTATTTCACAATCACAAATTGTTAATCAGTGCTTGAAACTCTCGGTACACCCACTGGTAGCTGGTACCCAATACTCGTAAATATATGTTGCTCCACTTTACCAGAAAACACTCCTATGCTATGGGAACAATCTCTCGAAAGTAATGCCTAACTTTGAAACAAATGAGCAATTCGAAATTAATGAATGCGATGACCACAAGCTAGTGAAATCCCCTACTTCGCTTAACAAAACTAAGCCTTGTGCAAAAAGAATCACTCGTTAAAATATTGCAAGCAATTTAAAAAACTGTCGATACCCCAGCGGGGTAAAAAATATTAGCATTTGTACAAATTGTCTTGCGTTGCACCATACCCTTGAACGGTGTACATCACGATGCATAACACCCTTTTGCACATAAGCCCAACTCATGGGTATGACCGAACGTCAAGATAAACACAAACAGGCACACTTGGCCACTTCCATCGCACCTATTCATTCAGCACTTCGTGCATGGTGGCCCAGTATGTTTCAGTGTGTGCTGAACAGGACACCACCCTAATATTGTGGAAGCACCATACTGAGTCTTCTTCAGCAGATCCAGCTGTGCACGGGCTGAAAGTAGTTAAAAATTAATATAATAATATATAATACATATGCATCATACCTTTATACAAATAGAAAACATTTATGGACAAGGTGACTTTGTCACGTAACACAATTCATTATGTTATTTGTAATATTTAATTAAATAAAAAACTTTTATTAATAAATCGAATCGATTTTCATAATATCTCGAAAATGTTTGCTAAATTTTTCAAGTCTAATTACTCAACTAATTCACCTTGAAGAAACTCCATTTATTAGGAGCTTTTTTTATCCGCAAACTTCAATTGAAACCCCAGTTGTTTCTCCCGAAGATGTGTTATGTCAGTTGAAAGCTTTAAAGAGTTCCTTCAGTTATGGGCCTGACACGATTTCAACGTGTTTCCTTAAATATTGCGCCAAAAACTTATACCAGCCTTTAACGAACCTCTTTAAAGCATCCCGTTGTTATGGGAAAGATCGTATTTGATTCTCTTGCATAAGAATGGTAGTAGATCTTTGATTTACATTCTATTAACAATCAAAGAAGTATTTCCATACTTCCATTGATTTTCAATTCCCAGCATGGGTTTTGCAAAGGGAAATCTACCGTTACTAATTTGTTTGAATTTGTTATTCATCTTTCGAATGGATTTAGGGAAAACAAGAACACCGATATTATAAATACCGACTTTAGACTTTACTTATTAAAAAACTAGATCTTCTTGGATTTCAACCTAATCTTTTTCAATGGATATCATCTTATCTCTGTAACAGAACTCAAATAGAATTGTTTACAAATAACTTTTCGTACAAAAGATGTTTCGAAAGGCGATCCGTTTAAATTAGTATCGCCGAAAATGCGCGTTAACGAAGGCAGAAGAACGGATTCTAATACATTTATGTATTGACTGTCCATGCGACCCTTCGCCGACACCATCAGCAGCCATGCAGCCCCAGATCAAAATGCTGCCTCCTCCATGCTTAACAGTGGGTAACACGCAATCTGGATGATACTCTTCCCCAACCCGTCGCCTCACGAACGTCACACCAGGTGCTCCAAATATATGTAGAAAAGAAAAAATAATGTTTTCATAAGATTTGTATTGTCTTCAAAATTGCTCTAGGGTAAGAAGCTATAGCTGTTAATACTTTAGGACGATCTTAACTAAGCTTACCTCGAAGTTTGATTCATCAGACCACAGAACATTCAACCAATGTTCTTCCGTGAAATGTTGGTATCGCGAGCCCATTCCAAACGATTTTTCCTATTCTTTTCTAAAAGCCACGGCTTCCTTCGGGCTTTACATCCTTTTAAACCTGCTTCCAGAAGTCTTCTTCTAGCTGTTCGAGCGCTAACTGGTTTACTAAATTCATCCGAAAGGGCAGCTGCAAGGGCAGATCCTAGAGAGACTCGCGTATAAGTAATCGGTCTTCTCGTTTACTGGTTAGATGCTTTCTTCCACTTTTTGATTTATTATTGTGGGGTTTTGTCTCCACAAATCGCCTGATAGCACATTGGACGGCGCACCGCGAACATCCCACCAAATTGGCAAACTCAATCTGAGACTTACCTTCTTCATTTAGAACTTGAATTCTAACTCTATCACCGTAACTAATTGCACTTTTTTTAGGCATTTCGCTAAATATGAACTGTTTCTATAAGATTGGTAACTTTTCACTAAATGTAATTTACACTTTCACTTTCAAATTTTAAATGTGAAAAAATTTTATGAATTTCTTAAAAATTACAATTTTTAGGTTTAGCTTACCCAGAGTGCTATGACTTTTAATATTACACAATTTATTCGTTTAATCAACAGTTAAACACCCATGTAAGACATTTACAAAAAGAAGTGGTAACTTTGATAGCCACATTTGAGAATACTTGTATTTTAGTGGGGTGCCTAATACTTTTGACATCACGCTAATTAGCATCCACGCCCCGACAATTTAGTTTTTCCTGATCTCCTAAGCCGTCTATAAAATCCCTACTGCCTTCTAACGCCACTGCTCTACCGAAATTCACAAAGTATTGCGCAGTTACTAACATCTCGTGCTGCGCTGTTCTAATGCAGCGTGCTACCTTCGCTAAATATTGGTCCCATATCCTCTGGTTCTTTGACACGTAAGCCCTAAGCGTTGTCTTAATAATCTGATTAATTCTCTCAGCCGGATTAGCCTGTGGGTGATAGTTTGCGGTGTACCGGAGTTGGACGCCATAGAAATACATTGTCCCCCAATTGCTTGCATGCGCTTTTTGCCGTGGCAGTACTCAAAGGGAATAGGAGGGGGAATTTGGAAAAGCAGTCCACTACTGTTAAAATATGCTGGTAGCCTGTGAAGACTTCAATAAAAGTCCTACCAGATCTACACAAATCATTTCGCAAGGCTCGACTGCCTTGGTCCTCTCTATCATACCCCAAGTGGCTGAGAATTTTAAGGTTAAACCTGCTGACAAATCTTGCCCTAACATATTTCGCAATGTCCGACTTCATGTTTGGCCAGTAGAACTTTTGAGAAATACGCGCAAAAGTCACACCCATATGCCCCGCTAACGGTTTGTCGTGACACTATTTTAAATCTCACCTCTACCATCACGACCTATTACTTTTTTCCACTCTCACCGTAAATCGCCGTAAACAGGAGGAAATCTCGACCTAACAAACTTGTAGAAGTTGTCACCTACAACTCTCCACGCTGTATACGACAAAGGCTTTTTCTCAACTAACAAAAACAACCTTGCCAAAATCTCTAAATGTTTCTTAATATTATTTGTAGTCATAAGAATATCGTCGAAATACTTAAAAGCTTGAGGTTCTTGCTCTGGTCCTATGGCCGAATATATAAATCTCTGCCAGTTTGCTGGTGCATTATGCAAACCATATGGCATCCGGTTAAATTGAAATAAACCTCTACCTGATACCGTAAACGCTGTGAAGGCTTCTTCTGCTTCTGCTTCTCCACCCGAATTCGCCAATAAACGGACTTGATATACAGACTGGACAAGAACTTAACTTATGTAAGGTAGCCGACACGCATGGAAGGGGGTAGGTATCCTTTTCGGTACATTTATTTAAAACCCTATAGTCTACGCAAAACCTATATGTACCGTCTTTTTTCCTGATAATTACAACTGGAGACGTCCAAAGACGTCGAGTATGTCATTAATCTCCTCGTCCATACGCGAATGTATAAGATCAGGCTTATGTACCATACGCACTTAAATTCTGCCAACCTAATCTGCCTATCACTGTTCTGGATGCACCAAAATCCAACTAAGCCCTGAAAGCAAAACCATGAATCCACTCGGCTTCCTTGCACACGCCGGACAGTCCTTGGCCTAATCTCGTTCAGTAGTAGGTCGCTTGACGAGTGGGTTTAAAGTTTGTACACATTTATATAGCGATCCGCTTGCTTCAAGACCGACGTTCGCTCGCAGCCGCACCTCTGGTGAACAGACGCTGTACTGACTTCAGCAGACCCTTAAACCTAGTAAGTCGGAGTGGTTCAACTGAAGCTTCCTCTCTCATAAGCCATGCCCCAAGTTTCCACACGGTTTGGTTAGCGCATATTGCACAGGGGTTGCTCACGTTACCAGGGGCGTGAATTTAATATAGCCTCGCCACTGTAGCTTGACTACACCCCATACACCTCAAACAAATAAATAAAACTTATTTATTTTGTTGCGCTCCGTCTTCCATTTCGATATAAATATTCTTTACCAACTTACAAACGTTATTTGACATGATCGAAAAAAGCAGTGATGCCAAAGTTTAGCCAAACAATGTAGCCTGTGCGATAGAATACCAAATTCAATTGCGGTTGTTAAAAAAAGTGACAAAATTTACTTTACCGGTAGCAGTGAGAAACATTACCGTAGCATTCCCATGCGGTAGCACACATACTAAGATAAAGGATGTCGTTATATAGCGTAAAAACAAATAAAAATATAACAGTTGTTATAACTTGAATGGATTTATTGGCACATAAAATTGACAGATGCCCTAAAATCAAAGAAAACCGCAAGGGCGGCTCAGTTCTGCGATTCTAAACCCCATACCCTCCAGAATGACAACCAATCAGTACGCCTGACTGACGACCGGATTAGGAGGCTAATAGCAATATAAGCCTTAGGCAGGAAATAAAGAATTTGAAATTTCAGCTAAAATTAGCTCCTAATATTTAGGATTACGGATTATGTAGTAAAATATAACGATGGTAGCATAATAAATATATCAGGAGTTTTTAAATGTTGTAAAATCTTTAGCAGAACCTTCTTGAAAATTTAATTTGTAAGTTAGCTGGAGGATAGCGATAGACATTATATGCAAGAGGAAGAATACTTCGCACTTCACAAAGTTTAAAAAAAAATAAAATTAGAAAAGATGCCATTGCGGAGTTAAGCTCAAGAGTCCAATTTCGCAAATGAAACAATTTGGTCAAAAACGATCAACCCAAATAATGAACTAAGGTTCCCGTCAGGGAACAATATTCCAAAACCTGACATACATAAATCCATCAATATCATGCTACTCGTATAGGAGGAGTTATGGTATCAAACCACTAGAGAATAGTTGTTTTGTCTAATACTATAATAATATGGCTAATACAAATGCTCAAGTCAAAAAAATGTTGGAAACCAAGCCGAACAACCACTTGGAAAAAACGGCCAAAATATAGACACAAAGAATAAATTTAGAAGCTCTTATTGATATTTATACAAAAAAAGGGTTATATGATAATAATAATAACATCAACACAAGGGACGACATCCCCGTGATGTACGGTGTTTCGTGTCGGGGTTAATTGGGGCCGGAATTCCTCGTGAATTCGGGAAACGGGGATCGGGAGAGGTGCCGGTCCTTCAGGAAGCTAAACGAGAGAATGCCTACACCTTCTTAAATAAAAACAAGACCAAAGTCTTTTCAATTTAATTAGTAATTTGAATTTATTAGCTGATTAAATCCAATTGTGAATATATATATATATATATACGTATATAAAGAAATAAGACACTCACCAATGATGTTGCTGCTGTGGTTGTTGATATGATAAAAGAGGCGGAATACCGGTAAAAATGGCCTTTTAAAGATTTCCACAGATGGTGGAAATCTGAAACGGGGCTAACAGGACTCTTCCCATAACTTTGAAGAGTCATGTATTAGCGAACACAGCAGCACCATCTGTTGGTGAATCTTATGGATGCTGCCCAGGGTTGCACGCATAAACATGCCGCCCGCCTTGCAGCAACACTGCAAAAAATAATTATGCAACTTTTAAAAATTTACAATTCATTGTTATTAAAGTTCAAAACCTTAATCCAAAAACAATTTCAATTTCAAATTTACATTTCATTTTGTTTTTACTTGACAATTCATTTTTTCTAATGGCTCACTCTGCCTCTGAGGCCACTCAGACGGTTGTTGTTTTAACCAGCTTGGACCGTGCCACCACAGAGTGCTCTCCGCAAGTTCTTGGGGGGATGCTGGATTTTCCTTTGAATCCACGTGATTCCATCCAGTCGATCCGACGAGTTCCTCGATCTTCGAGACTCTATTCGCCACGAAAGTAGTCCAGCAACACGGGGGCTTCTGCAGCCATGAGAGCACAATAGTGGAGTCTGTCCATTTGTAAATCACTGGTTGGGCAACATCGAACTGTGGAAGCAAAGCGTTAATTAATTCTGCCAGAAGTATTGCCCCACATAACTCTAACCGTGGTAGAGATATTGTTTTTACTGGCGCTACTTTGGTCTTGCTTACCAGCAGATTTACGTGTGGAACGATATTTGAATTTCGTTCTCGGACTCTTATATATAATGCCGCAGCATATGCCTTCTCGAAGGCATCACAAAACCCATGAAATTCAACTTCATTCCATGGAGTATACCTAACCCACCTTGGAATTCGGATTTTCGAAATGTGAACATAGTTTTTTAAGAAATTCTCCCATTTTACGTAAATACTTCTTGGTATGTTGTCATCCCAGTCTACCTTAGTCAGCCAAATATCCTGCATCAGGATTTTTGCCTCGATAACTATAGGTCCTAGCCAACCAGCGGGATCAAACAGTTTTGCTACACATGATAATACCTCTCTTTTGGTGTAGTCTGGTTTTACGTGCATCTCCTGGACGTTGAAATGAGACCCATCTTGTGCCGCATTCCATCTGATGCCTAACATCCTTGCCTCGCTTACGTCGTCAATCTCCAAGAAATCTTCCTTGAGAAGATGCTCCTTTGGTATGTCCACTAAAATATCCTTGAAGTTTGAGGTCCACTTTCGTAGTGGAAATCCTGCACCATTGAGTGTCTCGACCAGTTCATTCCGTGTACGAATGGCTGTCTCGCAATCGTGTGCTCCTGCGAGGACGACATCAACATACATATGTTGCTTTAAAACCCTAGATGCTAAAGGGTACTTTAGGCTGATGTCCTCTGCCAGCTGTAATAACGTCCTTATCGCTAGATATGGGGCACAAT
This sequence comes from Ceratitis rosa, assembly GCA_037013455.1. Lineage (NCBI taxonomy): Eukaryota > Metazoa > Arthropoda > Insecta > Diptera > Tephritidae > Ceratitis > Ceratitis rosa. The sequence continues at coordinate 604,991 of JAWMAG010000036.1, read as the reverse complement.
TAACTCCGAAAGTCACGGTTTGGAGTTCATAATCCACGATCTCCTCTTCGGATGATTCCCTGAAAAGTATCCTATGAAACCGAGCGTCATTTGAATGTAGCAAGATTTGCCGATACATCTTCTCAATATCTGCGTTGAATACATATTTGAACAATCTCCATTTAAGTAGCAACGCAATGAGATCGGCTTGGAGAACTGGACCAGGATGTAGTACATCGTTTAAACTTACCCCATTAGATGTTGGGTTAGATGCATTAAACACTACACGAACCTTTGTAGTAGTGCTGTCGGGTTTTATTACTGCATGATGTGGCAGATAATAAGATCCTGATCCTTTGTTTCCAAGCCTGCTGTCTACTGGTTTCATATGACCGAGAGTTATATATTCTTGGAGTACCCGATGGTATTCCACCTTAAGCTCCGGCTTTCGCACCATGGCTGCTTCATTCCTCAGAAATTGCAGCAATGCACCGGTCCTTGAATATCCAAGATTTATGTCTCCTGGGAATTCCTGCCGAAATGGAAGTGTCACCATATATTTTCCATTTTCTGTTCTGGTCGTTTTATTTACATACTGCTGCTCGCAGAATGTTTCCTCTGGAGTGATCTGTTTTTCACTTGGGACTTGCTCTAGCTCCCAAAACCGAGTGAGCTCAGAGCTCGAAACCTCGGTGTACATAGAAACATATGATTGTGTGATCATATTGGGGGGGTGAGGGGTTGGACCTGTTAATATCCAACCAAAGACTGTCTCCTGCGCCAGAAGAGAGCCAAAAACGTTGTTCTTAACGTTTCCCATCATTATTTTCGGGTACAAGTCCGCACCAATTACCAAGTCAACCTGCTGACTTTTATTAAAGTTGGCATCGGCTAAGTGAATTGGGGGCAGTAGGCCAAAATCGATTTGGTCTACTGAAAACTGGGGTAGGTTTCCTGTCAGTTGGGGGAGAATCAGGCCTCTTGCCTCAATTCTAAACTGGGGGTTGACAGGAGGACCTAAAACGAATTGTGCGACTTCTCGCACCTTAGCCGATGTCGATGCATTAATACCGCATATCTGCATGACAGCCGGTTGAGTAGGCAATTTGATGATTCGTTGCAACCGCTTCGTAATAAAAGTGCCTTCTGATCCCGAATCAAGAAGGGCTCTTGCCTCATAGTTCACTCCACAGTAGCAGATATGTACCATCGCCGTACCTAAAATGACATTTTTCGCATTTTTTGCGAAAAGTGCGTTGACATTCCTTGGTGTGGATGGGGGTTGATCAGGCCTCGTCTCCGCATTTCCTGATGCTGGCCTATTGTTTGCAGTCGAGAGACTATTCCCACTTGGATACCGATGCAGCAGTGAATGATGTCGTTGATGGCAGTTTAAGCAGCTAAACGTGCTCTTGCAATCTCTTGCTAGGTGCGAATGTGCTAAGCAGTTCATACACAAATTATATTTTCTAGCTATTTTGACGCGATCGTCAACTTTCATAGCTAGAAATTTTGGGCATGCTTTTAACACATGGATTTGCTGTGGGCACAGCTTGCAGGCAGGTGGCGAAAACTGAGCATGATGAGTTGATACCCTTTTTCCAAATGATGGTGCTGGAGCGCGACTCTGCATTGTCCTGGACACTCTTGTACTTTGAATGTCAGAAACCGTTTCCAGCGTCTGAATCCTATTTGTCAAAAAATTTTCCAGTTACTCCCAGTTGCTTATCTCGATTCCATACATCTGCAACACTGATATGCAATTGTTTACTGCTCTTTGTAAACTCTTTATTTCTGCGCCGCGTTCTGTGACTGCCGATAAGTTGAACAACGTTTTCAACTGACTGTTTACCATAACCCGTTTGTTTTCATAGCGCTCCGATAAGTTCTGCCACGCGGTTATGAACCCATCATTGGTCAATGGGGATTTCTTCACGATGTCTTTTGCTTCCCCACGCGTCTTATGGTTAAGATGGTATAATTTCTCAACCGGTGTCAGTCGGGAATTATTTATATAAATGGCTGTGAATAAATCGCGGAACGTTGGCCATGCCATGTAATCACTGTAAAAAATTTCAGTGTCACATGGAGGGAGATTCATACTTGAGCGTATAACCGGTTCCGGTTCCCGCGCTGCAGGGTTAACCGTTGACGAGCTTTGTTGAACAAAAGTCAGGTTGTGCATTGTCTCGCCCATCAGTGCTGCACATGTCAGGTATGCTGAATAGCAATCCTGATACCTGGTCTTCGCTGAGTTCATGGCTATGCTACCTGCTTCGTCAGTTGATAAATTTCGCGAATAGACATCGAATGACTCCTTCACTTTCATCCACAACGCCTTCAGTTCTTCCTTTTGTATTTCCAGCAAAAAAACTGAGTGATTTGCACTTGGAGTGTTGTTATACAACTCTTCAAACTCTAGCAGTGCATCACAGGCGCGGAGAAAATCATTAGCGTGAGTCATTATGAGAAATTATAGTCGAAAATAAAATATTAACTGAATGCTTTTTTCTCGGAATGTATCCGTCAGTCTGCCACAGCTGAAACTCGTTGTACCAGTATGAAAAATTAGACTATTTAAGTTTTTCGAAACCAAAAATTAGAATCTGATACTTCCGATGTACCAGTTCGAAACGTTTAATGAATTGTATATGCTGAATTGAAATATCTGAAAATCCTGGGTATTTCCACAGATTTCAACAAAGCAACAATTCAATTAAAAAAAATAAAAATAAAAATTGAACTTTAAAGTTTTGTAGAATTAAATTGTATCGATATATGCCGTTCAAAAGAAAAAAAAAAAATACAAAAAAGAAGTCCCACCGATGCAACCGTTTACTAGGTTCCTGATGGAACCAACTTCAAGCGTTGGGCCTTTGGAGCGGGCCTCGTTGAGATCGTTGGGCCGTTGGAGTAGGCCTTGTCGCTATATTAGGGGGGGTTAAATGTCCAGAAATTTTATATACAATATATACGTGTACAATATAAAATCACAAAAAAAAGTTTGAAACTCAAAAAGTTTAAAACTCAAAAAGAAAAACCAAAAAAATCCAAAAAATGAAGTCCCACCGATGTAGCCGTTTACTTGGTTCCAATACTTCAAGCGTTGGGCTTTTGGAGCTGACCTCGTTGAAATCGTTGGGCCGTTGGAGTATTAGGGGGGGCCAAATGCCCAGAAATTCTATATACAATATATATACAATGTAAAATCAAAAAAAAGTTGTTTTTTTTTTTTTTGAAATATATTTATAGGTATTGAATGTAACGCGTGAATCGGGTAGGGGCTTTATAAGCTTCGCGAATAGGAGCGCGTTATTGTACAATATTAAATTTATACAATGTCAATACGTATTCTTAGTATATACGTGTGAACTTGGTACTTCCGCTGTACCAGTTCACCAACGTACGTATGTAAAATTTCACAATTTTTAACAATTTTTTGGCTTTTTATTATTTTTGGCCTTTTTTATTATTTTTGGCCTTTTTTACTAATTTTCACAATTTTAAGCCTTTTTTCACTTTAACACAATTTCTTGGCTTCTTTTTATTATTTTTGGCCTTTTTTATTATTTTTGGCCTTTTTTACTAATTTTCACAATTTTAAGCCTTTTTTCACTTTAACACAATTTCTTGGCTTTTTTTTTGATTTTTAGCCTTTTTTCACTTTAACACAATTTCTTGGCCTTTTTTCGATTTTTAGCCTTTTTTAAAATTTCATCTATTTTTGGCAATTTTGGCTTTTTTATTATTTTAGGCCTTTTTCCAAATTTTAGCCTTTTTTCACTTTTTCACTACCTTTAACAATTTTTTGGCTTTTTTTTTATTATTTTAGGCCTTTTTTTTACTAATTTTCACAATTTTAAGCCTTTTTTCACTTAAACACTATTTTTGGTTTTTTTCGATTTTTTAGCCTTTTTTCAATTTTTCACTATTTTTTTGGCCTTTTTTACTATTTTTGGCCTTTTTATTAATTTTGGCCTTTATTTCAAATATTAGCCTTTTTTCACTTTAACACAATTTCTAACAATTTTTTTGGCTTTTTATTATTTTTGGCCTTTTTTATTATTTTTGGCCTTTTTTTATTATTTTTTCACTAGGTGTGCTGCCGTCCAGCACATATGTTTTTTGCAATTTTCCAACCGGAATTTTTTCCGCAATTCACGGTTGCTGGAAAAAAATAACACCCTAGGTTCTTACCTAATACCTTCAACTGTGTCCTGGCGATAAGTTTACACCAGCCAGTCCTTCTGGTGCTCCGATGCCTCCGGATTTCTGCAACTCCTTTTTGCTTGTTATTCTGTGCTGCCGTCCAGCACATACAATTTTATAAATTTCGCAACCGGAATTTTTCAACAATTCACGGTTGCTGCTCATAAATATCGCTTTTACCACTTACCCTGTCTTTCCTGCTGTCCACCAGTGAAAATCCCGCTCCATTTCGTCCACTTGGTGCTCCGATGCCTCCGGATCAAAAAAGGGTCCCACTTCTGCTCTTGATGACAGTCTGATGTAAAAGGAAAGAAATTTGCCGGATTTGGCCGCTTCTTTCCTTGTTGTTTTCCACTGGATGCGCAGGTGCACAGAGTTGTTTTTTGGCGTTATAAAAATAAGGTTACGCCACATAAAGCAAAGATTGCGCCTTTTTTTTCTATATATATATATATTAAAATTTTTTTTTTTTTTGGTTATTTAAGATTAGGCGACTTGGCAAAGGGAATTTATTATTCTTTTGTAAAATACCGATTTTACAAAAGAATAATAAATTTTTATTAAATTAATTGAAATTAAATAAACAGTGATTCCTGAACCAATCCGGCTCGAAGGACCATGTTTCGTGTCGGGGTTAATTGAGGCCGGAATTCCTCGTGAATTTCGGAATCGGGGATCGGGGGAGGTGCCGGTCCTTCAGGAAGCTAAACGAGAGAATGCCTACACCTTCTTAAATAAAAACAAGACCAAAGTCTTTTCAATTTAATTAGTAATTTGAATTTATTAGCTGATTAAATCCAATTGTGAAAATATATATATATATGTATACGTATATAAAGAAAGAAGACACTCACCAATGATGTTGCTGCTGTGGTTGTTGATATGATAAAAGAGGCGGAATACCGGTAAAAATGGCCTTTTAAAGATTTCCACAGAAGGTGGAAATCTGAAACGGGGCTAACAGGACTCTTCCCATAACTTTGAAGAGTCATGTATTAGCGAACACAGCAGCACCATCTGTTGATGAATCTTATGGATGCTGCCCAGGGTTGCACGCATAAACATACGGAATTGGCCGAGTCATGAAAAGCAAGAGTTTGTTAAGCGACGAGATTCATCGGCGCACGCCAGCAGCTGTGCACTCTTATAGAACATTGTACCTTCTCTATTTAGCTCTGCAGCTGTATTATATTTTCCAGTAGTAAGTTAAAAAAGTCACACGAACGGTTCGGAGAGGTCCTTCCCGATTTGGCGAATGCTGAATATCTGGTCAATGGTTGATTTACCAGGTCTAAGGCCACACTGATAAGATCCAATCAGTTTGTTGACGATGGGCTTTAGTCTTTCACACAATACGCTTGATATGACCTTTTACGCGATGTTAAGAAGGCTTATTCCACGGTAATTGGCGCAGACTGTGGGCCTTTTTTGTGGATTGGGCAGAGCACACTTAGGTTCCAATCGTCGGGCAGGCAAGCGGTCCCTGCCGCTTTGTTGTTTTTTAAGCGGCCGATTGCTATTCGGACTTCTTCATAGTCGGCTAATGGAACAAGCGAAGGATATGGGTCCTTTCCCAACGAACGACATTGAAATAGTTCATCGAACCAAGAAACAGCGGCTGCGCTGGCTAGGTCATGTGGTGCGGATTGATAAGAATACTACAGCTTTGAAAGTTTTCGAAGCAGTAACCGCCGGCGGAAGCAGAGGAAGAGGAAGACATCCACTCTGTTGCAAATACCAGGTAGAGAGGGACCTGGTTCTGCTTGTTATCTCCAAATGGCAGCGAGAAAAAGGAATGAATGGCGCGATGCTATAAATTTGGCTAAAAACTGGATGAAAAATATGCCAGGACGACAAAAGAACAAAGCTGAATGAAAACGCCATCTTCCAAATTAAAAGGGTCATTTTTTCTCGCTAACTTCTTAACAAGCATCTTTTTGTACTTTTTTCTTCATCTTCAATGAATTCTGGGGGTAAAATATACCTACACGTTTTGGTTTTTATTTTTGCTCAAACTAGCAACACAAAATCAAACAGCAGAATGTTTGTTACCTCCTATTTCGCGGGTAACAAAATTTACAGGTTGACATTGAACTCAGTATACGAAATAGTAACAAAATTTACTGAATGGTAAATTTTAATACCAAAATATACAGCTTTGGCCAAAAGTATTAGGCACCCCAGTAATTACTGAATTTTTTGTTTTAACAAGTGAAGTATTGAAGTTTTATTAGCAAAACAGTGAAAATTCAGTGAATTAGTGATAATAACATTAATATTTAGTAGGTCGATTCAATAACGGCAGCAATTCTCTTAGGCATGCTGCGTACAAGCTTTGCACATTCGTCCGCACTTATAGCATACCACTCGTTAATTAAGGCACTCTTTTAGGCAGTTTTTGATGTTATACTGTGCTCTTTAAACTTGTGACAAGGAGCATTGTCTTGCTGAAATTGAAACCCGTTTAAATTAGTATCGTCGAAAATGTGCGTTAACGAAGGCAGAAGAACGGATTCTAATACATTTATGTATTGACTGTCCATGCGACCCTTCGCCGACACCATCAGCAGCCATGCAGCCCCAGATCAAAATGCTGCCTCCTCCATGCTTAACAGTGGGTAGCACGCAATCTGGGTGATACTCTTCCCCAACCCGTCGCCTCACGAACGTCACACCAGGTGCTCCAAATATATGTAGAAAAGAAAAAATAATGTTTTCATAAGATTTGTATTGTCTTCAAAATTGCTCTAGGGTAAGAAGCTATAGCTGTTAATACTTTAAGACGATCTTAACTAAGCTTACCTCGAAGTTTGATTCATCAGACCACAGAACATTCAACCAATCTTCTTCCGTGAAATGTTGGTATCGCGAGCCCATTCCAAACGGTTTTTCCTATTCTTTTCTAAAAGTCACGGCTTCCTTCGGGCTTTACATCCTTTTAAACCTGCTTCCAGAAGTCTTCTTCTAGCTGTTCGAGCGCTAACTGGTTTACTAAATTCATCTGAAAGGGCAGCTGCAAGGGCAGATCCTAGAGAGTCTCGCGTATAAGTATTCGGTCTTCTCGTTTACTGGTTAGACGCTTTCTTCCACTTTTTGATTTATTATTGTGGGGTTTTGTCTCCACAAATCGCCTGATAGCGCATTGGACGGCGCACCGCGAACATCTCATCAAATCACCGTAACTAATTTCACTTTTTTTAGGCATTTCGGTATATATGAACTGTTTTTATAAGTTGATAACTTTTCACTAAATGTAATTTACACTTTCACTTTCAAATTTTAAATGTGAAAAAATTTTATGAATTTTTAAAAATGACAATTTTTAGGTTTAGCTTACCCAGAAAGCTATGGCTTTTAATATTACACAATTTATTCGTTTAATCAACAGTTAAACCCCCATGTAAGATATTTACAAAAAGAAGTTGCCCTGCAAGACGGGTAGCTGTTGCCTGCCATTTCTCCGTCTGTTACTTTACATACGTGCATTTGTTATTTGAATTGTTACTTTTGTTCTAGCCGTGAAAAAAAAAACAACTTTCCCCGCTATGTTTCACGTACATGTGATTCTCTTTTTCACTCACTCGCATTGTATTTATCGGTATGCGATATATATTCGCCTTTTTTAATTTTCGTATATTTTTGTTACCGTATTTGTAATACATCTGTTATTCGAAACAAGCACGTACACGTATGTTACTCGATCTGGCAGCAACTGCCTATTGAAAACAAATGTATATGATATCGTATCTGCTATCCATGTGTTGTTGTAAACATAGTCATATGTTAGCATATCTATGGGGGGTGAGCTATTCGAAACAAATGCATTTGTTACTAGACTTGTCATCGGTGAGTTATTTAAAACAAATATCTTTGTTACTAGCCGTGCTACTGATTAATTATTAAAAACACATATCTGTGTTACCTGACTCTTTACTCACTAATTATTGAAAACAAATGTCCTTGTTACCCGATTTTTTACCCATAGGCTATTGATCTTTTACCGATATTTCCTTTAAAATAAAAAATAGTATTTTTTAAGTTTATTTTTGTTTATTAAAAATAAAAATAATAAAAATTTATATATTTACATTTTGGATTTAAAAAGTTGGTTTTTTCAATCAAATAATAAAATAAAAATTGTTAATTTACTTCTTTTTACATATACATATCCTTAACAAAATTAATTGCACATTAATTTCTAATACTTAATCGACAATGGTACTAGAATTTTGACGAACTAAAAAAATAAGTTTTAGAGTAATTAAAACATTAAGACAGCCGCTTCAGAGTAGACCTCCACTTCGTTAGAAATATCATGCGTGGTAGGACCTGACTGAACAGGCGGCGTTGTTCAATTGGTTTTAATCGTGACAGGAATCTACGCCAGTAAAGAAGTATACAAATGGAATCTGAAATATACAAAAAATAATAATTATTATGATGTATTTTATTGATTTTTATCTTCATTGCTAGCATATAAGACCGTTTAATATAATATAATTTATCGCAATAAAAGCTTTACAAAGAACATAGCTATTTACATACATTATTTGTGTATGCTTGATACAAACGCAACAAATATGTAAAATTTTTACGAAAAAATCAATTTTTTTTAATAATATATATCAGAAAACAAAAGATAATTAAATAAACTATCTTCCAAAACTCATTTAAACAAATTTATGTTAAATATTCAAACGAAAAAAGAACTTTTGTTACACCATTGCTTTTGTACACCCGGGTTTATGTAGGATTGCCACATGCACAAAAAAAAAAATGCAAAATTTACACAAAAAAATAAAAAAAATTGTAAAACAAAATTTCATTAGACTAAAATATAATTAAATAAACTTTATTTTAAATTTGATTTTAACTAATTTAAGTTAAATGTTTAAACAAAAAATAAACTTTTGTTACAACATTGGCAATTTGTACACACGCATATACGAGTATGTATGACTGACACATGCACAACAAAAAGCTATAATTTTCAGAAAAAACCAAATTTTTTTTATATAAGTTTGATTAAACTAAAAGACAATTAGATAAATTTTCTTTAAAATTTCAAAGACCTTGCTATTTGCAAATACGTTTGGTACATGCATACATGTACATATGTGTGCCTGGCACATAAACAACAAATGTAGAATTTACACAAAACAATTTCTTTACACTGTAACTATGGCCAAATGCATGCACGCTTTTTCGCTAAGTTTTATAGGATTTTGGCCGTAGGTTCAAACAATAACAAATGAAAAACTTACGTTTTGATTATTTATTGTTTCTGGAAGAACGTTTTGCGATGATAATCCAATCGAGCTTGTGTAAGTTGATGATATTAATTTACTTGAAGCTTGCGATGATAATCCAACCAAAATGCTGCGATGTGCTGGCTATTGAATCGATGAAATCGATGCAGAAATAAACAATATTGTTATTCACATGATAAAACCATACACGTATGTACATGCATGCGCTTGTATATACACATACACGTATGCATACGTTGTTATCTTACCTTATTTCTTGACTTAATGTTGCTCCCACTCTGCTACAGCTAATGAAGAAATTATTAAGAAACAAATAATTAATTATTAGAAATTTTATAAAATAACAAATCTCACCTCTCAGCGTCTTCAGTTGAAAATTTTCAAAGGCCGTATTTCAATAATGTGTATACGCACATTTATTTCTAATATACTAGATAATCGTTTTCGATGTATGTTACTCGTCTTACTACAGAAACTGCCTATAGGAAGTAAAAAATAGTTTTGTGGATGTAGTGGTAAAGCAGCAAAATTTTACGATATTAGTTCCGAAATGGTTACCTCCGTCTTGCAGGGGTAACTTTGATAGCCGCATTTGAGAATACTTGTATTTTAAGGGGGTGCCTAATGTAATACTTGCGGCCAAGGTTATAGCCTGGAGGAAAACTACAATAGTTATAAATGGAATTGAAATTTTTATAAAAGCACAAAATCTTGCAAAATAATATCTGATTAGACCTTAGTGTTTCCTTGCTCCTCAACTGTGTTTTCGTCGGCATCAACGGATATTTCAACAGCAGTTGTAGTCCTGCTAATTATTAGGCTAACGGTGAAATTAGCCAAAATGTATGAATCAATAAGAATAGCTTGCGCTCTAGGTTTTGATTGACTTTATTCAGAATTATAAGTTTATGTATACTACAATTTCTGACACAATTCATTTCCGCGGTTCCGTTCAGCAACCAAATGTTTGCTGACTAAGCATTAAAGTGGACGTTGAAGTGTGTAATACGACCCTTGCATTTATTATGCTTTGCTCTGCTTATGTAATACGGCAGCGCAGAGTCGTTTTCCTGATTCTATGTTTATGTTATTTTTATTGTTTTGCTTGCGTAGTATTTTGATACTCGTACACGTATGTATGTTACTCTGGCCACTACACCCTTGCCGTCAAGAAAAAATAATTTCTTTTTGGGAAAAAAGGAATCATTTTTGTTTTTGTTTGTCGGAGGAGTGGAAACGTTTTGCATGGTTATATAATATATAGATTTGTGTTCTAATCAGCAAACATAATGGTGTTTAATATGTTTAGTTTTTTTTACAATCCAAAATAAGTTGCTTGGGGTTGAAAATATTTGTTTCGTGTTTAGAAGTTCACATACATATGTTATGCATTAGCTCATTTACAAATTCTGTACCTGTGTCTGATTTTAGGTTTTTTAAAACTTATTGTTGGAGCAAATAATACGAGCAGCAGAGCTGAATAACGCCGATGATATTGACATTATTGACCTCAACAACCGCGCAGTGAGTTCTGCTTTCTCCAGACTTGATAAAGAAGCGAATCGACTCGGCTCCCACGTCACTATTGACAGTCATAACTTCGAGGTCGTAGATAATTTCGTCTACTTAGGGACCAGCATTAACCCCAATAATTCCGTCAGCCTTGAAATCCAACGCAGAATCATTCTTGTCAACAGGTGCTACTTTGGGCTAAGTAGGCAATTGAAAAGTAAAGTGCTCTCTCGGCGAACGAAAGCCAAACTTTACAAGTCGCTCATCATTCCGGTCCTACTACCCGCCATATATGTAGAAGCGTGGACGATGTCAACATTAGATGAGTCGGCTCTAGGAGTCTTCGAGAGAAAAGTTTTGCGAATGATTTATGGTCCTTTGCGCATTGGCAACGGCGAATACCGCAGACGATGGAATGATGAAGCGACAGCGGCTACGCTGGCTAGGCCACGTCGTTCGAATGGATGAAAGCTCTCCAGCTTTGAAAGTATTCGATGCAGTACCCGCTAGTGGAAGCAGGGGAAGAGGAAGGATCAGGTGGACAGTGACTTGGGCTCACTTGGTATTTCCAACTGGTGCCAGGCAGCGAAAAGAAGAGAAGAATGGCGCTCTTATATTGATTCAGCTATAATCGCGTAAGGGGTGTGTAACCGTGGTTAAATAAAAAAATTAAAAATGCAAAAACATAGAAAGGAACATGAAAAACTAATTTTTCCACACACTGTGAGCTGCGAAGGTTGACTCGCGCTCGCTCTTCCTTTCCCATCCTACCTTGGCCTTTTTAGCGCTAATTTTATAAGGCCCCAAATGGTTACCCACCTCTTTACCTCATTACCTCGGAAAACATAAGTCGGTACTAGAAAGCCATTACTTTTCTGTTATAAATTCTAGATTTTAATTATCTCAAACATACTTTACTTCAATTCATTTTCTATTAATACAAACATTTACGAAAAAAAAAACTTATTTTTATTTCATACATATTGTAAATACTAATTACTAAAATTCACAAATCTCATTCATGCTTAACATTGATATGGAAAGTCCCTAAACTAGTCCTGACCTACCTCAACAAATTTTTCTTATATACCTCTGGTCATTGACCTGAACTTAAATTTACATACATAAATTCAATGAGAAAAAAACAAAATTTAGAATAGCGAATTGTATGTATGTATGTATGTATAAGTTAATGGGAGCTCAGTGAGAAGAGCGCAAAACAAAACAAAAATTTGGAGTTTTCTCATATTATGCACTTTACTATGTGCACGTACATATCTACATACAACTTGTAAATTAATTAATATATATAGATATATAGATAAATATGAATGAACAAATTATGCCATTATTAACCATGAGTAATTAATAATTATTATATTACTTACATTGATTGTTGACGATGCGTAGAAGGCCTTCCATGCTCGCTGTTATCGCTATATAATTTATTATTAAAATTTCATATTATTAGGAGAATTAATTGTAAATTCGCGCTCATAGACTTTTTAGTTCTTACACATCTGCCTGCTATTCCCTTTTATTCATTCAAAACAAAGAAAAATGTATAAGTTTAACATTAAAATAAGTAATTCTAACTTTTTGACCGTATACTGATTAACATGAGTAAAACATACAGGCGTCGGTATGTTAGCACGCGCCCACCAACAAAAAGAATATGTAACACGATCAATAGAATTCTCACGCGTCTTCAATCTAACCTTGTCATTGAATTTATGCAAAAGAAAAAACAAAGATATGAGAAAATGTTGAGGAAGGTTAGTTTGAGACCATGTGGTTTTCAGAACTTTACATTTTGAGTATTTTCTCTTAAATGACTATGATAATGTTAATTATTTGATTTAAATTTTTAAAAATTACGACGTTCATTTAGCTTTGATAATAATGAATATTTTACTTCCTTCATTCTTATTTGTTACTCTAATAACCTCAAAAATGAATTTAGATATTTAAATTTTTATGATTACAATTAATCAATTAAGTCAAAAAGGTTATGACTGTACATGACGGTATGTATTAAATTAGGTTACGTAAAGAAAAGGAATTTAAATTAAATTACTTAAGTGTAAGTTTATTTAGTACAAAATTTGAAGGCTTTTTTTATAGAAAACCAGTTTCCAACTGCAAAGTATTCGCCATTTTATCTCTCATCATGATACTTTCCCTCGATGTGTGTAGCTTTGTAGCGCCGAGATGATCAAAAGGTCTTGCGTCTTTTGTAGCCAATCCTCGTGTTATTTTAGGTATGTGTTAATCACACATTAAAAGTAATTGAAATACCTATTGTTCCTTTAAATAATCTAATTAATGTTTGAATTCGTTGAAAGATAAACCACCAGTTCCGTTTTTATTAACACAGCACTTTTAACATTTTGTTAAAATTTACACGTTTTTATTTTCGACTTTTATAAGGTTGTAACTTGCTGCTATCCATCCGTTCCACTCGCTGGTCAATCAAAAAAGGCCGATCTCGGTACAGCGGATCTGTAAGTCGTTTTGACAACCTGTCATCAGCCTCTCTTCTAGTGTTATATCCGCCATATGATAATGATGTTAGGTTGTTGTATAACAGTTGTACAATTGTCAATTAGTTTTTATTGTACAATATAAATGCATTGATGTACGTTTTATTTTCGGGCTTATAATATTATATTATTATTTTTTTCTAGTTACATAGCATAATCGAAAATAAATGATTTTCCGTAAAATGGGAAGCAAAACTAAAAGTTCTGAAATATTTTTAGAAGCGCCCATTACAGGTGTCAACGCCAATAAAGAAGATGAATAAAGAATGGAAGAGGAACTTGCTGTCTAATAGCCTATTTCCACCGGACGTTAAATGCATTTTAGCTTAAATGCATTTAAATATCGCATTTAAATGTGTGAATTTCCATGTGTTTGTTGTTGTATAAAAGTGTGTTAACCTAATTTTCAAAGTGAGAATGCTTCCCCTCTTTAAAAAATAAAAATAAAAAACAAACAAAACGCAATTGTGGAATAGAAAACGATCCCCTCAATATAAAAATATGCGTGGCTCTGGCGGCTAACAGCTGATTGAGCAAAATAAATAATTTAAGGAAACAAACAAGCAAAAGTGAAAATGGAAACATGCATAAAAGCACTTTCGTTTCAGCAGCGTTTGTCCATGCAAAAATCTGCACTTTCACATCATAAGATTGCATAAGTAGCCAAATAAAATGAATGCGGTCTCTTGAATTCATGATTTCCATAGTGGTGACAAATTTTGCAAACTGCAAATGTAAACAAAAATCAGCTGTTTGAGTTAACTCACTTTCGGTGGAAACGTTTGACATTTCATTCACTTAACAGAGGCCTTAAATGTATTTAAGTGCTTGGTGGAAATAGGCTATTATTATTGATTTTGGAAGAAATCTATTGCGAAGAAAGGTTTGTTTAAATGAAAAATAAACAGAGTATATAATGAAATAAAACCTTTTTTATTAGGAGCGTCCGCAGTCAAATTTTGGTCTTAACATTTTAACAGAAAAATCATCTTTCTTTTCATAAAAAGTAATTTACATTATATTACAAAATCAAGTGTTTCCAGCATATCTTTAACCTCTAATTGGGTTCATTGGTATTTATTCATGGCTATTAAATCCCGCAATACACTCATTAAAGCTGCATATTCATGGGATTGTAGGTCCCATTTACCTGCGGTAACGCTCATTACAGTACTCGAGATCTGCGATTTCGAGGCAACCTGAAATAAAAAAGCAAAATAAAAAATTACTATTCAAATAAAACAAACATTGTATAGTATAATTTCGACAATTTTCTTTTTAGCAGTCAAGTAAGTTCACCAAGCCGCTTGTCATTTGTAACTATAATGGTGAGTCTCCAATAGAAAGTAATAATAATGTAAATAAATAAAATAAATGCCAATTTACTTACTCTTATTTGTAGCTGCAAAAGTTCCAATGTTTACGTTCGTACATAAAGGTGACACGGCATTGTAATCGATTGATAAAGATTTGAAATTGTAGACTTTTTTTAAACAAATGATTCAGGTAATACGCAAATTTAACACATTCAAAAATAAGATCTTTACCAATGTTTAGTAGTTTTTGTTTATTTTAATAAATAATTATGTTTATAAAAGTTGTTTAAGAAAATTTAACGTAAGCTATCGATAAGTTAAGCAAAGGCCGCTATCAGCTAATTTTCTTCTTTTTCCTTATTGGCGTTGGCACCGCTTACGCGATTATAGCCGAGTCAATTATAGCGCGCCATTCATCTCTTCTTTTCGCTGTTTGGCGCCAGTTGGAAATGCCAAGTGAACCCAGGTCACTTTCCACTTGATCTTTCCAACGGAGTGGAGATCTTCCTCTTCCTCTGCTTCCACCAGCGGGTACTGCATCAAATACTTTCAAAGCTGGAGTGTTTTCATACATTCGGACGACATGGCCTAGCCAGCGTAGCCGCTATCTCTTCATTCGCTGAACTATGTCAATGTCGTCGTATAGCTCGTACAGCTCATCGTTCCATCGTCTGCGGCATTCGCCGTTGCCAATGCGCAAAGAACCTTAAATCGTTCGCAGAACTTTCCTCTCGAAAACTCCTAGAGCCGACTCATCAGATGTTGACATCGTCCACGCTTCTGCGCCATATAGTAGGACCGGTATAATGAGCGAGTTGTAGAGCTTGGTTTTCGTTCGTCGAGAGAGGACTTTACTTTTCAATTGCCTACTCAGCCCAAAGTAGCACCTGTTGGCAAGAGTGATTCTGCGTTGGATTTCAAAGCTGACATTGTTGTTGGTATTAATGCTGGTTCTTACATAGACGAAATTATCTACGACCTCGAAGTTATGACTGCCAACAGTGACGTGGGAGCTGAGTCGCGATTGCGATGACTGTTTGTTTGATGACAGGAGATATTTCGTCTTGCCCTCATTCACTACCAGAGCCATTCGTTTCGCTTCTTTATCAAGTCTGGAGAAAGCAGAACTCACGGCGCGGTTGTTGAGGCCAATTATGTCGATATCACCGGCGTACGTCAGCAGCTGCACACTCTTATAGAAGATTGTACCTTCTCTATTTAGCTCTGCAGCTCGCATTATTTTCTCCAGCATTAAATTAAAAAAGTCACACTATAAGGAATCACCCTGTCTGAAACCTCGTTTGGTATCGAACGGCTCGGAGAGGTCTTTCCCGATCCTGACGGAGCTTTTAGTATTGCTTAACGTCAGTTTACTTAGCCGTATAAGTTTTGCGGGGATTCCAAATTCAGACATGGCGGCATAAAAGCAGCTCCTATTCGTGCTGTCGAAGGCGACTTTAAAATCGACGAAAAGGTGGTGGGTGTCGATTCTCTTTTCATGGGTCTTTTCCAAGATTTGGCGCATGGTGAATATCTGGTCAATGGTTGACTTACCAGGTCTAAGGCCACACTGATAAGGTCCAATCAGTTTGTTGACGTTGGGCTTTAGTCTTTCACACAATATGCTTGATAGGACCTTATATACGATATTAAGAAGGCTTACATGTATTCCACGGTAATTGGCGCAGACTGTGGGATCGCCTTTTTTGTGGATTGGGCAGAGCACACTTAAATTCCAATCGTCGGGCATGCTTTCATCCGACCATATTTTGCAAAGAAGCTGATGCATGCACCTGATCAGTTCTTCGCCGCCGTATTTGAATAGCTTGGCCGGTATTCCATCGGTCCCTGCCGTTTTTTTGTTTTTAAAGCGGACGATTGCTATTCGCACTTCTTCATAGTAGGGTAACGGAACAACTTTTCCATCGTCATCAATTGGAGTTTCCGGTTCACCATCTCCGCGTCCTGTTCACTGCCATTCAGCAGGCTGTAGAAGTGCTCCCTCCATAAATCGAGTATACTCTGGGCATCTGTCACTAGCTCACCTCCCTGGGTCCTTCAAGGGTTTGCTCCGGTCTTGAAACCTTCTGTAAGTCGCCATATCTTTTCATAGAATTTTCGAGCATTACCGTTGTCGGCCAGCTTCTTAAGCTCCTCATGCTCGCGCATCTCGGCCTCTTTCTTTTTTTGTCTGCAGACGCGTCTTGCTTCCCTCTTCAGTTCTCGGTATCTATCCCACCCCGCACGTGTTGTGGTCGATCCCAAGGTTGCGAGGTAGGCTGTCTGTTTTCTCTCCACTGCGACACGGCAGTCCTCATCGTACCAGCTGTTTTTGCGACCTTTCCGAAATCCAATGGTATCGTTTGCAGCTGTACGCAGGGAATTTGCAATGCCGTCCCACAGTTCCCTTATACCGGGTTGCTGATGAGTGCCATCAGAGAGCAGGTGTGCAAGTCGAGTAGAAAACCACTAGGCAGTCTGTTGTGATTGCAGCTTTTCAACGTCGAACCTTCCTTGTGTTTGTTGATGGGCGTCCTTTGAGACAGAGAGGCGCGTGCGTATCTTCGCTGCTCCAAGATAGTTATCCGAGTCAATGTTGGGACCTCGGAACGTACGCACATCTACAACACTGGATACGTGTCTTCCATCTATCATAACATGATCGATCTGGTTGGAAGTTTTCCGATCTGGAGACAGCCAAGTAGCTTGGTGAATTTTTTTGTGCTGGAATCTAGTGCTACAGACAACCATATTTCGGGCCCCGGCGAAGTCGATCAGCCTCAGCCCATTTAGAGATGTTTCGTCGTGGAGACTGAATTTTCCGACAGTCGTACCAAAGATACCTTTTTTGACCACCCTAGCGTTGAAGTCGCCAAGCACAATTTTGACGTCGTGGCGGGTGGAGCGCTCATAAGCGTGTTCGAGGCGCTCGTAAAAGGCATCTTTGGCCAAGTCATCCTTCTCTTCCGTCGGGGCGTGGGCGCTAATTAGGGTGGTGTTGAAAAATTTTGTGTTAATGCGAATTGTGGCTAAACGTTCATGCACCGGAGTGAATGCCAGTACTCGGCGACGGAGTCTCTCTCCCACCACGAATCCGACACCAAATTTGCGTTCCTTTATATGGCCGCTGTAGTAAATTTCACAAGGACCCACATTCTTCCGTCCTTGTCCCGTCCATCGCATTTCTTGGACGGCAGTGATGTCAGCCTTTAACTTTATAAGGACATCAACCAGCTGGGCAGCGGCACCTTCCTAATTAAGAGACCGGACATTCCAGGTGAATGCCCTAAAATCGTAATCCTTAAAACATTTGCGGGCGTCGTCATCAAAAGGGGGGGTCTCTCATCCGAGGCTTAAATTGCTTTTTCATTGGGTTGTTTTTTCATGTGGTGGGTTCCAAACCGTACGCACAACCGCATATCAGCTAATCGCTGGAATTCATTTTTCGCCCCATTTTTCATGCGAATTTTGTGATACTCTGGGTACTGAATTGCATTTGATACTATGGTCACAAAAATTTTATCAACCAATTTGTGAATTAGTGACTGTATCAAATTACTGAATGCCACTGTAGGTGTACTCAATACATTTATTATTACATTAGCATTGTTTTCGCTTAGACAAAGGACAATTACTTGTATCGAAACTCTGTTCAAGGACAACTTATTTCTATTATTTCTTACTCGTAGTTTTCTATTGTGAATACTTAAGAACTGAATTTTTGCAGTAACATTTTATTTAACATTTCTACATATATTGTCCATTTAGTTTCATCAGGGTAACATTAGAATATGTCTGGAAGAAGTTATTACTTTAATACTTTTTGCTGGTGCTATGTGTGTTGCACCCTACATCCAAATGTTTACCACCAATATCAAGGATGTAGAACTGCATAACTATTAATTTTTATGGAAATAAAAAATATTTTTCCCAACCTAATTAAATGTAAATCTTCCGTTGTATAAGATGAATATTTATATAATAAACTAAATAAAAACTAAACAATTTTTAACACATGAAGACCCGTTTTTTCGAGTGCCTGTGAGGATCATGAGACAGGCAGTTAAATTTAACGACATGATAACTTTGTTTTAATTTTGTCGACCTTCTTTTAGAAGGAGGCAGTACAGCGAAGAAGAAGAAAGGAACAGCGTAAATCTGCTGTTCTATATGTAAATAAAGTAAATTCTCTTAAATTTCTCTTAGCAATATGGCGCACAGTGGCTTCTTCGAACATTTCCTCAGGCTAATGAATATAAAATACTCGTCTATTTTCCATTATATTTATATATTATTGTAAAAGAAAATAAGTAAATTTGTAAATCAGCTGTTTTCTGTTTGTAAACAGAACAGATGTCGCTGTACAATAAGAAATAGTTAACCTGTGCTTTGACCGCCTGTTAAATTTAACAGCCACATACAATACTAAAACTGGTAGTTGAGAAAACGAAAACGTGTTTAAATAGAAGTTAAATTTTAACACACATCGTAAAAACGGCCATAAGTTTCTATTAAAACGGTTAAAATTTATTCTTCTAGAATAGAAAAATTTTAAATCATATAAGTTCTGCCAAAAATTCATAAATATGTCATAGTGTTGTTTTATACATATGTACATATAGGTATCGATACTTTGTTTTGATATTACTGGGCCTGTTCTATCGGGCCTGTTCTATCGTGGTAATAAAATTTCCTTTGGTATTAAAATTTAAAATTCAGTAAATTTTGTTAATATTTCGTGTTCTGAGTTCACTGGCACTATTAGTTTTGTTACCCGCGATATAGGAGGTAACAAACAATCTGCTGTATGATTTTGTGTTGTTAATATGAGAACAAATAAAAACCAAAATGTATAGGCGTATTTTACGTTTAGATTTAATTAAAGACAAAAAAAGTGAACAAAGTCGCATGCTAAGAAGTTTGTGAAATATAAATGACAATTTTATTTTGGAAGATAGCGTTGTTATTTAGCTTTTTTTAATATTTTCTATAATTAGGTTCAATTATTTATGACTTAACCGCTGAAGCGATTTTCGGCCTCTAATTTCTGGTTTTACGTCTTGATGTTTTTCCAACCTATGGAGGGACCTACAGTTTATACTAAGCCGCCCTTGAACGGCTGAACATTAGTAGAGAAGTATTTTCTTTATATTTTATTAATTTTTTTACCAGTGCGCAAAAAATATATGCGACTTCCTTATGAGCTTTAATTTTGTTGAAGTCAAAATTTGCAATCTCATTTGGCACAGCAAATTGTAAAATTCTTCACATCATAGTAAATTTTTCCTAATTTAATCATATGAAAAAAAAATACCGATTGTCACACAGCTGAAGTCTTTTTTATCTCGTCAGTTTTTTTACTACTTCAAAATAGATGAAAGCTCTGCCGAATTGTAAATCTAAAACACTTGAACACCGAAATAAAACTAGTCAAAATCGGTTTTAGCATAACTTCGGTCATAAACACACCTACACCTAGAAGGTTTTTATACATACGAGTACACAATATCAAACCAGGCGCAAACTCTGCTGAATTATAAATTTAACTGTTCTAGAGTTTTTTTGAACACATACACAACATAACAGATAGAGCACAGGATGAGAGGTGCCACGTCCCCTTTTCCGAAATTGGAAAAACATCTATACACTATTTGCATTATACTACAAACATGTTATATAAATTTGGTTTAATATGGTGTAACCATTTTCGAGTTATAAAATAACAAATCAACTATTCAACAATCTCTGGCCGTGAAAGCTGAGTTGTTAGCATTGCGTACTGACATTCTGAAGATCAGGATTCGAGTGTTGGTTCGGTCAACATCTAAAATTATAGAGGGCGGTCATCCCTTATTAGAGAATGTCAAGCCCTTTGAATGTATTTCACCGTTCCGAGGCGGCTTAGAAAAAACTCTAGGCTCCTCTCTTTGGTGGAAAAACATCAGGACGCAAAACCACAAATTAGAGGAGGAGCTAAGTCGAAAATCGCTTCAACGGTTCCAAAGCGCCAATTATATAAACTATAAGTTATTGCTGTGATTGACATAAGCATTAGTTTTTCTTTCGGGAAACCTATTCTGAAACATCGCATATTTTCGATTTAAAAAAAAAAATATTTGTTCACAGTTCAGTTCTGTAGAATTTTTTTAGGTATCTTGTATGTATATATATGTAAATAATTGATATGTATTTCTAAGCACACTTTTAATGGCATGTTAATTATATTGTTTGACGATAAAAGTTACAACGCATATTCTATAAAATACGATTTTCTCTCAATAACCCACTCTTATTTGTTCTTATTGCTACCACTGATAGGTATAAGTGTAAATAGCATATTGATTTTCCGGAAATAGACCAGAATCGATTTACTTGGAATTTAGATTATATATATGTAGGTATATAAAATCAGAGCTTTGTATGGGTAGTTTTTGACCTAGATTAACGCATAGAATACTTTTTTCTTATTCATATTTTAGTTAAACATTTTTAGGAGCGAAAAATGGCTCATCTCTGACTATGGTATGTCTGATAAGTACCTGTATGAGTAGGTAAAAATAACTCAGCCGTTCTAATAATTTGAATACCAAACTTTGAATGCACTAATTAATGTAAATATAACAACGCCGATGGAAGCAGACCAGGTAGAGAAGGACTTGATACTTCCAATTAGCGCCACACAGCCAAAAGACGAAACTAATGGCGCAATGCTGTTAATTCGGCTATAATCACGTAAGTGGTGTCTACACCGAAAAAGTAATAACAACTTACTAATAATATATTAGAAAATTTAATATCCAGCGTTCTACTTCTCTACTGTCGTTGACACCGCTTCCGCCATTATAGCGGCATAACTATGTCAATGTCGCCGAAAAACTTGTACAGCTCATCGTTCCATCGGCTGCGGTATTTGCCGTTCTCAACCATCTTATTAGATGATGCCATCATCCATGCCCCCGCACCAGATTGCAGAACGGAAACGTAGAGCGAAATGTAGTGTTTGGTTTTTGCTCATCGATAGAGGACTTTACTTTAAATTGCCTACTCAGTCTGAAAAAGCAAGATTTCTCTTTCTGCTGTTTGCCGCCAATTATGTAATTTTTTATATAACTAGCGCTTTGTAACCGCTGAAGCGATTTTTGGCCGAGCCCTCCTCCAATTTGTGGTTTTGTGTCTTGATGTATGTGGAGTGACCTACAAGTTTGTACTAAGCCGCCTCCGAACGGCTGATGGTTTTTTAAGAGGAGTTTTTGTTTCATATCAGAAATACACTTGGACGATTTGACATTCCCTGCCGCGGGGCGAACGCAATTATAAAATTCAGCTTAATTTTTATTTAAATCAATTTTCTACAACTTTTTGGATGTTAGTACGACACCAGAATTTGAACCCGAGCCTTCCGAATGCCGAATGGTAGTACGCATTGCTAACCGCTCGGGTACCGCGGCCGCCAGTTGAAAATACCAAATACAGCCGGGTCCTTTTCTACCTGGTCTTTTCAACGGAGTGGAGGAGATGGTGAATCCGACATCTCAATCAATTACGATGGAAATACGTTTCATTACCCGACTATATCAAGGTTCGAATAGCGATCGCCCGATTAAAGAACAACAAAGCGGCTAAAGTTGACGATGTACCGACGGAGCTATTCAAACATGACGCTGTAGAACTGACAAGATGCGTGCATCAGCTTCTTTGAAAAATATGGTCAGATGAAAGCATGCCTGATGATTGGAACTTAAATGTGCTCTGCCCAAACTTCAAAAAGAGCGATCCTACAGTCTGCTCCAATAACTGTGGAGAAAGCCTCCTGAGTATTGCTTATAAGGTCCTATCAAGCGTATTGTATGAAATACTACAGCCTCTACGCCGCTGTGTAAACTGGCGCTAGATGACACCAGAAGCGCAACCGGAATTAGGAAGGACTTCTCCTAACCATTCGTTACCAAACGAGGTTTCAGACAGGCTGACTATTTATCATATGATTTCTTCAATTAGGTGCGGAGAAAATAATACGAGTTGATATCAAAGGCCTTAGAAACCGTTCTGCTTTCATTAAACTTGATAAAGAAGCGAATCGAGTGGGTCTGGCAGTGAACGAGGATAGGATGAAATATCTCCTGTCATCAAACAAACAGTCATCGCTTTCCGAACTTGTCGCCCACGTCATTGCTAGATAATTTCGTCTATCTGGGAACCTGCATCAACTCAAATAATAATGTCAGACTTGAAATCCAACGCGGAACTGCCCTTTTCAACAGGTGGCAATTGAAAAGTAAAGTTCTTTCCAAGAACAAAACCCATACTCTATAAGTCGCTCATCATACTCGTCCTACTATATAGCGCAGAAGAATTGACAATATCAACATCTGATGAGTCTGTTTTGGGAGTCTCTGAGAGAAAAGTTCTGCGAACGATTTAAGGTTCTTTGCGCATTGGCAACGGCGAATACCGCAGGCGATGGAACGATGAGCTGTACGAGTTATACGATGATTTTCACATGGTTCAGCGAAAGCAGAGACAACGGCTACGCTGGCTAGGTCATGTCATCCGAATAGAGGAAAGCACTCCAGCTTTGAAAGTATTCGATACAGTACGAGATGATGGAAGTAGAGGAAGAGGAAGACCTCCACTCCGCTTGGAAGGATCAGGTGGAGAGTGACCTTATTTCACATGGCACGCTATAATTCTTTCGGCGGCCGCGATAGCCGAGTGGTTAGCATTGCGTACTGACATTCGAAAGGCTCGGGTTCATATCCCAGTGCCAGCAACATCCAAAAGGTAAGGAAAATTAATTTAAATAAAAAATTAAGTTAAATTTTCTAATTGTGGTCGCCCCTCGGCAGGGACACCCCTCCGAGTGTATTTCGGACATGAAATAAAAGGCTCCTCGTAAAAAACCGTCAGCCGTTCGGAGGCGGCTTAGTATAAACTGTAGGTCCCTCCATTTGTTGGAAAAACATCAAGACGCAAGACCACAAATTGGAGGAGGAGCTCGGCCGAAAAATCGCTTCAGCGGTTACAAAGCGCCAATTATATATATATATATATACCTTTTCACGTAAGCGGTGCCAACGCCAATAAAGAAAAAGATATTTGGCAAAGAGCTGATGCATGCATCGCAGGAGTTTAAGTAGAGTAGCAAAATGTTCTGCTATTTGTTGTGATTGCAGCTATTCTACGTTAAATCTTCCTTGGGTTTGCTGACGGAAGCTCTTTGGGTTGCGTATCTTTGCTGCTACAAGATAGTGATGCGAGTAGCTGTTAGTACCTCCGAGCGTACTGAAATCTAAAACAGGATACGTATCTTATGACTATCACAACATGATCGATATGGTTTTGAATTTTTTGATCTGGAGAAAACCAAGTAGCTTGGTGGATTTTCTTATGCTATCATCTAGTATTACAGACAACAATTTTTCGGGCACCGTCGAAGTCGATTAGCCTTAAACCATTAGGAGATGCTTCGTTGTGGACACCGACACCAAATTTATATGGTCGCTGTATTAAATGTGACAAGGACCTACTCGCTTCCGTCCTTGTCCCGTCCATCGCACTTCTTGGACGGCGGTGATGTCAGCGGCACCTTTTCAACCAAGAGACTGGGCATTCCACGTGCATGCCCTCAAATCGTGATCCTTAAAACATTTGCAGTGGTCATCATTAAATAGGGGGTATCTAATCCGAGGCGTATTATAACTTTTAATTGCGACTTGTTTCTACGTGTCGGGCTTCAAACCCAGCGCACAAACTCACTAGGCGAGTTAGTTAAAAAATTTTTTTACACATATATATTCGAGACCGACTCCCGCTTGCGGATGCACCATATTTCTTCTTAACAAAATTTTTGAATTATCTCTCTTTGAATTCACATATTTTAATATTTGTTCTCAATATTTTAAATAAAAAAACATTCCGTAATTTCTTCGTATTAAAAATTTCTTACTTTTAGGGACTGTTCTTTATTGGTCGATAGTGGTTATGGAGTCAGCAACTTCATGATGTGCCTACTCTTACTCTTCGCTCTGAAGGGCTTTGAATTGAATCTCAAATCCCTACTTTAAATTGCATGCCTTGGAGTATGTAATAGCCCTTGAATTGAGAGTTTTACTTAGAATAACTTTGAAAATCATTGTTGCTTTGCTGCACAATATTTCCATCCAGAACTACTCTAATCTGGATGAAGTAGAAGTTCAACTGTATGAACCAGAAGAAACTTCCGCTGATGCCGGCGAAAATATAGCTGAGGTGCAAGGAAACGTTAAGATCTAATCTGATATTATTTTCCATGATGTTTTTAGAAGCATTTGAAGTCCATTTATAATTATTGTAGTTTTCCTTCAGGCTATAACCATATATAGTGTTTATAATACGTACATTCGATACATGTAATTACTCGTATGTCGAGAAAGTCATCGAAGATTTCATCACAGATACACAACATTTCAGAAAGGATAGAAGCATTTGATGACCGCCTGACTGAGATGTCATCACATCTGTTAGACCAGAATGGCAATATTGCATCAGCACTGCAAGACTAGAAAGCGCGTATTTCAAAAGAATTAAATCAAAGACTGCACTGAACTCAGAGAAAGACAGTATTGAATCGAGCGACAAAATAAAATAGACGAGCTGGTTGAGACCCAGGTCAACGAGTTGATAAATCGTGTTCGTGAAGAAAACCTTGAAAGTGTAAAAGTTTGGATGCGAGTCCAAAGCCAAAATTTGCTGAAAATTTTTCATATTCTCAGACACAGAGAACAGCCACTTTTGTGTATACCAGTGTACAAATCAAACCGTCTGGAGGTGGAAAGTGCAGATATAAAGAGATCCTACAAACGCTTAAATTCATCAAGGAAAAATTGTACTGGTGTAGCAGGAAGTCCTTCAGTTGTGGGAAACCAGAACACTTTGACCGTGATAGTAAGGTGACCTTCACCAGAGAGGTAAGAGGACGAAATCGCAAGACTAAGGAGGAATGCCCCATAGACTCTGCCTCGCAACACCGGCGTATCGCATTCCATAATTCGATATGACTTGATCATCAAAGAGGTAAGGCAATCCAGGGAGCAAAACTATGAACGGTAACTTGTGACGACACCGAGGTTGCAGGGAAAGGAGCTTGTGAATGTTTAATCGGGAATAAGACAGTGTTATATAAGTTCATGGTAGTGAAAATTACTAATGAAGTCATAGTTGGAGTGGATTTTCACCTTGGTTAAGGAATTAAGATCGTCTTAAAAACAAGATGTTCAGGCGAGGTACCTTCTTCGAGCTTCTTCGAAATAAAACCACTCGCGTTTCGTTTTAAATTGTTTACAATGTTTTATTAATTATTAATTACTAAGGGTTTATTAAAGTTATATTTTCTATTTGGGTATTACAAAGTTTTTCTTTTATATAAATGTTTCTTTGTATATATGTCAATACATATACATATATTTAATTTATTTTAATTTAATTATAAATTTATCGCCCCGTGCGCGCTCGCCGATGGTTGTTAAGAAAATCTCGCGTTTTGCTTGGCATGCAAGGCTTATATAGCTGCATGCGCTGAGTAAGGCTCGTTAGGGTGCGCACACGGAATTAGGATAGTGTCCTCTTTAAGCGTGCGCTTAAACATACTGGGCCACCCTTCACGAAGTGTTGAATTAAATTCGTTGGGTGCGACGGAATCAAAGATTTCGTGGAGGCCGTGAGTAGTGCTGGTTCACTCTGTGGTTTCGTATGTGATTTCCGCTGTTGCGTTTTTCTTCGGAATGAAAACCCATGACCCGATTGGCTGTCCGTTTCCTGGAAAGAAAAAGTCGGAAGTATACTACAGCGGAAAGTGCGTTTTCTTAATTTTTCTTTTATTATTATTTGGATGACGCAGACATGAATGAGTGTCATGCTGCCGATAGGAGTCTGTTCTACGGGACTTGTAGATCTTATTTGTAATGCGTCCGGGGAAAAACTCTGATCTAGGGGTGATCAGAGTATGAAATGAGCAAATCTTCTCATGAGGTGAGCAGTGCGATTGCGTGTTATTTCTGCTGATTGATTGGGAATAATGATCTGGGGTGATCATCACAGCTTTTTGTGTACTTTGACTCGGGGAGGTCAAAGTTGTGTCTCTCTGTGTGTCTTGACTCGGGGTGGTCAAGTGTGCCTGTGTGTGTTTATTTTGACTCGGGGAGGTCAAAGTTGTGGTTCTCTGTGTGGCTTGACTCGGGGTGGTCAAGTATGCCTGTGTGTGTTTATTTTGACTCGGGGAGGTCAAAGTTGGGTTTCTCTGTGTGTCTTGACTCGGGGTGGTCAAGTGTGGCTGTGTGTGTTTATTTTGACTCGGGGAGGTCAAAATTGTGGTTCTCTGTGTGGCTTGACTCGGGGTGGTCAAGTGTGCCAGTGTGTGTTTATTTTGACTCGGGGAGGTCAAAGTTGTGGTTGTCTGCGTGTCTTGACTCGGGGTGGTCAAGTGTGCCGGTATGTGTTTATTTTGACTCGGGGAGGTCAAAGTTGTGGCTGTCTGTGTGTCTTGACTCGGGGTGGTCAAGTGTGCCTGGTTGGGTTTATTTTGACACGGGGAGGTCAAGGGCTCATTTCCTTTATTTAGTCGGTCATATCCATGAGTTGGGGTTATGTGCAAAAGAGAGTTATACCTTTGATTGCAAGTCAAGCATGTGTTTTGTGATGTACACCATTTAAGGGTATGGTGCAACGCAAGACAATTTGTACAAATGTTGTTATTTTTTATGAATTTGTACCGTTGGGGTATCGGTAGTTTCTTGAATTGGTTGCAATGCTTGAGAGTGGGATTCTTTTGGCACAATTTACACGATGGGTGGCTATTCCGTGGAGAAAGAATAGGCTTAGTTATGTTATGCGAAGTAGGGGATTTCGCGAGCTTGTGTTCAACGCATTCTTTAATTTCGAATTGTCTGTAAAGGAATTCTTTCATTTGTTGCCATGTTGGGCATTGCTTTCGGGATGCAAGAGATTGCTCCCATAGCATTAGACAATTTTCTGGTAATGCGGATGAGCATATATTGACCAGAATTGGGTCCCAGCTTTCAGTGGGTTTGCCGAGAGTTTCGAGCACTGATAAACAATTAGTGATTGTTGAGTATAAATCAATAAGCTCTTCGCTGGTTTCTTTTCGAACTTTGGGTAAGTTTAATAATTTTGTGACCTGATTGTCGACTAATTGGCGCTTGTTTTCATATCGGGAGTGGAGAGCATCCCAAGCCAATTGGAAATTGTCGTTGGTTAAAGCGAACAGTTTAACTATGTCTCCTGCTTGGCCTCTTGTCTTATGCCGGAGATGGTATAACTTTTGAGCTGGAGAGAGTAGGGGGTGGTTTATATATACGGCAGTGAACATATCTCGGAAAGACGGCCACTCATCGTATCCACCAGAAAATGTTTCAGTATCACAGGGCGGAAGCTGGAGGTACACTTCCGATTGTTCAGCCATTTTAGGAATTTGTCCTATTTGGGATCTAGAACTTTGCTGATTCACTGCACTAATTAATTTTAGTTGCTCAGCAATTTTTGCTTTAGTGTTTTCATAAGTATCAATGCTAAATTGATACTTTCCTTCCGCCAGCGCAAGAAAATTCGCGGGGAGATCTTCTTTGTCTTTTTGGAATAAGACATCGTATGCGTCTTGAACTTGTTTATAGCAATCGTCAAGAGAATTATTTTTAATTTTCAGGAGATTTTCTGAAAATTCCTCTATGGGGGAAGAGGTGAATCTGGCACAATATTTTATTAAACGATCATTTGTTGCGTCAAATATTTGCGCACACGGGTAGTGTGGTTTGCTTTTAGCTGCTACATGAGGAGAAGCAGCATTAGTGGCGGGGTGTGCCTTAAGTAGTGTTGGAGATTTCTTTGGGGGTATCTTTAATGAGATACTTAGCCGTGGACTTTGATCTTTCGGCATTTTGAAATATTAAGTTATTTAAATTTATTTAAATTTTTTAATTTATAATTCTTGTTTTTAAACAAGTTTACACTTAACGTCTGGGAACTAGTGTTGCAGGAAATCGGGTGTAGTTAAGAACTACTTGAATATATAGTGACCCAGAAGTGTTTACTGCTGGGTTGGGATGCAGTTTATATGTGTGTATGTGTGTGCGTATGCTTGCAATGTTATGCTTCAGTTGAAATGAGAGCGAGTTAGATCAATATTTTTCACTCAGCGGCTGCAGTATATGTGCGCTTGGGTATTCGCTGTAATGCTTAAGCTGCGCTTGAGAAAGCACAAAAGAAAATAGAAAAACAGAGCACAAGAGGGAATTTGTGCGTTTATGCTACTCTTTAAATGCCAGAAGAGAAAGATTATAGTCGAAAGTTGGTATTTGCAAGTATGTATGTATTTTAATGAAGTGATCGCGGGAATGGATGCACTATTTTATGACCAATTGTTTTTGTTGAGAATGGACACAGGAGAGTGTCTATTTTGAAAACTGTGAACTTGGGAACAATATTGAGAAAAGTGTTGTAATAAATTCTCTGGGATATGTATGTAAATGCTTAATTTGCAAATACTTAAATTCGAACTTGAGGTCAACAACCTTTAAGATCGCGTTAATAAATTTTATTGCTATTGGAAAAGCAAGTATATTTTGTAGATTTGTACTTTGTTGGGAAACCAAAGTATATTGGCATACATACATATGTACATATAAAAAGTATGTAGGTATTTCAATGTACCAAAATATCGCGGGTTTTTTGGTTTCTGCTTTTGCATACGTAAATGTATGCAGATTTGAATTTTAACTTTTTTTATTGGATACGTATACAATATTTCTATTGGAAAATTTATTAAATTTGTACAATTCTTACGTTCCTTTTGATTTTTTTATTGGCTCCAGCGTTGTTTTCCATATCCTGCATCCGGGTATTGGAGTAGGGATGTTTTGCTACTATTGTTGTTGCTTGGTGTTGCAGTTGTTGTAGTGGTAGATGTTTTGCTGTGTTGTATGGGACTTGTGGTGTCTTCCTTCTCTTGACCGATATTGTAGATGTAAGGTTGTATAATGTAACTTTTTTGTATCAAAGTAACCTTTTTTTTTTTGTGGACTTTACAATTGTATGTAGGTATGTGTATTTTTTCACTTGTCACCGTCACTGTTTATGTAAAATTGTTTGTTCTTATTTTCTTTTATTTTTTGTGTTTAGTTCACACTTCACAAAACCACTTCGCCTTTTAAATGTTTTTACTTTGATTTAAATAAATTGTCTAATTAAGGTGCCACTTCAAGGGTGGCTCGAAGGACCATGTTCACGCGAGGTACCTTCTTCGAGCTTCTTCGAAATAAAACCACTCGCGTTTCGTTTTAAATTGTTTACAATGTTTTATTAATTATTAATTACTAAGGGTTTATTAAAGTTATATTTTCTATTTGGGTATTACAAAGTTTTTCTTTTATATAAATGTTTCTTTGTATATATGTCAATACATATACATATATTTAATTTATTTTAATTTAATTATAAATTTATCGCCCCGTGCGCGCTCGCCGATGGTTGTTAAGAAAATCTCGCCTTTTGCTTGGCAAGCAAGGCTTATATAGCTGCATGCGCTGAGTAAGGCTCGTTAGGGTGCGCACACGGAATTAGGATAGTGTCCTGTTTAAGCGTGCGCTTAAACACAAGAGAAAGGAAGGGTTTCAGGAAGATTATCTGGTATGGGTTTCTTATCCTAAACGCAGGAAAGAGTTGGCTCCGAGGGAGCGGCGTAATGTGAATCATCCCTGCAAACCACTGAATAACATGATGCACCGAATTCAGACCATTACCAGAGCAAGAAAAACATGAAAGTGGTCGATTTGGAGAGACTCACGGCGTTTGATAAAAGTGTGTCTGATGGACGAAAATGCGAAGAGTGTGACGATGGGGAGCAGTGTGGCAAAAATGCCAATTGTAATGCCGATACTTTATGCATGTCCTAAATAGAGCGCGTGTATCGAATGTTCCTTATAGAGAACAGAACCTACTAGAATATATACGCGAGAAATCTTTAGCTCTAAAAAAACGAACTGCGCAATGCTAACAAGTTCTGTTGATTTTGGAACTTGGTAAGGATAACATCGGTGTGAAGTGAAGCGGTGAAAGCTGTGTGTTTTTCCAGGAGAATAAACTTTGTGCTTTTAGAAAATTGTGTAACTAATAAACTGTGTGTTTATAAGTGATGGGGTGTAATGGAGTGTAGTCAAATTTCTGGGTTTGCAGTTACAATCGCGAGGCTATACTCAATTCCTACTCTCGCATCCTAGAAACGCGGCCATTCAGTGGAGCAACTCCGACTTATACGGTTTAAGAGTTCGGTAAAGGAGTACAATTGAGGGCACGCATCTGGAACGTCCGGTTGCTTGGAAAGATACTGCTGCCCAGCTTGCTGAAGTCTTCGCTGAACAAAAGGCTGATATGAACGCCGTCCAAGAAGAAATGCGGTGGACGGTACAAGGACGGAAGCGAGTACGTCCTTGTGACATTTACTACAGCGACCATATAAAGGAGCGCAAATTTGGCATGGGGTTTGTGGTGGGAGAGAGCCTCCGTCGTCGAGTACTAGCGTTCACCCCGGTGGATGGACGTCTCGACACAATCCGCATCAAACATGCCTTTTAAGAGCACCTGGAGCATACTTATGAGCACTGCCTCCGCCACGATGTGAAAATCGTGCTTAGCGATTTTAATGCAAGGGTGGGCAAATAAGGTATCTTTGGTAAAACTGTCGGAAAATTCAGCCTACGCAATGAGGCCAATCGACTTCACCGGTGCCCGAAATATGGTTGTCTGTAGTACCAGATTCCAACACAAAAAAATACATCAAGCTACTTGGCTGTCCCCTGATCGAAAACTACAAAACCAGATCGATCATATTGTGATATACGGAAGACATGTATCCAGTGTTCTTGATGTGTCTACTCTCCGAGAACCCAACATCGACTCTGACTACTATCTTATACCAGCGAAGAAATGCATCCGCCTCTGTTGTTGCGTATTGGAAGCAAAAAAACTTCTTTTGAGTTTGTTTATATATTTCCTTTGTATTACCTAATATTCCTTTCACTCTAAGCGTTGGTAGTGACATCTGTCGGCAAATACTTGCATAATTTAAAGTTATGGATTGATGGCACGGTTGTATTCGGTGTCTCCAAAAGGAGGTGTTCGTACAAAACCGTTCCTCCACTAACAAATATTAGGGAAACGGAATGCTTTGCGCGGGTATTCCGTATAAAGAGGTATCGCCTTTCTTTTTATACGGCGAGGGAAAAATTATCCTAGTGTACTTGGTGTGCCATGGTGACGTGCGCTATACAACCCGGTTCCTTTGGGTAATGGGGGTGGCGCCAAATGATTGGGCACCAATACACACTCGCCTATATATTTGGTGACGTGCGCTTTTTCAGAAAAAAAAGTTATTTATATAAAAGATAGTGTTAGATATAAATTTGCTCAGATACTCTGTAGCTGTAAACTTGGCGTGATGTAGTTGTTTTTGCTAAGAATTTACTAACAAATATATTAAAGCAACGCCTTTTTTATTATTGGAAAATTTCATTCGCACGGCAAGGCTCTTCCGTAATTCCTAGATGCTTTTTCAGGTCATTGTTATGTTGAATTGTTTTTGGGGTTTCATTTTAAATGGAACTGTTTCAGACCATACATTTTTTTGAAATAGTGAAAAAATTACAACAATAGTTTTGGACGGTAGAAGTTATAGCTGCTATTTCGGAAACCACCACGTTTCTTCGTCAGACTTCTTTTCCAGACACCTTTTGTTCGAATGGAATTCGAACTTGGGATGCCCACAGCACGAGCCAATGGTTATCCCATTAAGCTACATGTGTGCCGCTTTCACATAATGTTGTTTTTCACTTTTTTCCTTTACCTTTTTTTTTGCTTGGTTTTCGTGTGTAAGGACAGTCGAGACTCGGGTAAGTTACGAATAGGTTCGTAACTAGTTTGATTGGACCACACCTCGAAAGCACCCCAAAATAATATTTTGTTTATTCTGTTCACTTAGTTGCGTTCTTGTTGTCCAGCTATTGTTTTTCTCATTTGTTTACAGCGTTAGTAAATTCCACTTGGTGTTGTTTTTCATTGCCAATAGTTTTGTTATTGTACGTAGTTAGCGACTAACGCCGTCTTCACTAAGCTTTGTTAGTTTTTGTCATCTCCTTTTTGTGTGGTAGTTTGTTTTGCTGACGTGTGTGGTTGTTGGTAGGCGCTTGACCAACAGTCACTGTAGCTACATATACATATTGTAATAGGAAAAAGTGGAGGTAATAAATTGGCGACCAACGTGAGGCCCAATATTTAAAGATATACATATGTTATGTAATTTTTTATTTTTTTTTGTTACAAGAGGTTTGTAACAGAAGTTGCGTTTCGAAAATTCGTTGTCTCTCGTATAGTTGGTTGTTATTGGCAGTTTTTTTAATATTTTCGCTTTTTTTTTTAGTAGGAGTATTCAGAGGAAGAATTTTATTTTGAGCCGTACCCAGGACCACAGCTAAATATCATCAACCCAACCTATCGAGAAAGAATTTGGTGAGTCCGTTCCGTTTTACAAATCAGCAGTTTTTCTTTTGTCCATCAAGAAAGTAAAGACTAGTCCAGGAATAAGCAGTAGTAAACCTACCAAATTTAGGTTGTAGTTTTTAGTTTCTTTTAATTAAAGATTTTTGTTGTTAATTTTTTATTTTTTTGAATTAGATATTTTTATTTATTAAAAATTATTTTTTTTGTTAAATAGCTGTGTTTTCAAAGTAGACAATATTTCTTTTTTATTTGATCAACTTTTTTGTTTTTTTGTGGTTAGGCTCTATTGTTGTATAAGCGATAGGGATTTTTTGTGCCAGTACAGGGCAACGCGCTTCCCACGTTAGGGTAATAGCTTCTTTTATTATTAATTTTTATTATAATTAAAAATATTTTATTACATATCTACTTTTTTGGTTTTTCTTCGCATCTTTCTTATCGATTAGGATGCCGCGTTTATTAGAGAAGAGAGGTTCGGTAAACCTCTTTCAAGACTACCCCTTATTACTATACCGACCGCCCTTTAAATTACTACGGCGGTAGAGTCGAAACTGGAAAAGGTAGAAGAATTGATAATGTCGGTTACGGGTGGAAGCAAGCCATCGCATGGAGCGAACCGGGAAGCGACGACGAGATGACTGAGCAGATGGAGCTAAGGACCTCTTTGTAGGGAAAGCTCTAATATGGTTTAGATCAGTTAGGAAGTCGCTAGGTAGCTGGGAGGAGCTAGTAAGGGAGTTGAAGTTGGAGTTTTTGCACGCCAATTACGACGATCTCTTACTAGATGAGATTAAGAGAAGGACTCAAGTAGTCATGTAGCCAAAGAGTGTATGTAGCGGCTATAAAGATTATGTTTGGTAAGCTAGAGGAGACTTTATCGGGAAAGAAGATGTTAGGATTGATCAGGTCGAATCTCCTACCATTCTACCAGATCCAGCTGGTACAGGTTACTATAGGATATCTTATGGAACTAGTTGCTTTGGATAGGCAACTAGAGGCAGTTAGGTCGTCGGTGGATGCGTTTGTCCCTCCTCCGAGTCATAAGGCCAAGAGGTTGTTGGAACTGGGTTATGTCTCGGCTGATGTTAAGGTCGCGGCCATAGCGGAGCCGGACCTTGTTGATAGCTTTAGGGAAACAGGAGGTAGACTCCTGGGACAGTAGGACAGGCGGTCTAGTAGGGCGAGTTAGTGAACCTGCTAACTCCCAGCTGGCAAATCTAGGTGTCAAGGTTGAAGAGGTAAGGTTGGCATTTCCGTTGGGGACGGACTGTCACGACAAATGGCCTTATCTGGATGTTAGGATCCATGGTTTTGCTTTTAGGGCTTTGTTGGATTCTGGTGCGACCAGAACAGTGGTAGGTCGGCTAGGTTGGCAGAAATTGAGTTCGTTTGGTATTAGGGCGAGTTCTGTTTCGAATTTTTTGGGAGTGACTCTCGCGGACGGAGGTCATATCTCGGTATTAGGTCCGGTTTTGTTGAAAATCGAGGTAGAGAACAAGTAAGTTCTCCTGGAATGCCTCGTGGTTCCAGAGTTACCTGAGGGCTTAATCATTGGGACGATTTTTGGGCCAAGACGGGTATTATCCGGGATATATCGAGGATGAGGTGGTCGTTTTTTCGGCCGGAACCAGAACCGTTGGTGTCAATAGTGGACCATTCCGAGTTAGGCGATAGAGAGCCTAAGGTAACATTTAATAGCTGGCTAGTTCGAGGCTATGCCGGAAAGGCTAGGCCGGACCCATTTGGTCGATCATAAGATCAGGGTAAAGACAGGTGTTGAAGCTGGAAAACAGAGCGTCTCCTGTAATAATGATTAGGAAGACAGACGGTACATATAGGTTTTGCGTAGACTATAGGGTTTTGAATAAATGTACTGAAAATAATAGTTACCCCTTTCTATACGTGTCGGCGACTTTAGATAAGCTCAGGGATGCCAAATTTCTGTACAGTCTGGATATTAACTCCGCTTATTGGCAAATTCCGGGGGAGATGTAGTAGAGGAACTTCACAACGTTCACGGTATCAGGTAGAGGTTTATTTCAATTTAAGCGGATGAAATATGGTTTGCATCATGCACGGGCAACCTGTCAGAGATTTATAGATTCGGTTATAGGACCAAAGCTAGAAACTCATGTTTTTGGTGTATTTCGATGATATTATTATCGTTACAAATAATTTCGAAAAGCATTTAGAGATTTTGAAGATTATTTTAGATAGCTTAGCTAGTGCAGGACTTAGATTAAATAGGGATAAATGCAATTTTTGTCGGTCCGAATTGAAGTATTTGGGCTACGTGGTGAACAAGAACGGTCTACACGTAGACCCCGAGAAGGTAGAGGCGATGCTTCGGATTGAGGTACCGAAGAACGTAAATCAGTTGCGGCCATTTATAGGAACAATGTCCTGGTACCGCATATTTATTAAAGATTTTGCAAAGTTAGTTAGGTCTCTCACCGATTTAACGAAAAAGAACCGAAAGTTAAATTGGATTGAAGATTGTGAAAGAAGTTTTAAGGAAGCGAAGTAACGCTTGATGACAGCTCCGCTTTTCATTTGCATGGATTTCGATAGGCCTTTCACAGTCCAAACAGATGTGTCTGATTTTGGTATATGTGCGGTGTTAACGGTTCTAGTGGTTCTGTAGGCGGTTGAGAAACTGCGACTATATGTTGAGGGCGCTAAGTTTAAGGTCGTCACTGATCATTATTCACTTATTTGGTTGAATAAGTTGAAGGATCCGTGTAGTAGGTTAGCTAGGTGGGCTTTGAAGCTGTGTGAACATGTGGTTCCGGATATGCTATACCGTAGTGTGCCGGTTACTGCTAAAGTTAGTACTACCGACCCTTGGTTAGCAAGGATGGTGCGGTTAGTAGAGAAAAAGCATTTGTCGTATCCAGCGTGGAGAGATGAAGGTGGCAACCTCTACAAGTTTGTTAGGTAGAGATTTACTTCTGTTTACGGTGATTCTCCAAAGTGGAAAAGAGTAATTGGTCGTGATGGTAGAAATGAGATTTTGAGACAATGTCACGACAGTCCGTTGGCAGGCCTCATGGGTGTGAAAAAGACTTTTGCTTCACAAAAGTTCTACTGGCCAAGAATGAAGTCGGACATTGCGAAATATATTAAGGTGTGCAAAACATATCAGCAGATGAAACCGGAAAGTTCACAGCCAGCAGCGGAGCCTTGGGAAATGACTTGTGTGGATCTGGTAGGGCCTTTAGTGATGTCGTCACAAGTCTACCAGTATATTTTAACAGTAGTGGACTACTCTTATTCACTTTGCGTACTGCCACGGCAAAAGCGTATGCAAAGAATTGGAGGACAAGGAATTTCTTTTGTTTGGAGTTCCTCGGTCGGTTGTGTGTGACAATGGACCCCAATTTAAGAGTCGAGAGCTTCGGGGCTTCCGCGGTGACTATGGCGTCCAACTCCGGTACACCTTTCACTATCACTCACAGACTAATCCGCCGGAGAGGATAAGCCAAATAATTAAGACAACACTTAGTGCTTACTTGTCAGTGAACCAGAGGATATGGGACCAACAGTTAGGAGCTACGCCATATTTTGTGAATTTCGGTAGGGAAATAGCGCTAGAAGGCATTAGGGATTTCATAGACAGTTTAGGACATCAGGAGAAATTAAATTGTCGAGAGCGAGCAAAGAGGCTCGAGGAGATTAGGACAAACGTCAGAACTAGCTTAAAGTAGGTGTGCGAAAAGCTTGCGAGGCAGTACAATCTCAGGTATCGAGATGTACAATACATGCCCGGAAAGTTAGTTAGGAAAAATTTTATGCACTCGGATGCAGCGAAGTTAGCTTCAAAATATGTAGGACCGTTTATTGTTAAGAGGGGATTGTCACCACGGACATACACACTGACAGATAACTTAGGCAAAGGCAAAGGGACTTGGAACGTTAAGGAGTTAAGGCCATATAGGGATTAATGGGGTATGATTGGAGATTTCTATTCTATGAATAAAAGGAAGATTCTTTCCTTTTCGTTGAGAAAGAGGTGGAGTTTTCGCGTACTGGCCGCAACAAAAACTTCTTTTGTGTTTGTTTATATATTTCCTTTGTTTTGCCTAATATTCCTTTTACTCTAAGCGGTGGTAGTGACATCTGTCAGCAAATAGTTGCATAATTTAAAGCCATGGATTGATGGAACGGTTGTATTCGGTGTGTGCCTATCCTGTGGTATAAGTCTCCAAAAGGAGGTGTTCGTACAAAATCGTTCCTCCACTAACAAACATTAGGGAAACGGAATGCTTTGTGCGGGTATTCCGTAAAAAGATGTATCGCCTTTCTTTATATACCAGTGTACTTGGTGTGCTGTACAACTCGGCTCCTTCACTCGCCTGAGAATTCTGAAGGCCGACGCGTAGCTTCCGTCCTGGATCGTAAGTGCGTGCCGGATCAGATTCTAGCAATCCTCGAAAGAGTATACATCTGTTTGTTTAGTGACGTGCACTTTTTCTGAAAACAAAGTTATTTGTATAAAAGATAGTATTTAGCCAGTAGAAGGCAGCTGTGGTTAATAAACGGCTGTGGTTTTCGTGTGTAAGGGCAGTAGAGGCCCAAGGAAAATAATTTATTTTGTGGAAGGAGAATTCCAGTGGCGGAGCCGGAGTTTGACGACATAATTGGAGGAGCAACCGAAGTTGGGACGCACACCCGACTGAGCAACTGCTAAGTATCATTTTATTGTTTTGTTCGTTGATTTAGTACGCTTTGTCATGCCGACTGCGTCGTTCCCTGCGTTTGTCCTACAGCATCCCGCACCAAGAGACCAGTTACACAGGCGGGTTAGTATCCCCGGCAGTTCGGGAGTAGTGCCAGTGGGTTCGTAGCTAGTTTGGTTGGACTACACCTCATGTGCACCCCAAAAGAATATTTTGTTTATTCTGTTCACGTAGTTTCATACTTGTTGTCCAGCTATTGTTTTTCTCATTTGTTTACAGGGTTAGTAAAATCCACCTGGTGATCTTTTTCTTTGCCTATAGTTTTATTATTGTACGCGGCTAGCGACTCACGTCGTCTTCACTAAGCTTTGTTAGTTTTTGTCATCTCCTTTTTGTGTGGTAGTTTGTTTTGTTGACGGTAGGCGCTTGACCTATAGGTTTACATACGTAAAGCACATACATATTGTAATCGGAAAAAGTGGAGGTGACACTTAGTATCGCAGAACGTCTGTCAACAAACACAAGGAAGGTTCGATGTCGAAAAGCCGCAATGGCAAAACACTGCCGAGCGGGTTCCTGCTCGACTTGCACCCCTGCTCTCTGAGAGCAGCTCGGGAACTGTGGGACGGCATTTCAAGCTCCCTAGGTACAGCTGCAAACGAAATTTTTAGATTTCGGAAAGGTCGCAAAAATGTGAAGGAGAACTGCCGTATCGCAGTGGATCGTCCACTACACGTGCGGGTTGGGATAGATACCGAGAACTCAAGAAAGAAGCAAAACGCATCTGCAGACAACAAAAGAGAGAGACCGAGACGCGTGAGTATGAAGAGCTTGAGAGCAGACTCTTGTAGGAAACAAAGAAGCGATCTAGCCACCGATGCCCAGAGTATATTGAATTAATGGAGGGAACACTTCTCCAGCCTGCTGAATAGCAGTGAAAATGGAACACAACACACAGAGATGATGAACCCGAAACCCCAATCGATGACAATGGAAAAGACGTTCCATTACCTAACCATGAAGAACTTTGAATAGCAATTGCTCCTTAACAAACAACAAAGCGGCTGGAGCTGGCGGCTTATCGGCAGTGCTATTCAATAAGGAGCTGACAAGGTGCATGCATCAGTTACTTTGCAGAATTTAATCGGACGAAAGCATGTCCGACGATTGGAATATAAGTGTGCTATGCCCAATCCACAAAAAGGGCGATTCCACAGTCTGCGTCAAATACCGTGGGATAAGCTTCCGGTAAGCCCTTTGTTGAAAGATCATGTGCCAAATCTTGGAAGAGGCCTGTGAAAAGAGGACAGCCTTCGACAGTACGAAAAGTAGCTGGCTCTATGCCGCCATGTCTGAATTTGGTCTTTCCACAAAACTTATACGGCTGTGCAAACTGACCTTAAGCAGCGCTAAAATCTCCGTCAGGATCGGGAAGGATCTCTCCGAGCCGTTCGATATCAAACGAGGTTTCAAACAGGGTGGTTCCCTACCGTGTGAATTTTATAACTTATTGTTGGAGCAAATAATACGAGCAGCAGAGCTGACGCATACATTAAATATTTTAGCTTTCTTTGGACTATAGTAGAGTTCTCTAGCTCTAAGAAAACACCTTCATTGGCTTTTAAGCAATCCAACTGAACGTTCTATTATGTTTCGGCACCGAGAATGAGCTGAAATAAATTTTGCTTCTACACTTCCCTCTTCAGGTGTTTGATAAGATGTTAATAAGGAGGATTCCAGTGGATATCCTGCATCGCCCATTGATGAGCTATATCTTTATGATAACAAGTTGCATTTGATAGAACTACAAAAATTTACATAACCTCTAAAAGTTACTACGATTATTGCAAATATACATACATAGTATATGGTATAATACATAATTTTTTTGTTACAAACCTATAAGTGTATGTACTGTATATATAATTTAAAATTAGTGTAAGGCATGAATTATCAAACAGGACTCAAAAGATAGTAGAAAGGAAAAAGGGATCCTTAGAAGAATAAGACGACCTAATACCCTTTCCTAATTATTTTCATTCCTATTGCATTAATATTTCAACAGCAGTTGTAGTCCTGCTAATTACTAGGCTAACGGTGAAATGAGCCAAAATGTATGAATCAATAAGAACAGCTTGAGCTAGCAGGTATTGATTGACTTTATTCAGAATTATAAGTTTATGTATACTACAATTTCTGACACAATTCTTTTCCGCGGTTCCGTTCAGCAACCAAATGTTTGCTGACTAAGCATTAAAGTGGACGTTGAAGTGTGTAACACGACCCTTGCATTTATTATGCTTTGCTCTGCTTATGTAATACGGCAGCGCAGAGTCGTTTTCCTGATTCTATGTTTATGTTATATTTATTGTTTTGCTTGCGTAGTATTTTGATAATCGTACACGTATGTATGTTACTCTGGCCACTACACCCTTGCCGTCAAGAAAAAATAATTTCTTTTTGGGAAAAAAAGGAATCATTTTTGTTTTTGTTTGTCGGAGGAGTGGAAATGTTTTGCATGGTTATATAATATATAGATTTGTGTTCTAATCAGCAAACATAATGGTGTTTAATATGTTTAGTTTTTTTTACAATCCAAAATAAGTTGCTTGGGGTTTAAAATATTTGTTTCGTGTTTAGAAGTTCACATACATATGTTATGCATTAGCTCATTTACAAATTCTGTACGTGTGTCTGATTTTAGGTTTTTTATACATCCGTATTTTAAAATTAGCTGTTCGACTAATGTAGTCGCTATTGTTTTTGCTTCTTATTTTCAATGGAATGTGCAATAAATATACGGCTATGTAAACTGACGTTAAGCAACACTAACAGCTCCGTCAGGATGGGGAAGGACCTCTCCGAGCCGTTCGATACCAAACGCGGTTTCAGCCAAGGTGAGTTTTTATCGTGTGACTTTTTTAATTTAATGCTGGAGAAAATAATACGAGCAGCAGAGCTAAATAGAGAAGGTACAATCTTCCATAAGAGTGCACAGCTGCTGGCGTACGCCGATAATATCGACATTCTTGGCCTCAACATTCGCGCCGTGAGTTCTGCTTTCTCCAGACTAGATAAGGAAACGAAGAATATGGGTCTGGTAGTGAACGAGGGCAAGACGAAATATCTCCTGTCATCTCACAAACAGTCATCGTATTCGCGACTTGGCTTCCATGACACTGTTTACAGTCATAACTTCGAGGTCGTAGATAATTTCGTCCACTTAGGAACCAGCATTAACACCAATAATAATGTCAACCTTGAAATCCAACGCAGAATCATTCTTGTGAACAGGTGCTACTTAGGACTTAGCAGGCAATTGAAAAGTAAAGTCCTCTCTCGGTGAACGAAAATCAAACTCTACAAGTCACTCATCGTTCCCGTCCTGCTAAATGGCGCAGAAGCATGGACGATGACAACATCTGATGAGTCGGCGTTATGAGTTTTTGAGAGAAAAGTTTTGCGTGAGATTTATGGTCCTCTTCGAGTTGGCAACGGCGAATATCGTAGACGATGGAACGATGAGCTGTATGAGATATTCGGCGACATAGACATAGTTCAGCGAATCAAGAAGCAGCGGCTACGCTGGCTAGGC
This sequence comes from Ceratitis rosa, assembly GCA_037013455.1. Classification (NCBI taxonomy): domain Eukaryota; kingdom Metazoa; phylum Arthropoda; class Insecta; order Diptera; family Tephritidae; genus Ceratitis; species Ceratitis rosa. Next base: position 563,348 of record JAWMAG010000036.1, on the reverse strand, counting down.
CATGTGGTCCGGATGTATACGAATACTCCAGCTTTGAAAGTTTTCGCTGCACATGGAACTTCTGGCTTTTATCTGCATTTTGTGCGTTTACCATGCGTTTTACCATTTAATCAGTTCTGCAAAGATCGAAACAAATGGTATTCTGACGGTGCAAGGTTAGGGCTATATGATGGATGCATCAACAGTTCCCAGCCAAGCTCTCTCTTTGGCTAGTGAACAAAGATGAGTGCGGTCTGGCATTGTCCTGGTGGAAAATGACACCTTTACGATTTACCAATTCTGGCCGTTTCTCGTTGATGGATGTGCTCACAGCAGACATCCGAATTGATGAAACGGTTCCTTGCAAGCACCTCAAAATATACCACACCCTTCCAATCCTACCAAACTGACAGGATAATCTTCTTTTGGTGAATACCAGCCTTTGAAGTGGCTTGTGTAACTTCATCATGCCTTGACCATGATCGTTTTCGATTGACTATTGGCTGTGTGCCAATCGGTATCTTTTTTTCATATGGTAAAATGAGGTGGGAAAAATTTACCAAGGTGTGAAAAATTTTACATTTAGCTGTTCCAAATGAAATTGTAAATTTTGACATTAGCAAAATAAAAACTCGTGAGAAAGTCGCATATATTTCTTGCGAATTGGTAAAAAATGAATAGAATGCAAAGAAAATACTTTTCTTTACAAATGTTTCCACCACAATAAAACAAAAGCAATGAATTTGTAATTCAGAGTTTTAAGCAACGGGCTAGTCACCAGATAATACTTGGGTCAACAATTATGTCCGATGATGAAAAGAAAATTCGGGTACATTTAATAATTTCTTGCAGCACGTTCACAAAAATTGTCCTATTAATTCCCAGAAAAAATCACGAATATGAAGTTTTTGCTTTTTATATTGGATGACATGTGGCTGCATTCATTTGTTGTTGTTGCGCTCTTCATAGCATGTATTCAAAGCTACAGGGGTTATGTAAAATTTTGACGTTTGTACTCACCACGAAAAATGTCAGAATATCAATGTTGGCTCTCAAAATTTATTATATCATTATTTTCTTGTTTTTTCACTAGTGGGTATCATAGCTTTTAAAAGTCGTTGTCTAATTGTATGCGTGGCAGTGCATCTGTATTTGTATTTATTTTTCGGAACATCGCTTCAGCGGTTACAAAGCGCCAATTATATATATATATATAATTTCTTTAATTTCTTCTTCTTGTCATTTTTGATGACGGATTTCTATGTGAAAATAGTGACACTAATGGTCTATGGTCGGTCACAACTATGAATTTTCTGCAATATAGGTATGGTCCAAATTGATTAACTCCCCATTGAATTGGTAAAAATTTTTTTATATTATAGGTTTGTTTATATCATGTTTTTCCAAAGCTTTAGTAAATCATGTCCTATTTGACCTTGTGATTAAATTGCTCCAAGGGCAAAATCTAATTCGTCCGTCGTAGGTATTGTATAAAGGGTTTGCTAAAATTTGGGTATTGCGAAATTGGAGGATTAATTAATTTTCCTTTTAGTGTATTGAATGCTTTTTGGCTTTTTCAGACCATAAGAATGGTTGTCCTTTTCTTAAAAACGTGTTTAGGTATTTGGCAATAAGTGCAAAATCGGGTATGAACCGTCTGTAATAAATGCAAAATGCAATAAATCTTCGTGTGTCATCTGCGTTTGTTGGTCATGGATAAGCACGTAGTGCTTCACATATATTTGGGTCTATTTTGACACCTTTGTCTGTAATTAAATATCCTACTGGCGGCCGCGGTATCCGAGTGGTTAGCGTTGCGTAGTGCCACTCAGAACGCCCGGGTTCAAATCCTGGTGTCGTACTAACATTCAGAAAGTTGTAGAAAATTAATTTAAATAAAAAAATAAGCAAAATTTTCTAAGTGCGTCGCCCCTCGGCAGGAAATGTCAACCCCTCCGAGTGTACTTCTGACATGAAATAAAGCTTCTAATAAAAAACCGTCAGTTGTTCAGAGGCGACTTAGTATAAATTGTAGCTCCCTCCATTTGTTGGAAAAACATCAAGACACAGAACCAAAAATTGGAGGAGGAGTTCGGCCGAAAATCACTTCAACGGTTACAAAGCGCTTGAGAAATTTACTTTTGCTTTCGTTTAACTTAAAGTTGTATTTTTTTAATCTTTCGAAAACTTTTAGTAAATTTTGCTTGTGATGTTGTCCGGAAATGTTGCCAGCGGCCAGTGTGTTTGCCTACTTTTAAGTAAATTTATTATTTTCGTGAACAAATTTCATAATTTATATGTTCATCATCAATCAAATATACATGATCTATATGGTAACAAATAATTAATTACGAATTTAGTTTTCATTTCTTTTGAAAACAACTATGCATTTTCTTAGTTTATTTCATATTGGTTTAGAAAATCAATCCTGGCAACCTTTTGTAACAGAGCTGAGCCGGTTTTACGGAAGAAATCAAATCGCAGCCTGTTTCTGCGGGACAACCGTCAGTAACGGCATGGGCAAGCGGGGACAACTTTTCATTTACATGGAGCTCTCATAAATAGGTTGATATGGACGGAAGGTATGTAGTAAGATGGGTAATTGCAGCATTAGTACAGAAAGTGCTATTGTTAGCATCCTTTGGAATGGGATTTGGTGGATTGAGCTTGTCATATCCAAGATTCTGAAGTATTTAGCTCTTCCTAGCATGTCTAATATGTCTTCTGATCTTGTCAATGGAAATTAGTCATTTATAATTCTGTTGTTAAGTTTTCTGTCCACTACTAGTATCCATTTTTTATTACCATTTTCACTTTTTTTTGGGACTAGGAGTAGTGGTAAATTATAGGGGCTGACAGATGGTTTAATTTTGTGAATAGAATTAGTTTGTCGAAAGGCTTTCACCTTCAAGGTGGAATATTGATTGACATTTATTAAACATGTCGTGTAATTCGGATTTTGTAATAATTTTTTATAATGGGAGTTTTTGTAAATGTTAGAGTTTTTGTACGTGGCCATATTATTGTGATCAGTTAAATTTTCAGAAATAAGTCTTATTTGTTTGATTTTTACAGTTTTGTCATTGACATTAATAATTTTTATATGGCAGTTTCTTTTTGCGGGAGCAATTGTGTTTGTTAAAAATACTCCTTGTGGTATTTCTTGATTTAAAATAACGCTGTTTCCTTTTATTTTTAAATTTATCGGAAATATCATTTCTGTCCTATGTGGTATTTCGAAAGTTTTATTTGAATGTAGTGTAGTATTTTTTTCGAGCATTACCCTTGTCGGTCAGCTTCGCAAGCTCTTCATACTCAGGCATCTCGGTCTCTTTCTGTCTGCATATGCGTCTTGCTTTCCTCTTCAGCTCTCGGTGTCTATCCCATCCCGTTGTGGTCGATCGCAACGTTGCGAGGTAGGCAGTCTGTTTTTCTGTCGTTCTCCACTGTGACACGGCAGTCCATCGTACGAGCTGTTTTTGCGACCTTTACGAAATCCAATAGTTTCGTTGGCAGCTGTACGTAAGGAGCTTGAAATGCCTTCCCACAGTTCCCGTATACCGAGGTGCTGATGAGTGCTCTCAGAGAGCAGGAGTGCAAGTCGAGTAGAAAATCGTTCGGCAGTCTCTTGTGATTGCAGCTTTTCGACGTCGAGCTTTCCTTGTGTTTGTTGACGAGCGTTCTTCGAAACACCGAGGCTCGTGCGTATCTTCGCTGCAACAAGATAGTGGTGCGAGTCGATGTTGGGTACTCGGAGTGTACGCACGTCAAGAACACTGTAGACATGTCTTCCATCTATCACAACGTGATCGATCTGGTTTTGTGTTGTTCAATCAGGGGAAAGCCAAGTGTCTCGAAGTATTTTTTTTGTGCTGGAATCTAGTACTACAGACAACCATATTTCAAGCCTCGGCGAAGTCGATCAGCCTCAACCCATTAGGGGCGCAAGTCAACGATATATTGAAAAATTTCGCTTTGATACGGATTATGGCGAGACGCCATCCACCGGGGTGAATGCCAATACCCGACGACGGAGTCTCTCTCCCACGCTCCTTTATATGGCCGCTGTAGTAAGTGTAACAAGAACCTACTCGCTTTCGTCCTCGTCCCGTCCATCGCACTTATTGGACGGCGGTGATGTCAGCCTTTATTCTTACGAGAACATCAACCAGCTGGGCAGCGGCACCTTCCTAATTAAGGGACCGGAAATTCCAGGTGCATGCCCTCAAAATCGTGATCCTTAATTAGACTTCAGCGGACCCTTAAACCGAATAAGTCGGAGTGGCTCCACTGAAGCTTCCTCTCTCATTAGCATCTTGCATAAGGGTTGCTCACGTTTCCAGGGTGCGCGACGTGGACGCAAGAGTAGGAATTGAGTATAGCCTCGCAACTGTAACAGCCTACCCAGAAGCTTGACTGCACCCCATTCCAGAATGTTTCAAGACCGGAGCAGACTCCTGTAGGGCACATAGAGGCAATCTAGCGTGGACGATGACCACATCTGATGAGTCGGCGTTATGAGTTTTCGAGAGAAAAGTTTTGCGTAAGATTTATGGTCCTCTTCGAGTTGGCAACGGCGAATTTCGCAGATGGAACGATGAGCTGTATGAGTTATACGACGACGTTAGTATTGTTCAGCGAATCAAGAAGCAGCAGCTACGCTGAATAGGCCATGTGGTCCGGATGGATACGAATACTCCAGCTTTGAAAGTGGAAAAGACCAGGTAGAGAAAGACCTGGCTGTACTTGGTATTTCCAATTGGCGCCACACAGCAAAAAGAAGAAGCGAATGGCGCGATGCGGTTAACTCGGCTAAATTCGCGTAAGCGGTATTTTATAAACAAAGTCTATGCCTAAAATTCCATCAGTTTCGGTAGGAAAGTCTTCTGTTACTATGTGAAAATTAATATACGTGTTGTCTTTGCCTATTTGGAAGTTTAGTTTAGCTGTGCCGATTGAAATTATATCTTCTTTAGTGACGCCCGTTAGTTTGCATTTGTCGAGTGGATTTTTGCATATGGAAATGTCAGCTCTGGTGTCTATGAGGAATGTCATTCGTTTACTTATTTTATGTTAAATTATGTTAAAAATTGTGACAAAATTGGGAGGAGGTTAATTGTTGTCCTCCTGGTAGCTTTCGTTTCCCTGATTTTGCATGAAATTTATTTGGCGACCATTCCTATTATTTTGTGGTCCTTGCGTGTTTTGATTCGACCTGTTATTGTTGTTTGTAGGTCTATAATTATTGAAATTGCTATTTCTGTTGTTGGTTGGTGTGAAATTGTCTTTGTCCATAATTATTTCTATGTCTGTTATTGTCTCTGAATGTATTTTTAATATTTCGGTAGCCGTTATGACTCTTTGTGAGCTCTAAAACTATTTCGATTAGTGTTATAAGCATTGGGGTTGTTGTTATTGATTATGTTCAAGTTCTAAGGCTAAGTCTACTGCCGACTCGAATGTTTTTGGTAGTGAAGCAAATATCCACCGTTTTTAAATACTGTTAAACTGTACTGTTCAATTAATTGAGTATTTGATGCTTTTTTTGTTCTGTGGTGACATTAGTGCCTATTTGCGATACTTGTAACTTGTTAAGCTCTGAAACTAAAACAAAATTTTATTCCTAAACGTTGTTATGTTTTGATTTCTTTGGTACAGGTTTATTAGTTGGTTTTTTATCTGTGGAATTGTCTTTGTTGATTTGTATTTTGATGAAATTTTTAAGTCTTGGAATCTGCTTGGTATTTGGACAGAAGTTATATTAGTTCTCACTGTTCGGGTAAATTTTACGTATATTACGTAGTCAGTTAGGGCAATTTTGCCTGTTGGGCTCAGACCATTGTATATGCTTTCTTCCAGTTTAATGAATGATTCTATTTCTTTGTGGTTTCCCGAAATGCTGGGAATAGCTTTGGTTGCTGCTTCTAAACTGAGTTCGCACATTATATGGTAAATGTTGGGTTTATACCTCAAATTCCATGTTGGAGATGTCAACAGTGTAAATTATTGGTGCACTGATGTCATGTAGAAGTCATGTTGATGTTAAGAAACTCTTCAAATTCTAGAAGAGTCACGTTCATCTCGACTCTGTGAATGGAGCTCATTGGAAAATTGTTTGTTTCGGTGGTCGCAGGATCGCTATGTAAGATATGAATTATCAAACATGACTCAAAAGATTGCAGAATGGAAAAAGGGATCCTTAGAAAGATAAGACAACCTAATACCCTTTCCTAGCTATTTTCATTCCTATTGCATTAATATTTCAATAGCAGCTGCAATCCTGCCAATCATTAGGCTAACGGTGAAATGAGCCAAAAGGTGTGAATCAATAAGAACACCTTGAGCTAGCAGGTATTAATTGACTTTATTCAGAATTATAAGTTCCATGTATACTACAAAATCTGTCACAATTCTTTTCCGCGGTTCCGTTCAGCAACCAAGCATTAAGGTGGACGTTGAAGTGTGTAATACGACCCTTGCATTTATTATGCTTTGCTCTGCTTATGTAATAGCGGCATTGCAGAGTCATTGGCCTGATTCTTTTGATTATGTTATTTTCATTATTTTGTTTAGGTGGTATTTCGATATTTATGTTACTCAGGTCACTACAATAGTACTTACAACAAAAGCATTTAAGCTAAAGAATTCTTTTCGATTATAAAATAAGTGCTTATTGTGTTTTGGTCCCACAATTTTTTATGGGTGCCATCAATACACTCTTCTTTCTTCTTTAATTTTCGTAAAATTTACAAACAGCACTTCTCATTACTTCGTTGCTCATCCATTTTATCCACAAAGGACATAAATTTTTTCCAGCACGTTAATCATTTCTTCTAGTACGATATTGCGTACTACCATTTGGAAAAACATTAATGAAATAAAAAGCTCTTCATAAAAAACCATCAACCGTTCGGGAAAACATCAAGACTCAAAATCACAAATTGGAGGAGGAGTTCGGCCGAAAACACTTCAGCGGTAACAAAGCGCCAATTATAACTACATTATAGCCTCCTTCAGCAAAGAAATGCAGCGAAGCTGTCAACCATTGAAACTTGAAACATTATCTGTTGTAATGTCTAATCTTATAAATATTTAAATGCAGTTTTGTTGGTCCTGTAGTATTTTTGAAATCTAAAAGAACAATAACAAATAGTTGGTACACTATTTGAATCACAAATTACGTTACTAAGGATAATTGTAATATATTTATAATTGATCCTGCAATTCAAGCGGATTTGAAACATCCCTAAGCATAAACATTCCGATCGTCTCTGTGATTTTGCACATTTTCAAGAGACTGCTGGTCTCTTTAAATGCGCTGTCTGCAGTTCCCTGTCCAATGTAAAACGGAAACGTAGAAGAAAGCGTTGTTTACTTCACAAGTGTTTTAAATTCTGCTTTTAGAAAATTTGTTCCTATAATTAATGAGCCGAACCATGCTTAAATTGCTTTAAGGTTTAACAAAGAATTCAAAAGCTTGAAAAATAAAAATACTCTATAAAATGTCCGGCAAAATTTCTGAGTATAGTGCTTATTCCGTAGTTAGACAAAAGTATAATATTTTGAATAAGTCGTGTTAGAAGAAGTTATGACAAGTATTCAAAACAACATTACTTCAAACCCGAAGTCGTTCTATAGTTTCGTTTATTCGAAACGTAAGACTTTTGGGTTTCCATCATCTATGAAAATGAATGATGAAGTCTCAAGACAGCCGGTTCTACGTACCGGAGTTGACCCGGATTTTATCCGGCCAAGGGCTGTCACCCTTTCGGCGACCTAACCCCGTTTAGGTCAACAGGTAAAATTAGTTTAAGTTCGCCATCGGAGCAATACCTCGCAGCTGGGTTGCTTCAAATCCTTCTCATCAGAGCTGGCGTCAAAATTAACCCTGGTCCGACGGATTACTTCTGCTGCGTGTGCACCAGAAGACTCCACCACTCCTCCACCTCGGTTAGGTGCAATCAGTGCAATGGTTGGAGTCATCTTAAGGTCTGTAGGCCTTAAGACACACAGGGAGTGGACCAAACGTTATGTGGCCCCATGTTGCCAGCGCCCAAGTGCGCCCCCCAGCCACCACGGCAGTGCCTTCAGAACCCTTACCCACTTTGGGTAACCAGCAGACCTCCACGGTCTCCCGGAGCTCCCCGCAGCATGAAACCCGCCAACCCTCACCCCTTTCCCCTCCCACAACCAGCTCCTCTTCCTCCTCCCGTGCAAGGGCTACCCAGCAGCTCCTAGTCCCCCGCACAGTCTGTTCCGTGTGTCAGACCTTAGTATGTCGGAATGTGACCTCAGTCAGATGCAATTCTTGCTCCGGCTGGACGTACTGGGCCTGCGCACCACCCGTGAGTGGAGTGATGCGTACGTTGCCCCTTGCTGTAGGAGTCTGCCCCCGCCTGTTAATACGACAACACCGCCAACCAACACCAACGTGCGGAACCAACCTCAGCGGGTATTACAGCAGCAACACACGTCATTCACGCACCACTCCCTCACCCCCCGAAGATCGAAAAGATAGTCGACAATATGAGCCGGGAGCATCTGTCAATTGCTGCGATCCAGGAAACTAAGCTGACCGCCCGCTCGGATCTTCTGAGTCGGGCCGGATACAACATAATCCGCAAGGACCGCGAGCGAGACCATGGAGGGGGTCTGGCGTTCATCTTGCACAACACCCTGCAGTATCGTCTTATCGATGGCGGCATCGACCGCAGGGATACTACCCTAGAATGTCAGGGCATAGCTATCCGGTCAGGCGATGCCGAGCTCGAAATATTTAATATATACATTCCTCCCGTTACAAGTTGCCCAGTTGGATATAGCCCTGATATAGGTGCGCTACTCAGAGGCGAAAACCGTTTGGTTTTGGGCGATTTTAACGCGCACCACGATCTTTGGCATTCTAGCCTGTCAAATGACCGTAGAGGAATGGAGCTAGCGGAACAGATAGACGATTCGACATTCAGCACAATGAACGACAACACCCCCACCAGAGTTGTCGGGCTAAAGCTCGCCCGACATAACAATTGCGAGTGCTGGTCTGATAAACAGTATAGTCTGGCGACCTATACTGACACTAGCATCGGACCACTTACCCACACAAATTTTGATTGACAGACCTCCTGACTTTGTTTCCGCGGACCACCGGACCTTCGTTAACTTCAAAAAAGCTAACTGGACCGGCTTCACGGAATTCACCGAGAACGCCTTCAGTGCCCTCTCCACTCCAACTGACGTCACCTCTGGTGAACGTTCATTCCGCGGGATAGTTGTGACCGCTGCCGCCCGCTTCATCCCGGCAGGCCGAATTGCGGAAAGCCGCCCTAACTTCCCGTCCGAAGCGGCGGCTTTAGCAGCAAGGCGCGACATTCTCCGTAACTCCGATCCCGGAAATCCCTTAATCAGGGATTTAAATGCGGAGATTCGGACCGTTGTAAACAAACACAAGCGGAAAAAGTGGGAGGAGCACTTAAGGTCCTGCAATCTCTCCTGTGGGGCAACCAAGCTCTGGGCTACAGCTGTCTAACCCGACGAGACGCGGTGACCGGGTGGAAATTTCATTCGGTGATCGCGCCTCGTCGGACCCGAAGAGATGCGCGAGCTATTTTAGCCGGCTTTTTACACTGCATCCTTCGGTAGACAAAGCGAAAAGACGTGCAACCCGCCGTATGCGCAAACTGCCAAACACAAGCGCGGTGCTTGATTTCTCCAGAGAGGAGGTTCAGGGGTTATCGGGAAGGCGAAAGCCTCCAAATCCATCGACCCTGACGGAATAAGCATGCTGATGCTAAAACATCTCGGACCAGCGGGAGCAGAAAACCTCACCAAGGTCCTCAATTTGTCTCTGACCACCCTAATCATACCCGCTACTTAAACCGGGAAAACCAGCCAACAAAGGAGAGTCTTATCGGCCGATAACTCTCCTCTCCCCAGTAGCGAAGACGCTTGAGGCCTTACTGCTCCCGACTTTCACTCACCATCTGCGTCCAGCAGCACATCAGCATGGCTTCCGAAAAGTGCACAGCACCACAACAGCACTTAACGCCATAAACACCCAGGTGGTCAATGGCCTGAACCAAAACCGACCCTGTTCGAGAACTGTCCTGGTAGCACTGGATTTGTCAAAAGCTTTTGACACTGTCAATCATTCAGTGCTACTCAGTGATATTGAGGAATCCTCATTACCGCCGGGGTTGCAGAGGTGGGTCATGGGCTACCTGAGTGGTCGTCAATCATCGGTCATATTCCGAGGTGAAACATCTAAATTGAGGAAAATTAAACAGGAGGTTCCGCAGGGTGGTGTACTCTCCCCGCTACTGTTTAATTTTTACATCTCGAAGCTCCCTCCTCCACCGGTAGGAGTCTCACTAACCTCGTATGCCGATGATTGCTCGATATTGGCGTCTGGCCAGGATATTGATAGCCTATGTTCGAAAGTGAATGGATACCTCGCCGATCTCTCCCGTTTCTTCACTGCACGACATTTGATTATTCAACCGACGAAATCCTCGGCTACCCTTTTCACCAGCCGGACGAAGGAGTACCGGCTAGAACTCGATGTGAAAGTTGATGACGTAAAAATTCCAACTATAAACAACCCTAAGATTTTAGGGGTCACATTCGACAGCCTGCACTCCTTCACTCCGCACACGACCGCAATTGCCGGAAAACTCCAGGGCCGCAACAAAATACTCAAAGCGCTAGCCGGCAGCACATGGGGTAAAGATAAAGAAACCTTGCTGGCAACCTACAAAGCAATTGGCCGGCCGGTCGTAAATTACGCTGCACCGATTTGGGCGCCGGGGACGAACGAGACGCAGTGGAGAAAGTTACAGACCTGTCAAAACACCGCCCTTAGGACTGCGACAGGAAACCTCCTGATGTCACCGGAGCACCACTTGCACAGCGAAGTATCTATGCTACGAGTTAAAGAGCATAATGCTTTGCTGTGCAAGCAGTTCCCGTTGGGATGCCACCGCGCGGAGCACCCCAGCAGGCACCTCTTAGAAGCCGAGCCTCCGCCTAGGCACATCAGGAAGGGAGTACTCGACTACAATAGCACCATACAGCACCACGTAAAACAACCGCTGGACAGGACGGCATACAGACAGGCGCTGAACGCCATTCACCAGTAGTCAGTCAACACCTTCCTAGACTCCCTTCCAGTGAATGGCGTACTCGGAATCAAACCACCACCTATCGCAGACAGTGAGCTCGAGCTGCCTCGTGTGCCCCGTGTTACACTAGCACAATTAAGATCTGGATACTGTAGTAGGTTAAACTCCTACATATCCAGACTCGACCCCAGACTCGTAACAGCACGTTTCCTGGACCTTCCGTTAGATGACCTCGGCGACTTAGACTGATTATGCCTGCCCTAAGCGGGGTTAGCAAACCGCTACAACAACAACAACAACAACAATGATGAAGTCTTTAGTGATTGTAACAAATTCGCGGATATGTTTGCAGACTTTTTTTAAATCTAATTATGCGCCGAACACAAATTCTACCCCGCAGCCATTCATTTACCCTTACTTATTGCGTAAAAGTACCACATGTACCTATATCCGCTGATGCTGTTTATCACCAGCTTGATGCTCTTAAGAGCTCATACACATGCGGTGCGGATAATATCCCTACTATATATATAATTAGCACTTTGTAACCGCTGAAGCGATTTTCGGCCGAGCTCCTCCTCCAATTTGTGGTTTTGCGTCTTGATGTTCTTTCCAACAAATGGAGGGACCTACAGTTTATATAATACCTCCGAACGGCTGATGGTTTTTTATGAAGAGCTTTATTTCATGTCAGAAATACAATCGAAAGGGTTGACATTCCCTGCCGAGAGGCGACCGCAATTAGAAAATTTAACTTAATTTTTTATTTAAATTAATTTTCTATAAATTTTTGGTTGTAAGTACGAAACCGAGATATGAACCCACGCCTTCCGAATGGCAGTACGCAATGCTAACCACTCGGCTACTGCGGCCGCCTTATCTCTACTAGTGTACTTAAATTTTGTGCTGAATTTCTATATACATATAACATGTTAGCTACACTGACTTCAGCAAAGCATTTGACAAGGTCTCTCATTCTTTACTTCACTATAAACTCGATAATTTCGGGTTTCCATCTTCCTTTCTCAACTGAATTTCATCGTACTTGATTGGTAGAAAGCAAAAAGTTATTATAAAATAGGTATTGTACATCACGTGGAATAGCAGTTACATCTGGCAATCCTCAAGGCAATCACCCAGAGAACTTATAATAACGAGAAGGTGCAAATTCGTTGCAACATCGAACCACCTTCGAACATTTTCTGAAAAATATCTCGGAAGGGATTCACCACACTTTATTTAACAGCCACTGTAAAAGTTAGCAGAGCTAAGCAAGTGATTTTCTGCTAAGTATTCCTTTGCTTTGGCAATTTCAAATGTGCTGAATGAAAATTTAAATAACTAATATTTTTAATATTAAAATTAAATTTAAAAAAATTATATTAAGTATTAAAAAAATAATATTTTTAACAACAATTTATATATAGATATTAAATTGATTTAGAAAATCCGACATAAAGAAATTAGTTGCAAAAATGTTTATTTCAATAAAAAATTTTGAAGTTGTCTTTATTTATGGACTGAAATTACAATTGCATTTGTTTCTCGTCATAGTTCATATGTCAATATAAATATGGTCATACACACAAGTATTTCTTTTGGATTTTATTTGAGATTTTGTCAATACTGTTGTCAGCGATCTATATAAATACCAATTATGCCAACGAAACTTCAAAGTGATCAGTGGCGCAATGGTTTGCGTCGATTGACTTTTGTCCAAGCTGCGCGGGTTCAAATCCTTCTCTCGCTTCTTTTTCGCGTTTTATTTTTTGAAATTGGCAAATTTTAAATCGTCGCCAAGGAATTGCTTGTTGATTCGGGATACGAGGGAAAAGAAGTTGGCATACTTTTGTGTATGTATGGGTCTTTCATATACATGCAGGGAGCTTTGAATGTGTTTGTATTTGACTTCAGCTCAACTAGAATTTCTGATTTTTGCAAATTTTACTGTCGTCGAAATGAAACTGCTTGTTGACGGCGGGCTTAGGGGAAGGGAATAGGCAAGTTTTTGGGCATGTGTGTGATTTTCGTACACACATTGGTCGCTTTGAATGTATGTGTCTTCAACTTCAGACCAACTTGAATTCTGATTTTTGTAAATTTTGTCATCGTCGCGAAAAAGTTGTTTGTGGATGACGGGTTGAATGAGGGAAGGGCATGCGCATTATTAAGATTGTATGCGTTTGTCGTATACATATTAAAATGCTTAAATGTATGTGTGTTCACTTTGGCGTGAGTTGAACATCAATTTCTGATTTTTAGCAAAATTTGACTTCGCTTGAGGAAATTGTTTGTTGATGAAGAGTAGAAGGGAAGAGGGTTTGTATGCGGTAGTTGTTTTTGTTGCACTTATGCTTATTCTTCTTCTTATAGCAAATAGCTTTATGAATAGAGAAGTGCGCAGAGGAGTAAAGCGAGCTGCGCGTATGGATTTGTTTTTGTGATCGATAGTATGAATGAATGGCTTGTTGTTATGAATGAATGAAAATATTTGAAGATATTTGCTTTTAAATGACTTTATGCATGCTTTGGGTATTACATATAAATGTCCATATTTAGATGCATACATACATACATACAAATTTATAATATATATAAAGTATTTAATTAATATTAAAATAAAATTATATAAAAATATTTAATATAAAATAGCTATTTAATTTCCTAATTTCATTTCATAGTATTTTCCAATTTATTTTATGACTTGAATATTCTATTTATTTATTAACTTTTATGAATTATTCAACCAAAAAATCTGGCATATTTTATCCATCGGCAAACATGCATACATACATATTTTTGTGTGTACATATGTATTATGTCTTCATTTGTAAACACACATCATTACCATGACAACATACATACATACATATATGCCGCCCAGTTGAACTTGCAAAAAATACTCTTCGCATCGTCAACAAAGCATATGCCGCAAGCAATGCCTCTCCCCGCTCACAGATCTTCCACAAGCCACAGTCACAAAAATCACAAGTTGAAGAAATTTCTGTATTCGCTGCACATAAACATGCTGTAGATAACGCGAACAAATGAACTGCAATTCAAAAATGAATATTCCTTAAACGTCCGAAAACCAAATGATTTCAATAAATATAATTCGGAATCAGATTTAAAAGAGTTAAGAAATACAAAATTATTTTAAAATGTATTAAAATTTGACAATACTACATCTTTAATTCACATAAATTAATGAGCATACTCATTTCAAATCATGTATGCATTGTTCGCCTACACGCGCGCGCACTGTGCAAATCAGCGAAGTCGATTGTTGACGAAGTGCGCGCGGGGAGAATATATTCTTTCGTACATTTAACTGAATAAGAAGAAGAAAAACCAATGTTCTATTTCTTTGATTCGGTATAAGTACAGAATATGCCACAGCTTTCTTATGTGTTGTTGTGGCACAGTTGGTAGCGCGCAAGAGCTACATGCAATTTTGGTATTTTTGCTTCTGGTGCAAGTTCAAATTACTTTCGCAGGGGCCAATATCACTAACTCAAAATAATTTATTTTTTATTTTTATTTATTATATTTTATTTTTATTTTTATATTAATAAAAAATTAATAACGTAATAAACATAAAAATAAAAAAAAAATCATTTGTAAAATTTATTTTTATGTGGTGCTGTGGCATAGTTATTAGCGCGTGCGTATGTACATACATATACATATGTATTTGTATTTTTGGTGTTTTCTTTCTCATTTATTTTATATTATTTTTAATTATAATTACATATTTATAAAAAAATATTTATATAATAAATAAATCTCTTGTGGATTTATAAATGATGAATATATAAATAAAGAAATATATATAAAATAGATGGTTAGAAAAATTCTGAAATATTAATATTTTTTTTTAATTTTTTTATTAAATAACAACAAAATGGGGTTGGAAATACAATTAAAAAATTAATAAATCATTGGTTTTCATTATATTTCTATTCTATTTCCATTGTTTTCACTTAATTTGGAGTGAATAACAGCAATTTCTTATGTTAAACCATCAAAACTGTTAGTTTACAGCCAAAACTTAACAGAGTGGTGAATCCCTTCCGAGATTTCTTCTAGCTCTGTAGAAATTTCAATCGAGCATCGAACCAAAAGTCAATTGCACCTTCTCGTTATTATAAGTTCTCTGATCACCTCGGTCCCTTACTCTTCCTTATTTTGAAGATTTTGTTTTGTCTTTGCGACGACCGATATGTACGTGTATGTATATGAGTGTGTGTAAAAATAGTATGTACCTATAATTGTCATATGATATTGCTCGTACAAGGATTTACGATACTTACTGGAATTGCGGAACTCGCCTAAACATCCTCCCCCTTCTAGACGCGCTAAGCGGCTAGGCTGCTCTGCAGCTCCTGTAGAGTTTCATTTCTGACGGTCTCTTACGAATGGAGATACGTCTTTTGCTGTTGATGATCTCCGGTGGATTCGGGTTTCTGTGAAGTATCGTATGATGCAGTTCTCCTCATATTCTGCACGTTGCGTTTGACGAACAATTCTTCGTTTATGTGATAGGGCGAAACAATTCGTGCAGAAGTTATGCACCCGTGCTACAAGCAATCTTTGGTCAGGTTGAGATTTCTTTGAACAAATGAGGAATATATGAGATTGGGCTCAGTTCATACTACGTTTATTCCTATATTTATGGAGGAGAGTGCTTATAGCGGATATGAGGAAAATGTCTATATCTTTTTAATATTTTTATATATTTTTATATATATATTTTTATATATATTTTTCTATTTTTGGGAAGATTTTTAAGGGGTTTAATTTTCTGTGGGCAGTGCTGAGTCCTTTTTTGGGAAAAGACATGACTTCACAATAGATCGTGTCAAAATACGCGTCTGAGTGTGTACATTACTTACCCTGACATATTCATCTTTGCCGCGATGAGTTTTTATGATACGGGCAAGGCGCCACTCAGTGGGAGGTAGATTATCGTCCGTTGACCTACAGTTGTCTCTATTTGTGGAGTTTTCCACCTATATCTTTTTTGGAGGTCTCTTAGATAGTCGTCTTTCCAACGCTGACTGAATTCGTGATATAATATTTTCACCTTTTCTCATATGTTTATTAAGGGTAGATTTTGACTGTTTACTTCGGCCAACGACAGCATGGTTGTACCATGGAGAAAGTAGGATAGAGTAAGTGCAGCAAGATCGGTTGCATCTTGAGAAAGGGCTGAGATTGGTCCGGAGTTTAAAACGGCTTCTATTCTATTAGAAGAGTAGTGAATTCTTCGAACGTAAATTTGTGAGTTCCAGCAGTTTTTTTGATATGTAGTTTGAAACTTTTAACTGCGGATTCTCACAATCTGTCCATATGGAGAGCGCTGGGCGGGATAAATTGCCAAATTATTCCTTGAGGCTAGTATTTCTGAATGACATCTTGGGAGGCCTTCTTCATAAATTTTAGAAATTTTCTTCTCGGTGGCTCGTTTAGCCACGACGGGCAACGAAGCGAGCAAACGGTGCAAAAAAAGTATTCGTTGTTAGACTAGAGCACAGCTGTAGGTGAACTACCTTTATCTGGGAGCGCATTTGCTGCTTGTGGACCGTGCAAGGTTTAAATTGAAAAACGCATTTTTATATAATAGGCTTTAGCTGAGGAATGTGGAATTCTTGTCTGACAACTTGTTGCATAAGTCGAAATTCTGCATGGAGAAGCAGTTTAAGAAAGAAGCGCAGATACAGTACGGTGTATCGGGATTTTTCGGGTAAGACTATGGGGTGTTGTTCATTATGGCTTAAGGTGGTATGAGATAGACGACCGTTGACACGAAAGAGGTTATGTTCAGTGATGAATGGATTGAGCGCAAGTAATGCGAATTCGATAAGTTTTTCCGTTCCTGATATTCGGGGTTTTAGGGTATGTACAAGTCTGTAGACGTATGCCATAACCTGAAGCGAAACGGTATGAAGTGCTTCGACTTGTCGAGTATCTGGGGCGTGAATATTTAGGCCAGAGGAGTTTCTTAGCCATTCGGGGCCATTCAACCATATGGAGTAAGATGCCAGATCTAGCGGTTTACATCCTATGGTTCTTAAGTCTGCAGGGTTATACTTACTGCGCACGTCCCGCCAGTCAGCATTTCCAACCAGGTCAAGGATTTGCGCTGTACGATTGGAGACGAATGTTTTCATTGGTGTGAGGTGGCTTTTCTAACCATGCAAGGACAATTTCAGAGTCTGATCATATCACAAGCCTTTTGATTAGGACATTAAGGTTGGTTTGGACGAATGATACGACTTTGGCTAATAGGAGCGCTCCACGCAACTCTAGGCATGGTAAGCCGATGGTTCTCAAAGCTGCCATTTGTTTTTGGTTACCAGAAGACGAGATGTTACCCCTGTTGAAAGGGTGGTACGGATATAGATGGTAGCGCAGTATGTTTTTTCTGAGGCGTCACAGAAACCATGGAGTTCTACATCGCTGTCAGGAATACAGTTTACTCATTGTGGTATCCGATGTTGGTGACGGTTTTTAAGTTGTTGGCAAACTATGCGCATTTCGTGAGACGGATGGATTTGACTTGTTTGTCCAAATCTGTACTGTCGAGCCAAAGCTCTTGGAGAAGAATCTTGGCTTGCATCATTATTGGTGTAAGCCATCCTGCGGGGTCGAACAGTTTGACTCCAGAGAGAAAATTTGCCGTTTTGTTCTTGCAGATGTTGCTGGGATAGAATCAATTATGTATGAGAAGAAGTCAGTGATAGCATTCCACTGAATACCGAGAGTCTTGGTGGTGTTTTCCTTTTCAAATTCGAGGAAATTAGTTTCCAGCAAATCCACTTTCGCTATATTTTTTAAGATGTCTTGGTGGTTAGCGGTGATTTTCTTTAAGGGAAAACCTGCTGATTTTAGAGAATGGATAACTTGGGTTAGCGATTGTGTAGCAGCTAGCAGGTCATGACGGCCAGATTAAATATCATCTACATAATTTTTTTTTTTTTAAAATCGGCACTAATGGGTAGATACTAGACATATATTTTTAGTTAGTTGGTTAAGTGCACGTATTGCAAAATATGGCGCACAGTTTACGGCGAATGTGACGGTTTTTAATTTATATTCTAGAATTGGACTTTCCGGAGATGACCAAAAAATAAGCCTTTGATAGTCTTGGTGTTCCACGTGTAGGAAAATTTGGCGGTACATTTGTTATACATCACCATTGAAGACGTATTGGTAAGTTCGCCATTTCTGAACTAGTAGCATTAAATCAGCCTGTAGAGTAGGGCCGGTATATAAGGGGTCATTTAGCGAGTTACCAGAGCCTGATTTCTTCGATGCATTGATCACTACTCTTATCTCCGTAATTCTCTTTTAAGGTTTTATTACCGCATGATGGGAAAGGTAATAGGAAAGGTATTTCCGTTTGGAGGAGTTTTCAGGAGGGGTCGACCTTTCCATATGATTTAGTGTGAGATATTCCTCCAAAACACTGTCGTAAAGATTTTTTCGATCACCCTTTTTTATGAGGTTTTTTCCATGCTAAAGATCCGATGTAGGGCAGAAGCGGTGAACAATCTAAGGCTATTTTGTCGTGAAAAGTTGGCTTTAAGCGGAAGTCGCACTTTGTAGCGCCCATCGCTAGTGCGGGTTGTGGTTGATGTATAAAAATCTTCACACAACTTGTGCTCTGAGGATGTTTTTTCGTTTTTTGGGATTTCTTCTAAGCATTCAAATGCTCATTGGTAGTTTCCCCTACTTGTGTAGAAAAGGTCACGACCTTTTCTGAGAGTTTTCCACTGAGAATCCACCCGAATATAGTGATCTGGGCAAGTAAATTGTGCGAAATTCCCTCCAGTCCATCGAGCATGACTTGGAGAATTAGATCGTTCATATAACAAAGTCGATTTGGGACGTAGAATAGCAGTTGGGATCTGCTAAGCTTAGATGTGACCACTTCTTTTTCTGGTCCAAATTTATGAGAAAGTTCCGAAGTAACTTGGTTAGTTGGGGTAGCAGTATAGCTTGTGCTTTTGTTTGTTAAGTCCGCGCTCACTTTGATAAAGGAACACATTTTGTTTGAGTTTTGGACTACCTTTCCGCACATTCCTGAGATCTGAAAGTTCAAAGCTCGGCATGGCAGCCTTAGCCTGACATGAGCTTTCGTTAAAATCAAGGTGCGTTGAACGAGTAGGGCTCTTAGTTTGAAGAGTTCACCTCTATGCTGCACTGAGACTAGAGCTGTCGGAAGAGTGCATTGTTATCATTTTCTGAGTAAAATGATTGTACCTGATTTGCACATTGGGGAAGTTCTTGGGTGGGTTGGTTGGACGGTAGTTTCAAAGGTTGTTTGTCGCTGTGTTGTTGTCGACTTGTGATGGAAGCGATTGGGTTTAGGGGTGTTGAGGACATGGATCTACTTTCGTTTTCGGAGTAATCCCACTCAGGTGGCAACGCCGCGATGTGCTGCCCAATGTCGCCCAATGTTGCCAACGTTCACCAGTAGTCAGTCAACACCTTCCTAGACTCCCTTCCAGTGAATGGCGTACTCGGAATCAAACCACCACCTATCGCAGACAGTGAGCTCGAGCTGCCTCGTGTGCCCCGTGTTACACTAGCACAATTAAGATCTGGATACTGTAGCAGGTTAAACTCCTACATATCCAGACTCGACCCCAGAATCGAAACAGCACGTTTCCTGGACCTTCCGTTAGATGACCTCGGCGACTTAGACTGATTATGCCTGCCCTAAGCGGGGTTAGCAAACCGCTACAACAACAACAACAACAACAATGATGAAGTCTTTAGTGATTGTAACAGATTCGCGGATATGTTTGCAGACTTTTTTTAAATCTAATTATGCGCCGAACACAAATTCTACCCCGCAGCCATTCATTTACCCTTACTTATTGCCTTCTTTTGATTGCGTAAAAGTACCACATATACCTATATCCGCTGATGCTGTTTAGAGCTCATACACATGCGGTGCGGATAATATCCCTACTATATATATAATTAGCACTTTGTAACCGCTGAAGCGATTTTCGGCCGAGCTCCTCCTCCAATTTGTGGTTTTGCGTCTTGATGTTCTTTCCAACAAATGGATGGACCTACAGTTTATATAATACCTCCGAACGGCTGATGGTTTTTTATGAAGAGCTTTATTTCATGTCAGAAATACAATCGAAAGGGTTGACATTCCCTGCCGAGAGGCGACCGCAATTAGAAAATTTAACTTAATTTTTTATTTAAATTAATTTTCTATAAATTTTTGGTTGTAAGTGCGACACCGAGATATGAACCCACGCCTTCCGAATGGCAGTACGCAATGCTAACCACTCGGCTACTGCGGCCGCCTTATCTCTACTAGTGTACTTAAATTTTGTGCTGAATTTCTATATACATATAACATGTTAGCTACACTGACTTCAGCAAAGCATTTGACAAGGTCTCTCATTCTTTACTTCACTTTAAACTCGATCATTTCGGGTTTCCATCTTCCTTTCTCAACTGAATTTCATCGTACTTGATTGGTAGAAAGCAAAAAGTTATTATAAAATAGGTATTGTACATCACGTGGAATAGCAGTTACATCTGGCAATCCTCAAGGCAATCACCTCGGTCCCTTACTCTTCCTTATTTTGAAGATTTTGTTTTGTCTTTGCGACGACCGATATGTACGTGTATGTATATGAGTGGGTGTAAAAATAGTATGTACCTATAGTTGTCATATGATATTGCTCGTACAAGGATTTACGATACTTACTGGAATTGCGGAACTCGCCTAAACATCCTCCCCCTTCTAGACGCGCTAAGCGGCTAGGCTGCTCTGCAGCTCCTGTAGAGTTTTATTTCTGATGGTCTCTTACGAATGGAGATACGTCTTTTGCTGTTGATGATCTCCGGTGGATTCGAGTTTCTGTGAAGTATCGTATGATGCAGTTCTCCTCATATTCTGCACGTTGCGTTTGACGAACAATTCTTCGTTTATGTGATAGGGCGAAACAATTCGTGCGGAAGTTATGCACCCGTGCTACAAGCAATCTTTGGTCAGGTTGAGATTTCTTTGAACAAATGAGGAATATATGAGATTGGGCTCAGTTCATACTACGTTTATTCCTATATTTATGGAGGAGAGTGCTTATAGCGGATATGAGGAAAATGTCTACATCTTTTTAATATTTTTATATTTTCTATTTTTGGGAAGATTTTTAAGGGGTTTAATTTTCTGTGGGCAGTGCTGAATCCTTTTTTGGGAAAATACATGACTTCACAATAGATCGTGTCAAAATACGCGTCTGAGTGTGTACATTACTTACCCTGACATATTCATCTTTGCCGCGATGAGTTTTTATGATACGGGCAAGGCGCCACTCAGTGGGAGGTAGATTATCGTCCGTTGACCTACAGTTGTCTCTATTTGTGGAGTTTTCCACCTATATCTTTTTTGGAGGTCTCTCAGATAGTCGTCTTTCCAACGCTGACTGAATTCGTGATATAATATTTTCACCTTTTCTCATCTGTTTATTAAGGGTAGATTTTGACTGTTTACTTCGGCCAACGACAGCATGGTTGTACCATGGAGAAAGTAGGATAGAGTAAGTGCAGCAAGATCGGTTGCATCTTGAGAAAGGGCTGAGATTGGTCCGGAGTTTAAAACGGCTTCTATTCTATTAGAAGAGTAGTGAATTCTTCGAACGTAAATTTGTGAGTTCCAGCAGTTTTTTTGATATGTAGTTTGAAACTTTTAACTGCGGATTCCCACAATCTGTCCATATGGAGAGCGCTGGGCGGGATAAATTGCCAAATTATTCCTTGAGGCTAGTATTTCTGAATGACATCTTGGGAGGCCTTCTTCATAAATTTTAGAAATTTTCTTCTCGGTGGCTCGTTTAGCCACGACGGGCAACGAAGCGAGCAAACGGTGCAAAAAAAGTATTCGTTGTTAGACTAGAGCACAGCTGTAGGTGAACTACCTTTATCTGGGAGCGCATTTGCTGCTTGTGGACCGTGCAAGGTTTAAATTGAAAAACGCATTTTTATATAATAGGCTTTAGCTGAGGAATGTGGAATTCTTGTCTGACAACTTGTTGCATAAGTCGAAATTCTGCATGGAGAAGCAGTTTAAGAAAGAAGCGCAGATACAGTACGGTGTATCGGGATTTTTCGGGTAAGACTATGGGGTGTTGTTCATTATGGCTTAAGGTGGTATGAGATAGACGACCGTTGACACGAAAGAGGTTATGTTCAGTGATGAATGGATTGAGCGCAAGTAATGCGAATTCGATAAGTTTTTCCGTTCCTGATATTCGGGGTTTTAGGGTATGTACAAGTCTGTAGACGTATGCCATAACCTGAAGCGAAACGGTATGAAGTGCTTCGACTTGTCGAGTATCTGGGGCGTGAATATTTAGGCCAGAGGAGTTTCTTAGCCATTCGGGGCCATTCAACCATATGGAGTAAGATGCCAGATCTAGCGGTTTACATCCATACATGAATGATATGATACGACTTTGGCTAATAGGAGCGCTCCACGCAACTCTAGGCATGGTAAGCCGATGGTTCTCAAAGCTGCCATTTGTTTTTGGTTACCAGAAGACGAGATGTTACCCCTGTTGAAAGGGTGGTACGGATATAGATGGTAGCGCAGTATGTTTTTTCTGAGGCGTCACAGAAACCATGGAGTTCTACATCGCTGTCAGGAATACAATTTACTCATTGTGGTATCCGATGTTGGTGACGGTTTTTAAGTTGTTGGCAAACTATGCGCATTTCGTGGGACGGATGGATTTGACTTGTTTGTCCAAATCTGTACTGTCGAGCCAAAGCTCTTGGAGAAGAATCTTGGCTTGCATCATTATTGGTGTAAGCCATCCTGCGGGGTCGAACAGTTTGACTCCAGAGAGAAAATTTGCCGTTTTGTTCTTGCAGATGTTGCTGGGATAGAATCAATTATGTATGAGAAGAAGTCAGTGATAGCATTCCACTGAATACCGAGAGTCTTGGTGGTGTTTTCCTTTTCGAATTCGAGGAAATTAGTTTCCAGCAAATCCACTTTCGCTATATTTTTTAAGATGTCTTGGTGGTTAGCGGTGATTTTCTTTAAGGGAAAACCTGCTGATTTTAGAGAATGGATAACTTGGGTTAGCGATTGTGTAGCAGCTTGCAGGTCATGACGGCCAGATAAAATATCATCTACATAATTTTTTTTTTTTTAAATCGGCACTGCTAATGGGTAGATACTAGACATATATTTTTAGTTAGTCGGTTAAGTGCACGTATTGCAAAATATGGCGCACAGTTTACGGCGAATGTGACGGTTTTTAATTTATATTCTAGAATTGGACTTCCCGGAGATGACCAAAAAATAAGCCTTTGATAGTCTTGGTGTTCCACGTGTAGGAAAATTTGGCGGTACATTTGTTATACATCACCATTGAAGACGTATTGGTAAGTTCGCCATTTCTGAACTAGTAGCATTAAATCAGCCTGTAGAGTAGGGCCGGTATATAAGGGGTCATTTAGCGAGTTACCAGAGCCTGATTTCTTCGATGCATTGATCGCTACTCTTATCTCCGTAATTCTCTTTTCAGGTTTTATTACCGCTTGATGGGAAAGGTAATAGGAAAGGTATTTCCGTTTGGAGGAGTTTTCAGGAGGGGTCGACCTTTCCATATGATTTAGTGTGAGATATTCCTCCAAAACACTGTCGTAAAGATTTTTTCGATCACCCTTTTTTATGAGGTTTTTTCCATGCTAAAGATCCGATGTAGGGCAGAAGCGGTGAACAATCTAAGGCTTTTTTTGTCGTGAAAAGTTGGCTTTAAGCGGAAGTCGCACTTTGTAGCGCCCATCGCTAGTGCGGGTTGTGGTTGATGTATAAAAATCTTCACACAACTTGTGCTCTGATGATGTTTTTTCGTATTTTGGGATTTCTTCTAAGCATTCAAATGCTCATTGGTAGTTTCCCCTACTTGTGTAGAAAAGGTCACGACCTTTTCTGAGATTTTTCCACTGAGAATCCACCCGAATATAGTGTTCTGGGCAAGTAAATTGTGCGAAATTCCCTCCAGTCCATCGAGAATGACTTGAAGAATTAGATCGTTCATATAACAAAGTCGATTTGGGACGTAGAATAGCAGTTGGGATCTGCTAAGCTTAGATGTGACCACTTCTTTTTCTGGCCAAATTTATGAGAAAGTTCCGAAGTAACTTGGTTAGTTGGGGTAGCAGTATAGCTTGTGCTTGGATTTTGTTTGTTAAGTCCGCGCTCACTTTGATAAAGGAACACAATTTGTTTGAGTTTTGGACTATCTTTCCGCACATTCCTGAGATCTGAAAGTTCAAAGCTCGGCATGGCAGCCTTAGCCTGACATGAGCTTTCGTTAAAATCAAGGTGCGTTGAACGAGTAGGGCTCTTAGTTTGAAGAGTTCACCTCTATGCTGCACTGAGACTAGAGCTGTCGGAAGTGTCCATTGTTACCATTTTCTGAGTAAAATGATTGTACCTGATTTGCACATTGGGGAAGTTCTTGGGTGGGTTGGTTGGACGGTAGTTTCAAAGGTTGTTGTCGCTGTTGCGACTTGTGATGGAAGCGATTGGGTTTAGGGGTGTTGAGGACATGGATCTACTTTCGTTTTCGGAGTAATCCCACTCAGGTGGCAACGCCGCGATGTGCTGCCCAATGTCGCCCAATGTTGCCAACGTTCACCAGTAGTCAGTCAACACCTTCCTAGACTCCCTTCCAGTGAATGGCGTACTCGGAATCAAACCACCACCTATCGCAGACAGTGAGCTCGAGCTGCCTCGTGTGCCCCGTGTTACACTAGCACAATTAAGATCTGGATACTGTAGCAGGTTAAACTCCTACATATCCAGACTCGACCCCAGACTCGAAACAGCACGTTTCCTGGACCTTCCGTTAGATGACCTCGGCGACTTAGACTGATTATGCCTGCCCTAAGCGGGGTTAGCAAACCGCTACAACAACAACAACAACAACAATGATGAAGCCTTTAGTGATTGTAACAGATTCGCAGATATGTTTGCAGACTTTTTTAAATCTAATTATGCGCCGAACACAAATTCTACCCCGCAGCCATTCATTTACCCTTACTTATTGCCTTCTTTTGATTGCGTAAAAGTACCACATATACCTATATCCGCTGATGCTGTTTATCACCAGCTTGATGCTCTTAAGAGCTCATACACATGCGGTGCGGATAATATCCCTACTATATATATAATTAGCACTTTGTAACCGCTGAAGCGATTTTCGGCCGAGCTCCTCCTCCAATTTGTGGTTTTGCGTCTTGATGTTCTTTCCAACAAATGGAGGGACCTACAGTTTATATAATACCTCCGAACGGCTGATGGTTTTTTATGAAGAGCTTTATTTCATGCCAGAAATACAATCGAAAGGGTTGACATTCCCTGCCGAGAGGCGACCGCAATTAGAAAATTTAACTTAATTTTTTATTTAAATTAATTTTCTATAAATTTTTGGTTGTAAGTACGACACCGAGATATGAACCCGCGCCTTCCGAATGGCAGTACGCAATGCTAACCATTCGGCTACTGCGGCCGCCTTATCTCTACTAGTGTACTTAAATTTTGTGCTGAATTTCTATATACATATAACATGTTAGCTACACTGACTTCAGCAAAGCATTTGACACGGTCTCTCATTCTTTACTACACTTTAAACTCGATCATTTCGGGTTTCCATCTTCCTTTCTCAACTGAATTTCATCGTACTTGATTGGTAGAAAGCAAAAAGTTATTAAAAAATAGGTATTGTACATCACGTGGAATAGCAGTTACATCTGGCAATCCTCAAGGCAATCACCTCGGTCCCTTACTCTTCCTTATTTTGAAGATTTTGTTTTGTCTTTGCGACGACCGATATGTACGTGTATGTATATGAGTGTGTGTAAAAATAGTATGTACCTATAGTTGTCATATGATATTGCTCGTACAAGGATTTACGATACTTACTGGAATTGCGGAACTCGCCTAAACATCCTCCCCCTTCTAGACGCGCTAAGCGGCTAGGCTGCTCTGCAGCTCCTGTAGAGTTTTATTTCTGACGGTCTCTTACGAATGGAGATACGTCTTTTGCTGTTGATGATCTCCGGTGGATTCGGGTTTCTGTGAAGTATCGTATGATGCAGTTCTCCTCATATTCTGCACGTTGCGTTTGACGAACAATTCTTCGTTTATGTGATAGGGCGAAACAATTCGTGCAGAAGTTATGCACCCGTGCTACAAGCAATCTTTGGTCAGGTTGAGATTTCTTTGAACAAATGAGGAATATATGAGATTGGGCTCAGTTCATACTACGTTTATTCCTATATTTATGGAGGAGAGTGCTTATAGCGGATATGAGGAAAGTGTCTATATCTTTTTAATATTTTTATATTTTCTATTTTTGGGAAGATTTTTAAGGGGTTTAATTTTCTGTGGGCAGTGCTGAGTCCTTTTTTGGGAAAAGACATGACTTCACAATAGATCGTGTCAAAATACGCGTCTGAGTGTGTACATTACTTACCCTGACATATTCATCTTTGCCGCGATGAGTTTTTATGATACGGGCAAGGCGCCACTCAGTGGGAGGTAGATTATCGTCCGTTGACCTACAGTTGTCTCTATTTGTGGAGTTTTCCACCTATATCTTTTTTGGAGGACTCTTAGATAGTCGTCTTTCCAACGCTGACTGAATTCGTGATATAATATTTTCACCTTTTCTCATCTGTTTATTAAGGGTAGATTTTGACTGTTTACTTCGGCCAACGACAGCATGGTTGTACCATGGAGAAAGTAGGATGAAGTAAGTGCAGCAAGATCGGTTGCATCTTGAGAAAGGGCTGAGATTGGTCCGGAGTTTAAAACGGCTTCTATTCTATTAGAAGAGTAGTGAATTCTTCGAACGTAAATTTGTGAGTTCCAGCAGTTTTTTTGATATGTAGTTTGAAACTTTTAACTGCGGATTCCCACAATCTGTCCATATGGAGAGCGCTGGGCGGGATAAATTGCCAAATTATTCCTTGAGGCTAGTATTTCTGAATGACATCTTGGGAGGCCTTCTTCATAAATTTTAGAAATTTTCTTCTCGGTGGCTCGTTTAGCCACGACGGGCAACGAAGCGAGCAAACGGTGCAAAAAAAGTATTCGTTGTTAGACTAGAGCACAGCTGCAGGTGAACTACCTTTATCTGGGAGCGCATTTGCTGCTTGTGGACCGTGCAAGGTTTAAATTGAAAAACGCATTTTTATATAATAGGCTTTAGCTGAGGAATGTGGAATTCTTGTCTGACAACTTGTTGCATAAGTCGAAATTCTGCATGGAGAAGCAGTTTAAGAAAGAAGCGCAGATACAGTACGGTGAATCGGGATTTTTCGGGTAAGACTATGGGGTGTTGTTCATTATGGCTTAAGGTGGTATGAGATAGACGACCGTTGACACGAAAGAGGTTATGTTCAGTGATGAATGGATTGAGCGCAAGTAATGCGAATTCGATAAGTTTTTCCTTTCCTGATATTCGGGGTTTTAGGGTATGTACAAATCTGTAGACGTATGCCATAACCTGAAGCGAAACGGTATGAAGTGCTTCGACTTGTCGAGTATCTGGGGCGTGAATATTTAGGCCAGAGGAGTTTCTTAGCCATTCGGGGCCATTCAACCATATGGAGTAAGATGTCAGATCTAGCGGTTTACATCCTATGGTTCTTAAGTCTGCAGGGTTATACTTACTGCGCACGTCCCGCCAGTGAGCATTTCCAACCAGGTCAAGGATTTGCGCTGTACGATTGGAGACGAATGTTTTCATTGGTGTGAGGTGGCTTTTCTAACCATGCAAGGACAATTTCAGAGTCTGATCATATCACAAGCCTTTTGATTAGGACATTAAGGTTGGTTTGGACGAATGATACGACTTTGGCTAATAGGAGCGCTCCACGCAACTCTAGGCATGGTAAGCCGATGGTTCTCAAAGCTGCCATTTGTTTTTGGTTACCAGAAGACGAGATGTTAACCCTGTTGGAAGGGTGGTACGGATATAGATGGTAGCGCAGTATGTTTTTTCTGAGGCGTCACAGAAACCATGGAGTTCTACATCGCTGTCAGGAATACAATTTACTCATTGTGGTATCCGATGTTGGTGACGGTTTTTAAGTTGTTGGCAAACTATGCGCATTTCGTGAGACGGATGGATTTGACTTGTTTGTCCAAATCTGTACTGTCGAGCCAAAGCTCTTGGAGAAGAATCTTGGCTTGCATCATTATTGGTGTAAGCCATCCTGCGGGGTCGAACAGTTTGACTCCAGAGAGAAAATTTGCCGTTTTGTTCTTGCAGATGTTGCTGGGATAGAATCAATTATGTATGAGAAGAAGTCAGTGATAGCATTCCACTGAATACCGAGAGTCTTGGTGGTGTTTTCCTTTTCGAATTCGAGGAAATTAGTTTCCAGCAAATCCACTTTCGCTATATTTTTTAAGATGTCTTGGTGGTTAGCGGTGATTTTCTTTAAGGGAAAACCTGCTGATTTTAGAGAATGGATAACTTGGGTTAGCGATTGTGTAGCAGCTTGCAGGTCATGACGGCCAGATAAAATATCATCTACATAATTTTCTTTTTTTTAAATCGGCACTGCTAATGGGTAGATACTAGACATATATTTTTAGTTAGTTGGTTAAGTGCACGTATTGCAAAATATGGCGCACAGTTTACGGCGAATGTGACGGTTTTTAATTTATATTCTAGAATTGGACTTTCCGGAGATGACCAAAAAATAAGCCTTTGATAGTCTTGGTGTTCCACGTGTAGGAAAATATGGCGGGACATTTGTTATACATCACCATTGAAGACGTATTGGTAAGTTCGCCATTTCTGAACTAGTAGCATTAAATCAGCCTGTAGAGTAGGGCCGGTATATAAGGGGTCATTTAGCGAGTTACCAGAGCCTGATTTCTTCGATGCATTGATCGCTACTCTTATCTCCGTAATTCTCTTTTCAGGTTTTATTACCGCATGATGGGAAAGGTAATAGGAAAGGTATTTCCGTTTGGAGGAGTTTTCAGGAGGGGTCGACCTTTCCATATGATTTAGTGTGAGATATTCCTCCAAAACACTGTCGTAAAGATTTTTTCGATCACCCTTTTTTATGAGGTTTTTTCCATGCTAAAGATCCGATGTAGGGCAGAAGCGGTGAACAATCTAAGGCTATTTTGTCGTGAAAAGTTGGCTTTAAGCGGAAGTCGCACTTTGTAGCGCCCATCGCTAGTGCGGGTTGTGGTTGATGTATAAAAATCTTCACACAACTTGTGCTCTGATGATGTTTTTTCGTATTTTGAGATTTCTTCTAAGCATTCAAATGCTCATTGGTAGTTTCCCCTACTTGTGTAGAAAAGGTCACGACCTTTTCTGAGATTTTTCCACTGAGAATCCACCCGAATATAGTGTTCTGGGCAAGTAAATTGTGCGAAATTCCCTCCAGTCCATCGAGAATGACTTGAAGAATTAGATCGTTCATATAACAAAGTCGATTTGGGACGTAGAATAGCAGTTGGGATCTGCTAAGCTTAGATGTGACCACTTCTTTTTCTGGTCCAAATTTATGAGAAAGTTCCGAAGTAACTTGGTTAGTTGGGGTAGCAGTATAGCTTGTGCTTGGATTTTGTTTGTTAAGTCCGCGCTCACTTTGATAAAGGAACACAATTTGTTTGAGTTTTGGACTATCTTTCCGCACATTCCTGAGATCTGAAAGTTCAAAGCTCAGCATGGCAGCCTTAGCCTGACATGAGCTTTCGTTAAAATCAAGGTGCGTTGAACGAGTAGGGCTCTTAGTTTGAAGAGTTCACCTCTATGCTGCACTGAGACTAGAGCTGTCGGAAGAGTCCATTCTTATCATTTTCTGAGTAAAATGATTGTACCTGATTTGCACATTGGGGAAGTTCTTGGGTGGGTTGGTTGGACGGTAGTTTCAAAGGTTGTTGTCGCTGTTGCGACTTGTGATGGAAGCGATTGGGTTTAGGGGTGTTGAGGACATGGATCTACTTTCGTTTTCGGAGTAATCCCACTCAGGTGGCAACGCCGCGATGTGCTGCCCAATGTCGCCCAATGTTGCCAACGTTCCGCACCCGCAACACTCTTTGTTTGAACTAACCGTCTAAAGTAGCCACCAGCGACACTTTCATGTTTTAATCGTTTTTCAACCCACAACGCATCGAAATCCCGACTCACTTACCGTTCTTCGGCATTTGGAATTCTTAAACTTTACATTTATATCCTATCGCTTCAAATAATTTTTAAAGCCCCAGCATCTGGTTGGCAAAGACAATTTGTGTCTTAAAACCTCTACAACAAATTTTAACTTGTAATTGTAACTTGACCAATTGAATAAAAACCTGTATTAATACCGTTTATAAAAGGACCTAGACTTATTCTCTTCATTGGAAATGGCCGATATTCTACCCACACTCAACATTAAACATGGTCCTTTCGGAGCTTTTAAAAATAATTAGCAACATTCAATTGAGAGCATCGGCCATTACGTATAATAGGTCAAGTTCGGTTTTTTTATTGATTGTTCAAAATATGACAATTTTGTTCGTAGAAGGCTGCGTCCCTATTGGTAAAAAATTCGGAGAGCAGCGATTCGCAGATGGAAATTTGGTTCATCATCGAGCTTCTTTTTGAATTCAAGGTTACGCAAATGGTTCCAAACGGTTTTCTGGCATATCTTTAGTTCCTCAGCAAATAAATAAGTGCTGACGTGACGGTCTGTTTCCACTATTTCCATGATTTTATCGCAATTTTCGACGACAGGCCTCCCGACGCGTGGTGCATCTTTGACATCGAAATTACCGGAAGGGAACCTAGCAAACCACTTTTGTGCTACACGTTCATTTCCAGTATCGGGCCCATAAACTAAATTATTTTTTTCAGCCACTTTGGCTGCTTTTTCGCCTTGATCGAAGAACAATTGTAAAATTTAGCGAAATTTATCTTTGCTGGTGTCCATCTTTGATGAGCGCTCACAGCGTACTAAGTCAATCAACCGAAAAACTGTGAAAGATAAACTTTTAGCACGGATAAACACGTTTTCAGTGCCCTACAGTATGACATGATGCGACGCGTAACACTAGTACTATGAACAATAACGCCATCTCTTAGATAAAAACCGAACTAACTTTTTACTTGACCTAATATATAAAACATACAAAAATTCATATGTATATACCAATAACCAAATGTGCGGCCACAAAAAAAATAAAACGGATTAAAGAGTGCAAGCGAATGGGTGTGCGTGTCGGTATTCGGAATTAGTAAAATTAAATAAATAAGTGAAAATCAAATTAAAATAAATAAGTGAACAAAAATGTATACATACATATTGATAATTTTCATTTTTACAAAAATAAATTAAAATAAAGAAGTGAGAAACAAAGAAGTAAATATTTGAGAAAAAATTAAGATAAAAACCAAAGTGTGTATTACGCGCATCAAAATTTCAATTTTATTAGTGACCCATATTTTCGACTTAAAATAATCCACAAATATTATCTGATGACAAATTAATACGAGTATACGCAAAAACAAAAAAAAAACAAGGAATGGTGAAAATTTAAAGCCAGTGGTGACAAAAACAAAAACAACAGCAGCAACAAATTCCAGTTAACTGCTTGCGAGTTAAAAGTGTCAGTGAAACAAAAACATAATTATACAGTTAATAAAATATATATAATTTAACATAAACCAATCAAAAAAGTAACAAACTAATTAAAAGTGAAAATATAAATATATTAAAGTTAAATTAAACGAAATGAAAACCAGAACGTAAAATAGTGAATTTGATACATATACATATATAATATATACAGTTTGATGTATAGAAGTAAATAAAAATCTCATCATTGAATACATACATATGTATATTAAGGGGTTATGCCACTCTAGGATTTTCAAAAAATCGCGTTTTTTTTTTGCTTTAAATAGTTCCCTAGGGTCTCAGAAATAACATATTGCAGGATTATGGCTCGGAAAAATCTCTAAATAATTTATTTTCGAAGTTCCTTGCAATGCTGCACGGTACGCACACGGTACAACTTAAAACTTTAAACGCGTTTATCTCCAAACTACATTTTTCGAGTTGGCCGAACCAACAACTCGTACAATTTCCAACCGATTAGGTTTAAATTTGACACACATCTTTAAAAATACATTTTTTAAGGTATCACGTAGGATTTTTTTTTATTCTATATAGTTCATTTGTTATTAACAATTAACTGATGATTTTTTAGTCGAAATTAGAAAGTTTAACTTTAGAATTGCGCCATTTGATCATGAATCAATATATCGAAAAAATCCTACGTGTTACTTTAGCTATTGTAATATATAATAAAAAAAAATTTAGATACTCAAGATATTTCAAAATTTACAGGTGCAGTTAGTTCGGCCACGTACGCCTTGATCCATAGAGGAGTCAAAGGACGACACCATTCTTCAAGAAATATTTATAAGAAATTATTTTTTTACACCTAAAAAGATGTATAATAAACTTCTTGTATAATATTTTTAATTGACTCTATGGCTTTTCTAAAAAAAATGCACATAAAACACCTATTTTTTCGGTCTCTAGAGTGGCATAACCCCTTAAAAGGATATAAAAAGGGAATTCCAAAAATATAAAGACATACATATACCAGCAATAACAACAGATATTTAATTATATACAGTTTAACGTAAAAAAATAAATTCAAATTTAAAGAAAAAAAAATAAATAAATCACGGCATCAATACATACATACAGTTAAGTGCAGTAAATGAAGTATACATATAAAAATGACTACAATTATAAAATTTCAAGCTAAAGTATTAAATAAAAATAAAAATTTAATAATAGCACCATAAAAAAAATATCCCAACAACAAAAATGTGCTAAAAGTATACCAAAAAATAAATAATTGGAAATAACACAACAACAAACATGGTGTACATGGTAAATGATATAAAAATGGAAAAAAAGAAAGAACAGTGCGCCAGATAAGTGTGATTTTAGTGTGACATTGAAAAAATAAATTAAAACAAAGTACTTCTTCTTTATTGGCGTTGGCACCGCTTACGCGATTATAGCCGAAGCAATTACAGCGCGCCATTCATCTTTTCTTTTCGCTGTTTGGCGCCAGTTGGAAATGCCAAGTGCACCCAGGTCACTCTCTACTTGATCTTTCCAACGGAGTGGAGGTCTTCCTCTTCCTCTGCTTCCACCAGCGGGTACTGCATCAAATATTTTCAAAGCTGGAGTGTTTTCATCCATTCGGACGACATGGCCTAGCCAGCGTAGCCGCTGTCTCTTCATTCGCTGAACTATGTCAATATCGTCGTATAGCTCGTACAGCTCATCGTTCCATCGTCTGCGGTATTCGCCGTTGCTAATGCGCAAAGGACCATAAATCGTTCGCAGAACTTTCCTCTCGAAGACTCCTAGAGCCGACTCATCAGATGTTGACATCGTCCACGCTTCTGCGCCATATATTAGGACCGGTATAATGAGCGACTTGTAGAGCTTGATTTTCGTTCGTCGAGAGAGGGCTTTACTTTTCAATTGCCTACTCAGCCCAAAGTAGCACCTGTTGGCAAGAGTGATTCTGCGTTGGATTTCAAGGCTGACATTGTTGTTGGTATTAATGCTGGTTCCTAGATAGACGAAATTATCTACGACCTCGAAGTTATGACTGTCAACAGTGACGTGGGAGCCTAGTCGCGAATGCGATGACTGTTTGTTTGATGACAGGAGATATTTCGTCTTGCCCTCATTCACTACCAGACCCATTCGTTTCGCTTCTTTATCAAGTCTGGAGAAAGCAGAACTCACGGCGCGGTTGTTGAGGCCAATAATGTCGATATCATCGGCGTACGCCAGCAGCTGTACACTCTTATAGAAGATTGTACCTTCTCTATTTAGTTCTGCAGCTCGTATTATTTTCTCCAGCATTAAATTAAAAAAGTCACACTATAAGGAATCACCCTGTCTGAAACCTCGTTTGGTATCGAACGGCTCGGAGAGGTCTTTCCCGATCCTGACGGAGCTTTTAGTGTTGCTTAACGTCAGTTTACTTAGCCGTATAAGTTTTGCGGGGATTCCAAATTCAGACATAGCGGCATAAAGGCAGCTCCTATTCGTGCTGTCGAAGGCGGCTTTAAAATCGACGAAAAGGTGGTGGGTGTCGATTCTCTTTTCACGGGTCTTTTCCAAGATTTGGCGTATGGTGAATATTTGGTCAATGGTTGACTTACCAGGTCTAAAGCCACACTGATAAGGTCCAATCAGTTTGTTGACGGTGGGCTTTAGTCTTTCACACAATACGCTTGATAAGACCTTATATGCGATATTAAGAAGGCTTATTCCACGATAATTGGCGCAGACTGTGGGATCGCCTTTCTTGTGGATCGGGCAGAGCACACTTAAATTCCAATCGTCGGGCATGCTTTCATCCGACCATATTTTACAAAGGAGCTGATGCATGCACCTGATCAGCTCTTCGCCGCCGTGTTTGAATAGCTCGGCCGGTAATCCATCGGCCCTTGCTGCTTTGTTGCTTTTTAAGCGGACGATTGCTATTCGGACCTCTTCAAAGTCGGGTAACTGAACAACTTTTCCATCGTCATCAATTGGAGTTTCGGGTTCACCATCTCCGCGTGTTTCCTGTTCACTGCCATTCAGCAGGCTGGAGAAGTGCTCCCTCCATAAATCGAGTATACTCTGGGCATCTGTCACTAGCTCACCTCCCTGGGTCCTACAAGAGTTCGCTCCGGTCTTGAAACCTTCTGTAAGTCGCCGTATCTTTTCATAGAATTTTCGAGCGTTACCCTTGTCGGCCAGCTTCTCAAGCTCCTCGTACTCGCGCATCTCGGCCTCTTTCTTTTTTTCTCTGCAGACGCGCCTTGCTTCCCTCTTCAGTTCTCGGTATCTATCCCACCCCGCACGTGTTATGGTTGATCGCAAGGTTGCGAGGTAGGCAGTCTGTTTTCTCTCCACTGCGGCACGGCAATCCTCATCGTACCAGCTGTTTTTGCGACCTTTCCGAAATCCGATGGTTTCGTTTGCAGCTGTACGCAGGGAGTTTGCAATGCCGTCCCACAGTTCCCTTATACCGGGTTGCTGATGAGTGCTCTCAGAGAGCAGGTGTGCAAGTCGAGTAGAAAATCGCTCGGCAGTCTGTTGTGATTGCAGCTTTTCAACGTCGAACCTTCCTTGTGTTTGTTGATGGACGTTCTTCGATACACAGAGGCGCGTGCGTATCTTCGCTGGGACAAGATAGTGATCCGAGTCAATGTTGGGACCTCGGAACGTACGCACATCTAAAACACTGGATACATGTCTTCCGTCTATCACAACATGATCGATCTGGTTGGAAGTTTTCCGATCTGGAGACAGCCAAGTAGCTTGGTGAATGTTTTTGTGCTGGAATCTAGTGCTACAGACAACCATATTTCGGGCCCCGGCGAAGTCGATCAGCCTCAGACCATTTGGAGATGTTTCGTCGTGGAGACTGAATTTTCCGACAGTCGTACCAAAGATACCTTCTTTGCCCACCCTAGCGTTGAAGTCGCCAAGCACAATTTTGACGTCGTGTCGGGGGCAGCGCTCATAAGTGTGTTCGAGGCGCTCGTAAAAGGCATCTTTGGTCAAGTCATCCTTCTCTTCCGTCGGGGCGTGGGCACAAATTAGGGTGGTATTGAAAAATTTTGTCTTGATGCGAATTGTGGCTAGACGTTCATCCACCGGAGTGAATGCCAGTACTCTGCGACGGAGTCTCTCTCCCACCACGAATCCGACACCAAATTTGCGCTCCTTTATATGGCCGCTGTAGTAAATCTCACAAGGACCCACCTTCTTCCGTCCTTGTCCCGTCCATCGCAATTCTTGGACGGCAGTGATGTCAGCCTTTAACTCTACATCAACCAGCTGGGCAGCGGCACCTTCCCAATTAAGGGACCGGACATTCCAGGTGCATGCCCTAAAATCGTAATCCTTAAAACATTTGCGGGGGTCGTCATCAAAAGGGGGGTCTCTCATCCGAGGCTTATGTTGCTTTTTCATTGGGTTGTTTTTTCATGTGGTGGGTTCCAAACCCTACGCATGTTCGTTGGCTACCCTGGGGATACGTGGTCTAAGACCGGACGTCGTGAGCTGCTTGAACCATATGCACAAGAATCGTTTCTGGCCACTCCCAGGTGAATGGCAGTCAAAAACTTTCCTCACTTGCGTGAACTTCTACACATGGCCCCATCCCCCCCCAAAGTACAGGTAATAAATAATTCGCGTTAAAAAAACCATTAAAAAAATAGTAATAATAAATAAAAGCGTACGCTTCAATACCCTCTTACAACCACCAACCACAACAAAAACCAAGTCACACCACCAACAACAATAACAACTTAGTCGCACTAATAACAACAACAACCAAGTCGCACCACCAACAACAACAACCAAGTCGCACCACCAACAATAACCAGGACGCACCAACATCACCAAAAACCCGTTACAGCAAGCTAAGTAAAACCTATGGCGGAGTGAGTAATTTCCAAATTACATATGTATATTTATGTAGGTAAAACCACATAGGTATGTATGTATATATGCATTTTATAACAGAAATAAGTTCTGGAAACATCAGCGACAACTGTACTCACTAGTACATCCAAAAATTTTAACAATTCCCTTAATCAGTCCCTCATATATCACAGTTACGGGCATATACATACATACATATACTCGCATATAATATATTTCTCAAGCCTTCAAAAGTTATATAATTATTGGCGTCAACTGTACAAAGTTGTACAATACCAAAAAAAAAAAAAATCCCGTTAGCTACTCCCTCGAATTTGCAGTAACTAAAAATGTATATTATACATCTCAATACCGTTTTTCTCTAAACTGGTTGGCATATACCCATTGAAAAAGAAATTATATACAAGTTAAACTATATACTCGTACTACATAACATATCTGTATACGTATATGCAAAACCTCGATACCGTTACAGCGCAGAACACACATTTGATTTCCACTCAAACGCGCTCACAAACATCAAACATATTGCACTCAGACGCGCTGAGGCAAAATAAACTATAGGAGACGGAGCCTAAGACACAGTGGGGCGCACTCAGACGCGCTGAAGCAAATAGACAAATTCAAATTAGCTGCTGGTTTATGTATACCAAATAAAAGCAATTTTTTTTTTTGTACAAAACTCACCCAATTTTTGTAATTTTTGCAGAAAAATCAGCATCAACCAAGATGAATAGATACTTGTCAAAGTTCATCTTTGAATCCAACAGGCTGGAGGTCTTCTGCGCAAAGTGGTCAACGGACTTGGCGAGTGACAAAACGGAAACCCTACTCAGCGTCAAAATACAGCAGCTGGACAAAAATTGGGACAGCCTTCTAGAAGCATACGAGGCTATATTCATGGCGGACGCATACCCGGAAGTCAGCGAGTCAGTGGAGCAGAAGTACGCTAAATGTTCGGAAAGTTTCCAGAACTGTAAAGCGCAAATGCCAGAAGCATTGCAGCTTTTTACAGCTCCTACACCAACCCAAACAACCCAACAATCAACAAATACAAACACAAACTCTGTTTCCAGTGGGGTATGTCTCGAGGTACCAGCATGCGATACTGAAGCATATTACGGAGGTTATAAAAGACTGACCGACATTCCGAGACATGTTTACGGCAATCTATATAAATCACCCTCAATTAACAACCGCTCCAAAATTATTTCACCTGCGTCACAAGGCAAAAGGTCCAGCAGGCCTTATTTTGGAACAATACCCACTCACAGATGAAAGTTTTCCGCTTGCTTAATCTAAATCCCATCTATGCAGAGAACGGGGAGCAGCTGCAAAAACTACAGACTAGAATAACGAATAGATACGAGGTAGTTGAACGACTGGGAACATACCGCCCAGGAAAACCCAAACCCCATATCAATACATTCACACCCAGATCTGGCAATCAAAATTCCTCATTTGCGAATAAAAGTCGCAAGCAACCTATCACACAGAGTTCCAAAAACCCGTTTCCTGCAAGTTATGCAACTCTAGTCACGGGATGAAAACGTGCATCCGGTTTAGAAACCTTTCCGTCCCAGATCGACAAAAATTCTTTCGTGAAAAAAATACTGCGAAAATTGTCTTTCCTGTTCACACCCGCGAAGTCAATGTCAAAGCAAATTCACCTGCGTTTACTGCCAAAGACGTCATCACTCACTACTCCATTTTCAAAACACAACCCCATACTCAAAACCCCTCTCATCGACAGCACAGGCAGCGACCGCAGTGGAAATAGCAGACGATAGCCCATCAACATCAACAGGAGTCATACCCCCAGGCTCAGAAGAAGACAGTCAAGGTAACAACACACTACGCAAGCAGCAATGAAACCACACTCTTGCCACATAAAATCCGAGCAGTGATTCGCAAAAAACCTTTGTCACATCTCGGATTCAAAAAACACTCAATCTACCCACGGAGAAAACCCTTTACGAACTAACTCTATGTTCGTCAGACTTATTACACCATATAAAAGCTAGAGCAATAATATTACCCAAGCTCATTCACCTACTACCCAACACATGTGTCAACCATTGACATCAACGAAATAACCCGATTAGCGTTAGCCGCCTTAGCACCCCAAAACCTCAAGCAAGGAGAGCAATACCTCCACAATGGTACCCTTTTGGCACAGCAGACAATATTTGGATGGATAAACAGCGGACCAACAACTCAAAAGGTAGAGTCCTTTTCAACACAGGTCCATCCAGCCCAAAATGACCCGATCAGCACCCAACTAAGGAAATTCTGGGAGCAAGAAGAAGTCCCATCTACTCAAACTCACTCAGAAGCGGATGAATTTTGTGAAAATTTGTATCGCAAAACAACAACACGCCAAAAGAATGGTAAATACACCGTCAAATTACCATTCAAAAAGGAATTTCCCAGAGACGCAGCCCTAGGCCACTCCAGACTAGCAGCATATCAACAGTATATCAGTAACGAGCGGACACTAGAGCGAAAACTAGTACTGCAGCAAAAATATCAGGAGGTCTTAGAAGAATACTGGACCTTGGACCACATGGAACCCACTTCACCTGTCGAAGTAATCAACAAGGAGAAGTACTTCTCCTTCTACCTACGTGTACCCCATCACGCTGTCATAAAACCCGACAGTAAATCCACAAAGGTCCGAGCCGTATTCAACGCTTCCAGATTATCACAATCAGGGAACTCATTAAACGACGTACTACCCACAGGCCCAACACTCCAAAACGACTTAATTCTAATAATCCTCAATTGGCGACTCTATAAGTACGTATTTAACGGTGACATTGAGAAAATGTATCGTCAAATACTCGTCGAATACTCTTTCGCAGAACCCCCGACTCTCCAATAGAAGTTTTCAAGCTAAAGACAGTTACGTTTGGGGTTAACTTTGTCCCATTTTCAGCTATTCGAACCCTACATCAATTTGCCGAAGATTGCAAAACCGAATACCCTCTCGCAAACAATATCGTACTCAATTCAATTTATGTAGATGACCTACTTTCAGGCAGTAATGAAATACAGTCCACTATCAACTCACTCACTCGCTTACAGACACCTTCTCATACTCATACGAACCTCAACCCGCTGCAAAGTGTAGTACTAATCGCCAGATTTTATCGGCTGTGGCGAAACTATCCGACCCGGCAGGATGGTTATCACCAATTATGATAGTAACCAAGGTACTACTCCAAGTACTTTGGCTAGAAGGAACGGATTGGTACGAAAACGAAAAATCCGGATCCCTACATAAATGGAACTTGTTTCATGATAATCTCCCGACAAACCGATTCAGCTCCATGGATGCCTCAGAGAAGGCTTTCTGCACTTGTGTGTACATGAGGGTACAACACGGCGAAAACTCCTTCACCTCATATTTACTGGCTGCAAACACAAAGGTAGCTCCTCTCCAAACGATAAGTCTCTCCCGTCTAGAGCTCTGCGGAGCAGTTCTACTGGCAAGGTTGGTAAACCAAATACAAACAGAATTAAGTTTACCGCCTCTCACGAACTTGTTCTGTGGACAGACTCGCCCATCGTCTTAGCATGGCTAGAAAAACCACTACACTCCTGATAAACATATGTAGCAAACAGGATATCCCAAATCCTGCAACTGATAAGTAATGCTAAGTGGCGGGACGTATGCAGCAGCGACAACCCAGCTGACCTAGGCGCACGATGTCGACCTCAGGATCTCGCTGTAAACACCATCTGGTGGAAAGGTCCTGAATGGCTCGCCAAACCCGCCAATGAATGGCCTAGCTCTCGCCCCCAACTCCCATCGCCTCCGGAGCAAAGGCACATCGGCGCATTCCATACCTTGCAATCTGAAAATATCTTAGAGAGATTTTCCTCCTTTTCCCGAGCCCTTAGAGTAGTTGCTTACATATATCGTTTTATTCACAGGTCACAAAAATTGCCATCTCGGATGAGCATGACTCTAAGCCACGAAGAGATAAACGAAGTAAAAACGCGACTCATAAACCTAACTCAACGAAGGCATTATGGTGAAACCATCGCGCAACTCGAAGCCTCAAAACCGATCAGCCAGAAGGACACGTTGCTGACATTAAATCCTATACCCGACAGCAAAGGCGTACTGCGTGTAAACGGACGACTTAAATACGCAGCCCTTAGTTATAACGAACGTCATTCCATAATTATCCCAGGAAACTGAATATTCTGCACTCTGCTGTTAAAATTTCTACACACCACCATGCTGCATGCTGGAAACCAGTTAATGGTACGAATGGTACAACAAGAGTACTACATTCCCCGACTCAAACCCAAAATAAAAAAGTGCATTTTCACTGCAAAACATGCACCATACACAAGCAGCAGATGAGAACGCAGATCATGGCAGCACTACACTCCGAACGAACCACATATACCCTACCGTTTCACACGACTGGGGTGGACTTCGCCGGCTCGTTCCTAGTAAAAGTATCTACCCATCCGCAAGCTTCATATTCAAAAGCATACGTTTGTGTGTTTGTATGCTTCTCCACGAAAGCAATACTCCTCGAAGTCTGCTCTGACTTGACTACGGAGGCTTTCCGAGCAGTCTTCGCTAGATTTGTTGGACGTGGCGGTCTCCCCTATAAGATTATGTCCGACAATGGGAAATTATTTGTCGGCGCTCAACGCACTTTCCACCGTGAGTTTGGCGTGTTTTTGAAGGAAGTAGCAGCTGACGTCTCCGCTAAATACGCCCCACTCGGCTTCTATTGGGAGTTTATTCCACCGTATGCCCCTCATATGGGTGGACTATGGGGAGCAGCAGTGAAGAGTTTTAAGCTGCACTGATGGTAAGAATAGAAGCGATTCTCAATTCCCGACCGCTCTCAGCCAAGTGGCAAGACCCGCAAGACCTACTAGCACTCACCCCTGGACATTTCCTCCGCGGTGCTCCATTGTTATCGATACCCGAACCCAATGCCGAAGAATACTCTCTGGTTACCAAATGGCAGAAACTCAAAGTGCCTCACCATCAATTTAGTACCAAATGGAGGAACGAGTATCTCAAAATTTACACAAGAGGTACAAATAGAAAAGGGCGGAAAGCCCCGTAAAGAAAGGAGATCTAGTTGTCGTCAAGAATGACCTCCTTCCCCCGAATTAATGGCGCCAAGGACGTATAACCAAAGTGTATCAAGGTGCAAACGAAAAGATCTGTGTGGTCGACATAATAAAGCAAAACGGAACGATAACCCGAAATATAGCCAAATTGTATGTGCTGCGCGCTGTGTGAACCTCGAACCCTATGACTTAATCCCAACATTTACATATACCAACCTACAACTCATATAAAAGCATCTCATGAAATCTCTTCATATACCCTTTTGCAACCATATACTAAAGACGTATATTTTCACTCTTCTCTCCTAGGTCACGACGAGACGCGATATCGAGGAAGTGCCGTTTATGCGGCTGGTTGCATTCGCTGCGCCATTGCCCTGCTTTCCTCGCCATGGCACCGGATGTCAGGTATGAGTGCGCAAAGGTGCACCGGTACTACATCAACTGCCTGGCAACCTCCCATGCACCCAGCGAATGCGACTCAAGGTCTAGTTGCCATCCGTGCACTCTCGGGCATCATACTCTGCTCCACCGGTCGAAGTTAAGGAGGGTAAGCGGTGCAGCGAATGCAGCCAATTCCACGCAAGTTTTATCCAGCCGGTCTGCCCAGCAGCGGAAGAAGTTGCAGCAATTGGTGAAGGACGTCCGGAGTTTGATTGGCAAGCTGGAGAGGGAGATACAGGCACCAACCGTCTAAAGTAGCCACCAGCGACACATTCATGTTTTAATCATTTTTCAACCCACAACCCATCGGCATCCCGACTCACGTACCGCTCTTACTTACATTTATACCCTATCACTTCAAATAATTTTTAAAGCCCCAACATCTGGGTGTAGTCTTATAACAATTAAATGGTCTCAAAGACACTAAAACAATTTGTGTCTTAACACCTGTACAACAAATTTTCACTCTAAATAATATCCTTTTTTTCAATCATACATACTGTAACTTGATCAATTGAATAAAAACCTAAATTGATACCGTTTATAAAAAAAAGACCTAGACTTATTCTCTTCATTGGAAACGGCCGATATTCTACCCACACTTAACAAGGCGGTTTGTCATTATGGAAAGTTGTATAAGGGCTGCCTCCGCAATAAAAACATGTGCAATCGGATCGACAAGCTTGGAAGGTATGCGTAGAGGAAAGACAGTTCGTGGACAATTTGTGTTCTTTCACAATATTTTCGCGCTCGTTTTTGGAAAGGTTTTTGTACTTCTAACACTGGCTGAGACTATGGGATTGTTCGTTACATATGACACAAGTGAGCATTTTTCGGTGCTCTGCCATGTGAGATTGGACGTGATTCATTGATCTGTTTTGAAAGCTTCGGTTCAGGTGTGGTCTTGTGAATGACCTATTATGTTGTAGCTTTGGCTTTTTATTGAACTTTGGGTAATTAGGTTTTTCCTTGGCTGGTTGCCATTGGTCTACTCTTTCAACAACCTCATGCCAAGTGGTGAGGAACTGGTTTCTTTAAGACCAGTTGGGAAGATCTTTTCGGGAGGGAGAGACTGTTCCCATAATGCAACAGTTTTCTCTGGAAGTTTGAAAAATGTTAACTGTGGATTGGAGTCTTTTAATATCATCACTTTTCTCTACTAGTATGGGCTTAAGGTTTATTAGAACTTGTATTTGGTTATCAACTAGTACACGCTTGTTTTCGTATCGTGACCACAAGGCTTCCCATGCCAATTCGAAATTGTCGTCACTAAGGGGGAATTGTTTCACTATTTCACCGGCTTTTCCTTGTGTTTTATAAATGAGATGGTATAGTTTTTGAGCTTTAGTGAGCTTAGGTTGGTTTATGTAGACCGCTGTGAACACATCTCTAAAGGACGGCCATTCTTCATTACCGCCGTAGAAAATCTCAGAGTCACCTGGATGTGCTTTTAAATTAAGGTAGGATTACCTATGGGTTGTGCCTGAGCAGGCGTAGGCGTAGGTGGGTAAAGTTGCTTAAGAATAAGAAGTTGGTCAGTGATTCTAGCTTTGGTGTCTTCATATGTGATTAGATACCTATGTGCGATATTTTCTATGGTATATGCGCAAGTTTTAAAAACTTCAGGTAGATCGTGTTCATCTGCCTCTATTACCATATCATGTGAGTTCTGCAGACGTGACCAAAAATTGTCTAAGTTTACGTTTTTTACTCTTAGAGTAGATTCAGTATTTTCTTCTAGGGAGGTTGATCTGAATCTTACGCAGTAATCCATGAAATTATCTGACTTTTCTCTAAACTCAGTGGATGATACCGATTGCTTGAATTTCTTTACAGCCTCTCACCTGACCGCAATGTGCGTTTTGCTCGGTGAATGGGCTTCTACTTTTCTCTTCATCACTCATTTTGGAGCTTCTAGCTTTTTCTTCTGGGTGATTAGCTGATAGCATTTGAAATCGTAAAAAATGGTTTTGGGGTGAAGCTAATGATTTTATTTTAGTTTAGACTTATGTATGTGTCTTCGTATGTGAACAGGTGTATGATTTAGTGATCGACTGATGACTCACCACGTGAGCAGTGAGTTATCGAAAAAAGAAAAAAAATACAATTTTAAACAGACAAGTACAACAACATTGCTTGTGAAACCACCCACAGAATTGATATGCAATATTAAATTATCAATTAATTTCAATTAAAAAATTATTGAATTGACTATAGCACT
This sequence comes from Ceratitis rosa, assembly GCA_037013455.1. Lineage (NCBI taxonomy): Eukaryota > Metazoa > Arthropoda > Insecta > Diptera > Tephritidae > Ceratitis > Ceratitis rosa. Next base: position 518,918 of record JAWMAG010000036.1, on the reverse strand, counting down.
TCAAAGTAAATAGCACGAATTATAATCGGTATGTGTTTTTCCTCGGTAGCCGCGGTAGCCAAGTGGTTAGCATGGCGTACTGACATTCGGAAGGCGCCGGTTCAAATCCCGGTGCCACAATCATCTTAAAGTTACGGAAAATTAATTTAAATAAAAAAATAAGTTAAATTTTCTAATCGCGGCCGCCCCTCGGCAGGGAATGTCCTCCCTTCCGAGTGTATTTTGGACATGAAAAGACTCCTCGTAAAAAAACCATCAGCCGTTCGGAGGCGGCTTAGTATAAACTGTAGGTCCCTCCATTTTTTGGAAAAACATCAAGACGCAAAAACCACAAATTGGAGGAGGAGCTCGGCCGAGAATCGCTTAAGCGGTTACAAAGCTCCAATTATATATATATATATAATTCAATGCAGACATTATAAAAAATCAAAATTTGTTAATTTGTTTGGCCTTGGCCAAAGTATTGTATTAGGCACCCCACTAAAATACAAATATTCTCAAATGTGGCTATCAAAGTTACCACTTCTTTTTGTAAATGTCTTACATGGGTGTTTAACTGTTGATTTAACGAATAAATTGTGTAATATTAAAAGTCATAGCACTCTGGGTAAGCTAAACCTAAAAATTGTCATTTTTAAGAAATTCATAAAATTTTTTCACTATCCAATGTGCTATCAGGCAATTTGTGGAGACGAAATCCCACAATAATAAATCAAAAAGTCGAAGAAAGCGTCTAACCACTAAACGAGAAGACCGAATACTTATACGCGAGTCTCTCAAAGATCGCAAAAATCTTCTTCTGCCCTTGCAGCTGCACTTTCGGATGATTATAGTAAACCAGTTAGTGCTCGAACAGCTAGAAGAAGACTTCTTGACGCAGGTTTAAAAGGATGTAAAGCCCGAAAGAACCCTTGGCTCTCAGAAAAGAATAGAAAAAATCGTTTGGAATGTGCTCGCCGATACCAACATTTCACTGAAGAAGATTGGTTGAATGTTCTGTGGTCTGATGAATCAAACTTCGAGGTAAGCTTAGTTAAGATCGTCTTAAAGTATTAACAGCCATAGCTTTTTACCCTAGAGCAATTTTGAAGACAATACAAATCTAAAACATTATTTTTTCTTTTCTACAGATATTTGGAACACCTGGTGTGACGTTCGTGAGGCGACGGGATGGGGAAGAATATCATCCAGATTGCGTGGTACCAACTGTTAAGCATGGAGAAGGCAGCATTATGATCTGGGGCTGCATGGCTTCTGATGGTGTACATAAATGTATTAGAAGGTGTTCTTCTGCCTTCGTTAACGTGCATTTTCGGCGATACTAATTTAGACGAGGTTCAATTTCATTAAGACAATGCTCCTTGTCGAAAATCAGCGACTACGATGCGTCGGTTTAGAGATAACAACATTGTTTTTTAGATTGGACTGCACAGTCTCCATATCTTAATCCCATTGAGCACATGTGGGGTATTTTAAAACGCAAGATTAAGGAACACATTATAACATCAAAAACTGCCTTAAAGAATTAACGAGTGGTACGGTATAAGTGCGGACGAATGTGCAAAGCTTGTACGCAGCATGCCTAAGAGAATTACTGCCGTTATAGGGTGGACCTACTAAATATTAATGTTATTATCATCAAATCATTGTATTTTCACTGTTTTACTAATACAACTTCATTACTTCACTTGTTAAAACAAAAAATTCAGTAATTAGTGGGGTACTTAATACCTTTGGCCAAGGCTGTATACGTGTATATATGTGTTTTTCCTCAAGATACAAGCGAATTTTTGAATTTTTAGATTATCGAAATATGTTCATGTACAGATATACCTATACCTACAACAGAGATGTGTACAAAATATGTATGTATGTATAATTTAATAGATGTAAATGAGTTAAATTACTTAATATCTATTAGTACGGTTTTGTAGAACTATATATAATACATATATTGTTCGCCGTTATTTATTGGGGTATTATGTTTCGCAAAATAATCGTATATACTTGTACATACGTAGCCGTAATTATGAGGTGTAGAAAATGTTCTCACTGTTGTTGCAGCTGACGATATTGACGGAGCGGTTAGTAAGGTGGACGTCGAACGGCGGACGATTTTGATGATAATGCTGGTGTTATGGTGGCGCCGATGGTGACGACGGTAGCGATGGTGGTAGATGCTTCGGCCGGCGGTGATCTTGTAAAGAAATGTCATTTAATTTTTTTAACTGGGTTGGGATGGGATGCCTTCTTACAAATGTCGTTTACGGCTCATTAATCTGCCTAAACTCCACAGTCGTAGAAATGTGCTTGAAGACTTATTTTTAGCTAAATTTATAAGAGGTGTTATCAATTCCTCCTCCTTTTGCCCATGTAGTTTTATAGCAGCTGATGAACAAATCTGTAGCTGTTTAGTGGAAGAGGCAAGAGTAACCGCGACTGTTATTGGTTTTCGGTCATCGGTCTGTTGGATATTTCGATAATGCCTTAGACGTGCCTTTCGGTCGGTTGGGCGGAAGGTGGGTAACGCTGGGTTAGTCGTAAAAAACATTAATATTAATCATTTTAAAATTTCATAATTGCAAAATGCGTTTAATTTGATTTGTTTATGGAAATTTTATTTGACGTTTGCCAGCTGTTTCGATGTGAAGCGCTGTTCACCAGAAATCTGACTGCGACCATGGTAAGTTGAACAATTTCGGGTGAACGAAATATGTATTTTCCTGGTGAACTACTCCACACAAATATTCATGGCAAGGCTGAAATCTGAGAGTGTTCGAATCTTTTCCGCGGACTTTTAAAGCAACGTGCAATTTCACTAATATTTTCCATGTTTCATATTATCCACCTTTCCTTTTCAATGGAGCTTTTGCAACGTACCATTTTAAATATTTATTACACAATAATGTTAATTTTATTTACAGCATTCTCGAAGAAAAATCACAACCTTTAACGCAAAATGCGTTTGATTTGATTTGTTTATGGAAATTACATTTTAAGTTTGCCAGCTGTTTCGATGTGAAGCGCTGTTCACCAGAAATCTTACTGCGACCATGGTAAGTTGAACAATTTCGGCTGAACGAAATATGTATTTCCCTGGTGAGCTATCCCACAGAAATATTCATGGCAAGGCTGAAATCTGAGAGCGTTTCGAATTTTTTTCCGCGGACTTCTAAATGAACGGGCAATTTCTCTAATATTTTCCATGTTCCATATTATCCACCTTTTCTTTTCACTGGAGCTTTTGCAAAGTACCATTATAAAATATTTATTGCACAATAATTTTAATTTTATTTACAGCATTCTCGAAGAAAAATCACAACCTTTAACGCAAACGTATTACAAAAAACTTTTCTGTTATCAGGTCGTGCAAATTCAAATGTCAGTTTAAATCAAAATTCCTTAGGAAATAAAGGGATACTTTTTTGAAACAGACATACAAATTTTAACAAATGCGTGATGGCAAAAAAAAATAACATATTAATATACAAATAAAAAATTTCCTAAAATATCGTTATACTCAATTTTCAAGCAATATTATTGGAATATGGTAGGGTGTGCTAATTAGTGTGCCACTCGTGCATATAAAAAGAGCATTGTAACTGCTTTAGGAATGTTTTTCCAACAAATGGAGAGACCTATAGTTAATACTAAGCCGCCTCGGAACGGCTGATAGTTTTTTAAAGGCTCTTTCGTATCATAAATATACCACAGAGGGTTGACACTCCCGAGCGGCGACCGTAAAGAGAAAATTTAGCTTTATTTTCTATTTAAATTAATTTTCTATAAAAACTTGGCTATCGCGGCCGCATTGGAAAATATTAAATAATATTATCTCAAACTAATACACGTCTGCTTTGTACCAGCAGAGATCACCATCGAAATGATACTGACTCAATTTTAGTTTGATACATTTTATACCTATATACGAGCAAGTTCTATTGCGCACATGTATCTTCGTTTAGTAACTGCGTACGAGAAATCATCAGCTATCGACAGTGTGCTAGCGCGAAGGAAATCGATCCATTAGTTGAAGAGAGAGAATACCTATTGGATTACTAAAATGGACCATATTGCTGGGATTTTAGTTATAAACACACATGCAAAATATACCTATGTATATGCAGATAAGAGTTGCCAGTCTCTTCTTTTTCCAAATTCGAGAAATCATAAAAGGCGAGTTCCAAAACGTGTCGCATACTGGCCGCAACAGAAACTCCTTTTGTATTTGTTTGTTCATTTCCTTTGTTTTGCCTAGTCTTCCTTTCACTCCAAGCGTGGGCAGTGACATCTGTCGGCCAGTAGTTGCATAATTTAAAGCCATGACTTGATGGCACGGTTGTATTCGGTGTATGCCTACCCAGTGGTATAAGTCTCCAACAGGAGGTGTTCCTACCAAACGGATCCTCCGCTAACAAATATTAGAGAAATGGAATGCTTTGCGCTGCTATTCCGTAAAAAGAGGTGCCACCTTTCTTTTTATACTGCGAGGGGATAATTACGCCGCGTGCGCTATGCAACCCGGTCTCTTTGTGTAATGGGGGCGGCGCCAAATGGTTGGGCAGCAATACACACTCGTCAGAGAATTCTGAAGGCCGACGCGTAGCTTGCGGCCTGGCTCGTAAGTGCGTGCTGGATCAGATTCTCGCAGTCTTCGAAAGAGCGTGCATCTTTTTTTGCTTGCGTGCGATTGAGTTTTTCGGTTGTGGAAAAAAAGAAAAGTAATTAATTTATCTATAGGATAGGAGGGAAGTCGAAGCCCAGTGAAAATTGTTTAGACATTTTTCTGGGGTGGCAGAATAGTTGTGTTTGTGTTTCAGGGGACGACATCATCCGGAGGAGCACCGAATTCAGGTACACACACCCGACCCAACAATTGTAAGTATCTTTTGGTAGGCTTTAACCAACAACCACGGTAGGCAAATATATACGTATATAAATAATTAATAATAGGAATAGGCATTGTATAAATTCGCCTTACAACAATGTTAAAAATAAGAAATATAATGTTAAAAAAAATAATGTAATAAATAAATAATAAAGCATCACAAACTTTTATTTGCGCATCAACAACTTTACCGATGCATTTTGATCACGATACAGCGTGAAAGTATGCACAGTTGCAATGCAGTTGGAATGCGTAACAATATATGGTTGCGTTGCAATTGACGTTTTGGAACTCACCGAAACCATCTCCATGTAACCCAAATACGCTAAAAAAATTTGGTTGAATTCAGTAAAGACGTTAATTGAAAGCCGAAGTGTAAAGGTTACAAAAAAAAGCGGAAACTTATTTTTATACATAGCACAGAAGTGCCACGCTCCCTTTCCCAAATAATAAACTCCTGCAGAGGGTTGATGCTGCATTATAGCCAAAATACCAGGAGTGGCTGACTTTTTTGCGAAATACTTAATGACACAGAGGTATATTTTTATTTTTCAATATAGTCTCTCTCAAGTAAATACACTTTTCATATCGTGAATACTATGCCTTGATACCACTGAAATAATATTATTATTTAAAATGGTTTTCTACGGCCACTTTCATCTCACTGTCGTCTGAAAATCTTCGTCCCTGTAACTCCTATTCTAAATTTGAAAAAAAAGAAAAATACACTGGAAGCCAGGCTCAGACTGCAGGGTGGATGATGAATTACAGTCCAATAGCTTTTAATGCTTCTCTCTCAACCCAAGCGGTTTACACGGGTACGCCGTTTTGAAGAAATAGCACTCCTCACGCTAACTTGCCACGTCTGTTCTGTACGACTGCCTCACGCGCCTGAGCCAACAAGTAAGCGTAATACTGGACGTTAATTATAGCTCTCTTTGGCAAGTAATCAATTAATAACATTCCCTCGGTATCCCAGAAATTGGTAGCCATAATCTTCGATGACTGTTTGGAGTCGGGATCAAAATGAAGAATCCAAGTTTTATCAACTGTTACAATGCGGCTGCAAATTTTATTTAAATTGTCATGGCACAACTGAAAAGAAACTTCACAACTCTCTAATCGTCACTGCGTGTCGAGCTACATGAGCATTCGCGGTAACCGACATGCACTGGTTTTTTCATATATGTAAGTTCATACAAAATCTTTCCAACTCGTTCTTAGCTAATCTGTAATCTTTCTACTATCTGCACAATTTACCGTCGTTGTTTGCTAATCTGTGCTCTTCACTTAATCTATCTTCATTGCCTGTACGTTCAATTTTTCGCATGCGCCAAACCAAGAGTAAAACTAACAGGCCCGCTCCTATTATAGTCAAATTGAATTCGTCATATGACCGCTCAGTTCTGTTTAAAGGGATTGCTTGCTCTCTTAAGGCAAGCCGTAAATCATTAGCACTTAAAGATATTGGGCTTGATGTTAATGGAGACATTTTTGTGCATGAATGCCTAACGAAGAGAAGTCGTAGACTAAAGCAATACGCAACGCAGCTAAAACGGCAAAAACAATTGGCGAGTGCGTTCTCAATTCGTGGACAAGTATATGTTAGAAACCATCAACACAGCGAAGCGACGAAAATATTTAATTTAATTTAATTAATATTTGTGAGCACAATAACAATGACAATCTGAGGCTAGCTCTTAAATATACAGGTCAATATCATGAAAGGTTCAATGTTTGCCACTTTAATGCTAGGAGTTTAACCCGTGAAAAACTTGATTATATGAACTTGACGTTTCGTGACCTAAGCTGTAGCATAATTTGTGTGACTGTGACCTGGTCCAAACCTTTTATTGCAGATTGTGCATATTCTGTATGTGACTATTTGCTTGTACGAAATGATAGAACCACTGGTCAGAGAGGGGGTGGCATAGCAATTTATTTAAAGGCTGATATTAAATATAAAATAATATATAAATCTCATTCGTCTGAAACTGTTGAAAGGATGTTTATTGAATGTTGTGATAATGTACAAAAGTGTGTTGTTGTATGTGTATACAACCCTCATAAGTCAAATGATCTCATTCAACTGTTCAGTAAAATATCGGAACTGTCCTTGAGTTATGTGCATGTCCTCATTTGTGGTGACTTTAATGTTGATATGTTGTCGAATAATGCTAAGTCTAGACACTTGCTAAGCTGTTCTACTAACGTTGGCATAACAATAGTAAATGAGTATGCAACTAGATTTGCTCCACACTGCAAGCCAAGTATGTTAGACCTTTTTGGTGTAAGCGTGGGGAGCAGTGTAAGCCATGTTGACCAATTTTCGTTGCCCGGAGTTTCTGACCATGAGCTAATTATAATATTTTTCAATTTTGAATTAAATAGAGTTAAGCCATCAATAGATTTAACTTTCTGAGATTTCGAGAATATAGACAGTGCTTCGTTATCTGCTGAAGCCGTGACCCTATTGACCCGAATTATTGCTGGCTACTTGTAGATGTTAACGACAAGCTCCAGGTCTTTACCACGCTAATTAATTATCTGTTTGAAAAATATGTTCCCCTTCGTAGAATTAAAGATATAAACCATACTAAACCTTGGATCGCTAAGGCTATTCTAGCCCTTATAAAAGATCGATGTAGGGCGTATAGACATTGGAAGCGTAATCCTACTAATGAACGTTGGACCACATACAAGAACTTGAGGAATAAAGTAACAACTGAAATGTGAAAAAGTAAAAAAGCTTATATTTGTGCAAAACTTAAAACTGATTTGCCTTCCATAGTTTTGTGGACAAATCTAAAATCACTTGGTATTTGTGCCAAAGAGGCGAAAACTTGTAGGATTGATGCCGGTGTTATGAACTCTTACTTTCTTGATATAAATTCACATGCAAATGTATCTGCATTCACCATCAATGAAAGCATAGTTACTGACCACACCCATGAATTCTCATTTAACCCAGCTACTGAAGAGGGTGTTATAAAGTGTGTTTTTAATAAAAAAACTAACGCAATTGGAGTGGATGGTCTGAGCTTACGTTTTCTAAAACTTACCTATACTGCCGTATGTGCTTCCCATGCTTAAACACATTTTTAATCATGCTATAACCTCCTCTACGTTTCCAAATCAGTGGAAAATTGCCAACGTCATTCCGGTGGTTAAAGGTAATTCATGTAATGCTCCCCAAGACTTCAGGCCTATTAGTATCTTACCAACATTGTCAAAAGTATTTGAAAAATTTATTACTGCTCAAATAGTGACACACCTGCGTCTACATGATTTATTGAGCGAATCTCATTCTAGGTATAGATCCAATCATAGTTGTTCCACAGCTGTGTTGAAAATCATGGACGACATCCGCCCTGCTTTCGACGATAACTTACTTACCATCTTAGTGCTCTTAGATTTCTCTAAAGCTTTCGACACTATAAACCATGATATTCTACTGTTAAAACTGAAAACTTTTTTTGGTTTCAACATATCTGCAATTAAGCTTATGAGAAGCTACTTATCGGACAGATATCAGCAAGTTCAGTGTGGGGACGTAATTTCAAATCGCAGGGAAATCATCTCTGGAGTTCCTCAGGGCTCTATTTTATGGCCAACACTTTTCAGTTTATTTATTGATGACATTGTTCACTGTTGCGAGCATTCTTCTATACATCTATATGCCGATGATACTCAGATTTACCTCTCACGTCCCATTGGACTTGGTGAAGATTTAATAGCTAGATTGAATAAGGATCTAATAAAAATTGAGGAATGGTCTAACATAAATGGTCTCTGTCTAAATGCTAAGAAAACGGAGGTACTTCCTATTAAAAGTAATTATCTTGATCTCAGCAATCTGTCACCAATTGTTTTGAACGGGGTTGAATTAAAATTTGAACATGTTGTAAAAATTTTGGCTTCAAAATTAATGTCCATCTAAATTTTGAAAATCACATAAACAATTGCGTAATAAAAATATATTCGACATTACGAAATTTATGGCATACATGTGATTGTTTGCCGATTAGAATAAAACTTAAACTAGTACAGTCCCTTATTATTCCCCAAATTTCTTAATTTGAATTCGTATATGGTACTCTAAGCTGCGATTACAGAAACAAATTAAATTTAGCTTTAAATAACGTAGCTAGGTTCATTTACTGCAAAAAAATTTTGAACACATCTCTTTGTACACTGTTTAAGCGTGTGCTTAAAACAATAACACCACCTCCTTTGTGCGCACCCTAATGTACCTGCTGCAGCAAATATTATGGTATATAAGCCGTGCTTGCCAAGCGAAATATGAGATTTTTCGCCAATACATCGGCAAGCGCGCACGGGGTTATAATATTTCAAATTAATTATAATATAATAAATATAGACCTTCACAAACAAAAGTGACTTTCATAAATATTGTAATAATTGATAATTAAAAAAGTTTGTATTACAAAAACCAAATATACATAAATACACATATGTAACATACAAATAGAAAAACATTTAGCGAATTTAAATAAACATTGTACACAATTAAATTGAAAACGCGAGTGACTTTTATTTCAAACAACTTGGAAGAAGGTACCTCGCATGAACATGGTCCTTCGAGGCTAAAGTTGAGCCTATCTATGGTGTACTGCCACCGTAACAAAATAAAATCAGAACATTAACATTTGAAACAATACATCAAATAAAGTGAAGACTTTGTGCAGTGCAAAACAATATATACAAAAAAAAGAACATACACAATTTGAATGAACCACAATAAATAAAATCTAGAAAAAACATATTAAACTGAAAAAGTTGGAAAGCGAAATACAATAGAGGCGATTAATAAAAACCCCAAACCTTAAATCAACAACACTTCCACCACCGAAAGCTACTGCTTCAGCAGCAACAACATCATCGCTTCGCAACAACGTACACGTTTTCTTCGTTGGAAGCTGCAACATCATCACCAGGAACTACATCCAGACAGCTTAGAGAAGTAGCCTACAGAGGAATTTAAAGCAAGTCCACTAATTTTGCATGCACCTAAGATTTGAATAATTTTAACAAGGAAATTCAAAGCTGCATACATACATTTACGTATGTAAAAGCAAAAAAAAAAATAACCAAAAATCAACCCGCGATATTTTGGTACTTTGAAATGCTTTGTATACGTACATGTGTATGCAAATAACTTTTGTTTTCTCAACAAAAGTAAAACCTGCAAATTTACAAAATATACTTGTTTTTTTCAGTAACAAGAATTTCAGTTACGCGATCTTGAAGGTTGTTGACCTCAATTTCGTATTTAAGTATTTGCAAATTAAACATATGTACATACATACATACATATCCAAGAGAATTTATTACAACAATAGTATTCCCAAGTTCACAGATTTGAAAATAGACACTCTCCTGTGTCATTTCTCAGCAAAAACAATTGTTCAAAAAAAATAGTGCATCCATTCCCGCGATCACATACATACAAATACCAAATCGACGAAAATCTTTCTCTTCTGGTATTCAAAGAGTAGCGTAAGCTTTCTGAAGCACAGCTTCAGCAGAACAGCGAACACACAAGCGCACATACCTACACTGCAGCCGCTCAGTGCATTGAAAGATATTGATCTAACTCGCTCTCATTTCAACTGAAGCATAACATTGCAAGTATACTTACAAACATATATACATACATACAAACTACATTCCAATCCAGCAGTAAAAACTTCTGGGGCTCCTTATATACAAGTAGTTCTCGACTACACCCAATTTAATGTAACACTAGTTCCCCGAGGTTAAGTGCTAACTTGTTTAAAAACAAGAAATTTTTAGTAAAAGTATTCAAATAAATTTAAATTACATAATATTTCAAAGTGCCGAGAGATCAAAGTCCACGGCCAAGTATCTCATCCAAGATACCCCCAAAGAAATCTCCAATGCAACTTAATGCACAACCCGCCACTAATGCAGCTTCTTCTCATGTAGCAGCTAAAAGCAAACCACACTACCCGTGTGCGCAAATATTTGACGCAACAACTGATGGCTTAATAAGATACTGTGCCAGATTTACCTCTTCCCCCATAGAGGAACTTTCAGAAAACCTCCTGAAAATTAAAAATAATTCTCTTGACGTTTGGTATAAACAAGTTCAAGACGCATACGATGTCTTATTCCAAAAAGACAAAGAAAACCTCCCCGCGAATTTTATTGCGCTGGCGGAAGGAAAGTATCAATTTAGCATTGATACTTATGAAATAACAAAAACAAAAATTGCTGAACAACTAAAATTAATTAGTGCAGTTAATCAACCAATATATAGTTCTCAAATAGAACCCAGACCCAAACTAGTTGAACAACCGGAAGTATATCTCCAACTTCCGCCCTGTGACACTGAAACATTTTATGGTGGATACGATGAGTGGCCGTCTTTCCGAGACATGTTCACTGCCGTATATATAAACCACCCCCTGCTCTCTCCAGCCCAAAAGTTATACCATCTCCGGTATAAGACAAGAGGCCAAGCAGGAGATATAGTTAAACGATTCGCTTTAACTAACGACAATTTCCAATTGGCTTGGGACGCTCTTCACTCCCGATATGAAAACAAGCACCAATTAGTCGACAATCAGGTCACAAAATTATTGAATTTACCCAAATTTCGAAGAGAAATCAGTGAAGAGTTAATTGATTTGTATTCCACAATCACAAATTCTTTATTAGTGTTCGAAACTCTCGGCACACCCACTGATAGCTGGGACCCAATTCTGGTGAATATATGCTCATCCGCATTACCAAAAAATTCTCTAATGCTATGGGAGCAATCTCTCGCATCCCGAAAGCAATGCCCAACATGGCAACAAATGAAAGAATTCCTATACAGGCAATTCGAAATTAAAGAATGCGTTGAACACAAGCTCGCGAAATCCCCTACTACTTCTTTCTCCACAGAATAGCCATCAATCGTGCAAATTGTGCAAAAAGAATCATACGTTAAAGCATTGCAAGCAATTTAAGAAATTGCCGATACCCCAACGGTATAAATTTATAAAAATTAACAACATTTGTACAAATTGTCTTGCGTTGCACCATACCCTTAAACGGTGTACATCGCAACACACATGCTTGACTTGCCAAAAAAGGCATAATACTCTTTTGCACTTAAGCCCAACTCATGGGTTTGACCGAATAAATAAAAGAAATGTGCCCTTGACCTCCCTGTGTTAAGATAAACACAAACAGGCACACTTGACCACCCCGAGTCAAGACACACAGAGAAATTCGATTTTGACCTTTCCGAGTCGAAATACACAGAAAACTGGGATGATCACCCCAGATCATAATTTCCAATCGGTCAGCAGAAACAACATGCAATCGCACTGCTCAAATCATGAGAAGATCTGCTCATTGCATACTCTGATCACCCCCAGATCAGACGTTTCCCAAGGACGCATTACAAATAAGTTCTACAAGTCCCGTAGAGCAGGCTCCTATTGGCAGCATGACACTCATTAATGTCTGCGTGATCAAAATATTAATAAACATAATATTAAGAAAATGTACTTTCCGCTGCAGTATACTTCCGACTTTCTCATACCAAGAGAGCCTGTCGTAGTTCTGAAGAGAAATGCAACAACAGAAATAATATACGGAACCACAGGAGGAACCAACACCATCCACGGCATCCACAAAAACGGGTTTAATTCAGCACTTCGTGCAGGGTGGCCCAGTATGTTTAAGCGTGTGCTTAAAACAATAACACCACCTCCTTTGTGCGCACCCTAATGTACCTGCTGCAGCAAATATTATGGTATATAAGCCGTGCTTGCCAAGCGAAATATGAGAGTTTTCGCCAATACATCGGCAAGCGCGCACGGGGTTATAGTATTTCAAATTAATTATAATATAATAAATATAGACCTTCACAAACATAAGTGACTTTCATAAATATTGTAATAATTGATAATTAAAAAAGTTTGTATTACAAAAACCAAATATACATAAATACACATATGTAACATACAAATAGAAAAACATTTAGCGAATTTAAATAAACATTGTACACAATTAAATTGAAAACGCGAGTGACTTTTATTTCAAACAACTTGGAAGAAGGTACCTCGCATGAACATGGTCCTTCGAGGCTAAAGTTGAGCCTATCTATGGTGTACTGCCACCGTAACAAAATAAAATCAGAACATTAACATTTGAAACAATACATCAAATAAAGTGAAGACTTTGTGCAGTGCAAAACAATATATACAAAAAAAAGAACATACACAATTTGAATGAACCACAATAAATAAAAACTAGAAAAAACATATTAAACTGAAAAAGTTGGAAAGCGAAATACAATAGAGGCGATTAATAAAAGCCCCAAACCTTAAATCAACAACACTTCCACCACCGAAAGCTACTGCTTCAGCAGCAACAACATCATCCATCATGCGTTGAACACAAGCTCGCGAAATCCCCTACTACTTCTTTCTCCACAGAATAGCCATCAATCGTGCAAATTGTGCAAAAAGAATCATACGTTAAAGCATTGCAAGCAATTTAAGAAATTGCCGATACCCCAACGGTATAAATTTATAAAAATTAACAACATTTGTACAAATTGTCTTGCGTTGCACCATACCCTTAAACGGTGTACATCGCAACACACATGCTTGACTTGCCAAAAAAGGCATAATACTCTTTTGCACTTAAGCCCAACTCATGGGTTTGACCGAATAAATAAAAGAAATGTGCCCTTGACCTCCCTGTGTTAAGATAAACACAAACAGGCACACTTGACCACCCCGAGTCAAGACACACAGAGAAATTCGATTTTGACCTTTCCGAGTCGAAATACACAGAAAACTGGGATGATCACCCCAGATCATAATAATATAAATTTATAAAAATTAACAACATTTGTACAAATTGTCTTGCGTTGCACCATACCCTTAAACGGTGTACATCGCAACACACATGCTTGACTTGCCAAAAAAGGCATAATACTCTTTTGCACTTAAGCCCAACTCATGGGTTTGACCGAATAAATAAAAGAAATGTGCCCTTGACCTCCCTGTGTTAAGATAAACACAAACAGGCACACTTGACCACCCCGAGTCAAGACACACAGAGAAATTCGATTTTGACCTTTCCGAGTCGAAATACACAGAAAACTGGGATGATCACCCCAGATCATAATTTCCAATCGGTCAGCAGAAACAACATGCAATCGCACTGCTCAAATCATGAGAAGATCTGCTCATTGCATACTCTGATCACCCCCAGATCAGACGTTTCCCAAGGACGCATTACAAATAAGTTCTACAAGTCCCGTAGAGCAGGCTCCTATTGGCAGCATGACACTCATTAATGTCTGCGTGATCAAAATATTAATAAACATAATATTAAGAAAATGTACTTTCCGCTGCAGTATACTTCCGACTTTCTCATACCAAGAGAGCCTGTCGTAGTTCTGAAGAGAAATGCAACAACAGAAATAATATACGGAACCACAGGAGGAACCAACACCATCCACGGCATCCACAAAAACGGGTTTAATTCAGCACTTCGTGCAGGGTGGCCCATTATGTTTAAGCGTGTGCTTAAAACAATAACACCACCTCCTTTGTGCGCACCCTAATGTACCTGCTGCAGCAAATATTATGGTATATAAGCCGTGCTTGCCAAGCGAAATATGAGATTTTTCGCCAATACATCGGTAAGCGCGCACGGGGTTATAATATTTCAAATTAATTATAATATAATAAATATAGATCTTCACAAACAAAAGTGACTTTCATAAATATTGTAATAATTGATAATTAAAAAAGTTTGTATTACAAAAACCAAATATACATAAATACACATATGTAACATACAAATAGAAAAACATTTAGCGAATTTAAATAAACATTGTACACAATTAAATTGAAAACGCGAGTGACTTTTATTTCAAACAACTTGGAAGAAGGTACCTCGCATGAACATGGTCCTACGAGGCTAAAGTTGAGCCTATCTATGGTGTACTGCCACCGTAACAAAATAAAATCAGAACATAAACATTTGAAACAATGCATCAAATAAAGTGAGGACTTTGTGCAGTGCAAAACAATATATACAAAAAAAAGAACATACACAATTTGAATGAACCACAATAAATAAAAACTAGAAAAAACATATTAAACTGAAAAAGTTGGAAAGCGAAACACAATAGAGGCGATTATTAAAAACCCCAAACCTTAAATCAACAACACTTCCACCACCGAAAGCTACTGCTTCAGCAGCAACAACATCAGAGCTCCTAACTCCTATGCCGCTTCGCAACAACGTACACGTTTTCTTCGTTGGAAGCTGCAACATCATCACCAGGAACTACATCCAGACAGCTTAGAGAAGTAGCCTACAGAGGAATTTAAAGCAAGTCCACTAATTTTGCATGCACCTATATGTATAAACAAGGAACGTAAGATTTGAACAAATTTAACAAGGTTTCGAAATTGAAATTTTTTTTCATACATATCCTAAAATAAGGAAATTCAAAGCTGCATACATACATTTACGTATGTAAAAGCAAAAAAAAAATAACCAAAAATCAACCCGCGATATTTTGGTACTTTGAAATGCTTTGTATACGTACATGTGTATGCAAATAACTTTTGTTTTCTCAACAAAAGTAAAACCTGCAAATTTACAAAATATACTTGTTTTTTTCAGTAACAAGAATTTCAGTTACGCGATCTTGAAGGTTGTTGACCTCAATTTCGTATTTAAGTATTTGCAAATTAAACATATGTACATACATACATACATACATATCCAAGAGAATTTATTACAACAATAGTGTTCCCAAGTTCACAGATTTGAAAATAGACACTCTCCTGTGTCATTTCTCAGCAAAAACAATTGTTCAAAAAAAATAGTGCATCCATTCCCGCGATCACATACATACAAATACCAAATCGACGAAAATCTTTCTCTTCTGGTATTCAAAGAGTAGCGTAAGCTTTCTGAAGCACAGCTTCAGCAGAACAGCGAACACACAAGCGCACATACCTACACTGCAGCCGCTCAGTGCATTGAAAGATATTGATCTAACTCGCTCTCATTTCAACTGAAGCATAACATTGCAAGTATACTTACAAACATATATACATACATACAAACTACATTCCAATCCAGCAGTAAAAACTTCTGGGGCTCCTTATATACAAGTAGTTCTCGACTACACCCAATTTAATGTAACACTAGTTCCCCGAGGTTAAGTGCTAACTTGTTTAAAAACAAGAAATTTTTAGTAAAAGTATTCAAATAAATTTAAATTACATAATATTTCAAAGTGCCGAGAGATCAAAGTCCACGGCCAAGTATCTCATCCAAGATACCCCCAAAGAAATCTCCAATGCAACTTAATGCACAACCCGCCACTAATGCAGCTTCTTCTCATGTAGCAGCTAAAAGCAAACCACACTACCCGTGTGCGCAAATATTTGACGCAACAACTGATGGCTTAATAAGATACTGTGCCAGATTTACCTCTTCCCCCATAGAGGAACTTTCAGAAAACCTCCTGAAAATTAAAAATAATTCTCTTGACGTTTGGTATAAACAAGTTCAAGACGCATACGATGTCTTATTCCAAAAAGACAAAGAAAACCTCCCCGCGAATTTTATTGCGCTGGCGGAAGGAAAGTATCAATTTAGCATTGATACTTATGAAATAACAAAAACAAAAATTGCTGAACAACTAAAATTAATTAGTGCAGTTAATCAACCAATATATAGTTCTCAAATAGAACCCAGACCCAAACTAGTTGAACAACCGGAAGTATATCTCCAACTTCCGCCCTGTGACACTGAAACATTTTATGGTGGATACGATGAGTGGCCGTCTTTCCGAGACATGTTCACTGCCGTATATATAAACCACCCCCTGCTCTCTCCAGCCCAAAAGTTATACCATCTCCGGTATAAGACAAGAGGCCAAGCAGGAGATATAGTTAAACGATTCGCTTTAACTAACGACAATTTCCAATTGGCTTGGGACGCTCTTCACTCCCGATATGAAAACAAGCACCAATTAGTCGACAATCAGGTCACAAAATTATTGAATTTACCCAAATTTCGAAGAGAAATCAGTGAAGAGTTAATTGATTTGTATTCCACAATCACAAATTCTTTATTAGTGTTCGAAACTCTCGGCACACCCACTGATAGCTGGGACCCAATTCTGGTGAATATATGCTCATCCGCATTACCAAAAAATTCTCTAATGCTATGGGAGCAATCTCTCGCATCCCGAAAGCAATGCCCAACATGGCAACAAATGAAAGAATTCCTATACAGGCAATTCGAAATTAAAGAATGCGTTGAACACAAGCTCGCGAAATCCCCTACTACTTCTTTCTCCACAGAATAGCCATCAATCGTGCAAATTGTGCAAAAAGAATCATACGTTAAAGCATTGCAAGCAATTTAAGAAATTGCCGATACCCCAACGGTATAAATTTATAAAAATTAACAACATTTGTACAAATTGTCTTGCGTTGCACCATACCCTTAAACGGTGTACATCGCAACACACATGCTTGACTTGCCAAAAAAGGCATAATACTCTTTTGCACTTAAGCCCAACTCATGGGTTTGACCGAATAAATAAAAGAAATGTGCCCTTGACCTCCCTGTGTTAAGATAAACACAAACAGGCACACTTGACCACCCCGAGTCAAGACACACAGAGAAATTCGATTTTGA
This sequence comes from Ceratitis rosa, assembly GCA_037013455.1. Taxonomy (NCBI): domain Eukaryota; kingdom Metazoa; phylum Arthropoda; class Insecta; order Diptera; family Tephritidae; genus Ceratitis; species Ceratitis rosa. The sequence continues at coordinate 501,301 of JAWMAG010000036.1, read as the reverse complement.
CCTTTCCGAGTCGAAACACACAGAAAACTGGGATGATCACCCCAGATCATAATTTCCACGGCCAAGTATCTCATCCAAGATACCCCCAAAGAAATCTCCAATGCAACTTAATGCACAACCCGCCACTAATGCTGCTTCTTCTCATGTAGCAGCTAAAAGCAAACCACACTACCCGTGTGCGCAAATATTTGTCGCAACAACTGATGGCTTAATAAGATATTGTGCCAGATTTACCTCTTCCCCCATAGAGGAACTTTCAGAAAACCTCCTGAAAATTAAAAATAATTCTCTTGACGTTTGGTATAAACAAGTTCAAGACGCATACGATGTCTTATTCCAAAAAGACAAAGAAAACCTCCCCGCGAATTTTATTGCGCTGGCGGAAGGAAAGTATCAATTTAGCATTGATACTTATGAAATAACAAAAACAAAAATTGCTGAACAACTAAAATTAATTAGTGCAGTTAATCAACCAATATATAGTTCTCAAATAGAACCCAGACCCAAACTAGTTGAACAACCGGAAGTATATCTCCAACTTCCGCCCTGTGACACTGAAACATTTTATGGTGGATACGATGAGTGGCCGTCTTTCCGAGACATGTTCACTGCCGTATATATAAACCACCCCCTGCTCTCTCCAGCCCAAAAGTTATACCATCTCCGGTATAAGACAAGAGGCCAAGCAGGAGATATAGTTAAACGATTCGCTTTAACTAACGACAATTTCCAATTGGCTTGGGACGCTCTTCACTCCCGATATGAAAACAAGCACCAATTAGTCGACAATCAGGTCACAAAATTATTGAATTTACCCAAATTTCGAAGAGAAATCAGTGAAGAGTTAATTGATTTGTATTCCACAATCACAAATTCTTTATTAGTGTTCGAAACTCTCGGCACACCCACTGATAGCTGGGACCCAATTCTGGTGAATATATGCTCATCCGCATTACCAAAAAATTCTCTAATGCTATGGGAGCAATCTCTCGCATCCCGAAAGCAATGCCCAACATGGCAACAAATGAAAGAATTCCTATACAGGCAATTCGAAATTAAAGAATGCGTTGAACACAAGCTCGCGAAATCCCCTACTACTTCTTTCTCCACAGAATAGCCATCAATCGTGCAAATTGTGCAAAAAGAATCATACGTTAAAGCATTGCAAGCAATTTAAGAAATTGCCGATACCCCAACGGTATAAATTTATAAAAATTAACAACATTTGTACAAATTGTCTTGCGTTGCACCATACCCTTAAACGGTGTACATCGCAACACACATGCTTGACTTGCCAAAAAAGGCATAATACTCTTTTGCACTTAAGCCCAACTCATGGGTTTGACCGAATAAATAAAAGAAATGTGCCCTTGACCTCCCTGTGTTAAGATAAACACAAACAGGCACACTTGACCACCCCGAGTCAAGACACACAGAGAAATTCGATTTTGACCTTTCCGAGTCGAAACACACAGAAAACTGGGATGATCACCCCAGATCATAATTTCCACGGCCAAGTATCTCATCCAAGATACCCCCAAAGAAATCTCCAATGCAACTTAATGCACAACCCGCCACTAATGCTGCTTCTTCTCATGTAGCAGCTAAAAGCAAACCACACTACCCGTGTGCGCAAATATTTGTCGCAACAACTGATGGCTTAATAAGATATTGTGCCAGATTTACCTCTTCCCCCATAGAGGAACTTTCAGAAAACCTCCTGAAAATTAAAAATAATTCTCTTGACGTTTGGTATAAACAAGTTCAAGACGCATACGATGTCTTATTCCAAAAAGACAAAGAAAACCTCCCCGCGAATTTTATTGCGCTGGCGGAAGGAAAGTATCAATTTAGCATTGATACTTATGAAATAACAAAAACAAAAATTGCTGAACAACTAAAATTAATTAGTGCAGTTAATCAACCAATGTATAGTTCTCAAATAGAACCCAGACCCAAACTAGTTGAACAACCGGAAGTATATCTCCAACTTCCGCCCTGTGACACTGAAACATTTTATGGTGGATACGATGAGTGGCCGTCTTTCCGAGACATGTTCACTGCCGTATATATAAACCACCCCCTGCTCTCTCCAGCCCAAAAGTTATACCATCTCCGGTATAAGACAAGAGGCCAAGCAGGAGATATAGTTAAACGATTCGCTTTAACTAACGACAATTTCCAATTGGCTTGGGATGCTCTTCACTCCCGATATGAAAACAAGCACCAATTAGTCGACAATCAGGTCACAATATTATTGAATTTACCCAAATTTCGAAGAGAAATCAGTGAAGAGTTAATTGATTTGTATTCCACAATCACAAATTCTTTATTAGTGTTCGAAACTCTCGGCACACCCACTGATAGCTGGGACCCAATTCTGGTGAATATATGCTCATCCGCATTACCAAAAAATTCTCTAATGCTATGGGAGCAATCTCTCGCATCCCGAAAGCAATGCCCAACATGGCAACAAATGAAAGAATTCCTATACAGGCAATTCGAAATTAAAGAATGCGTTGAACACAAGCTCGCGAAATCCCCTACTACTTCTTTCTCCACAGAATAGCCATCAATCGTGCAAATTGTGCAAAAAGAATCATACGTTAAAGCATTGCAAGCAATTTAAGAAATTGCCGATAACCCAAAGGTATAAATTTATAAAAATTAACAACATTTGTACAAATTGTCTTGCATTGCACCATACCCTTAAACGGTGTACATCGCAACACACATGCTTGACTTGCCAAAAAAGGCATAATACTCTTTTGCACTTAAGCCCAACTCATGGGTTTGACCGAATAAATAAAAGAAATGTGCCCTTGACCTCCCTGTGTTAAGATAAACACAAACAGGCACACTTGACCACCCCGAGTCAAGACACACAGAGAAATTCGATTTTGACCTTTCCGAGTCGAAATACACAGAAAACTGGGATGATCACCCCAGATCATAATTTCCAATCGGTCAGCAGAAACAACATGCAATCGCACTGCTCAAATCATGAGAAGATCTGCTCATTGCATACTCTGATCACCCCCAGATCAGACGTTTCCCAAGGACGCATTACAAATAAGTTCTACAAGTCCCGTAGAGCAGGCTCCTATTGGCAGCATGACACTCATTAATGTCTGCATGATCAAAATATTAATAAACATAATATTAAGAAAATGTACTTTCCGCTGCAGTATACTTCCGACTTTCTCATACCAAGAGAGCCTGTCGTAGTTCTGAAGAGAAATGCAACAACAGAAATAATATATGGAACCACAGGAGGAACCAACACCATCCACGGCATCCACAAAAACGGGTTTAATTCAGCACTTCGTGCAGGGTGGCCCATTATGTTTAAGCGTGTGCTTAAAACAATAACACCACCTCCTTTGTGCACCCTAATGTACCTGCTGCAGCAAATATTATGGTATATAAGCCGTGCTTGCCAAGCGAAATATGAGATTTTTCGCCAATACATCGGTAAGCGCGCACGGGGTTATAATATTTCAAATTAATTATAATATAATAAATATAGATCTTCACAAACAAAAGTGACTTTCATAAATATTGTAATAATTGATAATTAAAAAAGTTTGTATTACAAAAACCAAATATACATAAATACACATATGTAACATACAAATAGAAAAACATTTAGCGAATTTAAATAAACATTGTACACAATTAAATTGAAAACGCGAGTGACTTTTATTTCAAACAACTTGGAAGAAGGTACCTCGCATGAACATGGTCCTTCGAGGCTAAAGTTGAGCCTATCTATGGTGTACTGCCACCGTAACAAAATAAAATCAGAACATAAACATTTGAAACAATGCATCAAATAAAGTGAGGACTTTGTGCAGTGCAAAACAATATATACAAAAAAAAGAACATACACAATTTGAATGAACCACAATAAATAAAAACTAGAAAAAACATATTAAACTGAAAAAGTTGGAAAGCGAAACACAATAGAGGCGATTATTAAAAACCCCAAACCTTAAATCAACAACACTTCCACCACCGAAAGCTACTGCTTCAGCAGCAACAACATCAGAGCTCCTAACTCCTATGCCGCTTCGCAACAACGTACACGTTTTCTTCGTTGGAAGCTGCAACATCATCACCAGGAACTACATCCAGACAGCTTAGAGAAGTAGCCTACAGAGGAATTTAAAGCAAGTCCACTAATTTTGCATGCACCTATATGTATAAACAAGGAACGTAAGATTTGAACAAATTTAACAAGGTTTCGAAATTGAAATTTTTTTTTCATACATATCCTAAAATAAGGAAATTCAAAGCTGCATACATACATTTACGTATGTAAAAGCAAAAAAAAAATAACCAAAAATCAACCCGCGATATTTTGGTACTTTGAAATGCTTTGTATACGTACATGTGTATGCAAATAACTTTTGTTTTCTCAACAAAAGTAAAACCTGCAAATTTACAAAATATACTTGTTTTTTTCAGTAACAAGGATTTCAGTTACGCGATCTTGAAGGTTGTTGACCTCAATTTCGTATTTAAGTATTTGCAAATTAAACATATGTACATACATACATACATATCCAAGAGAATTTATTACAACAATAGTGTTCCCAAGTTCACAGATTTGAAAATAGACACTCTCCTGTGTCATTTCTCAGCAAAAACAATTGTTCAAAAAAAATAGTGCATCCATTCCCGCGATCACATACATACATACAAATACCAAATCGACGAAAACCTTTCTCTTCTGGTATTTAAAGAGTAGCGTAAGCGCACAAATTCCTTCTTGTGCTCTGCTTTTCTATTTTCTTTTGTGCTTTCTGAAGCACAGCTTCAGCAGAACAGCGAACACACAAGCGCACATACCTACACTGCAGCCGCTCAGTGCATTGAAAGATATTGATCTAACTCGCTCTCATTTCAACTGAAGCATAACATTGCAAGTATACTTACAAACATATATACATACATACAAACTACATTCCAACCCAGCAGTAAACACTTCTGGGGCTCCTTATATACAAGTAGTTCTCGACTACACCCAATTTAATGTAACACTAGTTCCCCGAGGTTAAGTGCTAACTTGTTTAAAAACAAGAAATTTTTAGTAAAAGTATTCAAATAAATTTAAATTACATAATATTTCAAAGTGCCGAGAGATCAAAGTCCACGGCCAAGTATCTCATCCAAGATACCCCCAAAGAAATCTCCAATGCAACTTAATGCACAACCCGCCACTAATGCAGCTTCTTCTCATGTAGCAGCTAAAAGCAAACCACACTACCCGTGTGCGCAAATATTTGACGCAACAACTGATGGCTTAATAAGATACTGTGCCAGATTTACCTCTTCCCCCATAGAGGAATTTTCAGAAAACCTCCTGAAAATTAAAAATAATTCTCTTGACGTGTGGTATAAACAAGTTCAAGACGCATACGATGTCTTATTCCAAAAAGACAAAGAAGACCTCCCCGCGAATTTTATTGCGCTGGCGGAAGGAAAGTATCAATTTAGCATTGATACTTATGAAATAACAAAAACAAAAATTGCTGAACAACTAAAATTAATTAGTGCAGTTAATCAACCAATATATAGTTCTCAAATAGAACCCAGACCCAAACTAGTTGAACAACCGGAAGTATATCACCAACTTCCGCCCTGTGACACTGAAACATTTTATGGTGGATACGATGAGTGGCCGTCTTTCCGAGACATGTTCACTGCCGTATATATAAACCACCCCCTGCTCTCTCCAGCCCAAAAGTTATACCATCTCCGGTATAAAACAAGAGGCCAAGTAGGAGATATAGTTAAACGATTCGCTTTAACTAACGACAATTTCCAATTGGCTTGGGATGCTCTTCACTCCCGATATGAAAACAAGCACCAATTAGTCGACAATCAGGTCACAAAATTATTGAATTTACCCAAAGTTCGAAGAGAAATCAGTGAAGAGTTAATTGATTTGTATTCCACAATCACAAATTCTTTATTAGTGTTCGAAACTCTCGGCACACCCACTGATAGCTGGGACCCAATTTTGGTGAATATATGCTCATCCGCATTACCAAAAAATTCTCTAATGCTATGGGAGCAATCTCTCGCATCCCGAAAGCAATGCCCAACATGGCAACAAATGAAAGAATTCCTATACAGGCAATTCGAAATTAAAGAATGCGTTGAACACAAGCTCGCGAAATCCCCTACTACTTCTTTCTCCACAGAATAGCCATCAATCGTGCAAATTGTTCAAAAAGAATCATACGTTAAAGCATTGCAAGCAATTTAAGAAATTGCCGATACCCCAACGGTATAAATTTATAAAAATTAACAACATTTGTACAAATTGTCTTGCGTTGCACCATACCCTTAAACGGTGTACATCGCAACACACATGCTTGACTTGCCAAAAAAGGCATAATACTCTTTTGCACTTAAACCCAACTCATGGGTTTGACCGAATAAATAAAAGAAATGTGCCCTTGACCTCCCTGTGTTAAGATAAACACAAACAGGCACACTTGACCACCCCGAGTCAAGACACACAGAGAAATTCGATTTTGACCTTTCCGAGTCGAAATACACAGAAAACTGGGATGATCACCCCAGATCATAATTTCCACGGCCAAGTATCTCATCCAAGATACCCCCAAAGAAATCTCCAATGCAACTTAATGCACAACCCGCCACTAATGCTGCTTCTTCTCATGTAGCAGCTAAAAGCAAACCACACTACCCGTGTGCGCAAATATTTGTCGCAACAACTGATGGCTTAATAAGATATTGTGCCAGATTTACCTCTTCCCCCATAGAGGAACTTTCAGAAAACCTCCTGAAAATTAAAAATAATTCTCTTGACGTTTGGTATAAACAAGTTCAAGACGCATACGATGTCTTATTCCAAAAAGACAAAGAAAACCTCCCCGCGAATTTTATTGCGCTGGCGGAAGGAAAGTATCAATTTAGCATTGATACTTATGAAATAACAAAAACAAAAATTGCTGAACAACTAAAATTAATTAGTGCAGTTAATCAACCAATGTATAGTTCTCAAATAGAACCCAGACCCAAACTAGTTGAACAACCGGAAGTATATCTCCAACTTCCGCCCTGTGACACTGAAACATTTTATGGTGGATACGATGAGTGGCCGTCTTTCCGAGACATGTTCACTGCCGTATATATAAACCACCCCCTGCTCTCTCCAGCCCAAAAGTTATACCATCTCCGGTATAAGACAAGAGGCCAAGCAGGAGATATAGTTAAACGATTCGCTTTAACTAACGACAATTTCCAATTGGCTTGGGATGCTCTTCACTCCCGATATGAAAACAAGCACCAATTAGTCGACAATCAGGTCACAAAATTATTGAATTTACCCAAATTTCGAAGAGAAATCAGTGAAGAGTTAATTGATTTGTATTCCACAATCACAAATTCTTTATTAGTGTTCGAAACTCTCGGCACACCCACTGATAGCTGGGACCCAATTCTGGTGAATATATGCTCATCCGCATTACCAAAAAATTCTCTAATGCTATGGGAGCAATCTCTCGCATCCCGAAAGCAATGCCCAACATGGCAACAAATGAAAGAATTCCTATACAGGCAATTCGAAATTAAAGAATGCGTTGAACACAAACTCGCGAAATCCCCTACTACTTCTTTCTCCACAGAATAGCCATCAATCGTGCAAATTGTGCAAAAAGAATCATACGTTAAAGCATTGCAAGCAATTTAAGAAATTGCCGATACCCCAACGGTATAAATTTATAAAAATTAACAACATTTGTACAAATTGTCTTGCGTTGCACCATACCCTTAAACGGTGTACATCGCAACACACATGCTTGACTTGCCAAAAAAGGCATAATACTCTTTTGCACTTAAACCCAACTCATGGGTTTGACCGAATAAATAAAAGAAATGTGCCCTTGACCTCCCTGTGTTAAGATAAACACAAACAGGCACACTTGACCACCCCGAGTCAAGACACACAGAGAAATTCGATTTTGACCTTTCCGAGTCGAAATACACAGAAAACTGGGATGATCACCCCAGATCATAATTTCCAATCGGTCAGCAGAAACAACATGCAATCGCACTGCTCAAATCATGAGAAGATCTGCTCATTGCATACTCTGATCACCCCCAGATCAGACGTTTCCCAAGGACGCATTACAAATAAGTTCTACAAGTCCCGTAGAGCAGGCTCCTATTGGCAGCATGACACTCATTAATGTCTGCGTGATCAAAATATTAATAAACATAATATTAAGAAAATGTACTTTCCGCTGCAGTATACTTCCGACTTTCTCATACCAAGAGAGCCTGTCGTAGTTCTGAAGAGAAATGCAACAACAGAAATAATATACGGAACCACAGGAGGAACCAACACCATCCACGGCATCCACAAAAACGGGTTTAATTCAGCACTTCGTGCAGGGTGGCCCAGTATGTTTAAGCGTGTGCTTAAAACAATAACACCACCTCCTTTGTGCGCACCCTAATGTACCTGCTGCAGCAAATATTATGGTATATAAGCCGTGCTTGCCAAGCGAAATATGAGAGTTTTCGCCAATACATCGGCAAGCGCGCACGGGGTTATAGTATTTCAAATTAATTATAATATAATAAATATAGACCTTCACAAACATAAGTGACTTTCATAAATATTGTAATAATTGATAATTAAAAAAGTTTGTATTACAAAAACCAAATATACATAAATACACATATGTAACATACAAATAGAAAAACATTTAGCGAATTTAAATAAACATTGTACACAATTAAATTGAAAACGCGAGTGACTTTTATTTCAAACAACTTGGAAGAAGGTACCTCGCATGAACATGGTCCTTCGAGGCTAAAGTTGAGCCTATCTATGGTGTACTGCCACCGTAACAAAATAAAATCAGAACATTAACATTTGAAACAATACATCAAATAAAGTGAAGACTTTGTGCAGTGCAAAACAATATATACAAAAAAAAGAACATACACAATTTGAATGAACCACAATAAATAAAAACTAGAAAAAACATATTAAACTGAAAAAGTTGGAAAGCGAAATACAATAGAGGCGATTAATAAAAGCCCCAAACCTTAAATCAACAACACTTCCACCACCGAAAGCTACTGCTTCAGCAGCAACAACATCATCCATCATGCGTTGAACACAAGCTCGCGAAATCCCCTACTACTTCTTTCTCCACAGAATAGCCATCAATCGTGCAAATTGTGCAAAAAGAATCATACGTTAAAGCATTGCAAGCAATTTAAGAAATTGCCGATACCCCAACGGTATAAATTTATAAAAATTAACAACATTTGTACAAATTGTCTTGCGTTGCACCATACCCTTAAACGGTGTACATCGCAACACACATGCTTGACTTGCCAAAAAAGGCATAATACTCTTTTGCACTTAAGCCCAACTCATGGGTTTGACCGAATAAATAAAAGAAATGTGCCCTTGACCTCCCTGTGTTAAGATAAACACAAACAGGCACACTTGACCACCCCGAGTCAAGACACACAGAGAAATTCGATTTTGACCTTTCCGAGTCGAAATACACAGAAAACTGGGATGATCACCCCAGATCATAATAATATAAATTTATAAAAATTAACAACATTTGTACAAATTGTCTTGCGTTGCACCATACCCTTAAACGGTGTACATCGCAACACACATGCTTGACTTGCCAAAAAAGGCATAATACTCTTTTGCACTTAAGCCCAACTCATGGGTTTGACCGAATAAATAAAAGAAATGTGCCCTTGACCTCCCTGTGTTAAGATAAACACAAACAGGCACACTTGACCACCCCGAGTCAAGACACACAGAGAAATTCGATTTTGACCTTTCCGAGTCGAAATACACAGAAAACTGGGATGATCACCCCAGATCATAATTTCCAATCGGTCAGCAGAAACAACATGCAATCGCACTGCTCAAATCATGAGAAGATCTGCTCATTGCATACTCTGATCACCCCCAGATCAGACGTTTCCCAAGGACGCATTACAAATAAGTTCTACAAGTCCCGTAGAGCAGGCTCCTATTGGCAGCATGACACTCATTAATGTCTGCGTGATCAAAATATTAATAAACATAATATTAAGAAAATGTACTTTCCGCTGCAGTATACTTCCGACTTTCTCATACCAAGAGAGCCTGTCGTAGTTCTGAAGAGAAATGCAACAACAGAAATAATATACGGAACCACAGGAGGAACCAACACCATCCACGGCATCCACAAAAACGGGTTTAATTCAGCACTTCGTGCAGGGTGGCCCATTATGTTTAAGCGTGTGCTTAAAACAATAACACCACCTCCTTTGTGCGCACCCTAATGTACCTGCTGCAGCAAATATTATGGTATATAAGCCGTGCTTGCCAAGCGAAATATGAGATTTTTCGCCAATACATCGGTAAGCGCGCACGGGGTTATAATATTTCAAATTAATTATAATATAATAAATATAGATCTTCACAAACAAAAGTGACTTTCATAAATATTGTAATAATTGATAATTAAAAAAGTTTGTATTACAAAAACCAAATATACATAAATACACATATGTAACATACAAATAGAAAAACATTTAGCGAATTTAAATAAACATTGTACACAATTAAATTGAAAACGCGAGTGACTTTTATTTCAAACAACTTGGAAGAAGGTACCTCGCATGAACATGGTCCTACGAGGCTAAAGTTGAGCCTATCTATGGTGTACTGCCACCGTAACAAAATAAAATCAGAACATAAACATTTGAAACAATGCATCAAATAAAGTGAGGACTTTGTGCAGTGCAAAACAATATATACAAAAAAAAGAACATACACAATTTGAATGAACCACAATAAATAAAAACTAGAAAAAACATATTAAACTGAAAAAGTTGGAAAGCGAAACACAATAGAGGCGATTATTAAAAACCCCAAACCTTAAATCAACAACACTTCCACCACCGAAAGCTACTGCTTCAGCAGCAACAACATCAGAGCTCCTAACTCCTATGCCGCTTCGCAACAACGTACACGTTTTCTTCGTTGGAAGCTGCAACATCATCACCAGGAACTACATCCAGACAGCTTAGAGAAGTAGCCTACAGAGGAATTTAAAGCAAGTCCACTAATTTTGCATGCACCTATATGTATAAACAAGGAACGTAAGATTTGAACAAATTTAACAAGGTTTCGAAATTGAAATTTTTTTTCATACATATCCTAAAATAAGGAAATTCAAAGCTGCATACATACATTTACGTATGTAAAAGCAAAAAAAAAATAACCAAAAATCAACCCGCGATATTTTGGTACTTTGAAATGCTTTGTATACGTACATGTGTATGCAAATAACTTTTGTTTTCTCAACAAAAGTAAAACCTGCAAATTTACAAAATATACTTGTTTTTTTCAGTAACAAGAATTTCAGTTACGCGATCTTGAAGGTTGTTGACCTCAATTTCGTATTTAAGTATTTGCAAATTAAACATATGTACATACATACATACATACATATCCAAGAGAATTTATTACAACAATAGTGTTCCCAAGTTCACAGATTTGAAAATAGACACTCTCCTGTGTCATTTCTCAGCAAAAACAATTGTTCAAAAAAAATAGTGCATCCATTCCCGCGATCACATACATACATACAAATACCAAATCGACGAAAACCTTTCTCTTCTGGTATTTAAAGAGTAGCGTAAGCGCACAAATTCCTTCTTGTGCTCTGCTTTTCTATTTTCTTTTGTGCTTTCTGAAGCACAGCTTCAGCAGAACAGCGAACACACAAGCGCACATACCTACACTGCAGCCGCTCAGTGCATTGAAAGATATTGATCTAACTCGCTCTCATTTCAACTGAAGCATAACATTGCAAGTATACTTACAAACATATATACATACATACAAACTACATTCCAACCCAGCAGTAAACACTTCTGGGGCTCCTTATATACAAGTAGTTCTCGACTACACCCAATTTAATGTAACACTAGTTCCCCGAGGTTAAGTGCTAACTTGTTTAAAAACAAGAAATTTTTAGTAAAAGTATTCAAATAAATTTAAATTACATAATATTTCAAAGTGCCGAGAGATCAAAGTCCACTCATAGCTGGGATCCAATTCTGGTGAATATATGCTCATCCGCATTACCAGAAAATTCTCTAATGCTATGGGAGCAATCTCTCGCATCCCGAAAGCAATGCCCAACATGGCAACAAATGAAAGAATTCCTATACAGGCAATTCGAAATTAAAGAATGCGTTGAACACAAGCTCGCGAAATCCCCTACTTCGCATAACATAACTAAGCCTATTCTTTCTCCACAGAATAGCCACCAATCGTGCAAATTGTGCAAAAAGAATCATACGTTAAAGCATTGCAAGCAATTTAAGAAATTGCCGATACCCCAACGGTATAAATTTATAAAAATTAACAACATTTGTACAAATTGTCTTGCGTTGCACCATACCCTTAAACGGTGTACATCGCAACACACATGCTTGACTTGCCAAAAAGGCATAATACTCTTTTGCACTTAAGCCCAACTCATGGGTTTGACCGAATAAATAAAAGAAATGTGCCCTTGACCTCCCTGTGTTAAGATAAACACAAACAGGCACACTTGACCACCCCGAGTCAAGACACACAGAGAAATTCGATTTTGACCTTTCCGAGTCGAAATACACAGAAAACTGGGATGATCACCCCAGATCATAATTTCCAATCGGCCAGCAGAAACAACATGCAATCGCACTGCTCAAATCATGAGAAGATCTGCTCATTGCATACTCTGATCACCCCCAGATCAGACGTTTCCCAAGGACGCATTACAATTAAGTTCTACAAGTCCCGTAGAACAGGCTCCTATTGGCAGCATGACACTAATTACAGTGCAGTATACTTCCGACTTTTTCTTTCCAGGACACGGACAGCCACATCGGGTCACGGTTTCTCATACCAAGAGCGCCTGTCGTAGTTCTGAAGAGAAATGCAACAACAGAAATAATATACGGAACCACAGGAGGAACCAACACCATCCACGGCATCCACAAAAACGGGTATAATTCAGCACTTCGTGCAGGGTGGCCCAGTATGTTTAAGCGTGTGCTTAATTCAATAACACCACCTCCTTTGTGCGCACCCTAATGTACCTGCTGCAGCAAATATTATGGTATATAAGCTGTGCTTGCCAAGCGAAATATGAGATTTTTCGCCTATACATCGGCAAGCGCGCACGGGGTTATAATATTTCAAATTAATTATAATATAATAAATATAGACCTTCACAAACAAAAGTGACTTTCATAAATATTGTAATAATTAATAATTAAAAAAGTTTGTATTACAAAAACCAAATATACATAAATACACATATGTAACATACAAATAGAAAAACATTTAGCGAATTTAAATAAACATTGTACACAATTAAATTGAAAACGCGAGCGACTTTTATTTCAAAAAACTTCGAAGAAGGTACCTCTGCTATCTGCACAATTTACCGTCGTTGTTTGCTAATCTGTGCTCTTCACTTAATCTATCTTCATTGCCTGTACGTTCAATTTTTCGCATGCGCCAAAACAAGAGGAAAACTAACAGGCCCGCTCCTATTATTGTCAAATTGAATTCGTAATATGACCGCTCAGTTCTGTTTAAGGGGATTGTTTGCTCTCTTAAGGCAAGCCGTAAATCATTAGCACTTTGTCACCTCCACTTTTTATATTTACAATATGTATGTGCATATGTACATACGTACATACATATGTATACCTACAGTGGCTGTTGGTCAAGCGCCTACCAACAACCACACACGTCAACAAAACAAACTACCGCACAAAAAGAAGATGACAAAACTAACAAAGCGACCGGCCAGCTTAGTGAAGACGGCGTGGGTCGCTAGCTATGTACACTAACAAAACTATTCGCAAGGAAGGAAAACAACAATAAGTGAATTTTACTAACGTTGGTATAAACAAATGCACGACAACAATTAAGCAACGATATAAACCAAAATAAACAAAATATATTTTTGGGGTGCACCCGAGGTGTGGTCCAACCAAACTGGTTACGAACCCACTCGCACTACTCCCGTGCTGCCGGGGGTAACTTTAACCCGCCTGTATGACTGGGCTCTGGGTGCGGGATGCTAAAAGGATGGGTATGGGAAAGACGAAGGAACAACACTGTCGGCACGACAAAACAAAACGTATGAAAACAATAAATTAACAAAATGATACTCAAGTTTCTCAGTCGGGTGTGAATACCCAACTTCGGTGCTCCTCCGGTGATGCCGCCAAACTTCGGTTCCGCCACTGGAAACCACCAAAAAAAAAACCTATAAATAAACACTATGGGCTTCGACTGCCCTTGGCTTCAACTGCCAATAAATATATGCCTCGACTGGCACTAAACTATCACAAAAATTTGATTTTAACTTTTATTTTTATTTTTTTGCTAATATCTATCGCACGTCCGCGCAAAAATGTGTGCACACTTTAGTAGATTATTAGAATCTGATCCGGCACGCACTTACGAGCCAGGCCGCAAGCTACGCGTCGGCCGTCAGAATTCTCAGGCGAGTGTGTATTGGTGCCCAATCATTTGGCGCCGCCCCCATTACCCAAAGGGACAGAGTTGTGTAGCGCACGCCACCATGGCACACCAAGTACACTGGGATAATTTTCCCCTCGCCGTATAAAAAGAAAGCCGACACCCCTTTTTACGGAATACCCGCGCAAAGCATTCCGTTTCCCTAATATTTGTTAGTGGAGGAACCGTTTTGGCGAACATCCCCTTTTGGAGACTTATACCACTGGGTAGGCACACACCGAGTGCAACCGTGCCAACAATTCATGGCTTTGAATTATACAATTATTTGCCGACAGATGCCACTGCCAACGCTTGGAGTGAAAGGAATGTTAGGCATAACAAAGGAAATGAACAAACAAACACAAAAGAAGTTTTTGTTGCGGCCAGTACGCGACAACTCCACCCTTTCCTCAACGAAAAGGAAGGAATCTTCCTTTTGGTCAGGGAATGGAAATCTCCTACAGTATCCTATCAATCCCTATATGGCCTCAACTCTTTAACGTTCCAAGTGCCTTTGTCTTTGCCTAAGTCATCTGTCAGTGTGTATGTCCACGGTGACACTCTCTTCCTAATAATAAACGGCCCTACATACTTTGGCGCTAACTTCGCTGCATAAAAATTCGCTGCATCCGACAGCATAAAATTCTTCCTCCACACTAACTCTCCAGGCATATACTGTACATCTCGACGCCTGAGATTGTACTGCCTCGCAAGCTTCTCACTCGCCTGCTCTAACCTACTTCTAATGTTGGCCCTAATCTCTTCGAGCCTCTTCGCCCGCTCCTGACAATTTAATTTCTCCTGACCTCCTAAACTGTCTATGAAGTCCCTACTGCCTTCTACCGCCATTTCCCTACCGAAATTCACAAAATATGGCGTAGCTCCTAACACTTCGTGTTGCGCTGTCCTAGTACAGCATGCTACCTTCGCTAACTGTTGGTCCCATGTCCTCTGGTTCTCTGATATATAAGCCCTTAGTGTTGTTTTAATTATTTGGTTAATCCTCTCGGCCGGATTAGCCTGTGGGTGATAGTGTGCGGTGTACCGGAGTTGGACGCTATAGTCACCGCAGAGGCCCCGAAGCTCTCGACTCCTAAATTGGGGTCCATTGTCACACACAACCGACCGAGGAACTCCAAACAAAAGAAATACGTTATCCTCCAATTGTTTGCATACGCTTTTTGCCGTGGCAGTACGCAAAGGGAATAGGAGGGGAAATTTGGAAAAATAGTCCACTACTGTTAAAATATACTGGTAGCCTTGTGACGACTTCACTAAAGGCCCTACCAGATCTACACAAATCATTTCCCAAGGCTCGACTGCCTTGGTCCTCTCTATCATACCCCCAGCTGGCTGTGAATTCTCAGGTTTCACCTGCTGACAAATTTTACACGCCCTAACATATTTTGCAATGTCCGACTTCATCCTTGGCCAGTAGAACTTTTGTGAAATACGCGCAAAAGTCTTTTTCACACCCATATGGCCTGCTAACGGATTGTCGTGACATTGTTTTAAAATATCACCTCTACCATCACGCCCTATTACTCTTTTCCACTCTGGTGAATCGCCGTAAACAGAAGGAAATCTCGACCTAATAAACTTGTAGAGGTTGCCACCTTCAACTCTCCACGCTGGATACGACAAAGGCTTTTTCTCTACTAACCGAATCATCCTTACCAACCAAGGATCGGCAGTAGTCACCTCAGCAATAACTGGCACACTTCGGGATAGCATATCTGGAACCACATGTTCCTTGCCTTTCCTATGCACTATATCGAAATCGTATTGCTGGAGTTTCAAAGCCCATCTAGCTAACCTACCACACGGATCCTTCAACTTATTCAACCAAATAAGTGAATAATGATCGGTGACGACGGTAAACTTTGCGCCCTCAACATATGGTCGCAGTTTCTCAACCGCCCACAGAACCGCTAGACACTCCTTTTCGGTCGTCGAGTAATTTCGCTCTCCTTTGTTCAAGGACCTACTCAAATAAGCTATCACCCTCTCACCGTCATCAAACATCTGCGTTAACACCGCACCTACACCGAAATCAGACGCGTCTGTCTGGATTGTGAAAGGTCTATCAAAATCCGGGCAACTCAAAACCGGAGCTCTCACCAAGCGTTCCTTCGCTTCCTTAAAACTCCTTTCACAATCTTCATTCCAATTGAATTTTCGGTTCTTCTTTGTTAAATCGGTGAGAGGCCTAACTAGCTCTGCAAAATCTTTAATAAATCTGCGGTACCAGGACACTGTTCCTATAAATGACTTCACTTGCTTTACGTTCTTCGGTACCTCAATCCGAAGCATCGCCTCTACCTTCTCGGGGTCTACGTGTAGACCGTTCTTGTCCACCACGTAGCCCAAATATTTTAATTCAGGCCTACAAAAATTACATTTATCCCTATTTAATCGGAGCCCTGCACTAGCTAATCTATCTAAGACAACCTTCAAAATCTCTAAATGCTTCTCAAAATTATTTGTAACGATGATAATATCGTCCAAATACACAAAAACATGAGGTTCTAACTCAGGTCCTATGACCGAATCTATAAATCTCTGCCAAGTTGCCGGTGCATTATGCAAACCGTATGGCATCCTCTTAAACTGAAATAGTCCTCTACCTGGTACCGTGAATGCGGTGAAGGGCCTCGACTGCTCTTCCACCGGAATTTGCCAATACGCGGACTTAATATCCAGGCTGGACAGAAACTTGGCATCCCTTAGCTTGTCTAAGGTCGCCGACACGTATGGAAGGGGGTAACTATCCTTCTCGGTACATTTATTCAAAACCCTGTAATCTACACAAAACCTATATGTACCGTCCTTTTTTCTGATCATTACAACTGGAGACGCCCAAGGACTATGTGATTTCTCTATCACCCCTTTGTCAAGCATATCCTTAATCTCCTCGTCCATACGCGACTGTATGACGGGAGACACAGGGTAATAACGCTGTTTCACAGGTTCAACTCCTGCTTTTACCCTGATCTTATGCTCGACCAAATGGGTCCGGCCTAGCCCTTCCGGCATAGCCTGGAACGCCCCAGCTATTAGTTGACCTAATGCCCTAGATTCCCTATCACCTAACTCGGAGTGGTCCACTATTGCCACCAACGGTTCTGGTTCCGGCCGAGAAAACGACCACCTCATTCTCGATATATCCGGGATAATACCCGCCTTGGCCCAAAAATCGATGCCAAGGATTACGCCCTGAGGTAACTCTGGAACCACGAGGCATCCTAGGAGAACCGACTTGTCCTCCACCTCGATTGGCAACAGAACCGAACCTAACACCGAGATATGACCTCCATCCGCGAGAGTCACTTTCAAAAAATTTGAAACTGAACTCACCCTAATACCAAACGAACTCAATTTCTGCCAACCTAGCCGACCTATTACTGTTCTGGTCGCACCAGAATCCAACAAAGCCCTAAAAGTAAAACCTTGGATCCTAATATCCAAATACGGGCGTTCGTCGTGACCGTCCGTCACCAACGAAAACGCCAACCTAACCTCTTCAATCTCGACACCTACATTTGCCAGCTGGGAGTTAGCAGGTTCACTAACTCGACCTACTAGACCGCCTGTCCTGCTGTGCCAGGGGTCTATCTCCCGTTTCCCGATCTGTTGTCCGACTTGACAACCCTATCGCTCGACCGAGAATTTGCACCGCCGTCATCCGGCCTATTATCCCTAACGCGCCCTGACCTGAAGGGGTTGTGGTTTCACCCACCACCGGAATCTGAGCTTCGTTGGGTCCGCGGGGAGCCACTCGGCTTCGCTGCACACGCCGGGCAGTCCCGCTTCATGACTCCAAGTCTACCGCACCCGAAGCACTTAATTCCCTTCCTACAATCCGCTGAAATGTGGCCAAACCGCCTACAATTAAAACATCGGGTATTTGACCCCGGCCTAAAACTATCAACAAGGTCCGGCTCAGCTACAGCCGCGACCTCTACACCAGCCGAGACATAAGCCAAGTCAGGTTCCAACAAACCTTTGGCCTTATGAGTCGGAGGAGGGACAAAAGCATCCACCGATGACCTAACTGCCTCTAGTTGCCTACCCAAAGCAACTAGTTCGGAAACCGACCCTATTGTCACCAGTCCCAGCTGGGTCTGGTAGAATGGTAGGAGATTCGACCTAATCAATCCTAACATCCTTTTCTCAGATAAAGGCTCCTGAAGCCTACCAAACATTATCTTCATAGCCGCAACATAAACACCGATGGACTCATTCGCTCCCTGAGTCCTTCGCCTAATCTCGTCTAGTAAGAGATCGTCGTAGTTGGGGTGCAAAAACTCCAACTTCAACTCTCTTACTAGCTCCTCCCAGCTACCTAAAGACTTCCTAACCGACCTAAACCATAATAACGCCTTTCCTGCGAACAAATCTACCGCGCCTTTGAAAAGTTGAGTTTGAGTCACGCCGCGTGCCTCGCTCAACTCCTCAACCCGTTCCAAAAATGCGAAAAGCGACATACCCGCTTTTTCGCCGTCGAAGTGGACGTCCCACATCGACAAGTTTACCGGCTTCTGAGACTCGGCTGTCTCCTCAACGACGCGTCGTACCTCCACGGGCGGGGGTGCTATCGGGTCCGCACGAGTGGCACCCGAGCGCTCTACCGAACCGGTTTCCTTTTCTTCGGCTTCCTCGCTGCCGACTACCTCTTGTAGTTCGGCGAGATGGAGCAACAACTTGCTCTTCAGCTCCATCTGCTGAGTCATCTCGCCGTCGCTTCCCGGTCGCGCCCGTCCTATTCGCGAAAGACACCACTCAATCTTCGCCATCGCTTTCGCTCCATGCGATGGCTTTCCTCCACCCGATACCGACGCGACTAACTTTTCTACCTCCTCCAGTTTCGATTCGACCGCCGTCTTATCCTCGTCGAAACTGAAGGGGTAGTCCTGAAAGAGGTTTACCGACCCTCTTTTCTCTATTAACCGTGATGCCCTAAGCGACTTACGCATGGCTTCGACCGTACCGACTGGAAGGCCGCGTGCCTCCATCTCGTACGCGAGCTCATCCTGCGCTAAACGATTAATCTCCATGTTCAATAAAAATAATTAAACTCGAAAAAACGAAAAAAATCAAGAAAAGAAACCAAAAGAAAAAAAAATATTTATTCAAAAAAAAACAAAAATTTTTTAATAATCTAAGTTAAAAAACTATTACCCTAATGTGGTAAACGCGTTGCCCTATACTGGCTCAACAAAAGACCCTAACACGTCAACAACAAAAGAGCCTAACCACAAAAAAACAAAAAAAATTAATAAAATAAAAACAAATATTGTCTACTCCGACAACACGACTATTAACAAAACAATTTTTTTTTTAATAAAAAAAGTTATTTAATCAAAAACACAGAAAGAACCACAAAAATCCTTAATTAACAAAAAAAATAAAAAAACACAACCTAATTTTGGGCAGGACTACTACTGGTTATTTCTGGACAAAAAGCCACTCAAAATTAACTGAAATAAAAACCGCAAAAATTTTTGAAAAATAAATATCTTTAAATCTCGGGCCCCACGTTGGGCGCCAATTTGTCACCTCCACTTTTTATATTTACAATATGTATGTGCATATGTACATACGTACATACATATGTATACCTACAGTGGCTGTTGGTCAAGCGCCTACCAACAACCACACACGTCAACAAAACAAACTACCGCACAAAAAGAAGATGACAAAACTAACAAAGCGACCGGCCAGCTTAGTGAAGACGGCGTGGGTCGCTAGCTATGTACACTAACAAAACTATTCGCAAGGAAGGAAAACAACAATAAGTGAATTTTACTAACGTTGGTATAAACAAATGCACGACAACAATTAAGCAACGATATAAACCAAAATAAACAAAATATATTTTTGGGGTGCACCCGAGGTGTGGTCCAACCAAACTGGTTACGAACCCACTCGCACTACTCCCGTGCTGCCGGGGGTAACTTTAACCCGCCTGTATGACTGGGCTCTGGGTGCGGGATGCTAAAAGGATGGGTATGGGAAAGACGAAGGAACGACACTGTCGGCACGACAAAACAAAACGTATGAAAACAATAAATTAACAAAATGATACTCAAGTTTCTCAGTCGGGTGTGAATACCCAACTTCGGTGCTCCTCCGGTAATGCCGCCAAACTTCGGTTCCGCCACTGGAAACCACCAAAAAAAAAACCTATAAATAAACACTATGGGCTTCGACTGCCCTTGGCTTCAACTGCCAATAAA
Source organism: Ceratitis rosa (assembly GCA_037013455.1). Lineage (NCBI taxonomy): Eukaryota > Metazoa > Arthropoda > Insecta > Diptera > Tephritidae > Ceratitis > Ceratitis rosa. The sequence goes on along the minus strand of JAWMAG010000036.1, from coordinate 480,460 downwards.
TATATGCCTCGACTGGCACTAAACTATCACAAAAATTTGATTTTAACTTTTATTTTTATTTTTTTGCTAATATCTATCGCACGTCCGCGCAAAAAGGTGTGCACACTTTAGTAGATTATTAGAATCTGATCCGGCACGCACTTACGAGCCAGGCCGCAAGCTACGCGTCGGCCGTCAGAATTCTCAGGCGAGTGTGTATTGGTGCCCAATCATTTGGCGCCGCCCCCATTACCCAAAGGGACAGAGTTGTGTAGCGCACGCCACCATGGCACACCAAGTACACTGGGATAATTTTCCCCTCGCCGTATAAAAAGAAAGCCGACACCCCTTTTTACGGAATACCCGCGCAAAGCATTCCGTTTCCCTAATATTTGTTAGTGGAGGAACCGTTTTGGCGAACATCCCCTTTTGGAGACTTATACCACTGGGTAGGCACACACCGAGTGCAACCGTGCCAACAATTCATGGCTTTGAATTATACAATTATTTGCCGACAGATGCCACTGCCAACGCTTGGAGTGAAAGGAATGTTAGGCATAACAAAGGAAATGAACAAACAAACACAAAAGAAGTTTTTGTTGCGGCCAGTACGCGACAACTTAAAGATATTGGGCTTGATGTTAATGGAGACATTTTTGTGCATGAATGCCTAACGAAGAGAAGTCGTAGACTAATGCAATACGCAACGCAGCTAAAACGGCAAAAACAATTGGCGAGTGCGTTCTCAATTCGTGGACAAGTGTATGTTAGAAACCATCAACACAGCGAAGCGACGAAAATATTTAATCAAGCGAGCGTCGATCAAATTGCAGCTGCTAGCTGAAAACTTTATGAACTCTATGTAAATTCTATTGTTTATCTTAAGTTTATACTTTATTTATATTATTTGTAAGATATGCCTTATTAATCCCTCATTTCATCCTTACCTTATGTTTCCCGTTTCCCTCATAGTAACTGACCTTTTTCAAGCATCTCTTATACCTATATATCAAATTGTTATGAGCATCAATCTTTGTGAGCACAATAACAATGACAATCTGAGGCTAGCTCTTAAATATACAGCTCAATATCATGAAAGGTTCAATGTTTGCCACTTTAATGCTAGGAGTTTAACCCGTGAAAAACTTGATTATATGAACTTGGCGTTTCATGACCTAAGCTGTAGCATAATTTGTGTGACTGTGACCTGGTTCAAACCTTTTATTGCAGATTGTGCATATTCTGTATGTGACTATTTGCTTGTACGAAATGATAGAACCACTGGTCAGAGAGGGGGTGGCATAGCAATTTATTTAAAGGCTGATATTAAATATAGAATAATATATAAATCTCATTCGTCTAAAACTGTTGAAAGGATGTTTATTGAATGTTGTGATAATGTACAAAAGTGTGTTGTTGTATGTGTATACAACCCTCATAAGTCAAATGATCTCATTCAACTGTTCAGTAAAATATCGGAACTGTCCTTGAGTTATGTGCATGTCCTCATTTGTGGTGACTTTAATGTTGATATGTTGTCGAATAATGCTAAGTCTAGACACTTGCTAAGCTGTTTTACTAACGTTGGCATAACAATAGTAAATGAGTATGCAACTAGATTTGCTCCACACTGCAAGCCAAGTATGTTAGACCTTTTTGGTGTAAGCGTGGGGAGCAGTGATGCCAACTTGGGGGTTTTCCTCCCAAATTTGGGGGAAAGAATTTAAAAAAGTGGGTTTTTTCTAATGCGAGTGTTGAACGTGCGTTCTCGGTCTACAGTGTTTTTAAAAACAAATTGAGAAATAAATTGTCACTGGAATTGCTCCAAAGCCTAATGATGGTTAGATTCAGCACCCAAAGAAACTTCAAATCATGTGTTAATTTTACACCATGTTCTAGTATGTTAAAAATGTTTAACGTTAAAATGTACGATTTTAAAAATCCTGATACAGAAGAAGAGAAGGAAGCTAATGAGTTCTTTGAAATTATTAATGAGTTGGAAATTAATATAGTTTAAATTAGAATACCTATGTATTTATGTTCATTTAATGCGTTTATTTATTTATTTATTGTCTTACTCGGTTGACGTACTGATGTATTAAAATGAAAGCAATAAATAATATATGGTTTTTTGTAAATCTTATGTAATATTTTAATATAATCTTATTATTTTAAATGTTTTCATAATACGAATATGGAGGTAAGTTAGTCTATTCGTTGTTGTAACCATTTTAAATATTTAATTAAACTTTGTATTTATTGAAAAAAATTTAGGGCGTCTTGGTTTGAATTTAGGAGGTTTTAAAATCAGCTTAGGGGAAAAAATTTCAAGCAGTTGGCATCACTGGTGGGGAGCAGTGTAAGCCATGTTGACCAATTTTCGTTGCCCGAAGTTTCTGACCATGAGCTAATTATAATATTTTTCAATTTTGAATTAAATAGAGTTAAGCCATCAATAGATTTAACTTTCAGAGATTGCAAGAATATAGACAGTGCTTCGTTATCTGCTGAAGCCGTGACCCTAACCTGGAATTATTGCTGGCTACTTGTAGATGTTAACGACAAGTTACAGGTCTTTATCACGCTAATTAATTATCTGTTTGAAAAATATGTTCCCCTTCGTAGAATTAAAGATATAAACCATACTAAACCTTGGATCGCTAAGGCTATTCTAGCCCTTATAAAAGATCGATGTAGGGCGTATAGATATAGGAAGCGTAATCCTACTAATGAACGTTGGACCACATACAAGAACTTGAGGAATAAAGTAACAACTGAAATGCGAAAAAGTAAAAAAGCTTATCTTTGTGCAAAACTTAAAACTGATTTGCCTTCCAATGTTTTGTGGACAAATCTAAAATCACTTGGTATTTGTGCCAAAGAGGCAAAAACTTGTAGGATTGATGCTGGTTTTATGAACTCTTACTTTCTTGATATAAATTCACATGCAAATGTATCTGCATTCACCATCAATGAAAGCATAGTTACTGACCACACCCATGAATTCTCATTTAACCCAGCTACTGAAGAGGATGTTATAAAGTGTGTTTTTAATATAAAAAACTAACGCAATTGGAGTGAATGGTCTGAGTTTACGCTTCCCATGCTTAAACACATTTTTAATCATGCTATAACCTCCTCTACGTTTCCAAATCAGTGGAAAATTGCCAACATCATTCCGGTGGTTAAAGGTAATTCATGTAATGCTCCCCAAGACTTCAGGCCTATTAGTATCTTACCAACATTGTCAAAAGTATTTGAAAAATTTATTACTGCTCAAATAGTGACACACCTGCGTCTACATGATTTATTGAGCGAATCTCATTCTAGGTATAGATCCAATCATAGTTGTTCCACAGCTGTGTTGAAAATCATGGACGACATCCGCCCTGCTTTCGACGATAACTTACTTACCATCTTAGTGCTCTTAGATTTCTCTAAAGCTTTTGACACTATAAACCATGATATTCTACTGTTAAAACTGAAAACTTTTTCTGGTTTCAACATATCAGCAATTAAGCTTATGAGAAGCTACTTATCGGACAGATATCAGCAAGTTCAGTGTGGGGACGTAATTTCAAATCGCAGAGAAATCATCTCTGGAGTTCCTCAGGGCTCTATTTTATGGCCAACACTTTTCAGTTTATTTATTGATGACATTGTTCACTGTTGCGAGCATTCTTCTATACATCTATATGCCGATGATACTCAGATTTACCTCTCACGTCCCATTGGACTTGGTGAAGATTTAATAGCTAGATTGAATAAGGATCTAATAAAAATTGAGGAATGGTCTAACATAAATGATCTCTGTCTAAATGCTAAAAAAACGAAGGTACTTCCTATTAAAAGTAATTATCTTGATCTCAGCAATCTGTCACCAATTGTTTTGAACGGGGTTGAATTAAAATTTGAACATGTTGTAAAAAATCTTGGCTTCACAATTAATGTCCATCTAAATTGTGAAAATCACATAAACAATTGCGTAATAAAAATATATTCGACATTACGAAATTTATGGCGTACATGTGATTGTTTGCCGATTAGAATAAAACTTAAACTAGTTCAGTCCCTTATTATTCCCCAAATGTCTTAACTTGAATTCGTATATGGTACTCTAAACTGCGATTCCAGAAACAAATTAAATTTAGCTTTAAATAACGTAGCTAGGTTCATTTACTGCAAAAAAAATTTTGGACACATCTCTTTGTACACCAAAAACATTCTCGGCTTCACCCTTGAGAATTATTTCAAGGTTCGTAATTTAATATATTTATTTAAAATCATCAAAAACCGTCAACCAGGATATCTTTTCCGCAAAATAATGTTTGTGCAATCTTCTCGTACTCACAATATTGTTGTCCCCAAATACAAAACTTTGACGACCTTTAGATTGTTTTTTTGTTGGTGCTGTCAGAATTTGGAACTCATTACCAACTTCAAGAAAATGTATCAAAACGAGTGGATGCTTCAAAACGGCAGTTACAAACCTAGTTGCATAATACCCATCCCTTACCTATGTCAACATACTGTTGAAATCCCTCCTTTTAGACATAATTTTTTTCTTAGTTATTCCTAAGATTTAAAAAATCAAATTGTAATTCATTATATCTTAATAGGTATGTGTACAATGAAAAGACTCTGTGTCTTACTGTACGGACAAATAAATGAAATTGAAATTTAATTCTTAGATCAGTCAGTACTATCTTTTCGACTTTTTGAACATTTTCTTCGGTCACGACCATCACAAGGCGCCCTGAGCGGAGAATATCTTCAGAGGCCTTTCTTCCTTGTTAAAACAGCCGAGCCTATTTTTCCACCATCGCATATGAAGGGGAAAGTTTTGAAGAACCGAGGACATCTCTTTAAAAGCTTCTTTCAGCGTACATTCTTGTTTTACAAGGAACTTAGTCGTAGCGCGGTTCTCCAAATTTCGAGAATTTCCAATTTCCGTTGGCATAGCATTGTTGCTTGTTCCAGGATCCAAACGTTAATGAACCGAATAAAAAAAGTTGTATTATTTTTCCGAATTTGGAAAAACTTCATATAAACTACTAGCTGACCCGACCACGGGTTGTTGTGGGCAAGATTTCTGTTATGTTACATTGCCGTAAACTATTTAAGAGGAACGGTAGGAGAACATCAGTCATGGGGAACACCAAGCTTTTTTACACAGATGCCATTTGCAAAAAAATATGGCGACCTACATTACAGATTTTCTACTACCGTAACCCGTTAGTACAACGAAATTATTAACGAGGACGCAAAGGACGAATGACTTTGAACACTCTAATTGCGACTATAAACTAAGATGTAGGCTATCCTATCTCTCAAGTTGGATCAAACTGCACACGGTGAGCAAATTTGATTAAAATCGGTTAGGTAGTTTAGGAGTCCATTACGGCCAAACAATATAACACGTAATTTCATTATATTAAGCTTTGCATTGTACTAAAAACTTCCTGTATAAATTTGGTTTCATTCGATGTAACAGTTCTCAAGTTACAAAGTAACTCTACTTAATAAAACATTGAGATTGGTGAATGTTTAACCAATTTTTATGTTTCAGAAAGTATTAGAGATGTAATGCCCTCTTATCAGCGGCGGGATTATCTAATTTATTATAACGACTTTCGGATCGAAGAAGCCGCAAAAATGTTCTCCGAAGTAATTTTTGGGGAATGCTGCGGGAGTGACAGTCCTTGACCGGATAAAAATCTGAGTCGTTCCGGTATAAAGACCAGACTGTCGCGTTAGCATTTGGATTTCAGTCGCTTCTTACAACCGATATGTCTTACCGCGGGAAAAATCTTAAACCCCTACCCGAAAGGGTACACTTATTTTTATAAACAATATAACATATATAGTATAAATAATTTTATATACAATATATATAATATATATATTTTGCAGCGTACTGGCCGCAACAAAAACTTCTTTGGTGTTTGTTTGTCTATTTCCTTTGTTTGCCTAATCTTCCTTTCACTCATAGCGTGGGCAGTGACATCTGTCGGCAAATAGTTGTGTAAATTAAAGCCATAAATTATGGCACAATTGTATTCGGTGCGTGCCTACCCAGTGGTATAAGTCTCCAACAGGAGGTGCTAATACAAAACGGTTCCTTCCTCCGTAAAAAGGGGTGCCACCTTTCTTTTTATACGGCTAGGGGAAAATTACCCCAGTGTGCTTGGTGTGCCATGGTGGCGTGCACTATGCAACCCGGTCCCTTTGGGTAATGGGAGCGGCGCCAATTGATTGGGCACCAATACACACTAGCCGCGTAGCTTTCGGCTTAGCTCGTAAATGCGTGCCGGATAAGATTCTCGCAATCTTTGAAAGCGAATACATCTTTATACGCAGGCGTGCGATTTTGTTTTGAGAAAAAAAATAATTAATAATAATTAGCCTAGAGTTGCCAGTAGGGGCAAAGTGTTTTTTACTTGTGTAGAAAGACAGTTGAAGCCCAGTGAAAATCCTTACCGTGTTTCATTTCTGGGTTCCAGTGGAGGAACCAGAGTTTGGCGTCGGCATCATCGGAGGAGCACCGAAGTTGGGTACCCACACCCGACCGAAAAATTATAAGTATCTTTTATTGTTTGTCCACTTTTTGTCGTGCCGACAGTGTTGCTTCCTTCGTTACTTCCTTACCCATCCTTATAGCATCCTGCACCCAGAGCCCAGTCATACAGGCGGGTTAAAGTTACCCCCGGCAGCACGGAAGTCATGTGAGTGGGTTCGTAACCAGTTTGGTTGGACCACACCTCGGGTGCACCCCAAATACATATTTTGTTTATTTTGTGTATGTATACATATAGTTGCTCTGTTGTTTAATTACTGTCGTCGTGTGATCTTCTTCTGTTTATAGCGTTGATCATCCCGCTTGGTTTGTGTTTGCCCATAGTTGTGTTATTGTCGGTAGCTACCGACCAACACAGTCTTCACTCTGCTGGCCGGTCGTTTTGTTAGTTTTTTGTCATCTTCTTTTTGTGCGGTGTTGTGTTTTTACGTATGTGGTCAAAGATGACTAGATACGAAACTCTTTATTTCGTGAGAGCGTTCAAAAATCCGCATATTTTATAACATTTCTGAACAGTGCCACTGTGATAGAAAAGTGACTTCTTTGGATTATTAGGTATAATTTGGGTATTTTATTACAAACAACGACGTCTTTAAATACAATTTCACTAAAATATTTTATTGAGAAACAGTGAAATATTTAATTATATTAAGTTTTAAGAATAAAATTAAAATAATTTCTTTAATATTTACTGCTGAAGCAAATTTCTTTAGAAACAAAAGCAATGAATTTTTTTATTGACAAAGTGGTATTGGTGTGTTTTGCACATCAGCCGCTGAATGTTCCTTGATCTGACACACCTGCCAACATTAGAATGTGAGATAGGGGAACGCTCTCAGCTGCAATTTGAGTGATTTTGAGTAAGTTTCGTGTCTAGTCATCTTTGTATGTGGTTGTTAGGAGCTTGAACAACAGCCACTGTAGGTATACATATGTAAGTACGTATGAACATACGCAAATACATATTGTGCGGTTGCTATTTCAGTTGATTTTGAGTTTCTTTTTGGTGTCTTGGTTTCTGTGTATATATTTATTAACGATATGCCATTTTTTTCCTTATTAGTAGGATATTTTAAAAGTGAAATTAGGGAAGAAGAATCCGAAGATTGGAAACGAGCTCAGGACACCTCTAAAAAATACCCAACATATTACGAAGGAATCCGGTGAGACCGTTCCGTTTTGCAATTGTTATTTTTTTGTTTTTTGCGGTAAACACAGGCGTTTACACAGGTATTAAAAATTGTTCGTTCAGTGGGTATGGACTGGCCAAAAAAACCAGCAGTAGTTTATGTTTAGACCAATGGCCTAAATATAAAGGACCACCCTAATGTACATGTAACCCCACATGCATATACACGCACATATGCAAAAGTAACAGACGTTCTCTTATACAAACTTGATTTCTACTACTTGATTTCTGCTTCTTAAAAAACTTTCTTTATTTTTACTTTCACTTCTATAACATTTGTCAAGCGAAATACACCAGCCACTGCGCCACTTCAGGTAATAGCCATCTTTATATATATATATTTTTTTTTTATTGCAAACTTATTAACCAATTGAACATATATTATTAATATTAATAAAGCCACTGTACAAAAACTAATTCCAACATTTTCTTTTCTTTTAATTGTTTCACGTGTGAGCGCCATTATCGCCCGCACGTAAATACCTACCAAATTTTGCTTGTAGTTTTTACCTTCTTTTCGTGTATAAAAGCTTTTTGTTATTAAGTTCTTATTTTAATTAAATATTTTTTATTTAAAATCTTTTTTGGGTTTTTGTCTTTATTGGGTGAAGTTCAAATAGCAATAAGTACATAATTTTTACCATATCCTCTTTCTATTATATTCTTATTTAAATTATAGTTGTGGATATCATACATTGTAGACAGAGAGTAAAGTTTGCACTCTGTTTCACTCATTAGCAATATTTTCCTTATTATACCTTTTTTATGTTATGCTTTGTGCTATATTTATCATAGCTATGTAAAACCAATGGCTTGAAATAATAAAACAGTTGAATTTGAATATCGAAACCACACGGGTGTTTAATTTCAAGTTTTTCACAAACGCAAGATTTATTAACTTCAAAAAATGCTCCAACGTGGGGCTTGTGATTATATTGAAATTAGAATCCCGTGTATTTTCACATCTTTGGCGTACTTCTGCACAAAAACGTGAAGTTTGGAAAATATTATAAAAAATTTTAATAACATCACAACAATGTCGAATTTAGAGACTTTTAAGCAGCAGCGTGCTAATATCCGTAGTAACATAGTGCGCATTCGTAGCAAAGTTGATGCTCACAATATTTGATAGGAAGTACTCTGAATATAAAATTTTCATAACGTCATTTAAAACAGACATCGATAACCAACCTGGGCTATCCTTTATCGGAAAATTTAATCATCTGATTAATTGCTTGAAGGGATCAGCCTGAGAAACAGTTAACAAAATAGCGCAACATTTGAGTAGTCTCATAGACAACGCGTCTGCTCTACACAACTCCTTATTGTCATTGGGTTCTGAGTCACAAATCGTTCAGGCTATGCTCATTTCGATGGTGATGGATAAGGTCGCTCAGTATACAAGGAAGAAATGGAATGAGTTTTTAGACTACCGAGACCTTCCGACATGGACATCATGCATTAGTGGTATCGAAAGGCGTTGTCAATACCTGGAATCCATAGGTAAGACCTGTATGGATATTAATACGAATCAGCCAGCGTTGCATAATACACACAACCAAAATTACGTTTATTCAAATACCGAATATAGAATCTTTAGGTGTACTTAATTTATTGGCTCTACGATTCAGCCTTTGTATCAATTGTCTCGATAAAAATCATCAAGCTGCAAAGCGTCCATCAATGCACAGCTGTCGAACGTGTTACACCGTGAAGGCACTAGTGCTACTTCATCCATGCGGCATCACAGTCATTAGAGATGATTCAGCAAAGTCCAGAGGCAACAGTTCACACACATACGGATACTGGTTTGAATCAAGTCATACTTGCCACAGCGTTGGTATTGGTTAAATATGCAACAGGACGTTCTATAATTGGTCGCGCTATGCCAGACTCTTGTTCAGGAGTAAATTTTGCATCTGAACTGTTCGCACAAGCACTGCGTCTACCTCGTCAAAGAAACAGTTTGTAGTAGAAACAACATCGCACCTCTACTATAATCAAGTCACGCTTCTCCGATTTAGAATTGCCACTTGATTTCCATGTCATGTCCCCCATAGCAATCCATCCTGATTCAGAAATCGACATCTCATCGTGGAATCAGCCTATAAATACACCATTGGCGGGTGAAAGGTTCAACCAGTCTCGCCGAATTGGCTTAGTATTTGGAACTGTAACCTTTTTGACCAAATAAAACTTGGATCTAATTTACCCGTCCTGCAGAAGACTCTCTTGGGTGGTTTCTGGCCGATGTTATACTAGACCTTCTACGTCGAAGCTATGCGCTATCTTTAGATGAATCTATAAGCCAGAACGGTGAACGGCTGTGGGGTATTGAAGATGTTGTCAGACCAGCTGATATCTACAATCTAGAGCAACGCAAACGTGAAGAACTCTTCAACAACTCATTTCGCCAAGAAAACAATGGTAGAATTGTAGTTCGTCTTCCATTCAAAGATGATCCAAGTTTACTAGGTTGTTCTTATGAAACTGCCAGCAGGCGCTTTGAAGCTATCGAACCCCGAATGAAACGCACACCAGATGTTAAGCAACAATATAGTGAATTCATGCTAGAGTACGAACGGTTGGGTCATATGAGCTTGGTGAGTACTCCGAATATGAATATACCACACTACTATATACCCCACCACTGTGTATTTAAGCCCAAAAGTGCCTTAAGGAAATTTCGGGTAGTCTTTGATGCCTCTTGCCAGACGACATCCCAGCGGTCACTGAATGATTTGTTGATGGTCGGCCCAACCATACAGCCTGAGCTATACACCCTTCTGCTACGGTTTAGGCTGTATCGCTATGCAATTACATATACTCTGGCGAAACAAACCCAGTGAATCACTTCGCACGTACATACTCAATACAGTCACTTACGGTACTTCCACTGCTCCATATCTCGCAATACGTAATTCGATCTATTTGGCTGACTAATACTCGGATAAGTTTAAACTGGGTGTCAAAGCAATAAAATCACCATTTTATGTAGATGACTTCATTTGCGGATTTGAGCTTGAAAAATTGTATTCAAACTACAGTGAATTCGTCGATGATTACACTATTAAAGAGATTACCACAACGTTGTATCTAAACGGTCAATATTGTCAGTAGCTTCAACACTGTTCGATCCATTGGGATTAGTGTCACCTATAATCATAGTAGCAAAAATTATTCTGCAAGAACTCTGGCTGCTTAAGTTGCAGTGGGATGAATCCGCTCATCACAATGTCCACACTGCATGGACTTCGTTTCTCATATCGCTTTCTTCGTTGGAGTTGCTAAAAATACCTAGATTTTTTTTACAACCAAATCTTCAGAGTCTTCAGTTGCATGGTTCCGGTGATGCGTCTATCAGAGCCTATGGATGTTGCATCTATGCACGTACCGTTAATGCTAATGGCCAAATTATGGTGAAACTAATTACAGTGAAGTTCCTAGTTGCACCAACTAGAAAACTATCACTTCCAATATGGGAAATATGTGGAGCACATTTGCTGGCACAAATTTTTGCGAAAATCAAGGCGAACTTTGCTAACAGCAAGTATTCAACTATTTTGTGGACTGACCCACAGATTTTACTATATTGGATTCAACAGCATTCTGCCACTTTGTCAACGTTCGTCGGAAATCGAATTTCTAAGATTGAAGAGCACACTTCCAGATGTCTGATCCAGCCGATCTGCTATCAAGGAGATGTTCGGTAGGCGAACTAAACTAGTCTACAAGGTCCAGAATATTTACTAGAACAGCAAGACGTGAGGCCAACACGTGAAAAACAAGGTGATATTGACCAAAACATTGTTGCTTTGGAAAGGTGCAAGTCTGCCTTTGCGGTTACCCACATTACCAATTACTTACTTGAAGTCATTTACAGTACACACTCGCGGTATACATATCGTAGCGTGGATGTTTCGCATTATTAACAGCAGAAAGTTGCGAACGTTCGACAAATCGGCCCTTTCGCGGCAAGAGCTACTTCGTGCTATGCACACCAAATATTTCGCAGAGGACATTCAATCACTTCGGAAGGGAAAAGAACTCAGCAGCTTTGTAATCGGTGAAGCGATTTTCGGCCGAGCCAAATTTGTGGTTTTTGTGTCTTGATTTTTTTCCAACAAATGGAGGGACCTGGAGTTTATACTAAGACGCCTCAGAACTGCTGATGGTTTTTTACGAGGAGCCTGTCGAGGGGCAACCGCAATTAGAAAATTTATCTAAATTTTTTATTTAAATTAATTTTCCATAACTTTTGGATGTGTGTGGCACAGGGACTTGAACCCGTGCCTTCCGAATGTCAGTACGAAATGCTTTTCACTCAGCTACCGCGGCCACCATACGACCAATTTAGACCTGTGGAGTGTCTTACACCGTCAAGACCATTTTCAAGATGTGATGTAGATTTTTGTGGTCCGGTCAACATGTGCCTACGTATTCGCGGTAAGGTGCTCTACATCGCCATCTTTGTATGCTTTGCAACGAAATCGGTGCATGTTGAAGTGGTGTATGATTTATAAACCGACGCCTTCATTGCGTCCTTGAATTCAAGCAATTTTTATTCAAGGGAGAAACAACCAACTCGATTAACAAATCAGTTTATTAACTTTCATTTTATCCCACCCTGAGCACCCCATTTTGGCGAAAAGGGTTACTCATTCGAAACTTAATGAACACCCGCCTCACATTGGAAGAGCTAACAACAGTTACTGCAGAAGTTGAGGCGATCTTAAACTCTCGTCCTTTATCGCCGCTCTCTTTGGATCCGAATGACCTGTCTGCACTTACAACGGGACATTTCCTCATCGGCGATGCTGTGCGTGCGGTGCCTGAAAGTCCAGTCATAGAAGTGAATTATGTCGAATACTGGCGGCGAGTCAGCTCCATTAAACAACACATTTGGCGTCGATGGTCGCAAGAATATATTAGAGAACTTCAAGTACGTAACAAATGGTTATCGTGAGAGTTGTCATCTCCCCTCCCCAATGTTGGTTATTGGGTCGTATTGAATCAGTTATACCAGGTAAAGATAACCAGGTGAGAGTTTCTGACGTTCGTACAACAAGAGGAGTTATTCGCCGCCCTATTCACAAGCTAGCTTTGCTGCCAGCATCTTGAAAGTTGGCAAATACTTTCGACGGGGCCGGGATGATGGGTCAAGTTCATATATGAATATTTTTCACCATATCCTCTTTCTATTACATTCTTATCTAAATTATAGTTGTAGAGATCATACATTGTAAGCAGAGAGTAAAGTAAGTATACCTTTCTTATGTTATGCTTTGTGCTATATTTATCATAGCTATGTAAAACCAAAAGCTTGAGATAATAAAACAGTTGAATTTGAATATCGAAACCACACGGTTGTTTAATTTCAGGTTTTTCACCCTCCCAAGATTTATTAACTTCAAGAAAACGCTCTTGAATAAACATTTTTGTTACATAAAAGTAGTTTGTGTTCAATTTTATTAAATTTTTTTGTTCCGTGTGGTTAGGCTCTACTGATGTTTACGGGATAGGGTCATTTTGGTGAGTCAGTATATGGCAACCAAATTTACCATATAGGGATAATAGTATTTTCAGTTTTTATTATAATTTAAATTTTTTATTCTATTTTTTTTGTAGGGTTTTCTGTTTTTTTTTAACTTTTTTCGAAATTTATTTTTTTTGTCATGAAGATTAATCATTTCGCGCAGGACGAGCTCGCGTACGAAATGGAGGCACGTGGGCTTCTTGTCGGTACGGTCGAGGCAATGCGTAAGTCGCTTAGGGCGTCGCGTTTATTGGAGAAAAGAGGTTCGGTAAACCTCTTCCAAGATTACCCCTTCAGTTTCGACGCGGATAAGACAGCGGCCGAGTCGAAACTGGAGGAGGTGGAAAAATTAATAGTATCGATTACGGGTGAAGGCAAGCCATCGCATGGAGCGAAAGCGATAGCGAAAATAAAATGGTGACTTTCGCGAATAGGATGGGCGCGACCGGGAAGCGACGGCGAGATGACTCAGCAGATGGAGCTGAAGGGCAAGTTGTTGCTCCATCTCGCCGAACTGCAGGAGCCAGTCGATAATTAAGAAGGTCGAGCGCACAGGTGCCACTCGTGCGGCCTCGAACACACTTATGAGCGCCCGCACCACAACCTCAAAATTGCGCTTGGCGACTTCAACGCTAGGGTGGGCAAAGAAGGTATCTTTGGCACGACTGTTGGAAAACTCAGTCTGTAGGACTAGATTCCAGCGCGAAAAAATTCACCAATCTGCTTGGCTGTCCCCAGATCGAAAAACTTTCAACCAGATCAATCATATTGTGATAGACGGAAGACATGCATCCAATGTTTTAGATGTGCGTACGTTCCGAGGTCCCAACATTGACTCGGATCACTATCTTGTCGTAGCGCAGATACGCACGCGCCTCTGTGTATCGAAAAACGCCGGTCAATAAACACAAGGAAGGTTCGGCAGTGAAGAGGAAACACGCGGAGATGGTGAATCCGAAACTCCAATTGATGACGATGGAGAAGTTGTTCCGTTACCCGACTATGAAGAAGTCCGAATAGCAATCGTTCTCTTAAAAAACAACAAAGTGAGAGGGACCGATGGATTACCGGCCGAGCTATTCTATTAATGCGGCAAAGAACTGATCAGGTGCATGCATCAGCCTCTTTGCAAAATATGGTCGGATGAAAGCATGCCCGACGATTGGAACCTAAGTGTACTCTGCCCAATCCACAAAAGAGGTGATCCCACAGCCTTCTTAATATCGCATATAAGGTCCTATCAAGCGTATTGTGTGAAAGACTAAAGCCCACTGTCAACAAACTGATTGGACCTTTTCAGTGTGAGTTTAGACCTGGTAAGTCAACCATTGACCAGATATTCACCATGCGCCAAATCTTGGAAAAGACCCGTGGAAAGAGGATCGACACAAACCACCTTTTCGTCGAGCACGAAAAGGAGATGCCTCTATGCCGCTATGTCTGAATTTGGTATCCCCGCGAAACTTATACGGCTGTGTAAACTGACCTTAACCAGCACTAAAAGCTCCGTCAGGATCGGGAAGGACCTCTCCGAGTCGTTCGATACCAAACGAGGTTTAAGACAAGGTGAATCTTTATCTTGTGACTTTCTTAACTTATTGCTGGAGAAAATAATACGAGCTGCAGAGCTGAATAGAGAAGAGACAATATTTTACAAGAGTGTACAGCTGCTGGCGTACGCCGATGATATCGATATTCTTGGCCTCAACAACCGCGTCGTGAGTTCTGCCTTCTCCAGAGTTGATAAAGCGATGGGGATGGGTCTGGTAGTGAATGAGGGCAAGACGAAATATCTCCTGTCATCAAACAAACAGTCATCGCATTCGCGGCTCGGCTTCCACGGCACTGTTGACAGTTATAACTTCCAGATCGTAGATAATTTCGTCTATCTAGGGACCAGCATTAACACCATCACTCTTGCCAACAGATGCTGCATTGGACTGAGTAGACAATTGAAAAGTAAAGACCTCTCTGGGCGAACAAAAACCAAACTCTACAAGTCGCTCATCATCCCGGTCCTACTATATGGCGCAGAAGCGTGGACGATGTCAACATCTGATGAGTCGGCTCTAGGAGTCTTCGAAAGAAAAATTTTGCAAACGATTTATGGCCCTTTGCGCATTAGAAACGCCAACGCCAATTAAGAAGAAGAAGAAGATTTGGCGTGCCATGGTGGCGTGAGCTATACAACCCGGTCCCTTTGGGTAATTGGGGCACAAATACACACTCGTCAAAGAATTCTGAAGGCCGTCGCGTAGCTTGTAGCTTGGCTTGGTAATCGGATTCTTGCAATCTCTGAAAGCAAACACATCTTTTTGCAGACGTGCGTGGTTTTTAGTGGAAAAAAATATAAAAAATAGAGTGCTGCCAGTAGAGGCAAGAGACATGCTATTTTTGTGTTAATCCAGGAGAGACAGAGAGGGCAGTTGAAGCCCCACAATTGATACAAGTGTTTTGGTTTCCAGTGGTGGGACCAGAGTTTGGACGGCATCACTGGAGGAGCAACCGGAGTTGGGTACACACAGCCGACTGAGAGCCAATAAGTATCTTGTCTTCATTTATTGTTGTTGTACGCTTTCGTCGTGCCGACAGTGTTGTTCCCTCCGTTCATCCTCACCCAGAGTCCAGTCACTCAGGCGGGTTAAGGTTACCCCCGGCAACACGGGAGTAATGCGAATGAGTTCTTATGGGAATATTTTGTTTATTTTGTTCGCTTAAATACGAATACCTATATGTACATACATATTGTGTTATTGTGTTGGAGTGGAGGTGACAAATTAGCGCCCAACGTGGGATCGATAGCTAAAAGGCTAATTTTATTTTGGTAAATTTTGCGTTTCTTGTTTCAGTGGATTTTTAATGGCGTTTTGTGAAGTTGGTTTTTGTTTATCTATTTATTAACAAGTTTCCAAAACCCAGGTCCAGAGGAATTATAATTAGACTTTTCTTATTGCAAGGGGATTTGATGAGTCCGTTCCGTTTTGTAAATTAGCAGTTTTCTTTTTTTGTTGTTTGTTGTTGTTCAAATTACCGGATTATTTCTGTGTTTTATTCAGGTAGTAAAAATTGTTCATCAAGTGGGTATAGATTGGGCCAGAAGTAACCAGTAGTAGTCCTACTTTGTTGTGGTTTTATTTCTAAATTAAGGTTTTTTATTTTTTTTTTTAAATAGTTGTGTTGTCAGAGTAGACAATATTGGTTTTTTATTTTATTGACTTTATTTGCTTTTTTTGTGGTTACGATCTATTGTTCTA
Organism: Ceratitis rosa; assembly: GCA_037013455.1. Classification (NCBI taxonomy): domain Eukaryota; kingdom Metazoa; phylum Arthropoda; class Insecta; order Diptera; family Tephritidae; genus Ceratitis; species Ceratitis rosa. The sequence continues at coordinate 463,925 of JAWMAG010000036.1, read as the reverse complement.
TAAGTGATAGGGTCTTTTGTTGTGCAAGTATAGGACAATGCGAAAAAATTAGGGTCAGCTTTTTTTAATTTTTATTATAATAAAATGTTTTTTTTGTAACTCTATTCGTTGGCTTTTGTTTTTTTTTTCATTTTTTGTTTAAAACCTTTTTTCTAATTTGTTTTTTTTTTTATAATGGAGATAAATCGGTTGTCCCAAGATGAGCTCGCGTTCGAGATGAAGTCACGGGGTTTTTCAATCTGTAGGTCGAAGCTATGAAGTAATCGAGCAGGGCGTCGCGGTTATTAGAAAAAGGGATTCGAAACTGGAGGAGGTAAATTAATTTCGTCGGTTTCGGGTGGAGACAAACCATCGCATGGAGCGAAAGCGATGGCAAAAATCGAATGGTGCGCAACCAGGAAGCGACGGCAGAGATGGCGCTGAAGGGCAAGTTCTTGCTCCATTTCGCCGAATTGCAGGAGTCAGTCGATAACTAGGAAGCCGAAGAAAGGGAAATCGGTTCGGTCGAGTGCTCGGGTGTCACTCGTGCGGACCCGATAGCCCCCGCGCCCGTTGAAGAGACAGTCGAGTCTCAGAAACCGGTGAACTTATCGAAGTGGGACGTCCACTTCGTTAGGGAGTTGAAATTGGAGTTCTTGCACACTAATTATGATGACCTATTATTAGATGAGAGTAGGCGAAGGACTCAAGGAGCCAATGAGTCTATCGGAGTCTATGTCGCAACGATGAATATAACGTTCAATAGGCTTCAGGAGTCTAAATCATTTAAACATTTTGCATAACATAACATAGTCATAAGTTTGGGGAAGGCATTCAGCTAGTTTTTAGGTGCATTTTCATGTCATTTGATCTTCTTCATTGTACCCAAAATCCATTCGCTACGCCCTCACAAGAGTGAATGATTAGCTTGGCGAAAGGCAAAAGTATGCAGACCTGCCAACGAATGGACATATGTAAGATATTTGTATATTATTTCTCTCTTTTTCTTTTCCTGCGTAGTCTCAAATTGTTGGTACCATCAACGTGAGACAACAGGGTAAGTGCTGAAAGCATTGTTATATATGAACCTGAAACGTTTTTTGCACTGACATTCTCCTAGCTCTTCCTAGTAAAATACGCACATACACACGAATGTATGTGGCAACTTAGAAGGCAATAGATATTGAGAAAGAAAAAAGTAGTTTCAATTTTTTAAATAGAAAAAATTAATTTGAATAGGGTTATAAAAGGTGAATTGTCTATTCATTACCGAAAATTTTCTTGAGTTCATTTTATTTTCAATTTATCTTTATAAATTTCAATGTGACATCCATCACTGTTAAAGACCGCAATATGAACATATTGTGAACTCAGTGCGCGCCAAAGCTTCCGGCGTTCCATTTCCCTTCCGTTTCCTCCTTTGTCTGCTTCTTACCTCAGTTCGTTAGCCGAAAGACCGCTTATCCGCGGTAGTTCAAGCTAACAAAAGGTCAATCTAAAAAAACATCCCAAAATGCGCGCACGGAGGCATTTCCAAAGTGGTTATTTAAAAATTGTTAAATGAGTTTAATAATTCTAATGAGAACAACATACTTTTCATGTGTAATAATAAAAAAAGAAAAAACAAAGTGAATAAAAGGAAACAAGGTTTTAAGTGTCTGTGCACTAATAAAAAATTATCTCTTCTTATTTCTAATCGGGCCGATTCGGAAGATCGGCACAACCAACTCCAACCAAATTAAAGACAAGTGCAAACATGGTACTTCGAGGTCAAATGACCAACAATACCATCATTTAAAAATGTCAAAATATAAAAAGAAAAATTTTTTAAGCTTCACCAAGTGACAAACATATAAAAAAATATGCACATAAAAAAATAAATAACCAAAGAAATTGAAAAAAGTGTGAAATATACTCATACATAAAAATACGCAAATAAGTGGGCTCACATACATACTAACTTACTTTACTGGCGAAACCACCGAATTTTCAACATTGCGGCATTCATTCCTTTTTTTTTTTTGCTGTTTGGCGAAGATTGGAGCTACAATACCAAGTAGAGCCAGGTCCTTCTCTATCTGGTCTTTCCAACGGAGTGGAGATCTTCCCCTTCCCCTGCTTCCACCGGCGGGTACTGTATTGAAAAACTTTCAATGCTGGCTTATTATTATCCATCTGGACTACACGACCTAGCCAGTGTAGCCACTGTTTCTTAATTCGCTGAACTATATCAATCTCGCCGTAAATCTCATACACCTCATCGTTCCAGCGGCTGCGGTATTCGCCATTCCCAACTCGCAAAGGACCATAAATCAAACGCAAAGCTTTTTTCTCGAAAGCTCATAACGTCGACTCATCAGATGTTGTCATCGTCCATGCTTCCGCACAATTTAGCAGGATCGGAATGATGAGCGACTTGTAGAGTTTGGTTTTCGTTCGCCGAGATAGGACTGTACATTTCAATTGCCTACTTAGTCCAAAGTAGCAACTGTTGGCCAGAGTTATTCTGCGTTGGATTTCAAGGCTGACGTTATTATTGGTGTTAATGCTGATTCCTAGATAGACGAAATTATCTACGACTTCAAAGTAAGGACTATCAACAGTGACGTGGGAGCCGAGTCGCAAATGCGATGACTGTTTGTGTGAGGACAGGAGATATTTCGTCTTGCCTACGTTCATTACCAGACCAATATTCTTCGCTTTCTTTTCCAGTCTGGAGAAAGCAGAACTCACGGCGCGGTTGTTGAGGCTAATAATCTCGATATAATCGGCGTACGCCAGCAGCTGTACAGTCTTATAGAACATTGTACCTTGCCTATTCTGCTCTGCCGCTCGTATTATTTTCTCCAGCAATAAATTAAGGAAGTCACATGATAAGGAATCACCCTGTCTGGAACCTCGTTTGGCATTGAACGGCTCGGAGATGTCCTTCCCGATCCTGACGAATCGGCGAAAAGGCAGCACTTATTCGTGCTGTCGAATGCGGCTTTAAGCCAACTGATAAGGTCCAATCAGCAAGGACTTCAGCAGATCCTTAAACCGAGTGAGTCGGAGTGGACCCACTGAAGCTTCCTCTCTTTTAGCCGTGACCCAGCGTTTCATACGGGTTGGTTACCACATCTTGCGAAAGGGTTTCTCACGTTTCCAGGGTGCGCGCCGTTGACGTAGAGTAGGAATTGAGTATAGCCCCGCGACTGTAACTTCAAAAAAAAAAGAAAGGTGTGAGACTAATATACATACCAATAAGTACACACACATACAAACATACAAAAAAATATAAATAGTTGTTTTGAATCCTTAAAGTGCATATTTGATACATATAAAGTGAGCATTTATTTTGCAGGATACAAGAGTGGGTGTCCAAACAACAACAACAACAACACAACACGACAATATCAACAAGCAGCAGCAAAGGCAGAAAGGAAGCGAAATCACCCCAGCACCAGGAAATCCTCCTCGCAAACACACGCAAACAAGAAGAGAACGAATGTACATACAAAATCGGAAAAGGGAAGTAAAAAGGCTAATACCTAAGTAGTAAGTTTGAAAACTTTTCAATTTCCTTTATAAAGATATACTATATATTGTAAGGATCCCAAAAACCTGGAATTGAATTTTATATAAGTATGTACATATATACATATATGGTATATATATATATAATTGGTGCTTTGTAACCGCTGAAGCGATTTTCGGCCGAGCTCTTCCTCCAATTTGTGGTTTTTCGTCTTGATGTTTTTCCAACAAATGGAGGGACCTACAGTTTATACTAAGCCGCCTCCGAACGGCTGATGGTTTTTTTTACGAGGAGCCTTTTATTTCATGTCCGAAATACACTCGGAGGGGTGGACATTCCCTGCCGAGGGGCGACCGCAATTATAAAATTGAACTTAATTTTTTATTTTAAATTATTTTTCCATAACTTTTGGATGTTGCTGGCACTGGGATATGAACCCGATCCTTCCGAATGTCAGTACGCAATGCTAACCACTCGGCTATTGCGGCCATCTCTGCACTCTAACTAGAATGAGTTGTGTTATGCATTCTCTGATTGCATTACATTGGGGAATAAAGGCTGAGTTGCTTATATATGGTATGCATACATAGAAAAAATAGAATAGGAGAAAATGTACACATAATCAGCATTAGAGTAGGAAAATTCTGTAAGGAAACAGTTATCACGAAATTATCTGTTTATATATATACGTATACTCTTAGGAGTCTCACTTCGTACGTATTTGCTTAGCCTGCCCAAGCCCAAACATCTTACATGAAATTATTTATATATATACACGTATACTTTTAGGGGCCTTACTTAGTGCAGCCTGTTCAATACCAATTATGCATTTTTATGATTACTAAGGTATATAGGTATACACACGTATAGAATTAAGAGGAAGTATTTATTATAATAATTATTATTATAAAATAACATTCTGCCTGCGTGCAGAAAGGTATAAAAAGGGCGATCATAGTTTGTGAATATCGCCGACAAAAGGAGTACACCTGAGGGTTTCCACCTCACGAGTACTAAGTATATATTCATCAGGGTTTTCACCTAGATGAGCGAAAGTTAGTGAAGGGAGTTCCACGTCCTCAACTTTTACGACAGTAGTATATTCGGAAGGGGGACTCCACCTTACCGAATGGAGGACCAGTGGAAGGTATTCCACCTCCGCCATCTTTACGAACGTAAAGTAGAAAGTAGAATTTAGTTTAAAGTAACCGAAAGTAAACTTTGTTGTAGCAGAAAAGAGATCGACTTATTATTTTGACAGCCCTGTTTACACTGAGCTTACCACAGCCAAGGAACTCCGTTACAACTGGCGCCCGAGCAGGGACTCTAAAATAATAAAGAGGAAAGATAATTGAGAAGGATTCGAGACATGGTAAAATTGACTTGGATATATTACCTCAACCGAGAGGATTTGTTGAGATACGCCGCAGAGTTCGGATTCGACGAATCTGGAACAGTAGATGAGCTGCGAAAGCGTTTCGCGAGTTTTATACAGGCACACAGCAGAAGAGAAGACCTGAAAAATCGCTTCACAGAGCTGACCCTGCGACATGCCCGCCCAACTGTATCATTGGAGCCGGCAACGCCAAGAGAGGATAAAGAATCACACTTATCGAGAAGTCACGACGAAGTCGCACGATATACTTTTCCGGAAGACGAGCCAGCGCCTACATTTTCGACGCCCTCGTTTACGAGCATCATTGACCGCGTGCAAAAATGGGAATTCCGGTACGATGGCGGTAAGGATCCACTCGGGTTTGTGGAACGAGTGCAGGAACGGCTACGAGATAGATCGAAACTCAATCCCAAGGGCACTACCAGAGTTATTGAAGGACAGAGACCTCGTGTGGTTCCGCAATAACAACCAACACCCGCCGGAGTGGGACTCATTCAAGAGAGATTTCGATGGGCGGGGTCCAAAGCAGCACATACTCGACATTAAAGTAAACACACGGCCGCAGTAGTGATGAACGGAGAGCAGGTAGCGGCCACAATCGACACAGGAGCGACACGAAGCTTTGTGAGCAGAGAGACTAGATTACACACGGGGCAAAAGAATGAAGTGAAAACCGGAGTAATAATGGGCGATGGCAGACAGAAAGAGGTTACACAAGCAGCAAAGGTGGAAGTGAAGCTGGGTAAAGAGGTGCATGACAGTGAGCTGCTCGTACTACCAGGTCTAGTCGATGAGGTACTTGTACAACCATGGCTACATTAGAAAGTGAAGATCCGAAAAATACGACAAACCTGTGCCAAGCAGTACAAAACCATCCTGACCCCGAAGTGAAAGAGTTCATCAGAAAATAGCTGCAGGAATTCGAGAAGTTGTGAGGCGTGCCCAACATAGCCACACATAAAATAATGATGAAAGATGATCGACCGATCAAACAAAGGTATTTTCCGAAGAGCCCCGGGATGCAAGAGGTGATCAATAAAGAGATAGACGAGCTGCTAGAGAAGGAGTGCATTGAGCCATCACATAGTCCACACAGCGCGCCTATAGTTTTGGCGAAAAAGAAGAAATGCAATTGGAGACTCTGCGCCGACTATCGCCAACTAAACGCACGGTCCGTACCAGACATCTACCCGTTGCCTCTCATCCAGCACATGAAAGTAATAAATAGTACACCGCATTTACAGTTCCCGGACGAGGGCTGTTCCATTGAAAAGTGATGCCTTTCGGCCTACATTCCGCCCCAGAAACGTCCCAAAGAGCACTCGCGTCATCGGTCTTCAGTGCACGCCTTCGCCTATCTAGACGACATCATCATTACAAGCACCACATTAGAGAATCACGTAAGACAGCTCACGGAAGTGTTCGGGCGACTGAGAAAGGCTAATCTCAGAATCTTGGTACAGGAGATCCGTCCACGATTTTTCGCGAGTATCCCACCGACTAACATCAATGCTTAAGAAGAAATGGGCCGAAGAAGGAGATACACGACACGCCGAGTGCAAGCCGTATGAGTATCCGAAATTCGATAGCTCGGGCGTTGAGCCGTTACTATTGGCCAGGGATGTTCAGAGATGTAAGGAGGTATGTGCAGCAGTGTCACGAGTGCCAGATCTACAACCCGAGTCAGCAAAAATGCTTACGCGTATAGCCGAAGAACCATGGGCGACAGTGTGTGCAAACTTCATGGGCCCATTACAACGATCAAAACCTGGCAACACAATGGCCCTCGTATCTTTAGACCGATTTTGGAAGTAGGTAGAAGCCGTGGCAATCCGCAAATCAACCAGCGAAAGCCTGATCCGCGGGTTCAGAGGGAGAGTATCCGTTTTGGTGTTCCAAAAATCCTGATAACAGACAACGGAGCACAGTTCACGAGCAGGCGAGCAAAAATCCTGCCGAGATGAACGGACGTTACCCACGCAGCACAAACATAGTATAAACGGCGTTAGACAGATCTATTCTAGGAGGAAATGTCATGCCAGATGAACACACATAAAGCAGCAGCGAAAGCACCGCCACATTTAGGCGTAACAGGAGCGAGGCGGCCAGTGAATACACCGTCGCATTTACGTGTGACGACAGTAACCACACCAGCAACGATACTGTCATCAACTTATGCGGCAGCAGCGAGTAAAGGCGGCGGCGAAGTAGTCAAAGCAGGCAGTCTTTTATCAATGTCCTCAGGAAGAGGAAACCAAATAAAGCGGCGAGGCGAATACTCAATGTTCCAAGAGGAGAAGGAAGTGAGAGGTAACGGCTACACCGATTTCATGCGGCACATCGACATGCGACTACGCATCTTCGACTGTGATGCTGCGAATGAAACAGCCCAACAACCCCCGAAGAAATTGCGCATTGACGAGAGAGAGTCTGGGAGCGATATACTTAGCTTGGCGGCGAGCGTAAATATGTTCGATGAAGATGACAGCATAGCGGACACTATGGAGCAAATGCTCTAAGGCTGGTTGACAAAGGTAATGCTTGAAAATTCTAAGAAAGCATACTTCGACGTACGGAAGATTTCAGGACCGGAGCAAACCCTTGTAGGACTCAGAGGGGTGATCTCGTGACGGATGTCCAGAGTATACTGAATTTATGGAGGGAACACTTCTCCAGCCTACTAAATGGCAGTGAAAATGAATCACCCGGAGAAGATGAACCCGAAACTACAATTGTTAATGATGGCAAAGTTGTTCCATTACCCGACTATGAAGAAGTCCGGATACCAATCGCCCACTTAAAAACCAACAAAGCAGAGGGGATGGATGGATTACCGGCCAAGCTATTCAAATGCGGCGGTGAAGAACTTATCATTTGCATGCGTCAAACTCTTTGCAAAATATGGTCGGATGAAAGCATGCCCGACTATTGGGACCTAAGTGCGCTCTGCCCAGTCCACAAAAAAGGCGATCCCACAGTATGCGCCAGTTACCATGGAATAAGCCTCCTTACATCGCATATAAGGTCTTATTAAGCGCACTGTGTGAAAGACTAAAGCCCACCGTCGGCAAATTTATTGGACCTTACCAGTGTGACTTTAGACCTGGGAAGTCAACCATTGACCAGATATTCACCATGCGCCAAATCTTGGAAAAGACCTGTGAAAAGAGGACCGACACACACCACCTTTTCGTCTATTTTAAAGCAGCCATCTATAGCACGAATAGGAGCTGTCTCTACGCCACTATGTCTGAATTTGGTATCCTTGCGAAGCATGAAGGGCTGGGTAGGCTGATATTAAGCAACACTAAAAGCTCCGTCCTGATCGGGAAGAACCGCTCCGAGTCGTTCGATACCAAAGTGGGTTTCAGACAAGGTGACTCTTTATCGTGTAACTTTTTTAACTTATTGCTGGAGAAACTAATAATAGTGGCACAACTGAATAGAGAAGGTACAATCCTCTAAAATGTGTACACCTGCCGGCGTACGCCGATGATATTGACAATATTTGCTTCTACAACCCCGCTGTGTGTTTTGCTTTCTCCAGACGTGATAAAGAAGCGAAGCGAATGGGTCTGCTGGTGAATGAGGGCAAGACGAAATATCTCCTGTCATCAAACAAATAGCCATCGCATTCGCTACTCGGCCCCCACTTCACAGTTGAAAGTCATAACTTCGAGGTCGTAAATAATTTCGTCTATCTAGGAATCAGCATTAACGCCAACAAAAACTTCAGTCAGGAAATCCAACTCTACAGCTCGCTCATCATACTGGTCCTACTATATGTAGCAGAAGTGTAGACGATGTCAACATTTGATGAGTCGGCTTTAGTTGACTTCGAGAAAAAAGTTTTGCGATCGATGACATGTTCACATTAACCACCCGATGTATAACGCAAGGTGCTATTGTCAAACAATATGCGTTGAGAGACTATAACTTCAATCTGACTTCCGAAGCGCTTCGGTTTAGGTATGAAAACTAAGGCATTTTATTAGATAATCAAGTCAAAAACTTAATAAACTTGGCTGCTATTTAATCCAAGAAAAGCGAACAAATACAAAGGCATTAAGTAACTATTAACAACTGTCTATCTGTCTTACATTCTCAAGACGTTTCAACAGACAGTTGAGATCCTATTCTGGCATATCTGCGAGTATGTTCCCCAAAATTACTAGAAATAAAACAACAATCGCTCTCATCAAGACGAGACCTACCCCAATGGTTTCAATTAGACGACTTTCAAACTTCTCGGTACGAAGTTGTAGATAGACTAAGTAGGCTTCATCCCAATAAGCCAAAGCCATATGCTCCACTTGCTGCTCGGCAAAAACTCTTTAATAGGACATTAAATTGCATGATAGAACCAAAAAAGACATTTTCTTGCCCTATGTGCAATGGTCGCCATTTTTGAGAAGTTCAGAACAAGAACCACCCGTTGAAAGGCGGTACAGAAATACAGTACAGCGTTCAGTCATCTACTCAAAGACCGCCAAGGCAGGTTTACATGTGCAAAATTTCGGAAGAGGCATAACACTTTTCTGCATATAGATGTAAATCCACAAGATCACCGTTCCGGTAGCCGCCCCTATTAAGCTAAAATGCAACAAGCTACGGAAAGGTCGATAACTCCCACTCGACAGCCGCAGACCAGCTCTACTCCCGACGAGCAACCGTGCTGCTCAAAGCAAGCACATTCCTTACATACTAACAACAAAATCAAAGTGCTCCTTCCAACAGCCAAGGTGGCAGTACAACTTGAATGAGAATTATTTCAATTATGGGCCTTGTTTGACCAAGGTTCCCAGAGAACTTTTATTTCCTCAAAAAACCAGAGAAAATTTAAACTTCTGTTCGAAATCTTAAGAATGTGTGGCCGCGTAGTCCAAAATTCCTCGTGCTGGCCAAAAGAAGTTCGAAGCAAAACCAAGCAAAGAATTAAGGCCCATTCAATAGTGTTGCCTCAGTTAACAAATCTTCTTCCGAATGAGACGTGGCATGAACTTAGTAATCTCGAGCTAGCTGACTCAAATTGTCACATTCTATCTCAAATCGATATGGTTATCGGCTGCGATCTTGTTCCACAAATTTTAGTGGAAAGACTGCAAAAGGTCCCTCACTCCAACCGAACCTCATGTTTCTAATCTTACAATGGCGAATGTACAGATACGTATTCGGAAAATCCTCATCCATGAGGACGATAGAGATTATTAGCGAATTCTGTTTCGCGAGTCAGAGGATTATCCCATCTCTGACTATAATCTTAACACAGTGACATCCGGGGTTAATAGTGCGCCATATCTCGCTATCCGCACTCTGCATCAATTGGCAGAAGATACAAAATCGAAGTTTCCACTGGCCCAACAACACTCAAAAACCAAACGTATGTTGACGATATCCTGCGCGGAAGTCATGAAATTGACAATGCCACTGACTTACTCTTTCAAATGATCAAAGCGCTAAAGTCATCTTGCTATATTCTCAAGGAATTAACGGCAAATAACCCGGCCATTTTGGAGAAATTCTCGAGAGAAGACCTTCGGGACTCCAATTTCTTGAAGTTCGAAGATGCTTCCACTACAAAAATTCTTGGTATACGATGGAACGCATTAACAGACACGTTTCCATACACCATCCTGCCAATTTCAGTATCGCCAATTATGATACGAGCAAAGATTCCATTCCAAGAACTTTGGTTCAATGGCATTGATTGGGAGGAATGCGCAAACCCACTTCATTGGTCAAATAGCAACTTTTTTCTCAAAACTAGCCAGCCATTTCCGACATCGAAATCAGCGCATCGCAGTGGCCAACGCGCCAGGATATTGCGGCAATTGTTTGGTCCTCATCTACGTTACTGAAGAGTGTGACTCAAGAGGAAAATGCGGACGATTCAAAAAGGCGCAACATACCATGTAACATCCCCAAAGTCTCAATCTAGTGAGCCAGCGACATCAACAGCACCAGTAAATGGCGCGCTTAAAGCGCATACATCAGCTGGGCTGCAAACGAAGTGGTTTAGAAATCGGACCACCAAAGGCGCTACAGGCGAAGCCATCCGCGCCCTGCAAAAGCTGCAGAGCGCGCTGGTCAGCGTATCCTTGCAGGGCGCGCAGGATGTTTAAGCGCGTAACATAAACATACACGTATTGTGAGCTTCGTGCGCGCAAAGCTTTCGGTGTTCCATTTCTCTTCTGTTTACTCCTATAATCCATTGTCTCCTTTTTACCTATGTTCGTTAGCCGAACGACCGCTTAGCCGTGTCAGTCAAAAAAACCATCCCATTTCCATCGCGGTTATTTAAAAATTGTTAAATGAGTTTAATAATTATAATGAGAACAAGAAAAACCATACATGTGTAATAAAAAAAAACCAAGTGAATAAAAGGAAGCAAGGTTCTCAGTGGCTGTGTGCTACATAAAAAAATATCTCTCATTTATTTCTAATCGGGCCTATTCAGAAGATCGGCACAGCCAATTATAACCAAATTAAAATTAAAGGAAAGTTTAAACAATCACTGATATTTCGATATCGGCAATTGAATTGTCATACCAATTTACGACTGAGGATTAGATAACATGGACTTAAGACAGAAGACATACGAACATACTATTCGTTCTAATAATGACCTGGCTTAGTGTAACACCGGTCGAGCATCAAAATGAGTGAAGAGCAAGGAATGTGAATTGAATTTAAGTTTCAGTTTTTTTACACAAAATTATTTAAAAACAAAAATATAATATTGCATGCATTTATAAATATTACCTATAGGTATTTACATATTACTCAGTCCAAAGTAGCACCTATTGGCAAGAGTGATTCTGCATTGACGAAATTATCTACAAGTCGCGAATGCGATGGCTGTTTGTTTGATGACAGGAGATATTTCGTCTTGCCCTCGTTCACTACCAGATCCATTCGCTTCCCTTCTTTATCATGTTTTTGGCATACACCAATAGTTGTACACTCTTGTAAAAGATTGTAACTGGTCTATTTATCTCTGCATGTCTTATAATTTTCTCCATCATAAAATTAAAGAAATCACATGATAAAGTCACATATAAAAATATACATACACATATATTTTTCCAACCCTAACTACATCATTTATTTTTAATTACATTGCTTGGGATCGGGTAAAAATTTACATATAGTCCACTTATTGGAAACTTTTGATAATTTTATTTTTTGTGATTTTGAAAAAAAATAATAATAATAAAAAATAATACAAATAATTCTTGCATTTCCGACTTAATTGTTACTTCGTAATTTCATAATTTACTTTTGCCAATTGAAGCTTTGTTCTTTTTCTTAAGGGGTTATATACAGTTAATGGGCCAAAAAAAGCGAATGTTTAAGAATTTTTTTTGAGAAGTCCTTAGAATTTATTGATTTAAAAAGTATACATACTTATTATGGTATTATTCAAAAATATTTTAATCCTTATAACTAGTAAAAATATTTTTCTGGAGAAGAGCTACAGCTGATCTCCAGGAGGTCCTCTGAAAAAAGACGTCTTGCGGCGACCACTCTATCTCTGAACTGGATCATCTGAAATTAAAAAACCAAACAGATTTCATTAAAGTAATGTTAAATCTAGTGATTAATCACGAAGGAATAAGCAAAAAAAAAATTTTTTTTGTCAAAATGGCGCCTTCTCAAAGAAAAAAGTCGATTTTTCAGCGAAATTTCGATTTTTAATTGTTTATAAAAAAAGTATTTATCGGAAAAATAAAACCTTAGATTCATCACTGAAAAATATATTCAAGAAGCTTGTGTTAAAAATTTAGACAAATCGGATCAGCCGTTTTCGAGTTATAGTGGTCACCGACTTTGAAAACACCATTCTGAGAAAAACGCGTTTAAAGTTATACTTATGGTATAGGTGCTTCCAAGCGCTCCGAAACGTATTTACAAATGTGCGTGTAACTTCGAAAATATTTGCCGGATCGATTTGAAATTTCTTGTGTGTATTCTTAAATATATATAGACATAGAAAATAAAATAAAAAAAATCGATTTTTTGAAAATCATAACTGTACCTATATAACCCCTTAATAACTAAAATGATAACATTACCACGTTAATATTAATATTTAAATATGGAACTATAAGAAATTGAAATAACTTTTTTTAATAAATCTTATTATGAGTAGAATTCCTTTGAAGCCTAAAGTTTCGTCTACGCGAGACCCACTGGGTGTAGTGGCCTGAGTAACATACAGATTGAAATATAGGTATGTACATATGAAAATAACATAAGCCAAAGGATCAGGCCAATGACTCTACGTTGCGGCTATTGCATAAGCAGAGCAAAGCATAATAAATACAAGGACCGTATTACACACTTCAACGTCCACTTTAATTTTTGGTCAACAAACATTTGGTTGCTGAACGGAACCGCAGAAATGATTTTAACAAAGTGAATCAATATCGAGAGCGCAAGCCGTTCTTATTGATTCGATTTCGACTCACTTCCCCGTCAGCGTATGGATTAGCAGGATTGCAACTGCTGTTGAAATATTAATTGCAATAGGTATGAAAATAAATAGAAGAGGACACTAGGGCTTCTTACCCTTTTAAGGGCCTCTTTGTTTTTCTGTAAAAAAAACAATATTTTGAACTCCACTTGCTAATCGTATATTACATGGCCTGCTTCCTCACCCTAGGTCTCGTTATTATTGTTACCTAGACGAGACCTAAGGGCTCGTTAATATAACTTTTGCGATTCTGCGACCACTGAATCAAATAAAATTTCAATTTCCTGAAATTAAGTTGGCACAGCAAAATGCAAGCAAAATATCGGTAATCACTACAAAATACTTAAAAATCCCTAAAATAATACCCTATTAATAGCTAGAAAAATTCAATACTTCATAGCTGAGGACGCTAATTTGAGCTATGGTTGAGGAAGCAGTCCAAAGCAGCCGGTGACGCGTGAAAACTGCTCGACCAAAGTCAGTATTAATCTGGTCCGTAACAGATGTATGGAAATGGTATATGCCACTCTGTGGCGAATATCCACTATATCTGAAGCTTTTCTCGAAGCATGAAAATATCGGCCGCTACTACGTATCAACGATTATTCACTGCAAAGGATGGGCATAAGTCATAGTGATGATCGTGAAGAAGAGATGTAACTTAGTATGTCATTTTACTATCTGTCTGTGTCAGGTTTGTCTTCCCATCCTCTATGCGTGACTTTCGCTTCAATCTTCATTTTATAGCTATTTATTTCACTCAGTTTCAACTTAAAATCTAATAAGTAAAAAGAACTAATGTTAAATTTAATTTGATTATAGATTATAAGTCCTGCTTATATAATATATATATATATATTGTATATATATTATATATGTATATATATTATATATAACTATATATTCATGAAGAAATTCAAATAAAATAAATTATATGCATATATATGGATTTCATAAAAAAACGCAAACTGTTATTATTATATATTCCCATATATACGTATAACTGAAAACAAAATTCTTCAAATTGTTCTTTTACCGGAGGATAGCTAACCGTCAGATGGGCTAGTGTGACACTTTCGTTTTCACTAAGTTCTGGTTACTTAACTTCTGGTTAATTTGATCATTGTGAATATTCACAAAAATTTGCGTTGTGAATATATCAAAACTGCATGACAGCTGGTATTTGCATACATTTTTCCACACGATATTGGTGAGCAATTTTCAAGATCTTCCGTTTTCTCTTTAATTTTATTTTTTGGTTATTGGAAAAAAATGTAATTTAATGAAATTTATTCCATATATTTTTATTTGGAAAAAAGGACTTTGATGGTTTTAAATTACATTTATAAAATGTATGTAATATATGTATATGGTTTTCTTGCGTCTCAGCTATGTTTCCGTAGGCATCGACTGATGTTTCGAGTACGGATTTGAGATTCATTGTAAAGACGTTCAGCGCGAAGATTGGGATGTAAAAGACACATTATGTAGTTACTCACTCCATAACTACTGCCACCCAATTAAAAAAGTCCCGAAATACGTTTTGCTCAAACCGGTGGTTTAGACAGCTATTAGTAAAAATTAAAATAAATTATTATTTCCATTTTGCAAGTACCCTTTTTGCTTCGAATACTTTCGGCATTTTCTCCTCCAGGTGATTGGATTCTGACATGAGTGCAATCTATACACCCCACCACCTTTGGAAAGTTCGCTATTCGGTGAAATATGCGCATTGTGTTCTCAATTTCTCTGCTTGCTTGTGGCATTCTGATGAATGATTGGGAAAGTGCCGCTATAGCAATAGAAACTTTATTAACCACCCGACTTGCTTTACTTCTTTTCATATTCCTCAAAATAATTTTTTTTGTGCACAGCACGTTCTTTGCCTATAAATACGCCTCTGAAACAACGCAGCCAGATAGGCAGTGCTTTCCAAATTTTCCATAATAAAATTTATTTAAAAGCCATTGCCGAAATACTATTTTCTTTATTATTTTACAATTTGCAGCTGTCAAATTATCTTCTGGTTAAGAGCTAATCGCCACTCGATGTTGCCGTTAAGTTAATAATCTGACAGATGAGCCTTAACCGGACATTGTGAAAACAAATTTATTGCTACCTTCCGATTAAGTTCTGATTAAGTGCTTAACCGGAGATGGTGAAAACGGCCCTTAATCTTGTACATGTCTCACTGATCGCTACGCTACTTAATCACTCGCAAATAAAGAATACAATAAAAAATACAAAAATATTCCTTATGAGGAAACTAGAAATGAAAGTAAAATGCTGTAGTGCAAGTGGAATTGAAAATCCTTCCTTCCGGTTTTATCTTTTGGAGCCTGTGGACCAAAATTCACCACGACTGGTTCTGTCAGTGCATGGCCTAAAATACTTTGAATGGCATTCTTTGTTAAGAAATGGCGCATTATATGTGGATTCGCGGTACGATGTTCAATCACCGGCAATGCTAGTTCTTCACTTAGCTTATGCATAAATTGACGACGTTCTGTGGTTTTTTTTTTTGACAATCATTTTATTATTTTCATAATAAATTGTATATGCCGCAAGTGCAGAAATGTCTTGCATGTTGAAAAACATTGCCATTGGCCATCTCGAAGATCGTCGTTGACTGGTGTATCTCCACACCATTTGGTCCATTGTATCGACGCCAGCTTTATATTTATTATAAAAATAAATTATTTCTGGTTTCTTTTTAGCATCATCACCAACTGATGCATCGGAATGCATCGTAGACATCAGAATGACAGCTTTATTTTTTTTAGGAACTTAAGAACACATGATAACCTTTTTATGAAATCCAAAAACTGTGAAATACTGCTCCCTTGTCTTATTTACTCCCATAACACTAGGTATGTAAGGTTTATTTTTTTTTACCGTGCCAACAATAGTAATTTTCCACGATAACAAAAGTTTAGCAACGGGTAGAGTAGTAAAGAAATTATCCATGCAGATATTTCTACCACTATTTCGGTACGGAGCCGCCAATTCTTTCACTACTCTTTCACCCTGATTCTTTTCTCGAGTGTTATCTGTTTTACCAGTTTATATAATCCCTTGCAAAGGATATGCGTTTTCTGCATCACAAATCCACCAGATCTTTATACCATACTTAGCTGGTTTCGATGGTATGTATTGAGTTCATCAATCGTTAAGTTTGCGGTTGGTTTGTACATCTGAGCTAGATTAGAATTCAGCATTGTCCACACATCACGAATTGGAGCTGCCTTGTCTTCTTTTTTACGTCTCAAAAAACGCAGAATGTTATGGAATGTCGTCAAACCCATCGTCGCGCGATACAGAGGATAAGAATTGGAGTACCATATGACATAAGTATGGTCTGTATTTGAATTATTTGCGCCAGCACAAATCAAGATACCGAAGAACGAATAAATTTCGGGTATTGTAACGGGCTTCCATTGGCTCTTGTTAGTTGTTCCATAATCTTATTTTTCACTGTGAAGAGAACACCATAAATAAAACACGTCTGAACTCACCAAAAATCTGTTACGTACTAATAAATACTCGAATCTAGTGCGCGATAGAAAACAAAGAAATAACCTTGAGTTTTTCTCTCTCTCTAACGGCATCTGCTCGGCTCCGAACAAGAAAAACTGGTCGACTACCTGGAGTGCCCCAATACGTTTCAGATGTAATTCATAACTCTACGTTATATTTTTTTTTACTCTGTCACTTACTGTTAATATTTAAAGAAAAAGATAATTTGGAAAAAAATTGTTTAACAAAATAAACAAAATTTTTAATACTCAGAATTATGGGTATCCGGGTACCTGGTTGCTAAAAGACGTCGGTAAAGTTGGTTACTAACATAAGGGTTAAATATTACAAAATGTCATTATGAATATTTCAATTTGTTTTAGAATTCAATCTTCCCTAAATTTGCCCACAAATTTTGAATGTAAAAAAGCTTCAACAGGGTTTTGTTATACGATAGTAATGCTGCAGCTACCCATCTGACGTACCTCCCAGCCATAAAAACCTAATTTATGAGAGCGCCTTGTAGTCAAGCAGCGCAGCAGCAGCAGCAACTCCAGTGCGGGGGACTAATACTGAACGAGGTGATATAGCCAAAATGAAAACGGCAGTGCAGACAGGCATTTATCGCTACATAAATGTGGTAAACAAAAAGAGGAAATCTAGTCCTCCTAAAACAGTGATTAATGCTAAGAAGTATAATACCGTTGGCTTCACCATAGATGCTGATGGTAATGCACTAAAAGGGAACAGGTTTGCCCCGTTAAATGAGGAAGAGCCTATAACAAATGTTATGATTTTACAAGTAGGTGAACACTAAGGCCACTAAAAGAGAAATTCCAGGGTAGGTGACAGTTTTTGGACGATCCTGCGACTAGGTCATGTGCACTGGCATATAGGCCCGTAGCATCAGCTAGCTCTTGGGTTCAACAAAAAGAAGCCACAGTTACCCCCACTAGCCAAATGATAGAACAGGTAAGTATTTCTGCATACTGAGAAAAAGCAACAGGACAGCTTATAACTTAACCAAAAACCCTAATTATTCCAGCCCAATTTTTAAGATGCCCTGCCTCATATGTATATTTTAATGACCGCGCCCTTACTCACCCAATCTTGGCTTCGTTGTTGTTGTGAAAGCCCATTTATCCATCTTCATGCACTTACTAATCAGACCATAATTTCAAGTTAAACGTACATGAGTAATATCGAATTTGTTTGCATACTGATTTTAAAATGCAATAATGCTCATTAGCTTCATACATTATTAATGATTCTAAAAAAATGCTATGCACCTTATGTTTCTAATACAACACCTACCTCAACAATTCATGTTGTCATCGACTTATGCTAAATACTACTATTTACTATATACATATATATTAAATATACACATATATTCAAATATATATACAGATATGTAGGTACGTGAAAAAAACGAGAGTACAAACTATTCAAATTTAAGAATGAAATTAAATACAAAAAAAAACATTGTGAGAGTGATCTTACATATGAATGGAAATAACAAGAATATTACATATATATATGTACGTTCATATAAAAACAATAACTTACTTTGTGTGCATGTTTACATAGTCCCACGATGTGTTGAAGGCTTATAGCATTTCCACCGGACGTTAACTGCATTTTAGCTTGAATGCATTTAAACTTCGCATTTAAATGCGAAATTCCCATGTGTTTGTTGTTGTATAAAAGTGTGTTAATTCACTTTTCAAAGTGAGTTAACTCACTTTCGGTAATTTAACAAAACGTTAACAGTCGATGCTGTCACTACTCATGTAAACATTTCGGACGTTTCGGTATATTTCTTGCCAGAGTCGTGTATTTTCGGATTTAATGAGGGGCCAGACTTTTTTTACATTAATATTGACATAAAAACATATGAAGATAATGCTTCTCCTCTTTAAAAAATAAAATAAAATAAAATAAAAACGAAAACAAATAAAAACCAATTGTGGAATAGTAAACGATCCCCTCAACACAAAAATATACGCGGCTCTGGCAACTATCAGCTGATTGCGCAAAACAAATAATTATGTATGTATACATAATTGGTGCAAAATGAATATTTATGTATCTATAATGTGCGCTTTGTAACCGGTTAAGCGATTTTTCGGCTGAGCTACTCCTCGAATTGTGGTTTTCTAGAAAAACAAAATAAATATTTACTTAAAAAAATAAACTATGGTAAACTGAAAATGCAAAGAAAACGACGCAAGTGGAACCTTACGGAGGAGCAAAGTTCCCTGCACTGCTGGGAAGGAAGAGCTCAGGAATTGAGAGGTAGCCGAAAAAACTCTCATGTATACAAAGAAATGGCATTGTTGGCAAAGTTGTAAGCATGCAAAAAAGCATTTTCCTTTCAGCAGCGTATGTCCGTGCAGCAATAATCTGCACTTGCAAATCATAATATTGTATAAATAGCAAAATAAAATGGATACGGTCTCTAGAATTCATGATTTTAATTCTTGTGACAAATTTGCAAACTGCAAATGTAAACCAAAATCAGCTGTTTGAGTTAACTCACTTTCGGTGGAAACGTTTGAAATTTCATTCACTTAACAGAGGCCTTAAATGCAGTTAAGTGCTTGGTGGAAATAGGCTATTAAACCGCTGGAGTGGGTCTACTTGATTGTTTTAAGTAAAAATTGTTATTGCCATTCGAACACTTTTTATTATGCTTATATTAGCTTCACTTGTATGTCAGTATGTCAGTCAGTTTGTAACTTTTTAGCGGTGACGCTATTTGAAATGCGAATCGTTGCATACCTCGTGGCGTTAACAAAATTAATCAGAGAACGTATAATTATATTATAATTATTATACGTTCTCTGATTAATTCAGAGAAAAAAAATCAAAATAGAGTTAATTAGAAAAATATATAAAATAAATATAATTTAAAAAAACCTAAAAAAAACACGCTTTTAAAGAATATTGAACTAAAAAGTTGAAAATAATTTTGGAAATAAACTTAAGACAATAGTATATAATAAATATAGTTTAAAAAAAACTAAAAAAACACGCTTTTAAAGAATATTAAACTAAAAAGTTAAAAATAAATATAGTTTAAAAAACTAAAAAAACACGCTTTTAAAGAATATTGTACTAAAAAGTTGAAAATAATTTTGAAAATAAACTTAAGACACTAGTATATAAAAAATACTTGTATAATTAAGAGAAAAGCGTGGGGCGCTCGATATATGGAAATTATGGTACAAAGCGCCCCACGCTTTTCTCTTAATTATACAAGTATTTTTTATATACTATTGTCTTAAGTTTATTTTCAAAATTATTTTCAAATTTTTAGTACAATATTCTTTAAAAGCGTGTTTTTTTAGTTTTTTAAACTATATTTATATACATGTATGAATATACATTATGGCTATGTTATTCCTAAGAGTTTATATTCATAATTATTCAATTAATATACTTTAATATCTATTCACGTTATTTTTAAAGGAGGTTTTAAAATTATAAAAATGCAAATACAAGTTATTGAGCGACCGCAGTGGTCATACAAATTTGTACACTAGCTGTACGCGCATTGGTAATATGGTACTGCATTTTTAACATATCAATGCCGAGGAGAGACTTAAAAAAAATGCAAATATGTATGTTTATATGTCAACACAGCCGATAACCTGTTGAGGATGAGAGGCTGAGACAGTAAAGGGTAATATCATTGGCCCATGTGGTTTTTCCACATGATTCTAATGATGATTATCCAGTTAATTATTAAGTTTTGACTATTAATGTTGTAGCATTTACTCATCCACTTCCAAGGTATTGTTTTTAATGTAATTTCGTCAGGAACTATTAGAACTTTTATCGTAGTTAGTTGAATTTATGATCTTAATTAGTTGAAGGTATTTTCCACGGTTTAAGCTTTAATATAGGTATAGCTCAAAGTGTACCAATAATTGCGTGTATCAAAAAATGCTGATTGTAACCATTTGTGGACCCCGAAAAATGTTTTGCAGCGTCACCACTTAGGTCGAACGGCGTGGGAAAACTCACGTCTTAAGACGCTTGGATGACGTACCAATGCTTTGTAAGATCTAACAAAAAAAATCACAATTGTAATAATTCTTCTTTAGCAAAGACAGATATAACTTTTAATACTCACTGTAAAGTAAAATATTCAGCCTTTGTTATATATAGTTAATTTCAAAAATAGCAGACACTACTATTACTAACACTTCGATTAAGTGCTTGATATAAAGGCTTAACGATGTTGACTTCACGAAGGCTATTCAGAAAAGAACGTGAAAACGCAGATCACGCTTTGACCATGAAGGAGACCGGAAGTTGGGGCTTGTCAAATCACTTCCGCATGTCATTATCATATGGGCATCTGCTGTGTTAAATGAACACAAGTCGATAGAGAGCTTTTGTTGGTAATAGATAACTAGGTGGTAATCCTTGCTAATAATTATGAAGGATAAATGATGTGAAAAGGAAAATAATAAGAAATGTATACTGATGTCCAGAAAATGTTCACTTAGATATATGTACCGACCGTACACAGACCCAAAGGGTATTTCCACAGTCGTCAATATTAAACCTCCACCAATCTACTTGCGGGAGCGCAGCTTTAATTTACTCGATACGAAGATAGCCAAGATAATAGGTCCCAACCGTTTTCACATTGTACCTCTTAAAAAAGGAAAGATAGACGAGACAAAAATACAAGTACACAGTGAAAAAGACTTACCTGAAGTCGTTGTGTTTCTTTCTGCAAACAACAGGAATTATTACTCCTACCAGTTGAAGAGTGCGAAATTCCTGATTGTTGTAATTAAGGGAATTGAAGCCACTGTTGACTCAGGTGACATAAATGCTAATGGTGTAAACCAGCGTAATTAGCACTCAAATTATTTTTACTGACACACGAAATTAATGTTATGCTTATACATATATGAAACACATCTCACCCAGAAAAATAATTTTACAATCCCTGGGTTTAAGCTGTTTAAACAAAACCGTTTAAAGCACAGCTTTTTTAATTCCTTTTCAACAAATTGGTTGCAATCAACTTCGATCCCCCTTAAAAATAGGGGGGTAAACCTTACTTTAGCTGCGATTTACTGTCTGCCACGTTTCGTAATAACAGGAAAAAAATTCAGTGACTTTTTCAAAACTCTAGGAGATGGGTTCCGAGCGGGAGGTTATTACAACGCGAAGCATACTCATTGGGGATCGAGGCTAATTAACCCGAAAGGTCGTCAGTTATATAACATGATCATAAGTACCAAAAATAGATACGATTTTATCTCCCCAAAACAACCAACTTACTGGCCAACGGACTCAAGGAAATTACAAGACCTGATTGATTTTGCAGTCACTAAAAACGGAGATAGGTATTCAGTATTTGCTAAAACCTGTGCTGACTTATCTTCTGACCATTCCTCTATAATCATTAAATTGAACGAACAAGCAATTGAAAGTGAGCATGCTTTTTGGCTTACTACATCAAGAACTAACTGGCTTAAATATAAAAAATATAAATAGAGAGAGGAACTGATGTTGAAAACGAGTTACTTGTATTTAACAGTATACTAGCAACATCAGCAACTATAGCCACACCAGAGCAGAAAACAAAAACAAAAACGTTTATAACTAATAGCGGAATAGAATTGCTGCTCCGAAATAAGTGACGTTTGCGTCGGGAATGGCAAGCCTACCGACCTCCCGATGCAAAAATTCGTATTAAGGTGGCAGAAAACAAACTAAGAAAGGCATTGAGATATGAAGAAGAAAGAAATATTAAAAATCTTATAACGTCTTTGACTCCCAACGTTTCGACTAAAAATCTATATGGAAAGCTAGCAAAAACCTTAAGCCGCCAGTAAGCACTGAAGTACCGTTGAGACTGCGTAATGGTTCATGGGCAAGAACGGATGAAGAAAAGGCGTCTTGTTTTGCAGAGCACCTCAGCACAGTAATTCACCCAATAGTGCACCTTTGTCACCGAAGCATACTGCTCCTAGATACACTGTTACTTGCGGAGCATCTGAGTCTGAAATAAAAAAAACTATTGCCGCCTTGAATCAAAAAAAAATTCCAGGAGGCGATCATATCTCACCAAAAATGCTAAAAAAAATTGCCAAGCATTGCTCTCGTTTTTCTTGCAAAGCTTTTCAGTGCCATTTTAATGCTAAGATATTATCCACAAATCTGGAAAAGGTTGCAGATAGATAAACCAGGTAAAGACGCAACCTTGCCGTCATCATATAGACTAATCAGCCTATTGCCTTTCCTATCAAAACTTTTCGAAAAAGTGCTGCTATTAAAAATTACTCCTTTACTCCATCAAAATGATATTATTCCTACACATCAATTTGGTTTTCGGGAAAACACGGCACAATTGAACAAGAAAATCGTATAACAAATGAAATAAGGAAAGCTATCGAAATTATAGAGTATTGCTCGGCCGTTTTTCTTGATGTGGCGTAAGCATTTGACAAAGTGTGGTATGATGGCCTCATTCATAAAATTAAAAAATCATTACCTAACACGTTCCACAATATCCTTGAATCCTACTTAACCAACAGGCGATTCACAGTAAAAGTAAATGAATACATAACAGAAGAGTGTCCAATTACGGCAGGTGTTCCGCAGGGTAGTGTTCTTTGACCAATATTGTACATACTGTTTACCGCAGATATTCCTACAAGTGACGAAGTGATTACGTCAACATTTGCGGATGATACTGCTATACTAAGTCGACATAAATGCCCCATTACATCGACAAAAATGTTACAGCAGCATCTTGAACTAATTGAAGAATGGCTAGCGAAATGTCGCAAAAAAGTTAATGAAAACAAGAGCAGACACATAACTTTTACATTAAGGCCAAAAACTTGTCCTACTGTTAAGCTCAACAATGTATCGATACCGCAAGCTGACGAAATTACATACCTCGGAATCCACTTGGACAGACGCTTGACCTGGAGACCACACATTGCAGCTAAAAAGCTGCAGCTTAAACTCAAATCTGCCAGTTTACATTGGCTTTTAAACAAGAAATCTGGACTTAGCCTTAGCAACAAAGTTCTCTTATATAATGCAACAATAAAACCGATATGAATATATGGAATCCAGTTATGGGGCACAACTTGCACGACGAATATAGATATAATTCAAAGATTCCAATCGAAAACGTTAAAAGTAATAACGAGCGCACCATGCTACATGCGCAATGGAAATATTCATAGAGATCTAAATATACCTACCTTCAAGGAAAAAAATTGAAATCGCAGCAGAAAAATACTTAAAAAACTGCTTAACCATCCGAACCCTTGGGCTAACACCTTGGCCCATTATTACTTATTGTCAGGCTTGCGTAGTTGAAGCAGATTCAATAAATAAGTATTAATGTTTCAAAAAAAAGAAAAAAAAAAACACAAAAAAAAATCATCAGGAAATGAAGGCTACTCAGACAAAAACCGTTCGGAGGCGGCTTAATACAAAATATAGGTCCCTCCATATGTAGGAAAACATCAAGACGCAAAACCACAAATTGGAGGAGGAGGCCGAAAATCGCTTCAGCGGTTACAAAGTGACAATTATATATATATTTATATATATATGAAAGGCCAGAGTCCTGAAAAACAGATGACATCTTTTAAAAAACTTCTTTCGGCGTACTTCTCTTTTTACAAGGAATTTAATCACAGCACATTATATTGTTGCTTGTTCCAGGAACAAAATGTTTATAAACATAAAAAAAGTTGTTATTTATACTAATAATGAGTCAATGTTGTCAGTAACGAGAATTTATGAACCGACCCTCGTAAATCATTACGTCTCAAAAATTGCTTGCTAACGCTACTCAAAACCATTGCATGCCTCCCAAGTATTTTTAAGGAAAATTAAAATGAAGTAATATTCGAATAAAATCAAAATCAATATAATAAAACGAGCGATTTTTATTGGAAAATAACTAGTTTAAATAAAAAATTAATTTTAAATTAGATCGAAATTTATACAAGTGTTACAATGTTTTTAGCAAATCACAATATTTCAGAACTTTTTTTTTAAGTTCATACAATGTTTTCAAATTGATAAGAGTTTGTTGTGCAAAAGATTTTGATTTTATCAGAAAGTTAAATGTTAGAAAAACTATAGAATATTTTAAGAATTTAAGTTTTAGAAAATCGATAAGCGAGGTTGTCCCCTGGGCTTGGAGCCGCGTAGAAACCAGCTCCTATGAAAAAAATTAATAGTGCCACGGTTGAGATAACCCCCTTCTGCACCTGGGGTGTCCGGGCGCTTAATTGGGAAGGTGCCGCGGCCCAGCTGGTTGGTATCCTCGTAGGAATACCGCCGTCCGAAAAGTGCGGTAGACGGAACAACGACGAAAGCGAGTAGGTCCTTATTACATTTTCTACAGCGGCTATATAAAGGTGCGCAAATTTGGTGTCGAATTCATTCGAATTTTTCAATACATCGCTGATTTGCAGCGCAGAAGGATGTAAAAATCGGTCTTGGCGGCTTTAACTCCAGGGTGCGCAAAAAGGGTACCTTCGACACAACTGTCGGCAATTTCAGCCTCCACAACGAAACATCATCGAGGGTGATCCCTAATTACCGTGTAATGAACCTTTTTAATGTCGCATATAAGATCCTTTGTACGTACGCCAAAGTTATGTCATTATTGGCTTCAATAAAAATGCCGTAATTTTTGCTTTCTTTAGACAGACATTGTTAACACCCAAAACAATGTCAGCCCAGAAATCTAGCCTAGAACAACCCTTGCCAACAGCTGCTACTTTAAAAGGAGTACCCAATTGAAAAGTAAAGTCCTATTACCATTAACGAAGATCAAATTTTATAAGTCGCTCGTCGTTTTTGTCCTGATATATGGTCCAAGGGCATGGACGATGACAACATTTGATAAGTCGGCGGTAGGAGCTTTCGAGCGAAAGGTTTTGCGTAAAATTTGTCGTCCTCTACGAGTTGAAATGGTAAACACCGCTGCCGATGGAACGGTGACCAATACGACATATACGGCGACGTTGACATAGTTCAGGAATCAAGAGGCAGCAACCAACCTAGGTCATGTGGGTCGAATGGATAAGAATATTCTGGCTTTCAAAGTTTTCGATGTAGTACCTGCTGGTAGAAGCAGAGCAAGAGCATAAGCGGTGTCAACGCCAGTAAAGAAATGAAGAAGTGTGCCTAAGGTGGGGCGTGGTTTGTAGTACAATAACTGCAAATGTTTTTTTTTTCGAATAGGTATAGTAACAGTAATAATATCAATATGGAAGTTGATCAAGTTCAAGAAAAACAAATAATGAATAAATAAACATTTGTAAATACAAATTTTTTAATAGCCTCCCGAAATCAATACCGATAATTGAATTAACAATAAATTAAAAAAATTAAGAGCATTACTTGATACTGGCTCAACAACATCTATTTTAAATAAGGAAATTATTACTAAATTACCCAATGAATCTCACGAAGAAGGGAAAAGGGCATCGAAATTTACAAGTTTTAGAGGCAATCAGTTTGAGCAAAAAATGTCAAAAAGTTTAAAAACCAATGAAAGCAATCTGGTAATATAATGATATTTTTTTCAAATTGATCAGACATCACAAGCTATGGGCGAAAAAGTGTCCTGGTGTAAATGGCTCCGTTGTGTAAGGGTCGTCTGAAAGCGGGTTGATCGGACATGCTTCGGATTTGGCTAACAGCGTTGAAAACTCCTCCATCGTGAAGCGCATTGATTCTGATACCTTCTTAAAATGTGTTTTGAAACTAGAGAATAACTAAAAAACGCTCGCTATAGAACTTTTTGCGCTGGCCGGTATTGACTTGGTCAATGCCTGGTATTTATGCGAGTAGCCGTATTCCCTGCTCTAGGGTAATAAGTCGTGTCTTAGCTTCTCGAATTTCTTCCGAAGTTAAGTCGTTTTGACTCCTCTTCACTGTCTGCCGGTGCATCGGGTGAGTTCGTTTATAAATCCCAAAAATGATTGCTACTACACTCAGTGCTCTGGAGAAATGTGAGAACCCATCTAAATATCTTCGTAATCTTGGACGCTGGTTGCACGTATTCGTTTTCCCTTTTGCTCTCCATATTAAAGGCTATCTCCTTCTTATGATGCGGCCATCCATATTGTTCCTTTCTTTTTCTGCCTAGTTTTGGAGGTGATGTACCGCGACTGCCAAGATCGGCGGGTATGTCTGCTGAGTCTACGTGATTCCATCCTGAGATTCCCACTAATTCTTCAATATTGGCGACTCTGTTGGCCACGAATGTTGTCCAGGAGCGCGGTGAATTCTTCACCTAGTAATTACGTGTGGGCGTCTTGAGATGTAGCCGCCCACACGTAAAACAATTCACATCGGAAGTGTATTTAATTTAATATTTTGTGGATACATATACTCTTATGATATAATAATTATTTAGATATACCATATATAAATTGTGAGTATCATATCAACGTTACCTCTATGGCGTAATGGTTGGTGGTAGCAAAACTGCAAGGTCTTGTCGGCTTCGAAATTAAAAAGGAATGAGATTAAAAAAGGAAAATTATAAGCTCTCGTACGGTGGTTTTTGATATCTTTTCTTTGTATAAGACTCTAACGTTAGAGTTGCTTGTGTGTGTAAATGGGTAAAACTCCCCCTGCATTAGGGTGATACATTCTGTTTAGGTCATTGGCCTAAACATGACGGCAACTTGCGGTAAGCAACAGACTAATTTAAAAATTCCATCAACCATGGCAACATTATTGGATACTGTCTTATGTGAAAATATATTTTGACAGCTAATTAATTAATTTATTTTTACTGCGTCCTTGTGCCTAAAAACTGTAAAAAATTTGGAAAGATTAAAGTGACGTGGTCATATTTCTATGCACTTTTCTTTATTTTGTATATAATTTATGCTAATAAACGTTTGATTTTTATTAACTCTGAGTTGCCCCGGAAACTATGGTGCCGAAAACTGACGGTTGAACCATCAAGCAGCCGCCGGTGGAAGGGGGCGCATTTCCCACCATTTTTTGGGCGTAGACATCGGCCCAGAGTGTTAGCCTGGTCGGGGTCGAACGATAAAAGTTTGAGTCCGCCAGCCTCATAAATTGGAACTGGGTGGCCACAGCCGAGTAGATATTCGCAGCGGGACTCAACCGGCTGTAGAGTACCGCAATTCTGGCTTCTGTGGTGACACGATGATTCATCCCATGTTTCCCCCGTAGGATCAGAGAACAGCTCCTTCCGGTTCTCTCCGACTTTGGTTCCCTCGCCAGCTCTCCGTCGATGATGCTGTTTGGTGCGCAAGGGTCGATAATTGACCAGGTGAAGCCGGCCGCTCGCTTTGATTGGTAATATTGCGGTAGACGGGATGGCGAAAAAGGGTCGCATTATTGGTGGTGATGCCGCACTTTTATTGATGCGCCCAGAGCGAAATCCTTCTGAAGGAAGGCATTGTATCGTTGGGATGGGCTTTCGTTCCCAGGTATATGGCTTCCCCCTGTTCGACCTACGGTGGCGCAGGCGAAAAGCATGAGTTTCCGCGCGGTGTCGTTGTTGGTTCCGTGCCAGGAAGGGGGATAAGCGAAAAGGACGAGCTTCCACGCCATCCCGGTGACCGCTGCGAACTATCGATTGCGAAGGGCGAATAGGACGGGTATCCGCGCCATCCACCTTTGAAGGTTCCATGTTGCAGTGACGGTCTAAAATGTTCCTTCCGACCGCTCGATGTGGCCTGTTCCTCTTCTTCTTTTTCCACCATTTCAGCCCAACTCTTATTGTGGTCCGCGATATGGATAAAAATGGCACTGTCGCCACCGTCTTCATCGCTATGAAAGATTGTTGATAGATTTGGAGTATCCTCCGTCATATGTAGGGTTGTATGGTGCTTTTCCTGGCCCCGCTGACACCGGTCCTTAGTGGTGCATATCTCAAGACGATGGAACGGACTGAGGCAGTTGAGGCAAAATTTATAAACAAGGACGGCACGCAGCCGTTCTTCTGGCGCTTTTGCTCGATATTCGGGGCAGAGTCACAGCCTATGGTTTCTGCCGCACATACGACAGGGGATCGAGAAGTTGTCCTCGCGATGCTCGCTCCTTTCGTGAGTGGCCGTAAAGCGGTCTATTTTTGGTTGTTGTTGTAGTTTTTTGCTGGGTGGCTGATGATATCGACCTTGATTCTATTGGCTCTACTTTACTGCGAATCTATGTTTCATGTCAAATGTGACTTCTTGAATATAGTAAATTGGAACTTCAGCATACTCCAGGGCGCAAGAACTAAATGTTCATTATGAAGAATACTCAAAAGGAATTTTCTGGAACTATGTGAGAAAAATCGATAACTATATTTGAATTTTCGGCGTGCGATATATCGGTAGGTATACATGAGCGGTGGTCACTTGAGTTTGGAGCTCGATAGTGAACACGCCGCTATTTGATTTAGAAAAGATGCAGGAAATGCTTAAAAAAGTTTGGGACTTTTAATCTACGATCCAGTGAGTGAGCTCGAAATAAAATCATTATATTCTAGCCGTAGTTTATTTAGCGAAAAACGTTAAATAATATAGGCTCAGTTTTTGTTGGTGTGGTGAGTTTTTATAATTTACCACTTGGCTTGCCACCCGAAAGAAAAAAATTCTTAGCGAAATAAACTTCCAAAAAGATTGTTCCTATTTCATAAAATAAATTTAAATTATGTATTGAAGAGTTGTCGCCTTTAAATTTTCAATTTACCCGAGATTCTTTCATTATATTTAAATTTTTGTTTTGTCAAAAAACTTCAGAAATTTTTTTTTATTTTGGTCATCTTAGGCTGATCACATATTATAAAAGTGCACTAGTTGGCACAATAATAAGTGCGAAAATTAAAATTTTCTCTTGGAGACCATTGTGAATTACTTTGACCAAACGGGGTTAGATCGACGAGGGGGTGACAGCCCTTGGCCGGTTAAAATCCGGGTCAACTCCAGTGCGTAGAAACCGGCTATTTTGAGAGTTGAATGATTACTTTCATTGACATTGGTAGCTGCGGAGCAACTGATATTTCCTGTGCAGAAGCTTTTTCACCGCCCGAGGATCACCAATCAAAATTAGGTAAGTAATTTAATAATTAATTATGACATTATAATTTTTTTTTTAAGATCGAAGGACTTTGTTTGTTGCTTGGTAGTTGTTATCGCCGTAACATGTTCTGCTGATTTAGTGGTCGTGATGGTGGGCGCTACCGCACACTTTCGTCTCATAGTTGTCGGGGAAACCTAGGATCCGATCGTGTTTAGCAGCTAAAGGTGTCGCCTTATAAACTTCATCCGCGCGTGCGCCAATTTTTCCGTATTCTATGTTGTAAAATATGGTGTCCTGCGGTATGACGCCAATTGCCTTTCTCAAACTTTGCTGCTGTAGCTATTTGATATTTTGGCCATCGATAAGCACGGCCCCCGACTGTTCATCGTAGAATCGGAAGAGCGAAACCAACGATTGTGCTCTTACCCGCACCGGATGGACCAACATTTGCTACCGTTTTATCGGTGGGACGTTAAAGCTCACGTAATACTATCTTTTCCGATATATAGCCAAATGTAACATTAGAGAATTCAATACCTGCGCCTGCGGTCATAAATGACGCAGCGCCAGACGTATCGAATACCTTCTGATCGTCCTTCAACAAATCGAACATGTTCTCCATATCGATGAAGTTCTTTTAAATAGCACGATAGTAGGTGCCAAACCAACTGAGCCGCATATACAGATCCATGAAGCCGAAAACTGACGGTTGAACCATCAAGCAGCCGCCGGTGTAAGGGGGAGCATTTCCCACCATTATTTGGGCGTAGACATCGGCCCAGAGTGTTAGCCTGGTCGGGGTCGAACGATAAAAGTTTGAGTCCGCCAGCCTCATAAATTGGAACTGGGTGGCCACAGCCGAGTAGATATTCGCAGCGAGACTCAACCGGCTGTAGCGTACCGCAATTCTGGCTTCTGTGGTGACACGATGATTCATCCCATGTTTCCCCCGTAGGATCAGAGAACAGCTCCTTCCGGTTCTCTCCGACTTTGGTTCCCTCGCCAGCTCTCCGTCGATGATGCTGTTTGGTGCGCAAGGGTCGATAATTGACCAGGTGAAGCCGGCCGCTCGCTTTGATTGGTAATATTGCGGTAGACGGGATGGCGAAAAAGGGTCGCATTATTGGTGGTGATGCCGCACTTTTATTGATGCGCCCAGAGCGAAATCCTTCTGAAGGAAGGCATTGTATCGTTGGGATGGGCTTTCGTTCCCAGGTATATGGCTTCCCCCTGTTCGACCTACGGTGGCGCAGGCGAAAAGCATGAGTTTCCGCGCGGTGTCGTTGTTGGTTCCGTGCCAGGAAGGGGGATAAGCGAAAAGGACGAGCTTCCACGCCATCCCGGTGACCGCTGCGAACTATCGATTGCGAAGGGCGAATAGGACGGGTATCCGCGCCATCCACCTTTGAAGGTTCCATGTTGCAGTGACGGTCTAAAATGTTCCTTCCGACCGCTCGATGTGGCCTGTTCCTCTTCTTCTTTTTCCACCATTTCAGCCCAACTCTTATTGTGGTCCGCGATATGGATAAAAATGGCACTGTCGCCACCGTCTTCATCGCTATGAAAGATTGTTGATAGATTTGGAGTATCCTCCGTCATATGTAGGGTTGTATGGTGCTTTTCCTGGCCCCGCTGACACCGGTCCTTAGTGGTGCATATCTCAAGACGATGGAACGGACTGAGGCAGTTGAGGCAAAATTTATAAACAAGGACGGCACGCAGCCGTTCTTCTGGCGCTTTTGCTCGATATTCGGGGCAGAGTCACAGCCTATGGTTTCTGCCGCACATACGACAGGGGATCGAGAAGTTGTCCTCGCGATGCTCGCTCCTTTCGTGAGTGGCCGTAAAGCGGTCTATTTTTGGTTGTTGTTGTAGTTTTTTGCTGGGTGGCTGATGATATCGACCTTGATTCTATTGGCTCTACTTTACTGCGAATCTATGTTTCATGTCAAATGTGACTTCTTGAATATAGTAAATTGGAACTTCAGCATACTCCAGGGCGCAAGAACTAAATGTTCATTATGAAGAATACTCAAAAGGAATTTTCTGGAACTATGTGAGAAAAATCGATAACTATATTTGAATTTTCGGCGTGCGATATATCGGTAGGTATACATGAGCGGTGGTCACTTGAGTTTGGAGCTCGATAGTGAACACGCCGCTATTTGATTTAGAAAAGATGCAGGAAATGCTTAAAAAAGTTTGGGACTTTTAATCTACGATCCAGTGAGTGAGCTCGAAATAAAATCATTATATTCTAGCCGTAGTTTATTTAGCGAAAAACGTTAAATAATATAGGCTCAGTTTTTGTTGGTGTGGTGAGTTTTTATAATTTACCACTTGGCTTGCCACCCGAAAGAAAAAAATTCTTAGCGAAATAAACTTCCAAAAAGATTGTTCCTATTTCATAAAATAAATTTAAATTATGTATTGAAGAGTTGTCGCCTTTAAATTTTCAATTTACCCGAGATTCTTTCATTATATTTAAATTTTTGTTTTGTCAAAAAACTTCAGAAATTTTTTTTTATTTTGGTCATCTTAGGCTGATCACATATTATAAAAGTGCACTAGTTGGCACAATAATAAGTGCGAAAATTAAAATTTTCTCTTGGAGACCATTGTGAATTACTTTGACCAAACGGGGTTAGATCGACGAGGGGGTGACAGCCCTTGGCCGGTTAAAATCCGGGTCAACTCCAGTGCGTAGAAACCGGCTATTTTGAGAGTTGAATGATTACTTTCATTGACATTGGTAGCTGCGGAGCAACTGATATTTCCTGTGCAGAAGCTTTTTCACCGCCCGAGGATCACCAATCAAAATTAGGTAAGTAATTTAATAATTAATTATGACATTATAATTTTTTTTTTAAGATCGAAGGACTTTGTTTGTTGCTTGGTAGTTGTTATCGCCGTAACATGTTCTGCTGATTTAGTGGTCGTGATGGTGGGCGCTACCGCACACTTTCGTCTCATAGTTGTCGGGGAAACCTAGGATCCGATCGTGTTTAGCAGCTAAAGGTGTCGCCTTATAAACTTCATCCGCGCGTGCGCCAATTTTTCCGTATTCTATGTTGTAAAATATGGTGTCCTGCGGTATGACGCCAATTGCCTTTCTCAAACTTTGCTGCTGTAGCTATTTGATATTTTGGCCATCGATAAGCACGGCCCCCGACTGTTCATCGTAGAATCGGAAGAGCGAAACCAACGATTGTGCTCTTACCCGCACCGGATGGACCAACATTTGCTACCGTTTTATCGGTGGGACGTTAAAGCTCACGTAATACTATCTTTTCCGATATATAGCCAAATGTAACATTAGAGAATTCAATACCTGCGCCTGCGGTCATAAATGACGCAGCGCCAGACGTATCGAATACCTTCTGATCGTCCTTCAACAAATCGAACATGTTCTCCATATCGATGAAGTTCTTTTAAATAGCACGATAGTAGGTGCCAAACCAACTGAGCCGCATATACAGATCCATGAAGCCGAAAACTGACGGTTGAACCATCAAGCAGCCGCCGGTGTAAGGGGGAGCATTTCCCACCATTATTTGGGCGTAGACATCGGCCCAGAGTGTTAGCCTGGTCGGGGTCGAACGATAAAAGTTTGAGTCCGCCAGCCTCATAAATTGGAACTGGGTGGCCACAGCCGAGTAGATATTCGCAGCGGGACTCAACCGGCTGTAGCGTACCGCAATTCTGGCTTCTGTGGTGACACGATGATTCATCCCATGTTTCCCCCGTAGGATCAGAGAACAGCTCCTTCCGGTTCTCTCCGACTTTGGTTCCCTCGCCAGCTCTCCGTCGATGATGCTGTTTGGTGCGCAAGGGTCGATAATTGACCAGGTGAAGCCGGCCGCTCGCTTTGATTGGTAATATTGCGGTAGACGGGATGGCGAAAAAGGGTCGCATTATTGGTGGTGATGCCGCACTTTTATTGATGCGCCCAGAGCGAAATCCTTCTGAAGGAAGGCATTGTATCGTTGGGATGGGCTTTCGTTCCCAGGTATATGGCTTCCCCCTGTTCGACCTACGGTGGCGCAGGCGAAAAGCATGAGTTTCCGCGCGGTGTCGTTGTTGGTTCCGTGCCAGGAAGGGGGATAAGCGAAAAGGACGAGCTTCCACGCCATCCCGGTGACCGCTGCGAACTATCGATTGCGAAGGGCGAATAGGACGGGTATCCGCGCCATCCACCTTTGAAGGTTCCATGTTGCAGTGACGGTCTAAAATGTTCCTTCCGACCGCTCGATGTGGCCTGTTCCTCTTCTTCTTTTTCCACCATTTCAGCCCAACTCTTATTGTGGTCCGCGATATGGATAAAAATGGCACTGTCGCCACCGTCTTCATCGCTATGAAAGATTGTTGATAGATTTGGAGTATCCTCCGTCATATGTAGGGTTGTATGGTGCTTTTCCTGGCCCCGCTGACACCGGTCCTTAGTGGTGCATATCTCAAGACGATGGAACGGACTGAGGCAGTTGAGGCAAAATTTATAAACAAGGACGGCACGCAGCCGTTCTTCTGGCGCTTTTGCTCGATATTCGGGGCAGAGTCACAGCCTATGGTTTCTGCCGCACATACGACAGGGGATCGAGAAGTTGTCCTCGCGATGCTCGCTCCTTTCGTGAGTGGCCGTAAAGCGGTCTATTTTTGGTTGTTGTTGTAGTTTTTTGCTGGGTGGCTGATGATATCGACCTTGATTCTATTGGCTCTACTTTACTGCGAATCTATGTTTCATGTCAAATGTGACTTCTTGAATATAGTAAATTGGAACTTCAGCATACTCCAGGGCGCAAGAACTAAATGTTCATTATGAAGAATACTCAAAAGGAATTTTCTGGAACTATGTGAGAAAAATCGATAACTATATTTGAATTTTCGGCGTGCGATATATCGGTAGGTATACATGAGCGGTGGTCACTTGAGTTTGGAGCTCGATAGTGAACACGCCGCTATTTGATTTAGAAAAGATGCAGGAAATGCTTAAAAAAGTTTGGGACTTTTAATCTACGATCCAGTGAGTGAACTCGAAATAAAATCATTATATTCTAGCCGTAGTTTATTTAGCGAAAAACGTTAAATAATATAGGCTCAGTTTTTGTTGGTGTGGTGAGTTTTTATAATTTACCACTTGGCTTGCCACCCGAAAGAAAAAAATTCTTAGCGAAATAAACTTCCAAAAAGATTGTTCCTATTTCATAAAATAAATTTAAATTATATATTGAAGAGTTGTCTCCTTTAAATTTTCAATTTACCCGAGATTCTTTCATTATATTTAAATTTTTGTTTTGTCAAAAAACTTCAGAAATTTTTTTTTATTTTGGTCATCTTAGGCTGATCACATATTATAAAAGTGCACTAGTTGGCACAATAATAAGTGCGAAAATTAAAATTTTCTCTTGGAGACCATTGTGAATTAATTTGACCAAACGGGGTTAGATCGACGAAGGGGTGACAGCCCTTGGCCGGATAAAATCCGGGTCAACTCCAGTGCGTAGAAACCGGCTATTTTGAGAGTTGAATGATTACTTTCATTGACATTGGTAGCTGCGGAGCAACTGATATTTCCTGTGCAGAAGCTTTTTCACCGCCCGAGGATCACCAATCAAAATTAGGTAAGTAATTTAATAATTAATTATGACAATATAATTTTTTTTTTTAAGATCGAAGGACTTTGTTTGTTGCTTGGTAGTTGTTATCGCCGTAACATGTTCTGCTGATTTAGTGGTCGTGATGGTGGGCGCTACCGCACACTTTCGTCTCATAGTGGTCGGGGAAACCTAGGATCCGATCGTGTTTAGCAGCTAAAGGTGTCGCCTTATAAACTTCATCAGCGCGTGCGCCAATTTTTCCGTATTCTATGTTGTAAAATATGGTGTTGTACAAGAGCACTGTGTCCTGCGGTATGACGCCAATTGCCTTTCTCAAACTTTGCTGCTGTAGCTATTTGATATTTTGGCCATCGATAAGCACGGCCCCCGACTGTTCATCGTAGAATCGGAAGAGCGAAACCAACGATTGTGCTCTTACCCGCACCGGATGGACCAACATTTGCTACCGTTTTATCGGGGGGACGTTAAAACTCACGTAATACTATCTTTTCCGATATATAGCCAAATGTAACATTAGAGAATTCAATACCTGCGCCTGCGGTCATAAATGACGCAGCGCCAGACGTATCGAATACCTTCTGATCGTCCTTCAACAAATCGAACATGTTCTCCATATCGATGAAGTTCTTTTAAATAGCACGATAGTAGGTGCCAAACCAACTGAGCCGCATATACAGATCCATGAAGTAAGTAAAGAAAAGTACGAAATTACCAACAGTTGAAGTCTAATGATGTGTACGAAATCCCAGTGGAGGATTATAGGTGCTATGGTGAGAATATCAACCAATTTCTTGCGGTAAATTGGCAAAAGCAACTTAATAACACGTCCTGATATAGTATACAACACCCTTTTTCGGCCACATATAGGGAAAGGGTTTAGCGAGTTTCTTAAACGCATTAAGAAAAGCTGAACCTTGTTAAATATTGCTAGTATTGCCAATTTTTGGTTCATCAAGTTTAACATAAAGGCGCATAATGTCAGGACCTTTAAGCCCAAGGATGAAAAATGATGTTATAAGGCGCGTAACAAAGACACCCATTGCAATTTGATCTTTATTGGTTTTCAGTAAGAACCACCAGTCTTCATGCTTCAAATTTATAAAAGCTAACGATTCATTAATAAAGCCCAACGCCTAATATACAATAGTAGTAATATAAGGCCATGGACACGCGTCAGTAGCGATGGCAGCTGATAAAAACGCTCTTTTATTATTACAAAAACGGAGAAAGGATATAATGTGCAAACAGTTGAGAGTATCATATAACCATAAACACCATGATCGGTGTATATTCGCGCATTAAGAAAAAATCGAATTAATGCCAAAATAGGAAAGAAAAATAATAAGAAGTACAGCTTTTCGTGTAAGCGTAATTCGGTAATATGTGTTGGATCGTTGCGTGTTGCGCATTTTCGATAGTATGGATACCATGCCATGAGAATTGCGATTGTTTATCCAAATTTCGGGGAAGGTTACACTTGGCGGACATTAAAGCATAAGAGTATAAAGAGTCTGAAATAGAACTATATATTAAATATTGTTTCATTATTATTATTATTATTTTTTTTTGAAACATTAATATTTATTTATTGAATCTGCTTCGACTTCAGAAGCCTAACAATAAGTAATGAAATCGTAAACTAAACTAAAACATTTTTTTTGTCTCATCTCCGCAGGCGGGCTTGACTTTTTGCATGGGTCAAGGTGTTAGCCAAAGGGTTCGGATGGTTAGTTTTGTTAAGTATTTTTTTGCTGCAATTTCAATTTCTTCCTTGATGGTAGGTATATTTAGATCTCTATGAATATTTTCATCACGCGTGTACCATGGTGCACCCGTTATTACTCTCAACGTTTTCGATTGGAATCTTTGAATTATATCTATATTCGTCGTGCAAGTTGTGCCCCATAACTGGGTTCCATACATCCATATCGGTTTTATTGTTGCATTATATAAGAGAAGTTTGTTGCTAAGGCTAAGTCCAGACTTCTTGTTTAAAAGCCAATGTAAACTGGCAGATTTGAGTTTAAGCTGCAGCTTTTTAGCTGCAATGTGTGGTCTCCAGGTTAAGCGTCTGTCCAAGTGGATTCCGAGGTATGTAAGTTCGTCAGCTTGCGGTATCGATATATTGTTGAGCTTAACAGTAGGGCATCTTTTTGGCTTAATGTAAAAATGATGTGTTTGCACTTGTTTTCATTAACTTTTATGCGTCATTTCGCTTGCCATTCTTCAATTAGTTTAAGATGCTGCTGTAACATTTTTGTCGATGTAATGGGGCATTTATGTCGACTTAGTATAGCAGTATCATCCGCAAATGTTGACGTAATCACTTCGTCACTTGTAGAAATATCTGCAGTAAACATTATGTACAATATTGGTCAAAGAACACTACCCTGCGGAACACCTGCCGTAATTGGACACTCTTCTGTTATGTATTCATCTACTTTTACTGTGAATCGCCTGTTGGATAAGTAGGATTCAAGGATATTGTGGAACGTGTTAGGTAATGATTTTTTAATTTTATGAATGAGGCCATCATACCACACTTTGTCAAATGCTTACGCCACATCAAGAAAAACGGCCGAGCAATACTCTCTCATTTCGAAAGCTTTCCTTATTTCATTGTTATACGAATTACTTGTTCAATTGCGCCATGTTTTTCACGAAAAACAAATTGATGTGTAGGAATAATATCACTTTGATTGAGTAAAGGAGTAATTTTTAATAGCAGCACCTTTTCGAAAAGTTTTGATAGGCAAGGCAACAGGCTGATTGGTCTATATGATGACAGCAGGGTTGCGTCTTTATCTAGTTTCGCTATCATAATTATCTGTGACTTTTTCCAGATTTGTGGATAACATCCCAGCATTAAAATGGCACTGAAAAGCTTTGCAAGAAAAACGAGAGCAATGGCAATTCTTTTAGCATTTTTGGTAAGATATGATCGTCTTCTGGAGATTTTTTGGATTTAAGGCGGTAATAGTGCTTTTAGTTCAGACTCAGATGCTCCGCAAGTAATGCATCTAGGAGCAGTATGGTTCGGTGACAAGGGTGCACTATACTTACTATTTGGTTGAAATACTGTGCTGAGGTGCTGTGCAAAACAAGACGCCTTTTCTTCATCCGTTCTTGCCCATGAACTATTACGCAGTCTCAACGGTACTTCAGTACTTACTGGCGGCTTAAGGTTTTTGCTAGCTTTCCATATAGATTTTTAGTCGAAACGTTGGGAGTCAAAGACGTTATAAGATGTTTGATATTTCTTTCTTCTTCGTATCTTAATGTCTATTTTAGTTTGTTTTCTGCCACCTTAATACGAATTTTTGCATCGGGAGATCGGTAGGCTTGCCACTCGCGACGCAAAAGTCGCTTATTTCGGAGCATTAATTCTATTCCGCTATTACTTATAAACGTTTTTGCTTTTGTTTTCTGCTCTGGTGTGGTTATAGTTGCTGCTGTTGCTAGTATACTGTTAAATACAAGTAACTCGTTTTCAACATCAGTTCCTCTCTCTATTTGCAGATTGGTCTGTAGTATATGATTGCTAATATATTTTTTATATTTAAGCCAGTTAGTTCTTGATGTAGTGAGTCAAAAAGTATTCTCTCTTTCAATTGCTTGTTCGTTCAATTTAATGATTATTGAGGAATGATCAGAAGATAAGTCAGCACAGGTTTCAGCAAATAATAAACACCTATCTACGTTTTTAGTGACTGCAAAGTCAATCAGGTCAGGTAATTTCCTTGAGTCCATAGGCCAGTGAGTTGGTTGTCTTGGGGAGATAAAATCGTTTCTATTTTGGGTACTTATGATCGTGTTACATAACTGTCGACCTTTCGGGTTAATTTGCCTCGATCCCCAATGAGTAAGCTTCGCATTGTAATCACCTCCAGCTAGGAACCTATCTCCTAGAGTCATAAAAAAGTCGCTAAATTGTTTTTCTGTTATTACGAAGCGTGGCGGACAGTAAATTGCAGCTAAAGTAAGGTCAACCCCCCTATTTTTAAGGGTGATCGAGGTGGACTGCAACCAATTTGTTGAAAAGGAATTAAGAAAGTTATGCTTTAAACGATTTCTTATGAGTATAGATGTGCCACCATGTGCTTTGCCATCTGGGTGATTAGTGTTGTACAGCTTAAACCCAGGGATGTAAAAATTATACTTCTGGGTGAGATGTGTTTCAGATATAAGCATAACATCAATTTCGTGAGTCTGTAAAAATAATTTGAGTGCTAATTTATGCTGGTTTACACCATTAGCATTCCATAAGCAAATCCTGAGTTCACTAATTTTTGGTCAACAGGGCTTGGAGCATTTGGGTTTGCGCCTTTATTAGGTCTTAAATCATACTTTGCATGGTTGACATAAGTTGTGTCATGCACTGGGTTAGATAAAGAATCATGGTCTCAACTCCAGTACTGGATGGAGTGACTCGTGGGGCCTGCTCATTGGCTTTTACTACGTTGGCATAGGTCATTTGACCAATATTTGAGCTGGGTAGGTTGGTGGGTTGGAAGTAGTATATGGGAGTTGGTTCCGTTTGGCTTGTATACCCGGAGCAAGTTTAGATTTTAATTCTTTGCAAACCGGACAAACTCTATAATTAGCAGAGTGATTGCCATCGTAGTTGCTATACTTTTTTTGTCTTGCATCTGTTTTATTCAAGAGGCATTTGGTAGAGTGGTGAAGATCACCACATGCTACACAGACGGTACGTAGAGTACAATAGGATTTTGTGTGACCAAATTCCTGACAGTTTGTGCATTGCACGGCACCATTACGCTTGAGGGCTTCTTCCACCGTAATTCTTCGGTGTAAAAAGTATTTTAAACCGTATTCTGGATGCACTTCGTTCTTCTTAAGTTGAACTGAGCTTGGCGATAAACATAGGCTGCGGCAATTTATTTCTGTTAATTATGTTATCGACCGCCCTAATTTCAAACCCTTGCTCCTCTAGATCACCTGAGTCAACAGTGGCTTCGATTCCCTTAATTACAACAATCAGGAATTTCGCACTCTTCAACGGGTAAGAGTAATAATTCTTGTTGTTTGCAGAAAGAAACACAACGACCTCACGAAACTCTTTTTCACTGTGTGCTTGTATATTTGTTTCGTCTATGTTTCTCTTTTTAAGAGGTGCAATGTGAAAATTGTTGGGACCTACTATCTTGGCTATGTTCGTAACGAGTAAATTAGAGCTGCGCTCCCGCAAGTAGATTGATGGAGGCTTAGTATTGACGACTGTGGAAATACTCTTTGGGTCTGTTATAGGCTCTTCCTCATTTAACGGGGCAAATCGGTTTCCTTTTAGTGCATTACCATCAGCTTCGATAGTGGGGCCAACGGTATTATGCTTCTTAGCATTAATCACTTTTTTGGGAGGACTAGATTTCCTCTTTTCGTTTACCACATTTATGGTAGCGATCAATGCCTGTCTGCACTGCCGCTCTCATTTTGGCTGTCTCACCTTGTTCAGTATTATAACCTATTTCCACTTAAATGCATTTAAGGCCTCTGTTGAGTGAATGAAATGTCAAACGTTTCCACCGAAAGTGAGTTAACTCAAACAGATGATTTTTTTTACATTTCCAGTTTGCAATATTTTTCACAACTATTGAAATCATGAATTCAAGAGACCGCATTCATTTTATTTGGCTATTTATGGAATCTTATGATTTGAAAGTGCAGATCACTGCTGAAATGAAAATGCTTTTATGCATGTTTCTATTTTCACTTTTGCTTGTTTATTTCCTTATACTATTTATTTTGTCAATCAGCTGATAGCAGCCAGAGTCACGCATATTTTTATGTTGAGGGGATCGTTTGCGATTCCGCAATTGCCTTTTTTTCTTTCTTATTCTATTTTTTTTTTGAAAGAGGAGAAGCATTGCCTTCTCCAATTACACAATGTATGCATTTATGTTAAAACTAATTCAAAAGAGTAATTTTTCAGAAAAAATTCCACCATGCAAAATAAAAGTCTCGTTCCTCATTAAATCCGAAAATACACGACTCTGGCAAGAAATATACCGAAACTTCCGAAATTTTTAAATTAGTATTGACCGCATCGACTGTTAACATAACATTTTCTGTGAAATTACCGAAAGTGAGTTAACTCACTTTGAAAAGTGAGTTAACACACTTTTATACAACAACAAACACATGGGAATTAACGCATTTACTGCAACCAATTTGTTGAAGAGGAATTATGAAAGCTGTGCTTTAAACGGTTCCTTATGAGTATAGATGTGCCACCATGTGCTTTGCAATCTAGGTGATTAGTGTTGTACAGCTGAAACCCAGGGCTATACAAATTATACTTCTGGACGAGATGTGTTTCAATTATAACATCAATTTCGTGAGTCTATAAAAATAATTTGAGTGCTAATTTCTGCTGGTTTACACCATTAGCATTCCATAAGCACATCCTGAGTTCACAAATTTTTGGTCAACAGGGCTTGGAGCATTTGTTTTTGCGTCTTTATTAGGTCTTAAATTAAGAATCATGGTCTCAACTCCAGTACTGGATGGACTACGTTGGCATAGGTCATTTGACCAATATTTGAGCTGGGTGGTTGGAAAGGCTCGGAATGGAAGAAGTATATGGGAGTTGGTTCCTTTTGGCTTGTATACCCTGAGCAAGTTTAGATTTTAAATCTTTGTAAACCGGACAGCCTCTATAATTAGCGGTGTGATTGCCACCGCAGTTGCTACACTTTTTTTGTCTTGCATCCGTTTTATTCAAGGGGCATTTGATAGAGTGGTGAAGATTACCACATACTACGCAGACGGTACGTAGAGTACAATAGGATTTTGTGTGACCAAACTCCTGACAGTTTGCGCATTGCACGGCACCATTACGCTTGAGGGCTTCTTCCACCGTAATTCTTCGGTGTAAAAGGTATTTTAAACCGTAAGCTGGATGCACTTCGTTCTTCTTTAGTTGAGCTGAGCTTGGCGATAAGAACACTTTGAACATAGGTTGCGGCACTTTATTTCTGTTAATTATGTTATCGACCGCCCTAATTTCAAACCCTTGCTCCTCTAGAGCTTCCTTTATGTCACCTGAGCGAACATTGGCTTCGATTCCGTTAATTACAACAATCAAGAATTTCGAACTCTTCAACGGGTAAGAGTAATAATTCTTGTTGTTTGCAGAAAGATACACAACGACTTCACGAAAGTCTTTATCACTGTGTGCTTGTATATTTGTCTCGTCTATGTTTCTCTTTTT
Source organism: Ceratitis rosa (assembly GCA_037013455.1). Classification (NCBI taxonomy): domain Eukaryota; kingdom Metazoa; phylum Arthropoda; class Insecta; order Diptera; family Tephritidae; genus Ceratitis; species Ceratitis rosa. The sequence continues at coordinate 421,127 of JAWMAG010000036.1, read as the reverse complement.
AAGAGGTGCAATGTGAAAATTGTTGGGACCTACTATCTTGGCTATGTTCATAACGAGTAAATTAGAACTGCGCTCCCGCAAGTAGATTGGTGGAGGTTTAGTATTGACGACTGTGGAAATACTCTTTGGGTCTGTTATAGGCTCTTCCTCATTTAAGGGGGCAAATTTGTTTCCTTTTAGTGCATTACCATCAGCATCGATAGTAGAGCCAACGGTACTATGCTTCTTAACATTAATCAATTTTTTGGGAGGACTAGATTTCCTCTTTTTGTTTACCACATTTATGTAGCGATCAATGCCTGTCTGCACTGCCGTTTTCATTTTGGCTGTCTCACCTTGTTCAGTATTATAACCTATTTCCACTTAAATGCATTTAAGGCCTCTGTTGAGTGAATGAAATGTCAAACGTTTCCACCGAAATTGAGTTAACTCAAACAGCTGATTTTTGTTTACATTTGCGGTTTGCAAAATTTGTCACAACTTTTGAAATCACGAATTCAAGAGACTGCATTCATTTTATTTGGCTATTTATGCAATCTTATGATTTGCAAGGGCATATTATTTCTGCATGGACAAAAGCTGCTGAAACGAAAATGCTTTTATGCATGTTTCTATTTTCACTTTTGCTTGTTTGTTTCCTTAAATTATTTATTTTGCTCAATCAGCTGATAGCTGCCAGAGCCACGCATATTTTTATGTTGAGGGGATCGTTTGCGATTCCGCAATTGTTTTTTCTTTCTTTCTTATTTTATTTTTTTGAAAGAGGACAAGCATTATCTTCTTCAATTACATATAATTTGTGCTTATGTTAAAACTAATGCAAAAAATTAATTATTGCAGAAACAATTTCACCATGTCCCTCATTAGATCCGAAAATACACAACTCTGACAAAAAATATACCGAAACTTCCGAAATGTTTACATTAGTATTGGCAGCATCGACTGTTAACATAACATTTTCTGTTAAATTACCGAAAGTGAGTTAACTCACTTTGAAAAGTGAGTTAACACACTTTTATACAACAACTAACGCATGGGAATTAACGCATTTAACTGCGATGTTTAAATGCATTTAAGCTAAAATGCATTTCACGTCCGGTGGAAATAGGCTATTAGTCGCCCGCACTGGAGTTGCTGCTGCTGCTGCGCTGCTTGATTACATAGCTGTTTGTTTTTCTGCTATTGTTGGGGAACTTAGAAATGTTGGGAAGAGAGTTTTTTCACTTTTTGCTTTCCCTGTTGTTGCTAAGATCTGCGTTGGCGTCCTTAAAGTTGAGCTGCTTGCCTTTGCACTGCTGTTAGGTGGCGATTTACTCGCAACAACAGTGAAATAGGCATTTCTCTCTCCCGTCCCGACTGAATGCCGACGCTCTTTCTGATTTGAGCGTTGATCACTCATTACATCGCCAGTTCACTTTTCACTTCTCGTTTTCGTTTCTCTGTTTATTTGGAAATGATTTTGTTTTTTTTTTTGTTATATATTCTGTTTATTTATTTTTTTTTTATTTGCTTATTGCCAACTTAAGTGGCTATACACCCACTACAGTCGATGTATAAATTTAAACGATTTAATATTTTCGTTTTCTTAAACTAAAAATGAAGTTACGGAGCCCATCAAAAAACATGTCCGTACACTAAAGCAGGGTAAGTAATGTTCATTATTTGGCTACTGAACTTCTCAATGCAGGTACATTAATTGAGTAATTCTTATTATGTATGTATATACATATGTATGTAGGCATATACCGGTATGTATGTATGTACGTATGCAGGTATAGGTATATGTGCGTATGTATATAAGTATTTGTATACATGTAAGGGTATGGCGGCCGCGGTAGCCGAGTGGTTAGCATTGCGTACTGACATACGGAAGGCTCGGGTTCAAAGTTAAAATTTTCTAATTGCGGTCGCTCCTCGGCAGGGAATGTCCACCCCTCCGAGTGTATTTCGGACATGAAATAAAGGCTCCTCGTAAAAAAACCATCAGCAGTTCAGAGGCGGCTTGGTATAAACTGTAGGTCCCTCCCAGCTTCAGCGGCTACAAAGTGCCAATTATATATATATATAAGTGTATATACGAGTATATATATGTATGTATGCCTATATGTACATATGTGCGTATTCATGTATGTACGTATGTATGTACGTGTATATATGTATGTGCGTATCCATGTACGTATGTAGGTACGTACGTATGTATGTATGTTCTTGTATATATGGATGTGCGTGGGCATGTACGTATGTAGGTATATATGAACGTATGAATGTATTTGTATATGTATATATATATGTATGTATGTCTATATGTATGTGCGGTGTGTATGAAGGCACTTATGTATATACGTATATATACACATATTCCTAATTATCCTACTTAAGCTGATTTTTTGTCGGAATCTCGCCGTAGGCGAATGGTCTCCTAGTTGACCCTTTCGATGTTTCCACGTCCACTACCCGTACTCGGTTGTCGGGACCTGGATGTAAGTTAGTGATTTTTCTCAGCCTCCATTCTTTGGGTGGAAGGTTGTCTTCTTTGATGATAACTAGGTCTCCCATTTTTAGATTGGATTGAGGTTGCATCCATTTGTTGCGCTTCTGCAACTCAATAAGATATTCGGAATTTCCTTTTGCAAAAAGTTTGATGTAGGGCCTTGAGGTTTTCCTATCTGTTTACGATTGACAAGCTGTTTTCGTCAACATTGATTACGGGTGGTGCAAGAGGCACACTACCAGCTAGAAACTGACCCGGAGTAAGCGGCTCCAGATCTGTATAATTGTTTGACGAAGGGCTTAATGGTATGGAATTGAGACACGACTCGACTCGACATAGAAGAATGCTGAACTCTTTGAACGTGAATTTGTGGTCATTTGCGATTTTCCTAAAATGAATTTTAAAACTTTTCACCCCTGCTTCTCACAAACCTCCCATGTGAGCAGCGGCAGCGGGTATGAAGGGCTAATTTAAAGCCTGATGGTGACATTTGGATAATGATTTAAAAGCCCCGACAAAGTTGGTTCCATTGTCCGAAAAAATATTCTTCGGGCATCCACTCCTAGCTATGAATCTGGCAAAGGCTGCTAAAAATGAGTCAGTACTAAGGTCACTGGTGGCTTCTAGGTGGATAGATTTTGTCGAAAAGCAAACAAATAAGCAGAGGTAAACTTTGGAAATTCGACATCCTCGGCTGCGGTAGGACTTAATATTGAAAGGTCTAGCAAAATCCACTCCAGTGTTTGGAAACGCCCTTGAACAGTAGGGCGAAAAGGAAGAGTTTCCGCGCCATCCCGGTGATCGCTGCGAACTATGGATTGTATCCACGCAATCCACCTTTGAGGGTTCCATGTTGCAGTGACGGTCTAAAATGTTCCTTCCGACCGCTCGATGTGGCCTGTTCCTCTTCTTCTTTTTCCACCATTTCAGCCCAACTCTTATTGTGGTCCGCGATATGGATGGACATCGCACTGTCGCCACCGTCTTCATCGCTGAGAAAGATTGCTGATGGATTTGGAGTATCCTCCGTCATGTGTAGGGTTGTATGGTGCTTTTCCTGGCCCCGCTGACACCGGTCTTTACTGGTGCATATCTCAAGACGATGGAACGGACTGAGGCAGTTGAGGCAAAATTTATAAACAAGGACGGCACGCAGCCGTTCTTCTGGCGCTTTTGCTCGATATTCGGGGCAGAGTCACAGCCTATGGTTTCTGCCGCACATACGACAGGGGATCGAGAAGTTGTCCTCGCGATGCTCGCTCCTTTCGCGAGTGGCCGTAAAGTGGTCTATTTTTGGTTGTTGTTGTAATTTTTTGTTGGGTGGCTGATGATATCGACCTTGATTCTATTGGCTCTACTTTACTGCGAATCTATGTTTCATGTCAAATGTGACTTCTTGAATATAGTAAATTGGAACTTCAGCATACTCCAGGGCGCAAGAACTGAATGTTCATTATGAAGAAGACTCAAAAGGAATTTTCTGGAACTATGTGAGAAAAATCGATAACTATATTTGAATTTTCGGCGTGCGATATATCGGTAGGTATACATGAGCGGTGGTCACTTGAGTTTGGAACTCGATAGTGAACACGCCGCTATTTGATTTAGAAAAGATGCAGGAAATGGTTAAAAAAGTTTGGGACTTTTAATCTACGATCCAGTGAGTGAGCTCGAAATAAAATCATTATATTCTAGCCGTAGTTTATTTAGCGAAAAACGTTAAATAATATAGGCTCAGTTTTTGTTGGTGTGGTGAGTTTTTATAATTTACCACTTGGCAAAGATTGTTCCTATTTCATAAAATAAATTTAAATTATGTATTGAAGAGTTGTCTCCTTTAAATTTTCAATTTACCCGAGATTCTTTCATTATATTTAAATTTTTGTTTTGTCAAAAAACTTCAGAAATTTTTTTTTATTTTGGTCATCTTAGGCTGATCACATATTATAAAAGTGCACTAGTTGGCACAATAATAAGTGCGAAAATTAAAATTTTCTCTTGGAGACCATTGTGAATTACTTTGACCAAACGGGGTTAGATCGACGAGGGGGTGACAGCCCTTGGCCGGTTAAAATCCGGGTCAACTCCAGTGCGTAGAAACCGGCTATTTTGAGAGTTGAATGATTACTTTCATTGACATTGGTAGCTGCGGAGCAACTGATATTTCCTGTGCAGAAGCTTTTTCACCGCCCGAGGATCACCAATCAAAATTAGGTAAGTAATTTAATAATTAATTATGACACTATAATTTTTTTTTTTTAAGATCGAAGGACTGTGTTTGTTGCTTGGTAGTTGTTATCGCCGTAACACGTTCTGCTGATTTAGTGGTCGTGATGGTGGACGCCACCGCCCACTTTCGTCTCATAGTGGTCGGGGAAACCTAGGATCCGATCGTGTTTAGCAGCTAAAGGTGTCGCCTTATAAACTTCATCAGCGCGTGCGCCAATTTTTCCGTATTCTATGTTGTAAAATATGGTGTTGTACAAGAGCACTGTGTCCTGCGGTATGACGCCAATTGCCTTTCTCAAACTTTGCTGTTGTAGCTATTTGATATTTTGGCCATCGAAAAGCACGGCCCCCGACTGTTCATCGTAGAATCGGAAGAGCGAAACCAACGATTGTGCTCTTACCCGCACCGGATGGACCAACATTTGCTACCGTTTTATCGGGGGGACGTTAAAACTCACGTAATACTATCTTTTCCGATGTATAGCCAAATGTAACATTAGAGAATTCAATACCTGCGCCTGCGGTCATAAATGACGCAGCGCCAGACGTATCGAATACCTTCTGATCGTCCTTTAACAAATCGAACATGTTCTCCATATCGATGAAGTTCTTTTAAATAGCACGATAGTAGGTGCCAAACCAACTGAGCCGCATATACAGATCCATGAAGTAAGTAAAGAAAAGTACGAAATTACCAACAGTTGAAGTCTGATGATGTGTACGAAATCCCAGTGGAGGATTATAGGTGCTATGGTGAGAATATCAACCAATTTCTTGCGGTAAATTGGCAAAAGCAACTTAATAACACGTCCTGATATAGTATACAACACCCTTTTTCGGCCACATATAGGGAAAGAGTTTAGCGAGTTTCTTAAACGCATTAAGAAAAGCTGAACCTTGTTAAATATTGCTAGTATTGCCAATTTTTGGTTCATCAAGTTTAACATAAAGGCGCATAATGTCAGGACCTTTAAGCCCAAGGATGAAAAATGATGTTATAAGGCGCGTAACAAAGACACCCATTACAATTTGATCTTTATCGGTTTTCAGTGAGAACCACCAGTCTTCATGCTTCAAATTTATAAAAGCTAACGATTCATTAATAAAGACCAACGCCTAATATAGTAGTAATATAAGGCCATGGACATGCGTCAGTAGCGATGGCAGCTGATAAAAACGCTCTTTTATTATTACAAAAACGGAGAAAGGATATAATGTGCAAACAGTTGAGAGTATCATATAACCATAAACACCATGATCGGTGTATATTTGCGCATTAAGGAAAAATGGAATTAATGTCAAAATAGGAATGAAAAATAATAAGAAGTACAGCTTTTCGTGTAAGCGTAATTCGGTAATATGTGTTGGATCGTTGCGTGTTGCGCATTTTCGATGGTATGGATACCATGCCATGAGAAATGCGATTGTTTATCCAAATTTCGGGGAAGGTTACACTTGGCGGACATTAAAGCATAAGAGTATAAAGAATCTGAAATAGAACTATATATTAAATATTGTTTCATTATTATTATTATTATTTTTTTTTTGAAACATTAATATTTATTTATTGAATCTGCTTCGACTTCCGAAGCCTAACAATAAGTAATAAAATCGTAAACTAAACTAAAACATAATGCTCATTAGTAGGAATAAACTGCTGGCTTGACGATGCTCTTTAGAAGGCTGTTTTGTCTCTTCTTCACAGGCGGGCTTGACTTTTTGCATGGGTCAAGGTGTTAGCCAAAGGGTTCGGATGGTTAGTTTTGTTAAGTATTTTTTGCTGCGATTTCAATTTCTTCCTTGATGGTAGGTATATTTAGATCTCTATGAATATTTTCATCACGCGTGTACCATGGTGCACCCGTTATTACTCTCAACGTTTTCGATTGGAATCTTTGAATTATATCTATATTCGTCGTGCAAGTTGTGCCCCATAACTGGGTTCCATACATCCATATCGGTTTTATTGTTGCATTATATAAGAGAAGTTTGTTGCTAAGGTTAAGTCCAGACTTCTTGTTTAAAAGCCAATGTAAACTGGCAGATTTGAGTTTAAGCTGCAGCTTTTTAGCTGCAATGTGTGGTCTCCAGGTTAAGCGTCTGTCCAAGTGGATTCCGAGGTATGTAATTTCTTCAGCTTGCGGTATCGATATATTGTTGAGCTTAACAGTAGGACACGTTTTGGCCTTAATGTAAAAGTTATGTATTAGCACTTGGTTTCATTAACTTTTATGCGTCATTTTGCTTGCCATTCTTCAATTAGTTCAAGATGCTGTTGTGACACTTTTGTGGCTGTAATGGGGCATATATGTCGACTTAGTATAGCAGTATCATCCGCAAATGTTGACGTAATTACTTCGTCACTTGTAGGAATATCTGCGGTAAACAGTATGTACAATATTGGTCAAAGAACACTACCCTGCGGAACACCTGTCGTAATTGGACACTCTTCTGTTATGTATTCATCTACTTTTACTGTGAATCGCCTGTTGGATAAGTAGGATTCAAGGATATTGTGGAACGTGTTAGGTAATGATTTTTTAATTTTATGAATGAGGCCATCATACCACACTTTGTCAAATGCTTACGCCACATCAAGAAAAACGGCCGAGCAATACTCTCTAATTTCGAAAGCTTTCCTTATTTCATTTGTTATACGATTTACTTGTTCAATTGTGCCGTGTTTTTCCCGAAAACCAAACTGATGTGTAGGAATAGTATCATTTTGATGGAGAAAAGGAGTAATTTTTGATAGCAGCTCTTTTTCGAAAAGTTTTGATAGGAAAGGCAACAGGCTAATTGGTCTATATGATGACAGCAGGGTTGCGTCTTTACCTAGTTTCGCTGTCATAATTATCTGCGACTTTTTCCAGATTTGTGGATAACATCCCAGCATTAAAATGGCACTGAAAAGCTTTGCAAGAAAAACGGGAGCAGTGCTTGGCAATTCTTTTATCATTTTTGGTAAGATATGATCGTCTTCTGGAGATTTTTTGGATTTAAGGCGGTAATAGTGCTTTTAGTTCAGACTCAGATGCTCCGCAAGTAACAGTGCATCTAGGAGCAGTATGGTTTGGTGACAAAGGTGCACTATACTTATACCATGAACCATTACGCAGTCTCAACGGTACTTCAGTACTTACTGGCGGCTTAAGGTTTTTGCTAGCTTTCCATATAGATTTTTAGTCGAAACGTTGGGAGTCAAAGACGTTATAAGATGTTTGATATTTCTTTCTTCTTCGTATCTTAATGTCTATTTTAGTTTGTTTTCTGCCACCTTAATACGAATTTTTGCATCGGGAGATCGGTAGGCTTGCCACTCGCGACGCAAAAGTCGCTTATTTCGGAGCATTAATTCTATTCCGCTATTACTTATAAACGTTTTTGCTTTTGTTTTCTGCTCTGGTGTGGTTATAGTTGCTGCTGTTGCTAGTATACTGTTAAATACAAGTAACTCGTTTTCAACATCAGTTCCTCTCTCTATTTGCAGATTGGTCTGTAGTATATGATTGCTAATATATTTTATATATTTAAGCCAGTTAGTTCTTGATGTAGTGAGTCAAAAAGTATTCTCTCTTTCAATTGCTTGTTCGTTCAATTTAATGATTATTGAGGAATGATCAGAAGATAAGTCAGCACAGGTTTCAGCAAATAATAAACACCTATCTACGTTTTTAGTGACTGCAAAGTCAATCAGGTCAGGTAATTTCCTTGAGTCCATAGGCCAGTGAGCTGGTTGTCTTGGGGAGATAAAATCGTTTCTATTTTGGGTACTTATGATCGTGTTACATAACTGTCGACCTTTCGGGTTAATTTGCCTCGATCCCCAATGAGTAAGCTTCGCATTGTAATCACCTCCAGCTAGGAACCTATCTCCTAGAGTCATGAAAAATCGCTAATTGTTTTTCTGTTATTACGAAACACGGACAGTAAATCGCTGCCAAAGTAAGGTTAAGTAAAGTAAGTAAGGTTAAAGGTGATCGAAGTTGACTGCAACCAATTTGTTGAAAAGGAATTATGAAAGCTGTGCTTTAAACGGTTCCTTATGAGTATAGATGTGCCACCTTGTGTTTTGCCATCTAGGTGATTAGTGTTTTACAGCTTAAACCCAGGGATATACAAATTATACTTCTGGGCGAGATGTGTTTCAATTATAACATCAATTTCGTGAGTCTGTAAAAATAATTTGAGTGCTAATTTCTGCTGGTTTACACCATTAGCATTCCATAAGCAAATCCTGAGTTCACTAATTTTTGGTCAACAGGGCTTGGAGCATTTGGGTTTGCGCCTTTATTAGGTCTTAAATCATACTTTGCATGGTTGACATAAGTTGTGTCATGCACTGGGTTAGATAAAGAATCATGGTCTCAACTCCAGTACTGGATGGAGTGACTCGTGGGGCTCGTTGGCTTTTACTACGTTGGCATAGGTCATTTGACAAATATTTGAGCTGGGTAGGTTGGTGGGTTGGAAGTAGTATATGGGAGTTGGTTCCGTTTGGCTTGTATACCCGGAGCAAGTTTAGATTTTAATTCTTTGCAAACCGGACAAACTCTATAATTAGCAGAGTGATTGCCATCGTAGTTGCTATACTTTTTTTGTCTTGCATCTGTTTTATTCAAGAGGCATTTGGTAGAGTGGTGAAGATCACCACATGCTACACAGACGGTACGTAGAGTACAATAGGATTTTGTGTGACCAAATTCCTGACAGTTTGTGCATTGCACGGCACCATTACGCTTGAGGGCTTCTTCCACCGTAATTCTTCGGTGTAAAAAGTATTTTAAACCGTATTCTGGATGCACTTCGTTCTTCTTAAGTTGAACTGAGCTTGGCGATAAACATAGGCTGCGGCAATTTATTTCTGTTAATTATGTTATCGACCGCCCTAATTTCAAACCCTTGCTCCTCTAGATCACCTGAGTCAACAGTGGCTTCGATTCCCTTAATTACAACAATCAGGAATTTCGCACTCTTCAACGGGTAAGAGTAATAATTCTTGTTGTTTGCAGAAAGAAACACAACGACCTCACGAAACTCTTTATCACTGTGTGCTTGTATATTTGTCTCGTCTATGTTTCTCTTTTTAAGAGGTGCAATGTGAAAATTGTTGGGACCTACTATCTTGGCTATGTTCATAACGAGTAAATTAGAGCTGCGCTCCCGCAAGTAGATTGGTGGAGGTTTAGTATTGACGACTGTGGAAATACTCTTTGGGTTGTTATAGGCTCTTCCTCATTTAAGGGGGCAAATTTGTTTCCTTTTAGTGCATTACCATCAGCATCGATAGTAGAGCCAACGGTACTATGCTTCTTAGCATTAATCACTTTTTTGGGAGGACTAGATTTCCTCTTTTTGTTTACCACATTTATGTAGCGATCAATGCCTGTCTGCACTGCCGTTTTCATTTTGGCTGTCTCACCTTGTTCAGTATTATAACTTATTTCCACTTAAATGCATTTAAGGCCTCTGTTGAGTGAATGAAATGTCAAACGTTTCCACCGAAATTGAGTTAACTCAAACAGCTGATTTTTGTTTACATTTGCAGCTTGCGAAATTTGTCACAACTTTTGAAATCACGAATTCAAGAGACAGCATTCATTTTATTTGGCTATTTATGCAATCTTATGATTTGCAAGGGCATATTATTTCTGCATGGACAAAAGCTGCTGAAACGAAAATGCTTTTATGCATGTTTCTATTTTCACTTTTGCTTGTTTGTTTCCTTAAATTATTTATTTTGCTCAATCAGCTGAAAGCTGCCAGAGCCACGCATATTTTTATGTTGAGGGGATCGTTTGCGATTCCGCAATTGTTTTTTCTTTCTTTCTTATTTTATTTTTTTGAAAGAGGACAAGCATTATCTTCTTCAATTACATATAATATGTGCTTATGTTAAAACTAATGCAAAAAATTAATTATTGCAGAAAAAATTTCACCATGTCCCTCATTAGATCCGAAAATACACGACTCTGACAAAAAATATACCGAAACTTCCGAAATGTTTACATTAGTATTGGCAGCATCGACTGTTAACATAACATTTTCTGTTAAATTACCGAAAGTGAGTTAACTCACTTTGAAAAGTGAGTTAACACACTTTTATACAACAACTAACGCATGGGAATTAACGCATTTAACTGCGATGTTTAAATGCATTTAAGCTAAAATGCATTTCACGTCTGGTGGAAATAGGCTATTAGTCGCCCGCACTGGAGTTGCTGCTGCTGCTGCGCTGCTTGATTACATAGCTGTTTGTTTTTCTGCTATTGTTGGGGAACTTAGAAATGTTGGGAAGAGAGTTTTTTCACTTTTTGCTTTCCCTGTTGTTGCTAAGATCTGCGTTGGCGTCCTTAAAGTTGAGCTGCTTGCCTTTGCACTGCTGTTAGGTGGCGATTTACTCGCAACAACAGTGAAATAGGCATTTCTCTCTCCCGTCCCGACTGAATGCCGACGCTCTTTCTGATTTGAGCGTTGATCACTCATTACATCGCCAGTTCACTTTTCACTTCTCGTTTTCGTTTCTCTGTTTATTTGGAAATGATTTTGTTTTTTTTTTGTTATATATTCTGTTTATTTATTTTTTTTTTATTTCCTTATTGCCAACTTAAGTGGCTATACACCCACTACAGTCGATGTATAAATTTAAACGATTTAATATTTTCGTTTTCTTAAACTAAAAATGAAGTTACGGAGCCCATCAAAAAACATGTCCGTACACTAAAGCAGGGTAAGTAATGTTCATTATTTGGCTACTGAACTTCTCAATGCAGGTACATTAATTGAGTAATTCTTATTATGTATGTATATACATATGTATGTAGGCATATACCGGTATGTATGTATGTACGTATGCAGGTATAGGTATATGTGCGTATGTATATAAGTATTTGTATACATGTAAGGGTATGGCGGCCGCGGTAGCCGAGTGGTTAGCATTGCGTACTGACATACGGAAGGCTCGGGTTCAAAGTTAAAATTTTCTAATTGCGGTCGCTCCTCGGCAGGGAATGTCCACCCCTCCGAGTGTATTTCGGACATGAAATAAAGGCTCCTCGTAAAAAAACCATCAGCAGTTCAGAGGCGGCTTGGTATAAACTGTAGGTCCCTCCCAGCTTCAGCAGCTACAAAGCGCCATTTATATATATATAAGTGTATATACGAGTATATATATGTATGTATGCCTATATGTACATATGTGCGTATTCATGTATGTACGTATGTACGTACGTATGTATGTACGTGTATATATGTATGTGCGTATCCATGTACGTATGTAGGTACGTACGTATGTATGTATGTACTTGTATATATGGATGTGCGTGGGCATGTACGTATGTAGGTATATATGAACGTATGAATGTATTTGTATATGTATATATATATGTATGTATGTCTATATGTATGTGCGGTGTGTATGTAGGCACTTATGTATATACGTATATATACACATATTCCTAATTATCCTACTTAAGCTGATTTTTTGTCGGAATCTCGCCGTAGGCGAATGGTCTCCTAGTTGACCCTTTCGATGTTTCCACGTCCACTACCCGTACTCGGTTGTCGGGACCTGGATGTAAGTTAGTGATTTTTCTCAGCCTCCATTCTTTGGGTGGAAGGTTGTCTTCTTTGATGATAACTAGGTCTCCCATTTTTAGATTGGATTGAGGATGCATCCATTTGTTGCGCTTCTGCAACTCAATAAGATATTCGGAATTTCCTTTTGCAAAAAGTTTGATGTAGGGCCTTGAGGTTTTCCTATCTGTTTACGATTGACAAGCTGTTTTCGTCAACATTGATTACGGGTGGTGCAAGAGGCACACTACCAGCTAGAAACTGACCCGGAGTAAGCGGCTCCAGATCTGTATAATTGTTTGACGAAGGGCTTAATGGTATGGAATTGAGACACGACTCGACTCGACATAGAAGAATGCTGAACTCTTTGAACGTGAATTTGTGGTCATTTGCGATTTTCCTAAAATGAATTTTAAAACTTTTCACCCCTGCTTCTCACAAACCTCCCATGTAAGCAGCGGCAGCGGGTATGAAGTGCTAATTTAAAGCCTGATGGTGACATTTGGGTAATGATTTAAAAGCCCCGACAAAGTTGGTTCCATTGTCCGAAAAAATATTCTTCGGGCATCCACTCCTAGCTATGAATCTGGCAAAGGCTGCTAAAAATGAGTCAGTACTAAGGTCACTGGTGGCTTCTAGGTGGATAGATTTTGTCGAAAAGCAAACAAATAAGGAGAGGTAAACTTTGGAAATTCGACATCCTCGGCTGCGGTAGGACTTAATATTGAAAGGTCTAGCAAAATCCACTCCAGTGTTTGGAAACGCCCTTGAACAGTAGGGCGAAAAGGAAGAGTTTCCGCGCCATCCCGGTGATCGCTGCGAACTATGGATTGTATCCACGCAATCCACCTTTGAGGGTTCCATGTTGTAGTGACGGTCTAAAATGTTCCTTCCGACCGCTCGATGTGGCCTGTTCCTCTTCTTCTTTTTCCACCATTTCAGCCCAACTCTTATTGTGGTCCGCGATATGGATGGACATCGCACTGTCGCCACCGTCTTCATCGCTGAGAAAGATTGCTGATGGATTTGGAGTATCCTCCGTCATGTGTAGGGTTGTATGGTGCTTTTCCTGGCCCCGCTGACACCGGTCTTTACTGGTGCATATCTCAAGACGATGGAACGGACTGAGGCAGTTGAGGCAAAATTTATAAACAAGGACGGCACGCAGCCGTTCTTCTGGCGCTTTTGCTCGATATTCGGGGCAGAGTCGCAGCCTATGGTTTCTGCCGCACATACGACAGGGGATCGAGAAGTTGTCCTCGCGATGCTCGCTCCTTTCGCGAGTGGCCGTAAAGTGGTCTATTTTTGGTTGTTGTTGTAATTTTTTGTTGGGTGGCTGATGATATCGACCTTGATTCTATTGGCTCTACTTTACTGCGAATCTATGTTTCATGTCAAATGTGACTTCTTGAATATAGTAAATTGGAACTTCAGCATACTCCAGGGCGCAAGAACTGAATGTTCATTATGAAGAAGACTCAAAAGGAATTTTATGGAACTATGTGAGAAAAATCGATAACTATATTTGAATTTTCGGCGTGGGATATATCGGTAGGTATACATGAGCGGTGGTCACTTGAGTTTGGAACTCGATAGTGAACACGCCGCTATTTGATTTAGAAAAGATGCAGGAAATGGTTAAAAAAGTTTGGGACTTTTAATCTACGATCCAGTGAGTGAGCTCGAAATAAAATCATTATATTCTAGCCGTAGTTTATTTAGCGAAAAACGTTAAATAATATAGGCTCAGTTTTTGTTGGTGTGGTGAGTTTTTATAATTTACCACTTGGCTTGCCACCCGAAAGAAAAAAATTCTTAGCGAAATAAACTTCCAAAAAGATTGTTCCTATTTCATAAAATAAATTTAAATTATGTATTGAAGAGTTGTCTCCTTTAAATTTTCAATTTACCCGAGATTCTTTCATTATATTTAAATTTTTGTTTTGTCAAAAAACTTCAGAATTTTTTTTTTATTTTGGTCATCTTAGGCTGATCACATATTATAAAAGTGCACTAGTTGGCACAATAATAAGTGCGAAAATTAAAATTTTCTCTTGGAGACCATTGTGAATTACTTTGACCAAACGGGGTTAGATCGACGAGGGGGTGACAGCCCTTGGCCGGTTAAAATCCGGGTCAACTCCAGTGCGTAGAAACCGGCTATTTTGAGAGTTGAATGATTACTTTCATTGACATTGGTAGCTGCGGAGCAACTGATATTTCCTGTGCAGAAGCTTTTTCACCGCCCGAGGATCACCAATCAAAATTAGGTAAGTAATTTAATAATTAATTATGACACTATAATTTTTTTTTTTTAAGATCGAAGGACTGTGTTTGTTGCTTGGTAGTTGTTATCGCCGTAACACGTTCTGCTGATTTAGTGGTCGTGATGGTGGACGCCACCGCCCACTTTCGTCTCATAGTGGTCGGGGAAACCTAGGATCCGATCGTGTTTAGCAGCTAAAGGTGTCGCCTTATAAACTTCATCAGCGCGTGCGCCAATTTTTCCGTATTCTATGTTGTAAAATATGGTGTTGTACAAGAGCACTGTGTCCTGCGGTATGACGCCAATTGCCTTTCTCAAACTTTGCTGTTGTAGCTATTTGATATTTTGGCCATCGAAAAGCACGGCCCCCGACTGTTCATCGTAGAATCGGAAGAGCGAAACCAACGATTGTGCTCTTACCCGCACCGGATGGACCAACATTTGCTACCGTTTTATCGGGGGGACGTTAAAACTCACGTAATACTATCTTTTCCGATGTATAGCCAAATGTAACATTAGAGAATTCAATACCTGCGCCTGCGGTCATAAATGACGCAGCGCCAGACGTATCGAATACCTTCTGATCGTCCTTTAACAAATCGAACATGTTCTCCATATCGATGAAGTTCTTTTAAATAGCACGATAGTAGGTGCCAAACCAACTGAGCCGCATATACAGATCCATGAAGTAAGTAAAGAAAAGTACGAAATTACCAACAGTTGAAGTCTGATGATGTGTACGAAATCCCAGTGGAGGATTATAGGTGCTATGGTGAGAATATCAACCAATTTCTTGCGGTAAATTGGCAAAAGCAACTTAATAACACGTCCTGATATAGTATAGAACACCCTTTTTCGGCCACATATAGGGAAAGAGTTTAGCGAGTTTCTTAAACGCATTAAGAAAAGCTGAACCTTGTTAAATATTGCTAGTATTGCCAATTTTTGGTTCATCAAGTTTAACATAAAGGCGCATAATGTCAGGACCTTTAAGCCCAAGGATGAAAAATGATGTTATAAGGCGCGTAACAAAGACACCCATTACAATTTGATCTTTATCGGTTTTCAGTGAGAACCACCAGTCTTCATGCTTCAAATTTATAAAAGCTAACGATTCATTAATAAAGACCAACGCCTAATATAGTAGTAATATAAGGCCATGGACACGCGTCAGTAGCGATGGCAGCTGATAAAAACGCTCTTTTATTATTACAAAAACGGAGAAAGGATATAATGTGCAAACAGTTGAGAGTATCATATAACCATAAACACCATGATCGGTGTATATTTGCACATTAAGGAAAAATGGAATTAATGTCAAAATAGGAAAGAAAAATAATAAGAAGTACAGCTTTTCGTGTAAGCGTAATTCGGTAATATGTGTTGGATCGTTGCGTGTTGCGCATTTTCGATGGTATGGATACCATGCCATGAGAAATGCGATTGTTTATCCAAATTTCGGGGAAGGTTACACTTGGCGGACATTAAAGCATAAGAGTATAAAGAATCTGAAATAGAACTATATATTAAATATTGTTTCATTATTATTATTATTATTTTTTTTTTGAAACATTAATATTTATTTATTGAATCTGCTTCGACTTCCGAAGCCTAACAATAAGTAATAAAATCGTAAACTAAACTAAAACATAATGCTCATTAGTAGGAATAAACTGCTGGCTTGACGATGCTCTTTAGAAGGCTGTTTTGTCTCTTCTTCACAGGCGGGCTTGACTTTTTGCATGGGTCAAGGTGTTAGCCAAAGGGTTCGGATGGTTAGTTTTGTTAAGTATTTTTTGCTGCGATTTCAATTTCTTCCTTGATGGTAGGTATATTTAGATCTCTATGAATATTTTCATCACGCGTGTACCATGGTGCACCCGTTATTACTCTCAACGTTTTCGATTGGAATCTTTGAATTATATCTATATTCGTCGTGCAAGTTGTGCCCCATAACTGGGTTCCATACATCCATATCGGTTTTATTGTTGCATTATATAAGAGAAGTTTGTTGCTAAGGTTAAGTCCAGACTTCTTGTTTAAAAGCCAATGTAAACTGGCAGATTTGAGTTTAAGCTGCAGCTTTTTAGCTGCAATGTGTGGTCTCCAGGTTAAGCGTCTGTCCAAGTGGATTCCGAGGTATGTAATTTCTTCAGCTTGCGGTATCGATATATTGTTGAGCTTAACAGTAGGACACGTTTTGGCCTTAATGTAAAAGTTATGTATTAGCACTTGGTTTCATTAACTTTTATGCGTCATTTTGCTTGCCATTCTTCAATTAGTTCAAGATGCTGTTGTGACACTTTTGTGGCTGTAATGGGGCATATATGTCGACTTAGTATAGCAGTATCATCCGCAAATGTTGACGTAATTACTTCGTCACTTGTAGGAATATCTGCGGTAAATAGTATGTACAATATTGGTCAAAGAACACTACCCTGCGGAACACCTGCCGTAATTGGACACTCTTCTGTTATGTATTCATCTACTTTTACTGTGAATCGCCTGTTGGATAAGTAGGATTCAAGGATATTGTGGAACGTGTTAGGTAATGATTTTTTAATTTTATGAATGAGGCCATCATACCACACTTTGTCAAATGCTTACGCCACATCAAGAAAAACGGCCGAGCAATACTCTCTAATTTCGAAAGCTTTCCTTATTTCATTTGTTATACGATTTACTTGTTCAATTGTGCCGTGTTTTTCCCGAAAACCAAACTGATGTGTAGGAATAGTATCATTTTGATGGAGAAAAGGAGT
Source organism: Ceratitis rosa (assembly GCA_037013455.1). Taxonomy (NCBI): domain Eukaryota; kingdom Metazoa; phylum Arthropoda; class Insecta; order Diptera; family Tephritidae; genus Ceratitis; species Ceratitis rosa. The sequence continues at coordinate 403,804 of JAWMAG010000036.1, read as the reverse complement.
AATTTTTGATAGCAGCACTTTTTCGAAAAGTTTTGATAGGAAAGGCAACAGGCTGATTGGTCTATATGATGACAGCAGGGTTGCGTCTTTACCTAGTTTCGCTGTCATAATTATCTGCGACTTTTTCCAGATTTGTGGATAACATCCCAGCATTAAAATGGCACTGAAAAGCTTTGCAAGAAAAACGGGAGCAGTGCTTGGCAATTCTTTTATCATTTTTGGTAAGATATGATCGTCTTCTGGAGATTTTTTGGATTTAAGGCGGTAATAGTGCTTTTAGTTCAGACTCAGATGCTCCGCAAGTAACAGTGCATCTAGGAGCAGTATGGTTTGGTGACAAAGGTGCACTATACTTATACCATGAACCATTACGCAGTCTCAATGGTACTTCAGTGTTTACTGGCGGCTTATGATTTTGCTAGCTTTTCATATAGATTTTTTAGTAGAAACGTTGGGAGTCAAAGACGTTATAAGATGTTTGATATTTCTTTCTTCTTCATATCTTAATGTCTATTTTAGTTTGTTTTCTGCCACCTTAAGACGAATTTTTGCATCGGGAGATCGGTAGGCTTGTCACTTGCGACGCAATCGTCGCTTATTTCGGAGCAGTAATTCTATTCCGCTATTACTTATAAACGTTTTTGCTTTTGTTTTCTGCTCTGGTGTGGTTATAGTTGCTGCTGTTGCCAGTATACTGTTAAATACAAATAACTCGTTTTCAACATCAGTTCCTCTCTCTATTTGCAGATTGGTCTGTAGTATATGATTGCTAATATATTTTTTATATTTAAGCCAGTTAGTTCTTGATGTAGTGAGTCAAAAAGTATTCTCTCTTTCAATTGCTTGTTCGTTCAATTTAATGATTATTGAGGAATGATCAGAAGATAAGTCAGCACAGGTTTCAGCAAATAATAAACACCTATCTACGTTTTTAGTGACTGCAAAGTCAATCAGGTCAGGTAATTTCCTTGAGTCCATAGGCCAGTGAGTTGGTTGTCTTGGGGAGATAAAATCGTTTCTATTTTGGGTACTTATGATCGTGTTACATAACTGTCGACCTTTCGGGTTAATTTGCCTCGATCCCCAATGAGTAAGCTTCGCATTGTAATCACCTCCAGCTAGGAACCTATCTCCTAGAGTCATGAAAAATCGCTAATTGTTTTTCTGTTATTACGAAACACGGACAGTAAATCGCTGCCAAAGTAAGGTTAAGTAAAGTAAGTAAGGTTAAAGGTGATCGAAGTTGACTGCAACCAATTTGTTGAAAAGGAATTATGAAAGCTGTGCTTTAAACGGTTCCTTATGAGTATAGATGTGCCACCTTGTGTTTTGCCATCTAGGTGATTAGTGTTTTACAGCTTAAACCCAGGGATATACAAATTATACTTCTGGGCGAGATGTGTTTCAATTATAACATCAATTTCGTGAGTCTGTAAAAATAATTTGAGTGCTAATTTCTGCTGGTTTACACCATTAGCATTCCATAAGCAAATCCTGAGTTCACTAATTTTTGGTCAACAGGGCTTGGAGCATTTGGGTTTGCGCCTTTATTAGGTCTTAAATCATACTTTGCATGGTTGACATAAGTTGTGTCATGCACTGGGCTAGATAAAGAATCATGGTCTCAACTCCAGTACTGGATGGAGTGACTCGTGGGGCCTGCTCATTGGCTTTTACTACGTTGGCATAGGTCATTTGACCAATATTTGAGCTGGGTAGGTTGGTGGGTTGGAAGTAGTATATGGGAGTTGGTTCCGTTTGGCTTGTATACCCGGAGCAAGTTTAGATTTTAATTCTTTGCAAACCGGACAAACTCTATAATTAGCAGAGTGATTGCCATCGTAGTTGCCATACTTTTTTTGTCTTGCATCTGTTTTATTCAAGAGGCATTTGGTAGAGTGGTGAAGATCACCACATGCTACACAGACGGTACGTAGAGTACAATAGGATTTTGTGTGACCAAATTCCTGACAGTTTGTGCATTGCACGGCACCATTACGCTTGAGGGCTTCTTCCACCGTAATTCTTCGGTGTAAAAAGTATTTTAAACCGTAATCTGGATGCACTTCGTTCTTCTTAAGTTGAACTGAGCTTGGCGATAAACATAGGCTGCGGCAATTTATTTCTGTTAATTATGTTATCGACCGCCCTAATTTCAAACCCTTGCTCCTCTAGATCACCTGAGTCAACAGTGGCTTCGATTCCCTTAATTACAACAATCAGGAATTTCGCACTCTTCAACGGGTAAGAGTAATAATTCTTGTTGTTTGCAGAAAGAAACACAACGACCTCACGAAACTCTTTTTCACTGTGTGCTTGTATATTTGTTTCGTCTATGTTTCTCTTTTTAAGAGGTGCAATGTGAAAATTGTTGGGACCTACTATCTTGGCTATGTTCGTAACGAGTAAATTAGAGCTGCGCTCCCGCAAGTAGATTGGTGGAGGTTTAGTATTGACGACTGTGGAAATACTCTTTGGGTCTGTTATAGGCTCTTCCTCATTTAACGGGGCAAATCGGTTTCCTTTTAGTGCATTACCATCAGCTTCGATAGTGGGGCCAACGGTATTATGCTTCTTAGCATTAATCACTTTTTTGGGAGGACTAGATTTCCTCTTTTCGTTTACCACATTTATGGTAGCGATCAATGCCTGTCTGCACTGCCGCTTTCATTTTGGCTGTCTCACCTTGTTCAGTATTATAACCTATTTCCACTTAAATGCATTTAAGGCCTCTGTTGAGTGAATGAAATGTCAAACGTTTCCACCGAAAGTGAGTTATCTCAAACAGCTGATTTTTTTTATATTTGCAGTTTGCAAATTTGTCACAACTTTTGAAATCACGAATTCAAGAGACTGCATTCATTTTATTTGGCTATTTATGCAATCTTATGATTTGCAAGTGCATATTATTTCTGCATGGACAGACGCTGCTGAAAGGAAAATGCTTTTTTGCATGCTTACATTTTTTTTGGAGGTGGCACGCAATTTGGTTTTGGTTTTAAAATAATATACATAATTATTTGTTTTGCGCAATCAGCTGATGGTTGCCAGAGTCGCGTATATTTTTATGTTGAGGAGATCGTTTTCTATTCCACAATTGCTTTTTGTTTGTTTTTTATTTTGATTTTATTTTTTAGAGAGGAGAAGCATTATCTTCGTCAATTACTTAATATATGTTTTTATGTTAATATTAATGCAAAAAAGTAACTTTTGCAGAACAAATTTCACCATGCAAAATAAAAGTCTGGCCCCTCATTAAATCCGAAAATACACGACGCTGGCAAGAAATATACCGAAACTTCCGAAATGTTTGCATTAGTAGTGACAGCCTCGACTGTTAACATAACATTTTCTGTTAAATTACCGAAAGTGAGTCCCTGTTGTTGCTAATATCTGCGTTGGTGTCTTTAAAGTTGAGCTGCTTGCCTTTGCATTGTTGTTAGGTGTTGATTTACTCGCAACAACAGTGAAATAGGAGTTTCTCTCTGCCGTCGCGACTAAATGCCGACGTTCTTTCTGATTTGAGCGTTGATCACTCATTACATCGCCGGTTCACTTTTCACTTCTCGTTTTCGTTTCTCTGTTTATTTGGAAATGATTTTGTTTTTTTTTTGGTTATATATTCTGTTTATTTATTTATTTTTTATTTGTTTATTGCCAACTTAAGTGGCTATACACTAGGGTGTCCGTTATTTACCAAGTCGGCCATTTTGACTTGGGTATAGTCAAAGTTGCTTCTTTGGGACCTAAAAACAATTCTAGTAAAGAGAAAAAAATTTTAGGTTGCCGTTTAACCCTGCCTAAACAACGATACTTTTCCAATTTAATTAACTTGGGATTTTTACACTTTTTAGCAAATAATTTTTATCTGGCATAATATAATCTTTAACTGACTGATAAGGCTTCTATTATGATCGCTTCAGATAGAAAAATTTTCATATGGGCGTAAAAAACTTAGCACATAAGTTTCACTCAAGTCAAAATTCGCCATTAACGATTTTTCGGATTATTTTGGTTAACCTACTTATTAATTGATTTCAACTTGCTTCTTATTCAAAGTTTCTAATTTTAATTGTTAAGGTCATATAAAATTTTTTCTCTTTACTAGAATTGTTTTTAGGTCCCCAAGAAACAATTTTGACTATACCCAAGTCAAAATAGCCGACTTGGTAAATAACGGACACCCTACTATACACCCACTAGAGTCGATGCATAAATTTAAACGATTTAATATTTTAGTTTTCTTAAACTTTAAGTGAAGTTACGGAGCCGATCAAAAAACACGTCCGTACACTAAAGCAGCGTAAGTAATGTTCATTATTTGGCTACTGAACTTCTCAATGTAGGTACATTAATTGAGTAATTCTTATTATGTATGTATATACATATGTATGTATGCATATACCGGTATGTATGTATGTACGTATGTAGGTATATATAAGCGTATGTATATATGTATTTGTATACATGTAAGTGTATGGCGGCCGCGGTAGCCAAGTGGTTAGCATTGCGTACTGACATACGGAAGGCTCGGGTTCAAATCCCGGTGCCAATGTCCACCCCTCCGAGTGTATTTCGGACATGAAATAAAGGCTCCTCGTAAAAAAACCATCAGCCGTTCAGAGGCGGCTTGGTATAAACTGTAGGTACCTCCATTTGTTGGGAAAACATCAAGACGCAAAACCACAAATTCGAGGAGGAGCTCGGCCGAAAATCCCTTCAGCGGCTACAAAGCGCCAATTATATATATATATAAGTTTATATACGAGTATGCCTATAGGTATGTGCGTGTACATGTACGTATGTATGTAAGTAGGCATGTATATATGTGTATATTTGTTTTCTGTACGTGTATACGTGAGTATGTATGCCTATATGTACATATGTGCGTATGCATGTATGTATGTATGTACGTACGTATGTATGTACATGTATATACATATGTATGCGCGTATGCATGTACGTATGTAGGTACGTACGTATGTATGTACGTGTATATATGTATGTGCGTATCCATGTACGTACTTAGGTACGCACTGTCGCCATCGCTGAGAAAGATTGCTGATGGATTTGGAGTATCCTCCGTCATGTGTAGGGTTGTATGGTGCTTTTCCTGGCCCCGCTGACACCGGTCTTTACTGGTGCATATCTCAAGACGATGGAACGGACTGAGGCAGTTGAGGCAAAATTTATAAACAAGGACGGCACGCAGCCGTTCTTCTGGCGCTTTTGCTCGATATTCGGGGCAGAGTCACAGCCTATGGTTTCTGCCGCACATACGACAGGGGATCGAGAAGTTGTCCTCGCGATGCTCGCTCCTTTCGTGAGTGGCCGTAAAGCGGTCTATTTTTGGTTGTTGTTGTAGTTTTTTGCTGGGTGGCTGATGATATCGACCTTGATTCTATTGGCTCTACTTTACTGCGAATCTATGTTTCATGTCAAATGTGACTTCTTGAATATAGTAAATTGGAACTTCAGCATACTCCAGGGTGCAAGAACTGAATGTTCATTATGAAGAATACTCAAAAGGAATTTTCTGGAACTACGTGAGAAAAATCGATAACTATATTTGAATTTTCGGCATGCTATATTTCGGAAGGTATACATGAGCGATGGTCACTTGAGTTTGGAAGTCGATAGTGAACTCGCCGCTATTTGATTTAAAAGAGATGCAGGAAATGCTTAAAAAAGTTTGGGACTTTTAATCTACGATCCAGTGAGTGAACTCGAAATAAAATCATTATATTCTAGCCGTAGTTTATTTAGTGAAAAACGTTAAATAATATAGCCTCAGTTTTTATTGGTGTGGTGAGTTTTTATAATTCACTACTTGGCTTGCGACCCGAAAGAAAAAAATTCTTAGCGAAATAAACTTCCAAAAAGATTGTTCCTATTTCATAAAATAAATTTAAATTATGTATTGAAGAGTTGTCTCCTTTGAACTTTCAATTTACCCGAGATTCTTTCATCATATTAAAAATTTTTGTTTTGTCAAAAACTTCAGAAATTTTTTTTTTATTTTGGTCATCTTAGGCTGACCACATATTATAAAAGTGCACTAATTGGTGCGAAAATTAAAATTTTCTTTTGGAGACCATTGTGAATTACTTTGACCAAACGGGGTTAGATCGCCGAAGGGGTGACAGCCCTTGGCCGGATAAAATCCGGGTCAACTCCGGTGCGTAGAACCGGCTATTTTGAGAGTTGAATGACTACTTTCATTGTCATTGGTAGCTGCGGAGCAACTGATATTTCCTGCGCAGAAGCTTTTCACCGCCCCGAGGATCACCAACCAAAATTAGGTAAGTAATTTAATAATTAATTATGACATTACAATTTTTTTTTTAAGATCGAAGGACTTTGTTTCTTGCTTGGTAGTTGTTATCGCCGTAATACGTACTGCTGATTTAGCGGCCGTGACGTTGGACGCCACCGCCCACTTTCGTCTCATAGTGGTCGGGGAAACCTAGGATCCGATCGTGTTTAGCAGCTAAACGCGGCGCCTTGTAAACTTCATCAGCGCGTGCGCCAATTTTTCCGTATTCTATGTTGTAAAATATGGTGTTGTACAAGAGCACTGTGTCCTGCGGTATGACGCCAATTGCCTTTCTCAAACTTTGCTGTTGTAGCTATTTGATATTTTGGCCATCGAAAAGCACGGCCCCCGACTGTTCATCGTAGAATCGGAAGAGCGAAACCAACGATTGTGCTCTTACCCGCACCGGATGGACCAACATTTGCTACCGTTTTATCGGGGGGACGTTAAAACTCACGTAATACTATCTTTTCCGATGTATAGCCAAATGTAACATTAGAGAATTCAATACCTGCGCCTGCGGTCATAAATGACGCAGCGCCAGACGTATCGAATACCTTCTGATCGTCCTTTAACAAATCGAACATGTTCTCCATATCGATGAAGTTCTTTTAAATAGCACGATAGTAGGTGCCAAACCAACTGAGCCGCATATACAGATCCATGAAGTAAGTAAAGAAAAGTACGAAATTACCAACAGTTGAAGTCTGATGATGTGTACGAAATCCCAGTGGAGGATTATAGGTGCTATGGTGAGAATATCAACCAATTTCTTGCGGTAAATTGGCAAAAGCAACTTAATAACACGTCCTGATATAGTATACAACACCCTTTTTCGGCCACATATAGGGAAAGGGTTTAGCGAGTTTCTTAAACGCATTAAGAAAAGCTGAACCTTGTTAAATATTGCTAGTATTGCCAATTTTTGGTTCATCAAGTTTAACATAAAGGCGCATAATGTCAGGACCTTTAAGCCCAAGGATGAAAAATGATGTTATAAGGCGCGTAACAAAGACACCCATTACAATTTGATCTTTATCGGTTTTCAGTGAGAACCACCAGTCTTCATGCTTCAAATTTATAAAAGCTAACGATTCATTAATAAAGACCAACGCCTAATATAGTAGTAATATAAGGCCATGGACACGCGTCAGTAGCGATGGCAGCTGATAAAAACGCTCTTTTATTATTACAAAAACGGAGAAAGGATATAATGTGCAAACAGTTGAGAGTATCATATAACCATAAACACCATGATCGGTGTATATTTGCGCATTAAGGAAAAATGGAATTAATGTCAAAATAGGAAAGAAAAATAATAAGAAGTACAGCTTTTCGTGTAAGCGTAATTCGGTAATATGTGTTGGATCGTTGCGTGTTGCGCATTTTCGATGGTATGGATACCATGCCATGAGAAATGCGATTGTTTATCCAAATTTCGGGGAAGGTTACACTTGGCGGACATTAAAGCATAAGAGTATAAAGAATCTGAAATAGAACTATATATTAAATATTGTTTCATTATTATTATTATTATTTTTTTTTTGAAACATTAATATTTATTTATTGAATCTGCTTCGACTTCCGAAGCCTAACAATAAGTAATAAAATCGTAAACTAAACTAAAACATAATGCTCATTAGTAGGAATAAACTGCTGGCTTGACGATGCTCTTTAGAAGGCTGTTTTGTCTCTTCTTCACAGGCGGGCTTGACTTTTTGCATGGGTCAAGGTGTTAGCCAAAGGGTTCGGATGGTTAGTTTTGTTAAGTATTTTTTGCTGCGATTTCAATTTCTTCCTTGATGGTAGGTATATTTAGATCTCTATGAATATTTTCATCACGCGTGTACCATGGTGCACCCGTTATTACTCTCAACGTTTTCGATTGGAATCTTTGAATTATATCTATATTCGTCGTGCAAGTTGTGCCCCATAACTGGGTTCCATACATCCATATCGGTTTTATTGTTGCATTATATAAGAGAAGTTTGTTGCTAAGGTTAAGTTCAGACTTCTTGTTTAAAAGCCAATGTAAACTGGCAGATTTGAGTTTAAGCTGCAGCTTTTTAGCTGCAATGTGTGGTCTCCAGGTTAAGCGTCTGTCCAAGTGGATTCCGAGGTATGTAATTTCTTCAGCTTGCGGTATCGATATATTGTTGAGCTTAACAGTAGGACACGTTTTGGCCTTAATGTAAAAGTTATGTATTAGCACTTGGTTTCATTAACTTTTATGCGTCATTTTGCTTGCCATTCTTCAATTAGTTCAAGATGCTGTTGTGACACTTTTGTGGCTGTAATGGGGCATATATGTCGACTTAGTATAGCAGTATCATCCGCAAATGTTGACGTAATTACTTCGTCACTTGTAGGAATATCTGCGGTAAATAGTATGTACAATATTGGTCAAAGAACACTACCCTGCGGAACACCTGCCGTAATTGGACACTCTTCTGTTATGTATTCATCTACTTTTACTGTGAATCGCCTGTTGGATAAGTAGGATTCAAGGATATTGTGGAACGTGTTAGGTAATGATTTTTTAATTTTATGAATGAGGCCATCATACCACACTTTGTCAAATGCTTACGCCACATCAAGAAAAACGGCCGAGCAATACTCTCTAATTTCGAAAGCTTTCCTTATTTCATTTGTTATACGATTTACTTGTTCAATTGTGCCGTGTTTTTCCCGAAAACCAAACTGATGTGTAGGAATAGTATCATTTTGATGGAGAAAAGGAGTAATTTTTGATAGCAGCACTTTTTCGAAAAGTTTTGATAGGAAAGGCAACAGGCTGATTGGTCTATATGATGACAGCAGGGTTGCGTCTTTACCTAGTTTCGCTGTCATAATTATCTGCGACTTTTTCCAGATTTGTGGATAACATCCCAGCATTAAAATGGCACTGAAAAGCTTTGCAAGAAAAACGGGAGCAGTGCTTGGCAATTCTTTTATCATTTTTGGTAAGATATGATCGTCTTCTGGAGATTTTTTGGATTTAAGGCGGTAATAGTGCTTTTAGTTCAGACTCAGATGCTCCGCAAGTAACAGTGCATCTAGGAGCAGTATGGTTTGGTGACAAAGGTGCACTATACTTATACCATGAACCATTACGCAGTCTCAATGGTACTTCAGTGTTTACTGGCGGCTTATGATTTTGCTAGCTTTTCATATAGATTTTTTAGTAGAAACGTTGGGAGTCAAAGACGTTATAAGATGTTTGATATTTCTTTCTTCTTCATATCTTAATGTCTATTTTAGTTTGTTTTCTGCCACCTTAAGACGAATTTTTGCATCGGGAGATCGGTAGGCTTGTCACTTGCGACGCAATCGTCGCTTATTTCGGAGCAGTAATTCTATTCCGCTATTACTTATAAACGTTTTTGCTTTTGTTTTCTGCTCTGGTGTGGTTATAGTTGCTGCTGTTGCCAGTATACTGTTAAATACAAATAACTCGTTTTCAACATCAGTTCCTCTCTCTATTTGCAGATTGGTCTGTAGTATATTATTGCTAATATATTTTTTATATTTAAGCCAGTTAGTTCTTGATGTAGTGAGTCAAAAAGTATTCTCTCTTTCAATTGCTTGTTCGTTCAATTTAATGATTATTGAGGAATGATCAGAAGATAAGTCAGCACAGGTTTCAGCAAATAATAAACACCTATCTACGTTTTTAGTGACTGCAAAGTCAATCAGGTCAGGTAATTTCCTTGAGTCCATAGGCCAGTGAGTTGGTTGTCTTGGGGAGATAAAATCGTTTCTATTTTGGGTACTTATGATCGTGTTACATAACTGTCGACCTTTCGGGTTAATTTGCCTCGATCCCCAATGAGTAAGCTTCGCATTGTAATCACCTCCAGCTAGGAACCTATCTCCTAGAGTCATGAAAAATCGCTAATTGTTTTTCTGTTATTACGAAACACGGACAGTAAATCGCTGCCAAAGTAAGGTTAAGTAAAGTAAGTAAGGTTAAAGGTGATCGAAGTTGACTGCAACCAATTTGTTGAAAAGGAATTATGAAAGCTGTGCTTTAAACGGTTCCTTATGAGTATAGATGTGCCACCTTGTGTTTTGACATCTAGGTGATTAGTGTTTTACAGCTTAAACCCAGGGATATACAAATTATACTTCTGGGCGAGATGTGTTTCAATTATAACATCAATTTCGTGAGTCTGTAAAAATAATTTGAGTGCTAATTTCTGCTGGTTTACACCATTAGCATTCCATAAGCAAATCCTGAGTTCACTAATTTTTGGTCAACAGGGCTTGGAGCATTTGGGTTTGCGCCTTTATTAGGTCTTAAATCATACTTTGCATGGTTGACATAAGTTGTGTCATGCACTGGGCTAGATAAAGAATCATGGTCTCAACTCCAGTACTGGATGGAGTGACTCGTGGGGCCTGCTCATTGGCTTTTACTACGTTGGCATAGGTCATTTGACCAATATTTGAGCTGGGTAGGTTGGTGGGTTGGAAGTAGTATATGGGAGTTGGTTCCGTTTGGCTTGTATACCCGGAGCAAGTTTAGATTTTAATTCTTTGCAAACCGGACAAACTCTATAATTAGCAGAGTGATTGCCATCGTAGTTGCCATACTTTTTTTGTCTTGCATCTGTTTTATTCAAGAGGCATTTGGTAGAGTGGTGAAGATCACCACATGCTACACAGACGGTACGTAGAGTACAATAGGATTTTGTGTGACCAAATTCCTGACAGTTTGTGCATTGCACGGCACCATTACGCTTGAGGGCTTCTTCCACCGTAATTCTTCGGTGTAAAAAGTATTTTAAACCGTAATCTGGATGCACTTCGTTCTTCTTAAGTTGAACTGAGCTTGGCGATAAACATAGGCTGCGGCAATTTATTTCTGTTAATTATGTTATCGACCGCCCTAATTTCAAACCCTTGCTCCTCTAGATCACCTGAGTCAACAGTGGCTTCGATTCCCTTAATTACAACAATCAGGAATTTCGCACTCTTCAACGGGTAAGAGTAATAATTCTTGTTGTTTGCAGAAAGAAACACAACGACCTCACGAAACTCTTTTTCACTGTGTGCTTGTATATTTGTTTCGTCTATGTTTCTCTTTTTAAGAGGTGCAATGTGAAAATTGTTGGGACCTACTATCTTGGCTATGTTCGTAACGAGTAAATTAGAGCTGCGCTCCCGCAAGTAGATTGGTGGAGGTTTAGTATTGACGACTGTGGAAATACTCTTTGGGTCTGTTATAGGCTCTTCCTCATTTAACGGGGCAAATCGGTTTCCTTTTAGTGCATTACCATCAGCTTCGATAGTGGGGCCAACGGTATTATGCTTCTTAGCATTAATCACTTTTTTGGGAGGACTAGATTTCCTCTTTTCGTTTACCACATTTATGGTAGCGATCAATGCCTGTCTGCACTGCCGCTTTCATTTTGGCTGTCTCACCTTGTTCAGTATTATAACCTATTTCCACTTAAATGCATTTAAGGCCTCTGTTGAGTGAATGAAATGTCAAACGTTTCCACCGAAAGTGAGTTATCTCAAACAGCTGATTTTTTTTATATTTGCAGTTTGCAAATTTGTCACAACTTTTGAAATCACGAATTCAAGAGACTGCATTCATTTTATTTGGCTATTTATGCAATCTTATGATTTGCAAGTGCATATTATTTCTGCATGGACAGACGCTGCTGAAAGGAAAATGCTTTTTTGCATGCTTACATTTTTTTTGGAGGTGGCACGCAATTTGGTTTTGGTTTTAAAATAATATACATAATTATTTGTTTTGCGCAATCAGCTGATGGTTGCCAGAGTCGCGTATATTTTTATGTTGAGGAGATCGTTTTCTATTCCACAATTGCTTTTTGTTTGTTTTTTATTTTGATTTTATTTTTTAGAGAGGAGAAGCATTATCTTCGTCAATTACTTAATATATGTTTTTATGTTAATATTAATGCAAAAAAGTAACTTTTGCAGAACAAATTTCACCATGCAAAATAAAAGTCTGGCCCCTCATTAAATCCGAAAATACACGACGCTGGCAAGAAATATACCGAAACTTCCGAAATGTTTGCATTAGTAGTGACAGCCTCGACTGTTAACATAACATTTTCTGTTAAATTACCGAAAGTGAGTCCCTGTTGTTGCTAATATCTGCGTTGGTGTCTTTAAAGTTGAGCTGCTTGCCTTTGCATTGTTGTTAGGTGTTGATTTACTCGCAACAACAGTGAAATAGGAGTTTCTCTCTGCCGTCGCGACTAAATGCCGACGTTCTTTCTGATTTGAGCGTTGATCACTCATTACATCGCCGGTTCACTTTTCACTTCTCGTTTTCGTTTCTCTGTTTATTTGGAAATGATTTTGTTTTTTTTTTGGTTATATATTCTGTTTATTTATTTATTTTTTATTTGTTTATTGCCAACTTAAGTGGCTATACACTAGGGTGTCCGTTATTTACCAAGTCGGCCATTTTGACTTGGGTATAGTCAAAGTTGCTTCTTTGGGACCTAAAAACAATTCTAGTAAAGAGAAAAAAATTTTAGGTTGCCGTTTAACCCTGCCTAAACAACGATACTTTTCCAATTTAATTAACTTGGGATTTTTACACTTTTTAGCAAATAATTTTTATCTGGCATAATATAATCTTTAACTGACTGATAAGGCTTCTATTATGATCGCTTCAGATAGAAAAATTTTCATATGGGCGTAAAAAACTTAGCACATAAGTTTCACTCAAGTCAAAATTCGCCATTAACGATTTTTCGGATTATTTTGGTTAACCTACTTATTAATTGATTTCAACTTGCTTCTTATTCAAAGTTTCTAATTTTAATTGTTAAGGTCATATAAAATTTTTTCTCTTTACTAGAATTGTTTTTAGGTCCCCAAGAAACAATTTTGACTATACCCAAGTCAAAATAGCCGACTTGGTAAATAACGGACACCCTACTATACACCCACTAGAGTCGATGCATAAATTTAAACGATTTAATATTTTAGTTTTCTTAAACTTTAAGTGAAGTTACGGAGCCGATCAAAAAACACGTCCGTACACTAAAGCAGCGTAAGTAATGTTCATTATTTGGCTACTGAACTTCTCAATGTAGGTACATTAATTGAGTAATTCTTATTATGTATGTATATACATATGTATGTATGCATATACCGGTATGTATGTATGTACGTATGTAGGTATATATAAGCGTATGTATATATGTATTTGTATACATGTAAGTGTATGGCGGCCGCGGTAGCCAAGTGGTTAGCATTGCGTACTGACATACGGAAGGCTCGGGTTCAAATCCCGGTGCCAATGTCCACCCCTCCGAGTGTATTTCGGACATGAAATAAAGGCTCCTCGTAAAAAAACCATCAGCCGTTCAGAGGCGGCTTGGTATAAACTGTAGGTACCTCCATTTGTTGGGAAAACATCAAGACGCAAAACCACAAATTCGAGGAGGAGCTCGGCCGAAAATCCCTTCAGCGGCTACAAAGCGCCAATTATATATATATATAAGTTTATATACGAGTATGCCTATAGGTATGTGCGTGTACATGTACGTATGTATGTAAGTAGGCATGTATATATGTGTATATTTGTTTTCTGTACGTGTATACGTGAGTATGTATGCCTATATGTACATATGTGCGTATGCATGTATGTATGTATGTACGTACGTATGTATGTACATGTATATACATATGTATGCGCGTATGCATGTACGTATGTAAGTACGTACGTATGTATGTACGTGTATATATGTATGTGCGTATCCATGTACGTACTTAGGTACGCACTGTCGCCATCGCTGAGAAAGATTGCTGATGGATTTGGAGTATCCTCCGTCATGTGTAGGGTTGTATGGTGCTTTTCCTGGCCCCGCTGACACCGGTCTTTACTGGTGCATATCTCAAGACGATGGAACGGACTGAGGCAGTTGAGGCAAAATTTATAAACAAGGACGGCACGCAGCCGTTCTTCTGGCGCTTTTGCTCGATATTCGGGGCAGAGTCACAGCCTATGGTTTCTGCCGCACATACGACAGGGGATCGAGAAGTTGTCCTCGCGATGCTCGCTCCTTTCGTGAGTGGCCGTAAAGCGGTCTATTTTTGGTTGTTGTTGTAGTTTTTTGCTGGGTGGCTGATGATATCGACCTTGATTCTATTGGCTCTACTTTACTGCGAATCTATGTTTCATGTCAAATGTGACTTCTTGAATATAGTAAATTGGAACTTCAGCATACTCCAGGGTGCAAGAACTGAATGTTCATTATGAAGAATACTCAAAAGGAATTTTCTGGAACTACGTGAGAAAAATCGATAACTATATTTGAATTTTCGGCATGCTATATTTCGGAAGGTATACATGAGCGATGGTCACTTGAGTTTGGAAGTCGATAGTGAACTCGCCGCTATTTGATTTAAAAGAGATGCAGGAAATGCTTAAAAAAGTTTGGGACTTTTAATCTACGATCCAGTGAGTGAACTCGAAATAAAATCATTATATTCTAGCCGTAGTTTATTTAGTGAAAAACGTTAAATAATATAGCCTCAGTTTTTATTGGTGTGGTGAGTTTTTATAATTCACTACTTGGCTTGCGACCCGAAAGAAAAAAATTCTTAGCGAAATAAACTTCCAAAAAGATTGTTCCTATTTCATAAAATAAATTTAAATTATGTATTGAAGAGTTGTCTCCTTTGAACTTTCAATTTACCCGAGATTCTTTCATCATATTAAAAATTTTTGTTTTGTCAAAAACTTCAGAAATTTTTTTTTTATTTTGGTCATCTTAGGCTGACCACATATTATAAAAGTGCACTAATTGGTGCGAAAATTAAAATTTTCTTTTGGAGACCATTGTGAATTACTTTGACCAAACGGGGTTAGATCGCCGAAGGGGTGACAGCCCTTGGCCGGATAAAATCCGGGTCAACTCCGGTGCGTAGAACCGGCTATTTTGAGAGTTGAATGACTACTTTCATTGTCATTGGTAGCTGCGGAGCAACTGATATTTCCTGCGCAGAAGCTTTTCACCGCCCCGAGGATCACCAACCAAAATTAGGTAAGTAATTTAATAATTAATTATGACATTACAATTTTTTTTTTAAGATCGAAGGACTTTGTTTCTTGCTTGGTAGTTGTTATCGCCGTAATACGTACTGCTGATTTAGCGGCCGTGACGTTGGACGCCACCGCCCACTTTCGTCTCATAGTGGTCGGGGAAACCTAGGATCCGATCGTGTTTAGCAGCTAAACGCGGCGCCTTGTAAACTTCATCAGCGCGTGCGCCAATTTTTCCGTATTCTATGTTGTAAAATATGGTGTTGTAGAAGAGCACTGTGTCCTGCGGTATGAGGCCAATTGCCTTTCTCAAGCTTTGCTGTTGTAGCTATTTGATATTTTGGCCATCGATAAGCACGGCCCCCGACTGTTAATCGTAGAATCGGAAGAGCGAAACCAACGATTGTGCTCTTACCCGCATCGGATGGACCAACATTTGCTACCGTTTTATCGGGGGGACGTTAAAACTCACGTATTACTATCTTTTCCGATGTATAGCTAAATGTAACATTAGAGAATTCAATACCTGCGCCTGTGGTCATAAAAGACGCAGCGCCAGGCGTATCGAATACCTTCTGATCGTCCTTTAACAAATCGAACATATTCTCCATATCGACGAAGTTCTTTTAAATAGCACGATAGTAGGTGCCAAATCAACTGAGCCGCATATACCGATCCATGAAGTAAGTAAAGAAAAGTACGAAATTACCAACAGTTAAAGTCTGATGATGTGTACGAAATCCCAGCGGAGGATTATACGTGCTATGGTGAGAATATCAACCAATTTCTTGCGGTAAATTGGCCAAAGCAACTTAATAACACGTCCAGATATAGTATACAATATCCTTTTTCGGCCACATATAGGGAAAGAGTTTAGCGATTTTCTTAAACGCATTAAGAAAAGCTGAACCTTGTTAAATATTGCTAGTATTGCCATTTTTTGGTTCATCAAATTGTCACCTCCACTTTTCTTGATAACAATATGTATGTGCGTATGTACATACGTACATAGATTTGTGTAAATTACCGTCCGAAAAGTTGGGACGGGGAAAAAAATATAATTTTTCCTTTTTAGTGGTCGATAGACCTTTATTGGTTGAACTCACAATTACAACTAACAAATGTAATTACTAATTTACTAGCTAATATAACTAAATTCTACCTGTGTCAGCAGTAATAGCGATTGGTGTTCAGTCGGCGCATGCCGGATGTTTGTTTGGTTCTGCTGAGTCGACGTCTGGGTCGGTGCAGTATTTGATCGGCGCATGCCGGATGTTGTTCCCAATATTATTTGGTTTCGCTGATTCGGCAACTGGTCAATTCCCAGTTCTTGTTGATTCCCTGTTTTAACTTATTGCTGACTTCGCATGGTAGTTGTAGCTTAACTGGTGCTAACTCTTCCGCCGCCAAAAACGAACGTCCTCGTTCGTTCGAACTAACAGACTAGGGTTAATGGTTCTGCGTAATTGGGTGTTTCTGGTGTTGTGACTTCTTTGGTGTCGGTCACGTTGGCGTTAATTGTATAGCTCGATAACTCTATCGGTTTTGTGTTATACATTTTTTCTATGATTAATTTGGTGATTAGTCCTGCTAGGAAGATAATGCTAATGATTGTTAGTGAAAAATTTGTTATTATGGCTTCAGCGTGGGTTGTCCGTAGTAAGTTTAACTGCTTTGTGTTGTTGACATGGAGTTCTTTCATCATCTCTAAACTCAGTATTTCTTCTTCCTTATTTGAGGGGATATTTGATTGCAATATCGCTGGCAAGGGTTTACTGGTTAGAATCTCGTTGAAGGAGTATTTTTGGTTATCTATGAATACTGTAGAATTGTGGTATTGAACTGCGTATGACCCGTCAAGAGTGATATTCTGGCTGTCGATTTCAATTGTTCCCTTGTATTGGTTTAACAAAATTATGCCTGGTGAGAGATTTCCACCGAAGGGATGTGCTGATTATTTATTAGCGTGCATTCTGCTGGTTTGCTTTTAAGTAATTGTGGGACACAGGTAGTGTTGCTAATGTCTATAATATTCTTATTATTACAAATTTTTATGTTATTATTTTCCTTACATTTCAATTTAACAGCAAATATTTTATTTTCCTTACAACTAATAATGTCCTCATATGGGATTTTATTAACATATTTATTCTTTTTGATTGGCTTAATTAAAACTGAATTACAAATTTCTTCATTTGTTAGTGGTATGCCCACAATATAGAATAACATTGAGCTATTTGAGACTATTTTTATGTTCGCTAATTCTAAGGATTCCTCAACATTATTTAATGTAAGGTTGTTATTAATAAATACCGATCTAATTAACTCTAATTCTAAATTTGACAAAATGTATGAATTTACGATTCCGGCCTTAGCCCAATGAATTGCATAATCTATATTGGTAATTTCTTCTTTCATTATCCTAAGTTTATATTTTAATTCTATCGCAAAATTATGTTGGATGTCTTCATCGGTTTGAACAGTTTTCAAAATTTTATTTGATTTTATTTATCCTATCAAAACTTAATTTATTTATCGTTACTTGGTTATTATTATTTTCTATTATATTATTTATTTGGCTCTGCAGGATAATTAGATCGTCATGGTCAGGATTTCTTGCGATCTATTTCCATACTTTTCCTATTTCGTCTAGTGACTTCCTAAATCTTTTAGGTTTGAGTCTATTTAGGTGTGTTTACGTAATATTTAATTCGTTGATGAGGATGGGTAAAAGGGGATTTTCTGGAGTTATTTTGGTCTTTATGGTATAGCTTATTTCGTTCAACGTTTCTTGGCATTTATCTAGGTCTATCTTATGTATTATTCTGTAAGTTCCAGTTTGAATTTTTGTCAGTCCTGTGTCGAATGTCGCCAGCTGTGAGTTCGTGTAATCTATTATTTTGAAGTCTGCGTACACTAAATGTACGAGAAATCTGTAAGAATTGGATAAAATGAAAAAAAAATCATGTTTTAATATTACTCTTATGTACTATTCTACCGTTTTCTGTTATTACTATGCTAGACTTATCTTCTCTAACGATTTCTTTCTTATATCTAGCTGTGAGCTTAGATCCTAATCTTTTGTTTATTCTAACGTAAATAACATCGCCTGGTGCGTATGTTTTTATTGGTGTTCGTGTTTTGTTATGTATTTCTAAATCTTTTGCTTGTCTTTTCTTTAAGATTTCTATATGTTCTCTTCTTGAATTTTCAAATTGCTCTGGGTTTACGTATACTCGTCTCCCAAAAAATGTTTCTATGGGTCTTTTCCCTGTTGCTGAGTGAATAGTGTAGTTATATTCGTAGGTGCTTTGGTCCAATAATTCCTGAAATGAACGGTGAGTTCTTTCTGTTTTTAAACAACGCATGATTTCGGATAAGGTGGAATGAAATCTTTCTACTTGTCCGTTAACTGTACTAGTATACGGAGGTGTTTTAAAGATATTGATACCAAGCTGATCTTCGACCATAAATTGAATCGATGCTGAATTTAGGGATTTTTCATTATCTATTACTATTGTTTTTGGTACTCCAAAAGCAAAAAGAATTTGTCGTAGAGACTCTCTGATATCTTCTAAAGCTTTTGATTCTATTATTCTAACTTGTGCATATTTTGAAAACTTATCGACTGCTGTTAAAACTAAATTTTTCTCTGTGTTATAAATATCTATATGTACTATTTCTCCTGGGTATTGAGGAATTGGGGTTTCTAGTAGTTGGGGTTTATTAGGGTGGCGATCATATTTGTGTTCTTTACACGTTTTGCATTGTTTAATTATATTTTCTATTTTCATTTCCATTTTAGGAAAATAATATCTTTGTATTATTTGTTTCTTATTTTCATCTCTATTCCTATGTGCTCGCTTATGTTCCTTAACTATTTCCTCATTTTGAGCGTCTTCGCTTGTTAAATCTTCCATTTTATTTTGCGTATAACGAATTTTATAATTAGAAAAATGATGTGGGTAAATTTCTTGAATTTTTCCCATTATTTCCTCCGAAGTGTATATACCGTTTATCACTGAAGGATTTAAATAGCGTTTTAATAAAGTGATTAGATTTTCGCTTGAAAAATTAGGTTTAATAATTATGTGTCTATGATAAGTAGGGAATGGTATTTTAAATTGATAACTGTCTTCTTCTTCTTTAAATATCCATAGTTGATTTTTAAATGCATTAATTGGTCCTTCGACTGCTGGAACTAGGTTATGAGATGAGCTCTCATCAGAATGTGTTGCTACTGATAACGTGTTTAGTTCAAATGGTCTTGATAGCGTGTCTGCGACTATGTTAGCTTTTCCTGGTTTATATTTTAATTCATAATTGTACTCTTCTAAGATTGATTTCCATCGCTTTAATTTTGAATTATTATTTTTATTGCTTAATGCATATGTAAGTGGTTGATGATCGGTATGGATAGTTACTTTGGCTGTGCCGTATAAATAATTTCTGAAAGAATTTAGTTCCCAAATTATGGCAAGCATTTCTTTTTCGTTTACTGCATAATTTTCTTCTGCTTTAGTAAGTGTTCTTGATATGAAGGTGATAGGCTTTCCATTCTGTTCTAAAACAGCGCCTATTGCGTATTGTGAGGCGTCTGTAGTTAAGTCGAATTCTTTATTATAATCAGGGTATTGTAAAATGACGTCCTTTGAGGTTAAGGTAGATTTAATCTTATTGAATGCTAATTTTGCTTCATTACTTAAATTTATTTGTATCTTTTTCGATTGATTTTTTGTTATTCTTCCTTCTTCACCGCGAAGTAAGGTTGTTAATGGTTTTGCTAATTTGGCATATCCTTTTATAAATCTTCTAGAGTATCCTGATAATCCTAAAAATGATCTTAAATCTCTAATGGTTTGTGGGTAGGGAAAATTTAGTATAGATTGTACTTTAGATGGGTTTGTTGAAATTCCATCAGAAGATACTATAAATCCTAAGAATTCAACTTGCTTTTTGAAAAACTCGCATTTATCCATCTGGACTTTCATGTTTGCTTTATTAAGAGTTTCGAAAATTTGATTTATGTGTTCCGAGTGTGTTTCTTCGTCCTTACTAAAAATAATTATGTCATCTATATATGGTATACATAGCATATTCTACCAATGTGTTTCCTGAGAATATCGTCCAACGTTCTTTGAAAAATAGCTGGAGCATTCTTCAAGCCAAAAGGAAGTCTTGTGAACTCGTATTTTCCATTGTTCACTGAAAACGCTGTTTTTTCTATATCGGATTCCTTAAGAGGAATTTGGTGAAAACCACTTTTCAAGTCAATTACTGAAAAAGTTCGATTCTTTCCTAATTGAGCAAGTACTTCGTTTATTTCTGGAATCGGGTATCTATCTGCAATTGTAACTGTATTTAATATCCTATAGTCTATTACCATTCTAAATTTTTTTCTCCTGAAGCGTCGTCTTTCTTAGGTACGACCCAGATGGGTGAATTGTAAGGTGACCTTGATTCACGAATAATTCCATCTTCAAGTAACTTATTGACTTGCTTTTCTACTTCTTGTTTAAGGTTTATTGGGTATGGTTAGGATTTAGAATAAACGGGGGTATCAGAATTTGTCCTAATTTCTGCTACTACTTTTGTTGTATATGTGAGTTTTTCGTTTGGTTCTGCAAATAAGTTTCGGTGTTTTTCTATTAACTGTCCTATTTTATTTTTTATTTCTATTGTCATATGTTCATCTCTAATATTTATTGCATTGACGTCTTGTACATTGTATTGCTTTAAATGGACTTTTTTTGAATTGGCTATGACCATAAAATTTTCTTTAGTGTGTATGACTGCTGAAAGTTCTTTTAGGCTATCGTTGCCTAAAATAGCATGAAATGTTTTGAGTGTGGGTAATAGGAAAAATTTTAATTTGTAATTTTCTAAATTAAAAAGATTTAAGAATTTATGGTGGGTTCTTTTTATTTTTCCTCCAACTGAATTGGCGAAAAATGGAGTTTCGTTTTCTATAGCTTTTTCTATTAAACTGGATTGAATATAATTTTTGTTTGACCCTGTATCTACTAGGATATTTAGTATATCGCCGCTCTTCGTTTTGCATCTGAAGTAGGGCAACGAAGAGGTATTCAGTCTAAAAAATGTATGTCTGTCAAGTCGTGCGTCTCTTCGATATTGTAATTTGTGTCTAGGTTGCTGTTGTATTGGTCTTCGTAATACTGGTCGTCTGTTACTTCGTCAGAGTTTATATGAAAGTTCCTTTGAATTTTATGTGGGGGGTGGTTTATCATGGATGTGCTTGGTGGGCGTTTACCTGTTTCTTGTGGCTTAGGACGGTTTGTATAATTTATTGCTCTTGTCCTGATACTTTGATCTACGTCCATAGGTTGAGGTGGCTTAGGTGGCCTTGGAGGGGGACGGTTTTGTTGTTGGTTATATGGATTTTGTGGTTGGTTATAGGGATATTGTGGTTGGTATCTGTTATATGGATTTGGTTGGTTTGAGTATTGTTGAGAGGTATGTGGATTAAAATTTGGTTGTCGATAGATTTGCTGAGGGTGAGGTATATGGGCCAGTTCGGGATAGAACTTTGATTGGAAAGATTGTGAGTTTACAGGTTGCGCGTATCTTGGCATGGGGAGTTGTTGCCTAGGGATGAATGAGTTGAAGCTTTGATGTCGTGGGTTTGATGATGCGTTTAGCATCTGGTTGTTGGCATGGTGTGCTCTAAACATTTGATTCTCCAGCTTAAGGCACAGGTGCAGGGCTTCTGGAAGGCTCTTCGGTTCTTTTATACCTAGGAGTCTAGGAAGATCCCCAGAAAGTCCTCTAATAAAGGTGTCAAGGGCTTTAGCACGGTAATTGTCTGTTAAGGGGGGACATCTGAGTAAAATTTTGAAAAAATCAAAAAAATTTTTTTTCGTTTAAAAGATGCTTTAGGATCTTAAAAATAATATACCACAAGATAGAATCCGGCAAAAGTGTCTAAATGTCCAAATTTTCCATTCTGCGGCAATGCCTCATAGGCATATTCTATATATATATAATAACTTTAAACGCGTTTTTCTCGAAACCACTTTTTTTTAGACGGCCGGAAACATAACTCGAGCAAATCTTAACCGAACGATCTGAAATTTTGACAGTATATTCAAAATTCCTTCCTCTATTGACACACGTATAATTTTTTTTTTATATTGCTTACTTTTTTTTTATAAACAATTTTTGGACTTTTTTTCCTCGTGAAAATTTGAACTTTTTTTCGATCACGCACCATTTTATGTGTGTCGATAGCTGTTGATGTATAGAAACTAACAAAACTTTATTTTTTGTTCCAGATCAAAAATTAAGGACGTTAGCTTTCCGGCCATGGACCCCCTTCCCAAAAATAGGGCCTATGAAGAAATGCTGCACAGCCGCCATTTTGTTTTCGATTTCTTTCAAAAAATCATATTTTGTACATCGGATCGCATATTATAAAACCTACTTTACAAAATTTCGATTGGCTCTTTCGTTTGGTCAAAAAAAATTCCAGAAAATCCGCTTATTTTTTTTGAGTTACTCAGATGTCCCCCCTTAATAGGTGGACAGCTTCTTCGCCAATTTCCATACATCCTATTTTGTTAACAATGAGGGATAAGTGGCTATAAACCTTCTGGTAAAATTCGTTTATCGTCATTCTTCCCTGTATGAGACAAGTCATCTGGTATTCCAGCGTGCCTATGTCACGTTTATCGGCATAATGGGTGGTCAGACATCGAGAGATGGCTATCCAATCTAAGGGGGTGTTATATGACTCTAAACCTATGTCTGCCTTTCCCACTATTTTGTTCCTAATGACATTTAAAATTCCGAAGTACTTAGGGGTGCCCTTTGAGGGTTCGTATATTTTTAAAATTCGCTCAACACTTTTCCTCCATGAGCTGAATTCCGAGGCATTCCTGAGAATTCTCTTAAAGATCGTACGACATCTGGAACCTTATCCATGTCTGCCATGTTGTTTCTATATTGTTCTTCTATAATCTGGTCAGCTATAATGGGAGGGGTATTATCTCTAAGTGCGTTTTGCACAAAGGTGGGAGCGGTAGCCTCAATGGTCTGATTTATCATTGACCTAATAAGAGTAGCTAACTGTGGGGAAATTTGGTTAGTCGAATTTGGAAGTTCTGCAGCTGCAGGGGCTGCTGGCTGCGCGGTTAGCAGTGGTGGCCTAATAAGATGATTTGAGTTAGCCATTTTTATTATTTATTTAATTTCTATTTATAGTTTTATTGGTTTAATTATTAAAAAAAGAATCGTATTATTTATATGATTTCTGTTAAAGGATATTTTCAGTATTGGAGCTTAAACTACACGAATACTTATATTTACATTAATTTTAGCTGCATTGGTATGCCGGTAAGTGTGCAGATTCCGTTTTCCTTTCGGTACTGAGGGGCACTGTCTTACTCCTTGCTATTTTTGGTTGTTGTTCCGGGTTGGCTGGTGTCGTGATGTCGTTGGGATGTCAAGGAAGTTCCAGTTCCTTTTTACGTCTCTTTTATGTTGGTTTATTTTTGTAGCACTTTAATTGGTGTTATGTGTAGCACCTTTTGAAGAATTTTTTGTGGCACTTTTTTCGAAGTCTCTTTATTTGTGGCACTTTATTGTGGCACTTTTTTTATTTTATTTTTAAAAAAGTCTCTTTCCTTTGTGGCACTTTATTGTGGCACTTTTTCTTAAGGTCCTTTCTTGAGCACTTCTTTTTTATAGCACCTTTTAGTCTTCTTTGGTGGCACTTTTAGTTTTTCGAGTGGCACTATTTCACATAATAACTACTTCGTGAGCGCTGCCAAGCTTATGTGACTCGGGCGCCAATTACCGTCCGAAAAGTTGGGACGGGGAAAAATATATAATTTTTCCTTTTTAGTGGTCGATAGACCTTTATTGGTTGAACTCACAATTACAACTAACAAATGTAATTACTAATTTACTTGCTAATATAACTAAATTCTACCTGTGTCAGCAGTAATAGCGATTGGTGTTCAGTCGGCGCATGCCGGATGTTTGTTTGGTTCTGCTGAGTCGACGTCTGGGTCGGTGCAGTATTTGATCGGCGCATGCCGGATGTTGTTCCCAATATTATTTGGTTTCGCTGATTCGGCAACTGGTCAATTCCCAGTTCTTGTTGATTCCCTGTTTTAACTTATTGCTGACTTCGCATGGTAGTTGTAGCTTAACTGGTGCTAACTTGTACCTACAGTGGCTGTTGGTCAAGCGCCTACCAACAACCGCACACGTCAACAATACAAACTACCGCCCAAAAGGAAATGACAAAAACTAACAAAGCGACCGGCCAGCTTAGTGAAGACGGCGTGGGTCGCTAGCTAGGTACAATAACAAAACTATGAGCACAAACAAACCAAGTGAAATGATCAACGCTATTACCAGGAGAAGATCACACGACGACAGTAATTAAACAACAGATCAACTATATGCATATGTGCATACACAGAGTAAACAAAATATGTTTTTGGGGTGCACCCGAGGTGTGGTCCAACCAAACTGGTTACGAACCCACTCGCACTACTCCCGTGCTGCCGGGTTTAACTTTAACTCGCCTGTATGACTGGGCTCTGGGTGCGGGATGCTAGAGGGATGGGTGAGGACGAACGGAGGGAACGACACTGTCGGCACGACAAAAAAAAAACGTATGAAAACAATAAATAGACAAAATGATACTTATCAGCTACTCAGTCGGGTGTGGGTACCCAACTTCGGTGCTCCTCAGGAACAATGTCGCCAAACTCCGGTTCCGCCACTGAAACGCGAAAACAATAATCTGAAACTATGGGCTTCGACTGCCCTAATTCATCCACGGTTCTCCTGGCCACGCTTGCCTCAAACAACATAAAAAAAAACCCACTGTCTTGCCTAGTGAGCTACGCGATTCGATGTTTTCTTTTTGTTTTCATCTATATTTGTTTTTTTCCACAACAATCTCGCGCGTCTGCGTAAAAAAAAGTGTTCACTCTTTTGCAGATTGCTAGAATCTGATCCTGCACGCACTTACGAGCCAGGCCGCAAGCTACGCGTCGGCCTTCAGAGTTCTCAGGCGAGTGTGTATTGGTGCCCAATTATTTGGCGCCGCCCCCATTACCCAAAGGGACAGAGTTGTGTAGCGCACGCCACCATGGCACACCAAGTACACTGGGATAATTTTCCCCTCGCCGTATAAAAAGAAAGCCGACACCCCTTTTTACGGAATACCCGCGCAAAGCATTCCGTTTCCCTAATATTTGTTAGTGGAGGAACCGTTTTGGCGAACATCCCCTTTTGGAGACTTATACCACTGGGTAGGCACACACCGAGTGCAACCGTGCCAACAATTCATGGCTTTGAATTATACAATTATTTGCCGACAGATGCCACTGCCAACGCTTGGAGTGAAAGGAATGTTAGGCATAACAAAGGAAATGAACAAACAAACACAAAAGAAGTTTTTGTTGCGGCCAGTACGCGACAACTCCACCCTTTCCTCAACGAAAAGGAAGGAATCTTCCTTTTGGTCAGGGAATGGAAATCTCCTACAGTATCCTATCAATCCCTATATGGCCTCAACTCTTTAACGTTCCAAGTGCCTTTGTCTTTGCCTAAGTCATCTGTCAGTGTGTATGTCCACGGTGACACTCTCTTCCTAATAATAAACGGCCCTACATACTTTGGCGCTAACTTCGCTGCATAAAAATTCGCTGCATCCGACAGCATAAAATTCTTCCTCCACACTAACTCTCCAGGCATATACTGTACATCTCGACGCCTGAGATTGTACTGCCTCGCAAGCTTCTCACTCGCCTGCTCTAACCTACTTCTAATGTTGGCCCTAATCTCTTCGAGCCTCTTCGCCCGCTCCTGACAATTTAATTTCTCCTGACCTCCTAAACTGTCTATGAAGTCCCTACTGCCTTCTACCGCCATTTCCCTACCGAAATTCACAAAATATGGCGTAGCTCCTAACACTTCGTGTTGCGCTGTCCTAGTACAGCATGCTACCTTCGCTAACTGTTGGTCCCATGTCCTCTGGTTCTCTGATATATAAGCCCTTAGTGTTGTTTTAATTATTTGGTTAATCCTCTCGGCCGGATTAGCCTGTGGGTGATAGTGTGCGGTGTACCGGAGTTGGACGCTATAGTCACCGCAGAGGCCCCGAAGCTCTCGACTCCTAAATTGGGGTCCATTGTCACACACAACCGACCGAGGAACTCCAAACAAAAGAAATACGTTATCCTCCAATTGTTTGCATACGCTTTTTGCCGTGGCAGTACGCAAAGGGAATAGGAGGGGAAATTTGGAAAAATAGTCCACTACTGTTAAAATATACTGGTAGCCTTGTGACGACTTCACTAAAGGCCCTACCAGATCTACACAAATCATTTCCCAAGGCTCGACTGCCTTGGTCCTCTCTATCATACCCCCAGCTGGCTGTGAATTCTCAGGTTTCACCTGCTGACAAATTTTACACGCCCTAACATATTTTGCAATGTCCGACTTCATCCTTGGCCAGTAGAACTTTTGTGAAATACGCGCAAAAGTCTTTTTCACACCCATATGGCCTGCTAACGGATTGTCGTGACATTGTTTTAAAATATCACCTCTACCATCACGCCCTATTACTCTTTTCCACTCTGGTGAATCGCCGTAAACAGAAGGAAATCTCGACCTAATAAACTTGTAGAGGTTGCCACCTTCAACTCTCCACGCTGGATACGACAAAGGCTTTTTCTCTACTAACCGAATCATCCTTACCAACCAAGGATCGGCAGTAGTCACCTCAGCAATAACTGGCACACTTCGGGATAGCATATCTGGAACCACATGTTCCTTGCCTTTCCTATGCACTATATCGAAATCGTATTGCTGGAGTTTCAAAGCCCATCTAGCTAACCTACCACACGGATCCTTCAACTTATTCAACCAAATAAGTGAATAATGATCGGTGACGACGGTAAACTTTGCGCCCTCAACATATGGTCGCAGTTTCTCAACCGCCCACAGAACCGCTAGACACTCCTTTTCGGTCGTCGAGTAATTTCGCTCTCTGTTTAGGGAACAATCCTATCAATCCCTATATGGCCTCAACGTTCCAAGTCCCTTTGTCTTTGCCTAAGTCATCTATCAGTGTGTATGTCCACGGTGACACTCTCTTCCTAACAATAAACGGCCCTACATACTTTGGCGCTAACTTCGCTGCATAAAAATTCTCACTCGCCTGCTCTAACCTAGTTCTAATGTTGGCCCTAATCTCTTTGCTCGCTTCTGATAATTTAATTTCTCCTGATCTCCTAAACTGTCTATGAAGTCCCTACTGCCTTCTACCGCCATTTCCCTACCGAAATTCACAAAATATGGCGTAGGTTCTAACACTTCGTGCTGCGCTGTCCTAGTACAGCATACTACCTTCGCTAACTGTTGGTCCCATATCCTCTGGTTCTCTAACACATACATAAGCCCTAAGTGTTATCTTAATTATTTGGTTTATCCTCTCGGCCGAATTAGCCTATGGGTGACAGTGTGCGGTGTACCGGAGTTGGACGCCATAGTCACCGCCGAGGCCCCGAAGCTTTCGACTCCTAAATTGGGGTCCATTGTCACACACAACCGAACGAGGATCTCCAAACAAAAAAAATTCATTGTCCTCCAGTTGTTTGCATACGCTTTTTGCTGTGGCAGTACGCAAAGGAAATAGGAGGGGAAATTTGGAAAAGTAGTATACTACTGTCAAAATATACACGGTGTGTCCCAAAAATAACCGAACCTTATATTAAAATCATACAACATACAGCGCCATGTATTGAAAATTTGCAACATTAAAAAGATACATTCATCCTCTTTCAAACGCACCTAACTTCATGTAAGTCGGATGACAGATGTAAAAGTGACAGCCATTTCAATAAAACCAAAAGTGTGCTAATGGCTCAAAAAAAAAAATGGAACAAAGCGCAAATATAAATTTTTGTGTCAAACTTGAAAAAAATGAAATTGATGTTTAAAAAATTAAAAAAAAAATTGAAAAAAAATAAAGCAGCCGTAACCGAGGTACTGAAGAACATTTCTATAAATGACATAAAAAAATCTATGCATGCGCTGGTTGATCGTTTCAAACGTTGTGTTGAGTCAAATGGAACCTATTTTGAATAAATAATAACTTTCAAAGATAATATAATTGTATTTTACTATTTTATATCCAGAAAGTTCGGTTATTTTTGGTTCACACCGTGTACTGGTAGCCTCTTGACGACTTCACTAAAGGCTCGACTGCCTTGGTCCTCTCTATCATACCCCCAGCTGGCTGTGAATTCTCAGGTTTTACCTTCTGACAAATTTAACACGCCCTAACATATTTTGCAACGTCCGACTTCATCCTTGGCCAGTAGAACTTTTGTGAAACACGCGGAAAAGTCTTTTTCACACCCATATGGCCTGCTAACGGATTGTCGTGACATTGTTTTAAAATTTCACCTCTACCATCACGCCCTATTACTCTTTTCCACTCTGGTGAATCGCCGTAAACAGAAGGAAATCTCGACCTAATAAACTTGTAGAGGTTGCCACCTTCAACTCTCCACGCTGGATACGACAAAGGCTTTTTCTCTACTAACCGAATCATCCTTACCAACCAAGGATTGGCAGTAGTCACCTCAGCAATAACTGGCACACTTCGGGATAGCATATCTGGAACCACATGTTCCTTGCCTTTCCGATGCCCTATATCAAAATCGTACTGCTGGAGCTTCAAAGCCCACCTAGCTAACCTACCACACAGATCCTTCAACTTATTCAACCAAATAAGCGAATAATGGTCCATAACAACCGTAAACTTAGTGCCCTCAACATATGGGGGCAGTTTCTCAACCGCCCACAGAACCACTAGACACTCCTTTTCGATCGTCGAGTAATTTCACTCCCCTTTGTTCGAGGACCTACTCAAATAAGCTATCACCCTCTCACCGCCATCAAACATCTGCGTTAACACCGCACCAACACCGAAATCAGACGGGTTTGTCTGGATTGTGAAAGGCCTATTCAAATCCGGGCAACTCAAAACCGGAGCTGTCACCAAGCGATCCTTCGCTTCTCTAAAACTCCTTTCACAATCTTCATTCCAATTGACCTCTCGGTTCTTTTTTGTTAAATCGGTGAGAGGCCTAACTAACTCTGCAAAATCTTTAATAAATCTGCGGTACCAGGACACTGTTCCTATAAATGACCGCAACTGATTTACGTTCTTCGGTACCTCAATCCGAAGCATCGCCTCTACCTTCCCGGGGTCTACGTGTAGACCGTTCTTGTCCACAACGTAGCCTAAATATTTTAACTCAGACCTACAAAAATTACATTTATCCCTATTAAGTTTGAGCCCTGCACTAGCTAATCCAATCTTCAAAATCTCTAAATTCTCAAAATTATTTGTAACGATAATAATATCGTCCAAATACACAAAAACATTAGGATCTAACTCTGGTCCTATGACCGAATCTATAAATCTCTGCCAAGTTACCGGAATTTGCCAATACGTGGACTTAATATCCAGACTGGACAGAAACTTGGCTAAGGTCGCCGACACATATCCTTTTCGGTACACTTATTCAAAACCCTATAGTCTACGCAAAACCTATATGTACCGTCTTTCTTCTTGATCATAACTACTGGAGACGCCCAAGGACTATGTGATTTCTCTATCACCCCTTTGTCGAACATATCCTTAATCTCCTCGTCCATACGCGACTGTATGACGGGAGACACAGGGTAATAACGCTGTTTTACAGGTTCAACTCCTGCTTTTACCCTGATCTTATGCTCGACCAAATCGGTCCGGCCTAGCCCTTCCGGCATAGCCTGGAACGCCCCAGCTATTAGTTGACCTAATGCCCTAGATTCCCTATCACCTAACTCGGAGTGGTTCACTATTGCCACCAACGGTTCTGGTTCCGGCCGAGAAAACGACCACCTCATATATCCGGGATAATACCCGCCTTGGCCCAAAAATCGATGCCAAGGATTACGCCTTGAGGTAACTCTGGAACCACGAGACACTCCAGGAGAACCGACTTGCTCTCCACCTCGATTGGCTACAAAACCGAACCTAACACCGAGATATGACCTCCATCCGCGAGAGTCACTCTCAAAAATTCGAAACTGAACTCACCCTAATTCCATACAAACTCAATTTCTGCCAACCTAGCCGACCTATTACTGTTCTGGTCTCACCAGAATCCAACAAAGCCTTAAAATCAAAACCATACATCCTAATATCCAAATATGGGTGTTCGTCGTGACCGTCCGTCACCAACGAAAACGCCAACCTAACCTCTTCAACCTCGACACCTATATTTGCCAGCTGGGAGTTAGCAGGTTCACTAACTCGCCCTACTAGACCGCCTGTCCTGCTGTCCCAGGGGTCTATCTCCCGTTTCCCGATCTGATGTCCGACCTGACATGCCTATCGCTCGACCGAGAATACCCCATTCTTTCGTCCGACCTACTCTCTCTCACAGGCCCTGACCTGAAGGGGTTGTGGTTTCGCCCACCACCGGAAGTTGAACTTCGTTGGGTACGCGGGCAGCCACTCGGCTTCGCTGCACACGCCGGGCAGTCCCGCTTCATGACTCCAAGTCTACCGCACCCGAATCATTTAATCCCCTTCCTACAATCCGCCGAAATATGACCGAACCACCAAATGAAGCACCGGGTGTTCGACCCCGGCTTAAAGCTCCGCTACCGCCACGACCTCTACACCAGCCGAGACATAAGCCAGGTCGGGTTCCAATAACCCCTTGGCCTTATGACTCGGAGGAGGGACAAAACCATCCACCGATGACCTGAGGAGATTCGCCCTAATCAAACCTGACATCCTTTTCTCAGATAAAGGCTCCTGAAGTCTACCAAACATGACCTTCATAGCCGCAACATAAACTCCGATGGACTCATTCGCTCACTGAGTCCTTCGCCTAATCTAGTCTAGCAAGAGGTCGTCGTAGTTGGGGTGCAAGAACTCCAACTTCGACTCTCTTACCAGTTCATCCCAACTACCTAGAGTCTTCCTAACAGACCTAAACCATAATAACGCCTTTCCTGCAAACAAATCTACCCCGCCTTTGAAAAGTTGAGCTTGGGTCACACCGAGTGCTTCGCTCAACTCCTCCACCCGTTCCAAGAATGCGAAAAGCGACATAACCGCTTTTCGCCGTCGAAGTGGACGTCCCACTTCGGTGCTCCTCCGGACGATGTCGCCCAGCTCTGGTTCCGCAACTGAAACGCGAAAACAATAATCTGAAACTATGGGCTTCGACTGCCCGAATTCATCCACTGTTCTTCAGGCCATGCTTGCCTCAAACAACATAAAAAAACCCACTGTCTTGCCTTCACTATCACTACGCGATTCGATGTTTTCTTTTTTTTTCATCTTTATTTGCTTTTTTTCCACAACAATCTCGCGCGTCTGCGTAAAAAAAAGTGTTCACTCTTTTGTAGATTGCTAGAATCTGATCCTGCACGCACTTACGAGCCAGGCCGCAAGCTACGCGTCGGCCTTCAGAGTTCTCAGGCGAGTGTGTATTGGTGCCCAATCATTTGGCGCCGCCCCCATTACCCAAAGGGGCAGAGTTGTATAGCGCACGCCACCATGGCACACCAAGTACACTGGGATAATTTTCCCCTCGGCGTATAAAAAGAAAGGCGACACCCCTTTTTACGGAATACCCGCGCAAAGCATTCCGTTTCCCTAATATTTGTTAGTGCAGGAACCGTTTTGTACGAACACCTCCTTTTGGAGACTTATACCACTGGGTAGGCACACACCGAGTGCAACCGTTCCAACAATTCCTGGCTTTAAATTATACAATTATTTGCCGATTGATGCCACTGCCAACGCTTGGAGTGAAAGGAATATTAGGCAAAACAAAGGAAATGAACAAACAAACACAAAAGAAGTTTTTGTTGCGCCATGTACGCGACAAAGTTTAACAGAAAGGCGCATAATGTCGGAACCCATTGCAATTTTATCTTTATTGGTTTTCAGTGAGAACCACCAGTCTTCATGCTTCAAATTTATAAAAGCTAACGATTCATTAATAAAGCCCAACGCCTAATATAGTAGTAATATAAGGCCATGGACACGCGTCAGTAGCGATGGCAGCTGATAAAAACGCTCTTTTATTATTACAAAAATGGAGAAAGGATATAATGTGCAAACAGTTGAGAGTATCATATAACCATAAACACCATGATCGGTGTATATTTGCGCATTAAGGAAAAATGGAATTAATGCCAAAATAGGAAAGAAAAATAATAAGAAGTACAACTTTTCGTGTAAGCGTGATTTGGTAATATGTGTTGGATCGTTGCGTGTTGCGCATTTTCGATACATCAAACGTTGCACTGTACCCATTAGCAGTATAAAACCACTTACCACTGTGTTTCCGATGGTATCCATAAAGCCACGAGAAATGCGATTGTTTATCCAAACTTGGGAGAAGGTTACATTTGGCGGACATTAGAGCATTTTGTTAAATGTTGTTTACTTTTGCGTTTGTTTAAAGAGTCTGAAATAGAACTATATATCAAATATTGATTCATTATTATTATTACTTCTTTTTTTTTTTTTGAAACATTGATATTTATTTATTGAATCTGCTTCGACTTCGGAAGCCTAACAATAAGTAATAAAATCGTAAACTAAACTAAAACATAATGCTCATTAGTAGGAATGGACTGCTGGCTTGACGATGCTCTTTAGAAGGCTGTTTTGTGTCTTCTCCGCAGGCGGCATGCATGGGCCAAGGTGTTAGCCAAAGGGTTCGGATGGTTAGTTTTGTTAAGTATTTTTTGCTGCGATTTCAATTTCTTCCTTGATGGTAGGTATATTTAGATCTCTATGAATATTTTCATTACGCGTGTACCATGGCGCGCCTGTTATTACTCTTAACGTTTTCGATTGGAATCTTTGAATTATATCTATATTCGTCGTGCAAGTTGTGCCCCATAACTGGACTCCATACATCCATATCGGTTTTATTGTTGCATTATATAAGAGAAATTTGTTGCTAAGGTTAAGTCCAGACTTCTTGTTTAAAAGCCAATGTAAACTGGCAGATTTGAGTTTAAGCTGCAGCTTTTTAGCTGCAATGTGTCGTCTCCAGGTTAAGCGTCTGTCCAAGTGGATTCCGAGGTATGTAATTTCGTCAGCTTGCGGTATCGATACATTGTTGAGCTTAACAGTAGGACACGTTTTTGGCCTTAATGTAAAAGTTATGTATTTGCACTTGTTTTCATTAACTTTTATGCGTCATTTCGCTAGCCACTCTTCAACTAGTTTAAGATGCTGCTGTAACACTTTTGTCGTTGTAATGGGGCATTTATGTCGACTTAGTATAGCAGTATCATCCGCAAATGTGGACGTAATTACTTCGTCACTTGTAGGAATATCTGCGGTAAACAGTATGTACAATATTGGTCAAAGAACACTACCCTGCGGAACACCTGCCGTAATCGGACACTCTTCTGTTATGTATTCATTTACTTTTACTGTGAATCGCCTGTTGGATAAGTAGGATTCAAGAATATTGTGGAACGTGTTAGGTAATGATTTTTTAATTTTCTTTCTTTCTTCCTTATTTCATTGTTATACGAATTACTTGTTCAATTGCGCCATGTTTTTCACGAAAAACAAATTGATGTGTAGGAATAATATCATTTTGATGGAGAAAAGGAGTATTTTTTAATAGCAGCACTATTTCGAAAAGTCTTGATAGGCAAGGCAACAGGCTGATTGGTCTATATGATGACAGCAGGGTTGCGTCTTTATGTAGTTTCGCTGTCATAATTATCTGCGACTTTTTCCAGATTTGTGGATAACATCCCAGCATTAAAATGGCACAGAAAAGCTTTGCAAGAAAAACGAGAGCAATGCATGGCAATTTTAGCATTTTTGGTGAGATATGATCGTCTCCTGGATATTTTTTGGATTTAATTCGGTAATAGTGTTTTTAGTTCAGACACAGATGCTCCGCAAGTAACAGTGCATCTAGGAGCGGTGTGGTTCGGGGACAAAGGTGCACTATATGTAGCACTATGTTGAAATGCTGTGTTGAAATACTGTGCTGAGGTGCTTTGCAAAACAATACGCCTTTTCTTCATCCGTTCTTGCCCATGAACTATTACGCAGTCTCAACGGTACTTCAGTGCTTACTGGCGGCTTAAGGTTTTTGCTACTTTTCATATAGATTTTTTAGTGGAAACGTTGGGAGTCAAAGACGTTATAAGATGTTTGATATTTCTTTCTTCTTCGTATCTTAATGTCTATTTTAGTTTGTTTTCTGCCACCTTAATACGAATTTTTGCATCGGGAGATCAGTAGGCTTGCCATTCGCGACGCAAAAGTCGCTTATTTCGGAGCAGTAATTCTATTTCGCTATTAGTTATAAACGTTTTTGCTTTTGTTTTCTGCTCTGGTGTGGTTATAGTTGTCAATCACGTCAGGTAATTTTCTGGAGTCCATAGGCCAGTAAGTTGGTTGTCTTGGGGAGATAAAATCGTCTCTATTTTTGGTACTTATGATCGTGTTACATAACTGACGACCTTTCGGGCTAATTTGTCTCTATCCCCAATGAGTATGCTTCGCATTGTAATCACCTCCAGCTTGTTTTTCTGTTATTACGAAACACGGATAGTAAATCGCAGCGAAAGTAAGGTTAACCCCCCTATTTTTAAGAGTGATCGAAGCTGACTGCAACCAAATTGTTGAAAAGGATTTAAGAAAGCTGTGCTTTAAACGGTTCCTTAGGAGTATAGATGTGCCACCATGTGCTTTGCCATCTGGGTGATTAGTGTTGTACAGCTTAAACCCAGGGATATAAAAATTATACTTCTGGGCGAGATGTGTTTCAATTATAACATCAATTTCGTGAGTAAAAATAATTTGAGTGACCTTTATTAGGTCTTAAATCAACCATGCATACGTGTAAGTTGTGTAATGCACTGGGTTAGGTTAAGAATCATGGTCTCAACTCCAGTACTGGATGCACTACGTTGGCGTAGGTCATTTGACCAATATTTGAGCTGAGTGGTTGGAAAGGCTCGGAATGGAAGAAGTATATGGGAGTTGGCTCCGTTTGGCTAGTATAGCCTGAGCAAGTTTAGATTTTAAATCTTTGCAAACCGGACAAACTCTGTAATTAGCAGAGTGATTGCCACCGCAGTTGCTCTACTTTTTTTGTCTTGCATCTGTTTTATTCAAGGGGCATTTGGTAGAGTGGTGAAGATCACAGACGGTACGTAGAGTACAATAGGATTTTGTGTGACCAAACTCCTGACAGTTTGCTCAGTTCGTTCTTCTTAAGTTGAACTGAGCTTGGCGATAAACATAGGCTGCGGCAATTTATTTCTGTTAATTATGTTATCGGCCGCCCTAATTTCAAACCCTTGCTCCTCTAGATCACCTGAGTCAACAGTGGCTTCGATTCCCTTAATTACAACAATCAGGAATTTCGCACTCTTCAACTGGTAAGAGTAATAATTCTTGTTGTTTGCAGAAAGGAACACAACGACCTTAGGAAAGTCTTTTTTACTGTGTACTTGTATTTTTGTCTCGTCTATGTTTCTTTTTTTAAGAGGTGCAATGTGAAAATTGTTGGGAACTATTATCTTGGCTATGTTCGTATCGAGTAAATTAGAGCTGCGCTCCCGCAAGTAGAATGGTGGAGGTTTAGTATTGACGACTGTGGAAATACCCTTTGGGTCTGTTATAGGCTCTTCCTTATTTAACGGTGCATTACCATCAGCATCGATAGTGGAGCCAACGGTATTATGCTTCTTAGCATTAATCATTTTTTTAGGAGGACTAGATTTCCTCTTTTTGTTTACCACATTTATGCCTGTCTGTACTGCCGTTTTCATTTCGGCTGTCTCACCTTTATTATAGACTATTTCCACCGCACGTTAAATGCATTTTAGCTTAAATACATTTAAACATCGCATTTAAATGCTAAATTCCCATGTGTTTGTTGTTGTATAAAAGTTTGTTAACTCACTTTTCAAAGTGAGTTAACTCACTTTCGGTAATTTAACAGAAAATGTTATGTTAACAGTCGAAGCTGTCACTCCTAATGTGAACATTTCGGACGTTTCGGTATACTTGTTGCCAGAGTCGTGTATTTTCGGATTTAATGAGGGGACAGACTTTTATTTTGCATGCTGAAATTTTTTCTGCAAAATTTACTTTTTTGCAATATTGACATAAAAAAATATATTAAGTAATTGGCGAAGAGAATGCTTCTCCTCTTTAAAAAATAAAATAAAATGAAAATAAAAAACAAACAAAAAGCAATTGTGGAATAGAAAACGATCCCCTCAGCTTAAAAATATACGCGACTCTGCCAACTATCAGCTGATCGCGCAAAACAAATAAATATATATATATATATATATAATTGGCGCGAAACAAATATTTATGTTTATATAGTGTGCGCTTTGTAACCGTTTAAGCGATTTTTCGGCCGGGCTACTCCTACAATTGTGGTTTTTTAGAAAAACAAAATAAATAATTACAGAAAAAAATAAACTAAACTGAAAATGGAAACAAGTGGACGCAAGTGGAACCTTACGGAGGAGCAAAGTTTCCTGGATTGCTGGGAAGGAAGAGCTCAGGAATTGAGAGGTTGCCGAAAAAACTCTCATGTATACAAAGAAATGGCGGTGGAGTTAACGCAATCGGGGATCGAAGTCTGGCATTGTTGACAAAGTTGTAAGCATGCAAAAAAGCAGTTTCCTTTCAGCAGCGTCTGTCCGTGCAGCAATAATCTGCACTTGCAAATCATAATATTGTATAAATTACAAAATAAAATAAACGCTGTCTCTTGAATTCATGATTTTAATACTTGTGACAAATTTTGCAAACTGCAAATGTAAACAAAAATCAGCTTTTTGAGTTAACTCACTTTCGGTGGAAACGTTTGACATTTCATTCACTTATAGCTTATTTCCACCAAGCACTTCACTGCATTTAAGGCCTCTGAGTTAACTCAAACAGCTGATTTTTGTTTACGTTTGCAGTTTGGTTTATTTTTTTTTTAAGTAATTAAGTGTGTTTTTCTAGAAAACCACAAATCGAGGAGTAGCTCGGTCGAAAAATACCTTAACCGGTTACAAAGCGCACATTATATATACATAAATATTTGTTTTGCGCCAATTATATATACATACATAATTATTTGTTTTGCGCATTCAGCTGATAGTTACCAGAGTCGCGTATATTTTTATGTTGAGGGGATCGTTTTCTATTCCACAACTGCTTTTTGTTTGTTTTTTATTTTTATTTTATTTTATTTTTTTAAAGAGGAGAAGCATTCTCTTCGCCAATTACTTAATATATTTTTTTATGTCAATATTAATGCAAAAAAGTAACTTTTGCAGAAAAAATTTCAGCATGCAAAAAAAAAGTCTGTCCCCTCATTAAATCCGAAAATACACGACTCTGGCAACAAGTATACCGAAACGTCCGAAATGTTCACATTAGGAGTGACAGCTTCGACTGTTAACATAACATTTTCTGTTAAATTACCGAAAGTGAGTTAACTCACTTTGAAAAGTGAGTTAACAAACTTTTATACAACAACAAACACATGGGAATTTAGCATTTAAATGCATTTAAGCTAAAATGCAGTGAACGTCCGGTGGAAATAGGCTATTAACAGAGGCCTTAAATGCATTTAAGTGCTTGGTGGAAATAGGGTATTAGTCGCTCGCACTGGAGTTGCGGCTGCTGCGCTGTTTGACTACATAGCTGTTTGTTTTTCTGCTATTGTTGGGGAACTGACACATGTTGGGAAGAGAGTTTTTTTCACTTTTTGCTTTCCCTGTTGTTGCTAAGGTCTGCGTAGGCGTCTTTAAAGTTGAGCTGCTTGCCTTTGCACTGCTGTTAGGTGGTGATTTACTCGCAACAACAGTGAAATGGCATTTCTCTCGGCCGTTGGGACTGAATGCCGACGCCCTTTCTGTTTTTAGCGTTGATCACTCATTACATCGCCGGTTCACTTTTCACTTCTCGTTTTCGTTTCTCTGTGGAAATGATTTTTTTTTTTGTTATATATTCTGTTTATTTATTTATTTTTATTTGTTTATTGCCAACTTAAGTGGCTATACACCCACTACAGTCGATGTATAAATTTAAACGATTTAATATTTTCGTTTTCTTAAACTTTAAGTGAAGTTACGGAGCCGATCAAAAAACACGTCCGTACACTGAAGCATAAGTAATGTTCATTATTTGGCTACTGAATTTCTCAATGTAGGTACAATACATTAATTATACCGGAATGCATGTACGTATGTAGATATATATGAACGAATGTATGTATTTGTACATGCATATATGTATATATGTATGTATATATGTATTTGTATACATGTAAGTGTATAGGTACCTTATACGAGTATATATATGTATGTATGCCTATAGGTAAGTGCGTATGTATGTGAGTAGGCATGTATGTATATATGTGTATATTTGTTTTCTGTACATGTATACGTGAGTATGTATGCCTATATGTACATATGTGCGTATGCATGTATGTATGTATATACATGTATATAAATATGTATGCACGTATGCATGTACGTATGTACGTGTATATATGGATGTGCGTATGCAGGTACGTATGTGGATATAGGTATATGAACGAATGTATGTATTTGCATATGCATATATATATGTATGTATGTCTATATGTATGTGCGGTGTGTATGTAGGCACTTATGTATATTCGTAAATGTACACATACACGTATTCTTAATTATCCTACTTAAACGAATTTTTTGTCGGAATTTTCGTCGTAGGTGGGAAGAAGACCAATTTCGCGAATGGTCTCGTAGTTGACTCTTTCGATATTTCCACGTTCACTACCCGTAATCGGTTGTCGGGACCAGGATGTAAGTTAGTGATTTTTCCCAGTCCCCATTCGTTGGGTGGAAGGTTGTCTTCTTTGATGATAACTAGGTCCCCCATTTTAAGATTGGATTGAGGATACATCCATAAGATATTCGGACTTCCACCTTTTGCAAAAAGTTTAATGTAGGGCCTTGAGTTTTTCCTATCTGTTGACGGTTGACACGCGGTTTTCGTCAACATTGATTGCGGATGTTGCAAGAAACACACTACCAACTAGAAAGTGACCTGGAGTAAGCGGCTCCAGATCTGTAGAATTGTTTGATGAAGGGCTTAACGGTCGGGAATTGAGACATGACTCGACTCGACATAGAAGAATGCTGAACTCTTTGAACGTGAATTTGTGGTCATTTGCGATTTTCCTAAAATGAATTTTAAAACTTTTCACCCCTGCTTCTTACAAACCTCCCATGTGAGCAGCGGCAGCGGGTATGAAGTGCTAATTCAAAGCTTGATGGTGACATTTGGATAATGATTTAGAAACCCCGACAAAGTTCGTTCCATTGTCCGATTAAATATTCTTCGGGCATCCACTCCTAGCTATGAACCTGGCAAAGGCTGCTAAAAATGAGTCAGTACTAGGGTCACTGGTGGCTTCTAGGTGGATAGATTTTGTCGAAAAGCAAACAAATAAGCAGAGGTAAACTTTGGAAATTCGACATCCTCGGCTGCGGTAGGACTTAATATTGAGAGGTCTAGCAAAATCCACTCCAGTGTTAGGAAACGCCCTTGAAAAAGTAGTGCGTTCTTCTGGAAGATTTCCAATAAGTTGGCTTTGAGCCGCAACATTAGCTGATTTTCACCATGGATGGATACTTGGTGGACAAACTGGACATAAAAACTGGAGCTATAAGGTAGAAGAATAGGATGACGTTCACTATAAGATAGGAAGATGAATCAGCCCTCATAATGCCATCTTTGTCGATGAATGGGTTAAGAGGCAGGATTTAACTTTAACGAATTTTTCGGAGTTCAATCGTCTATATTTTTCGCTGTAATACCGTTTTTGACAAATGTTTATTGGAGACTGAGTCATCTATTTGATTTCGTCTGGCAAAATTAAGTTAAACTCTATCTTAAAGAAAGATTTTGCTTTCGGATGTGTTCTTTGATAGAATCTCCTTATATAGGAGATCACTCTCAAAGCTCGCGAGAATCCAGAAAATCTGTTCAGAATACCTTGCGAGTCGTTTACTATTGATATTGTATGCATATGCATTCTTTTTTCTTCTACCTACTGTTGTTTGATGTTTGATTTCGTGTACAGGCCATCTAGTGTCGTCTTCTTGTAACCAAGAAGGTCCCTGCCACCACAACAGGTTGTCGACTAATTCACCGGCTGGTAATCCTCTGCTGGCTAGGTCTGCTGGGTTGTACTCTGTGTCTACAAGGCGCCAGTTCTTGTTCCCAACCTTTTCTACAATTTTTGTTACTCTATAGGAAACAAAGGGTGACCATGAACATGGTGGTTCTCTTATCCATGCTAATACAATGGTAGAATCCGTCCAGAAATACGTCTTTAAATGACCCATATTAAGATGATTGATGATGAGTTCCATTGTTTCGTTTTGACTGCAGCTACTCGTATTTTTGCCATCAGTAGGCTTACGTTAACTTTACCCTGTCATAATTTTTAGAAAAATCGTAGCTGCATATACTTTCTCTGATGCGTCACAGAATCCGTGTATTTCCGCAGCCGCACTTGATGGGAAGTAGACCCATCTTGGTATACAGGTATTGATAATTTCCGTTTATAAACCCATCCGTGGTAGTTGGCGACACAGTTTCGTCCCAATCAGTTTTACCTAGCCAAATGTTCTGCAGATATTGGCAACTATTATAATTGGTGCAAGCCATCCAAGTGGATCGAATATCTTGGCGATCGCGGAAAGAATCACTCTCTTCGTAATGATTTCCTTGCTGTCTATAGGTTTGGTAGTAAAGTATGAATAGTTAGAGTGGTATTCTATCTGATCTAACACTTGAGTGTTATTTGATGTCCATTTGCGAAAGGAAAACCCATATGACTTCATTACCTTTGATATTTCCTCTCGATCACGTATTGTGGAATCCGGGCTGTGTCCACCTGAGAGTACGTTATCTACGTACATACAGTTACGGATAATGTTTGATGCTATTGGGTAGTTTTTCTCAACATCATCTGTTAATTGATGTAAAGTCCTTATAGCTAAGTAGGGCACGTAGTTAATGCCAAAGGTAACCATCTTCAGCTCGTACAAACTGATAGGTTCCTCAGTGCTCTTACATAAAACTATTCTCTGGAATGTCGTGTGTTCACGATTTACCGGAATCTGTCGATACATTTTTTCTATTTCGTTGTTGAGGACGTACTTGTAAAACCTCCAGCCTAGTATTAGAATTCGTAGGTCGGCCTGCAAAATTGAGCCGGGATATAGTATATCATTTAAGCTTATACCATTAAAAGTGAGGCATGATGCGTTGAATACAACTCTGAATTTAGTAGTGGTGCTTTCTTCTTTCAACACAGCGTGATGTGGCAAAAAGTATCAGTCGGTGGAGTCTGCTGGTACACTGTACGGAAGTTTTGACATATGGTACAATGTCTCGTACTCACATAAGACTCTGCTATACTCCGTCTGCAATTCAGGGTTTTTTGCCAAATGTTTTTCGTTCCGATAGAACTTTGCACACGTTCCTTTTAGAGATGGTCCCAAGGAAATGTCATGGGGGTACTCCTATTTGAAAGGTAAGGAGACAACGTATTTCCCATTAACATTCCTTTTTGTAGTTGTCTCAAATGATCTTCCAACTCCCAAAAGGTAGTCAATTGTTTCTTCAAATTGACTTCATTGTAAAATGATACTCTATTGTTGGCTGAATTTGAAGTTTCCGTACTGCCGGTTATAACTCAACCGAACACTGTTTCCTGAGCAAATAGCTTATTTAATATATTCTTTCTTACTCCGCCTAGAATGTTCTGGGGGTAAATATCTTCCCCTTAGACGATATCAACAGGCTCATTGACGAAGAACCTCTTGTCTGCCAAAACTAATTCTGTCAATACGCTAACTTGGCAAGAAGGCAAGTCCCGTGTTAATTTTGGCACGGCTAGTGCAATTGCTTCTAATTTTATTAGAGGATCAATGGGTGGCCGTAATTGTACTACACACGCTTCTTTGACCTACGCAGATATAGCATTGTTGATGACCGAGACTTGGGCATGCAAGCGTTTATTTGGTAGAAAACGCCGAATTGTTGTAATCTTTCTGTGATGAATGTCCATTCAGATCTAGAGTCAACCAATGCTCTGACAGAGAAATTGATGCCATTGAAATTTGAAAAGCACGAATTTACATTTTTAACTGAATTATCTTCCTTTGCAGATTCCCGCTTTTGCTGAGCCTGGCTTGATTTTGAAGGTCCATCCTCTATCGCTTGTGGAGTTCTCCTCGGGACTGTTGCTTTTGGCTGACTTGCTTGCGGTAGGTGGAGCAATGTATGATGTCTTGATCGACATATGCTGCAGTTACACAAAATTTTGCATGTTGGACAGTATGTCCAGCTGCCAAGCAATTCAAACAACGTTGATTCTCTGCCGGAGTCCGTTTGCGAATTTCTTCGCAATTTTGTAATTTCTGTTATTTTACACCAGTTGTTATTTACACTAGATTAAAAGGTGCCAATTCTTTTGGGGTGTACTTCTACGAGTTGCTGTGTGGTCAATGTTATGATATTGAAGTGACGAGATGTAATTATTTATGTATCGCTGCAATTTTTTAATGGAGCTGCCGCATTCGTTCTCAATTGCCTTTAATTAGAGAAGTTAGAAGAATAGAGTTTTTAACTATGCTTTCCCATTCCAATTCGAAACCATAATTGGTTGATGGACACCTTAGCACTATTTCTGTTGCCTCCCCTTGTGTTTTCTGGTTGAGTTTGAATAACTTCTCAACTGGTGATAGGCGTTGATTTTGAATGTAAATTGCCGTAAACATGTCTCGGAATATTACCTTTGAAAATTTCAGTGTCGCAAGAAGGCAAATGTATATTATGTTCCCGAATGGACATATTCTCAACTCGTTTTGTAGATTTTTCTAACTTTTCTGCATCAGCAGCTCAGTCAGCCATGCATCTCATATATAAGGCAAAACTACTTTTCTGCTTAGCTTAGCTTTTACAGCCTGCCTGTGTCAAACTTAAAAAAAATTGAAATTGAAGTTTAAAAAATTAAAAAAAAATTGAAAAAAATGAAGCAGCCGTAACCGAGGTACTGAAGAACATTTCTATAAATGACATAAAAAAATCTATGCATGCGCTGGTTGATCGTTCCGAACGTTGTGTTGAGTCAAATGGAACCTATTTTGAATAAAGAATAACTTTCAAAGATAATATAATGTGTATTTTACTATTTTATATCCAAAAAGCTCGGTTATTTTTGGGACACACCGTGTATGTTTGTATATAAAAAAAACCGAAAAAAACGGCTCGAAGGACCAATAACTACGTATGGGCGTCCTGAGATATTGGGGCAGTATATGCACATCGCTGAATATTTTATTCAATATTTTGTGGATACATGTACTCTTATAATAAAATAATTATTTTAATTTTAAACTGTTGCCTGTGACAGTAAATAGTAAGCCTTAAGCATTTTTCCGTATGTTTCCCAATATTACTGATGGATACAAATCTGCACTGATAATTACATCGACCTGTTGACTCTTAAAAAATATGGCATCGACTAGCTTAATTGGGGGCAGAGAATTAATTTGGGATCGGTTCACTGTAGATTTGGGGAGGTCTCTTGTCTATTGGGGTAGAACCAGACCTCTTTCCTCGACTCTAAACGGAGGATTTACA
Source organism: Ceratitis rosa (assembly GCA_037013455.1). Classification (NCBI taxonomy): domain Eukaryota; kingdom Metazoa; phylum Arthropoda; class Insecta; order Diptera; family Tephritidae; genus Ceratitis; species Ceratitis rosa. The sequence continues at coordinate 359,671 of JAWMAG010000036.1, read as the reverse complement.
GGAGAACCTATCACAAAATGTGCGGCTTTTCGCAACTTAGCCAATACTGACGAGCTTATTCGACTTACTTGGCTACCAACAGGCCATGGCCGAATGCCGATGCGTTTCTGCAAGCGTTCTGTGGTGAACGTAGCCTCAGATCCCAGTTTCCTTAAAGAAATACGTTAGCTATCGCCGTTCCTAAAATAATTATGCATTCTCACGACCTTTACCCTATTATCCAAATTCATTGTCAGAAACGTGTGCTTGATTAGAGCACAGGTTGTGAGAATTGACCAAGATGGACTGCAACCCTTCTGTCAGGCTGTGGCAAAGTGGTTTTGTTAGACAAAAGCCTAGAAGATCTGGAACTTTGTATGTTAGATACTGTTTCCAGTGTCTGAAATCTACGGTTCAGGAACTGATCCAATTCCTCCCACGTCGGAATTTCCGTTTTCCGCAAAATTCCCTGTTCCTATAACGCTATCAGTTCTTAATGTCGATTTATTTCACTTCGCCATGTGTTTTTTATTTGAATGATACAATTTCCCTATTGGACTTAATCGCGAATTCTTAATGTAGATTGCGGTAAATAACCCGCGACAAGATGGCCAAGCCATGTAGTCGCCATTGAAAATTACTGTATCGTATGAGGCTAGATTATTATAAGATCCGGCCGGCTCAACTTCCCTCCGCATGGAATTTCCGGTCGACGAGGTTTGTTGCACAAAGGTTAAATTATGGATGGTCTCTTTCGTCAATGCCGCGTACGTCAGATATGCTGCGTAGTAATTCTGATACCTACACTTTTTTAATATGTATCGAATGAATATTTTACCTTCAACAATAGTGCTTTGAGATCGTCGTTTTGAGTCTCAAGCAAGTCGACCGAACAACTAGCATTGGGAGTGTTATTATATAATTCTACAAATTCCGACATTGCATCACAAGCACGTGATAAGTCGTTGTGCTAGCAATTTTTCCGAGTTGAAGCCAATCAGATTTCGGTCGATTTCTACCTTACTGTATTCCTTAGGCCCGTTTTCACAATGTCCGATTAATTTAATTTTAACCGGAGGATAGCTAACCGTCAGATAGGCTGATGTGACACTTTCGTTTTCACCAAGTTCTGGTTACTTAACTTCTGGTTAGTTTGATCATTGTCATGAATAGACAAAAACTGCGTGACAGCTCATATATTTTTACATTTTTGCGTGCAATTTTTAAATTTATCCGTTGTATTTTTTAAATTATTCTAATATAATGGAAAATAAAAACAGAAATCGTCTTCCAAATTTTTCAAGCACTGAAGAAAGAAAGATTGGCGGAGCGCTACTCCAATGTAATTGAAAATAAAAAGACTGACGCAGTGGCCTGGGAGGAAAAACGAAAAACCTGGGAAACCATTGATGTTGAATTTGAGGTTCAAGTGGGAATTCGGAGAGGGCCCAAAAACTTAAGAGAAAAGTATGAAAATTTGAAGAGAAAGGCTAGGAAATCTTTGGTGAAAAAAAAAATGGAATTGTATAAAACAGATGGCGGACTCTTTAAGCAGCGGCAAGATGCCAATACTGAAAGGCTTGCTGCTTTAATGGAACAATCTGCAACCGGGTTGGAAAATGGTTTTGACAGCGATGGTAAGATATTTCGCATGAAATTCTATGCAGTGGGATTTTTAGCAATACATATATTATTTCAGCCATCAGCGTAAAATTGTTGGCAGTCCAGAGATTGTAATTTAATATAATTATATTTACATTCACTTTAATTAATCTATATAAAACACCTCCAGATTCCTACGCCTGACAGGAGCTCATGGAATCCAAATAGTATTTTTAGCAATACATATATTATTTCAGCCATCAGCGTAAATTGTTGGGAGTCCAGAGGTTGTAATTTAATATAATTATATTTACATTCACTTTAATTAATCTATATACCATAAAACACCTCCAGATTCCTACGCCTGACTGGAGCTCATGGAATCCAAATAGATTGCGGATGAGGAAAGATGAAAAACTTATAGATAGAGGTCAAAAAAAATCGAAGAAATGTAATTCTGATTCCTACAATTTGTTTTGGGAGGAAGAAAACAAAAGAGCGGCAGAAAAACATGCAATGGCGAAGGAGAAGCATGATCTAGAAATAAAAGAATTAAAAATGAAATTAGAACTTTTAAAAATAGAAATTGATTCTAAGGCGCAGAAAGTTCCCAGTGAATGGCTTTGAACTATTTCTGTTTGTAAAAATTCTATTTTCATTTTTAATTCTTTTCCAGACAGGTATAGAATAGGCATATGTAATATATATCTATGGATATAACCTGAAAAAAACAATAATTATAAATGATCTTATAAATTATTATAAAAATAAACCAACCTTGCAAAATAATCTCTAATTAGACTAGACCTTACAATAGCGTTTCTGTGCACCTCAGCTATGTGTATACTCTCGTCGGCATCAAAGGATGTTTCTGCTGGTTCATGCACTTGAAATTCTACTTCATCCAAATTAGAGTCATTGTTCTGGATGGCAATATTGTGCAACACTCCACAGGCAACAATGATGTTCATAGCTGTGCTGAGTGAAACTCTCAATCCAAGGGATAGTACTGGAAAACGACGTTTCCATACTCCAAAGCACCTCTCTACGCAATTTCGAGTACGTATTTGAGATTCATTGTAAAGCCGTTCAGCGCGAAGATTGGGATGTAAAAGTGGAGTCATCATGTAGCTACTGACTCCATAACCACTGTCACCCAGTAAAAAACAGTCCCTAAATTCGTTTTGTTCAAACCGGTGCTTCAGACGACTATTATTAAAAATATTGCTATCATGTGCAGAACCGGGCCACCTGCATACAATTCCAATTTTGCATTACAGACAGCTTGTACGTTGAAGGAAAAGTACCCTTTTCTGTTTCGAAAAATTTCGACATTTTCTCCTCCAGGTGATTGGATTATGACATGAGTGCAATCTATACACCCTACCACCTTTGAAAATTTCGCTATTCGGTGAAATGTGCGCATTGCGTTCTCAATTTCTCTGCTTGTTTGTGGCATTCTGATGAATGATTGTGAAAATGCCGCTATAGCAATAGAAGTTTTATTCACCACCCATCTTGCAGTCGCCACGCTTACTTCGCAGAAATCAGCAACACAAATCAAAAAACTTCCTGATGCATAGAAGCGCAATGTCAAAAGCAACATTTCCGCTGGCCTAAGTGCTTGATTCCTGCAAAATCAAATAAATTATCAACAATATTTATTTATTATTTCACAAACCTTTCAGTGCGGCTTCTAATTTTATTTTCTATTTTTTCCAAAACGTATTTTGCACTATTTTTGGAACGACGAAATCTACGAATAAAAACTTCTTCATCATATTTCTCAAAAAAAATTATTTGTGTACTGCACTTTCTTTCCCTATAAATACGCCTCTGCATCAGCGCAGCCAGATAGGCAGTGCGTTCCAAATTTTCCATAATAAAATTTATTTTAAAACCACTGTCGGAATACTATTTCCTTTATTATTTTACAATTTGCAGCTGTCAAATAATCTTCTGGTTAAGAGCTAATCGCCACTCGATGTTGGCGTTAAGTTAACCGCAACTTAATTGACAGATGCGCCTTAACCGGACATTGTGAAAACGAATTTTTTACTACCTTCCGTTTAAGTTCTGATTAAGTGCTTAACCGGACATTGTGAAAACGGGCCTTAGTGTGAATTTCGTATTTTTAAAGTACCAGTTCAAGAGTTATTAAATTAACGGACTGTGGTACTTCTGGTGTAATGTACCACCAACGTACGTATGAACCAGAGACGATATAATAAGTTTCAAAGATATTTTATAAATTTCTAAAGCAGAATTCTGCTTACTGTTATTTTTTGTTTTTGTTGATAGCAAGTTTTAGTATCCTTGATTTTGTGGATTTGTTTCTCACAGTAGGGTTGGTAGAGCCTTATAGCATGCGTATTTGGTTTAGCAGACCCTTGTTGCTTACTCTGTTGGCTTGGTAGAGCCTTGTTACCTATTTAGTGGGCTTGTTAGAGCCTTCTTACTTTCTCGGTGGGCTTGGTGAAGCCTTATTGCTTTCATGTTGAGCTTGGTAGAGCCTTGTAGCTTGCACCGTGGGCTTGATATAGCCTTGCTGCTTACACGTGGGCTCGGTAGAGCCTTGTAACTTGCATGGTGATCTTAATAGAGTCTTGTTGCTTCCAAGGGGGCTTGTTAGAGCCTTGTTGCTTTCTCGGTGAGCTTTCTTAGAGCCTTGTCGCTCACTCGGTGGGATTAGTGAAGCCTTATTGCTTTCATGTTGGGCATGGTAGAGCCTTGTAGCTTACGCGATGAGTTTGAGAGAGCCTTGTTGCTTACACGATGGGCTTGGAAGAGTCTTGTAGCTTACAATTCTAATACTGTTTCAAACGCACAAAATTTAAGATATAATGATTGCAACGACTTTATTATATTCCGCGTATGCAAATAATAATTCTGATATTGGTTGTTAAAAGAAAAAAGTGTGGGGAATTCACCAATTTGCTGCTTGTGTGACTTACTGTTAGGCTGGTTGTGAGTACTTGGGTATCTTTGTAAGATCTTGTTGCTCGTTGGACCTGCAGGGAAGGCCTTGTGGCACCGGCTTTCATCACACTTTCACTTTTATGCAGCTGAGCGCTTTTTCTTGTGGCGGTGTTCACAGGCGCTCCAAGTTCCCTTACTTTACTTTCATTTTGCTGTGCACATTTTCTGGAAATTTTTATGTCGTTTGTTCGTTTTCCTTTTCACTACACTCTGTACTTCTACATATGTATATATATATTTACATACAGCCTTGGCCAAAAGTATTAGGCATTCCCCTAAATTACAGGTATTCTCAAATGTGGCTATCAAAGTTACCACTTCTTTTTGTAAATTTCTTACATGGGTGTTTAACTGTTGATTTAACGAATAAATTGTGTAATATTAAAAGTCATAGCACTCTGGGCAGGCTAAACCTAAAAATTGTCATTTTTAAGAAATTCATAAAATATTTTCGCATTTAAAATTTGAAAGTGAAAGTATAAATTACATCTAGTGAAAAGTTACCAATCTTATGAAAACAGTTCATATTTACCGGAATGCCAAAAAAAAGTGAAGTTAGTTACGATGATAGAGTTAGACTTCAAGTTCTAAGTGGAGACAAAACCCCACAATAATAAATCAAAAAATGGAAGAAAGCGTCTAACCAGTAAGCGAGAAGACCGAATACTTATACGCGAGTTTCTCAAGGATCGCAAAAAATCTTCTTCTGCCCTTGCAGTTACACTTTCGGATGATTATAGTAAACCAGTTAGTGCTCGAACAGCTAGAAGAAGACTTCTGGAAGCAGGTTTAAAAGGATGTAAAGCCCTAAAGAAGCCGTGGCTCTCATTTCACGGAAGAAGATTGGTCGAATTTTCTGCGGTCTGATGAATCAAACTTCGAGGTAAACTTAGTTAAGATCATCTTAAAGTATTAACAGCCATAGCTTCTTACCCTAGAGCAATTTTGGAGACATAATACAAATCGGCGGCCGCGAGTGGCCGAGTGGTTAGCATTGCGTACTGACATTCGGAAGCCTCGGGTTCATATCCCAGTGCCAGCAACATCCGAAAGTTATGGAAAATCAATTTAAATAAAAAATTAAGTTAAATTTTCTTATTGCGGTCGCCCCTCGGCAGGGAATCTCCACCTCTCCGAGTGTATTTCGGACATGAAATAAAAGGCTCCTCGTAAAAACCCATCAGCCGTTCGGAGGCGGCTTAGTATAAACTGTAGGTCCCTCCATTTGTTGGAAAAACATCAAGACGCAAAAACCACAAATTGGAGGAGGAGCTCGGCCGAAAATCGATTAAGCGGTTACAAAGTGTCAATTATATATATATATATATATATATCTGGATGATATTCTTCCCCATCCCATCGTCTCAAGAACGTCACACCAGGTGTTCCAAATATCTGAAGAAAAGAAAAAAAAAGTTTTTCATATATATACATATATACCTATATATCCCATCGTCTCAAGAACGTCACACCAGGTGTTCCAAATATCTGAAGAAAAGAAAAAAAAAGTTTTTCATATATATATATATATACCTATATACATATATATATATATATATATAGGTATATATGTATATATATGAAAAACTTTTTTTTTCTTTTCTTCAGATATTTGGAACACCTGGTGTGACGTTCTTGAGACGATGGGATGGGGAAGAATATCATCCAGATTGCGTGGTACCCACTTTTAAGCATGGAGGAGGCAGCATTATGATCTGGGGCTGCATGGCTTCTGATGGTGTCAATGTTCGTTTGCGGGGGTCGCATGGACAGTCAAAAGTACAAAAATGTATTAGAAGCTGTTCTTCTGCCATCGTTAACGCGCATTTTCGGCGATACTAATTCAGCAAGACAATGTTTTATTAGATAGATGCCTTAAATAACGAGTGGTACGCTATAAGTGTGGACGAATGTGCAAAGCTTGTACGCAACATGCCTAAGAGAATTGCTGCCGTTATTAAATCGAAAGGTGGACCAACTAAATATTTATGTTATTATCACTAATTCATTGTATTTTCCCTGTTTTACTAATAAAACTTGATTACTTCACTTGTTAAAACAAAAAATTCAGTAATTAGTGGGGTGCCTAATACTTTTGGTCAAGGTTGTATATGCAAACGTCAGTATTTCTTAAAGCACTTTATCACTCAAATCGAGGTTATAATTACTCACGTGATTATCTATGATCAGAACGTCGACTTCCACAGCCGTCTACCTTTTTTGTGCTACGAACATTTTCTTTTGGTCGCTTTTACCAACTGTTGGTGCTTATTGGAACGCAAAAATTTGTGTGCCCATTTCTGTTACCAACAGCGCGCAGTGATGCAGAAATTAAATCACTGAATAAAAACATGAAAAAAAACAAAATATAATAATCGCTTTCAGGATCCGGCTCAAAGAAGCAATATTCGTACTGGGATTGTTGGGATTAGAATCCATCCTGAATTCTAGATACGGGGATCGGAATAGGGTCCGATCCTTCAGGCAGTCTTAGACGCTGAAAATAAAGAAACCTTCTCCAAAAAGTTAAAGAAATGAAGGAATGCTTCAAGTTTTAAAAATTACTATATTTGACCATAACTAAAGCATATATTGTACATTGAAATATATGTACATAAAAACACTCACCTCATGTTGCTGCTGCTTCACGAAAATAGAGAAAATCAAAATGGCAACATTGGACTTTTATGCATTCCACAGAAGGTGGATGGGAATTATCTGGACCCTTCCAATTAGGGATGAGTCATGTATTTTAACTAGCAGCAGCGACAATTCCAGGTAGAGATTCTGGCTTCTGTACAAGGTAGCATCAAACGACGCGTAGTTTGCGGTCTGGCTTGTAAGTGTGTGCCGGATCAGATTCTTGTGATCTTTACGTTTTTGGAAAAAATTTAGTTCCAGTAGAGGCAAAATAAAAAAATAAGACCTGTCGAGACTATGAGTGGAACAGAAAGTTCATTAAATGTTTGTGAGCATTAGGGCAGATGAGGCCACTTAACTTAGATAAGTGCGTGGTATTCCAGTCACCGAGCCGAAGTTTAGACGACATCATCAGAGGATCACTGAATTTGTATTCTCACACCCAACCGAGGAACCATAACTATCTCTTGGTTTGTCTATTGTTTGCGAGCGCCTTTGAGCCAACAGTATTCTTTCCTACGTTCTTCTCTACCCATTTACTTGATAATAGGTAACGTGGATTGCTGAAAAAATAAACTGTTGCGCCAACTTGTTGGCCGAAGATTAGAGATGAGGTACATGAACCTTCGCTTTAGTGTAAAATTGCGGTGAAGCCAACTATTTTTCCGAACGGTTTTCTACTCGATACACTTGCTCTCTGAGAGCACTCTTCACCAACTCAGCATTAGAGAACTGTGTAGCTGCTTTTCAAGCTCCCTACGTAGAGGGACCAGCGAAACAATGACTTTTCGAACGATCCATCACAGATAGGTTGGACAGCTGTGGGCAGGCGTGGGTATATGCCTCGATCATACGAGGAGACATTCCCGTACCGTCGTCGTTGCTGGGTTGTTGCATTTGTGGCAACTGTAGTGATTTCTTCTGCTTTGGTGAAGGTGTGCTTGCTACTACTAATCCTCTCGCGTGCTTTAACGATAAGTCTGTGACCCTATCACGCAGACTCTCGTTCTAATCCTCCTCCTGCAGGAATGTGGCAAGGCATTTTCTTAATTCGTCGGCGGTGCTTATATTCGATAAGCCAAACTCGGTCGAGTATTGTATTAGTTCCTCTTTGTTGAGGTAGTAAGCCCAATTTACCTTAATCATTATATATATATTTTTTTTTCTCTACGTTAACTTTTCTTTTTTTCGATAAATGCTATTGTGCCTCGCATTTGTGTCTCTATCACAAATTTTTCTGTGTCACTGTCACTTGTACTCGTGTGCACTCCTGTTTCCTACTTCACTTCACTACACATCACTTTTCGTTCTTGATACTTGACCCTTACACGTATTTTACTCAATTTATAAGGGCCTCACGTTGGGAGCCAGTTGCAACGAGCCCGGTTCTCCGGTCTATAGCTGGGCTACCACTCAGCCGGATTATGGGTCTCTCCTAAAATGCTGATTCCAAAAGAGAAAAGTAAAGGACAACACGAGTGGTACTACTTTTACACAATTACCGTTATTACTTAATACTTCTACTGGCAGCGTTTTCACATCACACCATATACTGCTATTTGCACCGTTTTCACGTCAAACATATACTTCTATCTACTCCTATTGGTAGCGTTTGCACGACCCACCATATACACTAGCTACGACAGCACAAACAGAAGTGATCGATCACTGCTGATGCTGCCCTTTTTATACTAAATTCTGCTTGCAGGTGGACAGTTACGCGTTGCGTGTTGGTAGGCATATCGCCTATTCTCCTTTGTCCTACTTAACAACGACGGCTTGCTACACTAGTTCTTGGTGCTTTCCTAACTTAAATGTTTACATAATATATTTAATATTCATATTTTAGTTTCATACATATATATATAGTTATGTATATGTATAATAATATGTGTATATGTATATATTTAATTAATTGTATAAGTGTATATACGTGTATATATGTTCTTCAATATGTGTGTATATATGGGTAAAATTAAAGACTTTTAATTTAGTTTTTATTACAAATTTATTGTTTTAATTTAGCACAATAGTATACTTCAACAACTGTGTCTTTTGTCTGATGAGCTACTACTACAAAACTAGTCTTTCCGACATTGATAGAGAGCTGAACTCAACACTTAAAACCTTTTATATAATATATTGCTCATAAAAGTCAAAGTATTGAGTTTAGCATTAAGGTATGTCACTCCTCCCAACTTCAAATCGTGCAATGTCCTCATTGCAATATTTCTTCTTTAACAAGTCAAAATTTTCAAAAGAAAAGAAATTTCACATATCTTCTAAGTTATTTTTAACCTATAACAAATATTTTTACTTTTAATTTTCTTCGTAAGCTAATGATATAATAATAGATAATAACAAGGGTATTTAAATGTAAACAACAAATCTTGTTTTTATATGTTAAGTAATTTTAGTTAGTTTTCTTTTTTCTTTTAAATTGGTTCTTATATTTTCTTACATTTTGGCTTTTATGGTAAACATAACTATATGATGTTCTCTGTCCTCTTCAGTTTGGATAAGACTAACCCTTTTATTCGGATTACACATTTTATCTAATCGTTTTCTCGAAACATGTGCATTTACAAAATTTGTGTCGATATATTTTTCTTGCTTCTTTTTATTTGCGTTATTGATTCTTCGTTCTTTAATAACTTAAAAATCACGTTTTGGTGACTCTTTATTAAAAAAAAAATTATATGGAATTTAATTAGTGGTATAGTGACCTATAACATGGTTATAAGTATAAAGTGCTTGTTCAATTTTTAAATATTTTAGTTCTTTATCACCTGAAGTATTGATTATTTTAAGTTTTTCATTTAAATTTTTATGCAACCACTCAATGTCACCTATACCGGTTTTACCAGTTGTTACTTCCACTTCTATATTTAATAAGTTACACTATTGCTTAATATTTACATTATTTATATTATTTAAGATCAAGTCTTGGTCGATTTTTAAAGTCTTTGGAGAGCCCATACAATTAAAGATTTTAAGCAAAGCCTTTTTCGTCTCCAACCAATTTAATGCTTTAACTTTTTCTACCATAGCAAACTTAGAGAACACATCAATACAAGTTAAATAACTTTCATTATTCCATTTCCAAAAATCTACAATAAATTTTTACCGAATTTCGTATATAGGAGGAGTAAATGGCAACCTGTTAGAAATATGATAATTTTTACAATGATTACACAGTTCACATTCATTTCTTATTTTAGTGATTTTTAAAGCATTTTGCAATTTTTTCAATACCTTGATGAAGTCCACTGAAATGAATTTCAAGTAGTTTACTTTTAAAGTTCGCAAAATCTGTGATATTTTCCAATTCTTTTGTACATCGATAAACTTTGTTACGACTTGTTATTAATGTATTATATACGTTTTGAAATCTTCATCGTTGGGCATAAATATTGTTATATTCTTTTTTAGTAAATAAGTTTTATTGATTTGTTTATTAATGTCGATTGTTGGTTCTTTGTAAGTTATCACTGTTAGATTATTTGAAAATATTTTGAATGTTGTAGTAGAATTTTTACAATCTCTTATTAATTTAATTTGATTTTTAAATGCATTTAATGGCCGCTTAGTAATTTTAAAGAAACTTTCATTATCTTCATCGGCGGAGTGAATAGTGTCTATACTAGATTCAGACTCTTCATTGAAATTACACTCTCTAATTTTGATACGAGATAAAGCATCTGCCATGTGATTTTCTTTTCCTGACTTCGACGTATTCATTAAATCGAACCTTCCATCTTTGCAGTTTAGAATTTGGTTCCCTTAAATTATAAAGCCACTACAGTGGTCTATGATCACTATTTATTAAAAATTTTCTTTCATATAAATATGGTATAAAATATTTTGTGGCCCATGCCATAGCCAGAAGCTCTTTTTCGGTAGCTGAGTAGTGCAACTCATGTTCGTTGAGCGTGCGACTAGCACAGCCAATAGGATGTCCTTGGTGACTTAGAACTGCCCCCAGTGCCACATTTGACGCATCAGTGATCAACGTAAATGACTTCTCATAGTTCGGGTATGCTAGAATCGGGTCACTTGTAATCAAAATTTTTATAGTGTTAATAGCTTCTTCGTACTTTTTATTTGCGCTATTTATTTTATTGCCCTTTTTTTTAGGCAGTTAGTTAATGGTTTAGTAGTTTCTGAAAAGTATCGTATAAATTTCCGATAAAATCCATCTAAACCGAGGAATTGTTTTATTTCCTTCTCCGTTTTAGGAATTGGATAATTTAAAATTGCTTGCATCTTATTAGGATTAGGCTTAATGCCTGCTGTCGTTATGACATGGCCGAGAAATTCCGTTTCCCTTTTGAAAAATTCACATTTATCCATCTGAATTTTCAGATTTGCACCATTTAGTCTACGAAATACTCTCTCTAGTGACTAAGTATTCTTGTAGTGACGTATTAAAAGCTACAATATCGTCTAAGTAAACCATGCAGTCTTTTCCTATTACCCCTTCCAAAACTGTGTTCATCAACCTTTGGAAAATGGCTGGTGCATTTTTAAGTCCAAATGGCATTCTTAAAAATTCAGAATGTCCACTTTGGGTAGAAAAGGCTCAGGGTCCATTTCAATTTGGTGGAAGCCTTGTGCCAAATCAATCGTGGAAAAATACATACACCTACCCAATTTTTCTAGAATTTCTTCTTTCATCTTCAAATGCATTATTTTCTTTCAATATTTTTATTGCTGCCTTAAGATCAGTAGCAAGGTTAGCATTTACTAATGCTGTTAAAAAATTTGGCAATTCCCGTTTTATTGATTTTAGGCTTATTTGATCTAGCTCTAGTTATGTAAAAATGTCTTAGTGGAATTAGTTTCATCTTTCAATTTAATGGCATCTTTAACCCTACAAACTTCGGTATTTATTTCCTCACACAATAATCTTACGCTATTTTTAAAATTGATATTACTTATTTCTAAAATTAGAGTTGAAACTGGTGTGTGTTCTCCAACTTCATCGATAAGCAACTGCCTTAACGTCATCCAATCCGTTGATTGTTCTCGCCTGACCACATCTAGTGTTCGTATTACGCAATTTAAATAAAATGATTTGGTTTCTTCTGTCATTATTTGCGAACGAGGTATGATAGCATCAAATCCATGCATATACAGAGCCTAATAGTTTCGATCGCCATCGAACGGCTGAATGAGTTTAATACTTTGTATAACAAGTTCTCTTGTTTATCTTTCCATTGTACTGCTTACTTCGCATATTTTAATCGAGTTCAATAATGTACTTAGTTCATCCAATTCTTCCATAAACTATTATTTTTGTATTTTTTTTTTACACTTCAGCTTCAGTCAGTTTTGTTTTACTGTACAATTTTTGCTTTTCATATGCTAATTTTAGTAACGGTGCATTTAGTAGTTCACTAAAATTGTCTTAGGATTTTCGCTTTACACGCGTTTTTGCTGTTTACGATATGTCAACATAAAAATAGACTAGTCTTTAACATGACCTTTTTTTTGTAGTTCAAGACTGGTCTTGTTTTACGATAAACCACTTTTTATTTGTTTGCATTTTTCTGCTGAAACTTCAGTTAATTTTAAATTTTTCACTCTCACTTAGAATATAAGTTTTCTCTGATGTAACACGAGTTTTTATTTCATAGTACTAATTTTTTTTTATATTATTTTTTTAATTTTTTTTTAATTAATTTGGTTTCGACTCAATTTTAATTATGTAGATTCGTTTCGGGATCTTTTGCATAGATCCTACTGACTGCGCCAGTAAAATTGAAGACTATTAATTTAGTTTTTATTATAAATTTATTGTTTTAATTTAGCATACTATTCAACAACTGTGTCTTTTGTCTGATGAGTTACTACTAAAAAACTAGTCTCTCCGACGTTGATAGAGAGCTGAACTCAATACTTAAAAGCTTTTATATATTGCTCATAAAAGTCAAAGTATTGAGTTTAGCATTAGGGTATGTCACTTATGAATGTTCATAAATGTATAGGTATATATATGTGTGTGTAACTTCTCTTGTTGTTGTTGTTGTTGTTGTGAAGGCTTCAAGGCCTTGGACTTGGGGTCTTCACAATATGAAGATATTGATGTTCATATGTGTTGAGAGTGTATAAAACCATTTAACTTTATGTTTTCATTTTTATTAATTTTTCTAACACATTTCCTAAAAGTCCATTGTTGAAATCTATTTTTAGTATAATTAAAATGTATAGTTCAGAATTTAATTTTGATGCAGATGATGATGTTATTATTGTGAATTGTGTTATTTCTGAAGGAATTGGAATTTTGTCTCCTTTTATAAATCCGGGATTCAATGAACAAGCACGAAGGAATTCCATCAGAAATCAATGGAGGAATAATAATATTTGTTCTATTTACCAGGTGTGTTAGCTGAAATTTATTCGATAACGAAAACACTTAATTTTCAGAGGAATCTCAAAATTTTTTTATTCAAAGTATTGACCATTGGTTTCTACATATTTCGCCCATCTCTCAGGCAAATTATGGATACCATTCCAAAAAAACTTTTTCTTTTTCGAGTCAAACCATTCGAGGAAGCACTGCTTTGCAATGGAGTGTGCAATCGATGCGAAAAGGTGATAGTCGGACGGGGCAAGGTCTGGAGAGTATAGCCGTTGCGATAATATTTCCCAATTAAGTGCTTTTAATGTGTCTTTCACCAGTTTAGGGGTATGAGACGGCGAGTTGTCATGTTGCAAGATAACTTTGTCATGTCTTCGGTCCCATTCCGACCGTTTTTCGATCAACGCATGATTCAAATTGATCATTTGTTGTCGGTAGCGATCCGTGTTCACCGTTTCACCAGGTTTTAACAACTCGTAGTACACCACACCACACTGGTCCGACCAAACACAGAACATTGTCTTACGGCCAAAGCGATTTGGCTTTGCAGTCGATGGGCCAGCTTCACCAGGGGAAAGCCATGACTTTTTCGCTTCGGGTTCTCAAAATAAATCCATTTTTCGTCCTCCGCAACAATTCGATGCAGAAAAGATTTTCTTTCGAATCGTTGAAGCAGCATTTCAAAAACGGTTTTTCGATTTTCCATTTGTCTATCATTCAGGTGGTGTGGCACCCATATACCATACTTCTGGATCTTTCCCATGGTTTTTAACGTTGGCAAATTGCTCCCCGAGTCACATGTAATGTTTCTGCCAATTTTTGTTGCGATTGGGTTGGATCAACATGCAATTCCTCGTCTTCGAACTTTTTCGCTGCACCAGGATGTTCATTGTCTGTCAAATCGAAATCTCCACTTTTAAATTGACGAAACCATGTCTCACATGTTCTAATCACTGGAGCATGTTCACCATAAGTTACTACCAACAACCGATGAGCTTCAGCTGCTTTTTTCGTATGATGAAATAAGAAAAGCAACGAATGCCGCAAATGCGATTTACTTGGAACGAAACTCGACATATTCACTGAGGCTAACAAATATGACGCTATTATTTTGGCGGAATGTGACTTGCGTATTTTTGTAAGTTAATGTCAATAGAAAAAAATTACATACATGCCAAATCATAGAAATTTATACATATTGCTAGCGACATCTACTAGTAAAACCGGCAACCTTCAACAAATACACCTGGTATTTACAAAAACTTTCTGAAAATTTTATAAGTCAATTACTTACAAAACAGATGAAATATCATTTTCACTTAAGGTCGTATGGAACTCCTGGAAAATTTGAAAACGAGGAAACATATGGTTTATTCGAAGTCAATGTATTTTTAACTAAGCGAGGTGAACATTGTGCTACATATGGCACACAAAATCGTATTGCAGTAAATTTTGATGAATGTGAAATAATAAAGGAAACGGTATTGTTTTTACTATTTTTTATTATACTTTTTTTGTATTCTTTTAAAATATATTATTTCAAAAAGGTAATGATAGAACTAGATGGAAATGTTTTTTTTCTTCCGGAATCCTACAACTCCTAAAAAGATTCAACTATTGAAACAATAAATAATAATATATTTTATATCGAATTGATTAAACCTGGTGGAAAATTTACTTCACCGTTATTTTAATTTCATACAGGATAAACTTTTCTTTGTCTAAAAATAAATCTCAAACAATGTATCCGTGTAGTTTTGTGTAAGGGTTATATACAGTTAATGGGCTACAGCTGATCTCCAGAAGGTCCTCTGAAAAAAGACGTCTTGCGGTGACCACTCTGTCTCTGAACTGGATCATCTGAAATTAAAAAACCAAACCGATTTCATTAAAGTAATGTTAAATCTAGTGATTAATCACAAAGGAATAAGCAAAAAAAATTTTTGCCAAAATGGCGCCTTCTCAAAGAAAAAAGTCGATTTTTCAGCGAAATTCCGATTTTAAATTGTTTATTAAAAAAAAGTATTTATCGGAAAAATAAAACCTTAGATTATTCACTGCAAAATATATTCAAACAGCTTGTGTTAAAATTTTAGACAAATCGGTTTTCTTTGAGAAGGCGCCATTTTGACAAAATTTTTTTTTTTGCTTATTCCTTCGTGATTAATCACTAGATTTAACATTACTTTAATGAAATCTGTTTGGTTTTTTAATTTCAGATGATCCAGTTCAGAGATAGAGAGAAGGCGCCATTTTGACAAAAATTTTTTTTTTGCTTTTCAGAGTTTGGATAATAAATTTAAATAAGCTCTCGAGTTACAAGACATTAGAAAAAATTATATATGTATTTGTAATATATGTCTAATACATTTTTATAAGGAAGAAGAATTATTTATCCATAAAATGCATGGAAGAAAAATTGTAACACGTATGCCTAAGCCTGAAAAAAGAATATTAAAATTTGAAAATTTCAAAAAACAATTAGATGTACCATTTACTATATATGCAGATTTTGAATGTATTCTAAAGCCAATAGACATTCAAAGTTCTACTAGGACTTAATATGTACAATAACCTATGCCTTATGCCTATTGTTATTTTATTAAGTGTTCATATAATAACCAACTGAATCTTTTCAAAATATATAGCGGTGCTGATGCACCAAAACATTTTATTTTTTTTTTTAAGTATTTTCAATGATATGATAACTAAAATTTTTTACCTATATATGAGTAAAACATTAATTGTCAACCATCTTAGACGTCAAAAGAAAGATATAGTTTGCCATATTTGCGGAATGGAATTTTTAATAAATGATAGGGTAGCAGACCATTGTCATTTGACTGGTATTATATTCACCATCCATCACATAAAAAATTTATTTTGGAATATCAGATAGCAAATTTTATTCCAATATTTTTTCATAATTTATCGAAATATGATTGTCATCTATTTATTATCATCTGTTAAGAAGGAAGTAAATATTATTCCCTTAAACAAAAAATTGTATATTTCGATATCAGAGAAAATATATGTTAATGAAAAAGATAGATTAATTTCGATTCATGCCTTCTAGTTTAGACAGCTTAACGATCATCACTTTGTTTTTTGTGAAACGTAAAGGTCTTTTCCCATATGACTACTTAGATTCAGAAAACGTCTCAACGAGGCACAATTACCTGTTCGTTCACATATCTTTAATAAATTACAATATTAAATGAGTCATGTGGTATCGATGATTATCAGCATGCTCAAATTGTTTGAGCAGCATTTAATTGTTCCAATTTATTAGATTATTTATTATTATATTTAAAAGTAGATGTGCTACTCCTCAGTGACATTTTTGAAAATTTTAGGAAATTATGTAAAGGAATTTATCGACTAGACCTATGCCAATATTATCCAGGATTATGTTGGGATGCAATGCTTAAAATAATTAGAATAGAGTTAGAATTGTTGACTGATGAAAACATGCATAATTTTATTTTGTCGGGGATTAGGGGAGGTATTGTTCAATGTTGCAAGCGACATTCAATTGCCAACAACAAATATTTAAGTGATTATGATGTGACTAAGCTTTCAAATTATATAATTTATTTAGATGTTAATAATTTATATGGTTATGCTATGTCAGAATAATTTTGAATGGGTTGAAAATGTACAACAGTTTAACGTTTTTAGTATACCAGAAGATTCTTAAATTGGTTACCTACACGTATTAGAAGTAGATTTAGATTATCCCATAGCCATTCACAATATTCATAATAACTTACCATTTTGCTTTGAAAATAAAAAAGTAGGTTCAATGAAACACTCAAAGTTGATTGGTGATTTGCTGTCCAAAATAAAACATATTATTCATTATAAAGATTTACAACAATGTATTAAACATGGGCTTATATTAAAGAAAATTCATAAAATTCTACAATTTTATCAATTGGATTGGTTAAAAAAATATATTGATTTAAATAATTATCATAGAACATTAGCTGCAAATAAGTTTGAAGAAAATGTCTTTAAATTATTAAATAATGCGCATTATGGGAAAACTATGGAGAATGTAGATGAAAGAGTAAATGTTAAATCAGTACAAGATTGGGAAAATACTAATATTGGGAGAGGACGTAGAAAAAAAATAGGTGCTAGAGCCTTAATAGCAAAACCAAATTTCCATAGTCTAACCAAATTTTCTGATAATTTAATAGCGCTTCATATGAAACAAGTGTCAATTCTGTACAATAAGCCTATTTATATAGGATTTACCGTTTCAGATATTTTTAAATTTAAAATGTATAGTTTTCATTATGATTATAGCAAAGAGAAATATAAAAAATATAACTTTGAATTATATGGATTCATTCAAATATGTCATTCAAACTGACGACTTTAATAATGATATTCGTGTTGACATTTCAACATTTTCAATACTTCTTCATAACCAATCGAAAATATTTTTAATTTTCCTCAGTTAAATAAGAAGGTTCTAGGTATGATGAAGGATGAATGCAATGAAAAGTTAATAAAAGAATTTATTGGTTTAAGAGCGAAAATGTATTCATTTAAAATTGATAATGATATGAATAAAACTAAGAAAATTAAGGGCATAAAAAAGTGTGTAACTTCTACAGTTTAAGTGATTTTAGAAAATGTCTGTTTGTGTCTGTAAATTGCATACTGCATCACTGCATACATTTAGATCTAAATTACATACAGTTTATACTCAACATTTTTATAAAGTAGCTCTAAGCAATATAGATGGCAAGCGAATTGTACGAGAAAATCATATTGATACATATGCTTATGGTCATTTTGAAACATTATATTAGTTATTGTAATACAAAAAAGAAAAAATAATTAAACAATTTGTATTTTACATTAATTATTTTTATTAAATACAAATTTTAAACATAATTGACCACATATTACTGTGTTATATCTTTGTTTCTGTTCATAATTGTAATATATTGGTGGCTTCAGATAATTAATCAGTTCTACCGGTGGCTGTAAATTTCCAAAACTATCAAAATATTCTTTATAATTTTTGTTTTTATAGTATGCTACCCAATGAGTACCAGGACCATCATCATCATCTAAATTAAGATTTCCACATTCTTAAGATTTCGGTTTATTCGGTAAAGAATTTCGCATAAAAATTCCCCAGAAAATTTTAAGATGGTTGAATTATTTCATTTAATCTACATCTGTTAACGGTCTTTTAGATAGCTTTTTTATTAGTTTTTTGGATAGGGTCGTAAAAATAAACCATATCCCTTTTTATATGGCTTGAGGAATTGTTCTGGTATATCTGGTTCAATAGGTATATCTATTATGGCAGCTAGCCTCATCCAATTGCTTCTTTCCATTCCTGACAACATTCAAAGCTTTGACCATAGCTGATCCACCAGATGCTATACCACCAAGTATACCTAACGCCGTTGAAATAGAAAGTAGTGGTAAAATTCCACCAGCTTTTTGATCTGTAATTTTAACTGCCATCATAAAAAAAATTCTTAGATGACACTTTTCCGTTTTTCATCTTTTTACGTTTTTTACATTTAGATGTATGTCTTTTCTTATATTTAATACCCATTCCAAATTTGAGTTTTGCTTTCATTGCATAAGTAACGAGCCAAGCGTTTGCTCGTTCCTTGAAATCACTGTCCTTAGATGTAGCACGCTGCCAGGCTTTCTCAGATAAAACTTTATCAGCTTAGTGTCTGATATTTATATCTTTTGCTTGAGAATATGCAATATCATGTTCTCTTCAGACTGCACCTAAAGTAGTTATACCCTTATCTCCTCTTTCTAACCGTTGTCGGAGTTTTGTTCCAGGACCACAAAATTGATATCCGTGTAAATGAAGCTCAATAGGCAAAGAGTTAATCAAATTATTTACAAAACCCTTTCCAATCTTTTTATGTATTAGTCCCTTTAGGTGATTTTTGATTAAATGATGTCTTTATTATAAAAGTGATGGTTTATATTGCTATAAATATAGTAAAAAAATGAAAGTAGTTAAACAACGTATCCAACTTAAGATTAATAATGCTCAGAATTATATAAATTTTTAAAATGTTGCTAGACACAGTCCACTTTGACCAAATTCCGTACGAGCGCTGATTGTGGGGCCATCAAATTGTGAAAAAACTAATGTTATGCTCAGTTTAATTTAAAGCCCAAACGGGCTTAATATCAGAGATATATACATTTATTCAAAATCATTATATCAGCCGAAATACATCTTTCTAAAAAGGCTTATTGATCGTATAAAAGGAATAAATGTTTTTACATTTAGTGAAAACGATGATGTTATCAAGCCAATTGAAGCCAAACCGGACTCAATTTTTATATTCGATGATGTAATATATGGAAAACAAAGTACAATACGAGATTATTTTTGTATGGGTCGTCATAAAAACATTGATTCTTTTTTTTATGTCAAACTTATGCAAAAATTCCTAACACCTAATTCGTGACAATGCAAACATGATTATTGTATTCAAGCAAGATGAAATGAATCTTATGCTGCAACTAGCCATCGCACGTACCTTCCGTCCATAACATAACACCATAATAGAATATACAAACACGAGTATTTTTTGTGGGACAACCGTTAGTAACGGTATGGGCGAGCGGTGACAACTTTTCGTTTGCTCTCATAAGATAGGTTGCTATGGACGGAAGGTACGTGCGACTGCACTGCTGCAACTACCCATTTTACATTGCTAACGTCCATAACAGCCGACTGGAGAGCGATGTAAATACACGAATTATCGACGCTGCGAACGGCGTAGAAATGTTGCCAGCAGCCAGTGGGTTTGTATACTTTTAAGCAAATTTATAATTTTCGTCAACAAATTTCATAATTTATATGTTCGAATATAAACACAAATCAAATATACATGATCTGTATGGTAATAAATAATTAACTACGAAGTTAGTTTTCATTTCCTTTGAAAAAACTATGCATTTTCATATTAATAGTTATTAGTTTATTTCATATTAGTTTACAAAGGCTATACTGGGAACCTTGTACAAGAGCGAGAAATGAGCTGAGCCGGTTTTACGGAAAAAATCAAATCGCCGCTGGTTTCTCTGGGACAACCGTCACTAACGGTATGGGCGAGCGGTAACAACTTTACATTTGCATGGCGCTCTCATAAGATAGGTTGCTATGGACGGAAGGTACGTGAGATGGCTAGTTGCAGCATTAAGCATATCTATCGTTTAAGCCTGAATCATCCCACGCCCAATTTGCCTTGCATACTTTTAGGCATTGGTTTTTGCTTCCTGTTATTTGGGTTACTTATGCATATATGCATGTACGTGTGTACATATGTGCATACGCTTGCATGCTTATATACATAAGTGCAATTCTCAGGTGAGCAGTAAAGCAATAAGCTTAAAGTGTCAATTAGATGCGTAACTCAGGGTGCTTGGATGATATTCGACAGCTTGCATTATTGCATGCTTAGATGTTTGCCAGCACCAGGAACTGCTGAAAAACGCCGGTTCCTAAGTGCTTATATGCATAAGTACCCCAAATTACAGGAAGCAAAAACCAATGCCTAAAAGTATACAGGGGAAATCGGGCGTAGGTGATTCAGGCTTAAACATCTACGTTTCTGCGTGCAACCCTGGGCAGCATCCATAAGATTCGCCAACAGATGACGCTGCTATGTTCGCTAATACATGACTATTCAAAGTTATGGGAAGAGTCCAGTTAGCCCCGTTTCAGATTTCCACCTTCTGTGGAAATCTTTAAAAGGCCATTTTTACCGGTCTTCCGCCTCTTTTTTACGTCAACAGCTACAGCAGCAATATCTTTGGTGAGTGAGTCCAGTTTACATTTTTTGATTTATATACGTATATATTTAACAACTTATTTTAATAAATTAATTTAAACTATTTAATCTTGAAAAGACTCTGTCTTATTTTTGTTGAGAAAGCTTAGGGATTCTTTACAGCTTCCTGAAGAACCGGCTCCTCCCCCGATCCCTGTTGAGAGAAGTGAATTTTGCTAAAAAATAATCAATTGGTGCATTACTAGGTTCCAGTAAAAGATTATTGGAGCCAGGCATTGTTCATTACTCTGACAATCCAGTGGATATAACAAAAATAAACACAATATCCGTTGAATGTAATAATATCAATGGATCATATATAAAAGAAACATTTATGCATACAATACATCAGTTTTCTCTTAGAGTTAGGCCAGGATATAAAATCTCAGAAATACCTCTTAATGTTACATATTTATCAGTTAATACTCATCAAATAAGCACTCTAGTTCTTAAAGTTGTTGATCAAACGAGTAACCTGATTAGTTTTCGTGGGAAATACATATGTATCAATAAGACTACATTTAAAACCTATATAAAGAAATAATGATAATTTTTGATAAAAAGAAACTACATACAGATTTTATGAATAGTTTTCAATCATCCTCAAAAGTATTGTTTACAAAAACAAAAAACTTACGCTCTAAAGAGGAAAATTCTCTTGTTCAACATAAAATTGATTTAACCCCATCGAATAAGGAGTTTCTAATAAGTCTAGGATTTAATTTGAAAAATGAGTGACATAATAAACGTTTTATACAAGCCCATTTTTGATAACAGCATAATAAAAAAGGATTATCATAGCTATATACCATGCTTACAATCCTTTCAAAACAATGATGAAATTCGGATCCCCATACAAAGTCAAGACCTCTAAGTGCTACCAAATTAAAGTATTTTATACATTGAGGGGTACATAACAAAAACTGATTCAATAGTTTCAAAAACTGTGCAGCTGCTAAATAACTGTATGTCCTATTTATTCGAAAAGATACGATATGAAATAAATGGAATATACAATAAATTGGTCGAACTAGAAAGTTGGGTATTGCAACAGAAATGAAAAATTATGTATCATTTAAAGAATTTGAGAGTACAAATCTAAAAATGCCGGGTGGTGCCCTTTTGAAAATATTCCCCTAAAGACTGGACATTTCAATTTTTGTATACCATTGAGAAACCTGCTTGGATTTGCTGAAGATTTTGATAAAATTATTGTTAATTGTAAACATGAATTAGTTTTAATACGAGTCAAAGATGCTGTTATGAAGACAACTACATAAAAAGAAAAACTTACATTAAAGCTTTTAAATATTACATGGAACTTTCAGACTCGTATCGGTTAACTATGTTGAGAACAATTAATAGTAAACTACCACTAAACATTTCGTTTAGAAGTTGGGATGTCTACCACAACCCGTCTCTAGAGAGAAGCACGAATATCTTATGGAGTGTTAAAATGGTTGGTGAAAATGAAAGACCCCGCTATATTCTTTTAGGATTTCAAAATGAAAAGAAATTTAAATATTGTGACTTATTAGATGTTAAAGTTCAAGTTCAAATTTGAACGAAATCGGTATGCTCTATTATATGACATGTATTTGAAACACATCAAAATGAAACCATAAAAAGCGGTACCATCGATATTCGGATTGAGCTAAAATTTCATAAATCCGTCCCTGCTAAGACACAAAAGCATACTTATCCATTTACGAATGTTGTTAAAAAGATTATTTAAAAATGAGTGAGAATTTTATGACACCACATACACCACATTGTTATTTATGTTTATTAAAATAAAAAAATAAAAAATTAAATTGAAGAATTATTTTATTTCAAAAGAAGTTTTTTGTTGACAAAAAAGAAAGTATTTGCATATGGGATTTATTTACAATGTTTACAGCGAAATAGATTATACATTTTAGTATAAGTGTCCAAAATGTTGTCGGCTTCCTGATCCAGGCGCTCTAGGTAAAAGCATTTGCAAGTGGCTGGACCACTTTTACAATTAGAATTCGACCAAACGCAGTCTTCGTAATGTTCACCGAAATGATTCTTTATTTTAATCTATACTCGATTTTTGAATGAATATACAAAAGTATTTTCTTCTGCTCTGCAGGCAAAATATGTTCAAAGTTTTTTTAGAAAATTAAATATATCTACAGCTGATGACGACATGTCTTTAATTATTGAACCTTCATATGCAATGTTTGATAATAACGATCAACATGAATTATTGTAGGGTTTACATTGTATGAAGCGCGCTCATTTAATGCTTCTCGTTCATGTAATGTAACCGTATTGCTTTCCAAACTTTCAAAGCACTAGATATTTAGAGTACGCTTTACATAATTGCTATAATAAGAGCATTTAATTCGAATTTCACAATTATCTTAAACTAAATTGAAATGTCGATGGAAAACCCCTGGACTCTCAATAATACCTCCAATTCTCTTTTCCTTTCCAACTGAATCTTTTTTAAAAGCGTCAATAGCATCGACTATGACTCAGTCCTTTGATCGGAGTTAGTTGGTCTAAAATATCCCTAAGGCCTTTACGTTGTTGTTGTTTTTAATAATGGAGGATTCAGCTCAGGAAAATGTCTATCTATCAATTGAGTTGTTACAATTATTTTTAAAAGCAAAGAAGTGTTTGGGATATTGTATTCAAAACTAGCCTGTTTACTATTTTCTAAATTTCTAAAGCTGCTTATATTTTGATTTTGATTCATAAATATGCTTATGACTGTATAAAATATATAAGCCGCTCACTTTTCCCTTACAAAAATGAACATCAATATCTTCATATGTTTGTGGTTTCATAAAATATTAACGCACGCACACATACACACACTTTTAGTTAAAACGGGAGCGTTCACTTTTCCCTTACTAAAAAACGCCCAGAGCCCCCAGTATATGTCAGTAGGTATATATTTTTCCTTTCACCAAATGGGGTAGGACCGGCATTTTTATACTACTGATCACCTACAGCATTATCAAACGAAAACGGTCGTGGTAGAAGGGCACAAATGGTCTCTAAGCCAAGATTGCCGGCTATGAAGCTTTTTTTTGGATCTTTGGTGGGCGGCAAGGAATTATTCACTATGGGCTGCTCCATTAAAATATGTCTGTGCTTGCAAGCTTGTAAAACAAAACCAATGGGATCACTCTCTCGTTCTACCACAACAGATTGATTGATTGATACATACTCGCAGGCTAGCATTATGACATGCTCAAATAAAATCCCGATGCAACAAATGGTCACCCCGCACCACCTCCTATTTTTTAATGTGGAGTTCACCCCCAAACTCCTTCAAGAGCCAAACGGCTCTATGAGTATATTCAAGGGTATTATTTAACAACACTTTCCCTACTCTTAAAGATCTTCTCCCTTTAATTTAACGCAAAAATAATGGATTGCTTTTTATGAGTTGAGTTGACTTGATGCGGCAAAAGGGCCCTTGTGTGGCGCAGATGTCAAGGCTGGATAGTGGCAGAGGTAGCGCTCGATGGTCTCTTGCTCTTCTTCGTCTCTACAACTGCTGCAGAAATCGTTCGAGTAATAACCCATCCTATTCCCGTGAAGCCCCATTAAACATTGTCCAGTTATTATACCAGGTGTTATGTTAATGCACGTGATTTCGTTCAACCATCTTGAGCCAGCTTCCCTGATGAAGCCCAGTTTAAGCATGTATTGTACTTAGCCATGGGCAGAGGTAAACCAGTATCGTGTGCGTGTTTTTTCGTAGATAGAAGGGTTCCTTCCCTTGCTAGTTCGTCTGCCGTGGAATTGCCTGGGATGTCCCTGTGTCCAGGTACCCAGACAACGGTAGTACTGCACCTCGTTGAGAGTTTGTTAAGAAAGTTCCTACAATTTATGGTCACTGATTGCAGCCTGACTGTCGGAGTAAATTGTAACCGATTATCCTGCTTCCGTGGATTTGTGCAACCACTCCGCGGCCTCCATGATTGCGAAGAGTTCCGCCTGGATAACGCTGCAGTGGTCCGGTATTCTCATGCCTATGCTTAATGAGAGCACGGAAGAATAAATTCCGCAACCCACCTTCCCATCAAGCTTCGAGACGTCTGTGAAGATGGCTATTGCTCCCTGGTCGGAGGCGTTAGTGTTTTCCCACTCGCATCTGTTAGAGGATCTCGTGGAGAAAATATTATCGAAGCATACACTGGAGATGGTGTATTCCAGCTCCTTCGGTACTTCTGTAAGAGATAATATTTTTGTATGTCCTATATTGCAAATCTTCCAACGTTGAGTTGCATTCAATGTTATTGCGTTGTAACCCGTTTGTAGTTGCCCGTATAGGTCCAAAGAAAGGTAGTTGAGAAGAGTTAGCAGTGCTTTCGAGGGAGTTGATGGCAATGCTCCCGTTATCAGGATGGACGCCGATCTCTAATTAGCTTCCTAAGGTGATTTTAGCGAGTACTGGCCACCAGACGGTGACCTCGTAGAATAGGATTGGTCTAATTACCGATGTATATATCATCCAGGGTACGATACTCGGTCTTAGTCTCCATCTCTTTCCTATCGTCGTTTTGCAGGCGTAGAGGGCAGTTATAGCTTTCCTTGATCTTTCTGCCGTGTTCCGGCTCTAGTTTAGTTTGCTATCTAAGATTATCCCAAGATATTTGACTTCGGTTGAAAGGTTAATCTCTACGCCCTTTAGTTTGGGTGGTTTAAAGTCATCTCAGTTTTTCCAGGGCTCACTTCCAAAAAGCATTTTGGAGTAGATCGCTTAATGTTTGTAGATGTTTGCCCGTCGCTGTCAGGGCAAAGTCGTCAGCGTATGCCAAAACACCACAACCTGTGTTGTGCAGTTTTCTGATGAGCGTGTTCGCTGTTAAGCACCACAACAGTAGCGATAAACCTTCACCTTGAGGGGTGCCTCTTGTTGTGTGTGTGGTGACGCTGGCGCTGCCCATCTCTGCGAAATGATCCTATTCCTCAGAAGGGACTCTACGAGATTCACTATGGGCTGTTGGAGACCAATTTTCGGAAGAGTATCTATTACGAAGGCAGGAAGAATATTGTTGAAAGCCCCCTCGATATCAATGAAAATACCAAGTGTATACTCCTTCACGGCAAGTCCTTTTTCGATGCGCCCGACCATTTCATGTGGGGCTGTATCAACAGACTTACCCTTGGAGTAAGCATGCTGCTTTCCTGAGAGGCTGTTTGGGGGTAGATTCCAGCGTATATAGCTGTCCAGCAGCCTTTCCAAGATTTTTAAGAAAAAAGAGGTAAGACTGATGGGTCGAAAATCCTTTGGATTGACATGGTTGGTTCTTCTTCCTTTTGGGATAAAACTTATTTTGGGCCTTGTCTATGCTTGCGGGATGTACCCTTCACGTAGACAGGTCTCTTAAATTTTACATAGAAATGGGGATAGTATGTCCGCAACCCTCTGTAGCTCAGCGGGTATGATCTGGGTCACTTGCCTTCGTTGCTTCAGCCGGTTGAGCGGATCACAGTGGGTTGGAGCTGGTCGCCTTACCCGAATAGGGTTTTGCGCTATCCCCTATCCCCTGCTTTTCTTTTCCCTGCGCGGGACTGTCCAGACGGTCCTTCCGGGACCCAGCCGGGGTTTTTGCCTTTCCCTCAAGGGCATGGGCTTTTTACCAGCTTGTAGGGGTGCATTTTTACCCGTGCAGGGATCCGAGGCTGGCTTTTTTTATTCCTATCAAACTGGTTCGTTGGTCACCTACTGAGTCGAGACTTTTCGTTGACCGGAAAAATAGGAAGGGGAACTCAAACGGTCGAATACGACAGAGCCCAATGACTCAGCAAGTCGCTGTTACTCCCGGAGGGGGACCGGTATCCGGGAGGCTCCGTTAGAATACAATCGAGCACCCCTGACTGCAAACCATCCAATGGGCGCGGAAACGCATGACACCCTGAATTAGGGGGAAAAGTATGTTCCACACCCTCCAGGTCTAAATCCGTAGCGGTTAGTTGTTCTAATATAAGGCATACCATATATCCTCTTACATATCATGTTAATCCTGGTCCTTATGACCTACATTTTATACTAAGCCGCCTCCGAACGGCTGATGGTTTTTTTGCGAGGAGCTTTTTTTTTTTTATTTCATGTCCGAAATATACTCGGACGGGTGGACATTCCCTGCCGAGGGGTGACCACAATTAGAAAATTTAATTTAATTTTTTATTTATATTAATTTTCCATAACTTTTGGATCCTTAGATAAATGAAATATCTGCAACATCGAAGTTATTGCAGCTCTGCAGCTCATATAATTTTCTCCAATGTTGAATTAAAGAAGTCACGCGATAGAGTGTCTCCCTGTCTAAAACCTTGCTCTCTCAGCGCCCGTTTACACATATAGCGGTACATAGGCAGCACCTTTAAATCGGTAAAAAAGATGGGGGATTATTTTCTCACGGGTCTTTTCCAAGATTTGACGCAAGGTGAATTTCTGGTCAATGATACATTCATCAGATCTAAAGCCTCTATTTTAATCTTTCACATAAAACACCTTAGGTATACTCGGGCGATTGCTATTTGAACTTTTTCAAGGCCGGGTAGTTGGTAATGAGGGTTCGGGATCACACTCATCGGGTGTGGTACTTTAAGTGCCATTCAGCAGCCTGGAGAATTGTTCTGTTCATCCTGAGTTTATGATCCTTGATCATCGGCCATCGTTCGGCTCTTTGTTGTGATTGCAGCTTTTCGACGTTAAACTTACCTTATGTTGGGTGACGGAAATTCTTTGTTGCACAGAGACGATAAGTACATATCTTCCGTCAACCATAACATGATCGAATTTGTTACGCATTTCTCGATGGCCGAGACAGTCATGTTTTTTATGAGTTCTCTTGTGCCGGAATCTGGTACTGTCATGATACCTTCTTTGTCAGCATGGGCACAACTCACCAATATACTGAAGAGCCGTGGTTTGATGCGGAATTTGAATAGAGGTTAATCTACTGGTGTGAATGCCAGGAGTCGGTGACGTAGCTGACTCTACCTGCACAAATCCAATACCAAATTTTTACTCCTTTATACACCTGCTGTAATACATTTCACAAGGACCCACCTTCTATTTATTGTCCATGTTTCGTACATTGCACTGCTTAGACGGTGATGATATCAGCCTTTAGTTTAACAAGAGCATCAACCAGCTGAGCACCGACACTTTCCCACTTAAGGAACCGAAAATTCCGGTACAAACCCTGAAAACGTGAACATTTAAACATTTGCAGTGATCGTCATCAAAAGAGGGGTCTTTCATCTGGGGATTATTTCTTCTTATTTTCATTGGAGCAAATTTTTTATTTGGTGGGTTTCTAACAGTACACACCATAACATGAGGTTTCCCTTCTTAACTGAGCTTACTTCTAAATGAATTGTTTTGCAAACACAGAGTATTACTGGTCTAAGGGCCATCTGCTCTTCCTTAACTTCGGAATCACGAAGTCTCTTTATAATTATAACCTAAGATCAAATATTGTAAAACCTTCCTGACTTTTAAATATAATATCTTTACGCTTTTACTTTCTTTAAAGATTCATCAGCTGGGCCTGCATATGAAATTTCATTTGAATGCTTTTTTGCCAATAAAAAAGAACGTTTAAATACATTTATTTAGATGCCGTTATGAGCGCGCTTTTTAAAGCAATTAATTGTTTTTCTAAATAAGGTTCCAATAGTATTTGATATTTTTTTTCCAAAGTAAAAGTAAATTAAATTTTTGTTTTTGATGACACTTTTCGAGAAAATTTGCCATAAAAATTAATCCGACTAATCCAAAATTGCAGAAAATCGATGAAATGATGGGGTGGAATGGGGCGAACTCAAGCTTCTGGGTATGCAGTTACAGTCGCTATAGTAAATTCCTACTCTTCCGTCCGCGACGCACACCCTGGAAACGTGTGCAACCCTTGTTCAATAACCAACCCGTGTGGAGCCTTCGGTCACGGCTAAAAGCGAGGAAGGTTCAGTGGAGCCACTCCGACTTATATGGTTTAACGGTCCGCTGAAGTCTAACTACAGCGCCTGTTCACCAGAGATGCGGCTGCGATCGAGTGTCGGTCTTGAAGCAAGCACTTCGCTATATAAATCTGCGGAAACTTTAAACTTACGAGGTTGTACGCTGGGCTTGGGAGCCACCACGTAGAAACCAGGTCATATGAAAAATGTATAAATGGCTCGGATGAGATACCCGCCTTCTGATGAGGACACACGCACACGAACTAAGGATTACGACTTGAGAGCAAGAAGTACGATGGACGGACGGAAGCGAGGAGATCCTTGAGACATTCGACAACGAACATATAAAAGAGCGCAAATTTGGTGTCGAATTTGTGGTGGGAGAGAGACTCCCTCGCCAAGTACTGACATTCACCCCGGTGGATGAACGTATCGTCACATTAAGCATCAAAGCAAACTTTTTCAACACTTCGTTGATTTGTGCCCACCGAAGATGAGCGCCGGCAGCGTACTCATGAGCGCTTCCCCACCACGATGTGAAAACCACGCTTTCAATTTTAATTCCGAGGTGGGCAAAGATAGACGGAAGACATGTCTCCAGTGTTTTCGACGTGCGTACATCCCGAGGGCCTAACATCTTGTTGCAGTGAAGATACGCACCCGCCGCTTTGTATCAAAGAACGTCCGTCAACAAACCCAAGGAAAGTTCGACGTCAAAAAGCTGCAATCGCAACAGACTGCCGAGCGGTTTTCTAATCGACTTGCACTCCTGCTCTCTGAGAGCACTCATCAGCAACTTGGTATACGGAAGCTGTGGGACGGCATTTCAAGCTCACTACGTACAGCTGCAAGCGAAACTATTAGATTTCGGAAAGATTGCAAAACAGCTGATACGATGAGGACTGTGGTGTCGCAGTGACGAGCAAGCAGGCTGCCTATACCGCAATGTTGCGATCGACCACAACGCGTGCGGGAAGGCATATAGTAGATACTGAGAACTAAGGAGGAAAGCTGGATGCATCTGCAGACAAAAAAAGAAAGAGGCCAAGATGCGTGGATATTAAGGTTTTGAGAAGCTAACCGACAAGGGTAATGCTCGAAAGTTATATGAAAAGATACGACAGCTTACAGAAGGTTTCAAGACCTGAGCAGACTCTTGTAGGACCCAGATAGGTGATATTGTGACGGATGCCCAGAATGTACTGAATTTAAGGAGGGAACACCTCGCCAGCTACCTTGGGATAAGCCTCCTTAGTATCGCATGTAAGGCCCTATCAAGCGTGTTGTGTGAAAGACTAAAGCTTACTACCATCAACAAACTGATTGAACCTTATCAGTATGACTTTAGATCTGGTAAATCAACCTTTGACTAGATAGAGACCATGAGCCAAATCTTGGAAAAGAACCGTCAAAAGAGGATCGACACACACCTATACGTTGATTTTAAAGCAGCCTTGCACATCACGAGTAAGATCTGCCTAAACGCCGCTATATCTGAATTTGGTATATCCGCGAAACACAAAGGACTTTGTAAACTGAATTTAAGCAACACTAAAAGCTCCGTCCGGATCGGGAAGGACCTCTCCAAGCCGTTCGATACCAAACGACAGGGTGATTCCTTAACGTGTGACTTCTTTAATCTATTGCTGGAGAAAATATTACGAGCTGCAGAGCTGAATAGAGAAGATACAATATTTTATTAGCGTGTAAAGCTGCAAGCATACGCCGATGATATTGATATTATTAGCCTCCGCAGCCGCGCCGTGAGTTCTGCTTTCTACAGACTGGATAAGAAAGCGAGACAAATGGGTCTGATGGTGAACGAGGGTAAGACGAAATATCTCCTATCATCAAACAAACAGTATTTGCAACTCCGCTCCCACTTCACTGTTGACAGTCATAGCTTTGAAGTCATATGGATGAGATACCCCCTTTCTGTTGACCACCCCCGCAAACGAATTAAGGATCACGACTTGGGGGCATGTCCAAGAAGTGCAGTGGGCGGGACAAGGACGGAAGAAGGTGGGTCCTTGTGAAATTTACTACAGCGGCCATATAAAGGAACGCAAATTTGGTGTCGGATTCGTGGTGGGAGAGAGGCTCCGTCGTCGAGTACTGGCTTTCACCCCGGTGGATGAGCGTCTCGCCACAATCCACATCAAAGCAAAACTTTTCAATATATCGTTTATTTGTGCCCACGCCCCGACGGAAGAGAAGGAGGACTTGGCCAAAGATGTCTTTTATGAGCGACTAGAGCATACTTATGAGCGCTGCCCCCTACACGATGTGAAAATCGTGCTTGGTGATTTTAATGCCAGGTTGGGCAAAGAAGGTATCTTTGGTGCGACAGTTGGAAAAATCAGCCTCCACAACGAAACATCCCCTAATGGGTTGAGGCTGATCGACTTCGCCGGGGCCCAAATTATGGTTGTATGTAGTTATAGATTCCAGCAAAAAAACTACATCAAGCCACTTGGCTGTCCCCTGATCGAAAAACACAAAACCAGATCGATCATGTTGTGATAGATGGAAGACCTGACTACAGTGTTCTTGATGTGCGTACACTCCGAGGACCCAACATCGACTCGGACCACTATCTTATTGCAGCGAAAATACGCCCACGCCTCTGTGCCTCGGAGAACGCCCGTCAACAAGCACAAGGGAGGTTCGACGTCGAAAAGCTGCAATCATAACAGACTGCCAAACGATTTTCTACTCGACTTACACTTCTGCTCTCTGAGAGCACTCATCAGCAATTCGGTATACGGGAACTGTGGGACGGGCTTTCAAGCTCCCCACGTACAGCTGCAAACAAAACTATTGGAAAAAGATTGCCGTGTCGCAGTGGAGAGAAAACAGACAGCCTACTTCGCAAAGTTGCGATCGACCGCAACACGTGCAGGATGGGATAAATACCGAGAGCTGAAGAGGAAAGCAAGACGCATCTACAGACAAAAAAGAAAGCGGCCGAGATGCGTGAGTATGAAGAGCTTGGGAAGCTGGCCGACAAGGGTAATGCTTGAAAATTCTATGAAAAGATACGACGACTTACAGAAGATTTCAAGACCGGAGCAGACTCCTGAAGGACCCAGAGAGGTGATCTTGAGACGGATGCCCAGAGCATATTAAATTTATTGAGGGAGCACTTCTCCAGCCTGCTGAAGCAGTGAAAATGGAGTAACCGTAGATAGTGCATCCGAAACCCCAATCGACGACGATGGAAAAGACGTTCCACTACCTGACCATGAAGAAGTTAGAATAGCAATCGCTCGCTTAAAAAACAACAAAGCGGCTGGAGCTGACGGCCTACCGGCAGAACTAAACAAAACATGGCGGTGAAGAGCTGACAAGGTGCATGCATCAGCTACTTTGCAGAATATGGTCAGACGAAATCATTCCCGACGATTGGAGTTTAAGTGTGCTCTGTCCAATCCATAAAAAAGGGGACCCCACAGTCTGCGCCAATTATCGCGGGATAAGCCTCCTTAATATCGCCTATAAGGTCCTGTCGAGCGTATTTCGTGAAAGACTAAAGCCCACCGTCACCAAACTGATTGGACCTTATCAGTGTGGCTTTAGTTATGGTAAGTCAACCATTGACCACATATTCACCATGAGCCAAATCTTGGAAAAGACCCGTGAAAAGAGAAGCGACACCCACCACCTCTTCGTCTATTTTAAGGCCGCCTTCGTCAGCATGAATAGGAGCTGCCTTTATGCCGCTATGTCTGAATTTGGTATCCCCGCAAATCTTATACGGCTATGTAAACTGACTAAAAGCTCCGTCAGGACCCGCCGAGCCGTTCGATACCAAACGAGGTTTCAGACAAGGTGACTCTTTATCATGTGACTTTTTTAATTTAATGCTGGAGAAAATAATTCGAGCAGCAGAGCTGAATAGAGAATATACAATATTCTATAAGAGTGTACAGCTTCTGGCGTACGCCGATGATATCGACATTATTGGTCTCAACAACCGCGCCGTGAGTTCTGCTTTCTCCAGACTGGATCATCGCATTCGCGACTTGGTTCCCATGTCACTGTTGAGAGTCATAACATCGAGGTCGTAGATAATTTCGTCTATCTAGGAACCAGCATCAACACCACTAATATTGTCAGCCTTGAAATCCAGCGCAGAATCACTCTTGCCAACAGGTGCTTTTTTGGACTAAGTAGGCAAGTGAAGAGTAAAGTCCTCCCTCGGCGAACGAAAACCAAACTCTAGAAGTCTCTCATCGTTCCCGTCCTGCTATATGGTACGGAAGCATGGACGATGAAAACATCTATATTATATAATTAATAAATTATTTTCTCAACTATTTTTATTCGCTGCTTTACTGGTATACCGAAATACATCTGCTTGATATGTGTTTTAACTTATGATAGATATTAGTTAAACTCACTTTTTGCACTTTTTAACTTTCATCGGCATCTGCTGAATTAAATATACACAAATATAAAATATATATAACAATTTTGCAATGTCTCAAATTCATCACTTTGTCCGAATATGAAGCGGATCACAACAGCCCACCATCAACCCATATCTTCAAATATCATTGGAAATTCATGGAGCAGAATTTAAGGCTCTATGGGAGAAGGTCAAGCATTCATATGACGGGTTTCAAATACCTACAGATCAGTTATCGGCTAAAGATCTATCAACCATTAAGAAAATGTATAATCAAAATATGGAGCCCATGAATGATTCTATGGATAAATTAGAAAAGTCAAACAAACCGAAGACATTCTCTCACGAGAATGTTACATTCAACTACTCACGTTTGACACTGAGGTATTCAGTAGTGCATGCTCTTCTTGGTCAACCTTCCGTAATCTCTTTAATTGATACGAAAATAAGTATCAATTAGTAAAGTTACAGTTTCAGATTTTGTTCAGTCTGCCATCCGTACATGAAGAAGATTGTAATTCTTTGAAGTAATTGCAACGGAAATATAAATTGTGTCTCACAATTTGTACAACAAAACTATCAGATGCCAGTTTAACATTATGGGAACTATTAAGAAAGGAAAACAGAAGAACTTGATGACTTCCTGACGAATAGATTTCAGGCACTCGAGGTAGTGACAGGCGAAAACGAGGCAAAGTATTGTAAAGAAGTTTCTTGGCTGAGGTTAGCTTCCGGTAAGTACTCTTCGGTGTACCATTTTGCAGTTACCGTCTAAGCCCGAAGCTCAATACTTTCAGAAGATACATTTTTAGAAAATCAAAACCGGCTTCGCCTTACACAGTATTCTTAACTGAAACAACTTTGTAGATTGGTGGACTTCGGCCGCTCTTAAAACAAACAATAACCCTGGACCGAACCAACACCGGCTTCGCCTTGCACAGTATTCTTAAGCGAAAAACTTGCGCAAATTTGGAGGCCTTCGGCTGTTGTTAAAAACAAATACCCTGGGCCGAAACCTTACCGGCTTCTTAAGCGAAACCCTTTTCCAATTTGGCGGCCTTTGGCGAAACAACACCGACTTCGCCTTGCAAAGTCCTTTGTTTAAAATAGATTTACGAGTACGAGTATGGTTAATGCTCATTTACAGCACAATTAAAACAAAAAATTTCCCGCTATTGAAAAGTGACTACAATGTGTAATACTTCAAGTTAAAGATATTTTTATATTCTTTTTAATTAATACTACTTTATATTTGATTTGTAATACAAAATTAAAAAATAAATAAATTTTCTATAAAAAAACAGTAATTTTTTTTGTTACCGGATTTTTTCCAAATTTATCTTCAGAAAGTATGGAGATATGGAGATCAAAAATTGGGAGTACAACTTTTAGACATACGTGTACAGCGTTTTAAAATTTTCGAAAATTCCTTCTTATATCTACGAAAATAACAGTTTGCCCCAAAAAAAATTTATATCATTAAAATCCCAAAATCAGAACGGACCACTACCATTAATTCATTTTATTCTACCTTCACGGTTTGTATTCTGGACTTGTACCATTTTTTGTACTGGTCAAACTTTGAAGAGCTTATAATTTTAGTGCCTGAAACATTAAGTGAGCTGCCGCACTGATTGTAGGACGAAAGGAAAATCAAACTGTCCTTAAAATCATTTGAAGAACCCAAGGCTTACTTTCCCCCGAAAACCCATTTATTCAATAAAAGCTCAAGCCGTATGCGATCATACACCTATGCTGCATCTACCCATCTTACATACACACCTTCCGTCCATAACACTCGACTGGAATAGCGACATGCCTACACCAGTTATCGACTCTGCTAACAGCGGCGAAATGTTGCCAGCTGGCAGGGTGTTTGCATACTTTTACACAAATTTCTAATTCTCGTCAACTAATTTCATAATTTATATGTTCGAATATAAACGCAAATCGAATATATGTACATGATCTATATGGTAACAAATAATTAATTACGAATTTAGTTTTCATTTCTTTTGAAATAAAACTACACATTTTCTTCGATTCATTAATATTTCATTAAAAAGACTATACTGGTAACCTTGAATAACAGCGAGCAATAAGCTAAACGGGTTTTACGGAGAAAATCAAATTGCCGCTGGTTTCTGCGGGAACTGCCAGTCACGGCATCGGCAAGCGGTGACATATTTTTATTTTCATGGCGCTCTCGACCACTCAGGTAGCCCATGATCCACCACTGCAATCCCGGCGGTAATGAGGCTGCCTCATAGCCTATTTCCACCAAGCACTTAAATGCATTTAAGGCCTCTGTTAAGTGAATGAAATGTCAAACGTTTCCACCGAAAGTGAGTTAACTCAAACAGCTGATTTTTGTTTACATTTGCAGTTTGCAAAATTTGTCACAAGTATTAAAATCATGAATTCAAGAGACCGCATGCATTTTATTTTGCTATTTATACAATATTATGATTTGCAAGTGCAGATTATTGCTGCACGGACAGACGCTGCTGAAAGGAAAATGCTTTTTTGCATGCTTACAACTTTGCCAACAACGCCATGTATACAAAGAACATGAGAGTTTTTTCAGATACCTCTCAATTCCTGAGCTCTTCCTTCCCAGCAATCCAGGAAACTTTGTTTCTCCGTAAGGTTCCACTTGCGTCGTTTCGTTTCCATTTTCAGTTTAGTTTATTTTTTTAATTAAGTGTGTTTTTCTAGAAAACCACAATCCGAGGAGTAGCTCGGCCGAAAAATCCCTTAACCGGTTACAGAGCGCACATTATATATACATAAATATTTGTTTTGCGCCAATTATATATACACACATATCTTCGCCGAGTACTTAATATATGTTTTTATGTCAATATTAATGCAAAAAAGTAACTTTTGCAGAAAAAATTTCACCGTGCAAAATAAAAGTCTGGCCCCTCATTAAATCGGAAAATACACGACTCTGGCAAGAAATATACCGAAACGTCCGAAATGTTTACATTAGTAGTGACAGCATCGACTGTTAACATAACATTTTCTGTTAAATTACCGAAAGTGAGTTAACTCATTTTGAAAAGATTTGACAGGCTAGAATGCCCCAGATCGTGGGGCGCGCTAAAGTCGCCAAGAACTAAACGGTTTTCTCCTCTGAGTAGCGCAACTCTATATAAGGCCAGTATCTAACAGGGCAACTAGTAACTGGAGGAATGTATAAATTAAATATCTCGAGCTCGGCATAGCCTGACAAGATAGCTATGCCACAACATTCTAGTTTAGTATCCCTGCGGCCGATGTCGCCGTCGATTAGACGATACTGCACGGTCTTGTGTAGGATGAACGCCACGTCCCCACCATGGTCTCGCTCACGATCCTTGCGGATAATGTTGTACCCTGCCCGGCTCAGAAGATTCGAGCAGGCGGTCAACTTAGTTTCCTGGATCGCAGCAATTGACAGGTGCTCCCGACTCGCGATACGCGGGGGTGAGGATATGTGGATGTAGTGTGTTGCTGCTCTATTGCCCGCTGGATTGGGTGGCGCTCATTGGTGTTGGTCGGCGGCGTTGTTGTAGATACAGGCGGGAGACTCCTACAGCATGGGGCAACGTACGCATCACTCCACTCACGGGTGGTACGCACGTCCGATATGGCACGAGCCAGAGCAAGACTTACATCTGACTGAGGCAGTTTTCCGACGCACTATGATCTGACAAACGGAACAGACTTTGCGGGGGACTATGACCTGCTAGGTAGCCCTCACTCGGGAGGAGGAAAAAGGGCTGGTTGAGGGTAAGGGTGGGGATTGATGGGAGTCATGCTGCTGAACAGACCTTAAGAAGACTCCAACCATTGCACTGGTTGCACCCAACCGAAACGGAGGAATGGTGGAGTCTTTTTTGGCGCACGCCGAAACGGAGGAATGGTGGAGTCTTTTTTGGCGCACGCAGCAGAAATAATCCGTCGGACCAGGGTTGGTTTCGACGCCAGCCCTGATGAGAAAGATTTAGAGCAACCCAGTTGCGAGGTGTTGCTCCGTTGGTGCACTTAGATTAATTTTACCTGTTGACCTAAACGTGGTTAGGTCTCCGAAAGGGTGACAGCCCTCGGCCGGATAAAATCCGGGCCAACTCCGGTGCGTAGAATCGTCAATATTCAGCGTCACAGTACAAGCAATAATTTGAATTGAGAAAACGCGAAAACCCTGTGCACGGGAAATTCTGTTTTGGGAAATTTATTTATGAAAATATGGTTTTTCAGTTTATTTTTATATTTTTGATATTCGAATCATATATTTAAGATGTGAAGTTTACTTAAATCAATAAAAGCGGTTTCTAAATAAAAAGAAAAATGGAATAATGGTTGTTCTTTTCAAGCTCAAGCGATGAAGAAGAAAACAAAAATTTAATTATTCAACACAATGCACATCGTAGACTGTGGCGATCGTTATCGAATTTGTATTGCGCGAAGTGCCGGCAATTACTGATGGAACATCTAATCGGGAAAATTCCTCGTTTGACACTTCATGAACTCTCTCTGAGTCTGTGGGCATATTGTTACTGCGAACGTCGCGCTGCGGTTCATTGTTATCATCATACCAAATATAGCACCATTTTTTAACAGCTCTTCGAATCCCATCAAATTTGCATCACATTCTTCAAGAGGGGTCAATACCATTTGCTTGTAAACCCCTCTGCCGGTTGCTATTGACTCTTTTTTGTTGTTCATCATTTTCTTCTTCACTTTAAATTTGAAAATAAAATATGTAGCTGAAATGATGAAACAAGAAACACTTGAGTTTTTCTCATGCTTCCCACTCCTATTTTAAATTTTGTTGGATAAGACTTTTTTGGAAACTTCTAGCTAAATTTGGCTTATTTTCAAATTCTGCCACAAGAATCACAAATTGAGCGCTTATCGTTAGCCGCTTTAATTTCTGCATCGTCTTCTACGTTGAAGGATCGTTAGTAAAATGATGATAACGACAGAAAACGATGGCGATAACGCTGACGAGCATACCACAACAGCGTCGTCTGACGATACTGTTCACGATGGCTTTGAACAGCATACCAATGTTACCGTATCGTCATTTTCACTGACGATGACGATACTCAGCACAAGGCCGCGTATTAATTAATCTTCAACAGTTTCGAAATAAAGGCATTTTCGCGCATATTCAATAATTCTAGTTAAAGGCAGTTTTCAAATTTGTCTACCATGCATACATCACAAATTCATATTCAAAGGTAATATCTTGTATTATCTTTTTTAATAAACGTTAGTACTTTCACTAACCATTATTGAGACTTACGGTCTTAACACAGTTATTTGTATCACAATTGGTACATCCTTCTTCACATGTTTTGGATTCAATAAGGTTTACAGTATCCGTAGATGGGTATATTATAGCTGTGCTAATGTGGGCGAGTCTTTTCTTATAAGCTAAAAAACTCTCCTTGTTGCCATTAGCCAGCAATACCAAGTGAACCCAGGCCACTCTACACCTGATTCTTCCAACGGAGTCGAGGTCTTCTTCTCCATCCGATTCCACCAGCGGGTACTGCATCTAACACTTTCATAGCTGGAGTGATTTCATCCATTCGGATGAGATGACCTAGCCACCGTAGCCGCTGTCTCTTCATTCGCTGAACTATGTCAATATCATCGTATACGTTGTACATTCTCCATTCAGCTTTGCAGCTCGTATTATTTTCTCTACCGATAAGTTAAAAAAGTCACACGATAAAGAGTCACCTTGCCTGAAACCTCGTCTGGTATTGAACGGATCGGAGAGGTCATTCCCGATCCTGACCAAGCTTTTAGTGTTGCTTATGGTCAGCTTACACAGCCGTATAAGTGTTGCGGGGATGCCAAATTCAGACATAGCGGCGTCGGAGGCTGTTTTAAAATCCTCGAATCGATCCCCTTTTCTCGGATGTTTACCAAGATTAAGTGCATGGTGAATATAACCCTCAATGGTAGACTTACCAGGTCTGAAGCCACAGAATCAGTTTATAGACGGTGGCCCGTAGTCTTTCACACAATACGCTTGATAGAACCTTATATGCGATGTTAAGGACGCTTATTCCACGGTAATTGACGCAGACTGTGGGATCGCCTTTTTTGTGGATTGCGCAGAGCACACTTAGGTTCCAATCGTCGGGCATGCTTTCGTGCGACCATATTTTGCAAAGGAGATGATGCATGCGCCTGATCAGTTCTTCACAGTAATTGAATATCTTGGGCGGAACAACTTTACCATCGTCATGAATTGGAGTTTCAGGAACACCTTCTCCGGGAATTTTATTTTCACTGCAATTCAGCAGGCTGGAGAAGTGCTCCCTCCCTAAAACCAGTATACTCTGGGCATCTGTCACTAGCTCACCTCCCTGGGTCCTACAAGAGTTTTCTCCGGTCTTGAAACCTTCTCTAAGCTGCCGTATCTTTTCGTAGAATTTTCGAGTGTTACCTTTGCCGGCCAGCTTCTCAAGCTCTTCATACCCACGCATCTCGGCGTCTTTCTCTTTTTGTCCGCAGACGCGTCTTGCTTCCCTCTTCAGTTCTCGGTATCTATCCCACCCCGCACGTGTTGTGGCCGATTGCAAGGTTGCGAAGTAGGCAGTCTGTTTTCTCTCCACCGCGACACGGCAGTCCTCATCGTACCAGCTTTTTTTGCTGCAGTTCCGAAATCCAAAACTTTTGTTTGCATCTGTACGGAGGGAGCTTGAAATGCCGTCCCACAGTTCCCGTATACCGAGTTGCTGATGAGTGCTCTCAGAGTGCAGGTGTGCAAGTCGAGTAGAAAATCGCTCGGCAGCTTTTCAACGTCGAGCCTTCATTGTGTTTGTTGACGGGCGTTCTTCGATACACAAAGGCACGTGCGTATCTTCGCTGCGACAAGATAATGATCCGAGTCGATGTGAGGACCTCGGAACATACGCACATCTTAAACACTGGATACATGTCTTCCGTCTATCATAACATGATCGATCTGGTTGAAAGTCTTTCTGGAGACATCCAAGTAGCTTGGTGAATTTTCTTATGCTGGAATCTAGTGTGGTGTTGAAAAATTTCGTTTTGATGCGGATTGTGGCGAGACGTTCATCCACCGGAGTGAATGCTAGTACTCGACGGAGTCTCTCTCCCACAACGAATCCGACACCAAATTTGCGCTCCTTTATATGGCCGCTGTAGAAAATTTCACAAGGACCCATCTTCTTCCGTCCTTGTCCCGTCTACCGAATTTCTTGCACGGCGGTGACGTCAGCCTTTAACTTTATGAGGACATCAACTAGCTGGGCGGCGTCCCTTCCCAATTAAGGGACCGGAAATTCCAGGTGCATACCCTATAATCGTAATCCCTAAAACATTCTTTCTTTCTGACCACTTCCAGGTGAATGACAGTTAAAAACTTTGCTTACTTGCGTGAACCTTTACACATGGCCCCATCCCCCAGCAATCTTGCAGTGGTTTTATTTTGCCCATCTCCAGCAGCCATATACTTGTGTATATCGCTTTCATGTGCCTTAATTAACGATATCCATATACAAAGCGATATCCACAAAATTGATTACAGTCCAGGTGTTTTTGCAACTTTTCACCTGTTCAAATGTTTTAATTTAAAAGGTCGATATTATAAATTAAATAATAAAATATGTGAATCAAAATATAATTCAAAAAGTTTTTGAAGAAGGTTGCAACCTACAATAAGTTTGGAAAATATAATTCACGACTAGGTTGAAAAACTGCAAATTCGTACCTTTGGCTGCGAAAAAGTTCAAATAATGTGTGTATGCATTAATTCGTGCGGTTTTCTAAGAGGGCTCTACTAGTATTTTTTCGCGTCGTGTTCATTTGTGGCTATATTCATTTCAAAGGTACTGTCATTTCGCGTCGTTTTCAGTAGATGTTATTTGTTTTAGCGTGAACAACAATTTGTTTCATTCATTTGAAAATGTCGAAATTTGTACCAGATAAAATGTTTTTGCGGGGAGTTCTTCTTCACTACTTTAACATGAAGAAAAGTGCTACCGAAAGCCATCGTACCCAAAAGTGGTTTGCACGGTTTAAAAGTGGCAATTTCGACATAGACGACGGACAGCCAAAAAATTTCAAGACGAAGAATTGGAGACATTGCTCGACGCAGATGCATGCCAGACGCAAGAAGAACTTGCAAAAGTATTAGGAGTTGATCAAGAAAACTTTTTCACAATAAAGTCTTAATTTTCGAAAAAAAAACCGCACGAATTATGCATACACCCAATACTTCAATATTTTCAGAGACTGACCTTATTTATGCTTCAATTTACTTGAAATTTCGATCGGATAAACATGTAAATTTTTAAAGTACTTTTTTCGGAAATGCACCAGGAACCACAGTGCATCACACTTTCACTTAATCAGAAACTCTATAGAAGGGCGTATAAACGAGATCCGTTACCTTGCATTTACGCGCTAAGATGCCGAGAAAATCCATAGAGTGCCCTTACATGTATTTGACAATTTTAATTTGAATGAATTATTCATACATACTCCATCTATGTAAAAAAATATATTTCACAGCAAGGAATGTGATTTATTTTTTGCACATATTCAATCTGGTTCAATGGGAAACCTTTATCTGCAAACAACAAATTTGTAGGTTTTCATGATTTAGAACGATTGGCTAAATTTTTATTAGTATTTAATAGAAGATTTTTACGAAAGAAACTTTAACTTTGGAAATAAACTGTAAAAGTGAACACTTTACTAATTTACCATATATGGAACTTTTAGTTTATAATTTAACTCAAATGAAATAGCAGCTGCTTTCCAAATTACTAAAAATATTATTTATGCTTCTATTTGTTTTTCAGAAATTTATTTTTGCCAAATGTAAATATAATGCATTCAAAAATAAATGCAGTGGTAATGTTTATTATAAGTAGCAGTTTTTTTCATATCAATTAACAGTTTGGTTCTTATTTACGTGCGGGCGATAATTTAATAACAATTATGGTAAAAGAAAAGAAAATGTTCGAATTAGATTCAGTACAATGGCTTTATTAAAGAATATTAATAATATTTGTACAATTTGCTAATAATAAGTTTGCAATACATATATATATATATAATTGGCAATTACCTTGAGTGGCGCAGTGGCTGGTGTATCTCGTTAGACAAACGTTATAGAAGTGAAAGTAAAAAATAAAGAAAGTATTTTAAGAAGCAGAAAAAGGACCGTTTCTTTTTTTGTATAAGAGAACGTCTGTTACTTATGCATATGTGCGTGTATATGCATGTAGGGTTACATGCACATTAGGGTGGTACCTTATATTTAGGCCATTGGTCTAAACATGCAGGCCCCCTTGCGGTAAGCAACAGACTTATAGCGATTCCACCAACCATTGCTCCAACCAGGATGTTTATAGGCTATGTAATGAATTCCGCGTCGCTCCTTGTCAGCTGTTAGAAAGAAAAGAATTTAAATGAAATAAAGTACCGTGGTTTAAAGATTCAATGCACTTTTTATTTTTTAATTATAGTATATATTTTGATATGTTTTTTTTTTTTGTTTGTGAGTACTACGTTTGGGCGGCCCCCGAAATACTAGTCCGAAAATAGATGGTTGAGCCATCAAGCCGGCTACGGTCGACGGCGGCGTAGTCCCGACCATTACTTGGGCGTAGACGTCGGCGCCGAGAGTTAGCCTGGTCGGTGTACTTCGATAAAAGTTATTATCCGCTAACCTCATAAACTGGAACGGTGTGGTTACCGACGGGTCGATGTTTGTGGCGGGGCTCAAGCGACTGTAGCGTTCGATCGTTCGGGCCTTCGTGGTAATTCGTTGTGCTACTCCATATTTCCCACGTATTATTAGGGAGCACCACGTTTGATTTCTTTCTAGCTTTAACTCCCGGGCTAGACTTCCGTCGATGCTACTTGTTGGTGCACACGGATCGATTAGGGCGCGGATTAAATGAAGGCGGCCGCTCGCCTCGATGGGCACTATAGCCGTTGGTGCAATCGCGACAAACGGTCGCATTATTGGCGGGGGTGCCGTGCTCCTATTTAAACGGCCTGACCTAAAACCTTCTGGAAGGAGCCGTTGCATTGTAAGGGAAGGTGATTTTGACTTGTTATATGGCGTGGTCCTGTGACCATTGCGGAGAGGTGGGAGGAAAGGACTTGTTTCTGTGCCATCCTGTCGGCCGTAACGGCGCTTGGATTTGGATGAGCGGAAAGGACGAGTTTCCGCGCCATCCTGTCGGCCGTAACGATGCTTAGATTCAGATGGGCGGAAAGGACGAGTTTCCGCGCCATCATGTCGGTCGTAACGACGCTTAAATGTAGATGGGCGGAAAGGACGAGTTTCCGCGTCATCGTCTGTGAGACACGCCTGTTCATGTCGCAGTAGTGGGCAAAATTGGCGTCCCTCGGTGTTACCGTCGCTAGGTAATGGGGTGCCCGCTGTTTGTTCTCCCTCTTCTTCTTCTTCAAGTAATTGCGCCCATGACTTGTGACTATCATCGATGTTGATTGATAGTGCACTGTCGCTGTCATCGACGACTTCAACCGTCGTCAAGTTTGGGATATCTTCGGCCATGTGCAGCGTGGTATGATGCTTCTCGGCGCATCGTTGGCACCGGTCCTTGCTTGTGCATATTTCGACTTTATGGAATGGGCTCAAGCAATTCGGGCAGTACTTATGTATAAGTACGGCTCGTAGGCGTTCCTCTGCCGATTTTGCCCGATATACGGGACAGAGTCGTACTCCATGGTTTTTGCCGCACAGACGACAAGGGATCGTAAACTTCTCCGCACGCTGTTCCCTCTTCTGTCGTGTTGCTGTGAAACGAGTCATCCTGAAAAGTGAGTTTCTTACTTTTTTTTTTTTTATTAATTTAGGGGTTTTGCTGGGTGGCTAGTGACCTATTTATGGTTTGTTTGTGG
The DNA here is from genome assembly GCA_037013455.1 of Ceratitis rosa. Classification (NCBI taxonomy): domain Eukaryota; kingdom Metazoa; phylum Arthropoda; class Insecta; order Diptera; family Tephritidae; genus Ceratitis; species Ceratitis rosa. The sequence continues at coordinate 314,976 of JAWMAG010000036.1, read as the reverse complement.
CATTGGGCATATTTTGTGTACTACGTCGCATTGCGTAGTTGAATAAGAGTTGTGTGCTTAACGCACATACCAATCGTGGCGTGTGAATCTGGCATAATTGCCTATAATCGCTGGACTGCATGCGTTATCGGCGTCAGGCAATCTGCCGTGATCGATAAATGGCACGGTTTCGACAGCATAAAATACACTGCGAGAACCTTTTCAATGTGCACCGTATAATTTTGCGGAGTAATCTTTGAAAGTATTTTCATTGGCAAGTAAGTTGAATGAATTAAAACTTAGCTTGCGGCTCAAATTACGTGCTGAGCTTGTTTACATCAATTTTAACATTGTGTAGAACAAAAAAAAATAAAAATTAAAAATGAACTTTCTGGGAATGCGTGCTCAAAATGGATATGTATGTATGAGCAGCGAGCAACCCCCCCGTACGTTCACTTAGGTCAATGCATTGTGACCTGTTGGTTACAGGAGAGTTGTGGTTGGTTTTTTGTTGGTGAATTTTGTTAATTCAGCAACTTGTAGATAAGTAGATAAGAAAATCTTTTTTTTTTTTTTTTTAATTCGTTGTATGCTCTAAGGATACAAAACACAACACTCTGTAGTTTTTCATAAGAAAGTGCAATAAGTTTGCTCAAAAATTATTTCATGTGTTATTTGGATGTGAGTAATTATTTTACATTTGTTTGTAAAATATATAATACATATAAATATATGCCAATGTATTGCAATATTTTGTGTGTATTGTATTTTGAAAAGTTGTTTATTTCTAAGAACATTCTAAAAATTGTGCAAATAAAATCATGAGTAAAAAAAATAAAAAAAAACTTGAAAAAATGTTGGGCTGGCAACATCACTGAAATGAGAATTCGTCTTGGAGACTTATTGTGAATGATATTCTTCTGTCATGTTTGAAGCAGCGGCGCAGCAGAAAATTTCCTGTGCCATTTTCTTGCAGCCATGAGGATCATTCATCTATTCGGTATGCAACTCCTTTAAAAAATTTTTAGATTTTAATTTTTCTTCTATTTTAGGTGCAGTTTCAGCATTCCAGCATTTAATAGCGTCAACGCCCGTGACTGGCATAATTCATCGAAAAATTAAAAAAAAAAACATACTTCCTTGATACAATGACAACTATATCAACATATAACCTCGAGGAAAAAGTTCATAACCACAAAGTAGCTGACCAAATTCATTTCCTCAGGCTAATATTGAAAACGCATACGATTTTCAAAAGGAGAAGGAGCTGGATCAATTCGCTGAAAAGTTAAGACGCACATTACACCTTCCTTCAACTTGTCAAGCAGCAACATAAAGGCAATGCCATTCATACGATATCTTCAGTGCCGATACCGTGCCATTTAGTACAGAAGCGCCAAGATTCCCCAAAAGAAGCTGTCAATACACGACCAAATTTTTCAACTGGTCTTTTTAAAAACGACCATCAATTAGCGGCAGCATCAGAGAGGCGGATACATAAAAGTCCAGCGGCTGGAGTTTCAACAAGTAAGTTTGATTGAATTGTATGGTGAGACTCAATTTATGTATACTAAATGGCCAAAAGGTCCTATTAAAACACGTAAAGAATCTGTGGTTGATAATATATTGTAATTGCGAGTTTGCGTCGCTTGATATATTTCTTCGATACGAGTCGTTTTCCCTTTTATTGGAATATTAAAAAAAAATCTTTTGACGTTGGTGAAAAAAAACCATGGCATCAAACTATGTGCACGTAATCGTTTGCTCATTTTGCTGGATGAGATATATAATATGCGAAAAGATGCGGAAGTAGTATATGAAGAAGTTGAATCGTTTTTCGGGTTGCACTTAAAATTCACATAAATATTTATGCCCAAAAACTTTCACAAATATTTTGTTTACTTAATTTCATATTTGAAATGTTACATTTATAAACGTATGCGCGACATGAAGACGCATAGCGATTGAATCAGTACGAGAAAAAAAATTAATTGTTCAATTATTTTAATTTTTCAATATCTTTATACATATATGTATATTCATGAAATATAGTAATTACATAATTTATGTGTTTTATATAATCGCTGACGCGAGAAATAAAATGTATAGTTATTTAGCTTTCAAAAAAAAAATTAAAATTATTTTAATATGATTGGGCAATACCGGCTTTTCGGTCGGAATTTCGGTTTTATTGGTTGGCTTTTGCTCTGTTATTGCTTTTACAAAAAACAAAGGACTGGAACGCTCTGCACTAAAAATTCAAAATTCATTTAATAAATTTGATATGAGTACATAAATATATTGGCAATTGCACAATTGAAATAAATTTGCTACTCAATCACTTCGGCGTTTATAGAGTGCTCCAAATTCCAGACAGAAACTACAAGGGTGGTGCTGTTTATTTGCGAAGTTTAGTTGGTGCATTGAGTTGGTCGTGGAAAGATTGTAAACTAAGCTCGTTGATTTCCTGAGCGGTCGCGCGGCTTGCTGCAAAGATACAAAATGTCAAGTCAAAGTGAACCGAAAGTGGCGACCTGTAGCAGCTGAAGCAGTAACACCCATACCAAATGGTTTAAAACTCTTGTTTGGTGGCCTTGCTGGCATGGGCGCCACCAGCATTGTCCAGCCACTTAGATTTGGTTAAGACAAGAATGCAAATATCTGGTGTTGGCGGTGGTAAGACGGAATATCGTTACTCCTTCCACTGCATACGGACAGTAGTGAAAAATGAAGGCCCATTGGGTTTGTATAAGGGTATCGGCGCTGCTTTGTTACGTCAGACCACATATACCACTGGTAGACTTGGCATGTACACTTATTTGGTGGATATATTCCACACAAAATTCAAAACGTTCACACGGTGTAGTTGACAGCATGGCAATGGGTGTTGTAGCCGGTGCTTGTGGCGCCTTTAGTGGTACCCCAGCGGAGGTAGCTTTAATTCGCATGGCCAGTGATGGACGTTTGCCGCCAGCTGAACGACGCAACTACAGCAATGTGGTTAACGCGTTGACACGTATCGTGCGTGAGGTGGGTGCTACCGCATTATGGCGTGGTAGTATCCCTACTATGGGACGCGGTATGGTGGTGAATATGACGCAACTTGCTTCATACTCACAATTTAAGGCCTACTTCAAAAATGGCCCACTCAGGATGGAAGAAGGCATTTATTTTCTGTGCAAGTATGTTGAGTGGCCTGCTGACTGCTATCACTTCTATGCCGCTAGACATTGCTAAGACACGTATACAGAATATGAAACCGGCTGAAGGTGCCAAGCCAGAATATCGCGGCACTGTCGATGTATTGATGAAGGTGGCACGTCAAGCAGGTGTGCTTGCTTTATGGAAAGTTTTCACACCATACTTCTGTCGCTTGGGACCACATACTGTATTGACCTTCCTCTTCCTGGAACAAATGAACCAAGCATATCGTGATTATGCTAAAACGGAACCGCGAAAAATCAAGTGGATTGTGATGTAACCATATCGGCAGCTAGTAGTGCGTGTGCGCCTTTTGTTGTTTTTTGTTTGCTGCGACTAAGTAGATATCTATATACATATATATGTTGTGTATATCCCAGTAACGAAGTGCAAATATTCGCATGCTAGTAGTTAAAAATTGTCTGCATACATATAATTAATTTTGCAAACAATTGTACAACTGATCTTCAAATGATTGTAATATACATATGGATTAAAATTTAGTTTGTTGTATTGAGCAGCACAAAGGCAGACAAGTGAACAAATGCTTAAATGATTTATGTACATATGTACATATTTGAGAAATACATATGTATATGTATGTATACTCGTATAAGCAGGTCGCTTGAGTTATTTCTGAGAAATTGTGTTCATTAAATTTGAAAACTCGTTTTTGAGAAGAAATGAAAAAAGGTTTTCAGAAGTATTGTAGTTAGTTAAATCGTTTTTTTTTCTCATGTGCAGATATATGTACATATGGTACAATCATTTTATGTATATTAAATTGGTTGTAAATTTTATATTATGTAAATATATCTCCGAAAATATATATATACCATATATTGAATTGGCTTCAAAAATCTTTGAGAAACTATACTTAAAATGTTTTGAAAATTCTTTGGTTATTTCCATCCATACATAGAATGTAATCGGAAAATAGACGTTGAACGTTTATGGATTTCGGGGTCAGCACTCTGGGAATTTTCTACATATGTTGATGAAAATTAATTATTTAAAATATTAATAGGGATAATTAGTATAATTAGTGGAGTTTGGGACATAAGTATGTATGCACGAGTATGTACGTATGTAGACATGCATTAGTTACGCATATATATGGGTGTACGTATGTAGGTCCGTACGTATGTAAGTACGAGTATATAGGTATATGGGTATGCATATACGTATGCGGGTACGTGTAGGTATGTACATATGTACATACATATGTGCGTACGCATGAAGATATGTATGTCCGTACGTATGTATGTTCGTGTTTATATGTATGTACATTTGTATACACGTAAAGTGCACATATCTACATACATGTATGTATGCCTATAGGTATGTGCGTTTGCATGCACTTATGTAAGTAAGTAAGGCGTTTATACATACTCCTAAACGTCCTACTTAAACGGATTTTTTTGTCTTAATTTTCGTCGTAGGGGGGAAATAAGACCAATTTCGCGATTGGTCTTGTGGTTTTTCCTTTCGATGCTTCCACGTCCACTACCCGTACTCGGTTGTCGGGACCTGGGTGTAATTGAATGATTCTTCCCAGTCTCCATTCGTTGGGTGGAAGGTTGTCTTCTTTGATGATAACTAGGTCCCCCATTTTGAGGTTGGATTGAGGGTGCCTCCATTTGTTGCGCTTCTGCAATTCGCTAAGATATTCAGACTTCCATCGTTTGCAGAAAGTTTGGTGTAGGGCTTTAAGTTTTTCCCATCTGTTGACGATTGACACGCGGTTTTCGTCAATACTGATTTCTGGTGGTGCAAGGAGAACACTACCCACTAGAAAATAACCTGGAGTAAGCGGCTCCAAGTCTGTAGAATTGTTTGACGAGGGACTTAATGGTCGAGAATTGAGACACGATTTAACTCGACATAGGAGAGTGCTAAACTCCTCGAACGTGAACTTATGGTCATTTGCGATTTTTCTAAAATGAATTTTAAAGCTCTTTACCCCTGCTTCCCAAAGACCACCCATATGAGGAGCGGCAGCGGGTATAAAATGCCAATTTAGGACCTGATGTTGGAATTTGGACAATGCACTAGAACGTGAAGATCTAGAAGCCCCTACAAAGTTGGTTCCATTGTCCGAGTATACGTTTTTTGGACATCCACGCCTGGCTATGAACCTAGCAAAGGCTGCTAAAAAGAAAGCAGTGCTAAGGTCACTGGTGGCTTCAAGATGGATAGCTTTTGTTGAAAAGCAGACAAATAGGCAGAGGTAACCTTTGGAAATTCTACAACCTCTACCGCGGTAGGATTTAATGTCGAAAGGTCCAGCAAAGTCCACTCCGGTATTTGTGAACGCTCTGGAAAAGGTAGTGCGTTCTTCTGGAAGGATTCCCATAAGTTGGGTTTGCGACCTTTTTTTGTAAATTGTGCAGACCTTGCAGTTGTGAATGACGGATGGGATCATATTTTTGACCCTCGGTATCCAGAACTGGGATCGGATGAGCCACAGCATCAGCTGATTTTCACCATGGATGGACACTTGGTGGACAAACTGGACATAAAGACGGGACAACCTGGCACTATAAGGAAGAAGAATAGGATGGCGTTCATTATAAGATAGGTCCGAAGATGCGCTGAGACGTCCACCGGCTCTCATAATGCCATTTCTATCAATGAATGGGTTAAGAGGCAAGATTTCACTTTTTCCCCCAATGGATTTTCCGGATTTCAATCTTTCGTATTCTTCGCGGTAATACCGTTTTTGACAAATATTTATTAGACACTGAGTCGTCAACTTGATTTCGTTGGGCGAAATTAAGTTAGACTCTATCTTAAAAGATTTTGTTTTCGGATGAATTCTTTGATAGAATCTCCTTATGTAGGAGATAACTCTCAACGCTCGGAGAAATTAGAAAATCTATTCAGTATATCCTGGGAGTCGTTTACTGTTGATGTTGTGTGAGCATGCACTCTTTTTTCTTCTATAGTTGTTTGTTGTTCGGTTTCGTTTACAGGCCAACTACCGTCGTCTTCTTGTAACCAAGAAGGTCCCTGCCACCACAGCAAATTGTCGACCAATTCACCGGCTGGTAATCCTCTGCTGGCCAGGTCTGTTGGGTTGGACTCTGAGTCTACATGGCGCCAGTTCTTGTTTCCAACCTTTTCGACTATTTTTGTCACTCTATGGGCAACGGTGGTTTTCGTTTCCATGCTAATACGATGGTAGAATCCGTCCAGAAATTAGTGGTTAAATGACCCATATTAAGTTGATTGATAATGGATTCTATTGTTTCTGCTAGAAGAACTGCGCCGCATAATTCCAGTCGAGGTAACGATATCGTTTTGACTGGAGCGACTCATGTTTTCGCCATTAGCAGGCTTACGTTAACTTTGTCCTCAATCATAATTTTTAGAAAAATTGTGGCTGCGTAGGCCTTCTCCGATGCGTAGCAGAATCCATGTATTTCTGCAGTGGCACACGGTGTGAAGTTGACCCATCTTGGTATACGGATATTGTTAATTTCCGTATACCCGTTTACAAAGGTCTGCCACCGATTCAAGGTAGTTGACGACACAGTTTCGTCCCAATCAGTTCCCTCAAGCCAAATGTTCTGCATTAAGATTTTGGCCACTATTATGATTGGTTCAAGCCATCCAAGTGGATCGAATAGCTTGGCGATCGCGGAGAGAATCGCTCTTTTCGTAATGATTCCTTGGCTGTCTATAGGTTTTGTAATGAAGTAGAAATAGTCAGACCGGGGATTCCATCTGATTCCAAGAGCCTTTACGGTGCTAGTGTCTTCGTATTCCAAAAAGTCTGTACTTAGAAAGTGTGACTTTGGTATACCATCTAAAACTTGAGTGTTGTTGGATGTCCATTCGCGCAAGGGAAAACCAAATAATGTCATTACTTTTGATATTTCCTCTCGAGCCCGTATTGTGGAATCCAGAGTATGTCCACCTGTGAGTATGTCATCTACGTACATACAGTTACGGAGAATGCTCGATGCTATCGGGTAGGTTTTCTCTACATCATCTGCTAATTGATGTAAAGTCCTTATAGCTAAGTAGGGCGCGCAGTTAATGCCAGTCAGCTCGTACAAACTGATAGGTTCCTCAGGGCTCTTACGAAAAACTATTCTCTGGAATTTCGTGTGTTCATGATTTACCAAAATCTGTCGATACATTTTCTCGATATCGCTGTTGAAGACATACTTGTAAAACCTCCATCGTAGTATTAGTATTGGTAGGTCTGCTTGCAGAATTGGGCCAGGATATAGGACATCATTTAAGCTCACGCCATTAGCTGTGGGGCATGATGCGTTGAATACCACTCTAACTTTAGTGGTAGTGCTTTCCTCTTTCAACACTGCGTGATGAGGCAAAAAGTAGCAGTCAGTGCAGTCTGCTTGTGTGCTGTACGGAATTTTGGACATGGGTCCAAAGTCTCGTATTCGCATTGGACTCTGCTGTATCCGTCTGCAACTCAGGTTTCTTTGCCAAACGCGTTTCGTTGCGGTAGAACTGAGCACACGCTCCTTTCAGTGATGGTCCCAGGGAAATATCACTTGGGTAGTCCTGTTTGAAGGGTAATGAGACCACATATTGACCGTCAACATTCCTTCTGGTAGTTGCTTTAAATAGCTCTTCGCAGTATTTATCATTTTCGTTTAGGCTTGCTTTCTTTGGAAGATCTTCCAATTCCCAAAACGCAGTCAATTGTTTCTCCAAATTGACTTCATTATAAAAGGAGACAATATTGTGGGCTGAATGGGAAGTTTCGGCACTACCGGTTATAATCAAACCGAATACGGTTTCTTGAGCGAGAAGTGTACTTAACACGTTCTTTCTGATCCCACCTAGCATTATCTGTGGGTAAATGTCTCCTCCTAAGACGAGATCAACTGGTTCATTTATGAAAAATCTCTTGTCTGCCAAAACTAATTCTGGGAATGCTTGTTGCGTCAGTGCACTTACTTGGCAAGTAGGCAAGTCCCCTGTCAATTTTGGCAAGATTAGAGCAATTGCCTCTAAATTTATTAGAGGGTCAATGGGTGACCGTAATTGAATGGCACAAGCTTCTTTGACCTGCGCAGATATTGAATTGTTGATGCCCGATACTTGGGCATGCAAGCGCTTAGATGGCAGATTAATTCGGCGTTTTAGTCTTTCAGTTATGAAAGTACATTCAGATCCAGAGTCTATCAATGCTCTGTCCCTAGTAAAACTCCTCAGTTTGTGTTTGCATGGCATGAATTTACGTTTCTAATTGGATTATGATTTTCAGATGCAGATTCCATTCTTTGCTGAGCCTGTCTGGAAGTCGAAGGTCGTTCCTCAATTGGATGTGGAAATCTCCTAGAACCTGTTGCTTCTGGCTGACTTGCTTGTGGGAGATGAAGAAACGTATGATTTCTGGATCGACATATGCTGCAATTAAATGGACTTTTACATTTTGTAACCGTATGTCCAGCTGACAAGCAATTCAGGCAACGGTGATTTGCTTTAATGAATTCAATCCGCTGTGCAGGTGTTAATTTTCGGATTTCCTCTCAGTTTTGTAATTTATGTTCCGATCGTCGGCACACTTTACACACATTGTTGTTAACACTCGCTTGAAAAGTGCCAAGTCTTTTCGGGTGTGCTTCTACAAGGTGTTGTGTGGGCTGCTGCTGCTTTGGCAACCTACTGGGCTTGTTCTCCTTTAGGCCTGAGACGGTCTCCAGTGTTTGAAACCGGTTTGATAGAAATCTATCCATATCCTTCCACTTGGAAATCTTCGTTTTGTTTTCTATGGTTTGTTCCTATAGAGCTAAGGTGCATTCCGGAAGCTTGGTTGAACATAAATATGTCAAAATAGCGTCCCAATTCGAAATATCAATGTTATGACATTGAAGTGACGAGATGCAATTATTGATGCCTCGTTGCAATTTCTTTATGGAGCTACCGCATTCGTTCTCAATTGCCTTTAAATTGAATAGAATTTTCAATTGTGTATTGACCAGAATACGTTTATTTTCGTATCGGTCAATTAGGCTTCTCCAAGCCAATTCGAAACCATCATTGGTCAATGGACACCTTCGTACTATTTCCTTTGCCTCCCCTTGTGTTTTCTAGTTGAGGTGGAATAACTTCTCAACTGAGGATAGGCGTTGATTTTGAATATAAATTGCCGTAAACATGTCTCGGAATGACGGCCATGAAAGGTAATCACCTTTGAAAACTTCAGTGTCGCAAGGAGGCAGATGTATGGTGTGCTCCCGAATGGACACATTCTCATTTTGTTTTGTAGATTTTTCTACTTTTTCGGCATCAGCCGCTAAGGCAGCCATGCACCTCATGTAGCAGGCAAAACTGCTTTTTTGTTTACTTTTTACACCCAGCCGTTCCTCTTTAGAGAGGTCTGAGTTATTGAGGTTGTCTTGGGCTGATTTGACCTTTCGCCACATAGCCTTCAACTCATCTTGAAGTATTCTGATCTCCGGATGGAGTCTCTTGAAAATCAGCTTCAAATTCAGTAATGGCATCGGCCAATCTAATGAAGGATTCCATTGTTGGGAAAAAAAGAAATTTGGACCAAAAACAGAGACACTTCCTTGACTATAAAATTAATGATTTTAAAAATTTGATTGTATTTTTTTGTAATTTTGTCTAATTTTATAGCTAGCCAAGAAGAAAAAGCAAGAAAAGATGCAACAAAAAAACCCAATGCAGAGTGGGTGTATATATGCTTCCAATATAAAACGCAGTGTCAAAAAAACTCAAGACTCGTCTTGTGCGTGAATATTTATATTTTGTTGATCACCAGCCACGAATGATATGCCAACTGACCCAACTGGGTATATATTTTGTGATAATAAGAAACGCAGTGAAATATGTGACACCGATATTGGTGTATATTGATTAATCACCAGCCACGTAAAAATGCAAAACTGACCCAACGTCAAGTGGGTGTATATATTTGTAATATGAAAAACGCAGTGATATATGTACAAAATCTTGGTGTATATTTATTAATCACCAGCCACGAAAAATACAAAACTGACCCAACGTTAAGTGGGTGTATATATTTGTGATAAAAAAAAAACGTAGTGAAATATATAAAATCGATCGTGGTGTATATTTATTAATCACCAGCCACCCAACTTTATGCTAAAATAAAATATTTTGTGTCTGTGAAATATTTGTGCACCCGTGTGTATGTAGTAGCGCGAACTCAGAAAAAAGAAAGAAAACGGGAGACAATCTGTGCTATTTTGGCTCAAAATAAAATATAAAAAATGTCGCGATAGTGAAACAAAGCCAATTAAAAAACTTATTACAGAATCATATATAGCAAAATAAAAAGTGAATTATTGCAACGATAATTGTTAATGTGTATGTATATATATATATGGTATCAAAAATACACTCCGCTATATTGAATTCCAAAGAACAACAACAATATGTGATAACATGAAATGGCTGTTTCCCGCGGTTTAAGTATCTTTTCCGTTTATATAAATTATTAAAGTGAATTCGCTATAACAATTTTATCGAAAAAAAAAAAAAAAATTACTCGCGATTTATACTGATGTGTTCCCCTTTTCTTTTTTGCTTTCGGAGATAAACGCGTAATCGATAATGGTGCACAAATTTTTTTTTTCACTTATTATTTTCTCAGTTTTATTTTGTCGCGTACTGGCCGCAACAAAAACTTCTTTTGTGTTTGTTTGTTCATTTCCTTTGTTATGCCTAATATTCCTTTCACTCCAAGCGTTGGCAGTGGCATCTGTCGGCAAATAATTGTATAATTCAAAGCCATGAATTGTTGGCACGGTTGTACTCGGTGTGTGCCTACCCAGTGGTATAAGTCTCCAAAAGGAGATGTTCATCAAAACGGTTCCTCCACTAACAAATATTAGGGAAACGGAATGCTTTGCGCGGGTATTCCGTAAAAAGGGGTGCCGCCTTTCTTTTTATACGCCGAGGGGAAAATTATCCCAGTGTACTTGGTATGCCATGGTGGCGTGCGCTATATAACTCTGTCCCTTTGGGTAATGGGGGCGGCGCCAAATGATTGGGCACCAATACACACTCGCCTGAGAATTCTGACGGCCGACGCGTAGCTTGCGGCCTGGCTCGTAAGTGCGTGCCGGATCAGATTCTAATAATTTACTAAAGCGTGCACACCTTTTTGCGCGGACGTGCGAAATATCTTAGCAAATAAAAATAAAAATAAAATCAAATTTTTGTAATAATTTAGTGCCAGTCGTAAGTAAGGGCAGTAGAAGCCCATAGTGTTTAATTATTATTAGTGGCATAGGGGTTTCGCGTTCTAGTGGCGGAACCGAAATTTGGCGGCATCACCGGAGGAGCACCGAAGTTGGGCACTCACACCCGACTGAAACCGATAAGTATCATTTTGCCTGTTTATTGTTTTCGTACGTTGTTTTTGTCGTGCCGACAGTGCCGTTCCCTCCGTTCGTCCATACCCATCCTTTTAGCATCCCGCACCCAGAGCCCAGTCATACAGGCGGGTTAAAGTTACCCCCGGCAGCACGGGAGTAGTGCGAGTGGGTTCGTAACCAGTTTGGTTGGACCACACCTCGGGTGCACCCCAAAAATACATTTTGTTTACTTTGTGTACGTACATATACGTTTAGTTTTGCTCTAGTGTTTAATTATTGTTGTGCGATCTTCGTTTATCTAAGTCAGCGGTGATCATTCTTACTTGGTTTTGTTCTTGCTAGTAGTTGTTGTTCTTGCACTTAGCTGTTGACCCACGCCGTCTTCACTAAGCTAGCCGGTCGCTTTGTTAGTTTTGTCATCTTCTTTTTGTGCGGCAGTTTGTTTTGTTGACGTGTGTGGTTGTTGGTAGGCGCTTGACCAACAGCCACGGTAGGTATACATATGTATGTACGTATGTACATACGCACATACATATTGTAAATATAAAAAGTGGAGGTGACACGAATTTTTTTACAACCTTTTTTTAAGTGCATTGAAATAAAAAAACCACGTACCTTGCAATTATTAGTTGTTGACAAGAAAAATATTGTGGATAAGCTGATCGTGTGGCACATTTGTGTGTGTTTGGCAATACGAGTATGTTGCGTTGATGCAGTTGTGTTGCGGTGATGCAGTTGTGGTGCGGTGATGCAGTTATGGTGCGGTGATGCAGTTAGGTTGCGGTGATGCAGTTATGGAGTTGGCACAATATAGTGGTGGTTATCCAAATGTTCACTTGAAGTAATAAAAAGAGCAAAGCTTGTGATGAGTGAAGTGAATCTGGATCCGCTTGATCAATTTAAATATTATCCGGCTCGAAGGACCAATATTTACGTGCGGGCGATAATGGCGCTCACACGTAAAAACAATTAAAAGAAAAGAAAATGTTCGAATTAGATTCAGTACAATGGCTTTATTAAAGAATATTAATAATATTTGTACAATTTGCTAATAATAAGTTTGCAATACATATATATATATATATAATTGGCAATTACCTTGAGTGGCGCAGTGGCTGGTGTATCTCGTTAGACAAACGTTATAGAAGTGAAAGTAAAATATAAAGAAAGTATTTTAAGAAGCAGAAAAAGGACCGTTTCTCTTTTCGTATAAGAGAACGTCTGTTACTTATGCATATGTGCGTGTATATGCATGTAGGGTTACATGCACATTAGGGTGGTACCTTATATTTAGGCCATTGGTCTAAACAGTTCTAAAATATTAAAAACATTTTCGCTTGTAATTCGCAAATAGGGCGAGTTCCAAAACGTCAAAATACTTTGTTATGATGCTCTAACTACGGTAAACCTGTCCGCAGCTCGCAACTGAACAACTGCAGTGGGTGAAAAAGCCAAAAATTGTTGCTAAGGGAGCGCCGTTGTCTTCGCTTCGATTATTGCTCGCGCATTTACCCCGCGTCGGGCACCTCTACCGCGCCTGCGCCTCGATTAGGGTGGCCGACGGAACGGATCGAGTCCGGTTCGGTTCGAGGAATGTCACTGAGACGGATGAAGTCTGAGTCGATCATCCCAAAACCGCCAATTCGAAGTGAAGTCGCCCACACGTTTAGCTCGGCGAGACGGATCGAATTTAGCTCGGTAGTGCGCGTGCGGCGTGAGAGGGAGATGTCGCATCGTGGGTTCCGGAGCTGCTGAATTTCGTACAGGTGGTCGGTAGGCGAGCGTTGTATCCGTGGTTGTAGTTGTTGGTTCTTGAGGTTGGTCCCTCGCCGCCGTTTGCGTTGTTCCTTCTTCGAGTTCTGCCATTAACAGTTCTTCTTCCACCTTCTGGGCCCAAGTGAGCTCGACGACGTCATTGCCCGACTCTTCGTATATTTCGGAGCTCAGGCCGTACAGCAAAGTGTGGTGGTTTTCTCTTACAACGAATGAAACTAGGCCACTCGATTGCTTTGTGGTTGGTTGCGAGGCAGTTCGTACAGTATAGGTGGTTTGATGCCGTTCTCCACCGTGTTCCGGGAAATATCTGGCGAAATTGTGGACACATTCTCAGCGAATGACTGTCTAGGCACACGCGGCGGATATTCGATAATACTTTCTATGGATTAACGGAAAAAGGAGGAAGAAAAATAAGAAAATTTTATTAGTTTGCTTGCGGTGATACAGCCAATTTATTACTGATCTACTGATGTGTCCGCGTTGGGTTTCAACGTCAACTTTATGATCTGTGCCCGGATATATTTTTTGTACCCTTCCTAACCACCACTCATTTGGAAGTGCGTAGACTTTCTACCGGTATGATGACTAAGTCATCGACCTTGACGTTTCTTTCTGGATGTTTTCATTTATACCTCCGTTTTCTTTGGGTTTTTGGTTTTGCTTTCGGCAAAGGAGGTTTTTTGCTAAGTGAGCTTTCACTTTTCCGAAACTGCCTAGAGACAATATGACGTGAGACTCCAATATCAACTCCTGGAGGTGGAGCTTTAAATGGTGGTGAGACGACATAAGAACCTTCGTGATTGCGGAATGTTTTTTCTTCATATAGTGGTTCCCTTTGCTCTTCTTCAACTGTCATAAATCTTTTCCGCTTGTCTAGCGAGATCTCATTGAAGTAAGTACGAAGAGTTGAAGGATATTTCGGTTACTCATGTGAAACGGGGCCGGTTAGAATCCAGCCGAATACTGTTCGCTTTCCTCTTCTTTTCAGTGTGTGTTGGCAGTTTTATTTTCTATGTCTGCCTGGCTGCGCTTCTGTCTGTTCTGCTTCCTTGAAGTTTACCATTTTCTGCATTTTGTTGTTTTTACCATATATATATATTTGTCTTTTTAGAAAAATGTCTGCTTGCGGAGGTGTGTATTGAGCTTTCAGCGCACATGCCTATCAGTTTGCTATAAATTAGTGGTTTCTTATATAACTTGAATATTAATTTTATTCAGTTATGTAATAAGTAATGGTTTCCAAAAGTAATTGCCATAAGTGAACCGAGAATGTTAAATTTAATCCCACTTAACATAACCATGGGGTACAAATCTCCGCCATTTAAAATATCTATATGTTGGCTTTTGTACAGCTAGAGGGAAGTACCATTGCTTCGGCTTTAAGCCTTAAGTCTCTGTTTCGGGGGGAAGCAAGTTTTATAGTACACACTTTATGTACTTTCCCGGATACAGCATCATTTAAACCGGACACATGGGCGTTAATACTTTAACTCGGCAGACTTAGTCGTTTTCGTTAGCTCTCCGAGATGAAAGTTCCTTCGGATCCCGAATCTATTAACGTCCTGGCTGTAAATGTGTTATTATTGTGATAAATCGTTACCGCAGTTCCTAATAGCATACTTTGCTTTGCGGAAGAACTGCTTGTTACATTTGCCTGGACCGACGCCGTATGGCTTTTAGTTGACCTCTCTGTATTCTTGGAAGTGGTTGGTTCCTCTTCATCTTGCTCTTTATGAAGCATGGTGTGATGCTGCAGCATCATGGTCTGATACTAACATCTAAAAAGTTATAGAAATTTAATTTAAATAAAAAATTAGGTTAAATTTTCTAATTGCGGTCGCCCCTCAACAGGGAATGTCAACCCCTCAGAGTGTATTTCTGACATTAAATAAAAGCTCCTTATAAAAAACCATCAGCCGCTCGGAGTCAATCTTGGATTGTAGATATTCACCGTAAAATACTGCGGTGTCGCTTGGAGCCAAACTATTTCGACAGACAAGTTCGATATTCTTTCTTTACTTCCGCCCATAACGACTTCAATGCCTCTTGTTAAATTTCAAGATTTAAAGAAGCATGGTTTATAATCGTAGGCGTTATAGTTTCTTCGAATTCTAATAGCACATCAGCTATTTTAAGGAATTTGTTTAACTGCGCCATTTTAAAAAAGGAGGAAGGAATACCTTTTGACTGATCAACAGTCGGAAGCCCCACAAAATTATGTAATTAAATTTAATAGGAATATTTGCTTACGATTACTATCGAGTAAATATTTTTGGTTGAAATTTGCAAAAAAAAAAAAACAGAAAAAATATAAAAATTTATCACCAATATAAGATCGTTGACTCGTTTGCAGCCTTATTTTAAAAGTTAATTAATTTTATTCGCAAAAAGTTGGAAAAAATTAATTTATAAATTATTCAATTTGTTCGATGATGCAAAATCAAATGTTGCCCACCGTTATGTATCTCCGGCACCGTTCACTGCACAGCAATAATGTTCTATCATTGTATTGAGATTTTAAAGATATTTGGTAAAAAAAAAATATTACAATAAATTTATAATAATTTATTTTATTGAGGATTTTATTGGCAGCGACCCACTGTACAAACTTTTGGTGTGATGCTAACTGGTTCGCCGCTCTCAAAGCGATTTCTGCTATGCTGCTTCACTGCTGGACTCCTGTGCTGCTTCGCTGTTGTACTGCTGCGCTCTTCTCTTTTCGTTTTTGTTTTATTAGGTGTATTTACACTCGCGAAAAGTCAACTAATACATGTAAATATGTAAGCTGCTAACATGTTAATATATTTTGCGCTTATTTCGTTAAGCGTAGCTTAATATGTGTTCATACATATAGGAGTGTGCGTTTTTACAAAAAGCAGACGCGTGAGTAGCTACTTGAACAAATGGAAGTGCGAAAAATTGAGTAGGCAGAATCTTTGCGAATACATGTTTTAGCTTTTGATTGAAAATGTAAATATGTAAGTAACGCTTGAACTTATAATTTTGCAACTTTTATGTTTTTCTGATAGATCGCATTGCCGAGAGTTGATGTTATGTGTTGGTACATATGCACGTATGTATTTATGTGACAAATAAGTTCGCACAATTTTATCACACTTTTGAAAAAGGCGAGAGCCGCAAATGAGAATACGAAAACGAACGTATGTACATATATATAGATAATATATTTGTATGTAAAATTGTATGTGGGAAATGAAATATGTATGTGATATATGTACATATAAAAATTTTTAATAAAATTGCCTGATGTCGGAGGGATTGTAGTTTACATAGCACAAAAACAAGGAAATCGTCCTTGCTCCCTTTATGTTAATTTGAACACACTTTAAAAATCACTCGCTTACCTATTTTTTTATAAATGAAGGCTGAATAGAATCGGTAGGTAATTAAAACGGCAATTTTATATTTTTAGCAAAGAAGGCTCCGAATAGAGACTTCGATTGGATATCCGACTCGAGGGGCCAGTGATTAACTCAGATGAAAGCTGCCGTGGTATCCGCTACAAGGAGTAAATAAATAAAACACAATTTCTAATTAATAATTTGTTTATTTATAATTTTTATGGAAGCCAACTTACAGCAATGGTGATTCTGCAAATTTCCTCTTTAAAAACAAAACAAGCCGACAAAGTAAAGGAGCTAATTGAACTTTTTAACGAAAGCTCGGCCTACGTTGCCATTCCGTTTGCAGATTAAACAATAACTTTACTGATACATTTTGGAACATGATACATCCCTAAAGTTTGCACAGTTGCATTTAGGAACGTTGACAATGTATGGATGCTTTGCAACTGACGTTTTGGAACTCACCCAGAGTTTTTTTAAGAGCTTATGTGTATCTCGAGGTCGCTATCAGCCTATCGTCTTAACTTACCTCATTTACCCCAGAATTTTTGATGTCCTTCGTTAATGACTTGGGGAAATAGTGGAATGCCGTGATTAATATGAATGTCGACTTTATGAGCCGGAAGCATCTGCCAATAGCTACGATCCAGGAGAAAAATTTGGGCGGCAGTTCAAACCTCCTTAGCCGGATTCCTAGATTGTAGTCGTAAATGCTTTAAAGTGAAGTATTTAATCTTTCTGAGCTTCGATGTTTTATCTCGATGATTGACGACCACTCAGGTAGCTCATGGTGCACTTCTTCAGCCGTTGGCACCGCTTACGCGATTATAGCCGAACCAACTAGGTCACTCTCCACCTGATCCTTCGAGTCGAGGTCTTCCTCTTCATCCCCTTCCACCAGGGGGTACTGCAACTAATACTTTCAAAGCTGGAGTGCTTTCATCCATTCGGACTACATGGCCTAGCCAGCGTATTCGCTGAACAATGTCAATATCATCGTATAGCTCGTACAGCTCATCGTTCCATAGCGGTATTGGCCGTTGCCAGTGCTCAAAGGTCTATAAATCGTTCGCAAAACTTTTCTCTCGCAGATTCCCAAGGCCGACTTATCAGTTGTTGACATAGTCCACGCCTCTGGGCCATAAAACAGGACCGGTATGCTGAGCGACTTGTAGAGTTTGGTTTTCATTCGCCGAGAGAGGACTTTACTTTTCAATTGCCTACTCAGTCCTAAGTAGCACCTGTTGGCAAGAGTAATTTCGCGTTGGATTTCAAATTATTATTGGTGTTGATGCTGGTTCCTAGATAGACGAAATTATCTACCTACCTCGAAGTAATGACTGTCAACAGTCACGTGGGAGCCAAGTCGCGAACGCGATGACTGTTTATTTGATGATGAAACATATTTCGTCTTGTCCTCCTTCACTACCAGACTTAGTCGCTTTGCTTTTTTATCAAGCCTGAAGAAAGCAAAACTAACGGGGCGGTTGTTGAGGCCGATAATGTCAATATCATCGACTTACGCCAGTAGTTGTACACTCTTGCGAAAGATTGTACCTTGTCTATTTAGCTCCGAAGCTCTTATTATTCTCTCCAGCATCAAATTGAAGAAATCACACAATAAAGAGCTCGGTGATAATGAGGATTCCCAATGTGCCGCGTTTCACTGATTTCTTATGCCGATGATTGCTCGATATTGACATCTGGCCAGGATATAGATGACTTATGTTCACACTTCTTCACTGCACGACAATTACAATTACCACAGGGAAATCCTCGGTCAACCTCTTCACCAGCTGGATGAAGGAATACCAGCTCGAGCTCGAAGTGAAAATCGGTGGCGTAAAAATTCCGAGAACTAACTACCCGAAGTCAGATTCGACAGACTGCATTAAAAAGTTTGCCTACTTACTACTTATTGGCTTTACTTTCCTTTTTTTTTTTGTCTTTGTATGTATGCCGCTTCTTGTATGGGAGGGGGCCTCTGAAGGATTTTCTGTGGTGCTGATGTGGTTTCCGTATCCTCCTGGCTTGCTGTTGATTGATGTTAATGTTGTGGCCAACACTCTTTTGGCCGGCAATTTTTCGTTTATTTATGTGTGTGTACGTATTTGTGTGAAATGAAAAATCTTTTTTTTTTTTTTTTGATTTATGTTGGTGCACTTTATATGTATATATGTGGTTTTTTTTTTTTCAAAACCTCTTTTTTTCAAAAACTTTTTCTGTTCGTGTTTTTCAAAACTTTTTTTTTGTTTTTTCCAAACCTTCTTTTTTTTCAAAAACATTTTCTGTTTGAGTTTTTCCAAAACTTTTTTTTTTTGTTTTTTCAAAAACTTTTTTTTTTTTGGAAAACCTTTTCTTTGTTTGTTTGCTTGTGTTGTACTGCCACACAACTTTGGTTTTTTTTCTCAAATTAAAAAAAAAATTTTTTTTTTATTTTTTTTTCAATTATTGTATATTTGTATGCATGTGTTTGTATGTGTTTGTTTGTACACTTTCTGATTTTTTTTGTTTTCCAAATTATACTTTTTATGTTTGTCACTTTAACTTTGTTTAATTTTTTTTTTTGTATTAAAGCGAACGCACGGGGGAGCGACAGTTGTGGACTGTAGGTATTTTATTGTTATAGTTAGTTTTTTTTTCCAAAAAAAATTTTTTTTTTTTTTTTTTTTATGTATATAGGGCTGGTCAAGTTTGGCCTCGAAGTACCATGTTTAACTTGCCTTGATTTTTGTGCCAATTGGCCCGAAATAATTAAAAAGAATATAAATTCGTTCTTGTGCACAAACACCAATTATTAAGGTTTATTCTTCTTTAGTTGTTTTTCACTTTTCTGGTTATATGAATATTTATATATACATTTTTTTTGTAAAATCGTTGTTTGTATCACAATCAAGTATTCAACGATTTATAGTAAAATATAAAAAATATATAACACACTTCAAACTTGTGCTAACAAAATTTAGAGAGCTTTCGCGATAAAGTATACCGTGCGCGCGCGTAGGTAGTTGGCTGACAAGTGATTTTTACATACCCTTCTTCGTTAGCTCGAACTACCGCGGCTAAACGATAGTTCGGCTAACGGAGTAGGGTATACACGGAAAGAAGGATAACCACGTGAAAGGAGACATGGGAAAATAGGATACCGGAAGTTGGCGCGCACGGCATTTACAATTGTGTTTTATGTTGCGCGCTTAAACAGGTAAGAAGCTATGGCTGTTAATACTTTAAGATAATCTTAACTAAGCTCACCTCGAAGTTTGATTCATCAGAACACAGGACACACAGATCGACCAATCTTCTTCCGTGAAATGTTGGTATCGGCGAGCACATTCCAAACGATTTTTCCTATTCTTTTCTGAGAGCCACGGCTTCTTTCGGGCTTTACATCCTTTTAAACCTGGTTCCAGAAGTCTTCTTCTAGCTGTTCGAGCTAAATTCATCCGAAAGGGCAGAAGAAGATTTTTTGCGATCCTTGAGAGACTCGCGTATTAGTATTCGGTCTTCTCGTTTACTGGTTAGACGCTTTCTTCCACTTTTTGATTTATTATTGTGGGATTTCGTCTCCACAAATCGCCTGATAGCACATTGGACCGCGCTCCGCGAAGATCCCACCGAATTGCCGATCTCAACCTGAGACTTACCTTCATCACTTAGAACTTGAGTTCTAACTCTATCATCGTAACTAATTTCACTTTTTTTTAGACATTTCGGTAAATATGAACTGTTTTTAAAAGATTGGTAACTTTTCACTAAATGTAATTTACACTTTCACTTTCAAATTTTAAATGCGAAAATATTTTATGAATTTCTTAAATGACATATTTAGGTTTAGTCTGCCTAGAGTGCTATGACTTCTAATATTACACAAATTATTTGTTTAATCAACATTTAAATACCCATGTAAAACATTTACAAAAAGAAGTGGTAACTTTGATAGCCACATTTGAGAATACTTGTATTTTAGTGGGGCAAAGATTACTATATACGAAACTCTTTATTTCGTGAGAGCGCTAAAAAATCAGCGTCTTTTTTCTGAACAGTGCCACTGTGATAGAAAAGTGACTTCTTTGGATTTTTTGGCATATTTTGGGTATTTTATTACAAACAACGACGTCCTTAAATACAATTTCACTAAAATATTTCATTGAGGAACAGTCAAGCATTTAAATATATTCAGTTTTAAGAATAAAATTACAATAATTTCTTCAATATTTACTGCTGAAGCAAATTTCTTTTGAAACAACAGCAATGGATTTTTGAATTTACATAGTGGTACTGGTGCATTTTGTTGAATGTTCCCCGATCTGACACTGCTGCCAACATTAGAATGTGAGATGGGGAAACGCTTGCAGCTGCAATTTGAGTGTTTTTGAGTAAGTTTCGTATCTAGTCATTTTTGAGTGGGGTGCCTAATACTTTTGGCCAAGGCTGTATATTCAGTTTCGGATATAAACATTACTCTATAAAAGCGTTCAATCATATCTACATACATGGGAATATTAAAATTACTTGTGTGATCTAGGGACAATAAGCATAGTAATAAAATATATATAATTTTAAAAGTATTAATCTGAACGAACACAAGCATCTTTAATTACAGTGTTAAATAAAAACAAAAAGCTTTTAAACCACGTAAGTATGCTAGCACTTTCTCCTGTTACTATGTGCTGCAGTTAATTTTTAAAGACTTCTTAAACGGTTTATACTTATAAAAACAGCCCTACCAGCTGTTAATGTTAGTTTCTGACAATTCTTGACAAAGATGTACATTTCTATGCGCATTGTAAGCACTATAAAACAAATTTTAATTAAAATTTAAAATTGCTCAGAACATTTATTTAAAGATTTCAAAACATTGATCATTTCGCGTTAATTTTATGCTACAAAGGGTTATCGCAAGGCGCACGAGATTTAAACGATTTTTCTTTATCTGTTTCAGTTATCGCGTCAGACAATGAATATCGCTTGCATTGGGTACCTGTTGCACAATTCTTAGCTTCAAGGTTTAGACTTATACTTGCAGAGCTTATGTTGCGTATGGAATTTCGATTACATTTTTTGTAATTTTCAATTGATCCCATAGCATCAAACATAAAGTTATTTGGAACCGCATTATTTGACGAGGTCTTTTTCATGTCCATTCCCAACGAAGTTGAAGAGGAGGGCATTGCTGATGGTGCTTGCATTTTATGTGTATTCTGACATGTACCTGTAAAGAAAATTAATTCAATAGTGATATTTTTGAAAATATATTAAAGTTTGTAAGCATATAAATTATATATGTTTTTTAACTTTAAAAACAAAAACATGGAACTTACACCCGTAGTGATTTGATGTGTTGGAAAGCAGACAGTTTGACGACGTGTAGTGTGAAATCGGACATTTTATTGGAGACAACGAACCCGTATTTTCGATTATAGCCGACAGGCTGCTACCAAATGAATTATTTATATCATTGGATTTACAGGTAATTCTATTACTACAACTACTTATTCGCTGATTGTTGCCACTCGTGTTGCTGGAGGCTAGCAAACAATGGTCCAACGAAGAAGCAACCGTATTTTGTATCACATTCTTTTCGATGGCTGTAGACGATACTGAAATTGAAGGAACTGCTTCTTCCGTGTATATTGAAGCGGAAACATAATCTTCAGAGACGTCGGTGGTGTTCCCATTTTCTACAGAGCAAACTATTGATGAAGCCAAAGGTCCAATGCCAGTCGTATTAATACCATTACCTTTAAAAAAGTTATTATTATTAAAAATATGGTCGAAATATTGATTTTAGTTTAATGAGCACTGTCAATAGTTAGTCAATAAATTATCTCATCTACAATTTTATCTATTTCCACATCAGGATTACTTTACTAAAATAGTTAATGTGTATAGCTTGGAACCTCACAATATGTTTAATAACACAAATTTAGAAACTGCTAATTACTCAAGTAATTTGACTGACTAAAGTTCGTGCAAAGAATAAAATTTTTATTTAGCGGGAGAAACCCTATTCATAAATTATAATATACGACTTATAAACGACGCTTTACTTTGTTTTGTTGTTGTTGTAGCGGTCTAACCTCAATTAGGAGAAGGCAAGATCAGACTAAATTATCGAGGTCATCTAACGAAATTTGGGCTGGAAACAGGGAGAAAGGGGATAGACGACTTGGTTTTAACGGGTATGCAACGAGGTGGCTAGTGTCCTGTGGGAACAATTGCATGCATAACATACGTTTGGTACGTCGGGATCAAGTCTGTATAAGTAGGAATTTAGTGGACTACAGTATTCAAATCTTAATTGCGCCAGCATTATGCGCGACCCTCGTGGCGGCTCGAGCTCTTCCTTATAGTCGAGTACTACCTTTCAGATGTGCCTAGGTGGTGGTTCGGTTTCTAGTAAATATCTGTTGGGGTGCTTCCTACGGTAGCATCTTAGCAGATATAGCTTTTAGAGCAAAGCTTTTTGTTCTTCAACTGTTAGCACAGAGCGAAGACTCCACCGGAAGGAGTCTCACTAACCTCGTATGCCGATGATTGCTCGATATTGGCGTCTGGCCAGGATATTGATAGCCTATGTTCGAAAGTGAACGGCTACTTCGCCGATCTTTCCCACTTCTTCGCTGTGTATACAGCCGACAAAATCCTCGGTTACCCTCTTCACCAGCTGGACGAAGGAGTACCGGCTAGAACTCGATGTGAAAGTTGACGACCAAAAAATTCCAACTATAAACAACCCTAAGATTTTAGGGGTCACATTCGATAGCCTGCACTCCTTCACTCCGCATACGACCGCAATTGCCGCAAAACTCCAGGGCCGCAACAAAATACTCAAAGCGGTAGCCGGCAGCACATGGGGTAAAGATAAAGAAACCTTGCTGGCAACCTACAAAGCAATTGACCGGCCAGTCGTAAACTTCGCTGCACCGATTTGGGCGCCGGGGACGAACGAGGCGCAGTGGAGAAAACTACAGGCCTGTCAGAACACCGCCCTTAGGACTGCGACAGGAAACCTCCTGATGTCACCGGAGCACCACTTGCACAGCGAAGCATCTATGCTACGAGTTAAGGAGCATAATGCTTTGCTGTGCAAGCAGTTCCTGTTGGGATGCCACCGCGCGGAGCACCCCAGCAGGCACCTCTTAGAAGCCGAGCCTCCGCCTAGGCGCATCAAGACGGGAGTACTTGACTACAACTGCACCATACAGCACCATTTAAAACAACCGCTGGACAGGACGGCTTACCGACAGGCGCTGAACGCCATTCACCGGGAGTCAGTCAACACCTTCCTAGACTCCCTTCCAGTGAATGGCGTTCTCGGAAACAAACCTCCATCAATAGCAGACAGTGAGCTCGAGCTGCCTCGAGAGACCCGAGTGATATTAGCACAACTCAGATCTGGATACTGTAGCAGGTTAAACTCCTACATATCCAGACTCGACCCCAGCATACCCAACGTATGCCCTGCATGTGGAGAGTCCCCGCACGACACTAACCACCTCTTCACATGCCCCCTTAAACCTACCCATCTAACCCCCCTCTCCCTTTGGTCCAACCCTGTCGAAACAGCAAGTCTCCTAGACCTCCCGTTAGATGACCTCGGCGACTTAGACTAATGATACCTGCCCTAAGCGGGGTTAGCTAGCCGCTACAACAACAACAAGAGAGCTAACGTTTTAATGTTTTCGCATTCTCCTGAAGTTCGTATCATTTTAAATATATTTAATACATTAAGTGCATTTATTTGCAAAAAAACAATATTATTGTATAGTTTTTCTCCCATTTCCCTTTATCTTTTCGTCAGTCTCTTCTCCTTGCTTTCACACTTTTATCCTTCAGACCAAACTTCCATCATATAACGCGCTGACAAAATTGAAAATTTCATTTGCTCAACGTTGACGCCGCGTTATTGTGGGATGACCCTTACAAAGCAGCTAGTCATCCATATCCTGGCCAGGCCCCTATATCGAGAAATCATCGGCATATAAAATAAGTGAAACGTCCTCTGTTCGAGGATAAAGCTTCAAGATATAGAAGTTAAAATACAATGGGGTTAGAACACCACTCTGCGGGACTCCATCTTTTCTTTTTTAAGTTTCGATGTTTGTCCTCGAAATCCCACATATAATTGTCCAACACTCACGTATCCTTTGGTCAACCTCTTTAACACCGCCGGTAATGAGGAGTTTTCAATATCCGATAGTACCACTGAACGATTGACGGTGTCAAAACCTCTTAATAAATCCATTGCTAGGACAGGTTAGCGCATAGGGCCGGTTTTGGTTTAGGCCATTGACTCCTTCGGTGTTTATGGTGTCAAATACAGTGGTGGTCTTGTGTAATTTTCGAAAGCTATGTTGATGTGCTGCTGGACTCAGATGGTGTGTGAAGGCCGGAAGCACCAAGGCCTCAAGATTCTTAGCTACTGGGTAGAGGAGAGATATCGACTTACAGGCTGATTTTCCTTGTTTTAGTAACGGGACCACCCTACTCTGATCAAAGGATTTCCGGAATCGGTGTAACGAATGAAGTCGCGCCTGGTAGCTAAGATACCCGCTTCAGTTAGAAAATTGGGTTGGATTTCCGTCATTCGGCCTGCAGGGATGAAGCGGGTGGCAGCGGATAAGAGATCTTGCGGAAAAAACTCTCACCAGCATTGATGTCAGTTGAAGAGAGGAGAGCACTGAGGGCGATCTCAGTATTCACTCACAATTGTCATGTCTGTTTTGCCAGCTCCAGGGATGTATATGTATATTAAATATTTCGTGCTCAGAGAGAAGGAGAGAGGGTTAGATACGTCGTGTCGTGCTTGGACACATTACATATAGGACATACGTTGGGTATGTTGGGGTGAACTCTGGATAAGTAGAATTTTGACCTACTACAATATCCAGTAAGTTGCGCCAGTATTACGTGGATCTCTCGAGACAGCTCGAGCTCTTCGTCTGCTATGGGTGGTTCTTTAACTCCGAGAACGCAATTCACAGGAAGGGAGTCTTTGAAGGTGTTAACTGACTCCTGATGAATGGCGTTCAGTGCTTGTATGTACGACCTCATGTCCAACGGTTATTGCATATGTTGCTGACAAAATTGCTGGATGGTGTCCTTTAAGTCCTTTCGCCTCTATAAGATGCCTGTTGGGGTGCCCCCTGTGGTAGCATCCCAATAGGAATTACTTGCACAGGAAAGCTTTATGCTCCTTAACTTGCAGCATAGATGCTTCATAGTGCAAGTGATGCTCAGGCGACATCAGAAGGTTTCCTGTCACGTTCGTAAGGGCGATGGTCGAGTGAAGGAGTGCAAGTTATTTATTGTCGGAATTTTGATGATGGCGACTTTCACAATTAGTTCGAGCCTGTATTCCTTCGTTCAGCTTATGAAAAGGGTTGCCGGTGATTTGGTCAGCTGTATTTTGAATTGCCGAGAAGTGACAGGTGGGACAGGTCGTCCTGATAGTAGTTTACTTTCGAACAAAGATCATCAATATCCTGGCCAGATGCCAATATCTAGCAATCATGAGCATATGAGGGCAGGGAAAGCCCTTCTGGTGGAAGAATGAGCTTCGATATATAGAAGTTGACCCCCCTGAACTTCTTCCCTGGAGAAATCAAGCACCGCGATTGTGTTTGGCAGTTTGCGCATACTGCGGGTTACTCGTCGTTTCATTTTGTCAACCGAAGCATGCAGTGTAAAAAGCCGGTTAAAAAAGCTCCCGCATCTCTTCGGGTCCGACGAGGCGCGGTTACCGAATGAAATTTCCACTCGTTCACCGCGTCTAGTCGGGTTAGACAATGACTTGACTGTGGCCCAGTGCTTGGTTGCCCCCGGGCCCGACTATCCGCAGCGCAGTGGTTGATTTCTCTAGGGAAGGGGTCCCGATGGTATTAGCAAGGTCCCGATGCGTGGAAAGTGAGCAGAGTGTTCGCGCTACTCAAGTCGAGGACACCAGCAAACAAAGGAGTCATATCGGCCGATAACGAAGACACTTGAGACCTTACTGCTCCCGACATTCCCTCACCTTCTGCATCCAGCATCACATGAGCATTGCTTCCGAAAAGTGTATAGTACCACAACAGTACTTAGTGTCATAAACAATCAGATAGTCAATGGTCTTAACCAAAACCGACCCTGCGCGCGAACTGTCCTGGTAGCACTGGATTTGTTAAAAGCCAACCATTCAGTACTGCTATCGGACATTGAGGAATCCTAATTACCGCCGGGGTAGAAGAGGTCAATCATCGGTAGGATTACGATGTTGGCGTCTGGCCAGGATATTGATGATCTTTGTTAAAAGTAAACAGTTATTTCGCCGACCTCTCCCACTTCTTCACTGCATGACAGCTTAAAATCCAACGGACCAAAGCCTCGGCTACCCTTTTCACCAGCTGGACGAAGGAATATAGGCTAGAACTAGATGTGAAGGTCAATCAAATGAAAATTTCGAACAAAAATAACCCAAAGATATTGGGACTCACATTTGATAGCCTTCCCTCCATCATTCCGCTTACGACCACAATTTCCGCAAAGCTCCAGAGCCACAAAAAAAAATTACTAAAAGCGGTAGCCTGCAGCACCTTGGGTAAAGATGGAGAAAACTTGCTGGCAACCTACAAAGCAGTCGTAAACTATGCTGTACTGATCTGAGCGCCGGGGCGAACAAGACACAGATGAAGAAGCTACAGGCTTGCCAGAACACTGCCCTCAAGACCGCGACAGGTAACCTCCTGTTGTCGCCGGAGCACTTGCACAGCGAAGCATCTATGCTACCAGTTAAGGAATATAATGTTTTGCTGTGCAGCCAATTCCTATTGGGATGCTACCGTAGGGAAAACCCCAATAGGCTTATTATTGAAGCTGGTTGGTTACCCAGAGTGGGTAAAGGTGCTGAAGCCACTTGGAGACTGCGGGCGCATTTGAGCGCTGGCAGCATGGAGCCACGTAACTTGTGGACCACTCCCTGTGTGTCTTAAGGACTGAGCAGACCTTAAAATGGGTCCAGCCGTTACACTGGTTACATCTAACCGATATAAAGGAATGGTCGAGTCTTTTACAGCACATGCAGCAAAAATAATCCGTTGAACCAGGGTTGGTTTCGACCTGATGAGAAAGATTTGGAGCAGCCCATCTGCGAGGTGTTGGTCCATTGGTGACCTTAGACTAATTTACTTGTTGACCTAATCGAGTTTATATCGCCGAAAGGGTTACAGTCCTTTGTCGGACCAGTGCGTTGAACCGGCTTTCAAGAGAGCTGTGGGTATTTTTTAGTTACCTATGCTAGGAGTGTGATCGCCATTTACACTATTGGAACTGCTGCTACCAATGTTCTCCCTATCGCTGAGGCCATTAACGCCATTCGGAGGTCTCGGAAGACGGCGTCGTAACCAAGGGTGTTTTAATGCTTCTGCCGGTATTAAACGTTTTTCTGGATCCCATTCTAAGCACCCTCTTATAAAATTTAAAAATAGGGCATCCTTGCAGCCATCCAGAGCTTTTGACAGGCTTTTTGAGCATGGTGGTCCTCGTGGCTTTCCTCGCCGAGACTGACCACCTATCAAAACGACAGTACCATCAGTCATGGTGCGCACCGTACAATATCTCGGTAACCCCTTTGGGTTAAAAAAAACTTTCGCGCGTTTAGCACTGGCAAGCAAGTTTTTGCTAGGCATACCAAGAACTTCAATAATGCAGGCCAGTTGATCACTTTCGTTTTCACCTGGAAAAAGGGCGTGGCCTGACAGTAATTCGGCCAAAATACATCCCAATGACCACATATCGATTGCTCGACCATATTTAGAGCCAAGTATAACTTCAGGTGCTCGATAAAATCGTGATTGTATGTAGGTATAAACACGTTGACTTTCATAGCATGAAGATCCAAAATCAATGACCTAAAAACAAACAAAGAAAAATCAGTAATCAGATCATTTGATTTTGTTGTGTTTAAAATTTTTAATTTTATTTTTTGGTATTTTCATAAATTAAGATTATACAAAATTTCAACCAATCAACATATACGTATACATGCAATTCAAACAACTAAATGAACAGATGTGCTCGTAAGCAAAGTGTAATTTTCAGGGATTATCATAGCTCATTCGACAAAAAATTACCAACTTACAAGCAAAGGAAATACATTTTACGAATATAAATCATTTAAATAATATATGCACGCTAGGGGAAACACTTAGAAGCATTCACTTCTTTCAATCCAGATTGCAACATCGAACATCGCTCAAACATTTTCTGAAATAGATTCACTACACTGAAAGCGATTCACCTCACTTAAAATTACAGCCACTAAAAAAGTTAACATAGTTAAGTCAACTGATTTTTTGCCGAAATAGAGAAATTGTGTGCAATTATTATTTCTATACATTAGTATTCCTTTGAAAATGAGACAAAAATAAATTAAAAATGTGTTAAAAAGTAAAATTTAAAAAAAAAATAGAAAAAAATTAGATATGTACATTAAAATGTATTTAAAAAAATCCGTTGCAAATATATTTCTTTTAATAGGAATCAATAGGAATTCAAAAACTTATAAAAATTTTGAAAATAAATTAAGAAATGATAATAAGTAAAATTCGAAAAAAAATTGAATATAATAAGATGCTTTTAAAAAATTTGATATAAAGAAATATGTTGCAAAAATATATATTTTAATAAAAAATTCTAAAGTTTTCACTATGAATGACTGACATAAAGTATTCCTTTTGAATATTATTTCAGATTTTGTTAATACTGTTGTCAACGATCTAAATAAATACCAATTATGCCAATGAAACTTCAAAGTGATCAGTCGCGCAATGGTTTGCGTCGATTGTTTTTTTCCAGGCTGCGCGGGTTCAAATCCTTTTCTCGCTTCTTTTTGGCGTTTCATTTTTTGAAATTGAATGTGTGTTGTATTTGACTTCAGCTCAACTTGAATTTGATTTTTGCAAATTTTGCCTTCGTCGGAATGAAACTGCTTATGGCTGTCGGGTACAAGCATTTAACTGAATAAAAACAAGAAAAACCAATGTTCTATTTCCTTGATTCGATATAAGTACAGAATATGCCACAGGTTCTTTATGTGGTGCTGTGGCACAGTTGGTAGCGTGCAAGTGCTACATGCATTTTTGGTATTTTTGCTTCTGGCGCAAGCTCAAATTACTTTCGCAAGAGCCAATATCATTTATTCATAATAATTTAATTTTTTATTTTTAATTATTATATTTAAAACTTTTTTTTTATATTAATAAAAAATTCATAATGTAATAAACATAAAGATAAAAAAAATATCATTTATAAAATTTATTTTTATGTGGTGCTGTTTCGTAGTTGTTAGTGCGTGAGTTACATATAAGAATTATAGCAACTCAGCAATTTGCGACATCGACCAATTTATTAAGAATATTGCAAATAAGTAGAGTAAACCGAAACTATCTTTCGGTCTATTTTAAATTTGTTGGAAAAAAGTATAAAATAAAATTTAAGAACTAACTAACTTCTTAGAACCAACAAATAAGTTACGGTATAAGCAGAAAATAAATAAACTGCTAAATATGCATTAATGTATTAATTAAGTACAATAGCCAAGTAAACAATATATATATAATTGTAAAAGTAGACAGCTAAGCATAATGTATAATTGTAATAACTTTCGTTATAGTTGATTGAATAAAATAAAGACAGTCTTTATTTGGCGCCTAAGCTGGTGCTGGCATTTGCCAATAAAACTCCCTCTCGGGTTCGAATAAGAAAAGTGGCGCAGTCGGTTGTCCTTTTTATATTAAATTAAAAAAAAGGATAGAGATACGAATCGAAAAAACGGGAACGTGTTTAATTTACCTAATATAACACCCAAACTAAATCCTTCGAATCCGTAGCCAACTATAGATGTTTGTATCTAAATATTATACTATTATATATAATAAAAACTTTAATATTTTATTTTTCATATAAAATTTATTTCACAATTCTTGCTTGTTTGAAAATGAAAATTATAATAATACAGAAAATGAAAATATTTGAAGTTAAAAATTCAGTAACATAAAAATTGAAAAATTGAAAATTGTAAAGTAAAAAATGTTAAAGTATTGATTAATCACTATATTTGTTAATTGCTTCGATGTGTTGATCTTGCTGTAACTGATGTTTTAATGTTCACAGATTATATGTATTAAAAATTGAAAATTGTAAAGTAAAAAATGTTAAAGTAGATTCATACATTTACTCCCCCTCCAGTGAAACGCATATTTATTAATATTAATTAAGGTTAAATGTACCTTTTTTTTGTTTGGTGTTTATCAGTGTAGTTGTGTTTCGTGAAGAAGTGGTTGACATAATGTTTGCAGGTTTAAGTAAATCTATTGATATTGTTTTAATTTTATTTCCATATTGCATTTCAAAAGTTTTGTTATGTTTGGATATAACTTTAAATGGTCCTTCATAAGGGGATTGAAGATTAGACTTACGAATAACTTTAACAAATACGTATTCACAAGCACTTAAATTTTTGGGAATGAAACTATTTTCTTTATTATGATGTACTAGCTTTTACCCGCGGCTTCGCTCGCATTAAATCCATCCAATAAGAGATCATTATAGTATAAACGGATCAATATCAAGAATATATTTTATTGCTTGTCTGAGATTATCTATTTGAAAAAA
Organism: Ceratitis rosa; assembly: GCA_037013455.1. Taxonomy (NCBI): domain Eukaryota; kingdom Metazoa; phylum Arthropoda; class Insecta; order Diptera; family Tephritidae; genus Ceratitis; species Ceratitis rosa. The sequence goes on along the minus strand of JAWMAG010000036.1, from coordinate 283,652 downwards.
TTACTACATGCAATGAAGTTTCAAATTTCAAAGTATACTTTATTGAATCAATACAACAAATATTAAAATATATATGTCACTATAAAGAAAATAAATAATTCGGAATGGTAACAATTGAAAATATAAAATGCAGATTATTAGTCAAGGATATTTCTATAAACTATATTGTACGTTTTTCCGTTGGGTGTAAATATTTGTAAATTCCGGGCATTAGACACATGCGAACAGGCTACATATAGTTGACCATGAGAAAAGCATGACTTTTCTAAATGCACTCGTGCTACCTGTAATGTCTGTCCTTGTGCTTTGTTTATAGTTACGGCAAAGCTAAGATTGACGGGAAACTGAACTCTTTTAAATTGGAATGTAAGGTCAGTGGGAATAATTGGAATCCGAGGTATGATTACACTTTTTCCATTACCGACACCTGTTAAAATAGTAGCACCAAGTATATTCTGTCCCAATTTCGTTATCCAAAGTCGTGTTCCATTACATAGCAGAGGAGCATTTAAATTTCGCATAAGCATTACTGGTACATTTAGTTTCAACTGAAGCTTATGTGATGGTACACCCGACAATTCAAATGAATTTAAAAACTCTACAGGATATGAGGTACTTAATTCTGTATCCATAATTGTATCCATTGATAAATATTCCACCATTTCCCCTTCCACCTCTTTTAAAATGTCATTGTTGATTCTATTAACTACTTAATTTTTGGTGCTAATATTGCTCTTGCGCACAGCCACTGATCACAACCCAAATTCTGTTGCAATTCGGGAAAAACATGAACAATGAGATCCACATCATTTTCTACTAAATTACAAAATTCTCTTGAAAGTGATACGCAACCTTCAGCATCAACATCTAAACGACCATCACCAATTTTCAATAACATTTCAGCGTAAAGTCCTGAATCCACGTCATTATGAAGATGCACTCTCATATTTGTTTTTAGGCTCAGCTTTTCAACTCTCGACCATAAGCTCGATGATTTTAAGCATGCTTGAATTTCATCTGCTGGTGTTCCCCTCTGAATAACTGGAAGGGTTTGACGAAAATCACCAGCCAGTAAAACTACCATTCCTCCCATTATATCTGTACTATCCCGCAGGTCCTGAAGAGTCCGGTTTAAAGCTTCTATAGCCTTTTAGTGAGACATTGTACATTCATCCCACACTAAAAGCTTACATTCTCGCAGCATCCTACCTCGAGAACTATTTTTACTGAAATTACAGATGGGCGAATCTTCATGTGCAAGGTTCAATGGTAATTTCAAAACGGAATGTGCCGTACGGCCGCCGTTTAAAAGCGTCGCGGCAATACCCGACGAAGCTACTGCAACTGCTATTTTTCTGTTTTTTCTGATGTACATTAATAATAAGTTGAGCAAAAACGTCTTTCCGGTTCCACCTGGTGCATCGAGAAAGAAGAGTCCACCTTTACCGTATTCTATTCTACGTAAAACTTGATGGAGAACATGAGCCTGCTCTGTAAGTAACAAAGGGATTAATTCTTCTACTTGTCGCTGCAGTGCTATGAAATCATAATCTAACTCTCGAGCAATTTCATTGTTGAAATCATCCTCATTATCTCTTTGAGGGCTTTGCATCCCAAAATCATCTAATTTTTTCCAACCATTGTGAAAACCTTGTTTTCAATTAGAATTAGCGTTTGGTTGTAAATATGTTCATTGAAAGTCATATCTGTATGTACTTGCTGAAGTCGATGTAAAATATCTTTAGCTTTTACCCGCTAGATGGCGTTAACGTAGCGCTCAGCAAATAGATGACCAGGCCACCACCATACATGTACGTATGTATGCTCACATTTTATGGCCACCATACATGTAGATATGTATGCTGTATACTGTATACTCCCATACACACATACCACACTACTCTCAATGCAGCTACATATGTGCCTATACCTATGTATAGTCCCACTCTCTCTCTCTTGTATGCTTACATTTTATGGCCACCATACATGTAGATATGTATGCTGTATACTGTATACTCCCATACACACATACAACACTACACTCAATGCAGCTACATATGTGCCTATACCTATGTATAGTCCCACTCTCTCTCTCTCTCTGTGCATATGGGGCGTTACTTTATGCACGCGTATGTATATGCTCTATTGTGGCTAGTGATATCACTTTATGCATGCGTGGTAGTGATCTCATAGCCAGCTGTACCATTTAGCTGGAATACCAAAATTATTGGAATTTGAATTGAGCGCGCATATACAGTACAGTTGGCATACTTACTGTACGTACGCGTCACTTCATGCATGCGTGGTGTATGTATGTATGAATGCTGTACCATTTAGCTGGAATAACGAAATTATTGGAACTAAATGGATATCATATCTGTATGTACTTGCTGAAGTCGATGTAAAATATCTTCAGCTTTTACCCGCTAGATGGCGTTAACGTAGCTCCATAAGGAGGCTATTGGACAAAAAATTTTCTTTATTTTATTTAAAAAATAATTTTTTTTATTAAATAAAAAGTAGCCTATGTTCATTCTGATACCTCCAAGAGTATGTGTACAAAGTTTCATGATGACCGGTTAAGTAGTTTTTGCGTGAAAGCGCAGCAAACGAAACGACTTTCGCATTTATAATATTATAAGTATAGATTTTATATTTAATATTAGCCTTTAAATAAATTGCTATGGCACCCCCTCTCTGACCAGGGGTTCTATCATTTCTTAAAAGCGAATAGTCACATACAGAATATGCACAATCTGCAATAAAAGGTTTGAACCGGGTCTCAGTCACACAAATTATGCTACAGCTTAGGTCACGAAACTTCAAGTTTATATAATCAAGTTTTTCACGGGTTAAACTCCTAGCATTAAAGTGGCAAACATTGAACCCTTTATGATATTGGCATGTATATTTAAGAGCTAGCCTCAGATTGTCATTGTTATTGTGCTCACAAAGATTGTTGCTCATAACAATTTGACATATACACGTATAAGAGATGCCTGAAAATGGTCAGTTACTATGAGGGAAACGGGAAACATAAGGTAAGGATGAAATGAGAGATTAATAAGGCATATCTTACAAATAACATAAATAAAGTATAAACTTAAGATAAACAATAGAATTTACATAGAGTTCATAAAGTTTTCAGCTAGCAGCTGCAATTTGGTCGACGCTCGCTTGATTAAATATTTTCGTCGCTTCGCTGTGTTGATGCTTTCTAGCATACACTTGTCCACGAATTGAGAACGCACTCGCATTAACTTACGATTTCTCTTTGTTAGGCATTCATGCACAAAAATGTCTCTATTAGCATCAAGCTCAATATCTTTAAGTGCTAATGATTTACGGCTTGCCTTAAGAGAGCAGGTAATCCCCTTAAACAGAACTGGGCGGTCATATGACGGATTTAATTTGACTATAATAGGAGCGGGCCTGTTAGTTTTGTTCTCGTTTTGGCGCATGCGAAAAATTGAACGTAGAGGCAATGAAGATAGATTAGGTGAAAAGCACAGATAAGCTAACAACGACGGTAATTTCTCTTCGCTTGCAGGCGGAACGCCATAAATTATTGCACATTCTCCAACTCATCAATTTGTTGAGACCGCTTTGTTTTGGTCAGTAATTTCGCAGCGTACTGATTATAGCGCACTCCACTCTCTCATCAATTCCTTTCATAGCTGATTTTAAGTTGCTGAGCTCAGCAGAAACTTCTTTTAATTTCTGCATTATACGCTCTTCACTCTCTGACATTTTTGTTATGATGCTAGCTATCTATGCAAGCTTCTAATTTTAGTTCAAGCCTCTCAAACAAACTTAGTGTAGATGGGCTGTTTACCGCTTTGCTGTCTCCCTTACCTTGTATACGTAATTTCTGAGCCGGAGTTTGTTGAGGGAAGAGGGCATTACGTGCACTTTTTCTTTGTGTTGACATATTATATTATGTACATGTAAGAGTATTCGCAAAATCAAAAATAAAATTGCTGAAAACTAGCTTAGTTTGAGGATTTACCACTAACACAATAACGAGGATGTTGACACAAATTTTGACAATTTGTTACGACAAAATGTTTTTTATTTTAAAGCCGGTAATTACGTTTTAAAGCGTGATTGGTTGCAGAGATTGAAAAACACGTCTACTCACTACTACACATACCCGCGCATACATATGTATACCTACAGTGGCTGTTGGTCAAGTGCCTACCAACCACCGCACACGTCAACAAAACAAACTACCGTACAAAAACGAGATGACAAAAACTAACAAAGCGACCGGCCAGCAGAGTGAAGACGGCGTGGGTCGCTAGCTACGTACAATAACAAAACTATGGGCAAAAACAAACCAAGTGAAATGATCAACGGTATTAACAGAGGAAGATCACACGACGACAGTAATTAAACAACAGGTCAACTATATGTATATGGACGGACACAAAAAAAAAAAAAAACAAAATATGCTTTTGGGGATCACCCGAGGTGTGGTCCAACCAAACTAGTACGAACCCACTCGCACTAATCCCGTGCTGCCGGGGGTAACTTTAACTCGCCTGTATGACTGGGCCCTGGATGCAGGATGCTATAAGGATGGGTCGGGTAGAACGGAAGGAACGACACTGTCGGCACGACAAAAAAGTTAGCCAACATAAAGTGGACAAAATGATACTTATCAGTTACTCGGTCGGGTGTGAGTACCCAACTTCGGTGCTCCTCCGGTGATGTCATCCAGCTTCAGCTCCTCCACTATCCACCAACGCGACACTATCCTACTACTCTAAAATTAGGCTTCGACTGCCTTCTCACTATTTATTGCCTCGTCCGGCAAAACACTAATTATTATTTGACTATTTTATATTTTTCTAAACCACTGATCGCACGTCTGATCACGTCAGCACGTCAGGCCGCAAGCTCAACGTCGGCCTTCAGAATTCTCCGGCGAGTGTGTATTGGTGCCCAATCATTTGGCGCCGCCCCCATTACTCAAAGGGACAGAGTTGTATAGCGCACGCCACCATGGCACACCAAGTACACTGGGATAATTTTCCCCTCGTCGTATAAAAAAAAGGCAATAGCGAAATCCAACATGCCTGAAAACCACTTCGCCTATCGACTACACCTTCGCATGTTACAACGGACTCCAGAGAAAGGTCGACGAGTTAGTCGACTACATGAGCCGAGAGTAGCTGTAAACTGCTGCAATCTATGATGATTCAACATCATCAATACCCCCTTTTACGGAATACCCGCGCAAAGCATTCCGTTTCCCACGGTAATGGAGCGTTGATCGTACTACTGAGATGTAGATCCATCGGCAAATCCTGAGGCTTAGACCCGATTTATTACCTATTACTCTTTTGCATATATAGAGGGCCGTAACAGCCTTCTCGTATCTTTGAAAAATATTATCTTTCCAGTTCAGCTTCTTGTCTAAGATGACTCAATAAGAAATTTAGCTTTTGATCCCAGACTAAGTTGAACGCCGTGCAGTACTGACGGGTTGATAGCGGGGATCTTGTATCTCCTTGTGTACAAGTTCTACTTTGTTTGAGTTGACACAGAGGCCAGGACGATACTTTTCTTAGTGTTCCTTGAGTCAAGTCACAGAGAGTTTGTGGAAACTTCCCTCTGTGTACAATGGCAATGTCATCGGCGTAGGAAATTGTTTTGTCTCCACCCTATTCCGTTTGCGTTATTAGCGAGTTGACTGTGAGATTCCAGAGAAATGCTCTAATGCTTTTAGTCTAAAGGAAGAAAGACTTATGGGTCCTTAGTCCTCACGGTAACTATGAGTGCCCTTACCAGCTTGCGGGATTATAACGACTGATATATGTCTCCATGTCTGTGGTATGTGATTAAGTTTTAAGCAGGATACATATATAGCTTTGAGCCATCTTGCAGATAGCTCCAAGCTGTTCTGCAGCTGTGCAGGGATGATGCCGTCCGGTCCAGGTGCTTTATATGGGCCGAAGGTTTTTATTGCACTGATTACCATTTCATCCGTGACTGGTAGATCTATAGCTCTTGGCAAATGAGCTGAGCTCACAGGAGTATGCTAGTTGCCAGGAAAGTGAGTATCTAAAAGTAGCTCTATTGTTTCCTTTCCAGAGGTAGGTAGTCCAGGTGTTGTCCTTTTTTGAAGAAAACCTACCGAATTTGGGGATTTAGACACGATCGCCCTTAGTCTTGTGGTTTCAAGCCTCGCTCCAGGGTGACTTCTCCTACCCTTTCTACTGCAGCCTTATACTGCCCCACTGACCGCGTGTCCTCGCAAGCGACAACCTTAAAGTTGCCCTCGAACCATCCGGCATCCTTGCAGGCGGGAAGAGTTCCGGAGTTCTCCAGAAAAACGCCCAGGATGACGTTTGCCAAGGCTGCCTTCACCCACCTCCACTGATCCCTTGGAATTGCTCCGGATTCACTTCCCCTGTTTAGAATTCCTATCAGAACTCTGTCCTTTGCTACTTCAGCAAAACTGGGTTTGTATGCTGAGCGTGGTTTTTTCGATGGAGGGTGTTGCTCCTCTACCGACCTCTGTCTCATAGACGAGACTTCCCGTCTATCCACTGCAGCCACGAAGTCTACTTGGAAGTTGGGTAGTAGGGCTTTCGCCCTCTCTAACGCCTCCTTAGCGCTTTGTGGTAGCGTTGGGATCCTATCGTACTTTTTTAGTATAGAAAAGAGAAGTTAGAAAATATACACCCTTGCGATATTAAAAAACCTATAAAATTTACAGATATCCTACGATAGTATGATACATCAATTTGACGATAGGCACAATAACGATAACTGAATTACAAAAGGATTTGTTGACCTACAGGCTAAAGTTCAGGATATTGTAAATGAAACGGACATAGTAATACATATAATCAATATTAGACTAAGAGAAAATATTATTAATATTATGACAGATAATGTTATAATGATGAAAGCAAAGAACAAAGGCTTACTGCAAAACAAACTTTTGAACATTAGAAATAAACTTATTACACTAATACCGAAGAATAACAGGTCAAAAGAAAATTAGTAAATGCCATAGGCAGTATGTCGAAATGGCTATTCGGAACAATGGACGATTTAGATAGACAAGTCATCTCCTAAAAGTTAATGAAACAATTAACCAACAAGTTATAATCAATGATTATTTTAATACAGCTTTTAAGCAACTAGAAAATATTATTAAAAACGAAAGAGAATTTAATTCAATAAGTAAAAATTTAGATGATGAATACGAAGAAAATGTGTTAATAAGTTAGAACACTTACAAGACAACATTGTATCTGCTAAATACGGAATAATGCACCTAGTATTTAACAAAAAATGAAATAATAAAATGCTTTTGACAAATTAAAATATTTACAGCTTGGAACAGCAACATTTAACAATACTTGTTTAATATTTGGTATTAAAATACCAAGATCTTTTATATCCGTAAAAAATAGATAGTTAGTACCAACACCCATTAAAATATATGAGGAAATATATGCTAAGGTAGATCAAATATTTAAATACGAGGATAAAGTACATAAGTTTGAAGAAAACAAACATTTAAGAGAACGAAAGCCAAGTAATCATTGTGTAATACAAAGAAATTGTAAAATCTTGAGGAGCAAATAAAAGACAGTCTTAATTTTGCACCTAAGCTGATCGCTGGCCTTTGCCAATAATTCTTTGTTAATATTTTTTAAAAACTACCTCTCGGTGTCGAATAAGACAAGTCGAGCGTATATTTGTAGATTTTTATTTCTGATTATTTTAACACTTCTGGCGCAAGTTCAAATTCCCGTATGTTTAATTCTCATTATTATTTTTGTTACATTTCATTATTATTTATTTTACATTTATTAATATTTCTTGCTTATTTATGAATAATGATGAATATTAAATAAAAAAAATTGTTGTGAAATAAATAAAATGCTGATTAAAAAGTTTATGAAACACCAATACTTATTTTTTTTAATTTTTTATCAAATATTAACTAAATACCATATGAAAAAAAAAATAATGAATCATTTGATTTTAATTTTAATTTTGCAATATAATATTTCTATTGGTTTTTTCTTATAGCCTATTTCCACCGAGCACTTAAATGCATTTAAGGCCTCTGTTAAGTGAATGAAATGTCAAACGTTTCCACCGAAAGTGAGTTAGCATTTCCAGTTTGCAAAATTTGTCAAAACTATTGAAATCATGAATTCAAGAAACCGCATTCATTTTATTTAGCTATTTATGGAATCTTATGATTTGGAAGTGCAGATTATTGCTGCATGGAAAAACGCTGCTGAAATGAGAATGCTTTTATGCATATTTTCATTCTCACTCAATGGAGAAAACTACAGGCCTGTCAGAACACCGCCCTTAGGACTGCGACAGGAAACCTCCTGATGTCACCGGAGCATCACTTGCACAGCGAAGCATCTATGCTACGATTTAAGGAGCATAATGCTTTGCTGTGCAAGCAGTTCCTGTTGGGATGCCACCGCACGGAGCACCCCAGCAGACACCTTTTGGAAGCCGAGCCACCGCCTAGGCACATCAGGAAGGGAGTACTAGACCTACACAGCACCATACAGCATCATGTGCAACAACCGCTGGACAGGACGGCGAACCGACAAGCGCTGAACGCCATTCACCAGTCAGTTAACACCTTCATAGACTCCCTTCCCGTGAATGGCGTACTAGGAGAAAAAGCACCTTCAATAGCGTGACCCTGGCACAGCTCAGATCTGGATACTGTAGTAGGCTAAGCTCCAACATATCCAGACTCGACCCCAGCATACCAAACGTATGCCCTGCATGTGGAGAGTCCCCGCACGATACGAACCACCTCCTCACATGCCCTCTTAAACCAACTCATCTAACCGGCCTTTCCCTTTGGTCCAACCCCGTCGAAACAGCACGTTTCCTGGACCTCCCCTTAGATGACCTCGGCGACTTAGATTAATGATAACTGCCCTAAGCGGGGGTAGCTAGCCGCTACAACAACAACAACAACAACAGTGTCGTCCCTCATTAACTCCGAAAATACACGACTCTGGCAAGAAATATACCGAAACTTCCGAAATGTTTACATTAGTAGTGACAGCATCGACTGTTAACATACCATTTGCTGTTAAATTACCGAAAGTGAGTTAACTCACTTTGAAAAGTGAGTCAACACACTTTTATACAACAACAAACACATGGGAATTCACGCATTTAAATGCGATGTTTAAATGCATTTAACGTCTTGTGGAAATAGGCTATGACGCTAAACCACAAATTCTGTCAGTTTACAGCCAAAATTTGACAGAGTGGTGAATCCCTTTCCCGAGTTTTCTAGCTCTGTACAATCTTCAATCGAGCATCGAAACGAAAGTCATTTGCGCCTTCTCGTGGTTACAAGTTTTCTGGAAAGCAGCTTATCAAACACGCACACAAATTATTGTTCATAACACGATAGCTACTACATTACCCATAATTTACACTACTCCAACAATCAAAGTCAATAATAACCGTTGACCGTTTACCGGTCAACACTTTCATATACCTCTGTAGTAGTAGTACTGACACAATTGAGATCTGAATATTTTAGTCGACTTAATTCGTACATATCAGACTTAACCCCGACATACCCAATGCATGCTTCAAGCGGAGTTGGTCAACCCTTACAACAACAAAAATAAACTATCAACGTCCAAACACAGTGAAACTACGGAAACTACTCAGTCAAAATTACTAATTCCCTCACCTTTCTCAACAGTTACACAACTTCTTGCCAACAACAGCTGTTACATTTCTTACCCAATCCCCTAACACTCTCAAAAACCGAACTCCTGCACATTGAAATACTGCAAGTCTCTCTACTTTCGGTAATTATTTTCCAGCATTTGTGGAATAGAGAACGATCCCCTTAACATAAAAATATACGCGACTCTGGCAACTATCAGCTGATTGCGCAAAACAAATAATTATGTATATATAATTGGCGCTTTGTAACCGGTTAAGCGATTTTTCGGCCGAGCTACTCCTCCAATTGTGGTTTTCTAGAAAAACAAAATAAATAATTACTGAAAAAAATAAATTAAACTGAAAATGGAAACAAAACGACGCAAGTGGAACCAGGAATTGAGAGGTTGCCGAAAAAACTCTCATGTATACAAAGAAATGGCGGTGGCGTTAACGCAATCGGGGATCGAAGTCACTGGCATTATTGGCAAAGTTGTAAGCATGCAAAAAATCATTTTCCTTTCAGCAGCATTTGTCCGTGCAGCAATAATCTGCACTTGCAAATCATAATATTGTATAAATTACAAAATAAAATGAATACGGTCTCTTGAATTCATGATTTTAATACTTGTGACAAATTTTGCAAAATGCAAATGTAAACAAAAATCAGCGGTTTGAGTTAACTCACTTTGGGTGGAAACGTTTGACATTTCATTCACTTAACAGAGGCCGTAAATGCAGTTAAGTGCTTGGTGGAAATATGCTATAAGCTTTCGTAATTCCTATTAATTTTGTACCCTCAGTATAATATTTGCTTTTTATTTAATTACAAATTTCAGGTGGCGACTCTCCTCAAAAATTTCTTCAGCTTTGTAAATTTCTTTCGATACCCATATCGTGAAATGTTTAATGCTTCTTATCGTTTTTTTAATAATGAAATTTTTAAACAGGTGGCAACACTGTTAATCACATTTCAGTTTTAAAAGCGGTGGTATCTATGTGGAATTATAAATTTAACTACTCTCGATTTATTTCTTTTCTATTTTATTAAAGTCGGTTGAGTTTTTAGAGGGATTTTCGTACAGAATATTTTTATATGTATATAAGAAGTGATACGCTTCATAATCTATCTTCATGACAACCCAAATACGCTGTATAAATTTGGTTGAATTCAGTAAAGTCGTTTTCAAATTAAAAGGTAACAACAAAGACAGAAATGGAAAACTGGGTCGGCTTTGCAATAGTGCGCCAGGCTTTGAGAAAAATTTCCTCTTGGGGGGGTTAGAGGAGGTCATACACATCACTAAAATATATGTCGTTCCCCGAGGTAACTTATAGTTTTCGAGAAATTTGTTGTTAAAGTTGATTTTTTTACCCACCGAAATTCACGAATAATAGCTAATATAATCACCCGGAACACTTAAATATCGCATATAGTAATGCCTAATAACGTTTACAAAGATTTTATTTAATTAATTTCTTCAAAATATTAACATTTTCCATTAATTTTACAAATAAAATATGCATTCTCACGTTTGTTTACTTTAGTAAGAAAAATGAAGTATACATGTCCGTTAGAACAAGAAAAAACTGTGCTGCCACCTTTGAAGAATAAGTATATTAATTTAATATCCCGCTTGAACTTACAAAGGTGTTTCACTTAAAAATACTGTGCAAGGCGAAGCCGGTGTTGGGCCGGCCCAGGGTTATTTTTTTAAATGCGGCCGAAGGCCGCCAACTTACAAAGGTGTTTCACGTAAGAATACTGTGCAAGGCGAAGCCGGTGTTGGTCCGACCTAGGGTTACAATCAAAAGCGCGGCCGGAGGCCGCCAAATTAAAAAGGAGTTTCGCTTTAAAATACTGTGCAAGGCGAAGCCGGTGTTGGTCCGACCCAGGGTTACAATCAAAAGCGCGGCCGAAGGCCGCCAAATTAAAAAGGATTTTCGCTTTAAAATACTGTGCAAGGCGAAGCCGGTGTTGGTCCGACCCAGGGTTACAATCAAAAGCGCGGCCGGAGGCCGCCAAATTAAAAAGGAGTTTCGCTTTAAAATACTGTGCAAGGCGAAGCCGGTGTTGGTCCGACCCAGGGTTACAATCAAAAGCGCGGCCGAAGGCCGCCAAATTAAAAAGGAGTTTCGCTTAAAAATACTGTGCAAGGTGAAGCCGGTGTTGGTCCGACCCAGGGTTACAATCAAAAGCGCGGCCGAAGGCCGCCAAATTAAAAAGGATTTTCGCTTTAAAATACTGTGCAAGGCGAAGCCGGTGTTGGTCCGACCCAGGGTTACAATCAAAAGCGCGGCCGAAGGCCGCCAAATTAAAAAGGATTTTCGCTTTAAAATACTGTGCAAGGCGAAGCCGGTGTTGGTCAGGCCCAGGGTAATTTTTTTAAATGCGGCCGAAGGCCGCCAACTTACAAAGGTGTTTCACGTAAGAATACTGTGCAAGGCGAAGCCGGTATTGTTCCGGCTCAGGATATTTTTTTAATTCCGGCCGAAGGCCCCAACTTACAAAGGTGTTGCACTTAAAATATATCGCAACGTGAATACGTTATTTGTTCATTCCTTTCTAAAATACTTATTCTTCAAAGGTGGCAGCACAGTTTTTTCTTGTTCTAACGGACATGTATTCTTCATTTTTCTTACTAAAGTAAACAAACGTGAGAATGCATATTTTATTTGTAAAATTAATGGAAAATGTTAATATTTTGAAGAAATTAATTAAATAAAATCTTTGTAAACGTTATTAGGCATTACTATATGCGATATTTAAGTGTTCCGGGTGATTATATTAGCTATTATTCGAGAATTTCGGTGGGTCAAAAAATCAACTTTAACAACAAATTTCTCGAAAACTATAAGTTACCTCGGGGAACGGCATATATTTTTATGATGTGTATGACCTCCTCTAACCCCCCCAAGAGGAAATTTTTCTCAAAGCCTGGCGCACTATTGCAAAGTTTCCCCGGAAAACTCCTTATCAACCCTCTGCATGATAAAGTTGGTTAAATTTGTTGAAACCGTTTACAACAAAAACGGGAACTAATTTTTATATATCACAGTAGTGTCAAGCCCTTTTCCCAAATGGAAAGTTTCTCATCAACCCTATGTATTACAGCCCAAATATTCTTTATAATCTAGTTAAATTTTGTGAGACCGTGCTCAAGTTATAAGCTAACATTTATTTTCAAGCATAGGATAAAAACCATATGCATGAATGCTCAAAAAAGCTTTAGTTACAGAGTAACACCTAAAAAGGCAATGCAGATCGCTGTGGCTGAGCACTATATCGTCCAGTAATATAGGGATATTTGCGAATGTGGTAGAGTTAATTATATTTTTTTATATACGTACCTTTATTCCAGAACGTCCTTGTTGTTTTAATAATACATTTTCCGGTTTCATATCGCAGTGAATAATCTCATTTTTATATAATGCATCCAAGCATTGTAACAAGGAGTGCGCAAATTTTCGTACAAGTTGAAGACTAAAGCCTTTAAAACCGTTTTTTTTTATCAGCTCATACAAATTTATATTAAGTAGTTCGAAAGTGATACACATGTGGTTTCGAAACGTAAAATAATCAAACATATGTATAATATTCATTGTATTATACTTGTCTTGCCTTCGTAAATGGTGTAAGATTCGTATTTCCTCTTGTGCTTGCCGGTGAAATCGTTTTTCATTTCGAACCATTTTTAGGGCGACATGTTCGTGGGTCTTATGGTCATATGCTTTGATTACTTGTCCAAAGCTACCCTTTCCTATGACTTTTAGCATTTCATAACGGTAAGCTACGTGATCATGTGGTATATGTATATATGCGCCCTGTTCGTTGTCATAATCACAATTATTTGGACCAAATATACCAGGACGTTTCTTTGCATTTGCTCCAATAAAATATATTTGTGGATACGCTAATATTTCAGTGCGTTCATATGGTGTTAATTTATGCATATATAGTACCATAACTTGTTGAGGAGATACAACCAAAGGCTTAGGTTTTGCTTGCAAGGCACACTTTTGCTGCCCAGACATAATGATTTGCTCATGAAACGAATATGTATCTCTGGTACCCGATATTCGTTCGAGTTCCCGATCTACAACGGCATTCCTAGGCATCGGTAGAGTTACAATCGGAACACTTTCAGAGGTTGATGTTATTCTTCTAGCTGTTGGTTTTTGGTCATTACAAATATCATCCGAGGGTAGATTTAAATCGATTTCACCACTTAATGTTGTGGGCGTAGAGGACGGTAAACTAACAGCTGTGGATATCATTCTCGCCAGAGACAAAGCTGTAAAAATTGTATTAGATATAATTCAATTGAAACATGTGTAAACATAAAAAAATTTACATCACGTGAAACGCGAAAAACAAAAGCAATAAGAAATTAAATTAAAGAGCAATTAATTTTAGATTCCCTAACTAGTGGCAACCACAACAGGCGAGCGCAGGAGTTGGGTCGATAATCGATTCAGCGATAACAAAGCGCAAATTATGTATATGTGTGTATTTATATACAAAAGCCGAGTGCTTAACAATACGTACTGCCAAAGCTAGAGTTCCTGTTTAGAATAAAGTGAATGTACATCTATTTGTTGGAAAAACATGACTATATTGTGTGTATGCGCCAAATATATACTATAAAAATATAAATTAAAATATAGAGCCGAACATTTAATTACATGACATGTGCTTACGTTGCGAAAATGATGTCAGATTCGGACAAAACTTTCCGGTAGACTTAATATAATATGTATATACGGCAAGGAATGTCAACTATGGTGAGGAACAGAGTGATTTATCACTTGCAGAGGAGGAAGAAAAGAATGCCTCAAAACACAGAAGACCAGAGCCCAAATCATGCGGTATAAGCTCTTTGGATTAAGTGTGTGCTTCTTAGCTGGACACTTGGATCGATTATACCAAAAACTTGCGGACCAATAAGAAAAATGTAACCACCATTAGCTGGAGCACACTCAAGAGTGCAAAATATTGAAGTTTTAAAAATAACTTATAACCTTTTAATAGATTATTTTGTCAAAATTTGTTTTATTTTTTTTTTTTTCAACAATATTTCCATGCTTTTTTTAATTTTTTCAATATTTTTTTTTTTTAATTTTTCCAATATTTTTTTATTTTTTAAATTTTCTATATTTTTTAATTCACACAGTCAAATTTTGAGTTTAATATATGAATTTATTCGTAACACATTATTCACAAAAAAATCATTTATTTAAGAATTAAAAAAATATCCTAAAATAAACCAACCATTTATGTGTATGTAAGGGTGTTCGTCATTTACCAAGTTGATTTTTTTCCTCGCAGTAGACGGCGCATTTAATATTATAGCTTCGGGATTTCCAAAGTGTGCGCCGCGGGCGCCGTAGAAAGTACCGAGGGAAGCATTGAGTCGCTTCTCTTTTCATTATCTGAAACCACTGAAGAAAGTGTAAGCACTTTACACCTATATTACATTAGATTAAATCCAGGGTTACAAAATTGTGCACCTTTTGTGAGCTCTCGCATCGGTAATTCAGTAAAGAGCATAAGTACTCGTGCCTACTAATGTCACGCTCAGGTACGACGTCGTCGCTCACTCGTGAAAATAATTGTACTCGCTTGAAAACCGTTGATGCCAAAAATCTTCGCTGTCGATAGATACGGTTTTGCTGACGTGTCATCGTATTTTGTTTTGCTTTGTTTTCGTCAAATATCTCACTTAAAATCCAATTTTTTGTCAAAGCATCTGCTAGTGGCGGCGACGAAGCAAATATCGAATATCGTTAATAGGTTGATAGCTATTTGGACTTCGGTTTTGCTTCAATATAAGTAAACTATAAAGAAAACCCGCAGTGACTACTTTGTTTAAAACTACTGTCGTCCGAAAATATGCTTCCAAGTAAGTGAATGCCACATCTCGAGACAATTCATCCATGGCTAAAAAATCGCGTGATTTTTTTCAATGGAAATTACAAAGCCTAATAAAAACAATAAATGTATTCACTCAAAAAATCTCAGTATCTAAGAATGCACTGTTATCATCATTCAAGCATACAGAAATGCAAGAAACTTCATACTATTGCAGAAGAGCTTATTCTACCGGCTGCTCTCGACATGGTGAATGTTATGGTGGGAGATAAATAGAAAAAATTATAAGCAAGGATTTTGGTTTGCAACTTGATGAGGATATTGATGGCAACAATGATGCACATCTTGTTTACTATGTAGGCTTTCTGACAGACAATATACCATAATTGTCGAAGACCTTTTATTAAGCAAAAATATTACCGAAAGTGCGAAGGTCCAAGACTTGTTTGAAATTCTTGACAAGTTTATTGCAGAAAATGGTTGGGATTGGAAGGGTATGTACTGATAGTCCTCGATACATGTCTGACAAGTATGGAGGAATACAAGCATTATTCATACCTGCATCATCCATAGGGAAGATCTTGCATCAAAATCAATTATCTCTGAACTGAACGAAGCACTCGACTGTGTAATTGGTGCAGTAAACTACGTAAAACTAGCCTTCTAAAGTCCAGACTTTTTAAAAAATTATGCGTTATGCTAACATATTTGTACGATATACTTGAGAAGCTAAATACTTTGAATTTGAATTTGCAAGGTAAGAACAAGTGTAGAACACGCACATTTTGAAACTCTTGGAGAATATTACGGCATTTAGAAAGAAACTGCAGTTGTGGATAAAAAATTCTATAAATAGTCTGCATGCAATGAAATGATAGTCTCTCAAGACCTGATGGCCGTTTTCACGGCACACCTATCGAAGCTCACCGAATGGCGTTAGAAGTACTTTGCGGAAGGTCATATCGAAAAATTTACGTGGATCCAAAATCCATTCCATGCATAGGCTGCACTAGGATTCACATCACAAGACTTCAAAGTTACGACTATCAACATTGAGGTGGGAGCCGCGTCGCGAATGCGATGACTGTTCGTCTGATGACAGGAGATATATAACTCTATTCCACAAATGTTCTAAGCCGAAGGAAAGAAATCCTTAAAAGTTATTAGCAACTTCCTCTCGAAAACGAGACTATCCATTTAATAGCATATAAATGTAAACCAAACCAACTCAACTTAATAAGGAAAAGACGGCAACAGCCAAATAATCCTCTCCTACCAGTCCACGGGAAGGAGAGTGACTTAAGCCACAGAAAAAATAAAAAATAAATAAAACGGATAATCCGTTCAACTGCAATTTGTATGTTAAAAAAAGGAATAATAAAAACAACTTGCTTATATTTTGATAAATTATTGTGAAATAAACTAATTTTCATATATTGAAATCCAATTTCCATAAAATTGTGTATGCGAGATTTGTCATTTTGACTCAAGTTACTGCTTATTTTATGATCTTTCTTTTTTCACAATTTGAGGGGCCTGCATGCAGAAAGAAATGCCTGTACGTTGTGGCGGGTATTTCAGCGCCATTTTTTATTTCCCCCTGAATTTATCTGCTGGGTTCTCATTTTATATTTCAACGTCCATCTTTTCGCTTTTTTTTTACTCTTATCCGTTATTAGAACAGCTTTAGTATAATTTAAGTGTTACCAAAGTAGTTTTCCTGCGTACGTTTAGTAAAGTTTCGATTATTTTTTTTTTTAAACAAGTGTAGAATACCGACTCCTCGCACCCAATTTGTGAAATGCCTATATTTTACTGATTAAAAAAAATAGATTAATAAAATAAAGTATAAATTTACCTTTAATTTGAAGTATAGCTTGTAAATATTTAAATTACCGTTTCAAAGATGCATATATATTTTTACCAGCTTCGCCTTTTTGAATAAAACTCCTTTGTAAATTGGCGGCTTTCGGCCGCACTTTAGATTGTAATCCTGGTCGGATCAAAACCGGCTTCGCCTTGCACAGTATTCTTAAGTAATTTTTTTGATTGCCAATTTAAATAAAATATAATATGTACAGATATTTCTTATAATATCAAATGAAAGGTAATTTTATCCTGTACTCAATTAATTACTTTTTAAATTATAATAATAAAGCACTTTTTTATAATATTTTTTTTTATAAAAAAAATACATTTTATTTAAATTTTCAACTTTTTGTTTATAAATTTGGGAAAACTTTAGTTTGGAGCCTGTGTTTTTTTGTTATGAAATGTTCATAGTTGGTAGTAAGAGGTCTACAATTACCAAAAATATAAGTTTTATCGCGCGCAAATTTATAGTTTAAAAGTTATTAACATTTTAATTTACACTTCTTACAAGCAGCCAGTCTACTTGTATTTTACTCACCATTTAATGATAGTTTATTTTATCGGCCGCGCTTTGGATTGTAACCCTGGGCCGGACTAACACCGGCTTCGCCTTGCGCAGCACTCTTAAGTGAAACTCTTTTATTTTCACGCAACCTGTTATGCGAAAACCTCATTTTATTTTGCTTGGATAGTATTGTTGGTTTTTAGATTATTTTACGGAGTGGCAACGCCTGCCTAGCCAAGGTTGTTAGTGTGTTTATAAGTAAAGCAGAAGCAGGCTTTTTGCATATAAAAAGTGTAATTTTAAATGTTTATAACTTTTAAACTATAAATTTGCGCGCGATAAAACTTATATTTTTGGTAATTGTAGACCTGATTTCATAAAAAAAACTACAGGCTCTAAACGAAAGTCAACCCATAAATTTTAAATATATATACAGCTGCGGTCAAAATCTTAGTAGCGCGGACAAGCACTAAATTCAATTGAAAAAAAAAATTATGTAGTTGCTTACCACAACCAGTTTAATTTTTATTTTCTAGTAGTTAAAAGACTATTAAAGCTAATAGAAAAAAAACGCTGGAGCAACTTGGTTATAAAAAACAAAAATAATAATACTTTTTACGAAAATCTAAGCTTTTAAGCGGCCAAAATCATAGTAGTGACACGCTATAGGGTATATTTTAAAGCATTTTTTATTTAGGTTGAATTAAATGTTGTTTTTTTACATTGGCTATCAATTAACTACTTATTATACATTAATTTAGTATTTAGTTGTATAACCATTATTATTAATTATGGCGGCACAGCGACGTTGCATTGAGTTCACCAGATTTTGGCACCTTTCGACTGGAATTGGGTTCCAAGCAGTCTTTACGGATTCCCATAACTGCAAATTATTTGTGGGATAAGAGTCAGACACCGATTTCTTTACATCAGCCCACAAATTTTCTATCGCGTTAACGTCAGGAGACTGTGGAGGCAATTCCATAACATTTACTCGGTTGTCTCCAAACCACTTTTTTGCAAGCTTACTAGTATGATTCGGATCGTTGTCCTGTTGAAAGGTCCAAATCAGTGGCATTTTCTCGCTAGCATATGGGAGCATGACCTCCTGCATGATTTGGGCGTATTAGGCAGCATTCATAGTCTCCGTGATCCAATGAATGGGTCCAACTCCATACCACGCAAAAGCATGCCCATACCATAATGCTGGATCCACCATGTTTTAACGTTTTAGTGGTATATTTTGGATTAAGTGCGCTGTTAGTCGGACGTCTTACAAACTGCCTTGAACCTTTTCCACCATAGCGAACAATTTTTGACTCGTCAGACCATAAAATGTTACGCCATTTGGTCAAAGGCCAAGTCAAATGGTCTTTGGCGAAACGTAATCGTTTGACCACATGTTGTTTAGTCAGCAAAGGCACTTTTCTGGGGCTCCGAGCTGACAGATCGTTCTCCCGTAAGCGTCGGCTGAGAGTTTCAACGCTGGCTTTCACATTTAGAGATTTTTTTATTTCGGTGGCAGCCACAAACGGATATGCTTTGAATATTTTACAGCAGACTTAATCAATTGAGTGGGCACTACACGTTTCCGCCCGCGTTTTTCGACAACCGGTTTGTATTTTATAGCATTTCAGACCATCGTGGGGGAGCAACCAATGATGTTTTGCACCTCTCTGTAGGTTTTTCTTTCGCCAATCAGATTTTTAATAAGAGCCCGTATCTCCGGTGTATAATTATTTTTTTTTGACATCACTACATGCAGCATGATCAAAATTCCCACATTATAAAACAGAATACTGATAACAAAAATAGTTCTTACCGTTTCTTTAATTTTTTAGTCCCAAAAACAAAAATAATTTAATTTTTTTGAACTATTCTTTATTGCGCTACTAAGAATTTGACTGGTCAAAAACACATTTGTCCTCAAAACTTAGCCGATTGCAATAACAATAGTAATTCTAGCTTAACAAACCAATGCATATCGTCATGTCGGCGCCTTAACCTAACGGTATTAACCGTTAAAGCGAAAAAAAAGTCTGAAATACAAATTTATGATGACTTATATTTAATTAGCAAAATCACTACTAAGATTTTGACCGCAACTGTATATATATATGTATATATATGCGTACCAAAGTAGTTTAATTAACTGTCCATCGGTCTCAATATTAAAAAAAAGGTTCAGTATTTTTTGAAATATAGCCATTTTACAAATTTGTAATTCCCTCTTTTCTCCCACCATAATATTAATTTACATAAGAAATGTTATATACCTTTGAAATCACTTAAATATTCCTAACAACACCCACTATTTAAGTTTTCCCTGGGCGAGGGGTCGGTATTCTGCACTTATACCTTTTTTTTGTTTAAAATAAACTAGTTAGCGTTTTTTTCTTCTGCCGATACAGCCGCCGACTTTGTTTTCGGCTGACTATACCGGCTTTTGTTTTTACCGGAACTGGTTTTGTTTAAATCTTTTTAGTAAAATACTCGGTTGTTAATATACTATTGAATATTTTCACTTCTATTAAAAATAAAGGAAATATATAGCCTCCTTATTTGTCTTAAATTTTACTTTTAATGGTATGTATATATTCTCTAGCACCGATGTTTTGACATTCGACTTAATTTTGATTAACGAGAAAATTAACATTATGATGCCTTACGATAGTGTTCACTTGAATAACTTTAATTGTCCTTAACTTTTAAACTTAGCTAACGAATGGACGAACATATAGTAAATATGTCCAACTTTATACAATTTTGTACAATATACAATTACACATAAGAATATTGAGTATTCACTCACCTGTAATTGATTTTGAAGCATACCAATTTTTGTCCGACTCATCTTTTCTTACTTCTGTATTATCACACTGTTTAGCTATCATTTTTTGACCACTTAAGTGGGTGGCAGAATTATCATTTAATTGTTGCTGCAGAGAGATTTTCATATTTACTGAAGATATCTTTGATATAGGATATAGATTACTACTGGCGTCGGCGTTATTGAGTGGATTTTGCATTTCAAATGAATCGTTTTTTGCGTGGCAGCTATTTATACTATAAATTTGAACAATTTTCGCCTTCGGCTGATGCTGCGAGCAGGACTTATGTTTGCTAATGAGATTTTCACTGCTGTTTTCGTCAACGTCAGCAGGTATAGCTTTAAGAGTATTTAAATCAGTATCTGAATTGGTTTCTGTAGTTGCATCTTCAACCAAAAGGTCTTGTCTTTCTATTGGATTATGGTTAAGTGGTTTTGAGATATTATTGTTAACTTGTGAATTCGTATGTTTTACCATTTTATAGCAATAACCGCTAGCACTTATTATAAAGTTATTATTGCTACTGAGATTTGTTACAAAACTAGAGAAATAACACTCGGAGCATTTATTATTATTTGGTTCCAATGCACCATTTAGCTTTCACTCACAGCAAACTGCAAACATTATTACTGCTGAGATCATGTGTTGTAAGTGGTAGTAGTATTTGTAACGACAAACATTTTGGGCGAGAACTTAGCACTTTTTCAATACAAAAAATAAGCAGGTTCGATTTATCGCACACAGATACAAAGTTTTCACTTTTAGAATTTGATGTATTCAGACGTAAACTAGAAAGAAGTAATCCTTTATATAAAATGAGCAAGTCTTTGCTGTTTTCATAACAGTATGTTACGCTGGTTTTTATTGACTGGAAATTTATTACATTCTCTTTGGACTTGTGTTGCGGCATTGACATTGCTATTGATTCATAATGATCTGCAGAGTAATGTATTGACCTATTTTATGTTGATTGTATCTCTTTATTATCATGTATATATTGTGAATCCCGTTCGTAATTTTCCTCAAACTTATCTGGATGAACTTGTGAAAATTCAGGTGTGAATTTATTATTTTTAGACAGTCTGATATCAACATTATCCTGAACACTGTGATTACCAAGCAGCCGCTGTTCCGATAAAGCTATCGATTCTGTTTTCAAGCCAACGGTATTGGAACATGTTTTATAAACAGATAAACAAAAAGGGTTGTATTCGCGATAGATATCAAGTTCTAAATTGCTATTTTAGGAGACAAATTGTTCGCTCACAGTCTCTCTGTTTTACATCCAGCACTTTCTAACAGGGGAAATTATTTGATTCCGAGGCGAATGAAGAAAAGTAAGTGAGTTCGTGGTAGATGTTGGCCGTTTTATACAAATATTCTTTAATTAATCCCGAACGTGATAATCTCTCATCAAGCTTCAGTAAGTAATTATTGCATACTATTTTGCATAGATATTTTGGTTTCGTTCTACTGTTAACACCTACAGTTTGTTTCACGGACAGTTCCTGTTTTTTAAACGAGCAACATTGAAACTTCGAACAATTCAAATTTGGATGGAGTTTTAGCTGTAAGTGGTAAAAATTTGCAATACTGGCTGAAAGAAAACTGGCAACAATTATGTTAAAGAGCCAAAAATTTCGTAATTTTAGGCTTAAAATGGTTTATTTCTGGAGAATGAGGGACAAAGGTTTTTTTACCATTCGGGACCCTTACTTTGTTAATATTACCTTATTGGTCCTTGGTCCGATTAATTGAATTAAAATTTACTTCCCCATATACTAAAAAACAGCATTCTCTAGCATGTTGAATATAATTAGGCATCTTTTTATATCACGTTTTCTTTATAATGTGGCGATGATTTCTGTTCATCCTAGACTTTTGAAATAACTAATTATCTGTGTAGTTTATACCAAGGACAATATTTCAACAGCTCACTGTGTTTGTATTTGTATCCAGATGACGTTAAAATCATATAATTCGTCTAAGTCTCTTAAACCCAGATCACTGGGTTTTCACATGAGCTCATTGATCCTGTGCAAAACTATACATGTCGACTTGCCTTGATAGGTGTACACTATAACAAAATAAATTAATATTAGGGAAATAAAAAAAATGAGAATCAAACGCTTTAAAAATACAATTTCGATTTTTTAGGAATTAATATATGCGAGTTTTCCCGGCATAAGTGCACAATACAGACCGTTAAGGTAGAATAAATTGAATAAATGATCGTGGTCCGCTCTAATTTCAAGATTTTAATGACATACATTTTTTTAGGGCTAACTTTTGTTTTCGTAGATATGGGGGTGGAGTAAGGGAAATTTTTGAAAATTATATAACGCTATATCTCAAAAAGTTGTACACCAAATAAAAAAATTTGGTATCGTTGGAAAGGTGACTTAAATTACTATTTTTCGATGTATATATCTTTAAATGAAGCCGGTGGGCCTAGGGTTATTTCCCATTTCACATTTACAGTTATTTAGAAAATATAAATGGTTGCCACTTTCCGCGAATATGTTATTATATGCTGGTAGTTCAGCTTATAGCTGATAAGACAAAATTTTAAGAAAAAAAAAAAAGATTTTCAAAAAAAAATAGTAGTTTTTTTTTACCAGATTTTCTCAGAATTTATCTTCAGAAAGTATTGATGTATTAATATTTTTGAAATATAGCGTTTTATAATTTTCGAAAACTCCCCCTTCAAAGCACTGCTTAACAATTTTTTTCCGACAGCGACATCTTTTCTGTTTACAAACAGAAAACAGCTGATTTATAAATTTACTTGTTTTTTTACAATCTAATATATAAAATTCTCCTGTCACTGTGTTATACTCGATACTCCTCCGAAGTAGCTTGACCGATTTTAATGAAATTTTATGTGCGTATTCATTAGGTCTAAGAATAATATAACATCTATTTTTTACACCGGAAAGAGAACCTGGGACTGATCTATTCGAAAAATTTACAGTTCAATTTATTTGAAATTTAATACATAGGTAGCCTTTTGCTTAGTTTAGCAGGAACATTACTTTTGTTTCCAGGAATAGTACCCAGGACCGAAAAATCGTTTCTATGGTTTGGATTAATATATAAAAAATTTTCGGAAGTGGACCAAGGGTCACCGAGCAGATATTTGATTGGCTTGGTCCATTCCATAACCCGATAGATGGCTTCATTCGGTGACTTAAGCTGAAGCTTTGTTGGAAGACACGCCCGTGCGTATACGGCATCCGTTTCCTTGTATTTACGTGCGGAGAAGCAAAGAAATTCCATATCGTGCGCTATAACAATTGTAATTTCAATGCATTATGCAGATTAGATATGTTGTATCCAAGTGATAGAAAAAATAACTCTCAGAACGAGACATGTGGTTAATTTTTCTCTCGCTCAATGAGAAACTCTTATTTAAAATTGTTTTTTGCGGCCATACATGCGGCCATACCAATAATGTTTGTTATTTTATAGTGACCTAAAAGGCCTAGTTTGTTTGTAAACAACAAAGAAAAATGGTAGAAGTGACAGCTGTTTCGGAGATCACCACATCTCCTCATCAGACTTTTTATGGCAGGGATCCTGACTTAATAGGCGAGTGTTCTACCACTGCACCAACATCAGCCATGTAATCTATTGTTGTATTATTCAATTCTTTATTAACCAACAACTATTAAGTGCGCTAATTTAGCCGCTATTTTTCTTAATAGAATGGTTAGTAAATCATTTATACTTTCAGGCGTTAATTGACTGAAAAATGTATAAGCAGAATTAAGTATCGGTCTCAACACATATATATTTAAAATTTTTTTTTGCGGCCATACATACTAATAATGTTTGTTATTTTATAGTGAGCTAAAACGCTCTTATGTTGAAAACAATTTATAGTTATTTCTGAATTGATAACAGGTAAGAGACTCTCGGGGACCGATTTATGCGAGATAATCTTAGTTACGATTCGATTCACTTGAAATTTAATCTGTTGCAGAACATCCAGAAACTGGTTCTCAATAATCTTATTTAACTATGGCTCAATTTGCTTGAATTTTCGTTATTTTCGTTCATATGGGCTACTTGAATTTTTCTTATCTGAAACCGCTTAGTTTAATTTAAGTGATTTTATGCGAATTGTACATGTTCGCGTTTTGACAAAGCATCTTTGTTATTTGTTCTTGCTTGCCAAATACAATATTGCTTTCTGCTGATCGAGTTCATTCAAATAATTCACATTCAGATATAAACTATCTACATATATAGTATTTTATTATCACTCTTTACGTAACATAAAGGTATGTAATTAAGGCGAGGCGAAGTTCGCTGGGTCTGTTAAAAATATATAAATATAATGAAAAATAGAAGGGTATTTTATATTCATGAGCTTGAGGAAAGATTCGAAGAAGCCTCTGTGTGTCATATTGCTAAGAGAAATTTGAGAAAATTTACGTTATTTACAAGCACTCGAAAAAACAGGTCTTGGTTGGTTGGTTGAAGTGGTTGCTAGGCATCAGCACACCTAGGCCCAAAGCGGGCCCATTGTGATACCACTGAGGATCCTGATGACCTCTATCCGCTAATCAAACCAGTGTGAGCTTAAGGCCTAGTAGCTATAGCTCCCAAACAAATAGCTTATAAGATTTATGTTGTAAGCTATATCTTATATAAATAAATAAATAAATCAAACCAGTGAGCAGAGTTTGCAAAACTCAGCACTCGCCGCATCTTGGTCCCCGCTATCTCGCTCAGGTCTCTAAAGGTTGCCTCCCCCAGCGACTTCAGCATACTTCTCTAAAGTGCGGGGCATTCGCATAGAAAGTGCCTTAAGGCTTCAGGTTTTTTTCTTTTCTGCAGCTTCTGCAGAAATCATTGGATGGTACGCCAAGTCTCTCTGCGTGCCTGCCTAATAAAATATGCCCTGTAAGAAGACCTATTACTGTAGATATCTCCTTTCTTTTCAGGTCGATGAGGTCACGTAACCTTCTTCCATTCCATTCTGGCCACAATGTATTAGCCACATTACATGTAATTAGCCTTTTCCATTTTAAGTTAGCATCTTTAGCGAATAACTCTCTTATATTGAGCTTACAAGTGGAGAGTGGCATGCTCAGATTCTTCCATGATGGCGAAAGTGGAAGGGAAATGCCCTCCCTTGCAAGCTCGTCCGCCATCTCATTACCCGGATTTTACAATGTCCAGGTACCCATACCAGGTTCAGAGAAAACTGCTTGGCCATCGCGTTAAGCGATCTGCCGCAGTCCTTTACGGTTTTAATGTGTTAAAATATTTTTTCTGATAAGGCCTTTGAAAATCACTTAACAGGAAAGTATAACAAAGTCGAAATAATTCTGTTTTTTACATTACAAACATTTTTTCAGCAATACCTAAACACAAATATAATCGACTATTGACTGAAATAAGTTATTTTGTAAAAAGTCAACAGATCCACGTATATACATACCTATACGGAAAACAATTTTTGGTTTTTATTTAATTTATTAAATAAATATTCATCTTATACAACGGAAGATTTACATTTAATTAGATCGGAAAACATATGTTATATATCCATAAAGATTAATAATTATATTGTTCTACAGCATTGATATTGGCGGGGAACATTTGAATGTTGAGTGTAACACATCGAGGCGCCTGAGTAAGAGCCGGAGCTCTCCGATGCTGGGAGTGGTGCCTCATCTCAACCAAACCTTGCAGAAACTCTACAAGGCTTGTATGTGGAGGAGGAGCTGCTGTAAAGCGACGAAGAGTTCACAGCTGACGTCACCGTTGTAGCTGTCAAATCAAGCCACTGAGCTCCTACTAATCGGAAGTGATGTAAATGCCCGCCACACTCAATGGGACAGTACAAGCATCAACGAAAGTGGTGAGTCACTTTTCTACTATATCCTATCTACAAATCTAGTAATATGTAATAAGAGAGGACTCCAACGCTTATTAATAAAAACCGTGAAAAAGTCATAGATCTAAAATATTGCAGTGAAATACTTCACGACTATATTTCAATGAACATTCCTTTTCTGACCACCTATACATTGAAATAGTCAAGGATTTTACCATTGTCAAAACAAATCCTAGAAGGAATCCCAAGCACACTAACTGGAAGTCATATCAAACACTAGAATCTCGATCTTCTACAGAATAACTGGATAATTTCGTACTCCGAGGCTCTAAGTCGAGCGCGTCCAGTGCGCATGCGGCGAGGAAAGCGCGAATCGGACTGATGATCGAAAGAACTGGTCACACTCCGGAGGTCATCAAGCATATAAAGCCGAGCTCAGGGTCTATAAAAAAAAGGTGTATGGACGCCAAAAAGATCTTCCTGGAGGCAGGTTGTCTTCAGAAAAAGAACAACACCTGGAAACAATAGAGCTACTTCTAGATACTCACTTTCCTGGCAACCCGCAGACTACTGTGAGCTCAGTTCATTTGTTAAGAGCTATCGACCTACCAGTCACGGATGAAATGGTAATCAGTGCAATAAAAACCTTTGGCCCATATAAAGCACCTAGACCGGATGGCATCATCCCTACACAGCTGCAGAACAGCTTGGGACTCAAAGCTATATATGTGTCCTGCTTAAAACTTAATCACATACCACAGACATGGAGACAGATATCCCCAAAGCAGGCCCATAACTCTTTCTTCCTTTGGGCTAAAAGCATTAGAGAGGATCAAAGTTAACAATCTCTCGAAAATTATTGATAGAAGGCTACAATCAAATAATCAGCACGCCTATCAAAAGGGAAAATCGACAGAAACTGCTCTACTCGTACATGGACTAATTACCTTCATTGAAGAGCCCCATTAGTGAATTTCATCAACCAACTGTTACTAAGCAGGGTTATAAATGCGAACCTGGAAGGATATCAAATATCCATATACGTAAACAGAGGCACTCCACAGGGTGGAGCTCTCCTCCCCATTTCTCTAGAATCTCACAGTAAACTCGCTATTAACGCTAACGGAATGGGGTGGAGGCAAAACAATTTCCTACGCCGATGACATCGCCATTGCATACAGAGGGAAGTTTCCACAAACTCTCTGTGACTTAATTCAAGGAACACTAAGAAAAGTATCGTCCTGGCCTCTATATCAACTCAAACAAAGTAGAACTTTTACACAAGGAGATACAACATCCCCGCTATCAACCCACCAGTACTGCACGGCGTTCAACTTAGTCTGGGATCCAAAGCTAAATTTCTATGAGTCATCTTAGACAAGATGCTTAACTGGAAAAATACTATTATTCAAAGATACGAAAACGCTGATACGGCTCTCTATATATGCGAAGAGCAATACGTAAAAAATCGGGTCTAAGCCTCAGGATTTGCCGATGGATTTACATCTCAGTAGTAAGACCAACGCTTCTTTACGGTGCGATCGTGTAGTGGCCAGCTACAAATAAAGCATCAAATGATAAATTCGTAGATAAGGTTCAAAAAAGTGCCTTAATGTGTATCAGGGGTGCAAATGAGGCTCTTAATGTAATACTCAATATTTTTCCACTGGATTTGATGGCACATCAGTCGGCAGCAATGACGTCCTGCTTTGAGCAGGGCGAGATTTCGTAATGATAGGACCCTCCTGCTGGATGGTCTATCGGAGATAGCTGACGTCAAAGTCATGGATCTAATGAGGATCATTAGAGAATCAAAATCGACGAATTATGAAACCTGGTGGTTTAAGTTTTTGTGGTATCAAAATGGATCTTAGTCAGGCCTAGGTGAATCTGACTTCATAGATCATTAGCCACTGAACTCTTACCTAATAATTTCTTCCAGAAGTTTTCTACTGTTGCCCTGATGAAAGTAAATGGTCAATACCAGGTGTGTTTGTTGAAGTGTGCCGATTTTACTGGTAAATGTAGCTAGCAATATGTATAAATATCTATGATTTGGCATGTATGTATTTTTTTTTCTATTGACATTAACCTACAAAAATACGCAAGCCACATTCCGCCAAAATAATAGCGTCATATTTGTTTACCTCAGTGAATATGTCGAGTTTCGTTCCATGTAAATCGCATTTGCGGCATTCGTTGCTTTTCTTATTTCACCAAAAGAAAAAACCAGCTGAAGCTGGTAGAAACTTATGGTGAACATGCTCCAGTGATTAGAACATGTGAGACATGGTTTCGTCAATTTAAAAGTGGAGATTTCGGTTTGACAGACAATGAACAACCTGGTGCAGCGAAAAATTTCGAAGACGAGGAATTGCATGTTGATCCAACCCAATCGCAACAAAAATTGGCAGAAACACTACATGTGACTCGAGGAGCAATTTGCCAAAGTTTAAAAGCCATGGGAAAGATCCAGAAGTATGGAAAATGGGTGCTACACCACCTGAACGATAGACAAATGGAAAATCGAAAAACCGTTTGTGAAATGCTGCTTCAACGAGTCGAAAAGAAATCTTTTCTGCATCGAATTGTCACGGGGGATAAAAAATGGATTTATTTTGAGAACCCGAAGCGAAAAAATCATGGCTTTCCCCTGGTGAAGCTGGCTCATCGACTGCAAGGCCAAATCGCTTTGGCCGTAAGGCAATGCTCTGTGTTTGGTGGGACCAGTGTGGTGTGGTGTACTACGAGTTGTTAAAACCTGGTGAAACGGTGAACATGGATCGCTACCGACAACAAATGATCAATTTGAATCATGCGTTGATCGAAAAACGGTCGGAATGGGCCCGAAGACATGGCAAAGTTATCTTCCAGCATGACAACGCGCTGTCTCATACCGCTAAACTGGTGAAAGACACATTAAAAACACTTAATTGGGAAATATTATCGCCCCCGCCGTACTCTCCAGACCTCAACCCGTCCGATTATCACCTTTTCGCATCGATTGGACACTCCCTTGCAGAGCAGGGCTTCGCTAATTTTGAAGAAGTCGAAAAATGGCTCGTCGAATGGTTTGCCTCGAAAGAGAAAGTTTTTTTGGAATGGTAACCATAATTATCCTGAGAAATGGGCTAAATGTGTGGAAACCAATGGTCAATACTTTGAATAAAAAAATTTTGAGATTCCTCTGAAAATTAAGTGTTTTCTTTATCGGCAAATTTAAACTAACACACCTGGTATATGTAGAAATGTTAAATAAAATGTTACTGCAAAAACTCAATTTTTGTTGCTGATTAATGATATTTGTAGGCAGTTAATCGACGCGTAAATTCCAAAACTTCACATAACGTGCATAAGTATGACACAAGAATCAGATACCTGCAGGAGCACAGCTGTTTTGAATTTTTTCAGTGAATGGCAACCTGAAGTGTCGAACTTTCTATGTTTCACTTTTTTAGATATTTCTACACTAACAGAAACGAGAGAGTTTTTTGTGTCATGTTTAATATGATACTCGTATTACATCGACAATAGCACGATCGGTTTGCATTGACAACCCAAACCAGAACGTTTTAAGTATTCACAATAGAAAACTATGTGTAAGAAATAATAGGAATAAAATTGTCCTTGAACAGAGTTTCGATGCTAGTACTTTTTTTCGATACTTACTCAGTATTCGGTACAAAAGTATCGAGTACAAATGAACTTGGTTTTAAAAAGGAAAATATCGAGTATGTACTTGTATTTACCAGTATTGTTTTATTCTTAGCTAAATATTAGTAGTGCTATTTACATGATTATATTTTTAGTATAGATGAAATTTTCTTTATGTTTTGGAAAGATGTTAATAATGCAACTAACGATTTTACATACATTACAGCCACACCACCCGACTGGAAGAGGGATGTGCACACAAGAGTTATCGACGCTGCTAACAACGACGAAATGTTGCCAGCTGCCTGCGTGCTTGCATACTTTTAAACAAATTTATAGTATTAGTTAACGAATTTCATAATTTATATGTTTGAATACAAACGCCAATCAAATGTACATGATAATATGGTAATTGATAATTAATTACGAAATCAGTTTTCATTTCTTTAAAAAAAATATATATATAATATTCGTTTAAAACAGTTAATACTGGTAACCTTGCATAACAACCAGAAATGAGCTGGGCATGTTTTACGAAAAAAATCAAATCGCCGCTGGTAACCAGAATATAGAGGAGTATGGAAATTATCAGCTAGTTTACGAAATCAGCTAATAGCTCAGAACGACCTCTGTATTTGACAACGGTACCTTGGGGTTGAATATAGATTTTGACAGCCAGCACGGTGAAATTTCTAAGGATACAAGGTCGATTTGATGGTTTTTTAATATCCTTAAAAAAATTTGCTCAAAAATGTCCACTAAATTAATGAGTTTTATATTTTTTCGATGCATAATGTGATCCCCATAATAATGTTTTATATATATTTTGTTGTTATATTCAAATATTTATGATATTAGCATTTTTCAATGTGCGTTTTTATTTATATAGTACTTGCTAAAAAATTCACCAAGAAAAATAGTTGTATGCTAATAAGCAACCTTGTCCGGGTGAATTTAACATATTCATAATATTTCAACGAATTTCATAAATGCAGGCTGAAAAGTACGAAGAAATTTATATTGGTAATTGTATGTTAATAATATTTACTTTATTATTTAATAATAGAATATTTCAAAATATAATGAAGAGGTTCAAAGTGGACATATGCAAGACTCAATACATTTACTCCCGCCTTGGTAGACAATAATAGTACTAACGCATATACATACAGTGGCGGACTAAAGTCTACATACGACCCCTTTTTTTGGAATCCCTACCGTCCCATAGTTTTTACAGGAAAAGTATTGATGTAGTCTTGCTTTGAATTTAATTGTAAGACAAAACCGAAAATTTCATATTTGTTCAACATTAACTTTCAATGTTATTAACAAAAAACTCAAAAAAGCCGTTGACAAAAGTGAACATACGTTTCATTAATTTGTTTCGTTTATTACTTCAGCTATTGTTTTCAGCGGTCAAGTACCGTTTTTTTTTTCTTTCTATACTTTTCTTGGTATTTGGCTTTATCTTTATTGTTTTCCATCATTTGAAAAAAGAAATACAATCGCGAAAATGTCGTCAGGAACGGAAATCCCGGTGGCTGTGCAAAAATTGATTATAAAACACAGAAATGATAAGAAAACGTTCGGCAAAATAGCTAAATTGTTAAATTTAAGAAAAGCGACGGTGCAAACAATTTATAAAAACTTGCAGAATCGGGCTCGTTCGAGAGTAAGCCGCGAAGTGGCCGTCCAAAGAAGCTTACCCATAGGGACATCTCTTTCATCCGTAATAAAGTAAGCCAAAATTCCAAGGTACATGCTACCAATTTGGCCCAGAAGCTAGCGAAATGATTGTTGTGCACTTACGCACAATAACAAGAACTCTTAACAACGAAGGATTCTACAGCAGAACTCCTCGCAAGAAGCCTCTCATAAGCGAGAAAAACCGCGCACATCGGTTGGAGTTCGCTAAAAAGCATCTAAAGAAGGATCATGAGTTCTGGAAAAGCGTGCTATTTACGGATGAGTCAAAATATAACATATTTGGATGCGATGGCAGAGAAAAAGTTTGGAGAAAACCCATTACTGCCATGGATTCCAGGCACCTTATTTCGACCTTAAAGCATGGTGGTGGGAGTGTCATGGATTGGAGAGCAGTTGCAGCGTCTGGGGTGGGTAAATTGGTCTTTATTGAAGGAAATATGGATCGCTTCGAGTATAAGACCATATTGGAAAATAATTTGAAGTTATCTGTGGACAAACTGTGCCTTGGCTCGAGCTGGATCTTTCTACAGGATAATGATCCTAAGCACACAGCGCAAATTGTAAAGGATTGGCTGCTGTATTATGCTCCGCGGCAGTTGCACTCATCACCACAAAGTCCGGAATTGAATATTACATAGCACGTATGGAAAATATTGGAGCGGAAAATTCGAAAACACCCTATAAGTAATGCATCAAAGCTCAGAGAGAAACTTCAAGAAGATTGGCAAAACATTACAGGAGAAGAGCTGGAAAATTTGGTTTTTTTTTCAATGTTAGACGCTTGCAAGCGGTGATCGATGCGCATGGTGGCCCAACAAAATATTAACTTAGTTATTAAAATTAATATGATTACCTAGAATAGCTAAGCAAAAAATCGTATGTTTACTTTTGTCAGTGCCTTTTTTCCATTTTTTGTTAATAACTTTGAAAGTTAATGTTGAATAAATGAGAAATTTTAGTTTTTGTTATATACTTGAATTTAAAACAAAACTGCATCATTATTTTTTCTGTGAAAGCTATAGGACGGGTTGAATTCCCAAAAAATGGATCGTATGTAGACTTTAGTCCGCCACTGTACATTTGTATGTAATGGTAAGTTAAATAAGATACTAAATTATAATATAAATTATAACATAAATGATAATTTAAATGCTTGATCATTAATCTTCCAGCGTGAGGTAGACAAATAAATTCGCCAAAGCGAAGCACAACTTGAAAATGTCTGCAAGGAGATGTACTTTTAGAACATAGTATTGTATTAATGTTGATGGAACAATGAAAAATATATTTCTAAAAGTTCGGATGGTTCGGACGAATTGGACACAAATATTAAGTGTGAAAGCACGAATGATCAAATACTGTTTCTTATCGAAGCTTCAACGAGTGCATACATACACGTATATATCTATCGTGTTGGTTGCTCAACCAAGGGCATGTTCCAATTAATGTGAATGCAGAGGTATATGCTATAAAATCTAAATCATATATTCAACTGGTGTCTTAAATGAAAGCGGACAGTGCTATGAAACACAATTACTATTGCTCACTCATTCAGTAACTTGGATTACAAAGTTTCATTGTATGAAGGATATGGAACGGAAGTAGACGGATTCAGACACACGAGAGTGCTTAGCCACATTAGAGCGTAACTATGAGCGAACGGTGGCAGCGTTGATAATGAACTTTAAATTACTTTCAATAGAAAAAATATAAAATATTTTTGATACTTATTTCAGTAAAAAAAAATAGCTTGTACTTTTATGTAGGTACTTGAATGTTTTAGTATTTCTCATTTAACTATGCAATAAAATGTTAAATCAGATTATACTATTTTTTATTATTTCGTGCTACTGTATTGACTCCATTTTCCATACCACCATGAGACATGCAGCGCGGCTCTTCACAAATGTTTAGGTGTTCGGTTCCTCCAGATGCCTTTTTTATCCAAATGTTTTATGTATTTGTTTATTTATAAAAACAAACCTTTAAAAGCAACAAATAAAAATAAATAATACAAACACAAAAACAGGTTTCTTAACCATTATTACAAAATATTAATATATGAATATTTCAATTTATTATAAAACCCAATCATCCTATACGATAATAGTAAGGGAAAGGCAAAAATTCGTAAAGAATATTTCAGGTAGTTGCAGCATAACGCTTCCGTACACGGACAGGACAGTCTCTAGCAGCATAATCAACGCTACTCCCATGACAGTGAATTCTACGACCCGTAAGTGAGCCGGCATTTATTCGACCTCACCGTTATAATTTGTTTCGCAATAGTAACATATGATGTTATTGCTTCAATAACACAAGACTTTTTTCTAAAGTTTCTGATTTCTTTTCCGTTTTATATTAACTATATGACGACAGTAAAGGTAATTAGCACTCAAGCGAACGCGCGTAGTCGTAAAGACCTATGGGATATATTAGAGAAATAAAATCGCATATGCGTTATCCATTGTGAATCTGATAGCCTATTTCCACCAAGTACTTCACTGCATTTAAGGCCTCTGTTAAGGGAATGAAATGTCAAACGTTTCCACCGAAACTGAGTTAACTCAAACAGCTGATTTTTGTTTACATTTGCAGTTTGCTCGGCCGAAAAATCCCTTAACCGGTTACAAAGCGCACATTATATATACATAAATATTTGTTTTGCGCCAATTATATATACATACATAATTATTTGTTTTGCGCATGCGCTGATAGTTACCAGAGTCGCGTATATTTTTATGTTGAGGGGATCGTTTTCTATTCCACAATTGCTTTTTATTTGTTTTTTATTTTTATTTTATTTTATTTTTAAAAGAGGAGAAGCATTCTCTTCGCCAATTACTTAATATATTTTTTTATGTCAATATTAATGCAAAAAAGTAACTTTTGCAGAAAAAATTTCAGCATGCAAAATAAAAGTCTGTCCCCTCATTAAATCCGAAAATACACGACTCTGGCAACAAGTATACCGAAACGTCCGAAATGTTTACATTAGTAGTGAGAGCATCGACTGTTAACATAACATTTTCTGTTAAATTACCGAGAGTGAGTTAACTCACTTTGAAAATTGAGTTAACACACTTTTATACAACAACAAACACATGGGAATTTCGCATTTAAATGCGATGTTTAAATGCATTCAAGCTAAACTGCAGTGAACGTCCCGTGGAAATAGGCTATGACGTTCAAGATCGTTACCCAATATCTGTGATATAGTGATGTAGGTACTTACTCAGTATTCGGTACAAAAGTATCGAGTACAAATGAACTTGGTTTTAAAAAGGAAAATATCGAGTATGTACTTGTATTTACCAGTATTGTTTTATTCTTAGCTAAATATTAGTAGTGCTATTTACATGATTATATTTTTAGTATAGATGAAATTTTCTTTATGTTTTGGAAAGATGTTAATAATGCAACTAACGATTTTACATACATTCCAGCCACACCACCCGACTGGAAGAGGGATGTGCACACAAGAGTTATCGACGCTGCTAACAACGACGAAATGTTGCCAGCTGCCTGCGTGCTTGCATACTTTTAAACAAATTTATTGTATTAGTTAACGAATTTCATAATTTATATGTTTGAATACAAACGCCAATCAAATGTACATGATAATATGGTAATTGATAATTAATTGATTTCGTAATTATCTTGTTATTAATTAATTCATTTCTTTAAAAAAAATATATATATAATATTCGTTTAAAACAGTTAATACTGGTAACCTTGCATAACAACCAGAAATGAGCTGGGCATGTTTTACGAAAAAAATCAAATCGCCGCTGGTAACCAGAATATAGAGGAGTATGGAAATTATCAGCTAGTTTACGAAATCAGCTAATAGCTCAGAACGACCTCTGTATTTGACAACGGTACCTTGGGGTTGAATATAGATTTTGACAGCCAGCACGGTGAAATTTCTAAGGATACAAGGTCGATTTGATGGTTTTTTAATATCCTTAAAAAAATTTGCTCAAAAATGTCCACTAAATTAATGAGTTTTATATTTTTTCGATGCATAATGTGATCCCAATAATAATGTTTTATATATATTTTGTTATTATATTCAAATATTTATGATATTAGCATTTTTCAATGTGCGTTTTTATTTATATAGTACTTGCTAAAAAATTCACCAAGAAAAATAGTTGTATGCTAATAAGCAACCTTGTCCGGGTGAATTTAACATATTCATAA
Organism: Ceratitis rosa; assembly: GCA_037013455.1. Classification (NCBI taxonomy): domain Eukaryota; kingdom Metazoa; phylum Arthropoda; class Insecta; order Diptera; family Tephritidae; genus Ceratitis; species Ceratitis rosa. Next base: position 247,455 of record JAWMAG010000036.1, on the reverse strand, counting down.
TATTTCAACGAATTTCATAAATGCAGGCTGAAAAGTACGAAGAAATTTATATTGGTAATTGTATGTTAATAATATTTACTTTATTATTTAATAATAGAATATTTCAAAATATAATGAAGAGGTTCAAAGTGGACATATGCAAGACTCAATACATTTACTCCCGCCTTGGTAGACAATAATAGTACTAACGCATATACATACATTTGTATGTAATGGTAAGTTAAATAAGATACTAAATTATAATATAAATTATAACATAAATGATAATTTAAATGCTTGATCATTAATCTTCCAGCGTGAGGTAGACAAATAAATTCGCCAAAGCGAAGCACAACTTGAAAATGTCTGCAAGGAGATGTACTTTTAGAACATGGTATTGTATTAATGTTGATGGAACAATGAAAAATATATTTCTAAAAGTTCGGATGGTTCGGACGAATTGGACACAAATATTAAGTGTGAAAGCACGAATGATCAAATACTGTTTCTTATCGAAGCTTCAACGAGTGCATACATACACGTATATATCTATCGTGTTGGTTGCTCAACCAAGGGCATGTTCCAATTAATGTGAATGCAGAGGTATATGCTATAAAATCTAAATCATATATTCAACTGGTGTCTTAAATGAAAGCGGACAGAGCTATGAAACACAATTACTATTGCTCACTCATTCAGTAACTTGGATTACAAAGTTTCATTGTATGAAGGATATGGAACGGAAGTAGACGGATTCAGACACACGAGAGTGCTTAGCCACATTAGAGCGTAACTATGAGCGAACGGTGGCAGCGTTGATAATGAACTTTAAATAACTTTCAATAGAAAAAATATAAAATATTTTTGATACTTATTTCAGTAAAAAAAAATAGCTTGTACTTTTATGTAGGTACTTGAATGTTTTAGTATTTCTCATTTAACTATGCAATAAAATGTTAAATCAGATTATACTATTTTTTATTATTTCGTGCTACTGTATTGACTCCATTTTCCATACCACCATGAGACATGCAGCGCGGCTCTTCACAAATGTTTAGGTGTTCGGTTCCTCCAGATGCCTTTTTTATCCAAATGTTTTATGTATTTGTTTATTTATAAAAACAAACCTTTAAAAGCAACAAATAAAAATAAATAATACAAACACAAAAACAGGTTTCTTAACCATTATTACAAAATATTAATATATGAATATTTCAATTTATTATAAAACCCAATCATCCTATACGATAATAGTAAGGGAAAGGCAAAAATTCGTAAAGAATATTTCAGGTAGTTGCAGCATAACGCTTCCGTACACGGACAGGACAGTCTCTAGCAGTATAATCAACGCTACTCCCATGACAGTGAATTCTACGACCCGTAAGTGAGCCGGCATTTATTCGACCTCACCGTTATAATTTGTTTCGCAATAGTAACATATGATGTTATTGCTTCAATAACACAAGACTTTTTTCTAAAGTTTCTGATTTCTTTTCCGTTTTATATTAACTATATGACGACAGTAAAGGTAATTAGCACTCAAGCGAACGCGCGTAGTCGTAAAGACCTATGGGATATATTAGAGAAATAAAATCGCATATGCGTTATCCATTGTGAATCTGATAGCCTATTTCCACCAAGTACTTCACTGCATTTAAGGCCTCTGTTAAGGGAATGAAATGTCAAACGTTTCCACCGAAACTGAGTTAACTCAAACAGCTGATTTTTGTTTACATTTGCAGTTTGCTCGGCCGAAAAATCCCTTAACCGGTTACAAAGCGCACATTATATATACATAAATATTTGTTTTGCGCCAATTATATATACATACATAATTATTTGTTTTGCGCATGCGCTGATAGTTACCAGAGTCGCGTATATTTTTATGTTGAGGGGATCGTTTTCTATTCCACAATTGCTTTTTATTTGTTTTTTATTTTTATTTTATTTTATTTTTAAAAGAGGAGAAGCATTCTCTTCGCCAATTACTTAATATATTTTTTTATGTCAATATTAATGCAAAAAAGTAACTTTTGCAGAAAAAATTTCAGCATGCAAAATAAAAGTCTGTCCCCTCATTAAATCCGAAAATACACGACTCTGGCAACAAGTATACCGAAACGTCCGAAATGTTTACATTAGTAGTGATAACATCGACTGTTAACATAACATTTTCTGTTAAATTACCGAAAGTGAGTTAACTCACTTTGAAAATTGAGTTAACACACTTTTATACAACAACAAACACATGGAAATTTCGCATTTAAATGCGATGTTTAAATGCATTCAAGCTAAACTGCAGTGAACGTCCCGTGGAAATAGGCTATGACGTTCAAGATCGTTACCCAATATCTGTGATATAGTGATGTAGGTACTTACTCAGTATTCGGTACAAAAGTATCGAGTACAAATGAACTTGGTTTTAAAAAGGAAAATATCGAGTATGTACTTGTATTTACCAGTATTGTTTTATTCTTAGCTAAATATTAGTAGTGCTATTTACATGATTACATTTTTAGTATAGATGAAATTTTCTTTATGTTTTGGAAAGATGTTAATAATGCAACTAACGATTTTACATACATTCCAGCCACACCACCCGACTGGAAGAGGGATGTGCACACAAGAGTTATCGACGCTGCTAACAACGACGAAATGTTGCCAGCTGCCTGCGTGCTTGCATACTTTTAAACAAATTTATAGTATTAGTTAACGAATTTCATAATTTATATGTTTGAATACAAACGGCAATCAAATGTACATGATAATATGGTAATTGATAATTAATTACGAAATCAGTTTTCATTTCTTTAAAAAAAATATATATATAATATTCGTTTAAAACATTTAATACTGGTAACCTTGCATAACAACCAGAAATGAGCTGGGCATGTTTTACGAAAAAAATCAAATCGCCGCTGGTAACCAGAATATAGAGGAGTATGGAAATTATCAGCTAGTTTACGAAATCAGCTAATAGCTCAGAACGACCTCTGTATTTGACAACGGTACCTTGGGGTTGAATATAGATTTTGACAGCCAGCACGGTGAAATTTCTAAGGATACAAGGTCGATTTGATGGTTTTTTAATATCCTTAAAAAAATTTGCTCAAAAATGTCCACTAAATTAATGAGTTTTATATTTTTTCGATGCATAATGTGATCCCAATAATAATGTTTTATATATATTTTGTTATTATATTCAAATATTTATGATATTAGCATTTTTCAATGTGCGTTTTTATTTATATAGTACTTGCTAAAAAATTCACCAAGAAAAATAGTTGTATGCTAATAAGCAACCTTGTCCGGGTGAATTTAACATATTCATAATATTTCAACGAATTTCATAAATGCAGGCTGAAAAGTACGAAGAAATTTATATTGGTAATTGTATGTTAATAATATTTACTTTATTATTTAATAATAGAATATTTCAAAATATAATGAAGAGGTTCAAAGTGGACATATGCAAGACTCAATACATTTACTCCCGCCTTGGTAGACAATAATAGTACTAACGCATATACATACAGTGGCGGACTAAAGTCTACATACGACCCCTTTTTTTGGAATCCCTACCGTCCCATAGTTTTTACAGGAAAAGTATTGATGTAGTCTTGCTTTGAATTTAATTGTAAGACAAAACCGAAAATTTCATATTTGTTCAACATTAACTTTCAATGTTATTAACAAAAAACTCAAAAAAGCCGTTGACAAAAGTGAACATACGTTTCATTAATTTGTTTCGTTTATTACTTCAGCTATTGTTTTCAGCGGTCAAGTACCGTTTTTTTTTCTTTCTATACTTTTCTTGGTATTTGGCTTTATCTTTATTGTTTTCCATCATTTGAAAAAAGAAATACAATCGCGAAAATGTCGTCAGGAACGGAAATCCCGGTGGCTGTGCAAAAATTGATTATAAAACACAGAAATGATAAGAAAACGTTCGGCAAAATAGCTAAATTGTTAAATTTAAGAAAAGCGACGGTGCAAACAATTTATAAAAACTTGCAGAATCGGGCTCGTTCGAGAGTAAGCCGCGAAGTGGCCGTCCAAAGAAGCTTACCCATAGGGACATCTCTTTCATCCGTAATAAAGTAAGCCAAAATTCCAAGGTACATGCTACCAATTTGGCCCAGAAGCTAGCGAAATGATTCCAAATTGTTGTGCACTTACGCACAATAACAAGAACTCTTAACAACGAAGGATTCTACAGCAGAACTCCTCGCAAGAAGCCTCTCATAAGCGAGAAAAACCGCGCACATCGGTTGGAGTTCGCTAAAAAGCATCTAAAGAAGGATCATGAGTTCTGGAAAAGCGTGCTATTTACGGATGAGTCAAAATATAACATATTTGGATGCGATGGCAGAGAAAAAGTTTGGAGAAAACCCATTACTGCCATGGATTCCAGGCACCTTATTTCGACCTTAAAGCATGGTGGTGGGAGTGTCATGGATTGGAGAGCAGTTGCAGCGTCTGGGGTGGGTAAATTGGTCTTTATTGAAGGAAATATGGATCGCTTCGAGTATAAGACCATATTGGAAAATAATTTGAAGTTATCTGTGGACAAACTGTGCCTTGGCTCGAGCTGGATCTTTCTACAGGATAATGATCCTAAGCACACAGCGCAAATTGTAAAGGATTGGCTGCTGTATTATGCTCCGCGGCAGTTGCACTCATCACCACAAAGTCCGGAATTGAATATTACATAGCACGTATGGAAAATATTGGAGCGGAAAATTCGAAAACACCCTATAAGTAATGCATCAAAGCTCAGAGAGAAACTTCAAGAAGATTGGCAAAACATTACAGGAGAAGAGCTGGAAAATTTGGTTTTTTTTTCAATGTTAGACGCTTGCAAGCGGTGATCGATGCGCATGGTGGCCCAACAAAATATTAACTTAGTTATTAAAATTAATATGATTACCTAGAATAGCTAAGCAAAAAATCGTATGTTTACTTTTGTCAGTGCCTTTTTTCCATTTTTTGTTAATAACTTTGAAAGTTAATGTTGAATAAATGAGAAATTTTAGTTTTTGTTATATACTTGAATTTAAAACAAAACTGCATCATTATTTTTTCTGTGAAAGCTATAGGACGGGTTGAATTCCCAAAAAATGGATCGTATGTAGACTTTAGTCCGCCACTGTACATTTGTATGTAATGGTAAGTTAAATAAGATACTAAATTATAATATAAATTATAACATAAATGATAATTTAAATGCTTGATCATTAATCTTCCAGCGTGAGGTAGACAAATAAATTCGCCAAAGCGAAGCACAACTTGAAAATGTCTGCAAGGAGATGTACTTTTAGAACATAGTATTGTATTAATGTTGATGGAACAATGAAAAATATATTTCTAAAAGTTCGGATGGTTCGGACGAATTGGACACAAATATTAAGTGTGAAAGCACGAATGATCAAATACTGTTTCTTATCGAAGCTTCAACGAGTGCATACATACACGTATATATCTATCGTGTTGGTTGCTCAACCAAGGGCATGTTCCAATTAATGTGAATGCAGAGGTATATGCTATAAAATCTAAATCATATATTCAACTGGTGTCTTAAATGAAAGCGGACAGTGCTATGAAACACAATTACTATTGCTCACTCATTCAGTAACTTGGATTACAAAGTTTCATTGTATGAAGGATATGGAACGGAAGTAGACGGATTCAGACACACGAGAGTGCTTAGCCACATTAGAGCGTAACTATGAGCGAACGGTGGCAGCGTTGATAATGAACTTTAAATTACTTTCAATAGAAAAAATATAAAATATTTTTGATACTTATTTCAGTAAAAAAAAATAGCTTGTACTTTTATGTAGGTACTTGAATGTTTTAGTATTTCTCATTTAACTATGCAATAAAATGTTAAATCAGATTATACTATTTTTTATTATTTCGTGCTACTGTATTGACTCCATTTTCCATACCACCATGAGACATGCAGCGCGGCTCTTCACAAATGTTTAGGTGTTCGGTTCCTCCAGATGCCTTTTTTATCCAAATGTTTTATGTATTTGTTTATTTATAAAAACAAACCTTTAAAAGCAACAAATAAAAATAAATAATACAAACACAAAAACAGGTTTCTTAACCATTATTACAAAATATTAATATATGAATATTTCAATTTATTATAAAACCCAATCATCCTATACGATAATAGTAAGGGAAAGGCAAAAATTCGTAAAGAATATTTCAGGTAGTTGCAGCATAACGCTTCCGTACACGGACAGGACAGTCTCTAGCAGCATAATCAACGCTACTCCCATGACAGTGAATTCTACGACCCGTAAGTGAGCCGGCATTTATTCGACCTCACCGTTATAATTTGTTTCGCAATAGTAACATATGATGTTATTGCTTCAATAACACAAGACTTTTTTCTAAAGTTTCTGATTTCTTTTCCGTTTTATATTAACTATATGACGACAGTAAAGGTAATTAGCACTCAAGCGAACGCGCGTAGTCGTAAAGACCTATGGGATATATTAGAGAAATAAAATCGCATATGCGTTATCCATTGTGAATCTGATAGCCTATTTCCACCAAGTACTTCACTGCATTTAAGGCCTCTGTTAAGGGAATGAAATGTCAAACGTTTCCACCGAAACTGAGTTAACTCAAACAGCTGATTTTTGTTTACATTTGCAGTTTGCTCGGCCGAAAAATCCCTTAACCGGTTACAAAGCGCACATTATATATACATAAATATTTGTTTTGCGCCAATTATATATACATACATAATTATTTGTTTTGCGCATGCGCTGATAGTTACCAGAGTCGCGTATATTTTTATGTTGAGGGGATCGTTTTCTATTCCACAATTGCTTTTTATTTGTTTTTTATTTTTATTTTATTTTATTTTTAAAAGAGGAGAAGCATTCTCTTCGCCAATTACTTAATATATTTTTTTATGTCAATATTAATGCAAAAAAGTAACTTTTGCAGAAAAAATTTCAGCATGCAAAATAAAAGTCTGTCCCCTCATTAAATCCGAAAATACACGACTCTGGCAACAAGTATACCGAAACGTCCGAAATGTTTACATTAGTAGTGAGAGCATCGACTGTTAACATAACATTTTCTGTTAAATTACCGAGAGTGAGTTAACTCACTTTGAAAATTGAGTTAACACACTTTTATACAACAACAAACACATGGGAATTTCGCATTTAAATGCGATGTTTAAATGCATTCAAGCTAAACTGCAGTGAACGTCCCGTGGAAATAGGCTATGACGTTCAAGATCGTTACCCAATATCTGTGATATAGTGATGTAGGTACTTACTCAGTATTCGGTACAAAAGTATCGAGTACAAATGAACTTGGTTTTAAAAAGGAAAATATCGAGTATGTACTTGTATTTACCAGTATTGTTTTATTCTTAGCTAAATATTAGTAGTGCTATTTACATGATTATATTTTTAGTATAGATGAAATTTTCTTTATGTTTTGGAAAGATGTTAATAATGCAACTAACGATTTTACATACATTCCAGCCACACCACCCGACTGGAAGAGGGATGTGCACACAAGAGTTATCGACGCTGCTAACAACGACGAAATGTTGCCAGCTGCCTGCGTGCTTGCATACTTTTAAACAAATTTATTGTATTAGTTAACGAATTTCATAATTTATATGTTTGAATACAAACGCCAATCAAATGTACATGATAATATGGTAATTGATAATTAATTGATTTCGTAATTATCTTGTTATTAATTAATTCATTTCTTTAAAAAAAATATATATATAATATTCGTTTAAAACAGTTAATACTGGTAACCTTGCATAACAACCAGAAATGAGCTGGGCATGTTTTACGAAAAAAATCAAATCGCCGCTGGTAACCAGAATATAGAGGAGTATGGAAATTATCAGCTAGTTTACGAAATCAGCTAATAGCTCAGAACGACCTCTGTATTTGACAACGGTACCTTGGGGTTGAATATAGATTTTGACAGCCAGCACGGTGAAATTTCTAAGGATACAAGGTCGATTTGATGGTTTTTTAATATCCTTAAAAAAATTTGCTCAAAAATGTCCACTAAATTAATGAGTTTTATATTTTTTCGATGCATAATGTGATCCCAATAATAATGTTTTATATATATTTTGTTATTATATTCAAATATTTATGATATTAGCATTTTTCAATGTGCGTTTTTATTTATATAGTACTTGCTAAAAAATTCACCAAGAAAAATAGTTGTATGCTAATAAGCAACCTTGTCCGGGTGAATTTAACATATTCATAATATTTCAACGAATTTCATAAATGCAGGCTGAAAAGTACGAAGAAATTTATATTGGTAATTGTATGTTAATAATATTTACTTTATTATTTAATAATAGAATATTTCAAAATATAATGAAGAGGTTCAAAGTGGACATATGCAAGACTCAATACATTTACTCCCGCCTTGGTAGACAATAATAGTACTAACGCATATACATACATTTGTATGTAATGGTAAGTTAAATAAGATACTAAATTATAATATAAATTATAACATAAATGATAATTTAAATGCTTGATCATTAATCTTCCAGCGTGAGGTAGACAAATAAATTCGCCAAAGCGAAGCACAACTTGAAAATGTCTGCAAGGAGATGTACTTTTAGAACATGGTATTGTATTAATGTTGATGGAACAATGAAAAATATATTTCTAAAAGTTCGGATGGTTCGGACGAACTGGACACAAATATTAAGTGTGAAAGCACGAATGATCAAATACTGTTTCTTATCGAAGCTTCAACGAGTGCATACATACACGTATATATCTATCGTGTTGGTTGCTCAACCAAGGGCATGTTCCAATTAATGTGAATGCAGAGGTATATGCTATAAAATCTAAATCATATATTCAACTGGTGTCTTAAATGAAAGCGGACAGAGCTATGAAACACAATTACTATTGCTCACTCATTCAGTAACTTGGATTACAAAGTTTCATTGTATGAAGGATATGGAACGGAAGTAGACGGATTCAGACACACGAGAGTGCTTAGCCACATTAGAGCGTAACTATGAGCGAACGGTGGCAGCGTTGATAATGAACTTTAAATAACTTTCAATAGAAAAAATATAAAATATTTTTGATACTTATTTCAGTAAAAAAAAATAGCTTGTACTTTTATGTAGGTACTTGAATGTTTTAGTATTTCTCATTTAACTATGCAATAAAATGTTAAATCAGATTATACTATTTTTTATTATTTCGTGCTACTGTATTGACTCCATTTTCCATACCACCATGAGACATGCAGCGCGGCTCTTCACAAATGTTTAGGTGTTCGGTTCCTCCAGATGCCTTTTTTATCCAAATGTTTTATGTATTTGTTTATTTATAAAAACAAACCTTTAAAAGCAACAAATAAAAATAAATAATACAAACACAAAAACAGGTTTCTTAACCATTATTACAAAATATTAATATATGAATATTTCAATTTATTATAAAACCCAATCATCCTATACGATAATAGTAAGGGAAAGGCAAAAATTCGTAAAGAATATTTCAGGTAGTTGCAGCATAACGCTTCCGTACACGGACAGGACAGTCTCTAGCAGTATAATCAACGCTACTCCCATGACAGTGAATTCTACGACCCGTAAGTGAGCCGGCATTTATTCGACCTCACCGTTATAATTTGTTTCGCAATAGTAACATATGATGTTATTGCTTCAATAACACAAGACTTTTTTCTAAAGTTTCTGATTTCTTTTCCGTTTTATATTAACTATATGACGACAGTAAAGGTAATTAGCACTCAAGCGAACGCGCGTAGTCGTAAAGACCTATGGGATATATTAGAGAAATAAAATCGCATATGCGTTATCCATTGTGAATCTGATAGCCTATTTCCACCAAGTACTTCACTGCATTTAAGGCCTCTGTTAAGGGAATGAAATGTCAAACGTTTCCACCGAAACTGAGTTAACTCAAACAGCTGATTTTTGTTTACATTTGCAGTTTGCTCGGCCGAAAAATCCCTTAACCGGTTACAAAGCGCACATTATATATACATAAATATTTGTTTTGCGCCAATTATATATACATACATAATTATTTGTTTTGCGCATGCGCTGATAGTTACCAGAGTCGCGTATATTTTTATGTTGAGGGGATCGTTTTCTATTCCACAATTGCTTTTTATTTGTTTTTTATTTTTATTTTATTTTATTTTTAAAAGAGGAGAAGCATTCTCTTCGCCAATTACTTAATATATTTTTTTATGTCAATATTAATGCAAAAAAGTAACTTTTGCAGAAAAAATTTCAGCATGCAAAATAAAAGTCTGTCCCCTCATTAAATCCGAAAATACACGACTCTGGCAACAAGTATACCGAAACGTCCGAAATGTTTACATTAGTAGTGATAGCATCGACTGTTAACATAACATTTTCTGTTAAATTACCGAAAGTGAGTTAACTCACTTTGAAAATTGAGTTAACACACTTTTATACAACAACAAACACATGGAAATTTCGCATTTAAATGCGATGTTTAAATGCATTCAAGCTAAACTGCAGTGAACGTCCCGTGGAAATAGGCTATGACGTTCAAGATCGTTACCCAATATCTGTGATATAGTGATGTAGGTACTTACTCAGTATTCGGTACAAAAGTATCGAGTACAAATGAACTTGGTTTTAAAAAGGAAAATATCGAGTATGTACTTGTATTTACCAGTATTGTTTTATTCTTAGCTAAATATTAGTAGTGCTATTTACATGATTACATTTTTAGTATAGATGAAATTTTCTTTATGTTTTGGAAAGATGTTAATAATGCAACTAACGATTTTACATACATTCCAGCCACACCACCCGACTGGAAGAGGGATGTGCACACAAGAGTTATCGACGCTGCTAACAACGACGAAATGTTGCCAGCTGCCTGCGTGCTTGCATACTTTTAAACAAATTTATAGTATTAGTTAACGAATTTCATAATTTATATGTTTGAATACAAACGGCAATCAAATGTACATGATAATATGGTAATTGATAATTAATTACGAAATCAGTTTTCATTTCTTTAAAAAAAATATATATATAATATTCGTTTAAAACAGTTAATACTGGTAACCTTGCATAACAACCAGAAATGAGCTGGGCATGTTTTACGAAAAAAATCAAATCGCCGCTGGTAACCAGAATATAGAGGAGTATGGAAATTATCAGCTAGTTTACGAAATCAGCTAATAGCTCAGAACGACCTCTGTATTTGACAACGGTACCTTGGGGTTGAATATAGATTTTGACAGCCAGCACGGTGAAATTTCTAAGGATACAAGGTCGATTTGATGGTTTTTTAATATCCTTAAAAAAATTTGCTCAAAAATGTCCACTAAATTAATGAGTTTTATATTTTTTCGATGCATAATGTGATCCCAATAATAATGTTTTATATATATTTTGTTATTATATTCAAATATTTATGATATTAGCATTTTTCAATGTGCGTTTTTATTTATATAGTACTTGCTAAAAAATTCACCAAGAAAAATAGTTGTATGCTAATAAGCAACCTTGTCCGGGTGAATTTAACATATTCATAATATTTCAACGAATTTCATAAATGCAGGCTGAAAAGTACGAAGAAATTTATATTGGTAATTGTATGTTAATAATATTTACTTTATTATTTAATAATAGAATATTTCAAAATATAATGAAGAGGTTCAAAGTGGACATATGCAAGACTCAATACATTTACTCCCGCCTTGGTAGACAATAATAGTACTAACGCATATACATACATTTGTATGTAATGGTAAGTTAAATAAGATACTAAATTATAATATAAATTATAACATAAATGATAATTTAAATGCTTGATCATTAATCTTCCAGCGTGAGGTAGACAAATAAATTCGCCAAAGCGAAGCACAACTTGAAAATGTCTGCAAGGAGATGTACTTTTAGAACATGGTATTGTATTAATGTTGATGGAACAATGAAAAATATATTTCTAAAAGTTCGGATGGTTCGGACGAATTGGACACAAATATTAAGTGTGAAAGCACGAATGATCAAATACTGTTTCTTATCGAAGCTTCAACGAGTGCATACATACACGTATATATCTATCGTGTTGGTTGCTCAACCAAGGGCATGTTCCAATTAATGTGAATGCAGAGGTATATGCTATAAAATCTAAATCATATATTCAACTGGTGTCTTAAATGAAAGCGGACAGTGCTATGAAACACAATTAGTATTGCTCACTCATTCAGTAACTTGGATTACAAAGTTTCATTGTATGAAGGATATGGAACGGAAGTAGACGGATTCAGACACACGAGAGTGCTTAGCCACATTAGAGCGTAACTATGAGCGAACGGTGGCAGCGTTGATAATGAACTTTAAATTACTTTCAATAGAAAAAATATAAAATATTTTTGATACTTATTTCAGTAAAAAAAAATAGCTTGTACTTTTATGTAGGTACTTGAATGTTTTAGTATTTCTCATTTAACTATGCAATAAAATGTTAAATCAGATTATACTATTTTTTATTATTTCGTGCTACTGTATTGACTCCATTTTCCATACCACCATGAGACATGCAGCGCGGCTCTTCACAAATGTTTAGGTGTTCGGTTCCTCCAGATGCCTTTTTTATCCAAATGTTTTATGTATTTGTTTATTTATAAAAACAAACCTTTAAAAGCAACAAATAAAAATAAATAATACAAACACAAAAACAGGTTTCTTAACCATTATTACAAAATATTAATATATGAATATTTCAATTTATTATAAAACCCAATCATCCTATACGATAATAGTAAGGGAAAGGCAAAAATTCGTAAAGAATATTTCAGGTAGTTGCAGCATAACGCTTCCGTACACGGACAGGACAGTCTCTAGCAGCATAATCAACGCTACTCCCATGACAGTGAATTCTACGACCCGTAAGTGAGCCGGCATTTATTCGACCTCACCGTTATAATTTGTTTCGCAATAGTAACATATGATGTTATTGCTTCAATAACACAAGACTTTTTTCTAAAGTTTCTGATTTCTTTTCCGTTTTATATTAACTATATGACGACAGTAAAGGTAATTAGCACTCAAGCGAACGCGCGTAGTCGTAAAGACCTATGGGATATATTAGAGAAATAATATCGCATATGCGTTATCCATTGTGAATCTGATAGCCTATTTCCACCAAGCACTTCACTGCATTTAAGGCCTCTGTTAAGGGAATGAAATGTCAAACGTTTCCACCGAAACTGAGTTAACTCAAACAGCTGATTTTTGTTTACATTTGCAGTTTGCTCGGCCGAAAAATCCCTTAACCGGTTACAAAGCGCCCATTATATATACATAAATATTTGTTTTGCGCCAATTATATATACATACATAATTATTTGTTTTGCGCATGCGCTGATAGTTACCAGAGTCGCGTATATTTTTATGTTGAGGGGATCGTTTTCTATTCCACAATTGCTTTTAATTTGTTTTTTATTTTTATTTTATTTTATTTTTAAAAGAGGAGAAGCATTCTCTTCGCCAATTACTTAATATATTTTTTTATGTCAATATTAATGCAAAAAAGTAACTTTTGCAGAAAAAATTTCAGCATGCAAAATAAAAGTCTGTCCCCTCATTAAATCCGAAAATACACGACTCTGGCAACAAGTATACCGAAACGTCCGAAATGTTTACATTAGTAGTGAGAGCATCGACTCTTAACATAACATTTTCTGTTAAATTACCGAAAGTGAGTTAACTCACTTTGAAAATTGAGTTAACACACTTTTATACAACAACAAACACATGGGAATTTCGCATTTAAATGCGATGTTTAAATGCATTCAAGCTAAACTGCAGTGAACGTCCCGTGGAAATAGGCTATGACGTTCAAGATCGTTACCCAATATCTGTGATATAGTGATGTAGGTACTTACTCAGTATTCGGTACAAAAGTATCGAGTACAAATGAACTTGGTTTTAAAAAGGAAAATATCGAGTATGTACTTGTATTTACCAGTATTGTTTTATTCTTAGCTAAATATTAGTAGTGCTATTTACATGATTATATTTTTAGTATAGATGAAATTTTCTTTACGTTTTGGAAAGATGTTAATAATGCAACTAACGATTTTACATACATTCCAGCCACACCACCCGACTGGAAGAGGGATGTGCACACAAGAGTTATCGACGCTGCTAACAACGACGAAATGTTGCCAACTGCCTGCGTGCTTGCATACTTTTAAACAAATTTATAGTATTAGTTAACGAATTTCATAATTTATATGTTTGAATACAAACGGCAATCAAATGTACATGATAATATGGTAATTGATAATTAATTACGAAATCAGTTTTCATTTCTTTAAAAAAAATATATATATAATATTCGTTTAAAACAGTTAATACTGGTAACCTTGCATAACAACCAGAAATGAGCTGGGCATGTTTTACGAAAAAAATCAAATCGCCGCTGGTAACCAGAATATAGAGGAGTATGGAAATTATCAGCTAGTTTACGAAATCAGCTAATAGCTCAGAACGACCTCTGTATTTGACAACGGTACCTTGGGGTTGAATATAGATTTTGACAGCCAGCACGGTGAAATTTCTAAGGATACAAGGTCGATTTGATGGTTTTTTAATATCCTTAAAAAAATTTGCTCAAAAATGTCCACTAAATTAATGAGTTTTATATTTTTTCGATGCATAATGTGATCCCCATAATAATGTTTTATATATATTTTGTTGTTATATTCAAATATTTATGATATTAGCATTTTTCAATGTGCGTTTTTATTTATATAGTACTTGCTAAAAAATTCACCAAGAAAAATAGTTGTATGCTAATAAGCAACCTTGTCCGGGTGAATTTAACATATTCATAATATTTCAACGAATTTCATAAATGCAGGCTGAAAAGTACGAAGAAATTTATATTGGTAATTGTATGTTAATAATATTTACTTTATTATTTAATAATAGAATATTTCAAAATATAATGAAGAGGTTCAAAGTGGACATATGCAAGACAACACATTTACTCCCGCCTTGGTAGACAATAATAGTACTAATGCATATACATACATTTGTATGTATGTAAGTTAAATAAGATACTAAATTATAATATAAATTATAACATAAATGATAATTTAAATGCTTGATCATTAATATTCCAGCGTGAGGTAGACAAATAAATTCGCCAAAGCGAAGCACAACTTGAAAATGTCTGCAAGGAGATGTACTTTTAGAACATGGTATTGTATTAATGTTGATGGAACAATGAAAAATATATTTCTAAAAGTTCGGATGGTTCGGACGAATTGGACACAAATATTAAGTGTGAAAGCACGAATGATCAAATACTGTTTCTTATCGAAGCTTCAACGAGTGCATACATACACGTATATATCTATCGTGTTGGTTGCTCAACCAAGGGCATGTTCCAATTAATGTGAATGCAGAGGTATATGCTATAAAATCTAAATCATATATTCAACTGGTGTCTTAAATGAAAGCGGACAGTGCTATGAAACACAATTACTATTGCTCACTCATTCAGTAACTTGGATTACAAAGTTTCATTGTACGAAGGATATGGAACGGAAGTAGACGGATTCAGACACACGAGAGTGCTTAGCCACATTAGAGCGTAACTATGAGCGAACGGTGGCAGCGTTGATAATGAACTTTAAATTACTTTCAATAGAAAAAATATAAAATATTTTTGATACTTATTTCAGTAAAAAAAAATAGCTTGTACTTTTATGTAGGTACTTGAATGTTTTAGTATTTCTCATTTAACTATGCAATAAAATGTTAAATCAGATTATACTATTTTTTATTATTTCGTGCTACTGTATTGACTCCATTTTCCATACCACCATGAGACATGCAGCGCGGCTCTTCACAAATGTTTAGGTGTTCGGTTCCTCCAGATGCCTTTTTTATCCAAATGTTTTATGTATTTGTTTATTTATAAAAACAAACCTTTAAAAGCAACAAATAAAAATAAATAATACAAACGCAAAAACAGGTTTCTTAACCATTATTACAAAATATTAATATATGAATATTTCAATTTATTATAAAACCCAATCATCCTATACGATAATAGTAAGGGAAAGGCAAAAATTCGTAAAGAATATTTCAGGTAGTTGCAGCATAACGCTTCCGTACACGGACAGGACAGTCTCTAGCAGCATAATCAACGCTACTCCCATGACAGTGAATTCTACGACCCGTAAGTGAGCCGGCATTTATTCGACCTCACCGTTATAATTTGTTTCGCAATAGTAACATATGATGTTATTGCTTCAATAACACAAGACTTTTTTCTAAAGTTTCTGATTTCTTTTCCGTTTTATATTAACTATATGACGACAGTAAAGGTAATTAGCACTCAAGCGAACGCGCGTAGTCGTAAAGACCTATGGGATATATTAGAGAAATAATATCGCATATGCGTTATCCATTGTGAATCTGATAGCCTATTTCCACCAAGCACTTCACTGCATTTAAGGCCTCTGTTAAGGGAATGAAATGTCAAACGTTTCCACCGAAACTGAGTTAACTCAAACAGCTGATTTTTGTTTACATTTGCAGTTTGCTCGGCCGAAAAATCCCTTAACCGGTTACAAAGCGCCCATTATATATACATAAATATTTGTTTTGCGCCAATTATATATACATACATAATTATTTGTTTTGCGCATGCGCTGATAGTTACCAGAGTCGCGTATATTTTTATGTTGAGGGGATCGTTTTCTATTCCACAATTGCTTTTAATTTGTTTTTTATTTTTATTTTATTTTATTTTTAAAAGAGGAGAAGCATTCTCTTCGCCAATTACTTAATATATTTTTTTATGTCAATATTAATGCAAAAAAGTAACTTTTGCAGAAAAAATTTCAGCATGCAAAATAAAAGTCTGTCCCCTCATTAAATCCGAAAATACACGACTCTGGCAACAAGTATACCGAAACGTCCGAAATGTTTACATTAGTAGTGAGAGCATCGACTCTTAACATAACATTTTCTGTTAAATTACCGAAAGTGAGTTAACTCACTTTGAAAATTGAGTTAACACACTTTTATACAACAACAAACACATGGGAATTTCGCATTTAAATGCGATGTTTAAATGCATTCAAGCTAAACTGCAGTGAACGTCCCGTGGAAATAGGCTATGACGTTCAAGATCGTTACCCAATATCTGTGATATAGTGATGTAGGTACTTACTCAGTATTCGGTACAAAAGTATCGAGTACAAATGAACTTGGTTTTAAAAAGGAAAATATCGAGTATGTACTTGTATTTACCAGTATTGTTTTATTCTTAGCTAAATATTAGTAGTGCTATTTACATGATTATATTTTTAGTATAGATGAAATTTTCTTTACGTTTTGGAAAGATGTTAATAATGCAACTAACGATTTTACATACATTCCAGCCACACCACCCGACTGGAAGAGGGATGTGCACACAAGAGTTATCGACGCTGCTAACAACGACGAAATGTTGCCAACTGCCTGCGTGCTTGCATACTTTTAAACAAATTTATAGTATTAGTTAACGAATTTCATAATTTATATGTTTGAATACAAACGGCAATCAAATGTACATGATAATATGGTAATTGATAATTAATTACGAAATCAGTTTTCATTTCTTTAAAAAAAATATATATATAATATTCGTTTAAAACAGTTAATACTGGTAACCTTGCATAACAACCAGAAATGAGCTGGGCATGTTTTACGAAAAAAATCAAATCGCCGCTGGTAACCAGAATATAGAGGAGTATGGAAATTATCAGCTAGTTTACGAAATCAGCTAATAGCTCAGAACGACCTCTGTATTTGACAACGGTACCTTGGGGTTGAATATAGATTTTGACAGCCAGCACGGTGAAATTTCTAAGGATACAAGGTCGATTTGATGGTTTTTTAATATCCTTAAAAAAATTTGCTCAAAAATGTCCACTAAATTAATGAGTTTTATATTTTTTCGATGCATAATGTGATCCCCATAATAATGTTTTATATATATTTTGTTGTTATATTCAAATATTTATGATATTAGCATTTTTCAATGTGCGTTTTTATTTATATAGTACTTGCTAAAAAATTCACCAAGAAAAATAGTTGTATGCTAATAAGCAACCTTGTCCGGGTGAATTTAACATATTCATAATATTTCAACGAATTTCATAAATGCAGGCTGAAAAGTACGAAGAAATTTATATTGGTAATTGTATGTTAATAATATTTACTTTATTATTTAATAATAGAATATTTCAAAATATAATGAAGAGGTTCAAAGTGGACATATGCAAGACAACACATTTACTCCCGCCTTGGTAGACAATAATAGTACTAATGCATATACATACATTTGTATGTATGTAAGTTAAATAAGATACTAAATTATAATATAAATTATAACATAAATGATAATTTAAATGCTTGATCATTAATATTCCAGCGTGAGGTAGACAAATAAATTCGCCAAAGCGAAGCACAACTTGAAAATGTCTGCAAGGAGATGTACTTTTAGAACATGGTATTGTATTAATGTTGATGGAACAATGAAAAATATATTTCTAAAAGTTCGGATGGTTCGGACGAATTGGACACAAATATTAAGTGTGAAAGCACGAATGATCAAATACTGTTTCTTATCGAAGCTTCAACGAGTGCATACATACACGTATATATCTATCGTGTTGGTTGCTCAACCAAGGGCATGTTCCAATTAATGTGAATGCAGAGGTATATGCTATAAAATCTAAATCATATATTCAACTGGTGTCTTAAATGAAAGCGGACAGTGCTATGAAACACAATTACTATTGCTCACTCATTCAGTAACTTGGATTACAAAGTTTCATTGTACGAAGGATATGGAACGGAAGTAGACGGATTCAGACACACGAGAGTGCTTAGCCACATTAGAGCGTAACTATGAGCGAACGGTGGCAGCGTTGATAATGAACTTTAAATTACTTTCAATAGAAAAAATATAAAATATTTTTGATACTTATTTCAGTAAAAAAAAATAGCTTGTACTTTTATGTAGGTACTTGAATGTTTTAGTATTTCTCATTTAACTATGCAATAAAATGTTAAATCAGATTATACTATTTTTTATTATTTCGTGCTACTGTATTGACTCCATTTTCCATACCACCATGAGACATGCAGCGCGGCTCTTCACAAATGTTTAGGTGTTCGGTTCCTCCAGATGCCTTTTTTATCCAAATGTTTTATGTATTTGTTTATTTATAAAAACAAACCTTTAAAAGCAACAAATAAAAATAAATAATACAAACGCAAAAACAGGTTTCTTAACCATTATTACAAAATATTAATATATGAATATTTCAATTTATTATAAAACCCAATCATCCTATACGATAATAGTAAGGGAAAGGCAAAAATTCGTAAAGAATATTTCAGGTAGTTGCAGCATAACGCTTCCGTACACGGACAGGACAGTCTCTAGCAGCATAATCAACGCTACTCCCATGACAGTGAATTCTACGACCCGTAAGTGAGCCGGCATTTATTCGACCTCACCGTTATAATTTGTTTCGCAATAGTAACATATGATGTTATTGCTTCAATAACACAAGACTTTTTTCTAAAGTTTCTGATTTCTTTTCCGTTTTATATTAACTATATGACGACAGTAAAGGTAATTAGCACTCAAGCGAACGCGCGTAGTCGTAAAGACCTATGGGATATATTAGAGAAATAAAATCGCATATGCGTTATCCATTGTGAATCTGATAGCCTATTTCCACCAAGCACTTCACTGCATTTAAGGCCTCTGTTAAGGGAATGAAATGTCAAACGTTTCCACCGAAACTGAGTTAACTCAAACAGCTGATTTTTGTTTACATTTGCAGTTTGCTCGGCCGAAAAATCCCTTATCCGGTTACAAAGCGCACATTATATATACATAAATATTTGTTTTGCGCCAATTATATATACATACATAATTATTTGTTTTGCGCATGCGCTGATAGTTACCAGAGTCGCGTATATTTTTATGTTGAGGGGATCGTTTTCTATTCCACAATTGCTTTTTATTTGTTTTTTATTTTTATTTTATTTTATTTTTAAAAGAGGAGAAGCATTCTCTTCGCCAATTACTTAATATATTTTTTTATGTCAATATTAATGCAAAAAAGTAACTTTTGCAGAAAAAATTTCAGCATGCAAAATAAAAGTCTGTCCCCTCATTAAATCCGAAAATACACGACTCTGGCAACAAGTATACCGAAACGTCCGAAATGTTTACATTAGTAGTGAGAGCATCGACTGTTAACATAACATTTTCTGTTAAATTACCGAAAGTGAGTTAACTCACTTTGAAAATTGAGTTAACACACTTTTATACAACAACAAACACATGGAAATTTCGCATTTAAATGCGATGTTTAAATGCATTCAAGCTAAACTGCAGTGAACGTCCCGTGGAAATAGGCTATGACGTTCAAGATCGTTACCCAATATCTGTGATATAGTGATGTAGGTACTTACTCAGTATTCGGTACAAAAGTATCGAGTACAAATGAACTTGGTTTTAAAAAGGAAAATATCGAGTATGTACTTGTATTTACCAGTATTGTTTTATTCTTAGCTAAATATTAGTAGTGCTATTTACATGATTATATTTTTAGTATAGATGAAATTTTCTTTATGTTTTGGAAAGATGTTAATAATGCAACTAACGATTTTACATACATTCCAGCCACACCACCCGACTGGAAGAGGGATGTGCACACAAGAGTTATCGACGCTGCTAACAACGACGAAATGTTGCCAGCTGCCTGCGTGCTTGCATACTTTTAAACAAATTTATAGTATTAGTTAACGAATTTCATAATTTATATGTTTGAATACAAACGCCAATCAAATGTACATGATAATATGGTAATTGATAATTAATTACGAAATCAGTTTTCATTTCTTTAAAAAAAAATATATATATAATATTCGTTTAAAACAGTTAATACTGGTAACCTTGCATAACAACCAGAAATGAGATGGGCATGTTTTACGAAAAAAATCAAATCGCCGCTGGTAACCAGAATATAGAGGAGTATGGAAATTATCAGCTAGTTTACGAAATCAGCTAATAGCTCAGAACGACCTCTGTATTTGACAACGGTACCTTGGGGTTGAATATAGATTTTGACAGCCAGCACGGTGAAATTTCTAAGGATACAAGGTCGATTTGATGGTTTTTTAATATCCTTAAAAAAATTTGCTCAAAAATGTCCACTAAATTAATGAGTTTTATATTTTTTCGATGCATAATGTGATCCCCATAATAATGTTTTATATAATACATTTTGTTATTATATTCAAATATTTATGATATTAGCATTTTTCAATGTGCGTTTTTATTTATATAGCACTTGCTAAAAAATTCACCAAGAAAAATAGTTGTATGCTAATAAGCAATTGTATGTTAATAATATTTACTTTATTATTTAATAATAGAATATTTCAAAATATAATGAAGAGGTTCAAAGTGGACATATGCAAGACAACACATTTACTCCCGCCTTGGTAGACAATAATAGTACTAATGCATATACATACATTTGTATGTAATGGTAAGTTAAATAAGATACTAAATTATAATATAAATTATAACATAAATGATAATTTAAATGCTTGATCATTAATATTCCAGCGTGAGGTAGACAAATAAATTCGCCAAAGCGAAGCACAACTTGAAAATGTCTGCAAGGAGATGTACTTTTAGAACATGGTATTGTATTAATGTTGATGGAACAATGAAAAATATATTTCTAAAAGTTCGGATGGTTCGGACGAATTGGACACAAATATTAAGTGTGAAAGCACGAATGATCAAATACTGTTTCTTATCGAAGCTTCAACGAGTGCATACATACACGTATATATCTATCGTGTTGGTTGCTCAACCAAGGGCATGTTCCAATTAATGTGAATGCAGAGGTATATGCTATAAAATCTAAATCATATATTCAACTGGTGTCTTAAATGAAAGCGGACAGTGCTATGAAACACAATTACTATTGCTCACTCATTCAGTAACTTGGATTACAAAGTTTCATTGTATGAAGGATATGGAACGGAAGTAGGCGGATTCAGACACACGAGAGTGCTTAGCCACATTAGAGCGTAACTATGAGCGAACGGTGGCAGCGTTGATAATGAACTTTAAATTACTTTCAATAGAAAAAATATAAAATATTTTTGATACTTATTTCAGTAAAAAAAAATAGCTTGTACTTTTATGTAGGTACTTGAATGTTTTAGTATTTCTCATTTAACTATGCAATAAAATGTTAAATCAGATTATACTATTTTTTATTATTTCGTGCTACTGTATTGACTCCATTTTCCATACCACCATGAGACATGCAGCGCGGCTCTTCACAAATGTTTAGGTGTTCGGTTCCTCCAGATGCCTTTTTTTATCCAAATGTTTTATGTATTTGTTTATTTATAAAAACAAACCTTTAAAAGCAACAAATAAAAATAAATAATACAAACACAAAAACAGGTTTCTTAACCATTATTACAAAATATTAATATATGAATATTTCAATTTATTATAAAACCCAATCTTCCTATACGATAATAGTAAGGGAAAGGCAAAAATTCGTAAAGAATATTTCAGGTAGTTGCAGCATAACGCTTCCGTACACGGACAGGACAGTCTCTAGCAGCATAATCAACGCTACTCCCATGACAGTGAATTCTACGACCCGTAAGTGAGCCGGCATTTATTCGACCTCACCGTTATAATTTGTTTCGCAATAGTAACATATGATGTTATTGCTTCAATAACACAAGACTTTTTTCTAAAGTTTCTGATTTCTTTTCCGTTTTATATTAACTATATGACGACAGTAAAGGTAATTAGCACTCAAGCGAACGCGCGTAGTCGTAAAGACCTATGGGATATATTAGAGAAATAAAATCGCATATGCGTTATCCATTGTGAATCTGATAGCCTATTTCCACCAAGTACTTCACTGCATTTAAGGCCTCTGTTAAGGGAATGAAATGTCAAACGTTTCCACCGAAACTGAGTTAACTCAAACAGCTGATTTTTGTTTACATTTGCAGTTTGCTCGGCCGAAAAATCCCTTAACCGGTTACAAAGCGCCCATTATATATACATAAATATTTGTTTTGCGCCAATTATATATACATACATAATTATTTGTTTTGCGCATGCGCTGATAGTTACCAGAGTCGCGTATATTTTTATGTTGAGGGGATCGTTTTCTATTCCACAATTGCTTTTAATTTGTTTTTTATTTTTATTTTATTTTATTTTTAAAAGAGGAGAAGCCAATTACTTAATATATTTTTTTATGTCAATATTAATGCAAAAAAGTAACTTTTGCAGAAAAAATTTCAGCATGCAAAATAAAAGTCTGTCCCCTCATTAAATCCGAAAATACACGACTCTGGCAACAAGTATACCGAAACGTCCGAAATGTTTACATTAGTAGTGAGAGCATCGACTCTTAACATAACATTTTCTGTTAAATTACCGAAAGTGAGTTAACTAACTTTGAAAATTGAGTTAACACACTTTTATACAACAACAAACACATGGGAATTTCGCATTTAAATGCGATGTTTAAATGCATTCAAGCTAAACTGCAGTGAACGTCCCGTGGAAATAGGCTATGACGTTCAAGATCGTTACCCAATATCTGTGATATAGTGATGTAGGTACTTACTCAGTATTCGGTACAAAAGTATCGAGTACAAATGAACTTGGTTTTAAAAAGGAAAATATCGAGTATGTACTTGTATTTACCAGTATTGTTTTATTCTTAGCTAAATATTAGTAGTGCTATTTACATGATTATATTTTTAGTATAGATGAAATTTTCTTTACGTTTTGGAAAGATGTTAATAATGCAACTAACGATTTTACATACATTCCAGCCACACCACCCGACTGGAAGAGGGATGTGCACACAAGAGTTATCGACGCTGCTAACAACGACGAAATGTTGCCAACTGCCTGCGTGCTTGCATACTTTTAAACAAATTTATAGTATTAGTTAACGAATTTCATAATTTATATGTTTGAATACAAACGGCAATCAAATGTACATGATAATATGGTAATTGATAATTAATTACGAAATCAGTTTTCATTTCTTTAAAAAAAATATATATATAATATTCGTTTAAAACAGTTAATACTGGTAACCTTGCATAACAACCAGAAATGAGCTGGGCATGTTTTACGAAAAAAATCAAATCGCCGCTGGTAACCAGAATATAGAGGAGTATGGAAATTATCAGCTAGTTTACGAAATCAGCTAATAGCTCAGAACGACCTCTGTATTTGACAACGGTACCTTGGGGTTGAATATAGATTTTGACAGCCAGCACGGTGAAATTTCTAAGGATACAAGGTCGATTTGATGGTTTTTTAATATCCTTAAAAAAATTTGCTCAAAAATGTCCACTAAATTAATGAGTTTTATATTTTTTCGATGCATAATGTGATCCCCATAATAATGTTTTATATATATTTTGTTGTTATATTCAAATATTTATGATATTAGCATTTTTCAATGTGCGTTTTTATTTATATAGTACTTGCTAAAAAATTCACCAAGAAAAATAGTTGTATGCTAATAAGCAACCTTGTCCGGGTGAATTTAACATATTCATAATATTTCAACGAATTTCATAAATGCAGGCTGAAAAGTACGAAGAAATTTATATTGGTAATTGTATGTTAATAATATTTACTTTATTATTTAATAATAGAATATTTCAAAATATAATGAAGAGGTTCAAAGTGGACATATGCAAGACAACACATTTACTCCCGCCTTGGTAGACAATAATAGTACTAATGCATATACATACATTTGTATGTAATTGTAAGTTAAATAAGATACTAAATTATAATATAAATTATAACATAAATGATAATTTAAATGCTTGATCATTAATATTCCAGCGTGAGGTAGACAAATAAATTCGCCAAAGCGAAGCACAACTTGAAAATGTCTGCAAGGAGATGTACTTTTAGAACATGGTATTGTATTAATGTTGATGGAACAATGAAAAATATATTTCTAAAAGTTCGGATGGTTCGGACGAATTGGACACAAATATTAAGTGTGAAAGCACGAATGATCAAATACTGTTTCTTATCGAAGCTTCAACGAGTGCATACATACACGTATATATCTATCGTGTTGGTTGCTCAACCAAGGGCATGTTCCAATTAATGTGAATGCAGAGGTATATGCTATAAAATCTAAATCATATATTCAACTGGTGTCTTAAATGAAAGCGGACAGTGCTATGAAACACAATTACTATTGCTCACTCATTCAGTAACTTGGATTACAAAGTTTCATTGTATGAAGGATATGGAACGGAAGTAGACGGATTCAGACACACGAGAGTGCTTAGCCACATTAGAGCGTAACTATGAGCGAACGGTGGCAGCGTTGATAATGAACTTTAAATTACTTTCAATAGAAAAAATATAAAATATTTTTGATACTTATTTCAGTAAAAAAAAATAGCTTGTACTTTTATGTAGGTACTTGAATGTTTTAGTATTTCTCATTTAACTATGCAATAAAATGTTAAATCAGATTATACTATTTTTTATTATTTCGTGCTACTGTATTGACTCCATTTTCCATACCACCATGAGACATGCAGCGCGGCTCTTCACAAATGTTTAGGTGTTCGGTTCCTCCAGATGCCTTTTTTATCCAAATGTTTTATGTATTTGTTTATTTATAAAAACAAACCTTTAAAAGCAACAAATAAAAATAAATAATACAAACACAAAAACAGGTTTCTTAACCATTATTACAAAATATTAATATATGAATATTTCAATTTATTATAAAACCCAATCATCCTATACGATAATAGTAAGGGAAAGGCAAAAATTCGTAAAGAATATTTCAGGTAGTTGCAGCATAACGCTTCCGTACACGGACAGGACAGTCTCTAGCAGCATAATCAACGCTACTCCCATGACAGTGAATTCTACGACCCGTAAGTGAGCCGGCATTTATTCGACCTCACCGTTATAATTTGTTTCGCAATAGTAACATATGATGTTATTGCTTCAATAACACAAGACTTTTTTCTAAAGTTTCTGATTTCTTTTCCGTTTTATATTAACTATATGACGACAGTAAAGGTAATTAGCACTCAAGCGAACGCGCGTAGTCGTAAAGACCTATGGGATATTTTAGAGAAATAAAATCACATATGCGTTATCCATTGTGAATCTGATAGCCTATTTCCACCAAGCACTTCACTGCATTTAAGGCCTCTGTTAAGGGAATGAAATGTCAAACGTTTCCACCGAAACTGAGTTAACTCAAACAGCTGATTTTTGTTTACATTTGCAGTTTGCTCGGCCGAAAAATCCCTTAACCGGTTACAAAGCGCACATTATATATACATAAATATTTGTTTTGCGCCAATTATATATACATACATAATTATTTGTTTTGCGCATGCGCTGATAGTTACCAGAGTCGCGTATATTTTTATGTTGAGGGGATCGTTTTCTATTCCACAATTGCTTTTTATTTGTTTTTTATTTTTATTTTATTTTATTTTTAAAAGAGGAGAAGCATTCTCTTCGCCAATTACTTAATATATTTTTTTATGTCAATATTAATGCAAAAAAGTAACTTTTGCAGAAAAAATTTCAGCATGCAAAATAAAAGTCTGTCCCCTCATTAAATCCGAAAATACACGACTCTGGCAACAAGTATACCGAAACGTCCGAAATGTTTACATTAGTAGTGAGAGCATCGACTGTTAACATAACATTTTCTGTTAAATTACCGAAAGTGAGTTAACTCACTTTGAAAATTGAGTTAACACACTTTTATACAACAACAAACACATGGAAATTTCGCATTTAAATGCGATGTTTAAATGCATTCAAGCTAAACTGCAGTGAACGTCCCGTGGAAATAGGCTATGACGTTCAAGATCGTTACCCAATATCTGTGATATAGTGATGTAGGTACTTACTCAGTATTCGGTACAAAAGTATCGAGTACAAATGAACTTGGTTTTAAAAAGGAAAATATCGAGTATGTACTTGTATTTACCAGTATTGTTTTATTCTTAGCTAAATATTAGTAGTGCTATTTACATGATTATATTTTTAGTATAGATGAAATTTTCTTTATGTTTTGGAAAGATGTTAATAATGCAACTAACGATTTTACATACATTCCAGCCACACCACCCGACTGGAAGAGGGATGTGCACACAAGAGTTATCGACGCTGCTAACAACGACGAAATGTTGCCAGCTGCCTGCGTGCTTGCATACTTTTAAACAAATTTATAGTATTAGTTAACGAATTTCATAATTTATATGTTTGAATACAAACGGCAATCAAATGTACATGATAATATGGTAATTGATAATTAATTACGAAATCAGTTTTCATTTCTTTAAAAAAAATATATATATAATATTCGTTTAAAACAGTTAATACTGGTAACCTTGCATAACAACCAGAAATGAGCTGGGCATGTTTTACGAAAAAAATCAAATCGCCGCTGGTAACCAGAATATAGAGGAGTATGGAAATTATCAGCTAGTTTACGAAATCAGCTAATAGCTCAGAACGACCTCTGTATTTGACAACGGTACCTTGGGGTTGAATATAGATTTTGACAGCCAGCACGGTGAAATTTCTAAGGATACAAGGTCGATTTGATGGTTTTTTAATATCCTTAAAAAAATTTGCTCAAAAATGTCCACTAAATTAATGAGTTTTATATTTTTTCGATGCATAATGTGATCCCCATAATAATGTTTTATATAATACATTTTGTTATTATATTCAAATATTTATGATATTAGCATTTTTCAATGTGCGTTTTTATTTATATAGCACTTGCTAAAAAATTCACCAAGAAAAATAGTTGTATGCTAATAAGCAATTGTATGTTAATAATATTTACTTTATTATTTAATAATAGAATATTTCAAAATATAATGAAGAGGTTCAAAGTGGACATATGCAAGACAACACATTTACTCCCGCCTTGGTAGACAATAATAGTACTAATGCATATACATACATTTGTATGTAATGGTAAGTTAAATAAAATACTAAATTATAATATAAATTATAACATAAATGATAATTTAAATGCTTGATCATTAATATTCCAGCGTGAGGTAGACAAATAAATTCGCCAAAGCGAAGCACAACTTGAAAATGTCTGCAAGGAGATGTACTTTTAGAACATGGTATTGTATTAATGTTGATGGAACAATGAAAAATATATTTCTAAAAGTTCGGATGGTTCGGACGAATTGGACACAAATATTAAGTGTGAAAGCACGAATGATCAAATACTGTTTCTTATCGAAGCTTCAACGAGTGCATACATACACGTATATATCTATCGTGTTGGTTGCTCAACCAAGGGCATGTTCCAATTAATGTGAATGCAGAGGTATATGCTATAAAATCTAAATCATATATTCAACTGGTGTCTTAAATGAAAGCGGACAGTGCTATGAAACACAATTACTATTGCTCACTCATTCAGTAACTTGGATTACAAAGTTTCATTGTATGAAGGATATGGAACGGAAGTAGGCGGATTCAGACACACGAGAGTGCTTAGCCACATTAGAGCGTAACTATGAGCGAACGGTGGCAGCGTTGATAATGAACTTTAAATTACTTTCAATAGAAAAAATATAAAATATTTTTGATACTTATTTCAGTAAAAAAAAATAGCTTGTACTTTTATGTAGGTACTTGAATGTTTTAGTATTTCTCATTTAACTATGCAATAAAATGTTAAATCAGATTATACTATTTTTTATTATTTCGTGCTACTGTATTGACTCCATTTTCCATACCACCATGAGACATGCAGCGCGGCTCTTCACAAATGTTTAGGTGTTCGGTTCCTCCAGATGCCTTTTTTTATCCAAATGTTTTATGTATTTGTTTATTTATAAAAACAAACCTTTAAAAGCAACAAATAAAAATAAATAATACAAACACAAAAACAGGTTTCTTAACCATTATTACAAAATATTAATATATGAATATTTCAATTTATTATAAAACCCAATCATCCTATACGATAATAGTAAGGGAAAGGCAAAAATTCGTAAAGAATATTTCAGGTAGTTGCAGCATAACGCTTCCGTACACGGACAGGACAGTCTCTAGCAGCATAATCAACGCTACTCCCATGACAGTGAATTCTACGACCCGTAAGTGAGCCGGCATTTATTCGACCTCACCGTTATAATTTGTTTCGCAATAGTAACATATGATGTTATTGCTTCAATAACACAAGACTTTTTTCTAAAGTTTCTGATTTCTTTTCCGTTTTATATTAACTATATGACGACAGTAAAGGTAATTAGCACTCAAGCGAACGCGCGTAGTCGTAAAGACCTATGGGATATATTAGAGAAATAAAATCGCATATGCGTTATCCATTGTGAATCTGATAGCCTATTTCCACCAAGTACTTCACTGCATTTAAGGCCTCTGTTAAGGGAATGAAATGTCAAACGTTTCCACCGAAACTGAGTTAACTCAAACAGCTGATTTTTGTTTACATTTGCAGTTTGCTCGGCCGAAAAATCCCTTAACCGGTTACAAAGCGCACATTATATATACATAAATATTTGTTTTGCGCCAATTATATATACATACATAATTATTTGTTTTGCGCATGCGCTGATAGTTACCAGAGTCGCGTATATTTTTATGTTGAGGGGATCGTTTTCTATTCCACAATTGCTTTTTATTTGTTTTTTATTTTTATTTTATTTTATTTTTAAAAGAGGAGAAGCATTCTCTTCGCCAATTACTTAATATATTTTTTTATTTCAATATTAATGCAAAAAAGTAACTTTTGCAGAAAAAATTTCAGCATGCAAAATAAAAGTCTGTCCCCTCATTAAATCCGAAAATACACGACTCTGGCAACAAGTATACCAAAACGTCCGAAATGTTTACATTAGTAGTGAGAGCATCGACTGTTAACATAACATTTTCTGTTAAATTACCGAAAGTGAGTTAACTCACCTTGAAAATTGAGTTAACACACTTTTATAAAACAACAAACACATGGGAATTTCGCATTTAAATGCGATGTTTAAATGCATTCAAGCTAAACTGCAGTGAACGTCCGGTGGAAATAGGCTATGACGTTCAAGATCGTTACCCAATATCTGTGATATAGTGATGTAGGTTTAGGTATATTAGTAATAGACTGTGATCGTATTTAGTTCAGAATAAAATAGTTTGTCAATGGGAAATCACAGCAGATGAAGCCCGGCTCTGAGTAGGTCCAGGCCATACAGTGGCGGACTAAAGTCTACATACGATCCATTTTTTGGGAATTCAACCCGTCCTATAGCTTTCACAGAAAAAATAATGATGCAGTTTTGTTTTAAATTCAAGTATATAACAAAAACTAAAATTTCTCATTTATTCAACATTAACTTTCAAAGTTATTAACAAAAAATGGAAAAAAGGCACTGACAAAAGTGAACATACGATTTTTTGCTTAGCTATTCTAGGTAATCATATTAATTTTAATAACTAAGTTAATATTTTGTTGGGCCACCATGCGCATCGATCACCGCTTGCAAGCGTCTAACATTGAAAAAAAAACCAAATTTTCCAGCTCTTCTCCTGTAATGTTTTGCCAATCTTCTTGAAGTTTCTCTCTGAGCTTTGATGCATTACTTATAGGGTGTTTTCGAATTTTCCGCTCCAATATTTTCCATACGTGCTATGTATTATTCAATTCCGGACTTTGTGGTGATGAGTGCAACTGCCGCGGAGCATAATACAGCAGCCAATCCTTTACAATTTGCGCTGTGTGCTTAGGATCATTATCCTGTAGAAAGATCCAGCTCGAGCCAAGGCACAGTTTGTCCACAGATAACTTCAAATTATTTTCCAATATGGTCTTATACTCGAAGCGATCCATATTTCCTTCAATAAAGACCAATTTACCCACCCCAGACGCTGCAACTGCTCTCCAATCCATGACACTCCCACCACCATGCTTTAAGGTCGAAATAAGGTGCCTGGGATCCATGGCAGTAATGGGTTTTCTCCAAACTTTTGCTCTGCCATCGCATCCAAATATGTTATATTTTGACTCATCCGTAAATAGCACGCTTTTCCAGAACTCATGATCCTTCTTTAGATGCTTTTTAGCGAACTCCAACCGATGTGCGCGGTTTTTCTCGCTTATGAGAGGCTTCTTGCGAGGAGTTCTGCTGTAGAATCCTTCGTTGTTAAGAGTTCTTGTTATTGTGCGTAAGTGCACAACAATTTGGGATCATTTCGCTAGCTTCTGGGCCAAATTGGTAGCATGTACCTTGGAATTTTGGCTTACTTTATTACGGATGAAAGAGATGTCCCTATGGGTAAGCTTCTTTGGACGGCCACTTCGCGGCTTACTCTCGAACGAGCCCGATTCTGCAAGTTTTTATAAATTGTTTGCACCGTCGCTTTTCTTAAATTTAACAATTTAGCTATTTTGCCGAACGTTTTCTTATCATTTCTGTGTTTTATAATCAATTTTTGCACAGCCACCGGGATTTCCGTTCCTGACGACATTTTCGCGATTGTATTTCTTTTTTCAAATGATGGAAAACAATAAAGATAAAGCCAAATACCAAGAAAAGTATAGAAAGAAAAAAAAAACGGTACTTGACCGCTGAAAACAATAGCTGAAGTAATAAACGAAACAAATTAATGAAACGTATGTTCACTTTTGTCAACGGCTTTTTTGAGTTTTTTGTTAATAACATTGAAAGTTAATGTTGAACAAATATGAAATTTTCGGTTTTGTCTTACAATTAAATTCAAAGCAAGACTACATCAATACTTTTCCTGTAAAAACTATGGGACGGTAGGGATTCCAAAAAAAGGGGTCGTATGTAGACTTTAGTCCGCCACTGTATGTTCGAGGCGAAAACTATTGAACCGGCTGCGTTATTAAATGTTTTACGCACACGCTCCATGTTGCATGCAACATCGACGGATGCGAGCTTGACATGTTGACTGTGTTTGTATGCATGTGTGTGTGCTACTGTGTATGTTTACCTACTGTAATGGAGATGCTGCATACCTTTAAGGGCAAGGCTGTAAACCCTTGAGTGCCCTGTGATTCAGTCTTATAGCCTATTTCCACCAAGCACTTATCTGCATTTAAGGCTTCTGTTAAGTGAATGAAATGTCAGACGTTTCCACCGAAAGTGAGTTAACTCAAACAGCTGATTTTTGTTTACATTTGCAGTTTGCAAAATTTGTCACAAGTGTTAAAATCATGAATTCAAGAGACCGCATTTATTTTATTTTGATATTTACACAATATGATTTGCAAGTGCAGATTATTGCTGCACGGACAGACGCTGCTGAAAGGAAACTGCTTTTTTGCATGCTTACAACTTTGCCAACAATGCCATTTCTTTGTATACATGAGAGTTCTTTCGGCAACTTTTCAATTCCAGAGCTCTTCCTTCCCAGCAATCCAGGAAACTTTGCTCCTCCGTAAGGTTCCACTTGCGTCGTTTTGTTTCCATTTTCAGTTTACCATAGTTTATTTTTTTAAGTAAATATTTATTTTGTTTTTCTTGTTTTAGAAAACCACAATTCGAGGGGTAGCTCGGCCGAGAAATCGCTTAACCGGTTACAAAGCGCACATTATAGATACATTAATATTTGTTTTGCACCAATTATGTACACATAATTATTTGATTTGCGCAATCAGCTGATAGTTGCCAGAGTCGCGTATATTTTTATGTTGAGGGGATCGTTTTCTATTCAATATACAATTGCTTTTTATTTGTTTTTTATTTTTATTTTATTTTATTTTTAAAAGAGGAGAAGCATTATCTTCGCGAATTACTTAATATATGTTTTTATGTCAATGTTAATGCAAAAAATTAACTTTTGCAGAAAAAATTTTAGCATGCAAAATAAAAGTCTGGCCCCTCATTAAATCCGAAAATACACGACTCTGGCAAGAAATATTCCGAAACTTCCGAAATGTTTACATTAGTAGTGAGAGAATCGACTGTTGACATAACATTTTCTGTTAAATTACCGAAAGTGAGTTAACTCACTTTGAAAAGTGAGTTAACACACTTTTATACAACCACAAACACATGGGAATTTCGCATTTAAATGCGATGTTTAAATGCATTCAAGCTAAAATGCAGTTAACGTCCGGTGGAATAGGCTATTAGGTTTGTTTGCGTGAATGTGAGTTTTGTGGAATTCGGGGAGAGCCAATTTAAAGTTGGGGGATTTTTATGAAATGGAGCATATAACATTTTTTGACTGAAGAAAGCGGCAATCGAAAGGCAAGATCATTCGAGAAAGTTGGCGGTATAAGTAAAGTGCTTAAATTGACTTTTATAAGCATAAAATACTGTGAAAACCTAGAATTACACTTTTATATGTGCAAAATATACCACGAAAAGTGAAACCTCGGCAAATTGGCAGGACAAGTCTGCTGTCTTAACTAGTATAAAAAAAAATCGGAAATTGCGACGAAAATGAGGTATAGAATTCGTTGGCAATACATGGTGCAATGGACATGTAGACGAACATGTACCTATATCTATGTATAGGCCAAATCATATATTATTAGATATTATAAATATGGTTATTCATTGAATTTATTTTATATTTGTTTAGGTCGTCAGCATCGTGACGCAAAAGGAAATTTTGGAAGTTGAGGAAGAAACAGGCACTGCTTTAGAAGCGGAAAAAAACTACACTTCTTTAGCCACTACCACCGTGTATGCAAACCACAGAGGATTGAAACAGGTGGATGCATAACTTTTACATGCGATCAGCTGGAGTGTATTATCATAATCAACAGCTGATCACCATCAGCTAACTACACATGTATATAGACTTACGTGTATACACTAGCGGTCATAAAAACCGCACCACACTGAAATTTAAAGAAAATTGTTTCTAATAAGAGTTAAAACCGTTTTATTTTGAAACAAATATTTTTCATTTATTGTTAAAACCAAAAAAAGGAACTGTGCTAAACATCAGCTTAGTTTTAAGAAAATTTCACTGGTTTTTGTTCAAAATAAAATAATTGAAGAAAATTCACATTTTTAAGGATATTGGTAAAAATCAAGAAAAAAATAAAAGCAATGAAAGTTTTTCAGAGTTTTTCCTCGGTTTCATTAGTTTAATATCAGAGCATTCAAAATGAATTATTAATATCATGTTGCTCCTCCTTTAGCCTTTGTTACAGCCTCAATTCTGGACGGCATGGAGTCAACAAGGACTTGAAAGATATCATCGGCTATATCTTCGTACCAGACTTTATCCAAAGCTTCAGCAAGCGCTCTTTTGCTCTCTGGCTTATTCTCAGCCACTTTTCGTTTCATAATGTGCCAGAGGTGCTCTATTGGATTCAAATCGGGAGAGTTTCCTGGCCACTCGAGTTGGCAAATCCCAATACCATCCAACATTTTTTTAATCTGCAATAAAATAAAAAATTATGTGAAAGTTTGGTTAATATTTTGCAAGTTATTAATCATTAGCGAACATTAAAAATCCCTTACTTACCAATTTAGCACGATGGCACGGCGCAGAATCGTCCTGGAAAACAAACTCATTACTCTGGGATAAATGCTCCTCAATGGCTGGCAGAAGTTGGTCCCTAACAATTTGTCCATACTTTTCAGCGTTCACAGTTCCTTGGATATGGAATAAGGGACCCCGGATAAAGTAGGAAAAACAGCCCCACACCATCTGGCTTTCTGGAAACTTCACTGTTTTCACCTCACAGTTATCCTTGTATCTTTCACCATCCGACCGACGAACATACGGAAGATTGTCCGCGCATAGCAAATTGAATTTGCTTTCGTCCGACCATAAAACGTTTCTCCAATCCTCAAGGGTCCAGTTTCGGTATTTTTTGGCCCATGATAAGCGGTTTGCTTTCATCCGCTTTGTCAATAGAGGCTTTTTGGCCGGTCGTCTTCCATACAGTCCACACTCCCGAAGTCTTCTACGTAAAGTTTCGGCACTTAAGTCCACATTGTGATAACTCTTCATCTCAGTCCTTATTGTTACTGCACTTTCAAATCGATCCTTTAAACTTATTCTACGAATAACGCCGTCTATCCGGGTGTTAGTCTTCCGAGGTCTTCCTGATCCTTTCGTCCTTGCGTACGGGTCCAAATTATTTTTTTTCTTCATGAGTCTTACAATAGTGTAATGTGAGCAAGCCATTTTATGTGCTATGCGACGATAAGGAACTCCCATATCCTTTAAAACAAAAATTTCGACCTTTTGGTCACGCGTCAATTGCTTATAACTGGTAGATATTTTTGACATCTTTTACAAAAAAACATTTACAGCCAATGCGGTGCGGTAAAAAATGACAGTCTTTGCTTAAATCAGTTACATAAATGTAAAAAGGGAAATCCCCATTTTAAAAAGGAGAGAGTTGCCACGGTGTTTTGAAATTTTATCGAAATTACTGAAGTATTGCCAATGGTGTGGTTTTTATGACCGCTAGTGTATATATGGTATATGTCTTAGATTTTATGTGCGCCAAGCAAATTTACTTAAATTAAGTTCTTTTTGGAGATAATAGTATTTTTTCTGCTATTTTGCATATTCGCTATAATCTTTTTTAATCCTGGTTTTAGACCACCTAACTTCAAAGTTTTTTTGAATTAGCATCTCATCTTTTCTATTAGTTTTTAAGTGTTTTTTGCTCGAATGTCTTTATAATTTAAATTTTTTTATTTCGATTTGTCTAATTTGAGTTTAAGACTTGAATTTCCTTTTTTTACACATAATGTGAAGTTCTGACTCTATTAATTTTCTTACGTTATTTTTGTTACGCTTTTTTTATGATTGGATTGTAAAAAGTCAATTCACCAGCTAAAGGTTCTGTTGTTTACAAAATGTACAATAACATCATTAGTTGCTTTCGATCTTTTGTTGACATTTTCTTAAGTTTTCTCTTTTTGATCCTATATATATATATCACATTTGAGTTTTCTTCTTCTTATTCTACACAAAAGAAGAATTTTTCTTCGTTTATTCGTAAGCATCGACTCTTCCTCTTCTACTTGTGAACTTCTGTCGCTTGCTGCATCTTTCCGTCAAATTTTTTCTTCGTATAATGCCTTTTTAATGTAAATTTTCAGTTCGCTTCGCATTTGTTTCATATACTTCCATGTTAGTTTCATATTATTCCAAAAAGGTAAGTGCTGATAACATTTTTTATACATACCTACATATGTACATATTCAGAGATATATAGGTATATGCGAGTTGATATAAGCAAACTCATATACATACATATATTTTGTACAGCATATTTGAAATTTTGAAAGTTAGCTTAACAAAAAAAATGTTTTTGGATTTTCGTTTAAATGGAACTGTTTCAGACCATATAAAAAATTGTTTCTTATTTTGTTAAATTTCTTTTGAAGTGAATATAGTTTCGCGTGTGTTACGAACACAAGTAAGCGCTGGATACATACTAGGATAGTCCTAATACCAACGCTAGGCGAAGAAAAAGAAAATAAAATATATAGGTATAAAGTTTGAATTGAGTTGAACGGAGGAAAAGTTAAGGAAAAGGTTGATCGTTTACATTCAATTATTCGTATATGTTTGAATATTTGTATAAAAATAAGCGCAGTAGAGGTGAAATTTATTTCAATATATTTTCTTTTCATATGAATTAAGTATATATATTTTTTGTTAAAAGAACTAAATGAACTCTATGGCAATTCTGAATTGTCTTACTTGAAGCAGGTATTATTTATTGGGGCGGAGCATATCACTTTGTTTTTGGTGTGGGTGTTACACCAGGGTATGGAAGAGGACATGAGACTAGACTAGACGGAAAGGACTAATGGACCAATAGACAGTCGAACTTTGTTAGGACTAGGGGGTGCTATAAATTTAGGACTCAGCGCGGTACCCATAGTTACGTAAGCGAGATACGCAAAGAGGGTGTTCATGCTGGAGACGGTAAGGCAGGTGGAAACAACCGCCCATCCGGAAGGCTAGCCCAGACGAATTCCATCATGCCTGAAAACCACTTCGCCTACCGACTACACCTTCGCATGTTACAACGGACTCCACAACTCTCAAGACAGCCGGTTCTACGCACCGGAGTTGACCCGGATTTTATCCAGCCAAGTGCTGTCACCCTTCCGGCGACCTAACTCCGATTAGGTCAACAGGTAAAATTAGTTTAAGTTCGCCATCGGAGCAAAACCTCGCAGCTGGGTTGCTTCAAAGCCTTCTTATCAGGGCTGGTGTCGAAACCAACCCTGGTCCGACGGATTATTTCTCCTGCGTGTGCACCAAAAGACTTCACCACTCCTCCACCTCGGTTAGGTGCAACCAAAGCAATGGTTGGAGTCATCTTAAGGTCTGCTCAGGCCTTAAGACACATAGGGAGGGGACCACACGTTATGTGGCTCCATGCTGCCAACGCCCAAGTGCGCCCCCATCCTCCACGGCAGTGCCTCCAGCACCCTTACCCACTTTGGGTAACCCTCAAACCTCCACGGTCCCCCGGAGCTCCCCGCATCATGACTCCCGCCAACCCCCACCCCCTTCCCCTCCCACAGCCAGCTCCTCCTCCTCCTCCCGTGCGAGGGCTACCCAGCAGCAGGACCCACCTAGTCCCCCGCACAGTCTGTTCCATGTGTCAGACCTTAGTACGTCGGAATGTGACCTCAGTCAGATGCAATTCTTGCTCCGGCTGGTGTCACTATCAGACGTGCTCGGTCCTGCGCACCACCCGTGAGTGGAGTGATGCGTACGTTGCCCTTTGCTGTAGGAGTCTGCCTCGCCTGTTCACACAATAACACCGCCAACCAACACCAACGTGCGGAATCAACCTCAGCGGGTATTACAGCGGCAACACACGTCATCCACGCACCACTCCCTCCCCCCTGCATCACGAACGTTCCCTCGAGACGGACTCGACTCCTTCAATTCAACTGCAACGGACTCCAGGGGAAGATCGACGAGATAGTCGACTATATGAGCCGGGAGCATCTGTCAATTGCTGCGATCCAGGAAACTAAGTTGACCGCCCTCTCGGATCTTCTGAGCGGGGGCGGATACAACATAATCCGCAAGGATCGCGAGCGAGTATCGTCTCATCGACGGCGACATCGACCGCAGGGATACTACCCTAGAATGTCAGGGTATAGCTATCCGATCAGGCGATGCCGAGCTCGGAATATTTAATATATACATTCCTCCCGTTACGAGTTGCCCAGTTGGATATAGCCCTGATATAGATGCGCCACTCAGAGGCGAAAACCGTTTGGTTTTGGCCGACTTTAACGCGCACCACGATCTTTGGCATTCTAGCCTGTCAAATGACCGTAGAGGAATGGAGCTGGCGGAACAGATAGACGATTCGACATTCTGCACAATGAACGACAACACCCCCACCAGAGTTGTGGGTAATTGTCAAAGCTCGCCCGACATAACAATTGCGAGTGCTGGTCTGATAAACAGTATAGTCTGGCGACCTATACTGACACTAGCATCGGACCACTTACCCATACACATCTCGATTGACAGACCTCCCGACTTTGTTTCCGCGGACCACCGGACCTTCGTTAACTTCAAAAAAGCTAACTAGACCGGCTTCACGGAATTCACTGAGAACGCCTTCAGTGCTCTCTCCACTCCAACAGACGTCACTTCTGGTAAGCGATCATTCCGCAGGATTGTTGTGACCGCTGCCGCTCGCTTCATCCCGGCAGGCCGAATTGCAGAAATCCGCTCTAATTTCCCGTCCGAAGCGGCTGCTTTAGCAGCTAGGCGCGACATCCTTCGTAACTCCGATTCCGGGAGTCCCCTAATCAGGGATTTAAACGCGGAGATTCGGACCGTTGTAAACAAACACAAGCGGAAAAAGTAGGAGGAGCACTTATGGTCCTGCAACCTCTGGACCCGAAGAGACGCGATGACCGGGTGGAAATTTCATTCGGTGATCACGCCTCGTCGGACCCGAAGAGATGCGCGAGCTATTTTAGCCGGCTTTTTACACTGCATCCTTCGGTAGACAAAGCGAAACGACGTGTAATCCGCCGTATGCGCACACTGCCAAACACAAGCCTCCAAATCCATCGGCCCTGACGGCCCTGACAATCATCGGTCATATTCCGAGGAGAAACATCTAAACTGAGAAAAATTAAACAGGGGGTTCCGCAGGGTGGTGTCCTCTCCTCGCTACTGTTTAATTTTTATATCTCGAAGCTCCCTCCTCCACCGGAAGGAGTTTCCTTAAGTATGCCGATGATTGCTCGATATTGGCGTCGGGCCAGGATTTGAAAAGACAACCGACGAAATCCTCGGCTACCCTTTTCACCAGCTGGACGAAGGAGTACTGGCTAGAACTCGATGTGAAAGTTGATGACCAGAAAAATCCAACTATAAGCAACCCTAAGATTTTAGGGGTCACATTCGATAGCCTGCACTCCTTCACTCCGCATATGACCGCAATTGCCGCAAAACTCCAGGGCCGAAACAAAATACTCAAAGCGCTAGCCGGCAGCACATGGGGTAAAGACAAAGAAACCTTGCTGGCAACCTACAAAGCAATTGGCCGGCCGGTCGTAAACTACGCTGCACCGATTTGGGCGCCAGGCATGTCAAAACACCGCCCTTAGGACTGCGACAGGAAACCTCCTGATGTCACCGGAGCATCACTTGTATCACAGCGAAGCATCTATGCTACGAGTACTAGACCTAAATAGCACCATACAGCATCATGTGCAACAACCGCTGGACAAGACGGCGTACCGACAAGCACTGAACGCCATTCACCAGTCAGTTAACACCTTCATAGACTCCCTTCCCGTGAATGGCGTACTCGGAGAAAAAGCACCACCAACCGCAGACAACGAGCTCGGGCTGCCTCGAGACCCGCGTAACCCTTGCACAGATTAGATCTGGATACTGTAGTAGATTAAACTCCTACTTATCCAGACTCGACCCCAGCATACCCAACGTATGCCCTGCATGAGGAAAGTCCCCGCACGACACTAACCACCTCTCCACATGCCCCCCCCTTAAACCAACTCATCTAACCCCCCTCTCCCTTTTGTCCAACCCCGTCGAAACAGCACGTTTCCTGGACCTCCCCTTAGATGACTTCGGCGACTTAGATTATGATACCTGCCCTAAGCGGGGTTAGCTAGCCGCTACAACAACAACAACACAACGGACTCCAGAGAAAAGTCGACGAGTTACTCGACTACATGAGCCGAGAGTAGCTGTAAACTGCTGCAATATATGATGATTCAACATCATCCGCAAGGATCGCGACCGAGACCATGGCGGTGGCTTAGCTTTCATCTTACACATCACCGTGCAGTACCGTCTCATCGCTGGCGACATCGACCGCAAGGATACTACCTTGTTGGATACCATCCTTATATAGGTGCGCTAATCAGAGGCGAAAAAGCATAACGTTTCCGTATACGGACAGGACAGTCTCTAGCAGCACAATCAACGCTACTCCCATGACAGTGAATTCTACGACCCGTAAGTGAGCCGGCATTTATTCGACCTCACCGTTATAATTTGTTTCGCAATAGTAACATATGATGTTATTGCTTCAATAACACAAGACTTTTTTCTAAAGTATCTGATTTCTTTTCCGTTTTATATTAACTATATGACGACAGTAAAAGTAATTAGCACTCAAGCGGACGCGCGTAGTAGTAAAGACCTATGGGATATATTAGAGAAATAAAATTGCATATGCGTTATTCATTGTGAATCTGACGTTCAAGATCGTTACCCAATATCTATGATATAGTGATGTAGGTTTAGGTATATAAGTAATAGACTGTGATCGTATTTAGTTCAGAATAAAATAGTTTGTCAATGGGAAATCACAGCAGAAGAAGCCCGGCTCTGAGTGGGTCGAGGCCGGGTGGAAATGTATAGGCCAAATCAAATATTAATAGATATTATAAATATGGTCATTCATTGAATTTATTTTATATTTGTTTAGGTCGTCAGCATCGTGACGCAAAAGGAAATTTTGAAAGTTGAGGAAGGAACAGGCACTGCTTTAGAAACGGAAAAAAACTACACTTCTTTAGCCACTACCACCGTGTATGCAAACCGCAGAGGATTGAAACAGGTGGACGCATAATTTTTACATGCGATCAGCTGGAGGGTAT
Source organism: Ceratitis rosa (assembly GCA_037013455.1). NCBI lineage: Eukaryota > Metazoa > Arthropoda > Insecta > Diptera > Tephritidae > Ceratitis > Ceratitis rosa. Next base: position 206,165 of record JAWMAG010000036.1, on the reverse strand, counting down.
TATCATAATCATCAGCTGACCACGATCAGCTAACTACACATGTATATAGACTTACATATATGTATGGTATATGTCTTTTATTTTATGTGCGCCAAGCAAATTTACTTAAATTAAGTTCCTTTTGAAGATAATAGTATTTTTTTCTGCTATTTTGCATATTCGATATAATCTTTTTTAATCCTGGTTTTAGACCACCTAACTTCAAAAATTTTTTGAATTAGCATCTCATCTTTTCTATTAGTTTTTAAGTGTTTTTTGCTCGAATGTCTTTATAATTTAAATTTTTTTATTTCGATTTGTCTAATTTGAGTTTAAGACTTGAATTTCCTTTTTTTACACATAATGTGAAGTTCTGACTCTATTAATTTTCTTACGTTATTTTTGTTACGCTTTTTTTATGATTGGATTGTAAAAAGTCAATTCACCAGCTAAAGGTTCTGTTGTTTACAAAATGTACATAACAGTTTCTTAAGTTTTCTCTTTTTGATCCTAATACCATATTTTCTATATAATTTTCTTTCTTTTCAATGTTGCGCTCATAATTTTTTTGTTTTATGTTTTATACATCAAATTTGGGTTTTCTTCTTATTATTCTACACAAAAGAAGATTTTTTCTTTGTTTATTCATAAGCATCGATTCTTCCTCTTCTACTTTTTACATTTTCCTTGTGAACTTTTGTCGTAAATTTTTTTTGCTGCATCTTTCCGTCAAATTTTTCTTTTTCTTCTTATAATTCCTTTTTAATGTAAATTTTTAGTTCGCTTCGCATTTGTTTCATATACTTCCATGTTAGTTTCCACAAAGGTAAGTGCTGATAGCATTTTTTATACATACCTACATATGTACATATTCAGAGATACAATATATACCAGGTGTGTTTGTTGAAGTGTGCCGGTTTTACTAGTAGATGTAGCTAGCAATATGTATAAATATCTATGATTTGGCATGTATGAATTTTTTTTTTCTATTGACATTAACCTACAAAAATACTCAAGTCACATTCCGCCAAAATAATAGCGTCATATTTGTTTACCTCAGTGATTATGTCGAGTTTCGTTCCAAGTAAATCGCTTTTGCGGCATTCGTTGCTTTTCTTATTTCACCAAAAGAAAAAAGCAGCTGAAGCTGGTAGAAACTTATGGTGAACATGCTCCAGTGATTAGAACATGTGAGACATGGTTTCGTCAATTTAAAAGTGGAGATTTCGATTTGACAGACAATGAACAACCTGGTGCAGCGAAAAAGTTCGAAGACGAGGAATTGCATGTTGATCCAACCCAATCGCAACAAAAATTGGCAGAAACACTACATATGACTCGAGGAGCAATTTGCAAACGTTTAAAAGCCATGGGAAAGATCCAGAAGTATGGAAAATGGGTGCTACACCAACTGAACGATAGACAAATGGAAAATCGAAAAACCGTTTTTGAAATGCTGCTTCAACGATTCGAAAGAAAATTTTTTCTGCATCGAATTGTCACGGGGGACGAAAAATGGATTTATTTTGAGAACCCGAAGCGAAAAAGTCATGGCTTTCCCCTGGTGAAGCTGGCCCATCGACTGCAAGGCCAAATCGCTTTGGCCGTAAGACAATGCTCTGTGTTTGGGGAGACCAGTGTGGTGTGGTGTACTACGAGTTGTTAAAACCTGGTGAAACGGTGAACACAGATCGCTACCGACAACAAATGATAAATTTGAATCATGCGTTGATCGAAAAACGGTCGGAATGGGTCTGAAGACCTGGTCTGACAAACAGTATAGTCTGGCGACCTATACTGACACTAGCATCGGACCACTTACCCATACACATCTCGATTGACAGACCTCCCGACTTTGTTTCCGCGGACCACCGGACCTTCGTTAACTTCAAAAAAGCTAACTAGACCGGCTTCACGGAATTCACTGAGAACGCCTTCAGTGCTCTCTCCACTCCAACAGACGTCACTTCTGGTAAGCGATCATTCCGCAGGATTGTTGTGACCGCTGCCGCTCGCTTCATCCCGGCAGGCCGAATTGCAGAAATCCGCTCTAATTTCCCGTCCGAAGCGGCTGCTTTAGCAGCTAGGCGCGACATCCTTCGTAACTCCGATTCCGGGAGTCCCCTAATCAGGGATTTAAACGCGGAGATTCGGACCGTTGTAAACAAACACAAGCGGAAAAAGTAGGAGGAGCACTTATGGTCCTGCAACCTCTGGACCCGAAGAGACGCGATGACCGGGTGGAAATTTCATTCGGTGATCACGCCTCGTCGGACCCGAAGAGATGCGCGAGCTATTTTAGCCGGCTTTTTACACTGCATCCTTCGGTAGACAAAGCGAAACGACGTGTAATCCGCCGTATGCGCACACTGCCAAACACAAGCCTCCAAATCCATCGGCCCTGACGGAATAAGCATGCTGATGCTAAAACATCTCGGACCAGCTGGAACAGATTACATCATCAAGGTCCTCAATTTGTTTTTGACCACCCTAATTATACCATATGTGTGGAAAAACGGTAGGGTGGTCCCGCTACTTAAACCGGGGAAACCAGCCAACAAAGGAGAGTCTTATCAGCCGATAACTCTCCTCTCCCCAGTAGCGAAGACGCTTGAGGCCTTGCTGCTCCCGACATTCACTCACCATCTGCGTCCAGCAGCACATCAGCATGGCTTCCGAAAAGTGCACAGTACCACAACAGCACTTAACGTCATAAACACCCAGGTGGTCAATGGCCTGAACCAAAACTGTCCTGGCAGCACTGGATTTGTCAAAAGCTTCTGACACTGTCAATCATTCAGTGCTACTCAGTGACATTGAGGAATCCTCATTACCGCCGGGGTTGCAGAGGTGGGTCATGGGCTACCTGAGTGGTCGACAATCATCGGTCATATTCCGAGGAGAAACATCTAAACTGAGAAAAATTAAACAGGGGGTTCCGCAGGGTGGTGTCCTCTCCTCGCTACTGTTTAATTTTTATATCTCGAAGCTCCCTCCTCCACCGGAAGGAGTTTCCTTAAGTATGCCGATGATTGCTCGATATTGGCGTCGGGCCAGGATTTGAAAAGACAACCGACGAAATCCTCGGCTACCCTTTTCACCAGCTGGACGAAGGAGTACTGGCTAGAACTCGATGTGAAAGTTGATGACCAGAAAAATCCAACTATAAGCAACCCTAAGATTTTAGGGGTCACATTCGATAGCCTGCACTCCTTCACTCCGCATATGACCGCAATTGCCGCAAAACTCCAGGGCCGAAACAAAATACTCAAAGCGCTGGCCGGCAGCACATGGGGTAAAGACAAAGAAACCTTGCTGGCAACCTACAAAGCAATTGGCCGGCCGGTCGTAAACTACGCTGCACCGCCCTTAGGACTGCGACAGGAAACCTCCTGATGTCACCGGAGCATCACTTGTATCACAGCGAAGCATCTATGCTACGAGTACTAGACCTAAATAGCACCATACAGCATCATGTGCAACAACCGCTGGACAAGACGGCGTACCGACAAGCACTGAACGCCATTCACCAGTCAGTTAACACCTTCATAGACTCCCTTCCCGTGAATGGCGTACTCGGAGAAAAAGCACCACCAACCGCAGACAACGAGCTCGGGCTGCCTCGAGACCCGCGTAACCCTTGCACAGATTAGATCTGGATACTGTAGTAGATTAAACTCCTACTTATCCAGACTCGACCCCAGCATACCCAACGTATGCCCTGCATGAGGAAAGTCCCCGCACGACACTAACCACCTCTCCACATGCCCCCCCCTTAAACCAACTCATCTAACCCCCCTCTCCCTTTTGTCCAACCCCGTCGAAACAGCACGTTTCCTGGACCTCCCCTTAGATGACTTCGGCGACTTAGATTATGATACCTGCCCTAAGCGGGGTTAGCTAGCCGCTACAACAACAACAACACAACGGACTCCAGAGAAAAGTCGACGAGTTACTCGACTACATGAGCCGAGAGTAGCTGTAAACTGCTGCAATATATGATGATTCAACATCATCCGCAAGGATCGCGACCGAGACCATGGCGGTGGCTTAGCTTTAATCTTACACATCACCGTGCAGTACCGTCTCATCGCTGGCGGCATCGACCGCAAGGATACTACCTTGTTGGATACCATCCTTATATAGGTGCGCTAATCAGAGGCGAGAAAGCATAACGTTTCCGTATACGGACAGGACAGTCTCTAGCAGCACAATCAACGCTACTCCCATGACAGTGAATTCTACGACCCGTAAGTGAGCCGGCATTTATTCGACCTCACCGTTATAATTTGTTTCGCAATAGTAACATATGATGTTATTGCTTCAATAACACAAGACTTTTTTCTAAAGTATCTGATTTCTTTTTTGTTTTATATTAACTATATGACGACAGTAAAAATAATTAGCACTCAAGCGGACGCGCGTAGTAGTAAAGACCTATGGGATATATTAGAGAAATAAAATTGCATATGCGTTATTCATTGTGAATCTGACGTTCAAGATCGTTACCCAATATCTATGATATAGTGATGTAGGTTTAGGTATATTAGTAATAGACTGTGATCGTATTTAGTTCAGAATAAAATAGTTTGTCAATGGTGAAACGGTGAACACGGATCGCTACCGACAACAAATGATAAATTTGAATCATGCGTTGATCGAAAAACGGTCGGAATGGGCCTGAAGACATGGCAAAGTTATTTTGCAACATGAACACGCGCCGTCTCATACCGCTAAACTGGTGAAAGACACATTAAAAACACTTAATCGCCCCCGCCGTACTCTCCAGACCTCGCCCCGTCCGACTATCACCTTTTCGCATCGATGGAACACTCCCTTGCAGAGCAGGGCTTCGCTAATTTTGAAGAAGTCGAAAAATGGCTCGTCGAATGGTTTGCCTCGAAAGAGAAAAAGCTTTTTTGGAATGGTATCCATAATTTCCTTGAGAGATGGGCGAAATATGTAGAAACCAATGGTCAATACTTTTAATAAAAAAAATTTTGAGATTCCTCTGAAAATTATGTGTTTTCTTTTTCGAAAAAACCGGCAAACTTCAACTAACACACCTGGTATATGCGAGTTGATATAAGCAAACCCATATTCATACATATATTTTGTACAGCATATTTGAAATTTTAAAAGTTAGTTTAACAAAAAAAAAATTGTTTTTGGATTTTCGTTTAAGTGGAACTGTTTCAGACCATATAAAAAATTGTTTCTTATTTTGTTAAATTTCTTTTGAAGTGAATATAGTTTCGCGTGTGTTACGAACAAAAGTAAGCGCTGTATACATACTAGGATAGTCCTAATACCAACGCTAGGCGAAGAAAAAGAAAATAAAATATATATAATATATATATATATATATTATATATGTAGGTATAAAGTTTAAATTGAGTTGAACGCAGGAAAAGTTAAAGAAAAGGTTGATCGTTTACATTCAGTTATTCGTATATTTTTGAATATTTGTATAAAAATTAGCGCAGTAGAGGTGAATTTTATTTGAATATATTTTCTTTTCATATGAATTAAGCGTCTATATTTTTTGTTAAAAGAACTAAATGAACTCTATGGCAATTCTGAATTGTCTTATTTGAAGCAGGTATTATTTATTGGGCGGAGCAGATCACTTTGTTTTTGGTGTGGGTGTTACACCAGGGTGTGAAAGAGGACATGAGACTAGACTAGACGGAAAGGACTAATGGACCAATAGACAGACGAACTTTGTCAGGATTAGGGGGTGCTATAAATTTAGGAGTCAGCGCGGTACCCATGGTTGCGTAAGCGAGATACGCAAATGGTAAAACTAAATCAAGAGCAACGCGTCGCGATAAAATTTTGCGCTAAATAGGTGAAACAGTTTCAAAAACGTACGCTAAAATTGTTGTTGTTGTTGTTGTAGCGGCTTCGCTAACCCCGCTTAGGGCAGGCATAATCAGTCTAAGTCGCCGAGGTCATCTAACGGAAGGTCCAGGAAACGTGCTGTTTCGACAGGGTTGGACCAAAGGGAGAGGGGGGTTAGATGAGTAGGTTTAAGGGGGCATGTGAAGAGGTGGTTAGTGTCGTGCGGGGACTCTCCACATGCAGGGCATACGTTGGGTATGCTGGGGTCGAGTCTGGATATGTAGGAGTTTAACCTGCTACAGTATCCAGATCTGAGTTGTGCTAATATCACTCGAGTCTCGGCAGCTCGAGCTCACTGTCTGCTATTGATGGAGGTTTGTTTCCGAGAACGCCATTCACTGGAAGGGAGTCTAGGAAGGTGTTGACTGACTCCCGGTGAATGGCGTTCAGCGCCTGTCGGTAAGCCGTCCTGTCCAGCGGTTGTTGAACGTGGTGCTGTATGGTGCTGTTATAATCGAGTACTCCCTTCCTGATGTGCCTAGGCGGAGGCTCGGCTTCTAAGAGGTGCCTGCTGGGGTGCTCCGCGCGGTGGCATCCCAACAGGAACTGCTTGCACAGCAAAGCACTATGCTCCTTAACTCGTAGCATAGATGCTTCGCTGTGCAAGTGGTGCTCCGGTGACATCAGGAGGTTTCCTGTCGCAGTCCTAAGGGCGGTGTTTTGGCAGGTCTGTAACTTTCTCCACTGCGTCTCGTTCGTCCCCGGCGCCCAAATCAGTGCAGCGTAATTTACGATCGGCCGGCCAATTGCTTTGTAGGTTGCCAGCAAGGTTTCCTTATCTTTACCCCATGTGCTGCCGGCTAGCGCTTTGAGTCTTTTGTTGCGGCCCTGAAGTTTAGCGGCAATTGCGGTCGTGTGCGGAGTGAAGGAGTGCAGGCTATCGAATGTGACCCCTAAAATCTTAGGGGTGTTTACAGTCGGAATTTTTTGGTCATCAACTTTCACATCGAGTTCTAGCCGGTACTCCTTCGTCCAGCTGGTGAAAAGGGTAGCCGAGGATTTCGTCGGTTGTATGTTTAGATGTCTTGCAGTGAAGAAACGGGGGAGATTGGCGAGGTAGCCGTTCACTTTCGAACATAGGCTATCAATATCCTGCAATATCGAGCAATCATCGGCATACGAGGTTAGTGAAACTCCTTCCGGTGGAGGAGGGAGCTTCGAGATATAAAAATTAAACAGTAGCGGGGAGAGGACACCACCCTGCGGAACCCCCTGTTTAATTTTTCTCAATTTAGATGTTTCACCTCGGAATATAACCGATGATTGTCGACCACTCAGGTAGCCCATGACCCTCCTCTGCAACCCCGGCGGTAATGAGGATTCCTCAATGTCACTGAGTAGCACTGAATGGTTGACAGTGTCAAAAGCTTATGACAAATCCAGTGCTACCAGGACAGTTCTCGCGCAGGGTCGGTTTTGGTTCAGGCCATTGACCACCTGTGTGTTTATGGCGTTAAGTGCTGTTGTGGTGCTGTGCACTTTTCGGAAGCCATGCTGATGTGCTGCTGGACGCAGATGGTGAGTGAATGTCGGGAGCAGCAAGGCCTCAAGCGTCTTCCCTACTGGGGAGAGGAGAGTTATCGGCTGATAAGACTCTCCTTTGTTGGCTGGTTTCCCCGGTTTAAGTAGCGGGACCACCCTACCGGTTTTCCACACCTCTGGTATGATTAGGGTGGTCAGAGACAAATTGAGGACCTTGGTGAGATATTCTGCTCCCGCTGGTCCGAGATGTTTTAGCATCAGCATGCTTATTCCGTCAGGGCCGATGGATTTGGAGGCTTTCGCCTTCCCGATAACCCCCTGAACCTCCTCTCTGGAGAAATCAAGCACCGCGCTTGTGTTTGGCAGTTTGCGCATACGGCGGGTTACACGCCTTTTCGCTTTGTCTACCGAAGGATGCAGTGTAAAAAGCCGGCTAAAATAGCTCGCGCATCTCTTCGGGTCCGACGAGGCGCGATCACCGAATGAAATTTCCACCCGGTCATCACGTCTCGTCGGGTTAGACAGCGACTTGACTGTAGCCCAGAACTTGGTTGCCCCAGAGGAGAGATTACAGGACCTTAGGTGCTCCTCCCACTTTTTCCGCTTGTGTTTATTTACAACAGTCCGAATCTCCGCATTTAAATCTCTGATTAAGGGATTCCCGGGATCGGAGTTACGGAGGATGTCGCGCCTTGCTGCTAAAGCCGCCGCTTCGGACGGGAAGTTAGGGCGGATTTCCGCAATTCGGCCTGCCGGGATGAAGCGGGCGGCAGCGGTCACAACTATCCTGCGGAATGATCGTTCACCAGAGGTGACGTCTGTTGGAGTGGAGAGAGCACTGAAGGCGTTCTCAGTGAATTCCGTGAAGCCGGTCCAGTTAGCTTTTTTGAAGTTAACGAAGGTCCGGTGGTCCGCTGAAACAAAGTCGGGAGGTCTGTCAATCGAGATGTGTATGGGTAAGTGGTCCGATGCTAGTGTCAGTACAGGTCGCCAACCTATACTGTTTATCAGACCAGCACTCGCAATTGTTATGTCGGGCGAGCTTTGGCAATTACCCACAACTCTGGTGGGGGTGTTGTCGTTCATTGTGCAGAATGTCGAATCGTCTATCTGTTCCGCCAGCTCCATTCCTCTACGGTCATTTGACAGGCTAGAATGCCAAAGATCGTGGTGCGCGTTAAAGTCGCCCAAAACCAAACGGTTTTCGCCTCTGAGTAGCGCACCTATATCAGGGCTATATCCAACTGGGCAACTTGTAACGGGAGGAATGTATATATTAAATATTTCGAGCTCGGCATCGCCTGATCGGATAGCTATACCCTGACATTCTAGGGTAGTATCCCTGCGGTCGATGTCGCCGTCGATGAGACGATACTCGCTCGCGATCCTTGCGGATTATGTTGTATCCGCCCCCGCTCAGAAGATCCGAGAGGGCGGTCAACTTAGTTTCCTGGATCGCAGCAATTGACAGATGCTCCCGGCTCATATAGTCGACTATCTCGTCGATCTTCCCCTGGAGTCCGTTGCAGTTGAATTGAAGGAGTCGAGTCCGTCTCGGGGGAACGTTCGTGATACGGGGGGTGAGGGAGTGGTGCGTGGATGACGTGTGTTGCTGCTGTAATACCCGCTGAGGTTGGTTCCGCACGTTGGTGTTGATTGGCGGTGTTGTCGTATTAACAGGCGGGGGCAGACTCCTACAGCAAGGGGCAACGTACGCATCACTCCACTCACGGGTGGTGCGCAGGACCGAGCACGTCTGATAGTGACACCAGCCGGAGCAAGAATTGCATCTGACTGAGGTCACATTCCGACGTACTAAGGTCTGACACATGGAACAGACTGTGCGGGGGACTAGGTGGGTCCTGCTGCTGGGTAGCCCTCGCACGGGAGGAGGAAGAGGAGCTGGTTGTGGGAGGGGAAGGGGGTGAGGGTTGGCGGAAGTCATGCTGCGGGGAGCTCCGGGAGACCGTGGAGGTCTGCTGGTTACCCAAAGTGGGTAAGGGTGCTGGAGGCACTGCCGTGGTGGTTGGGGGCGCACTTGGGCGCTGGCAACATGGGGCCACATAACGTGTGGTCCACTCCCTATGTGTCTTAAGGCCTGAACAGACCTTAAGATGACTCCAACCATTGCACTGGTTGCACCTAACCGAGGTGGAGGAGTGGTGGAGTCTTCTAGTGCACACGCAGCAGAAGTAATCCGTCGGACCAGGGTTGGTTTCTACGCCAGCCCTGATTAGAAGGATTTGAAGCAATCCAGCTGCGAGGTATTGCTCCGATGGCGAACTTAAACTAATTTTACCTGTTGACCTAAATGGGGTTAGGTCGACGAAAGGGTGACAGCCCTTGGCCGGATAAAATCCGGGTCAACTCCGGTACGTAGAACCTTTGCCTCGACTGGCAATCAAAATTTGTTAAAATAAAATAAATAAAATCTGTAACGCTCGACAGCATAAAAAAAGATGCGCACTCTTCTGTAGATTGCAAAAATCAATTCGGCACTCACTTACGAGCCAGGCGAGTGTGTATTGGTATCCAATCATTTGGCGCCGCCCGATTACCCCAAAGCATTCCGTTGGCGGCCGCGATAGCCGAGTGGTTAGCATTGCGTACTGACATTCGGAAGGCTCGGGTTAATATCCCACTGGCAGCAACAACAGGGAATGTCTACCCCTCCGAGTATATTTCGGACATGAAATAAAAGGCTCCTCGTAAAAAAACCATCTGCCGTTCGGAGGCGGCTTAGTATCAACTGTAGGTCCCTCCATTTGTTGGAAAAACATCAAGACGCAAAACCACAAATTGGAGGAGGAGCTCGGAGGAAAATCGCTTCAGCGGTTACAAAGTGTCAATTATATATATATATATTCCGTTTCCCTAATATTTGTTAGTGGAGGAACCGTTTTGTATGAACACCTCCTTTTGGAGACTTATACTCCTGGGTAGGCACACACCGAATATAACCGTGTCAACAATTCATGCCTTTAAATTGTACAACTATTTGCCGACAGATGTCACTGCCGACGCTTGGATAGAAAGGAATATTAGGCAAAACAAAGGAAATAAGAAGTTTTTGTTGACCAGTACGCGACAAGGTTTAAAACCAATCACCAAGAGGGAGAGGGGGGGATTTGTTGGCTTAAGGGGGTATGTGTAGAGGTGGTTAGTGCCGTGCGGATACTCTCCACATGCTGTGCATACATTGGGTATGTCGAGGTCGAGTCTGCATAGGTAGGAGTTTATCTTGCTCGTTGTCTGCGATTGGTGGTGGTTTGTCTCCGAGCAGGCCATTCACGGGAAGAGAGTCTTTGAAGGTGTTGACTGACTTCTGGTTAATGGCGTTCAGCGCTTGTCTGTACGGCGTCCTGTCTAGCGGTTGTTGCACATATTGCTGGATTGTGTCACTCAAGTGTAGCAATCCCGTCATGATGTACCTAGGTGGATGTTCAGCTTCTATTAGAAGCCTGTAACTTCTTCATCTGCGTCTCGTTCGTCCCCGGCACCCAGATCGGTGCGCATAGTTTACGACCGGCCGGCCAGCTGCTGTATGGGTTGCCTGTAAGGTTTTTTTATCTTTACCTCTGGTGCTGCCGGCTAGCCCCTTAAGTATTTTGTTGCGGCTTTAGAGTTTTGCGGCAGTGTTACTCCCTGTATTTTGGGGTTATTTATGGTCGGAATTTTCACGTCACCGACCTTCACATCTAATATGAGCGTGCATTAATGGGAGAGGTCCGAGAGATAGCAGTTCATCTTTGAACAAAGGCCATCAATACCCCGACCAGATGCCAATATCGTGCAGTCATCGGCAGACGAGGTCAGGGAAACTCGCTTCAGCGGAGGCGGGAGCATCGAAATGTAAAAAATAAACAGAAGTGGGAAGAGGATACAACCTTGCGGAGACCTTTGTTTAATTTTCCTTAGTTTCGATGTTTCACCTCGAAATATTACCAATGACTGTCGACAACTCAGGTAGCCCATGATGCACCTCTGCAACCCCGGCGGTAATGAGGATGCCTCAATGTCCGATAGTAGCACTGAATGATGGACGTGGAGACACGGGAGGAGGAAGAGGAGCTGGTTGCGGGTAGGGATGGGGATGGGGATAGGTGGGAGTCATGTTGCGGGGAGCTCCTTGAGACCATAGAGGTCTGTTGGTTACTTAAATTGGGTAAAGGTGCGGAAGGCACTGCCATGTAGACTGGGGTCGCGCTCTGGCGCTGGCAGCATTCGGCCACGTAACGTGTGGACCACTCCATGGGTCTTAAGGCATGAGCAGACCTTAAGATTACTCCAACCATTGCACTGGTTGCACCTAGCCGAAATAGAGGAGTGGTGTAGTCTTTTTTGGCACACGCAGCAGAAATAATCCGTCGGACCAGGGTTAATTTCTACAACAGCTCTGATGAGAAGTATTTGGAGCAGCCCGGCTGCGAGGTGTTGCTCTGTTGGCGAACTTATATTAATTTTACCTGTTGACCTGAACGGGGTTAGATCCTCGAAAGGGTGACTGTCATTGGTCGGATCAAAGCCGGGTACGTAGAACCGGATGTCTTGAGAGTTGAACAGCATAGCAGGACGCATGCTGACCCATACTAATTTTGATTGATTGTCCTCCTGGATGCGTTTCTGTGGATCACCTGACGGTTGTTAACTTTAAACAATCTCGGATTCATGGAATTCACTAAGAACGTCTTCAGCGCAATCTCTACTTCAACTGACGTCACTACTGGTGAAAGTTTCTTCTGCAGGAATGTTATGTCCGCTGCCGCCCACTTCATCCCTGCAGGCGGAATAGCGAAAATCCATCCAAATTTCCCGACGGAAGTGGCACAGTTTAGTTGTCCCAGAGGATCGTTACGCCAGTCCCGGAAATACCCTTATTAAGTTGTCAATAAGGAGATTCAGCGTCAAAAGTGTGAGTAGCACAAAGGGTCAAGTAAAATCACCTCTGGGCGAACAAATCGTTGCCAAAATTGACGAGACGCGATGACCGGGTGAGAATTCCATTCCGTGATCGCACCTCATCGGACTTGAAATATTTTAGCCAACTTTTCGTCCGGTTGAGAAACCGAAACGACAAGAGACCCGCGATCTGCGCAGACTACCAAACTCTATGGCAACGCTTGATCTTCTCGGGAAAACGAAAACCTCCAAATCCATCGCACCCGACGAAATAAGCAGTTCTGGGACCAGCGGGAGCTGACTTTCTCACCAAGGTCATCAACTTGTCTTTGACCATCCTAAAAATAATTGATATGGGAAAAGGTAGGTCGCTACTTCGCATACGACTGCAATTGCCGCAAAACTTCAGAGCCGCAACGAAATCCTTAAAGCGTTACCCGGAAGCGCCTGGGGAACAAACGAAGAAACATTGCTGATAACTTAGAAGGCAAAAGCTCGTCAAAACATCGCCCTCATGACCGTGTCAGCCAAAGTAGCACTTGCACAGCGAATCATCTATGCTACTGGTTAGATGCGTATTGCATCTACAGGTTAAGGACCATAGTGCTTTGCTGTGCAAGCATTTCCTATTGGGTTGTTACCATAGGGAGCACCCCAATAGGCATCTTATAGAAGCTGAACTTCAACGTAGGCAAGCACTGAACGCCATTCACCACGAGTCAAACAACTGAGTTCTGAGTTCCTGAGTTCTGCCAGTATTATGCGTGATTCTCTGCTCGAGCTCTTCCTTTGCTACAGGTGGTGAATTGACTCCGAGGATGCCATTCATAGGACGAGAGTTCATGAAGGTGTTAACTGACTCTTGAGGAATGGCGTTCAGTGCCTCTCTGTATGCCGTTGTTGCTGTTGTATCGGCTACGTTTACCCCGCTCAGGGACAGGTTAATCAATCTAAGTCGTCGAGGTCATACGAGTATAACGGGAGGACCAGGAAAAGTGTTGTTTTGACGGGATTGGACAAAAGGGAGAGGGGGATTAGATGTGACGGCTTAAGGGGGCATGTGAAGAGGTGGTTACTGTCGTGCGGAGACTCTCCACGTGCAGGGCATACGTTGCCTATAATTTTCTCAACTGCGTCTCGTTCGTCCCTGGCGACCAGATCGGTGCAGCATAGTTTACGACCGGCCGGCCAATTGCTTTGTTGGTTGCCAGCAAAGTTTCTTTGTCTTTACCCCATGTGCTGCCGGCTAGCGCTTTGAGTATTTGGTTGCGGCCCTGGAGTATTGCAGGAGAGCAGGCTATCGAATGTGACCCCTAATATCTTGTTTACAGTCGGAATTTTTGGTCATCAACTTTCACATCGAGTTCTAGCCAGAACTCCTTCGTCCAGCTGGTGAAGAGGGTAACCGAGGATTTTGTCGGCTGTATACACAGCGAAGAAGTGGGAAAGATCGGCGAGGTAGCCTTTGTTGGCTGGTTTCCCCGGTTTAAGTAGCGGGACCACCCTACCATTTTTCCACACATCCGGTATCATTATCATTATCGGTGGTCAAAGACAAGTTAAGGACCTTGGTGAGATAGTCGGTTCCCGCTGGTCCAAGATGTTTTAGCATCAGCATCCTTATTCCGTCAGAGCCGATGGATTTGGAGGTTTTCGTTTTCCCGATAACCCCCTGAACCTCCTCCTTGGAGAAATCAAGCCCTGCGCTTGTGTTTGGCAGTTTGCGCATACGGCGGGTTACACGTCGATTCGCTTTGTTTACGAAGGATGCAATGTAAAAAGCCGGCTAAAATAGCTCGCACATCTCTTCGGGTTCGACGAGACGCGGTCACCGAATGAAATTTTCACTCGGTCATCGCGTCTCGTCGAATTAGACAGCGACAGCGACAACTCGCAAGACAGCCGGTTCTACGCACCGGAGTTGACCACGATTAGGTCAACAGGTAAAATTAAACTAAGTTCGCCAACGGAGCAACACCTCGCAGCTGAGTTGCTTCAAATCCTTCTTATCAGGGCTGGCATCGAAACCAACCCTGGTCCGACGGATTATTTCTGCTGCGTGTGCACCAAAAGACTCCACCACTCCTCCACCTCGGTTAGGTGCAACCAGTGCAATGGTTGGAGTCATCTTAAGGTCTGCTCAGGCCTTAAGACACAGGGAGTGGACCACACGTTTTGTGGCCCCATGCTCCCAGCACCCAAGAGCGTCCCCAGCCTCCACGGCAGTGCCTTCAGCACCCTTATCCACTTTGGGTAACCCGCAGACCTCCACGGTCTCCCGGAGCTCCCGCAGCATGACTCCCGCCAACACCCACCCCCAGCCCCTCCCACAACCAGCTCCTCCTCCTCCTCCCGTGTGAGGGCTACCCAGCAGCTCCTAGTGCCCCGCACAGTCTGTACCGTGTGTCGGACCATAGTACGTCTGAACATGACCTCAGTCAGATGCAATTCTTGCTCCGGCTGGTGTCGTTTTCGGACGTGCTCTGGCCTGCGCACCACCCTCGAGTGGAGTGATGCGTACGTTGCCCCATGCTGTAGGAGTCTGCCCCCGCTTGTCAACACAACAACACCGCCAACCAACACCAACGTGCGGAACCAACCGCAGCGGGTAATACAGCAGCAACACATCTCATCCACGCACCACTCCCTCCCCCCGCATCACGAACGTTCCCCCGAGACGGAGCCGACTACTCCAATTTAACTGCAACGGACTCCAGGGGAAGATCGACGATATAGTCGACTATATGAGCCAGGAGCATCTGTCAATTGCTGGTGTCCATGCAACTAAGTTGACCGCCCGCTCGGATCTTCTGAGCCGGGCCGGATACAACATAATCCGAAAGGATCGCAAGCGAGTATCGTCTCATCGACGGCGACATCGACCGCAGGGATACTACCCTAGAATGTCAGGGTATAGCTATCCGATCAGGCGATGCCGAGCTCGAAATATTTAATATATACATTCCTCCCGTTACGAGTTGCCCAGTTGGATATAGCCTTGATATAGGTGCGCTACTCAGAGGCGAAAACCGTTTGGTTTTGGGCGACTTTAACGCGCACCACGATCTTTGGCATTCTAGCCTGTCAAATGACCGTAGAGGAATGGAGCTGGCGGAATAGATAGACGATTCGACATTCTGCACAATGAACGATAACACCACCACCAGAGTTGTGGGTACCGGACCGTTCGTTAACTTAAACAAAGCTAACTGGACCGGCTTCACGGAATTCCCCGAGAACGCCTTCAGTGCTCTCTCCACTCCAACAGACGTCACCTCTGGTGAGCGATCATTTCGCAGGATTGTTTGACTGCTGCCGCCCGCTTCATCCCGGCAGGCCGAATTGCGGAAATCCGCCCTAATTTCCCGATCGGAGTGGCGGCTGTAGCAGCAAGGCGCGACATCCTCCGTAACTCCGATCCCGGGAATCCCCTAATGAGGGATTAAAACGCGGAGATTCGGACCGTAGTAAACAATCACAAGCGAAAAAAGTGAGAGGAGCACTTAAGGTCCTGCAACCTCTCCTCTGGGGCAACCAAGCTCTGGGCTACAGCAAACTTTTGTCGTAGGTGATTGTGTGAAGCTGGGCTGTATAAATGTTGAATAGTATTGAACTGATACCGGTGCCTTGCATTAGACCCTTGTTTATTTCAACTTTGCTCTCCCCTAGTTGTAGCGTTTTTTTTTAAGGATATTGAAGATCCATGGAGTGATAGGTCTATCAGTTTGTATTTCGTCAAGTTTTCTGGTTAGTTTGGTTAGGTTGATGTTATCGTATGCTTTTTCGAGATCTATGCATGCACCCTCCACATGATTGCCTTGGCTTTTAAAGTTCAGTACAGAATTAATTACATCGTTTATACATTGTGATGTCGAAAGTTTTTTCCGAAATGCATATGTTCGAGGAGGTAGAATTTCGTGTATATCGTGTGGGTGTCCAGGTATATTTTTATCATTTCCGCGATTGATTTGTGTAGTGTTGAATCGAGTAGTTCGATTGGTCTATAGTTTTCTATGTCTGACGGATCTTTCTGTGGTTTTAATATGGGGATAATTTTGATATGTCTGCAGTGGTCTGGTACTTCGCCGTTGTCGAAGGTATTTAGCAGTATTTTAAATAAGAATTCTTTTTCTTCTTCTTGTATGCTGTTTATCATCCTATAAGATATACCGTCAAGTCCTTTAGCTGAGTCTAGACTACGGGTTCTCAAGAAGCGTTTAAAGTTTTCGAAGTTCATTTCCTTTGACGTTTGTTCATGTGAAGCTAATTCGGACAACTGTAACATATTTACCCGGTTTATTTTACTCCACATCGTTCTCGTGTCTGTTGTTGATGAAATTTCTTCTATTAATCTATTGAAATTTTCTTTTTTCTGTTTAGAAATTTCCGCCTTCAGTTTTCCTTGTGCCTCTGCCAGAATTTCTAAGTTTTCTGTGTTTTTCATAATTTGCTCTCACATTGTTTCGGTGTCTGTATAGTTTGTCAATCTCGATGTTCCACGATATTTTTGGTTGATATCTATTGTTGTCATCAATTTGTATTGTGTTGCTGTTGATAGCGTTTTGGGTTATTCTATTTGCCTCTTCGAATGTTCGTCCAATTTTTATTTTCGATAGGACTTTCAAAATTTTGTTATTTAGAATTTTGAATGTTTTGTTCTCTTTACTTGTGTAAGCCTTATTTAATTTAATTATACTTAGGTAGTGGTTGCTCTTTGTTATTTTAGCAGGTATAACTTTCCAATTGACATCCAAGACACTGGCAGATTCGGCAGGTGGGGTCGCCGTTGTTCACACATTCAAAGCCAAAGTCGGTGGTTGTTATATTAACAGGTGTGTTAGTTGAAATTTGCCGATAAAGAAAACACTTAATTTCCAGAGGAATCTTAAAATTTTTTTATTCAAAGTGTTGACCATTGGTTTCTACACATTTCGCCCATCTTTTTCTCTTTCGAATCAAACCATTCGGCGAGTAATTTTTCGACTTCTTCAAAATTAGCGATGCGAAAAGGTGATAGTCGGACGGGCAAGGTCTGGAGAGTACGGCGAGTGTGTTAAATGTTTTTAGTGTTTTTAATGTGTCTTTCACCAGTTTAGCGGTATGAGACGGCATGTTGCAAGATAATTTTCCATGTCTTCGGGCCCATTCCGACCGTTTTTCGATCAACGCATGATTCAAATTGATCATTTGTTGTCGGTAGCGATCCGTGTTCACCGTTTCACCAGGTTTTAACACCTCGTAGTACACCACACCACACTGGTCTCACCAAACACAGAGCATTGTCTTACGGCCAAAGCGATTTGGCCTTGCAGTCGATGGGCCAGCTTCATCAGGGGAAAGCCATGATTTTTTTCGCTTCGGGTTCTCAAAATAAATCCATTTTTCGTCCCCCGTGACAATTCGATGCAGAAAAGATTTCCTTTCGAATTGTTGATTCAGCATTTCAAAAACGGTTTTTCGATTTTCCATTTGTCTATCGTTCAGCTGTTGTGGCACCCATTTTCCATACTTCTGGATCTTTCCCATGGCTTTTAAACGTTGGCAAATTGCTCCTCGAGTCACATGTAGTGTTTCTGCCAATTTTTGTTGCGATTGGGTTGGATCAACATGCAATTCCTCGTCATCGAACTTTTTCGCTGCACCAGGATGTTCATTGTCTGTCAAATCGAAATCTCCACTTTTAAATTGACGAAACCATGTCTCACATGTTCTAATCACTGGAGCATGTTCACCATAAGTTTCTACCAGCTTCAGCTGCTTTTTTCTTTTGGTGAAATAAGAAAAGCAACAAATGCCGCAAATGCGATTTACTTGGAACGAAACTCGACATATTTTGGCGGAATGTGACTTGCGTATTTTTGTAGATTAATGTCAATAGAAAAAAAAAATACATACATGCCAAATCATAGATATTTATACAGATTGCTAGCGACATCTACTAGTAAAACCGGCACACTTCAACAAACACACCTGGTACTATTGAGATTGCCGCCAATAAGTGTGCTATATTTGAGGTTTTTAGTCGTGGCGAGTGGATTTCCGAATTCAGATTTTTCGGTGTTGGTCATATTAGGTGGGAAGCAGACGCTTATTACATTGATATTGGTTTTAAGATTGAGGGTTGTGATTCCGATTATGTCCGCTGTTGTATTAAGTTCAATAATTAAATATTTAATTTTTTTGTATGTAAATACCACAGCCGTCGCAGCCATCTTGTCTATATTTCCCCACGTAGTTCAATTTATTTGAAGAGACTGAGGATTTCGCTCAATACTGCAATGTCTACGTTGTTGTTTATGAGTGAGTTCCAGTAATTCTTTATTATTAGGTTTCTTCAAGCTTTGTATGTCGTATTGGAGGATCTTCAAATGACATTGTTTTGGAGTTTCCAGATTTCTGTGTTAATGTACATTTGCTTAATTCCGTTTGGTATACTCTCTATAAATTCTATTCGGTTTTTGTCGTTTTTGTTTATTGGATTGTTTGTTAGGTAGTTTGTGATTATTTGGTTTATTTTACCAGTTAGTTCGTCCTATTTAATTGGGTTACTTCCTTTGGATAGGCTAGAATAGCAGGTTGGTTGGTTGACGGTGTTGTTGTGCTGAAGGGCTTCTTGCTATTCTTTCATGGTATTTTGTCTGTTAATTTCCCCTTGGATTCTGTTGTTATTCATCTTCAGGTGCATGGATTTAGCCGCTTCTGTTGCGTTGTGGTAAGTTTTCCGCTTCTGCTGGAAATGTTTGTTCTATGTTGTCGTCGTCATTGAGGATATCGAATCTGTTTCCAAAAATGCAGCTGTATTTCCGTTTCGCCTGCATTAGAATAAAGTTTTCCAGCGTCATAATCCGTATTATAGTATGTGCCTTGATCCTTGCAGGGCATTCTATTTCAGTAGCCTTGTGCTGACCTTTGCAATTCATTATGCTCCTTAACTCGTAGCATAAATACATCAGGAAGTTTCCTGTCGCGGTCCTGAGGGCGGTGTTCTGAGAGGCCTGTAACTTCTTCATCTGCGTTTCGTTCGTCCCAGGCGACCAGATCGGTACAACATTGTTTACGACCGGCCGGCCAACTGCTTTGTAAGTTGCCAACAAGGTTTTCTTGCCTTCACCTCAGGTGCTGCTGGCTAGCGCTTTGAGTATTTTGTTGCGGTCGTGTTGTTTTGCGGCAATTGCGGTCGTATGCGGAGTGCAAGCTATCGAGTGTGACTCCCAATATCTTAAGGTTGTTTATAGTCGGACTTTTTACGTCATCGACCTTCACGCCTAATTCAAGCCTGTACTCCTTCGTTCAGCTGGTGAAGAGGGTAGCCGAGGATTTAGTTGGTTGTATTTTTAACTGTCGTGCAGTGAAGAAATGAGAAAGGTCGGCAAGACAGCAGTTCACTTTCTAACAAATGTCATCAATATCCTGGCCAGACGCCAATATCGTGCAAATATCGACGTACGAGGTTAGGGAAACCCTTTCTGGTGCAGGAGGGACTTTCGATATGTAGAAATTAAACATTAGTGGGGAGCGGACACCACCCTGCGAAACCCTCTGTGTAATTTTCCGATGATTGTCGACCACTCAGGTAGACCATGACCCATCTCTGCAACCCCGGCGGTAATGAGGATTGCTCTGGTTACGCCTTCCTACAACAACACCGCCAACCAACATCAACGTGCGGAACCAATTTCAGCGGGTAGTGCAGCAACAACAAACTACATCCCCACATAACTCCCTCACCTCCCGCATCACGAACGTTCCCCCGAGACAGACATTACTGTTAAAATTTAACTGCAACGGACTCCAGGGAAAGATCGACGAGATAGTCGACTTTATGAGTCGGGAGCACCTGTCAATTGCTGCGATCCAGGAAACGAAGTTGACCGCCTGCCCGGATCTTCTGAGCCGGGCCGGATACAACATTATTCGCAAGGATCTCGAGCGAGACCATGGTGAGGGTTTAGCGTTCATTTTACACAATACCGTGCAGTATAGCCCATCGGTAGCGACATCGACTTCGGGGATACTACATAGCTAGCACAGCTATACGGCCAGGCAATGTCGAGCTCGTTGGATATAGCCTTGATATAGGTGCGCTACTCAGAGGTAAAACCGTTTGGTTATGAGCGAGCTTAACGCACAGCACGATCTTTGGCTTCCTAGCCAAACAGACAGACGATTCGACATACGACCGTTTCATCCCGGTAGGCCGAACTGCGGAGATCCTCCCTAATTTCCGACGGAAGCGGCGGTTTCAGCCTCAAGGCATGACACCATTCGTAACTCCGATCCCGGTAATCGGACGCGGAGATTCGTAAAGTAGTCAAGCGGAAAAAGTGGGAGGAGCACTTAAGCTCCTGCAATTTCATCTCTGGGGCAACCAAGCTCTGGGCTACAGTTAAATCGTTGATCTTAATAAGCGTGTGTGCTGGCTTAAATATAGAATAGGATAGAATATCAGGAATAAATACATAATGATATGTAGTGACAACCAAACAATTACATCGTGCGAAATTAAGAGGGAATGTGTCATAAACCTGAACATGTTGGCTGAGTACAACAAAATACATGTTGGCTGAGTACAAGAATTGTTTCAAGTACTCAGACAAGAAACTGCATACTCCAGTATCATATGCGCAAACTAGGCATTATTTCTACAGCCTGAACTTTAGTTTTCAGCCGCACTTGATATTATAAGCAAGCCAAAAAGAATTTTGGCACACAACTTTGTAGTTTTGATAAGGATATCTTTTTTTAATTTTTAGCGGTAGCAAGAAGGTTAAATACATACATTTTCATAAAAAAATGTTTTTACGTGTAATTTATATGGGAAGTAATTATTACTCTGTGGCTGCGGGTTACAAGCTATTCTTACATGCGGGATATTCATACTAATTTAAGTAAATAATTTTGGAAAACGGTTAAGATACACACAGCTAGATCAAATCTTAATATTCTGTATAAGATAAGCTTTATTATGATATTTCATAAATTTTTTTTGTAATACTAATTAGAATAAATATTTGACAAAATAGAGAAAGCCACAACAAGTGGTGGAATTTGCTAGTATTAAATATTTTTTTTTTTTGTGAAAATGTCTTTGTCATAATAATATTTTATCAATACATTGGTATTATAATCAAATCATTATTATGATATTTCTATTTATGCATTTTTGTTTAAAAAGCATCTGTTTAGAAATTCGCCATGAAAAAAAGAAGTGTGCTAATGCAACACTCTCGTGGTTAATTAAAAATATATATAATTAATATTCTATCAAATTTTATATGAACAATATTTTTTGATATATTTCCCTTTTTTTCTAAACAAACTTCGAAAATGGGGAATATTCCCTAGTGGAAAAACTTGTCATCACCAACCGGGTATATCCCGAGGATTTTTTAAGGGTAATAAGGAGGAGTTCAGCCAATTTTGAAAGAAGGTGAATACGAACTAAATACCGCGGAACCGCCTGTAAAAAATATTGAGGAATGGAAGAAGGTTAAATCTCTTTTTCAGTAAAAGCCGGCATTTTAAGTTCGCAATTTCCCTTTAGGTGTGGGCTGATCAAAAAAAAAAAAAAAAACGGTCGGCTCAAAACTTGAAGGCCAGAAAACACGACAGGAGATGGCCCTAAGGCAGAGCGTAAATTATCCCCTACCGAAGGAGCGAAATTTAAACTCACTGGGATGAAACAGTCGGTGGAAGGGATATTTGCCCTGGTCTAAAATTTGTCTACGTAGAAGAAGAATTCGTTGCATTCTTCCTGCTGATTTCGAGAGAGAAAAAATCCTTCTCCCAAAAAATCATTCTACCTGTGCATTTAGAATTGGCAGATTTTTTCTTAGGTTTTGCTTTCTTCTAGGGGCCTCTTTTCACCAATTTAACTTACGAGCAAAAATCATAATAATATTGTTAAAGCCATAAGCTTTAAATATTTGAGAGCCACTGGAAGTTTTCCGTCACCTTGATATTTACTAACACTGAAGTCGGAAAACTACCGGTGGTTTTTGTTATTATACTTTTGTGGTCTTTAAGTTAATGTTCCGCTAAAAACGGACACACTTTTTTGAAGACGTATATAGCAGCGGACAAACTATAGCGATTTAAGCGAACAAAGCTAAATTCCACGATAAGTAATTTTCATATTTATTTACAGCGTAAGTTAATTTTATATATGTACATATATAAATATATAAGTATTTATAGTTAATTATTTTATTTTTAAAAGATTATGAATAGATATACATAATAAATCGTTCGTATTATTACAAATTACTAATTCATCTGTTTTTCCTTCCGTGGAAAACACTGAGGTAATTCGGCGTTCGTGAAAGTTTATATTTTGATATAAACATTTGGTCCTTCGAGCCGGATTACCTCAATCTTCAACATCCATTTTCACGATAGGAGACAACTCATCCAAGCGACAGCGCACAAGGAAATCAACATTACAAAAGGAGGATTCTTGTTCAACTAAGCAAATCAACCGGGATGCTTTTCCTTTAATATACCAGGCTTTGAGAAAAATGAGTTATAGGGGACCTTTAGTTTTCGAGATATTCAAAGTTGAAATTGCGAAAAAATCGGACTTTTACCCTATTATTTTGTACATAAAGCAATTACTTTGAATTTTGGGTGTTGCCACATATAAAAAAGAAATTCCAAAATAAAACATCTAAAATACAATTTTTATACTTTATATGTATATTTAATGGCCTCTACAAGTTTTAAGAAGGGGTCTTCCTGGGTTTCGCCTCGTACAGTATTTTTAAGCGAAACTTCTTTTTAAGTTGGCGGCGTTCGGCCGCTCTTTTGATTGTAACCTTGGGCCGGACCAACACCGGCTTCGCCTTGCACAGTAGTTTTAAGCGAAACTCCTATTTAATTTGGCGGCCTTCGGCCGCGCTTTTGATTGTAACCCTGGGCCGGACCAACACCCGCTTCGCCTTGCACAGTATTTTTAAGCGAAACTCCATTTTAAGTTGGCGGCCTTTGGCCGCGCTTTCGATTGTAACCCTGGGCCGGACCAACACCGGCTTCGCCTTGCACAGTATTTTTAAGCGAAACTTCTCGATCCCTTTGTAAATTGTCATTCCTTTTATGTTTTATGTTTTTTTTTTTAATATTATTCTGTACATACAACCCTGTACAGTAGTGTATTTTTATTTTTACGCCGTATGACAACACACACTTATGGGCATTATCGGCCATTTCTCTTGCAAATCGTTTATATATATATACAGAAATAAAAAATTGTATAGCAGTAAAACCAAATAAAATAAAAATACAACAATCTTTGTAAGCGCATGTGAACAGATTAAAGTTACTATTTTCCATCATGTATGTTAAATAAGTGCACGTGCTAAGTAAAAGTTTGTGATGAAGGTGTAAATATTTTAACAACAAATTATTTATAAATTAGCAACATTTATGTGCAAAATATAATAAATAAACATCAATTAGATCAACAGCAACAACTCCTGCAAATTTCATTAGGATTGATCAATTAGTTTGGCTGAAACAAGCATTGGAATATTAAAGGAAAGCACAGCCAATCAACCATCAGAACAAGTAATAAACAAATGCAAATAATTATAATTGTTGAGTGGTATAAAAAAGATAAAAGTGAATAAAATCGACATATTATTGTGTACAACTTTGCTTCCGCCGTTTTCCGATAGGTGGCTGTACTGGCTGAGACTGGTTGAAATACATAGATGATAATGCCTTTAAAGTGAGTGTGGACAGTGCCTAACGAATTGTCATCGCCGTTTCAGTGACAGATGTTCTTGTTTTCGTATTATTCACGCTCGAAAATTTCCGTTTATGTGCCCAATTCTCGCCATTTGCGGGAAGTTTTACTTTTCTGTTACAATTCGAAAAAAATGTAGCTGAAGCGCATCGAATGCTCTCAGAAACTTGCGGTGATGCTGCTCTGAGTGAAGGAACGTGTCGGGAGTGGTTGCAACGTTTTAAAAATGGTGATTTCGATGTCGAAGACAAACATGGTGGTGGAAGAGAAAAAACTTTCAAAGATGAACAACTAGAAGCATTGCTTGATGAAGATTCGTGCCAAACCCAAGAACAGCTTGCCGAATCGTTGGGAGTGAGTCAGCAAGCCATGTCAAAACGTCTCAAGGCCCTGGGCTTTTAATTTTGGAAAAAACGGCGGAAGCAAAGTTGTACACCTAATACCAGCGAAAATAAAAAACAGACAAGTTATGTATATACAATTTTGATTAATTTGCACAGAGTAAAATATAAAAAACAATAAAAAGGCGAAAAAATCGCAGTTAAAAAATAAAATATTAAATAAAGTGTGAAACAAATATATGATAATTTTTACAAAAGTAGATGTATGTATGTATATGGTATACATATAAGACAATACTACTAATATTAACAATACATAAATATGTACATATAACTATACAAAGAAATTAAAATTTGCAAAATTAATAGTTAGCCTTTTAAAATTTTCAAGAGTGCATGTTGCTGAATTTGATAAAGATAGTGTCGAAACAATTTTTATATATTTTTTAATTAAAAAAAAAGGAGGAGGAGGAGGAGTTGGTTGTGGGTGGGGATTGGCGTGAGTCATGCTGCGGGGAGTTCCGGGAAACCGTGTAGGTCTGTGGGTTACCCAAAGTGGGTAAGGGTGCTGGAGGCACTGCCGTGGAGGTTGGGGGCGCCCTTGGGCGTTGGCAGCATGGAGCCACATAACGTGTGGTCCACTCCCTGTGTCTTAAGGCCTGAGCAGACCTTAAGGTGACTCCAACCATAGCACTGGTTGCACCTAACCGAGGTGGAGGAGTGGTGAAGTCTTTTGGTGCACACACACAGCAGAAATAATCCCTCGGACCAGGGTTGATTTCGACGCCAGCTCTGATAAGAAGGATTTGGAGCAACCCAGCTGCGAGGTGTTGCTCCGTTGGCGAACTTAGACTAATTTTACCTGTTGACCTAAACGGGGTTAGATCGCCGAAAGAGAGTTGGTTGAAGGTTGCTAACATACAAAGGTGATGCATTTAAAATATATCGCATCATGAATACGTTATTTATTCATTCCTTTGTAATATACTTAATCTTTAAAGGTGTGGCAGCACAGTTTTTTCTGATTCTAGCGGGCATGCATACTTCATTTAACTTACTAAAGTAAACAAGCGGGAGAACGCATTTTTCATGTGTAAAATGATGGAAAATATTAACATTTTGATAAATTTAATTATGTTTAATCGTTGCAAACATTAATAGTCATTATTATTACCGCTATTTAAGTGCTCTGTGAGCTTATATTAGCTTTTATTCGTGAATTTCGGTGGGTCAAAAAATCAACTTTAACAACAAATTTCTCGAAAACTATAAGTTACCTCGGGGAACGGCATATATTTTTATGATGTGTATAACCTCCTTTTTTTGGACAGTTTTAGCAAAAGCCGCTCTTCTGTATAATTACCAAAAATGGTTACTATGCTTATGAGGCGATTTGAATGGATTTTTTTCTTTTGTTTTTAGGGTAGCTCATACAGATCTTGAAAATGTAAGGCTTCGCCTTGCACAGTATTTTTAAGTGAAACACCTTTGCAAGTTGGAGGCCTTCGGCAGCATTTAAAAAAATAACCCTGGGTCGGAGCAACACCGGCTTCGCCTTGCACAATATTCTAACGTGAAACACCTTTGTAAGTTGGCGGCCTTCGGCCACATTTAAAAAAATAACCATGGGCCGGACCAACACCGGCTTGGGGAAACTTTACGAGGGTACGCCAGGCTTTGAAAAAAATTTCCTCTTGGGGGGGGGTTAGAGGAGGTCATACACATCATAAAAATATATGCCGTTCCCCGAGGTAACTTATAGTTTTCGAGAAATTTGTTGTTAAAGTTGATTTTTTGACCCACCGAAATTCACGAATAAAAGCAAATATAAGCTCACGGAGCACTTAAATAGCGGTAATAATGATGACTAATAAAGTTTGCAACGATATAACATAATTAAATTTATCAAAATCTTATTATTTTCCATCATTTCTACACATAAAAAATGCATTCTCACGTTTGTTTACTTTAGTAAGAAAAATGAAGTATACATGTCCGTTAGAATCAGAAAAAACTGTGCTGCCACATCTTTGAAGAATAGGTATATTAGAAAGGAATGAACAAATAACGTATTCACGATGCGATATATTTTAAGTGCAACGCTTTTGTAAGTCGGCGGCCTTTGGCCGCATTTAAAAAAATTACCCTGGGCCGGACCAGCACCGGCTTCGCCTTGCACAGTATTCTTACGTGAAACACCTTTGTAAGTTGGCGGCCTTCGGCCGCATTTAAAAAAATAACCCTGGGCCGGACCAAGACCGGCTTCGCCTTGCACAGTATTTTTAAGTGAAACACATTTCTGAGTTGGCGGCCTTTGGCCGCATTTAAAAAAATTACCCTGGGCCGGACCAACACCGGCTTCGCCTTGCACAGTATTCTTACGTGAAACACCTATGTAAGTTGGCGGCCTTCGGCCGCATTTAAAAAAATTACCCTGGGCCGGACCAACACCGGCTTCGCCTTGCACAGTATTTTTAAATGAAACACCTTTGTAAGTTCGAGCGGGATATTAAATTAATATACTTACTCTACCAAGGGTGCAGCACAGTTTTTTCTTGTTCTAACGGACATGTATACTTCATTTTTCTTACTAAAGTAAACAAACGTGGGACTCCATATTTTATGTGTAAAAATTATGGAAAATGTTGATATTTTGAAGAAATTAATTAAAAAAAATCTTTGTAAACGTTATTAGGAATTATTATAAGCGATATTTAAGTGTTCCCGGTGATTATATTAGCTTTTATTTGAAGATTTCGGTGGGTCAAAAAATCAACTTTAACAACAAATTTCTCGAAAACTATAAGTTACCTCGGGGAACGGCATATATTTTTATGATGTGTATGACCTCCTCTAACCCCCCCAAGAGGAAATTATTTTCAAAGCCTGGCGCACCCTCGCAAAGCCGACCCACCGGCTTCGCTTTGCACAGTATTTTTAAGTGAAACACCTTTGTAAGTTCGAGCGAGATATTAAATTATTATACTTAATCTTCAAAGGTGTGGCAGCACAGTTTTTTCTTGTTCGAAAGGACATGTATACTTCATTTTTCTTACTAAAGTACTTAATCTTCAAAGGTGTGACAGTTTATTCTTGTTCTAAAGGACATGTATACTTCATTTTTCTTACTTAAGTAAACAAACGTGAGAATGCAACTTTTATGTGTAAAATTATGGAAAATGTTAACATTTTGAAGAAATTAATTAAATAAAATGGCTGTGCTTTCCTTTAATATTCCAATGCTTGTTTCAGCCAAACTAATTGACCAATCCTAATGAAATTTGCAGGAGTTGTTGCTGTTGATCTAATTGATGTTTATTTATTATATTTTGCACATAAATGTTGCTAATTTATAAATAATTTGTTGTTAAAATATTTACACTTTCATCACAAATTTTTACTTAGCACGTGCACTTATTTAACATACATGATGGAAAATAGTAACTTTAATCTGTTCACATGCGATTACAAAGATAATTGTATTTTTATTTTATATGGTTTTACTGCTAAACAATATTTTATTTTTGTATATTATTTATAAACAATTTACAAGAGAAATTACAGATAATGGCAATAAGTGGGTGTTGCCATACGGCGTAAAAATAAAAATACACTACTGTACAGGGTTGTATGTACACAATAATATTAAAAAAATATTTTTTTATACTTCATAAAAGGAATGCCAAATTAAAAATGAGTTTCGCTTAAAAATACTGTGCAAGGCGAAGCCGGTGTTGGTCCTTGGTTGGTTCTTAAAACTTGTAGAGGCCATTTAATACACATATAAAGTCTAAAAATTGTATTTTAGTTGTTTTATTTTGGAATTTCTTTTTTATATGTGGGAACACCAAAATTCAAAGTAATTGCTTTATGTACAAAAAAATAGGGTAAAAATCCAATTTTTTCGCAATTTCAACTTTGAATATCTCGAAAATTAAAGGTCTTCGGTAAGTTTGGTTTTCGGTGTCTGAAAGTGGGTGAAGCCCGCTTCCACCCCCTATAACTCATTTTTCTCAAAGCCTGGAATATTAAAGGAAAAGCATCCCCTTTTATTCGGAGATTTCGTTGGGTCAAAAAATCAACTTTAACAGCAAATTTCTCGAAAACTATAAGTTACCTCGGGGAACAGCATATATTTTTATGATGTGTATGACCTCCTCTAACCCCCCCCCCCCAAGAGAAAATTTTTTTTCAAAGCCTGGCGGACCCTCGCAAAGCCGACCCACCGGCTTCGCTTTGCACAGTATTTTTAAGTGAAACACCTTTGTAAGTTCAAGCGGGATATTAAATTAATATACTTATTCTTCAAAGGTGGCAGCACAGTTTTTTCTTGTTCTAACGGACATGTATACTTCATTTTTCTTACTAAAGTAAACAAACGTGAGAATGCATATTTTATTTGTAAAATTAATGGAAAATGTTAATATTTTGAAGAAATTAATTAAATAAAATCTTTGTAAACGTTATTAGGCATTACTATATGCGATATTTAAGTGTTCCGGGTGATTATATCAGCTTTTATTCGGAGATTTCGGTGGGTCAAAAAATCAACTTTAACAACAAATTTCTCGAAAACTATAAGTTACCTCGGGGAACGGCATATATTTTCATGATGTGTATGACCTCCTCTAACCCCCCCAAGAGGAAATTTTTCTCAAAGCCTGGCGCACTATTGCAAAGTTTCCCCCCGACTCCACATTACATACAAATACACGGTTAAAGTGATGCTGCCATACTGTGAAAGAAATCTAAATGTGTGGATCGGGTTGTTTTTTTTTTTGATTTTGTATAACGAACAACAACAAAAATGAATAACATTAACATATTTTTACACAAACAAGAACTAAAATACATAAAATTCACGTATTTTTAATAAAACGGCGTCGAAAATACATAGCATTCACGTATATATACAAAAACGAGATCCGATATACATAACATTCACATATTTTTACAAAAAATAAATTATTTCACTAAACATTTTTTGGGTCGTACAATTTTGCGGCGAAATTAAAAAGGGTTGGCTATACAAAAGGGGCTGGCTACACAAAAGTATCCCACTTTCATTGCTTATTGTATCTAAACTGGTGGACCGATTTAATTAATTTATGATGGAGTTGATAGACAATGAATTAAACTTCACTATTTGTTTTATTGGGATGCTTTTCCTTTAATATTCCAGGCTTTGAGAAAAAAAAGTTATAGGGGGTGGTAGGGGGCTTCACCCACTTTCAGACACCGAAAACCAAACTTACCGGAGACCTTTAGTTTTCGAGATATTCAAAGTTGAAATTGCGAAAAAATTGGATTTTTACCCTATTTTTTTGTACATAAAGCATTTTGGTGTTGCCACATATAAAAAAGAAATTCCAAAATAAAACAACTAAAATACAATTTTTAGACTTTATATGTGTATTAAATGGCCTCTACAAGTTTTAAGAACCAACCAAGGACCAACACCGGCTTCGCCTTGCACAGTATTTTAAAGCGAAACTCCTTTTTAATTTGGCGGCCTTCGGCCGCGCTTTTGATTGTAACCCTGGGCCGGACCAACACCGGCTTCGCCTTGCACAGT
The DNA here is from genome assembly GCA_037013455.1 of Ceratitis rosa. NCBI lineage: Eukaryota > Metazoa > Arthropoda > Insecta > Diptera > Tephritidae > Ceratitis > Ceratitis rosa. Next base: position 176,242 of record JAWMAG010000036.1, on the reverse strand, counting down.
ATTTTAAAGCGAAACTCCTTTTTAATTTGGCGGCCTTCGGCCGCGCTTTTGATTGTAACCCTGGGCCGGACCAACACCGGCTTCGCCTTGCACAGTATTTTTAAGCGAAACTCCTTTTTAATTTGGCGGCCTTCGGCCGCTCTTTTGATTGTAACCCTGGGTCGGACCAATACCGGCTTCGCCTTGCACAGTATTTTCAAGCGAAACTCCTTTTTAAGTTGGCATTCCTTTTATGAAGTATAAAAAAATATTTTTTTAATATTATTGTGTACATACAACCCTGTACAGTAGTGTATTTTTATTTTTACGCCGTATGGCAACACCCACTTATTGCCATTATCTGTCATTTCTCTTGTAAATTGTTTATAAATAATATACAAAAATAAAATATTGTTTAGCAGTAAAACCATATAAAATAAAAACACAATTATCTTTGTAATCGCATGTGAACAGATTAAAGTTACTATTTTCCATCATGTATGTTAAATAAGTGCACGTGCTAAGTGAAAACTTGTGATGAAACTGTAAATATTTTAACAACGAATTATTTATAAATTAGCAACATTTATGTGCAAAATATAATAAATAAACATAAATTAGATCAACAGCAACAACTCCTAGAAATTTCATTAGGATTGGTCAATTAGTTTGGCTGAAACAAGCATTGGAATATTAAAGGAAAGCACAGCCGTTTTATTTATTTATGTGCTGTAGTTTTTCTACAATAGTCTATCAAAAATTGCATATTTTCACACTTTTGCTATTTACGTTGAACTTCTTTCACTAGATTCATTATGTAAAACACATTCAATTTAATAAATTTATGTTGGATAAGAAACATAATAAAATAAACTATTATTAAATTATGAAATTTTTATTTTTTGTTCATTTATTAAGCAGAGATAAATGTTTAAATATTGCACATATTTTGGTAATTACAGATCGCAGCGGCTTTTGTCAAAACTGCCCAAAAGCGATGTTGCCGTACTGTGTAAGACATCTAAAAAAAAGCAATAAATAAAACGGAGCGTATGGAAAATTGTATGACCCAAAAAATGTTTAAGTGAAATAATATTTTTTTTTCTGTAAAAATATGTGAAAGTTATGTATTTTCGTCTTGCTTCTGTAAAAATATGTATGTGTATGTTATTTATTTTCGTTCTTGTTTGTTTCAATAAAACTAAAAAACAAACTGGGCCGGACCTTCACACGGTCCGTTTTGTTTATTGCTTGTTTTTAGATTTCTTATATAGTACGGCTACATCGCTTTTGTGCAGTTTTGACAAAAGCCGCTGCGATCCATAATTACCAGAAGCTGAATAGTTATATATGTAAATCAAAAGTTTAATTCATTGACTTTCGAATAGGGTATGTGGGAAGTGCCCCGGCCCCTCCGTTCGCGCCCTACACCCCTTCAAAGTGGGATACTTAAGTAAAGTTTAATGGGGAATAAAAATACGTGAATATTATTTATTTTTCTTCTTGTTCGATGCAATAAATCGAAAAAACTATGCCGGACCCACACACGCTTCGTCTTATTTATTTTTTTTTTATAATTACTTTCACAGTATGGTATCATCGCTATAAACTTGCATTTGTAGGTAATGTTTTTGTTAGTAATTTTAGTGCAACTTTAAATGTTAATAATAAGAAAACTATTGCAAAATTCAGCTTTTCCCCACTTTGAATAAGAAGATAATCATCAAATACATCTATTTAGCCAAAAACCTCCTCATTTTTGCACAGTTTTAGCAAAAGCCGCTCTCCTATATAATTACCCAAATTAAAATGATATTTTAATTAGTGAATAAGTTGTAAGCAAAATTTTCGATGGATTGTTAAATAAATATAATTTACGATTTCAACTTACACACTTTCTTAAGTTTTTACCACCTCCACTTCAAGGTTACCTTAGAGTTGTTCCTTGTAACTAGTCAAGGAAAACATTTTGTTGAAATTATGTTATGACAAGTTAATATTTAATGTTCATTCTACATAACTTTTGTTAAGTACTCTCTCACAAAATATTTCATGCCAATCACAAAACGATTACATTCACAACAATACCGATAGATATTATATGATGACTTGTTCAAACGAAAACAATTTTATCGAATTTAATCGCCTACTATTCACTCATATTGAATCTAAGAGCGTTCCCCATCTTATATAACTTTTCCACGGCATCGAATTTACTTTATGCGTTCTCTCAATTATTATCGGAAATAACCCATTCATACGACATGCATTTGACCGTTCTTTTTTTCGTCATTTGCTGTTATTTAATTTTATTTGAAAACGGAGGGGAAAAGTAAGCTTTTTTTTAAATTTATGAAATAATCAGGGGTGTTGTAGAAATCGACACAGAATTGCTTATTTATCGGAATTGAAAACCAGTACCTGTTTAATTGGGTGTTATGAAACCGTTTTTTTTTTGCTTTTCTCGAAGATAAGCAAAATAGCTATTCGAATCAGCTGTAAAATATTATAACAAAAAAGATAAACATACCTAATAAGCAAATTTTGTCAAAATACAGAAGAATAATCAACGAGTATAAAGAAAACAATTTTACAATCTTTGCTACTAATGCTTCTGGGGGAGACAAGTCCATGGGTTGTAGTGTTTATAATGCTACCATGGGGCAGAAATTCCTATTTAGAATCATTTTTATAACATTCTCGGCTATCAGGGAACTATGGACAATTGCAAATGCTACAGATATTGCGGCAGAAGGCAATCTTAACAACATTGCAATTTTTACAGATAGTCTCACATCATGTCATGTACTATAGAAATCGGGCTCTAAAAACTACATAGCTGTCAAAATACATTCTATCCTCAGCACGCATAAAATCAAATGCAACATAAATTGGACTCCTGGTCATGTAGGCATAAAAATAAATGAAACAGCGGATACTTAATCCACCGCTTACTCCGGAAGAATCCATTAAACAAATTGAAGCAAAATTTAAAAGTCATTGGAATAGCAGATTTATAGCAACTTCTGAAACTATGGGCAAAATTTTTGCGAACTTTTCCCTATTATTCCAAATAAGCCTTGGTATTATAACATCTCTTTAAATCTTAAAGAAATTAAAACAATAAATAGACTCCTGACAGCTCACTCATACGTGTATGACAAAAATTATCTACATAGAAGCAAAATAGTCAACTCTAACAAATGTAACTTATGCTAAACCACAGATACCTAGACCTCGCGATATTCGTTTGTGGTAGATATAATAGCACAAGAGTAAAATACAATACAGTAAATAGTCACACAAATAAAGAATTTTTAATAAAAATGAAAATGCAGCTCTTAAAGAACTAAGCAGATTTATTGACGAATCAAAATTTGAGATTTATGTAATAGTTTAAAAAAAACATTAATAAAAATATATGTAAACACGTACATATTTATATACTGTTGTTTTAAAATTAAAATTATAATTAAAAAAAAAACGTATTAATAACAATAATAACAATATATGTATGAATACATACACATTTATATACTGGAAAAAAATAACAATCAAATACATATATATATATTTACTAATGAAATAAATAGAATTAATATAAATTGAAGGTCAATCTCGTTTTTTGCAAACAAGCTCTTTGACGTTGAAGGTCCTTTTTTTCGTTTTTATAAACATAAATAAGATATAAAACACAAATGTGGTGTATTGGTAAGTCTAAATAATGTAATCTAAATACATAACCAGAAATTTCACACCCTGGTCTTATGGACTAATAGCCCGGCCATCAAACTCAAACAACAAAAAAAAAAGAACTAGCTGTCATCACACTTGTGCAAAAAATCTTGCGATACAATTTAATTTTGGTATTGGTTTTAACACATTTGTGATTTTTAACTAAAAAAATGTCATACATTTATTTGTAAGCTAAAGGCCTGGTTTGTTTTAATGAATTGAATATTTTTTTGTTATACAACAAAGAAAAATGGTAGAAGTGACAGCGGTTTCGGAGTTCACCACATCTCCTCTTCAGACTTCTTATCGAACCAACGGATCCTGACTTAATAGGCGAGTGTTCTACCACTGCGCCAACATCAGCCATGTCATCTATTGTTGTATTATTCAATTTATTATTAACCAACAACTTAAGTACGCTAATTTAGCCGCTAATTTTTGAATTGATTGAAAAATATATAAGCAGGATTAATTGTCGGGCTCAACTTACCTATATATTCATATTTGTTTTTGCGGCCGTACTACAAATTTTTATGTTGTAATTTTTTTTTGGGTTAAAGGCATAAGAAGGATAGTAATAAGCTCCGTGCATACTAACATCTTAAAAATATTCCGTATTCCAGAAAACACGGATTACTGCATATCCAATGACTGCACGGCAGATTTCAAGATCCAGGATAGAAACCTTGATAACATGGTTGGTACATAAGTCTACTCAAACGATCTTGGTATCTATAAATTATCTCGCTTACCGGATAACTGTAATGTTTTTCAAGGGGAATCAATGGCTATACATGAGGCTGTCAACTTTCTTAGCTCCAGGGCACTCTCGGACAATCGTATCCATATCTTTTCGGCTAGCCAGGCTGCATTACTAGCGCTGGAGTCTATACAAATAAGACCTAAAAGCGTTGAGGGCTTAATGCGATGGCCAAGTTCTCTCTGAAACTAATATGGGTACCTGGTAATGAGATGGCGGTCGAGCTAACAACAAAATGCACTTGCCCTCCACTTTCGCGATCATGGAAAAGTTTAGGTATGCCGCTCTTCACTTGTAAGCTCAATATAAGAGATTTATTCGAGGCAAAGACATTGTGGCCAGAATGGAACGGAAGAAGGTCACGTGACCACGTCGAGTTAAAAAGGAAGGAGATATCTACAGTAATATATCTTCTTAAAGGGCATATTCTATTCGGCAAGCACGCAGAGAGATTGAACGTACCATCCAACTATTTCTGCCGAAGTTGCGGAGAAGAAGAAGAACCTGAAACCTTAAGGCACTTTCTATGCGATTGCCCCGCGCTTTGGAGGGGTAGATTGAAAGCTCTGGGGGTGGCAGTCTTTAGAGACCTGAGCGATACATTGGTGGCCACGATGCGGCAGCTGCTCAGCTTTGCGAACTCCACTCACTAGTAGGGGTAGTTAGGATCCTCAGTGGTATCACAATGGGCCCCATCTGATTTCGATCAAATTTCGATAAGAGTTAGAGAAGGCAACGATTTGGTCGTAATTCACATGAAAATTGAGAACGAATTGCCCACTTTTACAGCGGCATTCCGTAAATAGTATCAATTTTATACTATTTGGAATTCACTGAGCAGCACTGAGTTATTAAAGTCACAAAAAAGTATCAAGTTTAAGATCTGCCATTTAGCAGGTCATAAAAATCAAAACAATCTACTTTTGCTCTGTTTACATAATTGTCGTAGAAAATAATAAAAGAATGGAAGAGGGACTTCTAGCTTTTTTATTGATATTGCAAGAAATCGATCGCGAAGAGAGATAATATTTGTTTAAAGGAAAAATAAATACAGTAAATAATGAAATAATTTTTTTATTAGGAGCATCCGCAGACAAAATTTGGCCAGTCTTAGCACTTCAACATATTTTGTTTTTAATATTTATTATAAATATAATCCTTATATCAATTCAAAAAAAAATCTTAATGTGAACAAAATCAAGTGCTTTCAGCATATCGGTTAACTAATTGGGTACATTGGTATTTATTCATGGTTATTAAAACCCACAATACACTCATTGTATGTAGCTACATATTCAAGCGATTGTATTCCTCATTTATCTGCAGTAACGCTCATTGCAAACTTCAGAATTTGTACAAATCTGCACCACTCGAGCTGTGTGATTACGACCCTACTTCAAATAAAAAAAATATTATTCAAATAAAACAAACATTGTATAGTATAATTTCCATAATTACCTTTATAGCATTTAATATTGTAAATAAGTTTACCAAGTCCTTGCCATTTGTAACTTTAATGAGATAAACCTCAATAGAATGCCATCAGCTTTATCATAAAGGTTTAAAAGCTCCAAACGATTTTCTGTGCTTTATGAATGTTTAAGTAAATTTTTAAATCTAATATACCATTCAATGTTATGTTTCGTTAAGCACATCGATCCAGTTACTCCATCCCGAAGACTGCCCTTTTCGTCTTCTGGTCATCTGGGCATGACTTTCTAAAAACTCAAGCTAGCATTCAATTTGCTCCTTAGTGAGTCTTTGTGCTCGATGAATATCTAAAAAATGTAGAAAATATGGTAATGTAAATAAATAAAATAAACACCAAATTACTTACTCATGTTTGTAGCTGCAAAAGTTCGAATGTTTAAGTTCGTACATTAAAGGTGACACGACATGATAAACGATTGATATAGATTAGAAATTGTAAACTTTTTTAAACGAATGATTCAGGTAATACGCAAAATTAATACATTCAAAGATTAGATATTTCCTAATGTTTAGTATGATTAGTACCCTGCCAGACGGAGGTAACCATTTCGGAACTAATATCGTAAAATTTTGCTGCTTTACCACTACATCCACAAAACTATTTTTTCCTTCCTATAGGCAGTTTCTGTAGTAAGACGAGTAATGTGCGTATACACATTATTCAAATATGGCCTTTGAAAATTTTCCGCCCTTTACTTTTTCAACTGAAGACTCTGAGAGGTGAGATGTGTTATTTTATAAAATTTCTAATAATTAATTATTTGTTTCTTAATAATTTCTTCATTAGCTGTAGCAGAGTGGGAGCAACATTAAATCAAGAAATAAGGTAAGATAACAACGTATGCATATGTGTATATACATGTGCATGCATGTACATATGTATGAGGTACATACATATGATATTTACGTTTCATTTTTGGTTTTATCATGAGAATAACAATATTGTTTATTTCAGCGTTGTTCATCCATTCAATAGCCAGCACATCCCAGCATTTTAGTTGGATTATCATCGCAAGCTTCAAGTTAATTAATATCAACTTATACAAGCTCGGTTGGATTATAATCGTAAAACGTTCTTCCAGAAACAATAAATAATCATAACGTAAGTTTTTCATTTGTTATTGCTTGAACCTACGGCCAAAATCCTATAAAACTTAGTGAAAAAGTGTGCATGCATTTGGCCGTAGTTACAGTGTAAAGAACTTTTTTTGTGTAAATTCTACATTTGTTGTTTATGTGCCAGGCATATGTACATGTATGCATGCATGTACCATACGTATATGCAAATAGCAAGGTCTTTGGAAACCTTTTATTATGATGAATTGTTTAACTTAAATTTGTTCAAATGAAATTTAAAAGAAAGTTTATCTAATTGTCTTTTAGTTTAATCAAACTTATTTAAAAAAACAAATAGTTTTTTCTGAAAATGTTGTAACAAAAGTTTATTTTTTGTTTAAACATTTAACTTAAATTGGTTAAAATCAAATTTAAAATAAAGTTTATTTAATTATCTAGTTTAGTCTAACAAAATTTGTTTTAAATTTTTTTTTATTTTTTTGTGTAAATTTTGCATTTTTGTTGTGCATGTGCCGGTGTACAAATTTGGCAATGTAACATAAGTTATTTTTATTGTTTAAACATTTAACTTAAATTTGATTAAATGAGTTTTAAAATAAAATTTATTTAAATATTTTTTAGTTTGATGAAATTTATTTAAAAAAAATTTAATTTTTTCGAAAAAATTTTGCATTTTTGTATTGCATGTGCCATTCATACATATATCCGGGTGTAGAAAAGCAATGGTGTAACAAAAGTTCTTTTTTTTTGTTTGAATATTTAACTTAAATTTGTTTAAATGAGTTTCGGAAGATAGTATATTTAATTATCTTTTATTTCATGGTATATATTATTAAAAAAATTGATTTTTTTTGTAAAAATTTTACATTTTTGTTACGTATGTACCAAGCATGCACAAATAATGTATGCAAATAGCTATGTACTTTGTAAAGCTTTTATTGCGATTAATTATATTATATTAAACTGTCTTATATTATAGAAATAAAGATTAAAATTCAATAAAATACATAATAATAATTATTTTTTTTTTGTATATTTCAGATTCCATTTGTATACTTCTTTACTGGCGTAGATTTCTGTCACGATTAAAACCGAGTGAACAACGACGCCTGTTCAGCCAGATCCTACTACGCATGATATTTCTTACGGAATGGAGGTCTTACTCTGAAGCGGCTGTCTTAATATTTTAATTACTCTAAACCTTATTTTTAGTTCGTCAAAATTCCAGTACCATTGTCTATTAAGTATTAGAAATTAATGTACAATTAATTTTGTTAAGCATATGTATATGTAAAAACAAGTAAATTAACAATTTTCATTTTATTATTTGATTGAAAAAACTATCTTCTTAAATCCAAAATGTAAATATGTAAATTTTTATTATTTTTATTTTTAATAAACAAAAATAAACTTAAAAAATGCTAGTTTGTATTTTGGGCCAATGTATATTTTTCATTTTAAAGGAAATATCGGTAAAAGATCAATAGGCTATGGGTAACACGTCGGGTAAAAAAGACATATGTTTTCAATAACTAACTAGTAACACCTCAAGTAACACATACACTTGTTTTGATAGCTAATCAGTAACACGTCCGTTAACAACGACATTTCTTTAGAATAACTCACCGGTGACAGGTCTGGTGACAAATGCATTTGTTTTGAATAACTCACCACCAATAGATATGCTAACAAATGATTATGTTTCCAACAACACATGGATAGCAGATACGATATCATGTACATTTGTTATCAATAGCCAGTTGCTGTCAGATCGAGTGCTTGTTTTGAATAACAGATGTATTACAAATACGGTAACAAAAATATACGAAATCTAAAAATGGCGAATATAAATTAATATTATAAATACAATGCGAGGAATGAAAAGAGAATCACACGTACGTGAAACAAAGCGGGGAAATTTGTTATTTTTTCCCACGGCTAGAAGAAAAGTAATAAATCAAATAACAAATGCAATGTGAAGTAACAGGCGGATAACATGTTAGGAAACAACTACCCGTCTTGCAGGGTAGTTTTCGTTTATTTTCATGAATAATTATGGTTATAAAATTTGTTTAAGAAAAATTATCGCATGTAATCGCTAAGATAATTTTTGTTGAGTGCTTGTGCGCATATCTAACAAAGGCCGCTATCAGCTGATCGCTTGAATTCATATTTCGCCCCATTTTTCAGGCGAAATTTTTGATACTCTTGGTACTGAATTGCAAATGATACTATGGTCACAAAAATAGTATCAATCAATTTGTGAATTAATGACTGTATCAAATTACTGAATGCCGCTGTAAATCGAAAATAAAAAACCATTACGCATGATTGATTCAGCATCTTTAAAAAGAATTTTACTAATCTATTGAAAGAACTAATGAATATTTTAATTCTAATATATGAAATTATTAAACTCTTAACAATATTCCTTGCAACACAACAACTTTTCTTCAAATTCATGGTTTTACGAAACCGTGGCTGTTTCTCAACACATTGGATTGACAACTCATAAAAGAAACCGAGAAGAACAAGCAATCAAAACAAAAACGGAGTTAGATTTCTTGATAGACCCTACAATGGTACCAGTACCATCAATTGGGTACATAAGAGAACGGCCAAGACAAAGCAAGGAGTTACAAATTAAACTCGGTGGGGACAACATCGGTATCGAGCACAGCAGAATAAACTCTGTATTCATAGAGAGGTGTGAAAATAAGAGAATATTAAAATTGTAAAATAAGTCGTCGTGTATAGTAAAGTGGTCTGAGCACCACACATGTCCGAACATTATACGTTATCAAAACACCCAAGCAACTGACACTGCGCTGCCGCTATTGCACAAGCAGAACAAAGCATAACACGCGCAAGGGTCATATTACAAACGACTTTTGCCGCAAATTTAGTATAAACAGGCCAGATATTTTTAAATCAAATCCATTTATATCTTGAGCGCAAGTACTTTATGTTAGCCTTATGATTAGCAGGAGTCACACTGCTGTTTACATAAAAAAAGTGACTGGCTTTTTTTGAACAATGATACAAAATTTTGGCTTGCTAGGTTGTTCCGCTTCTTCATAGAATACTTTTCATTATATCTTCTTAACCTCACAATAGTAAAGCGAATTGTTAGTTATTGAGAAATAATTAAACGTTGGTTAAGTTCTTTACAATTGAGAAATTGTAAAACCAATCTTAGGACTTTTATTTAACAATGCACCCTGCAAGACGAGTAGCTGTTACCTGACATGTTATCCGTTTGTTACTTTACATACGTGCATTTGTTATTCGATTTGTTACTTTTCTTCTAGCCGTGGTAAAAAATAACAAAGTTTCCCGCTCTGTTTGGAGTACGTGTGATTCTCGTTGTCACTCACTCGCATTGTACTTATCGGCATGCGATATATATTCGCCTGTTTCAATTTTTTATTACCGTCATTTCATTACATCTGTTATTCAGAATAAAATCGTATGTCACTAGATCTGTTAGCAACTGGCTGTTGAAAACGAATGTATTTGATACCGTATCTGCTACCCATGTGTTGTTGAAAATGCAATCATATTTTTTTTACAATGTTTTATTGAATCTTTCTTTTTTGGAAACTAACAATAATTTCGAAAATCTTTAAGCTAATTCATATTCCTGGAACAAGTTAATCATTACCACTGTATAGATAACCTCAATGAGTAATTTGTAAGCAGTTTCCCTATTTCCTCGGTGGCAGTTTTAATCCCGAGATTGTTGTGAATTGTGTAGTTTTATACATACCCAGGGGGTTTGCATATTGATCTTAAGGTCTTTGAATTCCATCTAGACTTGATTTAGATGCTGAGCCCCAAATTTGGATACCGTACTTCCAAGATGGCTTTATAAGCATTTTAAAAAGTAAAACTTTGTTTTCTAGACTTAGTTTGGACTTAGAGCCTACAATCCAATGCGAGTTCGCAATTTTCAATTTGGTTTGAGTAATCTTTTTGTCCATGTGGTTTTTCTAGGTGAGTCTTTTATCCAATGTAACTCCCAGGTAGGTAACGAATTCTTTCTGAGGTATTGTATTCCCATTTATAGAGATTGAAGGATATGTGTCTTTTTTATGGTAAATGTTACTTGTATACACTTAGACTCATTGACTTTAATTCTCCAAGCTGTTAGCCACTCTTCTATGACTTTTAAATGTTCTTGTAATGGGGTTTGAATGGACAGTAAGTATTGCTGTATCATCCGCAAAAGTTGATGTGATGAGGTGTCGGTTTGTGGTAAGAGCGTTCGTATAAATTAAATCTAAGACGGGCCCTAAATCACTTCCTTGTGGAACACTAGCAAATATTTCATAGGTGGTGGATTCGGTGGTGTAACTTTTTTGCCTAACACGAAATTTTCGGCCAACAAGAAAGCTTTCAAAGACATCATACATTTTTACGGGCAGCATAACATTCAGCTTGTATAATAGACCTTCTAACCAAACTTTATCAAATGCCTGAGCAACATCGAGGAACACTGCAGTACAATATTGCTTGTTTTCTAACGCTGATCTTATGTGTGCGAAGATTCTATGCACCTGCTCTATTGTGCTGTGTTTTTCTCTAAACCCGAATTGGTGGCATGGTATGGTCTGTTTCGATTCTAAAATCGGTAATTGTTGAGGACATGAGTCCTTAAAGGGTTGAGGCAGACCCAAATGTTGGCAACGCGTCCCCATGCTCCCTTGGCTCAGTCACTTTATTTTGAAGTCAGTCTAAAACCAACCATCAAGGCGTGAAATACCAGCCATCCCGACATTTATATTTGCAGATATTTCAATTTAAACCTTCAAACTTGTAATTCGGTGAACATAATCCATCGAATCTAAAGCCTCTAATCTGTTATAACTTAAATTATTAAATTAATAAACTCAACAAATTCGTATCATTCATTTAAACAATACTGCATTCAAAAATGTGTAATGTCTCATATAACATTAATTTTTAAATGAAAAATTGTAGAAATAAAGTGAATTTATAAATCAAAAAATAATTCTCTCCATTCTTTATTATTTCGTAAGGAAATAAACATGGTCCTTCGCAGCCATTTAAAAGAATTGGCATGTCGAGAATATTAAAAATATAACAGAAAATAAAAAAAAATCTTAAAACAAATAAACACGGCTTTGGCTACCATTTGCCTGTGCTCAAAATACGATATAAATAAATATAAAAGCTATACTTTCTTTAAAGATAAAAATACAAATATACAAGTGCAAAAAACAAAAGCAAAAGTTTATCCTTAATAAAATTAGTGCAAAGAAAACCAAATCTATTAACATTAAAATAATATAAAACAAAAATTTTTAGTATATAATCTGAAATAAATGGTTAGTAATATAGAAAAAACCAACATTGTGAAAAAGTTTAACAGTTAAAACTAAAACACAAATACATAATCAATAAAAATTAAAAAAAAGGGAAATAAGAGTGCAAAGTATTAATTGTATATAGAGATACAACAAACAAAAAAAGTGAGCATAAAATGAGTGAAACTTAAACACAAAAAAGAAAGAGTGATAAGTACACACATACATTTATACAATAGTGGATACACGACATTGGGTCGAAGAAAAAACAAAAATTTGACTAAAAACGCGATTGGTAAAAAAAAAAAAAAAAGAAATTAAATATTTACGTTAAGTTGCTGAACAACACCAGCTGCACCAACAACAATACAACAACATTTGCAATAAATTAAATATTTTACGTTACGTGGCTGAACAACACCAACTACACCAACAACAATTCAACAACATTTGCAAGCTAAGTAAACCCCAAAACAATAATGAGTATGGCGGAGTAAGTACACCATCATTACATAAAACCATACGTACATTATAATTATTAAAACCCGCCTACATTGAAAGGTCATTGTCCTAATTTTTCTAATCGGTAAAAAATTAAACCGTAATACCATCAAAACCCGCAAAAGTATAAGCACGGTTATATATGTATATACATACATAAAATATATATCGAATAATTTCCACCCACACACACTCACAATCTACTCAAACGTATTTATACTCAATTTCGAAAAACACAGTGGGTCTCAGCTTATCAAATCGCACACATGAGTACAGTGGTACAAAGTTCTATAATAATACAATAGAACTAAATTCGTATAAATTCTAAATACGTTTAAATTAGATTATCTCACCCATCCCTTTGAATAAAAAACTTTTGTTCGCAAATATGACGGAAGAGCATTCAGTGAAATCAGCTTCAGGCAAAAATAGCAAATATCTGCAGAAATTTATTTTTGAAAGTAACCGACTCGAGATTTTTTGTGCAAAATGGTCAACGGACTTGGCGAGTGACCAGGCAGAGACATTGCTCAATGTCAAGATGCAACAATTGGACAGCAACTGGGACATCCTCCTAAAATCTTATGAAGCTATATTCATGGCAGATGCCTACCCAGAAGTGAGCGAGTCGGTCGAACAAAAATATGGAAAATGCTCCGAAAGCTACCAAAACTGCAAGGCACAAATGCTGGAAGCATTACAACTTTTTAGAATTAATCCCATCACCTAAACAACCCAACAACCACTCGATACTTCTCATAACTCACCGTTTGAGGAAGTTTACCTTAAAGTACCACCGTGTGATACAGAAGATTTTCACGGTGGCTATGAAAACTGGCCGACATTTCGGGATATGTTTACGGCAGTTTATATACAGCACCCAAAGTTAACCCCTGCGCAAAAGCTATACCATTTACGGTACAAAACAAAGGGTCAAGCAGGCGTTATCGTTAAACAGTACCCACTTACTAATGAAAGTTTTCCGCTTGCTTGGGAAGCACTGAGATCCCGATATGAAAATCCCAGAATTTTAGTAGATAACCAGTTAAAATTCCCACTTAACCTTCAACCAATAAACTCAGAGAGTGGAGAGCAGTTGCAGAAACTGCAAACAACCATAAATAATTGCCTCTCTACCCTCTCTTCCCATACTCGTATACTTGTGCTCGTCAAAACACCCGAATGAGACACTTTCCCTATGGGAACAGTCTCTCAGCTCTAGAAAGGAACTGCCACTGTGGTCAGAAATGGACACATTCCTCACAAGCAGATATGAAGTGGTCGAACGACTAGGAACGTATCGACCTGGAAAACGCAAACCCCATTATAACAACCCAAGCCCTAGAGATGGCAATCAAAGCTTCCTATATGCCAACAAAAATCGCACAGAAAATTTTCACACGGAGTTTGTTAAGCCGGTGTCATGCAAACTGTGTAACGCCAACCACGCAATGAAAGTATGCGTTAGATTCAGGAATCTTTCTATACCAGACCGACTCAAATTCGTCCGTGAACACAATTATTGTGGAAACTGCCTTTCCTGCTCTCATCTAAAGAACCAATGTTAGAGTAAATTTTCTTGTGTTTACTGCCAACGGCGCCACAATTAGTTACTCCATAGTCATATCACCCAAACCTCAAACCCCTCCTCAAAACCCAAAGCAACGACAACACAGGCAGCAACAACAGTGGAAATATTAGATGACACACCCTCAACATCAGCAGGAATCTCAAATAACGCACAAACTCACAATAAAGCTGTACACAAAATCTCACTCACTTCTCCAGTAGCAATGGAATCACGTTATTACCCACCGCGATCGTTCCCATATATTACGCCGGAGAATACCACATGATCGACCAAGGTTCACAAAAAACATTTATAGCATCTCGAATCCAAAAAATTCTAAATTTACCCGTTAGAGAAGCCCATTACGAAATTTCAGGTATGGGAGGACTGGTCGTCCAGAACTCAAAACATGTTTGCGATTTAACACTTTGCTCAACAGATCTTTCACAAAAAGTTCTAACGCAGGCAATAATGCTACACCAGCTTACTCATTTTCTACCCAGTGTTAGAGTGTCAACCGTAAACCTCCCAGAATTGCATACACTAACACTAGCAGACCCAAATTGCTGTACCCCATCGAAAATCGATATGGTCATTGGTAGTGATATTATACCCCAAATTTTCACCCAAGGACTATGTCACCTAGCTGAAGGAACGCTATTGGCGCAAAATACCATATTCGGATGGATAGTAAGTGGCCCAGTGATGGAGAAAATAACATCATTCACGACCCAAGTGACTGAGCCCATAAACGACACACTCAATACACTCTTGCGGAAATTCTGGGAGCAGGAAGAAATCATCACGAGGCAAACCCACTCAGAAGAAGATGAGTACTGTGAAAACCTTTACGCAGCTACCACAACCCGACAGGAAGATGGAAGATACGTCGTCAAGCTGCCTTTCAAACAAGACATTCCCCACTCAATAGCATTTGGCCACTCTCGTCCTGCAGCTCAGCAGCAGTACCTAAGCATAGAACGGACGCTGGAAAAGAAAACCGAGCAACGCGACAAATATAACGAAGTACTTGGAGAGTATTTAATACTCAATCACATGACACCCACGTCACCATCTGAAATAATTAGAGAAGGAAAATACTTTTCATTCTATCTCCCCCATCATGCCGTGTTAAAACCCGATAGTAAGACCACAAAGGTTCGCGTCGTATTCAACGCTTCCAAAACATCTCACTCAGGAAATGCACTGAACGATGTGCTACATACAGGACCCGTATTACAAAATGACTTAATGCTTGTGATATTGAAATGGCGACTCCACAAGTTTGTTTTTAATGGCGACATTGAGAAAATGTACCGCCAAATACTCGTACACAAGGAAGATCAGGACTCCCAGCGGATCCTATTTCGCAAAACCCCAAACTCGCCAATCCAAGATTTTAAACTCAACACAGTCACATTTGGTGTTAACTGTGCCCCTTATCTGGCAATTCGAACTCTGCACCAACTCGCAGAAGACTTTAAAGACTCATTCCCTCTAGCCAATAACATTCTTCTACGAGAAACATACGTTGATGATATACTCTCTGGAAGTCACGATATACAGTCCACTATCGAATCTATGTCACAGGTGATCGAAGCTCTAAAGTCATCAGGATTTCCATTAAAGAAAATTACAGCCAACCACCCAAGTATTTTAGAATCCATCCCACACTCAGATCTACTAGACGTAGATTTCTTGAAGTTTCACGACTCAAGCTTGACAAAAACCCTAGGAATTCAATGGAATGCGCTGACCAACACCTTTTCTTATTCTTATGAACCTATACCTTCCACACACGCGAACACCAAGCGTCAAATTCTGTCAGCGGTAGCAAAACTCTTTGACCCGGCAGGATGGCTATCGCCAATAATGATTATGGCCAAAATCCTCCTCCAACAACTCTGGATGGAGGGAACGGACTGGGATGAAACAGTCAAGCCCGGTGCCTTACATAAATGGAACTCCTTTAGAGAAAATCTTCAAGAAATCAAACTCATAACAATACCCAGGTGAGTGCAGTTCACCCCAACTGAAAGCTTTGAAATTCATGGATTTTCAGACGCCTCTGAAAAAGCATTTTGTGCCTGCGTCTATTTAAGAGTTTCACTAAGCGAAAACACTTTTGCAACCTCATTACTGGCCGCCAAAAGCAAGGTAGCACCACTCCAAATGGTCAGTCTGCCCAGACTAGAGCTCTGTGGAGCAGTTCTTCTTTCTAAGCTTGTGAAGCAAATTCAATCAGAGCTCAAAATGCCTTCGCATGAAACAACTTTATGGACAGACTCCTCAATAGTATTAGCCTGGATGGAGAAGCCCCCACATACATGGAAAACATTTGTGGCAAACAGGACGTCTCAAATTCTGGATAACGTCAATAACACAGCTTGGCGGCATGTTTCTAGTCACGACAATCCAGCAGATTTAGGAAGCCGCGGCTGCAAGCCCCAAGATCTGGCCACAAGCACTCTCTGGTGGAGCGGTCCATCATGGTTATCCAAACCAAATTATCAATGGCCACCAAACTCCAGGCTGCAAACATCTAACACCCCAGAGTTGCGAAGACTGGAAACTTTTCATACTACTGAAGGCACAAACATACTGGAAAGATTCTCTTCGTTTCCACGTGCACTAAGAGTCGTTGCATACATATATCGATTCATTAATCATTGCAAAGGGCTACCTATATCCAACACCCAGGTACTATCCCAAGAAGAGCTCACTGAAGCCAAGTATAAACTGATAGCTCAAACGCAACGAAATTATTATAAAGAAGAAATCTCATTACTCGAGCACTCGAAGCAAGTAAGCAAAAAGAGTGCACTCCTTACCCTCAACCCAATGCTAGATAAGATGGGTATTATGCGTGTAAATGGGCGCTTAAAATATGCCACACTCAGCTACAATGAACGCCACCCCATTATAATCCCAGATGATTCGCGATTTTGCTCCCTGTTCTTAGATTTTCTTCATATTACCCTGCTTCATGCTGAAAAACAGCTTATGACCCGAATAGTACAACAGGAATACTTCATCCCACGCTTAAAACAGAAAATAAAAAAATGTATCTTCCACTGTAAGGCATGCACAATATATAAGCATCGGATCAGAACCCAAATAATGGCAGCATTACCCCCAGAAAGAACCACATTTACATTACCATTTCACACCACCGGTGTTGACTTCGCTGGACCGTTTCTTATTAAAACGTCACCGCTTCGTAAGGCGACTTGCTCAAAGGCATATGTATGTGTTCTTGTGTGTTTTTCAACCAAGGCCATACATTTAGAACTGTGTTCAGATCTCTCAAAAGAAGCATTTAGAGCCGCATTCACCCGATTCACAGGTCGGCGCGGCCTGCCACATAAAATTTTGTCAGACAACGGAAAGACATTTGTGGGAGCGCAGCGAGCCATGCAAAAGGACTTGGTTCAATTCCTTAAGGAAACATCTTCGGACATCGTTGAAAAATATTCCGTGCATGGCTTTTCTTGGAATTTTATACCACCCTACTCTCCTCATATGGGCGGCCTCTGGGAGGCAGCCGTCAAGAGCTTTAAAACTCATTTAATTAAAGTTGCAGGAAATCAAAAATTCTACTCTTTTAATTCGAATTGAAGCCGTATTAAACTCCAGGCCTCTGTCCCCTATGTCTCAAGATCCAAACGATTTGCTATCTCTTACCCCGGGACATTTTCTACGGGGAGCTCCCATCATAGCACCACCTGATCCGGACGCCAAAGAACTCCCTCTTCTCAATAAATGGCAAAGACTAAAGGTTCTTCACCACCAATTTAGCGTTCGTTGGAAGAACGAATACTTGCAAGACCTCCATCGAAGGCACAAGTGGAAAACCCCCCAACGAAATCTTCAGGAAGGAGACATGGTCATCGTTAAAGATGACTGGCTTCCTCCAACCGAATGGCGACTGGGTCGTATTACTCGATTATTTCCTGGACCCGATGGAAATGTCCGTGTTGTAAACATAAAAACTCAGCATGGAGTCATAACCCGAAGCATCGTCAAATTGTGCCTTTTACCCCCTGTCTAGTTATGATAGACCTCAAACCCAATACAACACACTTCCAGTTAATTAAAATGTCTACCCCATTTATCCATATGTATACGCATACCTATATATCATTTATGTACCAATTACTACTTGCGCATATACCACCCATATTGCAAAATCACTTCTGATGATTTTATACTAAAGTCCCCTTTTATATATATCTTTGCAGATCACGAGGAAAGGACTCGGCAAAATGTCGGTTGTGTGGCCGATTGCACCCCCTACGTTTGTGCAACGCATTTCGTGCGATGGATGCACGGGAACGCTACGAGTGTGCAAGGATGCATAAATATTGTATAAATTGTTTGGCAATGTCCCACACAGCTGGAGCGTGCGAGTCAGAAGCCAGCTGCCATCGGTGCGGACTCGCTCACCATAGAGAGAAAAGTCAATACCAATCTCTGCGGAAAAAGGTGCGTGCGGAGATAATCAGCCGGTCAGCTCAACAGCGTACAAAAAGGCTACGACGACTGGTTGCTGATGCACGAAAGGCCATTGACCAAATTGAGAAGGAGCTGCTGCAACTGGCAGGGGGGGCGCCATGTTGAGGACATGAGTCCTTAAAGGGTTAAGGCAGACCCAAATGTTGGCAACGCGTCGCCATGCCCCCTTGGCTCAGTCACTTTATTTTGAAGTCAGTCTAAAACCAAACCATCAAGGCGTGAATTACCAGCCATCCCGACATTTATATTTGCAGATATTTAATTTTAAACCTTCAAACTTGTAATTCGGTGAACATAATCCATCGAATCTAAAACCTCTAATCTGTTATAACTTGAATTATTAAATTAATAAACTCAACAAATTCGTATCATTCATTTAAACAATACTACATTCAAAAATATGTAATGTCTTATATAACATTAATTTTTAAATGAAAAATTGTAGAAATAAAGTGAATTTATAAATCAAAAAATAATTCTCTCCATTCTTTATTATTTCGTAAGGAAATAAACAGTAATATTTTTTTTAATAAAAGTTTTTTTAAGATTTTTGAGAATACCGTAGGAGCCCACAAAAGATGGATCGATACCTGGTTTAGGGATCATAATAATCTCCGAAAGCTTCCAGGACTTAGGAAAATAGTGTAGTCTCAATATACTACGAAATATACAAAGCATGTGTTTAATTGCCACATTAGGAAGATTTTTTATCATATCACCCGTTATCCCGTCGTTAGTAATAACATCTTAAGTGTTTTAAAATTAAATTGAATAAAATTTTTATCTGGATCTGCACGAAATTCTGGAAGAGATTTGTATCCAATATTTGGTGTAAATACAGTGGAAAGATGCATGGCAAATGAGATACCCTTTTCCTGGTCGCTTCGAGTAGTCGCCATTGTGAGTTCTCAATGGAGGGTCGCAAGTGACGAGAATTTTGAAACTCTAACTTTTCGCCACAAAGAGTAGTTAGTATCAGAAGTAACTGACAGAGATTGAACAGACTTTTGAAATTCGTTTTCCTTTTTTTGTTTTAGGACGTCCCGAAGCTTTGTTATGCATATAATATTGAGCTCATTTTTTAAGGCTGGGGAACGAAACCTCTGCCAACCTCTCCGTAGTTGTCATTTTTTGGTTACCAGACTTATAATGTTTTTACCCTGAAGACCGTTGAAAATTTGTCTTCTATGAGTGTTAGATGGGTCATGTGTTGAAATTTTCGCTGCCAGATGTAGTAATGTTGTAAAGCCATCAACTGCGTTGTCGACATCTGCTATTGATTTTAGAGGAATGAGCGATTTTAGATGCGCACTTATGAATTTCCTGTATTTAAGCCAATTTGTAAATTTATTGGTTAAGCCTAGCTGTAAGTCATTGAAAACTGGAATTATGTTAATGGAACATAGACAAAGCGATTGATCAGATGATAAGTCGAAAAGGGGTTTTACGCTTACTTGTGCTCTACTGGTACCACAAATCACTCCAAAGTCAATCAAATCTGGGGTTTTGCTGAGATCAGTTGGCCAGTATGTTGGCTGACCGGTAGATATATCGTCGAAACCGTTATTTTGAATGGCTTTATATACATTTCTACCCTTTGGAGATATTAACCTAGATCCCCAGAAGGAATGTTTTGCGTTGTAATCATCTGCTACAAGAAACCGTTTACCTAGTTTAGAAAAGAAATCAGTGAATTGAGTTTCTGATATATTGTATAGGGGCGGACAATATATGGCGGAAATGTGTATTCCACCAGAATTACCATATATATGAACTGAGGTAGCGTGAAGGTAGTCTTTACAGTACTCTTCTATTATATAATGCTTAATTTTTTGCCTGATAAGTATTACAGTTCCACCGCGCGCTTTCCCTTCAGGGTGTTTGGTGTCATAAAAAAAAATGTATCAATTTTGAAGTTGTTAAATTTGGTCAAATGAGTTTTGGAGATTAGCATTATATCTATTGCTTGATTTTCTAAGAAGAGTATCAAGAGTACCAAGCCGTTGGCGTTTCAATAACATATCTTAAGGTCGTTCATGGCTTAGACAAAATCGCTTGAAGGAGGAGATTTTGATTTCGAACTAAATCTTGTATCATACTTTGCATTGATGTCATATGTTCTTGCATCATGCGTATAAAGTTGTTGAGCGTATTTTCAAGTGAGTTAACAGACAGAATGACGTTTCTTGCGTTGTGAGCTGAGGTGCACCTTTTAAAGCTTGGGCGTAGGATATAAAGTTGGTATTAGTAGGTTTTGTTTCGGCAGCTTTTGCTTGAGGCTGAGGGTGAGGCTGAGAGGCAGGAATGTTGCTAAAGCCTTTTTACTGCCCTTGCCTTTTAGAGAAATATATATTGGACAATTCCTATAATTAGTGGTGTGATTTTCACCGTAATTGCTACATTTTTTAGACTCAGGGGTTGTTTTGGATTTCCTACAGTCTTTTGAACTGTGTAAATGTCCACAAATGATTCATATACTTTGTAAAGCGCAATATCACTTCGTATGGCCAAATTCTTGACAATTATGGCACTGAACAGGACCTGTTCGTTTATGTGGTTCTTCCACGGAAATACGACGGTGAAGAAGGTACCGCAGTTTGTAAATGGGATGAACTTCTCCCTTTTTTAAGAGCTGGAAATCTGGCCTTATTTTAATGTTGAATACGTTTCTAACCCTGAAACCTTCTTCTTTCAAGGCACTTTCTATTTCCAAGGGACTTACACTGTGTTCAATGCTCTTTAGGATGACTGCTAAGCTACGACTACTTTTGAGCTGGAAAGTATAGGACTTCTTTTCCTTTTCGAAATTATCTGCCACCTTGCGATAACTATCTTCTCCGTAGCTTTGTACTTTCATTTCCTGAATATATCCCTTTTTAATTGGGACTACATGGAAGTTATTTTTTCCAATTAGATTTATCAATTTGTTGACAAGGTGAACTCTAGCACGCTTCTTGCACACGCACTTGATCATCAGCATCAGAAAGCATTTGAAATCGATTATTGCTCATGCTGTCTTTTTCTCTTGTAGTTTTGACAATTTTGTTTTGATGTTGTTCACTATTTTTTTGGGATGACCGTTTCCTTTTTACAAGAATGTAGCGAATTACTGCTTTCTTTACAGCGCTATTTTCGGAAAAGTCTTGTGTTTCGACTCTAGAAGTTGCTGGAGGAGTTGCGGTAATCGGCGATTGAGCTAACGAAGGGGCTGGTAAAGAAGTCCTAGAAGGGACTACCAAAGCAGAGGGCTCATTTTCCAATCGTTATGTTCGCTGTTGGTGCTGTTGTTGTGGCGCTTGTTGTTGCTGTTGGTTTTGGTTAACGTTTCCACGTTGTGGCGACCGATTTAGTCCCATT
The DNA here is from genome assembly GCA_037013455.1 of Ceratitis rosa. NCBI lineage: Eukaryota > Metazoa > Arthropoda > Insecta > Diptera > Tephritidae > Ceratitis > Ceratitis rosa. Next base: position 153,927 of record JAWMAG010000036.1, on the reverse strand, counting down.
TTTGCAAAATGACCAATTTAGTCCCAAAAAAATAAAAACTAGGGCATTTTGCAACACAGCTTTTTGGCTGGAAACGGCACAAGCAAATGCAAATTTTCCTGCATACTGCTAGGCGCCTTTCTTTAATACCAGAGCTTTTTATATTTTTTTATTATTATAATTAATATATTTGTCTCTGTTCAACTAGTGTGAACTATTTGTTTATAGTTTTTCTGTTTGTTTGTTTTTTTTTTCTATTATTTAGTTTTGATGGAGCGCCAATCCATCAAATAACACAATTTGTTATTTACAAGGTTTCACTTTCACTTCACTTTGTCCAGCTTCAGAGGAGCCACTTGCACGAATTAGTTTATATAGTTTGCACAATATATTTTGATATTGAATATTTGATATTGAAAATAAATATATAACACAGTCACTTTCACTTCGCACTTGCAAGAGTTGCCAGATCATATGTTAGCATATTTGTCGACGGTGACTTATTAAAAACAAATGCCTTTGTTACCCACAGGGTATTGATCTTTTACTTATATTTTCTTCAAAATGAAAAATAGCAATATTTAAGTTTTTATCTGTTTATTAAAAATCTATATATATAAAAATTGACAGCAAGTTTTCATGTGTTTTTATAACTCAAATATCGCCGAAGCGATCGCCTTGAAATTTTCAGAAGACTTTCGGATAGTTATATAGATGGTTTATGAACAAGCATGAAGCATGCCTGCTGATATTTGCTTTGAGTGCGTTCAAAAATCATAGTCATGAAGCAAACGACAAAAAAAAACGAACGACATGCAATGACAAGCAAGTCTGCTGATGAATGCGTTCATCAAATCATTGTACTGTCAAATAAGTGCATTGACATTCGGTCTTTCTTTTTTGTATATTGAGCGGTAAACACGTGTTTTTCTCTTTCATTCAATTTTGTGCTTTTGGAAATCAAATTGCATATTTTATTTGGAACTCGTATTCCATGTAAGTATTTTGCATCATATATTTATAGTGTTTTTAAATTCAATTTTTTTTAGATTCGTAATAAGCCGATTTTGCTACACACGTGCTTTATTGAACTCTACGGTATGTGTTGTTGTTAGTGCGGTGTTTTTTTTCTTCGCATTTCATTTTGATTTATTTCGCAATTTGTTTTAATTTGCGTTTTGTTTCTCCGTTGACCAATTTGATCGAAAATGCATTTTTTCATTTTTTTACAGATTTTGTGAAATTTCAATCGTGCCATTCGCTGTACACGTAATGCTTCTTCTTTATCGTCGAAAAGAAGATTGCAAAGTGGGGAGCAGCGTGCACAAATTAATGCCGATAACAGAGATCGATATGTACGAAATCGAAATTCACCTAATCGATCTCTTGATAGCCAGCCCATGCCAACAAAGGAACCGACATGGCTGTTTTTGTAGTAGCTGGTGACAATAGATATGATGAAATTTCACAATATCAAATGGGACGTTACATTAGCACTAATGAAGCTCTTTGGTGAATTTATTCATTTCCACTGCATGAGCGATATCCTGCTGTGGTTCATTTGGCTGTTCATTTGGAAAATGGACAACGTGTTTATTTTACTGATACAAACGTGGAGCAGAGAGCGGCACAGCCACCAGCAACTGCATTCTTCCAATTGTGTGAAAGTGATGAATTTGCCAGAACATTGCTGTATGCGGACGTACCACACTATTTCATTTGGACTGCAAAAAAATGGCAATGACGTAAAAGAGGAGCACCAGTTGATGGTCATCCAGGCGTTTTATTTGAAGATACTGTGGGGAGGCTGTACACAGTTCATCCAAACAACGCAGAGTGCTATTATTTGCGATTGTTGTTGGTAAACGTTGTAGGACCACGCTCATTTCAACATTTGAGAAGAGTTAATTGTCATTTATGTCAGACATATCGCGAATCATGTGAACACTTACATTTGTTGGAAAATGATGCACATTGGGGTTTGACACTTAACGATGCATCGATTTCTTTTTCTCCACATCAAATACGTATGTTATATGCCATAATATTATGGACATGCTTTCCATAGAATCCACTTGATTTGTGGAATAAATATAAAGATTTTATGGCCGAAGACTTTTTTGCTTCCTCTGGAATTGCTGCTACTTTATTGGATGATGGACTAACAGCACACTCAGCATTAAAATTGCCGTTAAATGTGCAGGTTTCTTTGTATTCATTGATTGATCGATTTAAAATATATTAATTACTATGATTTTATTTTTGAACGTACAGGTGATTGACAATCCCACATGCAACATATCAGGAAATTCTGCAATGGCAAAAGTTTTGCAGCAAGCAGCAATTATTCTATTGGATGAATGTACAATGACCCATAAAAAATCTCTGGAAGCATTAAACCGTACAATGCAAGATCTACGTCGCAATCAACAAATTTTTGGTGGTGCACTAATATTTTTGTCAGGTGATTTCCGCCAAACATTGCCCGTGATCCCACGAGCAACATTAGCGGATGAGATCAATGCGTGCTTGAAGTCACATTTCTTGTGGCGATATGTCCAAAAATTGACATAGAATATAAACATGCGTGTTCAATTGCACAATGATCAATCTGCAGAACGATCTTCGAAGCAATTGTTAGAAATCGGAAGTTTCAAAGTTCCAAATACAGATGGCTTGATCACTTTGCCAAACAATTTTGTACAATTCTACAATCCAAAGGCGAATTAATTGAACGCGTGTTTCCAAATATTATTCAAAATCACAGAAATCACGATTGGTTGACAGAACGAGCAATATTGTCACCAAAAAATGTACATGTCAATGAAATCGATTTTCACATTCAAGAAAAATTGCCAGGCGCACTGACATCATATAAATCTTTTGATAACGCAATGAATGAAGATGATGCAGTGAATTATCCAGTTGAATTTTTAAATTCCCTAGAACCGCCTGGTATGCCACCGCATCGTTTGAATTTAAAAATCGGCTCATCAATATTTTTACTACGGAATTTAAATGCACCAAAATTGTGCAATGCCACAAGATTGGTTGTAAGAAAATTGATGCCGAATTTAATTGAAGCCACAATATTGACTGGCAAAGCGAAAGGAGAAATTGTGCTCATACCGCGTATTCCGATGATACCAACAAACATGCCATTTGAATTCAAGCGAGTGCAATTCCCAGTGCGTCTATCATTTGCCATGTCCATCAATAAGGCACAAGGACAAACGCTTCAAGTATGCGGATTGAATTTGGAAAAGCCGTGTTTTTCTAACGAGCAGCTATACGTGGCCTGTTCAAGAGTTGGCATTCCAAACTCTTTATTTGTGTACGCTCCAAATGGACAGACGAAAAATGTAGTATATCCAAATGTTTTGGATTGAAAATAAAAATTTTGAAATAATACTACAATTTTGACTAATTAGTAAAACTTATACTGTAATTGAAATATTAAAAGACAGCTGCTGCGGAGGAAGACCTCCATTCTGTTGGAATGATCATGTGGAGTAGGACCTGGCTGAACCGACGGTGTTGTTAACTCGATATTAATCGTGTAAGCGATCTACGCCAGTAACGAAGAAGTAAACCTATGGAATCTGAATTACACAAATAGAAAATTAATCTTATGTGTTATATTGAATATTTATCTATTAAAAAGCATTTTATCTTCATTGTTAAAATCTAGGATCGGTAAAAAGAATATACTGGATAGAAAGAAAATTAAATGAATATCCTTTTGGTATCAATTTTGATTAACAACAATTAAAGGATTGATTGGTAAAATGGCTTTGCCAAGAACATTACTACATATTTGGCAGGAATGCCTAGTACGTGCATAACAAAAGTGTAATTTTTTTACAAAAAATGTGATGTTTTTAAAAAAAAGTTTAAGTGAAGCAAAAGATAATTAAATAAATTTTCTTTCAAAATTCATATTATTTGATGTAAGTTAAACAATTTATCGCATTAAAAGTTTTACAAAGAACGTGGCTATTGGCATACATTATATGTGTATGCTTTCTATGTACATATGTACGTAACAAAAATGTAAAAATTTTCACAAAAAAAAAATAAATTTTTTTTAAATAAATTTAAATGAAGCAAAAGATAATTAAATTAACCTTCCTTTTAAATTCATTTTAACTAATTTAGGTTAAATGATTAAACAAAAAAGGAACTTCTCATGCAACATTGCTACACACGCATTTATGTACGCCTGGCACATGCACAACAAAAGTTTAAAACTTTTACCAAAAAAGTAAATAAATCAAATAAATTTCATGAAACTAAAAGATAGTTAAAAAAAAATTTTGATAAATTCATTCAAACTTATTTAAGTGAAATGGTTAAACAAAATAATAACTTTTGATACAACATTGCTTTTTGCTACACCCGAATATGCATTAATACAAAAGTACAAAATTTTCAAAAAAAATTAAATTTTTTGAGCAAACTTAAATAAAGCAAAATATAATTAAAGAAACTTTCTTCTAGGACACATTTTAACCATTTTAAATTAAACAATTAATCGCAATAAAAGATTCACAAAGATTCGCGATGGACGGGACAAGGACGGAAGAAGGTGGGTCCTTGTGAAATTTACTACAGCGGCCATATAAAGGAGCGCAAATTTGGTGTCGGATTCGTGGTGCGAGAGAGACTCCATCGCCGAGTACTGGCATTCACTCCAGTGGATGAACGTCTAGCCACAATCCGCTTCAGATCAAAATTTTTCAACACCACTCTAATTTGCGCCCACGCTCCGACGGAATAGAAGGATGACTTGACCAAAGATGCCTATTACGAGCGCCTCGAACACCCTTATGAGCGCTGTCCCCGCAACGACGTCCAAATTGTGCTTGGCGACTTCAACGCTAGGGTGAGCAAAGAAGGCATCCTTGGTACGACTGTCGGAAAATTCAGCCTCCCCGACGAAACATCTCCAAATGGGCTGAGGCTGATAGACTTCGCCGGAGCCCGAAATATGGTTGCCTGTGGCACTAGATTCCAGCACATCGATTATGGTCTGATAGACGGAAGACATGTATCCAGTGTTTTAAATGTGCGTACGTTCCGAGGTCCCAACATTGTATCGGATCACTATCTTGTCGCAGCGAAGATACGCACGTACCTCTGTGTATCGAAGAACGCCCGTCAGCACACACAAGGAAGGTTCGACGTTGAAAAGCTGCAATCACAACAGACTGCTCGACTTGCACACATGCTCTCTGAGAGCACTAATCAGCAACCCGGTATAAGGGAACTGTGGGACGGCATTGCAAACTCCCTGCGTAAAGCTGCAAACGAAACCATTGGATTTCGGAAAGGTCGCAAAAACAGCTGGTACGAAGAGGACTGCCGTGTCGCAGTGGAGAGAAAACAGAGTGCTAACCTCGCAACCTTGCGATCGACCACAACACGTGCGGGGTGGGATAAATACCGAGAACTGAAGAGGGAAGCGCGTCTGCAGACTAAAAAAGAAAGAGGCCGAGATGCGGGAGTACAAGGAACTTAAGAAGCTGGACGACAGGGCTAACGCTCGAAAATTCTATTAAAAAAAATACGGCGACTTATAGAAGGTTTCAAGACCGCAGCAAACTCTTGTAGGACAGGACCCAGAGAGGTGAGCTACTGACAGATGCCCAGAGTATACTCGATTTTTGGAGGGAGCATTTCTCCAGCCTGGTGAATGGCAGTGACGAGGAAACACGCGGAGATGGTGAACCCGAAACTCCAATTGATGACGATGGAAAAGTTGTTCCGTCACCCGACTATGAAGAAGTCCGAATAGCAATCGTCCGCTTAAAAAACATCAAAGCGGCAGTGACCGATGGATTACTGGCCGAGTTATTCAAATACGGCGGCGAAGAATTGATCAGGTGCATGCATCAGCTTCTTTGCAAAATATAGTCGGATGAAAGCATGCCCGTCGATTGGAATTTAAGTGTGCTCTGCCCAATCCATAAAAAAGGCGACCCCACAGTCTTTCCAATCCAATTATCGTGGAATAAGCCTTCTTACTATCGCATATAAGGTCCTATCAAGCGTTTGATGTGAATGACTAAAGCCCACCGTCAACAAACTTATTGGACCTCATCAGTGTGACTTTAGACCTGGTAAGTCAACCATTGACCAGATATTCACCATGCGCCAAATCTTAGAAAATACCCGTGAAAAGAGAATCGACACCCACCACCTGTTCGTCGATTTTAAAGCCGCCTTCGACAGCACGAATAGGAGCTGCCTTTACGCCGCTATGTCTGAATTTAGTATCCCGGAAAAAGTTATACAGCTATGTAAACTAACGCTAAGCAACACTAATAGCTCCGTTAGGATCGGGAAGGACCTCTCCGAGCCGTTCGATACAAAACGGGGTTTCAGACAAGGTGACTCTTTATCGTGTGACTTTTTTAACTTATTGCTGGAGAAAAAAAGGAGCTGCAGACACGAATAGAGAAGGTACAATCTTTTGCAAGTGTGTACAGCTGCTGGCGTACGCCGATGATATCGATATTATTGGCCTCAACAACTGCGCCGTGAGTTCTGCTTTCTCCAGACTTGATAAAGAAGCGGAGCAAATGAGTCTGGTAGTGAATGAGGGCAAGACGAAATATCTCCTGTCATCAAACAAACAGTCATCGCATTCGCGACTCGGTTCCCACGTCACTGTTGACAGTCATAACATCGAGGTCGTAGATAATTTCGTCTATCTAGGGACCGGCATTAACACCAACAACAATATCAGCCGGAAATCCAACGCAGAATCACTCTTGCCGACAGGTGCTACTTTGGACTGAGCAGGCAATGGAACAGTAAAGTCCTCTCTCGGCGAACGAAAACCAAACTCTACAAGTCCCTCATCGTTCCCGTCCTGCTATATGGTGCGGGCGATGACAACATCTGATGAGTCGGCGTTAGGACCCTTTGAGAGAAAAGTTTTGCGAACGATTTATGGTCCTTTGTGCATTGGCAACGACGAATGCCGCAGACGATGGATCGATGAGCTGTACGAGCTATACGATGATATTGACATAGTTCAGCGAATGAAGAGGCAGCGGTTACGCTGGCTAGGCCATGTCGTCCGAATGGATGAAAGTACTCCAGCTTTGAAAGTATTTGATGCAGTACCCGCTGGTGGAAGCAGAGGAAGAGGAAGACCTCCAGTCCGTTGGAAGGCGCCAGGCAGCGAAAAGAAGAGAAGAATGGCGCTTCCATATTGATTCGGCAATAATCGCGTAAGCGGTGCCAACGCAAATAAAGAAGAAGAAGAAGTATAGTTAGTAAACTGTGTGAAAATAAGAGAATATTAAAATTGTAAAATAAGTCGTCGTGTATAGTAAAGTGGTCTGAGCACCACACATGTCCGAACATTATACGTTATCAAAACACCCAAGCCACTGACACTGCGCTGCCGCTATTGCACAAGCAGAACAAAGCACAACACGCGCAAGGGTCATATTACAAGCGGCATATTTGACCAGACAGTGAAAACGTCCATACTAACGCTAGGTCAGCAAATATTTGATTGCTGAACGGAACAGTGGAAACGACTTTTGCCACAAATTTAGTATAAACAGGCCAGATATTTTTAAATTAAAACCATTGATATCTTGAGCGCAAGTACTTTATGTTAGCCTTATGATTAGCAGGAGTCACATTGCTGTTTACATATAAAGTGACTGGCTTTTTTTGAACAAGGATACAAAATTTTGGCTTGCTAGGTTGTTCCGCTTCTTCTTTATAATAACTTTTGCGCACCGACCACATCGCACACTCAACACAGCCTTTACAAAAACGAAAGACAAAACAAACAAGGAGCAACAACACAATGTGATATACCAAATAAAGTGCATGGTAAAAAAAAGACGAGCAATGCGACAAACTTTACATAGAAACAACGAAGCGAGCATTAGGACTTAGAATAGGCGAATATAAGGCGGACGCAAAGAATAATAAGGTGACGACTGCGTTAGCCCAACACCTTGCACATAGCAATCACACAGCAGACTTCGACAATGCGAAAATAATAGATATCGAGAAGAGAACGAAGAAAAGAATGATATTGGAAGGACTTAGAATACAAGAACAAATTCACTGTGCGATGAATTACAAAGATGATGTAGACAACATAAATTGTGCATACACAGCGATCATAACAAAAAACAAGACGAAAGTTGATATGCAGCATTAATGTATCTATTACATTGAAAGTGGATGGTCAAGAGATTATGACCATAAATATAATAATATATAATAATTAATTAATTATGTGAATATATTTGTGTTTTGGGTATTGTTGGAAAAAGTTTGTAATGTATACTGGTTGTTAATCATGTTTTCTTGTTTTTTAAAATAAATTAGACTCCCTGAAGAAGATACAAATGGTATCGAAACGCGTAGGAGGCAGAAAAAAGAAAAATTTTTTCGTTTTTAATTTAACGGCCTTAAAGCTCCAATTATATAACCTAGCAAACACATATACATTGGCCCAAAACACAAACTAAAAAGAACTTTTGTTACACCATTGCTTTTCTACATCCGGATATATGTATGAATGGCACATGCAATACAAAAGTGCAAAATTTTTACAAAAAAATTAAATTTTTTTTAAATAAATTTCATCAAACCAAAAAATATTTAAATAAACTTTATTTTAAAACTCATTTAATCAAATTTAAGTTAAATGTTAAAACAAAAAAAGAACTTTTGTTACATTGCCAAATTTGTACACTGGCATATGTGTATGACTGGCACTGGTATGTACTACATACATATGTACATGACGAATGTGCATGGTCAATATGCACATACCTACATACGTGTATGTATATACACAAATGCACACGTTGTTATCTTACCTTATTTCTTGATTTAATAAAGAAATTATTAAGAAACAAATAATTAATTAGTAGAAATTTTATAAAGTAACACATCTCACCTCTAAGCGTCTTCAGTTGAAAAAGAAAATGGCGGAAAATTTCCAAAGGCCATATTTGAATAATGTGTATACGCACATTTCTTTCTAATATACTAGATAATCGTTTTCGATATATGTTACTCGTCTTACTACAGAAACTGACTATAAGAAGGAAAAAATAGTTTTGTGGATGTAGTGGTAAAGCAGCAAAATTTTTCGATATTAGTTGCGAAATGGTTACCACCGTCTTGCAGCGTAGTGTTCCTGTGAGTTTTCACCTCACGAACGCTTAGTTATATTCCACTGAGGGTTTTCACCTCAGTGGAAAGGGGGCTAGTAGAGGGTTTTCACCTCCACAGCCCATACGAGAAAGTAAATACATCTATGTATGTACAGTAGATATATAGATATTACTGTATATATTGTATAACTCTGTCCATTAATAATAAATTTGTTGTAGCCTTAAAATAGCGTGTTGTTATTTTAGGATAACCTTGGCAAGGCTGAGCTAACCCCAGCCAAGTGGGAAAATTCCGTTACAATCCCTTGCGGTTCAGGCACTCATGAGTTACAACACCTCACGCCGGACATATTGTATTATGGTAACATGAGTGCAATCTATCGCACCAATTACAATTTTTATCCCAAATTTATTATGGAAACTGGAAATATTATCACATTCATTTATTTCTACACACACCACATTTACGTGTATATTATTCCAGCTGCACACACATCTTACCCTATCTAAATGCTGTTGTAATGCTCAGTCGTATTTGGAAAGTTTACACTATGTTTATGTACCACTATGAGTTTGCATATGTGTCGAATATGTGACTGTCTCATTGCAGAAAAATGTGTATTTCCAACACAATTTTCATATGACCCATTGGATAGAAAATACAATGCTGAAACTTTCCGCAATACTTCCTTTTCCAACGAAAATGGATCTTCCGTTGCCCTAAGACTAATCAAATTTTGTCTGCGGATGCTTCAGTTTTGGGCTCATAACATACCTACATATTTATATATATTATACCACATCAGGCATTAAAAGAAAAATATTATAGTAACGGGGTTTTCAACTGGGCTGGGGCAAGCTCAGCCTTGCCAAGGGTTTGCTAAAGTAAAACACGCTGTGTTCGTTACAACAAAGTTGTTATTACACGTATAAACAATCTATATGTACACGGTTTCTAATGTACTACACGATATTTCTACGACAAGTAAATAAGTGTTCGTGAGGTGAAAACCCTCAGCTACACTACGTTTGCCGGTGGTGTTGATCCCACGGGCAAGTATGCCAAATGATAATACAGATACTACTTCTCTCGTATGGCGCTGTGGAGGTGTAAACCCTCAGTGGATAATAGATAAATGCTCGTGAGGTGTAAACCCTTAGGTGCACTACGTTTGCCGGTGGTGTTGATCCCACTGGCAAGTATACTTACTGACACGACAGCACAAAGGCTACTTAATTCCCTTTGCATTTTCGTCGCCTTTATACTATTCTGCACGCAGGCAGAATGTTATTTTATAATAACAATTTATTTCTGCGTACAGTTTTCTACTTATTCTATGTGTACGTATTTATGTGCATGCGAATAAATTCATGTTCGAACAAGCTTATAGGCTTCAGCGTATGTATGTATTAACGTATCTTCATGTTTCAATAATTTAAGTATGTATGTTTGTATAATAAATATATATATATATATGTACTATATAGTTTAATGATTTCAATGTATGTATATAAATTCAGTGTATGAATATGAAAATGTATTTTTGTGAGGTCTCCAAAAGCCTCGGATTAGTAGTTACCTTCAACGTGCCGCTTGAAGGATCACCTCACCCGTCGCTGCTGTGGCTACTGCATATGCGCCTCAATGTCGTTAGTCAGGGCCTCGGGCAGTGGTTCGATCCCTGTCTGGTTGTTCCACGTACTCTGTGTTGTTGCTTCTGTGTTCTGCAGCCATCGCTCTACCTCGCCTGCCATGTTGACGTACTCATTCCAATCGCCGAATTCTAGCATCCCGCCGCTTGCTGTTAGGCTTATTGCATCTTCGTTCTCGCATATATAAATCTTAGCCGGTTGTTGTTGTGGTTCGTCGCTCGTTGCTACTCCTTCGCTGTATATACGTAAGCGCATGTTGATGCGCTTGTTATATTCTATGAAGCCTCTGCCACGCACTTCACCGTCTTCCTCGAATATATCGAGTTCCCCTCGTCGCTTCGCTGGCTGCTCATCTTCACTCTCTGCTTGCTTACTTCGTTTATCGCGTTTGGTTAAGCGCCCGTATACTTTGCTAGCATAATTTGTTTATTGCTCGCTTCAGTTGTTAGAACACTTGATGTGAGTTTGGTCGTGGCGCCGGCTTTTATTTTGATTTTCATCGCTCGACCAACTGTGCTTTTCCTGCATATGCTTTAATACAAATTTCTCCTCCGAATTTTTGCAGGAATATTTCGGTTATTATTATTTTTTTTTTGTGTGTATATATTTATTTTTCTTTTTTTTGTGTGTTGTGTATATATGTATATATATTATTTTTTTATGCGTCCATGTGTTTTTGCTTGTATATCTTCACTTTGCATATATTTTAGTTTATGTATGTATGTATATTATGTGTTGTTTTTTTCCACTTGTATATATATATTCATTTCTTTGCCTATATTTTAGTTTATGTATGTATGTATATTATGTATTTTTTTCTCTCACTTGGTTTTATGTATGTACATACGTGTATGTATATTTGTATATACGAGGGTTGCTATATATATGTCTGGCCAAATAATGAAAAAACGAATATTTATCAACGAAAATGGTTTTATTGTTTTTCAAAATATTCTCCATCAAGATTTATACAGTTTTGCATGCGCCAAAACCAATTTTCGAAGCACTTTTTTCACTCCGATTGAGACACCTCCAAAACATGGTTTTTGAATGCTTCAACAACATCTTCTGGCGACGAAAATCGTTGACCACGCATTATTTTCTTGATGTGTGGGAATAAAAAGAAGTCATTGGGTGCCAAGTCAGGGTTGTACGGCGGATGACCCATCAATTCGATGTTTTGGCCGGTCAAAAAGGCGCTGGTTTGAGCCGATGTGTGAGAGCTCGCATTGTCATGGTGCACAATGATTCGTCTTGTCTTGTTCGTTTTTCGAATTTCTCCGAAGACTTCAGGCAAACAAGTGGTGGTGCACCACTCAGAATTGACCGTCCTACATTGCTCAAGCGGAACAGTCGCCACATGGCCAGTTTTGCGGAAGAAACAGGCGACCATTTGCTTCGAAGTGCTTCTTCCACGAACAACTTTCGTTGGATTTGGTTCGTCTTGGAAGACCCACACGGTCGATTGCTGTTTTGTTTCGGACTCATACGTATAGATCCATGATTCGTCACCTGTGACGATCTTATAAACGTCTTTTGAAGCACCGCGAACGTATTTTTTCAGCATTTCTTTACACCAATACACACGAGCCTTTTTTTGAGCGATTGTCAAATTGTGCGGGATCCAACGAAAACAAACCTTTTTTACGGCCAGGTGTTCATGCAATATCGAATGTATGCTGGTGGGAGAAATGCATAGGCATACCTCTATCTGAAGGTACGTTACATGACGGTCTTGCATTATCAGTTCACGTACGGCATCGATGTTTTCTGGCACAACGGCTGTTTTTGGACGACCTTCACGGAATTCGTCTTTGAGCGAGCGTCGGCCACGATTGAATTCGTTGCACCAGTTTTTCACAGTGCTATAGGATGGTGCTTCATAGCCATGCAAAGATTTTAGTTCATCGATGCACTCTTGTCGTGATAATCCACGTCGAAAGTTGTGAAAAATGATCGCACGAAAATGTTCACGAGTTAATTCCATTTTTTGGCCGAGATGAATTTTTTAATTCCCTGTAAATAAAACAATTCACGATTAAATGACAAAACGTTCTGAGTTATGTTATGCTAAAAAATGTCAAACTTTCCAATGGAAATGTCAGATTGCACCTGGCAACACTTAGTGTTGCCTAGGCCAGACCTATATAGGTATAGCAGCCTACGTATGTATGTTCATTTGTGTACCGATGGCTCCGCTATTGATGGGTGCTGCCACCTTCACACAGTATGTGACTTAGGGTGCGTCCATATCAAACTTTTTTTTGCACTTAAATTTATTTTTTTTTGTGTTTTTTTTGTTTTTGTTTCTTAACACTACGACTCCATTTATGTCCTTTAATTCATTATTTTTTTCCACTCTTAAATTTTTTTTGTTTTTGTTTTTTTTTTAACACTATGATGTCCTACTTAATCACTTTTTTTCACATTTTTTTTTTTTCACTATTTATGTTTTTTTTTGTGTTTTTGTGTTTAGTTCATGTTTTTCCTTTTTTTCACGATAAAACTTTTTTTTGTTTTTTTTTTCTTCAAATTTTCAAATTTCTCCTTTTTTTCACTATAATTTTTTTTCTCGCCTTTATGGAAGGTTTTTCCTATCGCCGTGGTAGGGCTTCAATTCACTCAGATGTGCCGTTCTCCTTTTTCCCTTGTGTATTTTGTCCAGTTCCACTATTACTGGAGATACGTAGTTGGTTATTCGATGCGGGCCGCTGTACCTGGGAGCTAGTTTGGCCGCAAAGTTTTCAATCGCCTTTGAGAGGTGGTGTTCATTCACTAGTACCAAGTCGCCTATAGCTGGTTGCCAATTTCGCCTTCGCAGGTTGTAATAACGCGCTTGATCGGTTGCTGCGCGTTGTTGGTTACCTCGAACTATTCTGTAAACTTCTGCCATCACTGTTGCTTTCTCTGCTGGTGTCGGGGTCTTCTGCGCGGTTCCGAAGGTGTGTTCGTCGAAGAGATTATTCGGCATTCTTGGGTCTCTTCCCTGGACTGTATCCCATGGATTCGCCTACGCAGGTATTGAGTGCGAGTGTTATTTCTGGGAGTAGTTCGTCCCAATCACGTTGTTCTCTTCCGGTGAATTGCGCTATCATTATTTTAATGTTCCTGTTTGCTCTTTCGGTCGGGTTCTCTTGGGGTGTGTAAGGTGCGGTTAGCTGGTGTTTCACTCCGTGCTCGCGTAAGAAGTTTTTGAAATGTCTACTGGTGGATTGTGCTCCGTTGTCCGTGATCAGTACGTTTGGGACGACAAAACGCGCTAAGATCCTTTCTCGGAATGCTCGCACGAGGCCTTCGGTTGTGGCTTTGCGGACTGCAACGATCTCAACCCATTTCGAGAATCGGTCCAGAAAGACGAGAACCATTGTATTGTCATGCTTTGATCTGGGTAGCGGGCCGGAAACCTGCACACACTGTTGCCCATGGTTCTTCCGCTATTTGGGTGAGCATTTTGCCTGCGGCTTGCTGTTGGCCGGGCTTTTATATTTGGCACTCGTGACACTGTTGTACATACTTCCTCACGTCGCGAAACATTCCTGGCCAGTAGTACCGTGCCATCGCCCGGGCTATGGATTTACGAATGCCCATATGGCCTGCACTCGGGGCGTCGTTTACTTCTCTTAACACTCGTAGTTTTTGAGACATTGGTACGCATAGCTTCCACGGAGTAATGTCTTCACCATAGACTTGGGTCGTCATTCGCCTATATAAACTGCCTTCTTCGATCACGTAGTCCGGGTACTTTTCTGGAGCTTCTTCCACCTTCGCCTTCTTTTCTTTTAGCCTTGCGCCGTTTTCGTTTTCCTCTTCCTCTAACACTGTGCCCAACTGTTCCTCTTGTGGTTGCCTTGATAGCGCATCTGCTACGACGTTCAGCTTCCCCTTCCTGTACTGCACCTCGAACAAATATTGTTGGAGCTCTAGCGCCCATCTCGCTGACCTGTGGGACTCTCGATCGCGTTGAGCCACTTCAACGCCAGGTGGTCGGTAATCACTGTGAAGTTGTACCCTTATAGGTACGGTTTCATTTTCCTTATTGCCCAGACTATCGCTAAACACTCCTTCTTCGTTGGTGAGTAGTTCATTTCGGCTTTATTCAGACGCCGGCTCGCATATGCTATTACTAGCTCGCTACCCTCTAACTCTTGTGTTAGAACTGCTCCGAGCCCGAAATCACTCGCGTCGGTCTGCAACGTAAATCTCTTTGAGAAGTCCGGGCACGCCAATACCGGTGCTTGTGTGAAGGCGTCTTTCAGGGCTTCGAATGCTGACTGTTGTTTTTCGGACCACTCCCACTTTTTGCCTTTTTTCAACATTGATGTGAGCGGATGCGACACTTGTGAAAAGTCGTGGACGAATCTTCGGTACCATGATGCCACTCCCAGGAATCGTCTGAGCTCTCGTAGATTTGTTGGAGATGTGAGCTCTCTTATGGCCGCTACCTTATCTGGGTCTGAATGGATGCCCTTCTCGCTGACTACGTGGCCTAAGTACTTCAGCTTTTTCTTAAAAAACTCGCACTTCTCGGGGTTGATGCGGAGGTTGGCTTTTCTTAGCCGCTGGAATACTTCTTTGAGGTGCTTCACGTGCTCTTCTAGCGTTGTACTCGTGACTATGATGTCGTCTAGGTAGGCAAATGCGTGCGGTTCTGTTAAGTGTCCTCTGGAACGTCGCTGGTGCGGAATGTAGGCTGAAAAGCATTACCTTCCATTGGAACAAGCCACGTCCGGGTACTGTGAATGCCGTGTACTGTTTGCTGTCCTCCTCCATGGGGATCTGCCATTAGCCATTCTTCAAGTCCAGACTGCCGATGAATCTAGCGCTTCTGAGCCGATCGAGTATATGCTGGATACGCGGCAACGGGTAGGCGTCTGGAACGGATTTGGCATTCAATTGGCGGTAGTCGACGCAGAGTCTCCACTTTCCGTTTTTCTTCTTTGCCAATACTATTGGTGCACTGTGCGGACTATGGGATGGTTCGATGTAGCTCTTCTCAAGTAGTTGGTCGATTTCTTTGTTGATGACCTCTTGCATCTTTGGGTTCTTGGGGAAGTACCTCTGCTTTATTGGTCGATCGTCTCGCATGATTATTTTATGTGGGGCGACATTGGACGGTCCTGACATCTCTTCAAATTGTTGCAACTCACTTTGCAGGAACTCACTCACTTTCTTATCCGCTGGGTTGCCTGCTTGTGGTGTGGTTTGGTTTGGGCCTTCTGAGGCCTTGTACTCCTTCGCTCTCTTCTCAACTATGGCGGTGCACGTGATCTCATCTTCTCTCTTATCTACTCTTAATCTTAGTGACTCTCCGCCGCATCTCAACTCTGTGTTGGCCTTCGCTAGGTAGTCCGTCCGGAGTACCATTCCATCGACCAGGCCTGGTAGAACAAGTAACTCGCTGTGATGTGCTTCGTTCCCCAACTTCACTTCTGCTTCTACTGCTTCCTCGACGTCCTTGCGCCTTCTATCTTCCATTACCACTCGTGTCTTTACGGGTTTCGTCCTTTCCGTACCCAATCTCTTCACCACTTCTTCACTCACGAAACTCCTCGTTGCTCCGGTATCTATTGCCGGTACTATGTTTTCGCCGTTCATGGTCACATTGGCCAGGATCCGGCCTTGTGTCTGGTTTAGTGCCGTTGCTGTTCTCGAGGGAGTGTTGTGGGCCCCACTCCTTGATACCGATGAGGCCCCTGGTCGTTTCCCTGTAGATCTGGGCAGCAATTTCGGGTGTGTATTCCACAACGTCCACACTTCCAACAAAATTCCATTTTTGGACTGCGACAGCCGTGGGCGAAATGTTCGGCTCCACCGCATCGTCTGCATGCGTTTCGGGGGTCTACGTACCTCCCTTGCTGATTTGGTTGACTCTCTGCTCTCCTTGGTGTGTTGAGATTCCGGTCTTCACGCAATTGCTGGTAGCGCTCTGCTCCGTCTGCTCGATCTGGTCTTGTAGCGCCCTCAAACCTCCTTGGTTGTTCCCGTCTTTCGCTGGTGTGTGGGTACCTATAGCTCTCTTCGTTCACATGCATAGACTGGTACCGCTCTTCCGGTCGTCGAGGTACAAATGGTCGCGCTGCGGCTCTTAATGGCTCTCTCTCGGGGGGAAGGTTTTCGAAGTCTTCTACCAAGTCCACTAACTCTTCCAAATTTTTGAACTCACCTCGTTTGACGTAAAGTTGATATTCCGCATAAGCTCTTGTAACACCAGGACGTAATCTTTAAATCGCTCACCCGGTTGTTGGACGCGTCGGCGTATCTCGTCGTCCAGTTGTTCAAAGTACCTCGAGCTTAGGAAGAACTTCAAGAAATCCCTTTTAAACTCGTCCCATTCCTGCCAGTGCCGATTGTTGTTCCGGAACCACACCAGAGCTTTGTCCTTCAGTAGCTCTGGTAACGCTCGGAGGTCGTAACCGTCCGCTAATTCCTCTACTCGTTCAATAAATCCTAAGGGATCTTTACCGCCGTCGGAGCGGAATCCCCATTTCCGGACCCTGTCCATAATGTTCGCACACGATGGTGTCGCAGGTACGTACGCTTGCTCTTCTTCGTGAGGCATGCCGTGAGCTCCCTCATAAAACACGTCTGATGATGGGACGCCTTCTCTTGGTGTCGCTGGAGTTATGGTGATGTTTGGCCGAGTATGTCGGAGGGCCAACTCCTTTGTGTCTTTATGCGCCTTCTCCTTCACCCTGATTCTGGATGAAGCTCGCAAAGTGTTTGCTCAGCTCCTCCACTGTTCCGTAGTTCTCGAATCCAAATTCTTCTGCGTACCTCAATAGTTCCTCTCGATTGAGGTAGTACACCCATGTCACCTTGACCATGGCTACCTCGTTATCTCGTTCTTCTTACTTTAGAGTCCCTGCTCGGGCGCCAGTTGTAACGGAGTTTTCCACTTGGCTGGGGTAAGCTCAGCATTGCCAAGGGTTTGCTAAAGTAAAACACGCTGTGTGCGTTACAACAAATTTATTATTACACGTATAAACAATCTATATGTACACGGTTTCTAATGTACTACTCGATATTTCTACGACAAGTAAATAAGTGTTCGTGAGGTGAAAACCCTCAGGTACACTACGTTTGCGGTGGTGTTGATCCCACGGGCAAGTATGCCAAATGATAATACAGATACTACTTCTCTCGTATGGCGCTGTGGAGGTGTAAACCCTCTACCAGCCCTCGTTCCAGTGAGGAGTAAACCCTCAGGTGCACTACGTTTGCCGGAGGTGTTGATCCCACTGGCAAGTATACCTACTGACACGACCACACAAAGGCTACTTAATTCCCTTTGCATTTTCGTCGCCTTTATACTATTCTGCACGCAGGCAGAATGTTATTTTATAAAAAACAATTTATTGCTGCGTACAGTTTTCTACTTATTCTATGTGTACGTATGTATGTGCATGCGAATAAATTCATGTTCGAACATGCTTATAGGCTTCAGCGTATGTATGTATTAACGTATCTTCATGTTTCAATAATTTAAGTATGTATGTTTGTATGTAGAATTGTATTGATGCTGCAGGTCACCAATTTGAAAAGTATTAACATTTGTTATTTATGTTTCATTTACATTGGACTTTCAGCTTTCTATTTTCCTGAAATTTAACTTTGTAGAACGGTAAATAAATTTTCTATGGAAGTTCTAAGTGTGTATAAATTTTTTAAAGCACCCGGTATCCTTCGCGCAGGCAGAATGTTATTTTATAACAACAATTCATCACTATGAACAGTTTTCCTTAAAGCTATGTGTGTGTATGTGTATATCCATGTTCGTATTCATGTTTGAACATGTTTGTTCTAGTGAAAGCAAAGCGAATACGCGTAAAACGGAAAATGTATATACCTATGTATAACTACTTGTTTAACTTAAAATATTATTTATATTTATGTATGTATGTATATTTATAAATACTTGTTAAACTTAAAATATTGTTAATATATGTATGTATGTACAGGTGTATTCGAATTTATATTAGGTTTACATGTACGTACATATATTTTCTTGTACTGTTGTAAGGGCTCCAACATCTAAGATTTTTGGGTCCTCACAATACATATGTACATACTATAGAAAAGCTGAATATTATAAACATGTCCAAACATGAACTTAAACGTATTTGTACATACATACATACGTACACATAGAGTAAGTAAAACTGTGCTTAGCGATAGATTGTTATTACAAAATAACATTCTGCCTGTGCGCAGAATGGTATAAAAGGCGAGAAAAATCCTAGGAAATTAAGTATCCTTTGTGTCTTCGGTACGTTTACTTGCCCGTGGGATCAACACCACCCGTAAATGTACCCTGCAAGACGGGTAGCTGTTGCCTAACATGTTATCCGCCTGTTACTTTACATACGTGCATTTGTTATTTGAATTGTTACATTTGTTCTAGCCGTGGGAAAAAAATAAGAAATTTCCGCGCTATGTTTCACGTACGTGTGATTCTCTTTTTCACTCACTCGTATATTTTTGCTACCGTATTTGTAATACATCTGTTATTCAAAACAAGCACGTATGTTACTCGATCTGGCAGCATCTGGCTATTGAAAACAAATGTACCCATGTGTTGTTGGAAACATAATCATTTCTCAGCATATCTATGGGGGGTGAGTTATTCAAAACAAATGCATTTGTTACTAGACATGTCAGCGAGTTATTGATTAGTTATTAAAAACAAATATCTTTGTTATCCGACATGTTACTCATTAGTTATTGAAATGAATGAATGTCTTTGTTACCCGATTTGTTACCCATATGCTGTTGATCTTTTACCTATATTTCCTTTAAAATGAAAAATAATATTTTTTAAGGTTTATTTTTGTTCATTAAAAATATAAATAATAAAAATTTACATATTTACATTTTGGATTTAAAAAGTTAGTTTTTTTAATCAAATAATAAAATGAAAATTGTTAATTTTCTTCTTTTTACATATACATATGCTTAACAAAATTAATTGTACAATACATTAATTTCTAATACTTAATAGACAATGGTACTAGAATTTTGACGAACTAAAAATAAGTTTTTGAATAATTAAAATATTAAGACAGCCGCTTCAGAGTAAGACTTCCACTCCGTAAGAAATATCATGCGAGTTACATATGGAAATTATAACAAATCAGCAATTAGCGATATTGACCAATTTATTAACAGCATAACAAGCATAATGTAAACTAAAACCAACATCCGGCCTATTTAAAAACTTGTTGAAAATAATATAAAACAAAATTGAAGAATTAACTAAAATTCCCAGAACCAATGAATGAGTACTGTATAAACAGAAAATGAATAAATTAATAAATTGTTGTATAAGCATAATTGTAATGGTTAAGTAAGTTAGTCAAGTAAGCAGAATGTAAAAGTAGAAAACTAAGTATTTTTAATAATTGTATTAATTTTCTTTGTGAATGAAAAACTGAAATAAAGCAGTCTTAATTTTGCACCTTAGCTGGCTGGTTGGCCTTTGCCATAAACTCTCGTTGGTATTGTTTTTTTTTTAAAACTCCCCTGACGGACCCGTTTAGGAAAGTGGCGCAGTCGGTAATCCTTTTTATCAACAAAAAAAAAAGGATAGTGATACGAACACGAAATAAGAAACGTGAACGTATATAAAAAAAAAAGAAAAAAAAATATAAAAAACTCTTACTAATCCTGCGATTCCGTAGCCAACTCAGGAGTTGACCGGACCCTCTAGGATATTACATAATATATATAAATGAAACAAACAGTGTGGCAGTGCAGTGACTTTTCAAGGAAACCACCCACATAAAATTAAAGTGGCAGTTCAGCGACTTTTAAAGAAACCACCCACATACAAAAATAAAGTGAGAGTGCAGCGGACCAAAGATCTTGCGAAGTCACTATCACAATTAACAAGAAAAAAAAGTTTGACAAAGTGCATAAGCGATAGGTAGCAACAACCAAAGTGCTACCTTAACTTCAGCAAAACACATAGTAAATACAACCGGATCGATTAGCTAAAGCGTGGTCAGTGAGCCACAAACGCAAAAATTAGGACCAAAAGACAGGAAGCTTTTGACAGACGAAGAATGGAACAAGCAGAAGCCACAACCATCGACATAATGGAGCAGCTAGCGAGGCGAGAACAACAACTAGACCAACTTCGCAATGCGTACATAGAACTGCAAGAACTGCAGAAGCCAAACAAAACAACAAGAGAAGGACAGGGTCATAAAAAATATTAGCCATCTACCCATATTCACCGGCACAGGGAGTAACACAATAAACTCCTTCTTCAGCAGTGTGGAGTATATGCTATCAACTTTGTCGAATGAGGAAACAATGAAAGAAGCAGTAAGGACGGTTTTCTACAGAGTTATCCAAGGCGAGGCAAAGGATGTGGTGATTAACATTCAGGAAACCCATAACTGGAACAAGATAAAGGAGGCATTAAAAAGAAGATACAGGCCAGACACGGAACCTCACGAAATATACAGGAAGATAAGTAATTTGAAAGTAAACTCGGTAAGTGAATTAGCCGTTGAATTACAAAATATAAAGTATAAAGCGGACGAGCTAATTGTATATTATCAAGGTGACCATAGCATAGATTTGACTAACATCGACAACCTTTTAGTAAATATAACCAAAGAAATGACCCAAGGAACATTACTGGACAGAATTTATGACGAAAGAAATTTAGACACAATAATAGAAACAATGAATAAAAGAAGATACGAAGATAGTTGTATTAGATGGGAATTCAAGAAATCTAGGAAGTTTGAAGGACAAAATAAACCACAACAACAAATTAAATACAAAGAAAAATTTTCGTAGAACAGATATAATCAGAATTCGGGCCAAGTAAAACCAAATCAAGGACCCAACTTTTATAGAAAAAATTATAATTTCGAAGTTACCAACAGGTAGGAAACCCTAGGCCAAATTCGAACAGAAGTCATTGGAATTAAGCTAGGTCAGTACCTATGGAAGTAGATAACATAGAGGCAAATTATAAAAGATACGGCAACGAAGACCGTAGATGTAATCAAAAAAGATATGAACAAGAAAAAGAATGTAAAAGTTTGAGTAAAGAAGACAAGGAGTATAGTTCAAGGGAACCTCGATTGGCAGGACACCCTATATCGCAGTATAGCCGAAATCGCTTATACTCGAATAGACAAAGCCAGACAGGATCGTCAAGTACTAGTTATAAAGAAGAAGAAAATGATAATACAATTTTTTTTACCAAGTAGCCTCGGAAAAACTACCAAAAATAGAGATTCATATTAGTGACAAAAAATACATTGCTTTAATAGACACTGCCGCAAGTTTGAGCCTAATGAATAGTGTAGTAAAAGATTTTCCGACTAATAAACTAAATAATCCACTGACTATTAGTACAATTACAAACAAGGACATAATACAATATGAAGCTATAACAATTGCACCAAAAGAATTTAATCTACCGGAAAAAGCAAGAGTTAGGTGGAAAATAGCAAAATTTGATGGCAGAAACTATGACTTTATAATAGGAACAGATATTTTAACTTACCTCAATGCGTTTATAAACATGGAAGAAAAAACGCTAACCTTAAATAAAGAAAACCGCAATAAAATTAACCCATATAACATAAACGAAATTTGTACATTGGAAACTACAGGAGATGGAATTGAGAATATTAAATTAGATCATTTGAATTTAGAAGAACACAAGGAGGTAATGAAAATTTTGAAACGATTTAAAACACTATTTTTTAAAGAAGGAGACCGTTTAACGAGTATAACAACAGTTCAGCACGAAATCAGGACTACGACAAATGAACAAATTAACTCCAAATTATATAGGTATCTACCCCAACATGAAGAAGAAGTACAAAGACAGATTAGAGAAATGGAAGCACAAGGAATAATTAGAAAAAGTCAATCACGTTATTCTAGCCCACTGATAGTAGTACCAAAGAAGAGGGACAATTCTGGAAAACAAAAATATAGAATAGTAATAGATTACAGGAAGTTGAACGAAAAAACAATTGATGACAAATACCCTTTACCAAATATTAATTCTATTTTAGACAAGTTAGGAAAAGCACAATATTTTACCATGATTGATTTAGCAAAGGGTTATCATCAAATAATGGTTAGAGAACAAGATAAAGAAAAAACCGTTTTCGTTACTCCGAACGGACTTTACGAATTCATAAGAATGCCATTTGGACTCAAAAATGCTCCAGAAACGTTCCAAAGGCTCATGAATGAGACACTACGCGATTTTATTAATAAAACATGTGTGGTATATTTAGATGATATCCTAATATTTAGCACATCTCTTCAGGAACATGTCAAATCAATGAGAGATATATTGAAAGTATTAGAAAAGGTTAATTTAAAAATTCAAGTGGATAAATACAATTTTATGAAAAAGGAAACAGAATTTTTAGGACACATTCTAACGGAAAACGGTATGAAACCAAATCCTAATAAAATTAAAGTAATTGAAAATTTACAAATTCCAAAAACAGTAAAGCAAATTAAAAGTTTTTTGGGAATTACAAGCTATTACAGAAAATTTGTAAAGGATTATGCTAAAGTTGCAAACCAATAACTAAATATCTAAAAAAAGGTATAAAAATTAATACACTAGACCCAACGTATATTGACGCCTTCGAAAAGTTAAAAACCCTAATAAGTACACATCCCATTTTACGATTCCCAGACTTTGAAAAACAATTTACCCTAACAACTGATGCATCTAACTATGCGGTAGGGGCAGTGCTATCCCAAAAGGGCCACCCAGTATGTTATGCATCCAGGACTTTAAACAACCACGAACGTAATTATTCCGCAACAGACAAAGAACTTCTCTCAATAATGTGGAGCGTAAACTATTTTAGACCATACCTTTATGGTAGAAAATTTAAAATTTTAACAGATCACCAGCCAACAAAATTTTTACATTCGAAATACAGAGGTTGTAATGCCACAAAGTAGTGTCTAAAATTCCTTACCGCTGGTGGGGGGAATTCAAAGATTTGCTTTGTGGGAGAATCAATTCATTCTAATTCTAGTTTATTAAATTTTCTCTTTATATACAATTTCTTAAATTTATCCTTATTGACTAATTACATTGGTTTGTGTGAGGAACATTTTTGACACTCAAGTGCTTAATTTATGTGTATAATTTATGTGCCTAACTCATGTGCATACAATGAGTTTAGATAACATAAACCTAATATACATATATGTGTGTATGTGTGTATGTGTATGCACTTGAGTGCATTTTTATGTTTATATTGTATTTATATTTTTAAATTTTAATCAGTTTTCCCTATCAGCTTACAAATAAACATGTTCAAAGATACTTGAACAGACCTAATATACATATATGTGTGTATGTGTGTATGTGTGTATGTGTGTATGTGTATGCACTTGAGTGCATTTTTATGTTTATATTGTATTTATATTTTTATATTTTAATCAGTTTTCCCTATCAGCTTACAAATAAACATGTTCAAAGACACTTGAACATATTGCCGAGGGAAAAGAAAATAATATTTAGTGGACTGTAATAAAATATGTTCAAATTGTTTTACAGTTGAACATCTTGCAGACGACTATTATTTATAGGTGATTCAAAGTGAATTTTTACATTTGGTTCTTTCTTTCGAATGAATTTAATGTATAATATTAAAAAAATAATTATGATTAATATGCTTAATATTAAAGATGTATGACCTGTCACATGATGGAAGTCTAATCCTCTTCAATTTAGTCGTTGCTTTTTGAATTCATCTAAGTTTTGTTGCAAATTGCGGAGTTCTTGTTGATGGTTGATTGTTGAGGAGTGGAAAGGCTTGATATTTTCATCTTTTATGACATCAATGGTTGTTATCCAAGCTGTTTGTGGGTCGAAGAAGGTTTCGGATGTCGTGATTGATGAAGATGTTAGAAACCCTCCATTGTATATCAAACTGCAACCCGGATTCATAGAAAGAATGCCTTGAGGTGCTAAATTTATCCACTTCGCTATGGATTGTCCACAGCTCACGCTGACTCTCCCTATATTGTTCAGCTTCGAGATCCATGTATTGGGCTTATGCAATTCGACCCAAAATTCGCCGTTTTGAATTTGTTGAAACTTGCAATTGGCGGTGTTCGTATGTTTAATAGCAGATACTTCGCACGAGTTGTCGGTAGCTGAGGTCCAGGGCCATTCTCCATAGCAAATGTAATGGTCGTAATTGGTTTTTTGGCATCTATTTAATTGCGCTTGATTAAATAAAAGGTAAGCATCAAATTCGAAATTAAATATTATCAACTCGGATTTAAGTTTAGCAACTACAGTCATATTTCCTTTATTTAGTGGTACCGCGATTAGTCTGAAGACTTCTGACATTTGGGCTTGTAGTAAGGGTATTTCGGTGTTAATTACTAACTTGTTGTCTACAATTATTCCTTTTGCAGTCATAGTTTTTAATACTTCTTTCAATTCATTTTCTCCTTCGCCAGGTAATTTCAATTTCGATGGAAGTTTAAGCTTTATATTTTGAATTTCTTTAACAAGCTGAGAAGGTTTAATTAGGGATGGATTTATTCGCTGGTGATTAACATCAATCAGCATATTTATTACTGCTGTCTGTGTATTCTCACATTCATTTAGTATTGTTTGTAGTTGCATTGTGATTAATTGAAATGTCGTGGAGAATCTGAAGACGTCAATAGCATTTGTCATTAAATTTTGGATGCTATTTATTTGATTATCAATTTTAATAAATTGGTTATTGACATCTGTTGTAGTTTTTCTGAGCACGTTGAGTGTACCGTCGATGAGTGATGTTTGTTTTTTAATCATGTTTTCAATGTCATTTTGGTTTTCAAGTAAGTTTTTCATGTTCAGTTCCATCATTTCTCTATCATCACTGTCCATTAGTCCAAATAGTAAGTGATAAAGTGAGCCTATCATTTCTAACGGCGCTCTTTTAGTTCTTTTTGTGTACACAAGAAGTTGATTATTGGATTTTAATAGCTCATATTTATTATTTAGATTTTTTGTTATTATCTCACATTGTTCTGAAAAGTAAATCATTTTTGGACATAAGTCCTTCATTTGTTTTAAGTAAATTGGTATACTTTCAATTTCTCTGAAGTAAGGTTCCAGATTATAATATATTATTAAGTTCCAATGAGACGCTACGATATCTACTCTTCCGTAGGAGTCCAAGTACATAGCTGTATTATTTGAAAGGGTGGTTTGCGAAATACAATTTTTACTTGCTGATGCTTCTCCTTTTATAATAATTATTTTTGCTATAATTATCAATAATAGCAGTAATATTTCAACTGTTGGCCGAGTAGGTCTATTTAAATCATTAGTGCAGGATTTGATGAAAGTATAGTTGGCTCTAATTTTTTCATTTTCAGTATCATCTTCGACATCTTGAATACAATGTAATGGACACAACTTGTGTATTGATCTTTTCACAGTTCCATCACTTGTTTTTATTGTAGCAACGCGAACTTTATCATCCGTACCTTTGTGTACTTGTATTACTTTGGCCAACGGCCATCTTGATGGGGGTGTGTTTTTATATTTTATAATCACTATTTGGCCTTCTTTTATATTTAAATGATCGACTTTCCATTTATTTCGTCTTTGTAATGTAACAAGATATTCATACTTCCATTTATTCCAGAAGTCTCTCTTTAACTTTTGAATAAATTTCCAACGGTCTAAAGTCCCTACCTGTTCCATGTCTTGTGTAACTTCTGGGATATCTAATAGCGGTCTGCCAATAAGAAAATGTCCAGGTGTCAGCACATTGTTATATTCTATTTCTGACCCTAGTGTATACAATGGTCGTGAATTTAGTACTGCTTCTATTTGGTATAATAACGTGGACATTTCTTCGAAAGTCAGTTTGGTTTCACCAATGACACTTTTTAGGTGGTATTTTACTGATTTTACCCCTGCTTCCCAAATACCTCCGAAGTGAGGACTTGCTGGCGGAATAAAATGCCATTCAATCTTTTCGGTTGCTAATATTGGGACTAGAGAGCAATTATTTTTGAGAGCGTTTTTAAATTGAGATTCTATACTTCGATTTGCTCCAATGAAATTTGTACCATTATCTGAATACATATGTGAACTTTTTCCTCTTCTAGCAAAAAATCTTCTTAATGCTGCTAAGAAGGCTTCTGTCGTTAGATCTGACACAGCTTCTAGATGTATAGCTTTAGTTTCCATACACACAAATATCGCAATGGAGCACTTTATAAGTAATGGTCCAGCGTAGTCGACACCGGTATGTGTAAAAGGTGAAGACTGTGAAACTCGCATCTCAGGTAAATTTCCCATTTTTTGTTGCGAAGTTTCTTGTTGATATCTTATGCATTTTACGCAATGTCGAATACATTTTTTAACTCCTTTTTTAAGATTTATTACCCAGTACTTTCTTCTTATTGTTGCTTCCATTAATTGATTGCCACCATGTAATGTTTTATTATGTGCATCCATAACAATTAACCATGATAAGTGAGATTTGTTAATAATTGCTGGATGTTTTTGCTCATATGAGATGTTTGAGTTCTTCAGCCTACTCGCAACACACCTTCGCTATCGATGAATGGATACAAGTTTGCTAACTTACTATGTTGCTTTAAATTTGCCTTTTTTAACAATTTTTCAAATTCATTTTCAAACTCTTTGTGTTGATGTCGCTTGATAATTTCTATTTCTGCTGCTTTTAATTCTCGTGATGTTAAATATTGCGGATAGTTTTTGAAAACTGGAATATTTTTCTGTAAGCGAATCTAAAGGATGATCTTTATTAATTTTACTCACTCCAGTTACCGCACATGTTGTCTTCTCGCTGGTTGTTTGTGGCCATTTGTCTTCTGATGCTCTCAACCAGTCTGGACCATTCCACCACAATTTTTGCATTTGTAGTTTATTGAGTGAAATTCCTCTTGATGCTATGTCTGCTGGATTTTCTTTAGAAACCACATGATTCCATTTTGCACTTGGAATCAAATCTTTGATGTCGTTGACTCTAGTTCGAATAAATTTGTCTTTACTTTTGTTGTTTTCTATCCAACATAAAGTGTTCGTAGAATCACTCCACGTGTACACTTTCGCTCTTTGCTTGATCGTGATTAATATTCGATGTATTAATTTTGACAATAGGTGAGCTGCGCAAAGCTCTAGTTTTGGCAAGGTTTTTCTATTTTTCATCGGATTAACTTTGCTTTTTGCTGCCACTATGTTTATTTGTTCATCATATTTAATATACACCACTGCCGCGTATGCTTTTTCTGATGCGTCTGCAAAACCATGCAGCTCTATTTTTATCATTTTGAAAGTTTGCATCCATCTAGGGATTTGTATATTATGTAGTGCACTTATATTTTTTGTAAATTTAAACCATTCCGTTTTCAACTCATCTGATAATTCTTCATCCCAAGTTAGCTTCTGTGTCCAAAGATTTTGCACAAATAGTTTTAAGACAATAGTTATTGGAGATAGCCACCCAGGTGGACCGAATATAGTGGCTAAATTAGACAATATTTGTCGTTTTGTGATTTTCTGATTATCTTTTAAGTCAATATCGAACTTAAATTCATATCTTTTGGGATCCCATTTAAGTCCTAACGTTTTCACGGCTTCATCACATGCACTGTTGCACATTATCTTTAAGTATTGAAGAATTATTTGTGAGTCACTTTCTTAAATGAAAACCAAACTTCGTTAAATGTTGTTCGATTTTTTGTTTAATTTCACTACACTCTTGTACACTATCTGCTCCGGTCGTGAGGTCATCCATATAAAAATCTTCATCAATAACTTTTTTTATTAACTCTTCGTTGCAGTCTTCAGCGATCTTAAATAGGCTTCGAACTGATAAAAATGGTGCTGATGCCGTTCCATAAGTTACTGTATTAAGCCTGAACACTGTTAATGGCTTTTTGCTGTCATTGCGCCACAGTATGTTTTGGTACTGTTGATCTTCTTTGTGTACTTTAATTTGACGGAACATTTTTTCGACGTCTGCTGTCACCACAAATTTCCATAATCTCCATTTTAAGATTATGTCAAATATATCCCTTTGCAATTTAGGCCCCGTGTACATCACGTCGTTAAGACTTCTTCCATTCGATGTTTTGGCTGATGCGTCGAATACTACTCTCAGTTTCGTTGTCGTACTGCTTTCACGAATAACAGCTTGATGGGGAAGATAGTATTTGCAATCTTGTTCATTAAATACTCTTACCATATGTCCCAGCTTTTGGTATTCGTCAATGAATTTGACATATTCATTTTTCAAGTTAACGTTTTGTGCCATCTTTTTTTCCAATGAGAGAAAACGTGCCACAGCCTGCTTTCTGGATTCACTTAGTTCGCAGTCTTCTTTGAAAGGTATCTTAACAGTTATCCTTCCGCCTTCGTCTAATTTAGTAGTGTCTTCGTAATTTTTTAGACACAACTCGTCTTCGGTGGATGATTCCGCTTCAGTTGGGACTTCTTCCAGTTCCCAAAACTTCTCTAATCTTGTTACTGTTGACAAAATTTGTTTATTACCAGCGGTTGCTGTCACAGCTCCTGAAAGTATCCAGCCTAGTTTCGTTGATTGTCATAGAATGCCACCGTTTTTTACAACGCCTTCTTCTAAGATGCCACCAAATATGTCGCTGCCAATTACGACATCTATTCTGTCTGACTTGTTGTACAAAGGGTCGGCTAAAACATATTTCTTCCATTCTTTGATATCTTGGTTGAACGACCTTTCTGGCTGTACACTTGTTAACGATGGCAAAATCAAGGCTTCCGCTGTCACTGAGTAGTCGCTTATAAATCTTGGCTGTATCTGTATTTTTATCTTATTCTGAGAAACGCCAACTTTGGTCTCTCCAAGACCGTATATTTCAGGTTTTGATTTCATTCGAGGTAGATTAAGTAGCTGACTAGCTTCTTCGGAAATCGTTGTCTTTTGTGATCCCTGATCAACAAGAGCTCGAAGTAAAATATGTTCGCCAGTAGCTGACTTTATCCTTACTTGAGCTGTAGCTAAAAGCACTGCTGGTGATTTTCGACTTGTTACCAGTGTTTTCGATTTTTCGATTTCTTTCGGTTTATATTCATCATGCAAAGTGGTGTTTAAAACCACATTTAATGCACTTTTTTTCAGAAATGTTGCACTTTGAGCTATAATAGTGCTCCATACAAACGAAACATAGTTTGGCTTTTGTTACAAATTCTCGTCTTTGTGTCGTTGTTAGAAATTTGAATTTTTTGCAGTATGTAATTTTGTGTCCTGGTATTTTACAATACGCGCAGGATACTTGCTCAACATTTCTTGTGCTATTGACATAGTTGTTTGTAAAACTTTTTTCTCTTTTTTTGAATTTATTTCCACTTAAAGTTTTACCAGAGACAGCTTCTAAAGCAAGATATTGCTGCTCTAAAAAGTTGAAGACATCTTCAAGAGTTTGAATTTCTCTAGTCTTCTTTACGCTTTGCTCATATAAGCGTAGCCCCTCTTTATCAAGCTTTCTTACTATAATTCTTGCTAAAAAAGGTTCAGCTTCAGAAAGATTGATTCCTAAGCCTTTTATTGCAAAAATGCACTCTCTTGATTTATCTAGACAGCCTTTCAGGCTCGTTGCTGATTCACTATTTATCGTTGGCAAATCTAAGATTTTGTCAAACTGAGACGTAAACAGTAATCTGTTGTTTAAGGTTTCCCATGCTGCTAGATAATTCTCATTAGTAACCGTCAGATGTTGTATTAGCCGTCCAGCTTCATCTTTAAGGTATGATTTTAGTCGATACATTTTTTCGACTTTAGAAAATTGAGAGTTTTCATGTATGAGACTATTGAATATGTCCTTAAACGTAGGCCATTGCGACAAGTCTCCATAAAATGGCGAAATTTTTATATCCTCTACTTTAAGGTTACAAAAAGCACTTAGCGTCTGTGACTGTTTTCTGTTATGTTTAGAAACTGCCATTCTTATGTAGTGCATTTCGCCTTCACATTCATCCATTAAGTATTGCATGTCTCTGCTTGTTGATGAATATTCTTCATATATCTTTTCAAGAGATTTGTATTCCTTTTCTAAAGTTTGAAGAAATATTTCTGACACTTCGTTCTTAATTTCTTCTCTACTTCTTGAAGCGTACTTTTTGAATCGTGATATTTGATCTTCAAGTTCTTTTTTTATAATCTGATGACCTTCTGTCATATTATTATTTTTTGAAGTGCTAGCTTCTGCGATTTCTTCGCATTCTGCGTTATATTTTTCTATGCCGACGTCATATTGCGCATCCAGTCATTAAAATAATTTGAAGTAAAATATGACTCATTCTCCACACCCAGCTTTATTAATTGGTGCTGGTTTGAGATAAACTTTTCTCTAATGCTCGTAATATTTTTCTTCTCTTCTTCTGTTGCACGTGTTTTTCGGCCTTCTAAATTTATCAGCCACGTGTTGAACTGCTCTGCCAAATTTTTCTGTTCTTCTAACAGTTTTTGTTTTGTAACCATTTTAAAAAATTGTATATTGTTTTTATTTAATTTAATATAAATTGATTTACTTCTCCAAAAGAACCGTTGGAGGAAATTGATTTGGTCGCCTGGTTGACCTTGCTGTGCCTCGACTCACAGCTGTTGATTATTCTTTTGGATTACAATTTATTATTTTGTGCGTATAGTTTTCACTAATACGGCTTATTTTATTGTTTTAATGCGAACAGACTTACTCTCTCGACTTATATAAATTAATTTTGTTTGGTAATGCTCTTTTTCTTTAGAGACTTATAATACCTTTGCTGAGCTCTTTTAAAGCTCGTATGGACCAAAAAATGTAATGCCACAAAGTAGTGTCTAAAATTTCTTACCGCTGGTGGGGGGAATTCAAAGATTTGCTTTGTGGGAGAATCAATTCATTCTAATTCTAGTTTATTAAATTTTCTCTTTATATACAATTTCTTAAATTTATCGTTATTGACTAATTACATTGGTTTGTGTGAGGAACATTTTTGACACTCAAGTGCTTAATTGATGTGTATAATTTATGTGCCTACTCATGTGCATACAATGAGTTTAGATAACATAAACCTAATATACATATATGTGTGTATGTGTGTATGTGTGTATGTGTATGCACTTGAGTGCATTTTTATGTTTATATTGTATTTATATTTTTATATTTTAA
Organism: Ceratitis rosa; assembly: GCA_037013455.1. Classification (NCBI taxonomy): domain Eukaryota; kingdom Metazoa; phylum Arthropoda; class Insecta; order Diptera; family Tephritidae; genus Ceratitis; species Ceratitis rosa. The sequence continues at coordinate 121,948 of JAWMAG010000036.1, read as the reverse complement.
TCAGTTTTCCCTATCAGCTTACAAATAAACATGTTCAAAGATACTTGAACAGAGGTAAAGATATGTCGCCACGACACCAAATATGGTTATTAAAGCTAGGCGAATATCAGTTCGAAATTGATTATTTAAAAGGAACAGAGTAGCAGACTTTTTGAGTAGATTAGAAAATAGTGAGGACACTATCTCAGAAAAGATGGGGAGTGAAATAACAGAAAACAAGATTTTATCTAATAATATTGATTAACAACGTAGAAGACGAGGAAGACTCAATTGCAACAATGCACTCAGCTGAAGGAGAGTTGGGTGACCATTTTTATATTAAGGATGAAATAGTCAACAAATACAAGATTCAAATTATATTAACAAATAATAAGATAGAAGAAATGAAAATGCTACATGGAAAGATAATCATTTTTGTATCAGAATATGATTTTAACACGATGGGTGATATATTTAGAATAATATATCAAAAGGAAAAGTAGGAATATTCTCGGACATATAGGAAAGGAAATATAATATCGTTCAGTAAACACTAATAGAGATGTTCACTAATAGAGATGTTCTCAGATAGAAATTATAAAATGCACTATGAGAGTTCAAGATATAGAAACGGAGGTTGAAGCAGTAAAACAAATTTCATTATATCATACCAGAGAAAGCATGCATTCGGGAATACAAGAAACCTACAATCAATTAAAAACTAAAATTTATTATCCGAAGTTACTAGAAATGATACATTTAGTGATCAATCAATGCGAAATATGCCAAGAAGTCAAATATGATAGGAAGCCGATCAGAGCAAAATTTCTACAAACGGAGACGCCATCAAAAAGTAACGAAATAATTCACATTGATACCTACGTATTAAAGCGTTTCCATTTTCTTACCATTATAGATAAATTTTCAAAATATGGTGTGGCATATCCATTAAATGATATAATTCACATTACTATTATAGAACAGTTAGAATATTATTTTACAAAAATTGGTAAGCCCAAAAAAATAATTGCTGACAACGAATTTAAGGCAATACGAATAAAAGAATTCCTAGCAAATGAAAATGTAGAATTACATCTGACCAAACCGAATAGTCACACAGGCAACGCAGACATAGAAAGATTCCATAATACTATAGCAGAAAAGTTTAGAATTCTATACAAATTAGAGAAAGGTTTATCTATTAAACAATTAATTCAAAAATTTATTAGGAGTTATAATCACAGATTTCATTCGACAATAAAGTGAACGCCGTATGAAGTACAATACATAATAACAAAGTTAGTCAAGAGACAATAAAAAAAGAATATAGAGTTAATGAAAAATAAAAGTATCACAAAACTTAATGATAATAGAGAATATTATACTGAAAACAGAAAGGAAGGATTTATAAAAAATGATAAAGCAGCTAGGCATAAGGAAGAACCAAAATATAGGAAAGAAAAATTGAAAAATATACATCCTTGTAATATTAAACAACCATTAAAATTTACAGATGTTTCTGACAATATTGATAATAATGGGAGGAATGAATTTGACGGTAGGAACCATGAAAGAAAATAGAAAACATCATTGATATTATGACAGATAACGTAATACTAATGAAAACAAAAAACAAAGACTTATTGCAAACCGAACTGTTGGATGTTAGGAATAAACTTATAACATAGATACCCAGGAATAATAGATCAAAGAGAGGACTAGTAAATGCAATAGGTAGTATGTCAAAATGGTTATTTGGGACAATGGACGACTCAGACAGACGACTCAGACAGACAAGACATCCAGGACCATCTCTTAAATGTTAAGGAAACAATTAATCAACAAATTATAATTAATAATTATTTTAATACGGCTTTTGAACAAATAGAAAGTATTGTAAAAAAAGATAGGAAAAGAATTGAAAATGAATTTAATTCAATAAATAAAATTTTAGATGATGAATACGAAGAAAATATGTATTTGACAGAATTAACAAAAGTTAATTTGTTAAAAAATAAAATAGAACATTTACAAGACAACATTGTATCTGCTAAATACGGGATAATACACCCTAGTATCTTAACAAATAATGAAATAATAAAATACAATATTGATTTTAACAAATTAAAATATTTACAACTTGGAACAGCAACATTTAATAATACTTGTTTAATATTTGGGATCAAAATTCCTAAGTCTTTTATATCAGTAAAAATATGTAATACCTATACCTAATAAAAAGTACGAGGAAATAGATGATAAGATAGATCAAATATTTGAATATGAAAATAACATACATAAATATGAGGAAAATAAATATTTAAAAGAATTGAAACCTAGTAAACATTGCATAATAAAAGGAAATTGTAAACTTATTAAAAATAGGGACCTTGAAATAATACCCTTAGATACTAATGTTATAGTTATTAAAAATGCTTTGAATCTAACGATTAACAAAACTTGTAAAGAAGATCAAACGTAATAAACGGAAATTATGTTATATCATACAATAACTGTACAATGAAAATTAACGACTATTACTTTTCTAATTTTATTGAAGAAGATAACGAAAACATTGTCAATATCAAATATGGAAATATACACAAATTCATTAAAAAAATTCACATTAGAAGATATTGTAGAAGAAAGTAAAAATCATAGTAGAAATATTTTCCATTTAAAACTCCACAGCAAACTGTCATATGCAAGTAACTTAATTATATTGGTTCTAATAATAATACTAATTTGCATTATTTTTATTAAACACAAATCTATTAAAATTGTTCTAAATAAAATAATTCAGGAGAATTCCAATCTAAAGGAGGGGGTAGTTACATATGGAAATTATAAAAAATCAGCAATTAGCGATATTGACCAATTTATTAGCAGCATAACAAGCATAATGTAAACTAAAACCAACATCCGGCCTATTTAAAAACTTGTTGAAAATAATATAAAACAAAATTGAAGAATGAACTAAAATTCCCAGAACCAATGAATGAGTACTGTATAAACAGAAAATGAATTAATTAATAAATTGTTGTATAAGCATAATTGTAATGGTTAAGTAAGTTAGTCAAGTGAGCAGAATGTAAAAGTAGAAAACTAAGTATTTTTAATAATTGCATTAGTTTTTTTTGTGAATGAAAAACTGAAATAAAGCAGTCTTAATTTTGCACCTTAGCTGTCTGGTTGGCCTTTGCCAAAAACTCTCGTTGGTATTGTTTTTTTTAAAAACTCCCCTGACGGACCCGATTAGGAAAGTTGCGTAGTAGGACCTGGCTGAACAGGCGGCGTTGTTCACTCGGTTTTAATCGTGACAGAAATCTACGCCAGTAAAGAAGTATACAAATGGAATCTGAAATATACAAAAAAAAATAATTATTATTATGCATTTTATTGAATTTTTATCTTTATTTCTATAATATAAGACCGTTTAATATATACCATGAAATAAAAGATAATTAAAAAAACTATCTTCCAAAACTCATTTAAACAAATTTAAGTTAAATATTCAAACAAAAAAAAAAGAATTTTTGTTACACCATTGCTTTTCTACACCCGGATATATGTATGACTGGCACATGCAATACAAAAGTGAAAAATTTTTACAAAAAAATTAAATTTTTTTTAAATAAATTTCATCAAACTAAAAGATATTTAAATAAACTTTATTTTAAAACTCATTTAATCAAATTTAAGTTAAATGTTTAAACAAAAAAAATAACTTTTGTTACATTGCCAAATTTGTACACCGGCATATGTGTATGACTGGCACATGCACAACAAAAATGCAAAATTTACACAAAAAAAAAAATTTAAAACAAATTTCATTAGACTAAACTAGATAATTAAACAAACTTTATTTTATTTGATATGATTTTAACTCATTTAAGTTAAATGTTTAAACAAAAAATAAACTTTTGTTACAACATTGCCAATTTGTACACAAGCATATACGAGTATGTATGACTGACACTTGCACAACAAAAAGCTATAATTTTCAGAAAAAACCAATTTTTTTTTTAATAGGTTTGATTAAACAAGAAGACAATTAAATAACCTTTCTTTTAAATTTCATTTTAATAAATTTAATTTGAACAATTCATCATAATAAAATGTTTCCAAAGACCTTGCTATTTGCATATACGTTTGGGACATGCATGCATACATGTACATATGTGTGCCTGGCACATAAACAACAAATGTAGAATTTACACAAAACAATTTCTTTTCACTGCAACTACGGCCAAATGCATGCACACTTTCGCACTAAGTTTTATAGGATTTTGGCCGTAGGTTCAAACAATAACAAATGAAAAACTTACGTTATGATTATTTATTGTTTCTGGAAGAACGTTTTACGATTATAATCCAACCGAGCTTGTATAAGTTGATATTAATTTACTTGAAGCTTGCGATGATAATCCAACTAAAATGCAGGGATGTGCTGGCTATTGAATGGATGAACAACGCTGAAATAAACAATATTGTTATTCTCATGATAAAACCAAAAATGAAACGTAAATATCATATGTATGTACCTCATACATATGTACATGCATGCACATGTATATACACATATGCATACGTTGTTATCTTACCTTATTTCTTGATTTAATGTTGCTCCCACTCTGCTACAGCTAATAAAGAAATTATTAAGAAACAAATAATTAATTATTAGAAATTCTATAAAATAACACATCTCACCTCTCAGCGTCTTCAGTTGAAAAAGTAAAGGGCGGAAAATTTTCAAAGGCCATATTTGAATAATGTGTATCCGCACATTTCTTTCTAATATACTAGATAATCGTTTTCGATATATGTTACTCGTCTCACTACAGATTTCAAGAATCAGGATAGAAACCTTGATAACATGGTTGGTGCCGGAGTCTACTCAAAGGATCTTGGTATCTATAAATTCTTTCGCTTACCGCATCACTGTAGTGTTTTTCAATCGGAATTGGTAGCTATACATGAGGCTGTCAACTGTCTCAGCTCAAGGGTACTCGCAGACAATCTTATCCATATCTTTTCGGATAGTCAGACTGCATTACGAGCTCTGGAGTCTGTAAAAGAAAATATTATATCGTAGAGGGCTGCCGCAGACCGCTTAATGCGTTTGCGTAGCAGTTTTCTCTGAAACTGGTATGGGTACCTGGACAAAGTAAGATACCAGGTAATGAGATGGCGGACGAGCTAGCAAGGAAGGGCACTTCCCTTCCACTTTCGCCATCATGGAAGAGCTTAGGCATGCCGCTCTCCACTTGCAAGCTCAGTATAACAGAGTTATTCGTTAAGGATGTTCATTTAAGATGGAAAAGTCTAAATAAATGTAATGTGGATAAGACATTGTGGCCAGAATGGAACGGAGAAAGGTCACGTGACCTCGTCGAGTTAAAAAGGAACGAGATATCTACAGTAATAAGTTTTCTTACAGGGCATATTCTATTCGGCAGGCATGCAGAGAGACTAGGCGTACCATCCAACTATTTCTGCAGAAGTTGCGGAGAAGAACAAGAACCTGAAACAGTAAGGCACTTTCTCTGGGGGCGGCATCCTTTAGAGACCTGAGCGATATATCGGAAGCCTAGATGCGGCAACTGCTCAGCTTTGCAAACTCCACTCACTGGTTTGATTAGCTGGTAGGGGTAGTTAGGATCCTCAGTGGTTTCACAATGGGCCCGCTTTCGGTCTAGGTGAGCTGATGTCCAGCAACCACTTCAGCCAGCCAACCAACCAACCAATAGGAATTTGCAAACATATTTTCATGTTAATCTTCTGGGTGCTTCCGATAGTCCCACTGTACTTAAAATTTGTAGCTCCGTCAATAGTTGCAAGTAAGTTTTTTGCAGCTCTAAAATTTTTCTGGAACGCAATACAGTTTCTTCACAATGTTTTGCCGCCTGGGCATAATATATTTTTTAACATTTTCTATTTTATCAATTTTCAATATTGTCTCCAAATATTGTTTTTGTTTGATGTTCTCTTTTATGATTTTCATCTATTTTATTTTGATTTGTCAGCTGATTTCGATCAAATTTCGATAAGAGTTAGAGAATGCAACGATTTGGTCGTAATTCACATGGAAATTGAGAACGAATCGCCCACTTTTACAGCGGCATTCCGTAAGCAGTATCTATCTTTCAAGAAAAAAGTATCAATTTGATACTATTTGGAATTCACTAAACAACACTGAGTCACTAAAGTCACAAAAAAGTATCAAGTTTAAGATCTGCCATTTAGCAGGTCATAAAAATCAAAACAAACTACTTTCGCTCTGTTTACATACGTGTAATTGTCGTCGAAAATAATAAAAGAATGGAAAAGGAACTTGTTGCTTTTTTATTGATTTTGCAAGAAATCGATTGCGAAGAAATTTAAAGGAAAAAGAAACATTAAATAATGAAATAAACAGTTTTTTATTAGGAGCATCCGCAGACAAAATTTGACCAGTCTTAACACTTCAACAGAAAAATCATCTTTCTTTTCTACTTATTTCTTCATAATTTATTTTGAATATTTATTATGAATATAATCTTTATATCAATTCATAAAAGAAAATCTTAATTACATGTAAACAAAATCAAGTTTTTTCGGCATATCGTTTAACTCTAATTGGGTACATTGGTGTTGTTGTTGTTGTTGTTGTAGCGGTTCGCTAACCCCGCTTAGGGCAGGTATAATCAGTCTAAGTCGCCGAGGTCATCTAACGGGAGGTCCAGGAAACGTGCTGTTTCGACAGGGTTGGACCAAAGGGAGAGGGGGGTTAGATGGGTCGGTTTAAGGGGGCATGTGAAGAGGTGGTTAGTATCGTGCGGGGACTCTCCACATGCAGGGCATACGTTGGGTATGCTGGGGTCGAGTCTGGATATGTAGGAGTTTAACCTGCTACAGTATCCAGATCTGAGTTGTGCCAGAGTCACGCGGGTCTCTCGAGGCAGCTCGAGCTCACTGTCTGCGATGGGTGGTGGTTTGGATCCGAGTACGCCATTCACTGGGAGGGAGTCTAGGAAGGTGTTAACTGACTCCTGGTGAATGGCGTTCAGTGCCTGTCGGTAAGCCGTCCTGTCCAGCGGTTGTTGAATATGGTGCTGTATAGTGCTGTCGTAGTCGAGTACTCCCTTCCTGATGTGCCTAGGCGGAGGCTCCGCTTCTAGGAGGTGCCTGCTGGGGTGCTCCGCGCGGTGGCATCCCAACAGGAACTGTTTGCACAGCAAAGCATTATGCTCCTTAACTCGTAGCATAGATGCTTCGCTGTGCAAGTGGTGTTCAGGTGACATCAGGAGGTTTCCTGTCCCAGTCCTAAGGGCGGTGTTCTGGCAGGCCTGTAATTTCCTCCACTGCGTCTCGTTCGTCCCCGGCGCCCAAATCGGTGCAGCGTAATTTACGACCGGCCGGCCAATTGCTTTGTAGGTTGCCAGCAAGGTTTCTTTATCTTTACCCCATGTGCTGCCGGCTAGCGTTTTGAGTATTTTGTTGCGGCCCTGGAGTTTTGCGGCAATTGCGGTCGTATGCGGAGTGAAGGAGTACAGGCTATCGAATGTGACCCCTAAAATCTTAGGGTTGTTTACAGTTGGAATTTTTACGTCATCAACTTTCACATCGAGTTCTAGCCGGTACTCCTTCGTCCAGCTGGTGAAGAGGGTAGCCGAGGATTTCGTCGGTTGAATTTTTAAATGTCGTGCAGTGAAGAAACGGGAGAGATCAGCGAGGTAGCCGTTCACTTTCGAACATAGGCTATCAATATCCTGGCCTGACGCCAATATCGAACAATCATCGGCATACGAGGTTAGTGAGACTCCTTCCGGTGGAGGAGGGAGCTTCTAAATGTAAAAATTTAACAGTAGCGGGGAGAGGACACCACCCTGCGGAACCCCCTGTTTAATTTTCCTCAATTTAGATGTTTCACCTCGGAATATGACCGATGATTGACGACCACTCAGGTAGCCCATGACCCACCTCTGCAACCCCGGCGGTAATGCGGATTCCTCAATGTCACTGAGTAGCTCTGAATGATTGACAGTGGCAAAAGCTTTTGACAAGTCCAGCGCTACCAGGACAGTTCTCGCACAGGGTCGGTTTTGGTTCAGGCCATTGATCACCTGGGTGTTTATGGCGTTAAGTGCTGTTGTGGTGCTGTGCACTTTTCGGAAGCCATGCTGATGTGCTGCTGGACGCAGATGGTGAGTAAAACTCGGGAGCAGTAAGGCCTCAAGCGTCTTCGCTACTGGGGAGAGGAGAGTTATCGGCCGATAAGACTCTCCTTTGTTGGCTGGTTTCCCCGGTTTGAGTAGTGGGACCACCCTACCGGTCTTCCACAAATCTGGTATGATTAGGGTGGTCAAAGACAAATTGAGGACCTTAGTGAGGTATTCTGCTCCCGCTGGTCCGAGATGTTTTAGCATCAGCATGCTTATTCCGTCAGGGCCGATGGATTTGGAGGCTTTCGCCTTCCCGATAACCCCCTGAACCTCTTTTCTGGAGAAATCAAGCGCCGCGCTTGTGTTTGGCAGTTTGCGCATACGACGGGTTACACGTCTTTTCGCTTTGTCTACCGAAGGATGCAGTGTAAAAAGCCGGCTAAAATAGCTCGCGCATCTCTTCGGGTCCGACGAGGCGCGATCACCGAATGAAATTTCCACCCGGTCATCGCGTCTCGTCGGGTTAGACAGCGACTTGACTGTAGCCCAGAGCTTGGTTGCCCCAGAGGAGAGATTGCAGGACCTTTAGTGCTCCTCCCACTTTTTCCGCTTGTGCTTGTTTACAATAGTCCGAATCTCCGCATTTAAATCTCTGATTAAGGGATTCCCGGGATCGGAGTTACGGAGGATGTCGCGCCTTGCTGCTAAAGCCGCCGCTTCGGACGGGAAGTTAGGGCGGATTTCCGCAATTCGGCCTGCCGGGATGAAGCGGGCGGCAGCGGTCACAACTATCCTGCGGAATGATCGTTCACCAGAGGTGACGTCTGTTGGAGTGGAGAGAGCACTGAAGGCGTTCTCGGTGAATTCCGTGAAGCCGGTCCAGTTAGCTTTTTTGAAGTTAACGAAGGTCCGGTGGTCCGCGGAAACAAAGTCGGGAGGTCTGTCAATCGAGATGTGTATGGGTAAGTGGTCCGATGCTAGTGTCAGTACAGGTCGCCAACCTATACTGTTTATCAGACCAGCACTCGCAATTGTTATGTCGGGCGAGCTTTGGCAATTACCCACAACTCTGGTGGGGGTGTTGTCGTTCATTGTGCAGAATGTCGAATCGTCTATCTGTTCCGCCAGCTCCATTCCTCTACGGTCATTTGACAGGCTAGAATGCCAAAGAGCGTGGTGCGCGTTAAAGTCGCCCAAAACCAAACGGGTTTCGCCTCTGAGTAGCGCACCTATATCAGGGCTATATCCAACTGGGCAACTTGTAACGGGAGGAATGTATATATTAAATATTTCGAGCTCGGCATCGCCTGACCGGATAGCTATGCCCTGACATTCTAGGGTAGTATCCCTGCGGTCGATGCCGCCGTCGATGAGACGATACTGCACGGTGTTGTGCAGGATGAACGCCAAACCCCCTCCGTGGTCTCGCTCGCGATCCTTGCGGATTATGTTGTATCCGGCCCGACTCAGAAGATCCGAGCGGGCGGTCAGCTTAGTTTCCTGGATCGCAGCAATTGACAGATGCGTCCGGCTCATATAGTCGACTATCTCGTCGATCTTCCCCTGGAGTCCGTTGCAGTTGAATTGAAGGAGTCGGGTCCGTCTCACGGGAACGTTCGTGATACGGGGGGTGAGGGAGTGGTGCGTGGATGACGTGTGTTGCTGGTTGGTTCCGCACGTTGGTGTTGATTGGCGGTGTTGTCGTATTAACAGGCGGTGGCAGACTCCTATAGCAAGGGGCAACGTACGCATCACTCCACTCACGGGTGGTGCGCAGGCCCGAGCACGTCCGAAAATGACACCAGCCGGAGCAAGAATTGCATCTGACTGAGGTCACATTCCGACGTACTAAGGCCTGACACACGGAACAGACTGTGCGGGGGACTAAGAGCTGCTGGGTAGCCCTCGCACGGGAGGAGAATGAGGAGCTGGTTGTGGGGGGGGAAAGGGGGTGAGGGTTGGCGGGAGTCATGTTGCGGGGAGCTCCGGGAGACCGTGGAGGTCTGCGGGTTACCCAAAGTGGGTAAGTGTGCTGAAGGCACTGCCGTGGAGGCTGGGGGCGCACTTGGGCGCTGGCAACATGGGGCCACATAACGTGTGGTCCACTCCCTATGTGTCTTAAGGCCTGAACAGACCTTAAGATGACTCCCACCATTGCATTGGTTGCACCTAACCGAGATGGAGGAGTGGTGGAGTCTTTTGGTGCACACGCAGCAGAAATAGTCCGTCGGACCAGGGTTGGTTTCTACGCCAGCCCTGATTAGAAGGATTTGAAGCAACCCAGCTGCGAGGTATTGCTCCGATGGCGCACTTAAACTAATTTTACCTGTTGACCTAAACGGGGTTAGGTCGCCGAAAGGGTGACAGCCCTTGGCCGGATAAAATCCGGGTCAACTCCGGTACGTAGAACCGGCTGTCGTTGAGAGTTGTGGGTACATTGGTATTTATTCATGGTTTTTAAATCCCACAATACACTCATTGTATGTAGCTACATATTCAAGCGATTGTATTCCTCATTTATCTGCGGTAACGCTCATTGCAAACTTCAGAATTTGTACAAATCTGCACCACTCGAGCTGTGTGATTACGACCCTACTTCAAATAAAAAAAATATTATTCAAATAAAACAAACATTGTATAGTATAATTTCAATAATTACCTTTATAGCATTTAATAAGTAAGTTTACCAAGTCGCTTGCCATTTGTAACTTTAATGAGATAAACCTCAATAGAATGCCATTAGCTTTCTCATAAAGATTTTAAAGCTCCAAACGATTTTCTGTGCTTTACGAATGTTTAAGTAATTTTTTAAATCTAATATACCATTCAATGTTCTGTTCCGTTAAGCACAATCGATCAAGTTACTTCATCCCAAAGACTGCCCTTTTCGTCTTCTGGTCATCTCGGCATGACTTTATAAAAACTCAAGCTAGCATTCAATTTGCTCCTTAGTGGTTCTTTGTGCTCAATGAATATCTAAAAAATGTAGAAAATATGGTAATGTAGATAAATAAAATAAACACCAAATTACTTACTCATATTTGTAGCTGCAAAAGTTTGAATTGTTATGTTCGTGCATTAAAGGTGACACGACATGATAATCGATTGATATAAATTAGAAATTGTAAACTTTTTTATAGGAGTGATACAGGTAATTAATACATTCAAAAATAAGGTGCTTGCTAATGTTTAGTATGATTGGTGGTTTTCGTTTATTTTAATGAATATTTATGGTAATAAAATCAGTTTAAGAAAATTTATCGCTTGTAATCGCTAAGTTAATTTTTGTTGAGTGCTTGTGCGCATATCTAACAAAGGCCGCTATCAGCTGATCGCTTGAATTCATTTTTCGCCCCATTTTTCAGGCGAATTTTTTGATACTCTCGGCACTGAATTGCAATTGATACTATGGTCAATCAATTTGTGAATTAGTGACTGTATCGAATTACTGAATGCCGCTGTAAATCGAAAATAAACAACCGCGGGGATGTATCTGGGTGGGATTTTTTTTTTAATATTTTGATAAATGACTTTGAGATTGTTTTTTCATTTTCAAACAAATTTAAGATTAAAACCATTACGCATGATTGATTCAGTATCTTTAAAAAGAATTTTACTAATCTATTGAAAGAAATAATAAATATTTTAATTCAAAAATATGAAATTATCAAACTCTTAACAAAATTCCATGCAACACAACAACTCTTCTTCAAGTTCATTGTTTCACGAAACCGTGGCTGTTTCTCAACACACTGGGTTGTCGACTCATAAATGAAACCGAGAAGAACAAGCACGCAAAACAAAAACGGAGTTAGATTTCTTGATAGACTCTACAATGGTACGAGCACCGAGGAGTTACAAATTAAACTCGGTGGTGACAACATCGGTATCGAGCACAGCAGAATAAACTCTGTATTCATAGAGAGGTGTATAGTTAGTAAACTGTGTGAAAATAAGAGAATATTAAAATTGTAAAATAAGTCGTCGTGTATAGTAAAGTGGTCTGAGCACCACACATGTCCGAACATTATACGTTATCAAAACACCCAAACCACTGACACTGCGCTGCCGCTATTGCACAAGCAGAACAAAGCATAACACGCGCAAGGGTCATATTACAAGCGGCATATTTGACCAGATAGTGACAACGTCCATACTAACGCTAGGTCAGCAAATATTTGATTACTGAACGGAACAGTGGAAACGACTTTTGCCACAAATATAGTATAAACAAGCCAGATATTTTTAAATTAAATCCATTGATATCTTGAGCGCAAGTACTTTATGTTAGCCTTATGATTAGCAGGAGTCACATTGCTGTTTACATATAAAGTGACTGGCTTTTTTTGAACAAGGATACAAAATTTTGGCTTGCTAGGTTGTTCCGCTTCTTCAAAGAATACTTTTCATTATATCTTTTTAACCTCACAATAGTAAAGCGAATTGTTAGTTATTGAGTAATAATTAAACGTTGGTGAAGTTCTTTACAATTGAGAAATTGTAAAACCAATCTTAGGACTTTTATTTAACAATGCACCCTGCAAGACGGGTAGCTGTTACCTGACATGTTATCCGTTTGTTACTTTACATACGTGCATTTGTTATTCGATTTGTTACTTTTCCTCTACCTCCACGATGGTAGACACCTTGCCGCTGGTGTGGGGGCTTAACTGCTCGATCATCACTCCTATCCAGGGAGTGAAAGTTGACAGACAAGTGTCAACTAGTCTGCCAACTTTTGATCTGAGTGGAATGGGCTGCGGAACGAGCAGTGACCAAGAACTACCACCCCTCCTAAGCCAGGGTGTTACGCGGACCGTGCCTATTGGCTGGTTTGCAGCTGGGAGGGTTAACAACCAGCTGTAGTATAACGGTGCCTTCTCGACACAGGGCCGCCTCGGGATGTAACGGTGGCCTTACTGCGGCATGGGGCGCTGCTGCAGCGGACGAACAGTTTCCCTTATTAAATATTTGACCACGATGCGAGTTTCGGCTTGCAAGTGGTCGTACGAACAAGATGAATCACAACCCTAATAAAAAACAACAAAACAACAACAACAACAAAAACAACGAAAAACAGATGAAGAAGAGCAGCAAATATGGAGACCTCTCTCCAGAGGCTGCAGATTTATTTGCGGAACATGCGCGAGATGATGACGAGCCCACCACCAGTAGACGGGCCTCTGGAAATCGATCGGGCAACAGTACTTCTCTCGCTGAGGTGTCTCAGGAGAGCTCCACCAATAGCAAGGTGGTACTCGCCGAGTTGACTCGGGAGACCACAAAACACCAGGAAGCTAAAACTCCATCTTCACGACATCATGCAGAAAGGGCAAAATCCACAAAGGCTCGTCGCATGGATGAAAGGGAGTACCACGGCAGTCAGGTCGAACGCGAACGAAGCAGGTCTAGTGCACGAACCAGCTTATACAACTCGCCAGACAGTAGGCGTTCTTCTACGGAGCGATCTACCACCAGTGTTGAGGGCCTTAAACCTCCACTGAGACGTGCATCGCCGACAAAACGAAGCCGGTACGAAGAGGTTCGCGACAACAACGAGCGAAGAAGTCAGAGCGTTGAGGGCCTTAGATCTCCGCAACGACAAAACTCCCCCAGCCGAGACCAGGGAAATCAAGTAAGATAGACCGAGGTATCTCGCCGAAAACGAAGGGACGATACGATGACCAGATCGACGACAAACGCTGGACCCACGAAGGATAGGAGATCAGGATCTCCAGGTAAGGGATCACAAAGGCTTGAGGGCACACACACCTCGTCTAACAGAATAGAAAAAACCGGTGGAGAGCATAGAAGGCGTAGAACCTCGCCTCCAAAGGATAGTAGAGCCGAAAAGAAACAAAGAAGACCGCGGGGACCTAAAGTGCCAGAATAAAGGCGCCCCGGCGGTAGAGATGATCCGAGAAGGCATGGACTTAGCGGAGCCGGTATCGTAAGAATCAGCCCAGAATCAGCCCGAACCCAAGCAGCACATACGGAGGCGCAAATGTCCACAAGTGTTTAGCGCACTAACGCACAAAGAACTCCGATAGAAGACCAACCCTCTAAAAGAATTAGGCTAACCTCACCTGCGGGCCATCAGGAAAGATCAGCTGCCCCGAAACAGAAAACACCAAGGCCTGGCCAGGGGCACAGCTACGCTGAAGCCATAAAAGCGGTCAGGGTAGCGGTACTCCCTAAGGACTTCCCTAAAGAGTTTCTGTCGTCGGAGCAGCTGACCGACATCCAAGATGCCATAATGGACGAGGTGGTGAAGGGCTGGAAGAAGCCACTTGCCTTCACTAGCGTAACCTTCAGACCAGGGCTGTTAATAGCGGACTGCAAGGACGCCTGCACGGCAGAGTGGCTGACAAAGACAGCTCCCAACTTGAGTGGGTGGTCAGGCGTTGAACTGACCACGAAAGTGGGGGAAGAAATACCACCGACCCACAATATTACCATCTTCCTTCCCCGAAGTGTGGAGAAGGGACAGGCATATGCGATGGGCCTGCTGCAAGCTCAAAATGAAGGTCTCCACACCTCCCATTGGAAGGTGTTAGAAGAGAAAGCGGAGGGAACATGTCTGAAGCTAAACCTATGCATCGACGACGAGTCGTACAACAATATGTCTAGGGGTAGCTTCAGACTCAACTTCAGATTCGGTAGCATACTTGCCAAACCCTGGAGATCGGGGACGTAAGAAGATGAGGCACAATAAGATCCTGCAGATACTGAGGGTACTTAAGAAGAGACTGCATCCAAAAGTAGCCCAACACAACATACAACAAATACAGAAGCCGAAGACGAAATCCCGTCAACTAAAGAATTAGAGGAGCTGGCTGAAGGCCTAAACCTTATGAGAACTGGTGGCAATAGTGAAGACCTGATGCTCTCCGACTTCGAGGAGCACACGGGCAAAGAAACATGACGCAGAACATAAAGATTGCCCAGATCAATCTCCATCATGCGATTGCTGCCTCGGCGGTAATAACGCAAACTATAGCCTCGGATGATCTGGGCGTTGTTCTGGCGCAGGAGCCATGGACCTACAAAGGTCAGGTAAGGGGATTAAAAGGCAAATCCACTAAAGTTATATGGGATCTTACGTGCGATAACCCTAGAACATGCATTATACTTAATAGAAATATAAACTACCTTTGTCTTTCAGAATTTATAAGTAGAGACCTGGTGGCAGTACAAGTTACAACAAAAACAGAAGGAAATATAAGAAACATAGTAGTTGCATCCGCCGACTTCCCTGGAGACAGCAACACAATTCCAACTCCAGAAGCGGAACTTTTAATCAATTACTGCGAGAAGGAGAAAATTCCATTAGTAATAGGCTGCGATGCAAACGCGCACAGCATAACATGGGGAAGCACCGATAACAATGCTAGAGGTGAGTCACTATTAGAATTCATGTTAAGTAAGGACCTTCACGTAGCCAACATGGGGTGTACACCCACGTTCGTTACAAGGAATAGGAGGGAGGTACTAGACATAACAATAGCCTGGTCTGAAAACATGATCTTTCGGTGGAGGGTTTCACCGGAGCCATCTATGTCAGACCATAGAATTATAAAATTCTCCATAGGATACTCAATCGAGACTAGCAAAACAGTGAAAAACCCCATGAAAACTGACTGGACAAAATACAAAACACTACTAGACTTAAATATCAGTAGGAAAGACATAACAGATAAAGCAAAGAACTTCCAAGAATTAGAACAGAAGGTAGAAAACTTAAATTATAGTATAATAGAAGCATTTAATGCAAGCTGTAGGATATCGAAGCCGAAAGCAAAAACAGGCGCCCCGTGGTGGAACGCGCACTTAGCATCGCTAAGAAGGAAAGTAAGAAAAGAATTTAATAAAGCAAAAAGAATTAAGAGTTGGGACATTTATAAAAATACTCTTACCAACTATAATAAAGAATTAAGGGAAGCAAAAAGATCGAATTTTAGGAACTTCTGCGAGAGTATATCCTCTATACCAGAAGCAGCCAGGTTACACAAAGCATTGGCTAAAGATACGGTCGAAAGTAAAATGGCACTAAAGCTAGAAGACAACCAATACACCAAAAATGAAAAGGAACGAGCAATGATCCTTCTTAAGACACATTTTCCAGGCTCAATAACAGAAATTAAAAGTGGCAATGGGGAAAACCCAAACCCAGACAAAGCTACCTGGCACTTAGCTAAAAAGGTAATAAGCTATAGCTCGGTAGAGTGGGCAATCAATTCCTTTGAGAAATTTAAATCACCAGGAGTAGATGGTATATGGCCTGTACTATTACAAAACGGAGGTCAATTAACATCTGTACTGGTACATATCATGAGAGAAAGCCTTGCATTCGCATACATACCAATGCCATGGAGAAGAGCCTTAGTAAAATTTATTCCCAAACCGGGGAAAAAGGATTACACAATAGCTAAATCCTTCAGGCCAATAAGTTTAACATCATTTAGCTTAAAAGCCATGGAAAAGATCATTGACAACTACATAAGAACAAACAATTTAAGGAACACACCTCTACACTTCGCACAACATGCGTACAGAGAGGGAAGATCAACCAACTCAGCCTTATATCAACTATCAGAAACTCTAAAAGATGCCATTGACAACAAAGAAGTTGCTATATGCGCTTTCTTGGACATTGAAGGAGCATTCGACAATACCTCTCATGGAATAGTCGACAAGGCACTCCGCAAAAAAGGCGTAGAAGAACAGATTCGCAACTGGATCAACTTCATGCTTGACAGTTGCTGACGACGAAACAATTCAGATGAAGACTACAAAAGGGTGCCCCCAAGGGGAGTACTATCACCACTCTTATGGAGTTTAGTAGTAGATGACCTGCTAGAGCTACTAACAAACAATGGCATAAAGTGTCAAGGATACGCCGATGACATTGTAATAATAGCAGTAGGAAAATTCGAGAGCACACTCTGTGACATAATACAGAGAGCACTTACATTAACTAAGAACTGGTGCCTAGAAGCAGGGCTAAACATTAACCCTACAAAAACAGCAATCGTGCCTTTTACGAGAAGGACAAAACTAAACCTAAAAGACATAAGATTGAACAACGTAGTAATAGAGCCCACAATGGAAACAAAATTTCTAGGGCTTATCTTCGATGCAAGATTAACGTGGAAGAAACATATGGAATATATGATAAGTAAAGCTACAGGATCAATAATGGTATGCAGAAGATTAGCAGGGAAAACATGGGGCTGCACCCCCAAAATACTGCATTGGATGTATACCATGATAGTAAAACCAACAATAACATATGGAGCGATTGCCTGGTCAGGAAGAGCGAGGCTAAACACAGCTAAAGCCGCACTAACTAAACTGCAAAGGCTAGCGTGCATCTGTATAACCGGATGCATGAGAACGTGGCCGACAGTAGCACTAGAAGCTCTCCTTGACCTAACTCCTCTCCACAAAGATATAGAGCTTTCGCTTAAGAAAGCCCTACTGACAATGATGAAAGAGGGGTCAGGAAAAGGAAAAACCATATCAGCAAAGAAAGGGGCAGAGATAAAAGAAAGAATAACGCTAGCAAATTTCAGCAGAGATGAAATAGTAAAGACAACAAGTTTCAATGTCAAGTTCAAAACATCCCTGGGGGAAAAAAGAACTTGGAACCAAACTCAGATACAGGAAGTAATAAAACCACACTCACTGGTGTGGTACACAGATGGATCAAAGACTACTGATGGAATAGGCGCGGGAATCACTGGTCCCAGGACGAAGATATCAATTCCAATGGGGAAATACCCTAGCATATTCCAGGCAGAGGTGTATGCCATCACAAAATGCGCAGAGATCATACTCCAAAGGAATTTAGCTAACCAACATGTAGTAATCTGCAGCGATAGCCAGGCCGCAATAAAAGCAATATCGTCATGTATAATCAAATCATATATGGTAAGAGAATGTGTTGAGAACCTTAACAGAGTGAGCGAACGAAACAAAGTTCAGATTGTCTGGGTTCCAGGACACACAGGTATTGAAGGTAACGAACTAGCCAACAGGCTAGCAAAACAAGCTGCCTCAATCTCTCCCACAGGACCTGAGCCATTCTTCCCCTTAGGTCCCCACTCAATTAGAGAGGAGATAAGAAAGGAAGAAATGAGAGTAAGAAACAGCTATTGGTATTGTAGCGACGGAATGAGACAATCGAAAAAACTTATAAACGGCTACAATTCCAAAAGATTTAGTAATATAATAGCACTCAGTAAGAACAACTTAAGAATAATAACAGGATTTCTTACAGGTCACTGCAGGCTGCGTAAGCACATGTACAAACTCGGAATAAGCTCTGATGAAACATGTCGATTCTGCGAGCTGGTTCCAGAAACACCGGTGCACCTAGTATTTGAATGCGAAGCTGTGGCAAGAAGACGACTGAAACATCTAGGAGACATTCAGCCGAAGGAGAACCACATTAAATCAATTGGCCCCTCAAACATGATTAGTTTCATAAGGGCATTAGGCCTGATTGAAATAATGTGAAGATATCGGAGGGCACAATAGATCACTGGTCGCGGTGCATATCCTCCTCTTTAATCTATCTATCTACTCTTCTTCTAGCCGTGGGAAAAAATAACAAATTTTCCCGCTCTGTTTGGTGTACGTGTGATTCTCGTTGTCACTCACTCGCATTGTACTTATCGGCATGCGATATATATTCGCCTGTTTCAATTTTTTATTACCGTCATTACATTACATCTGTTATTCAGAATAAAACCGTATGTCACTAGATCTGTTAACAACTGGCTGTTGAAAACGAATGTATTTGATACCATATCTGCTACCCATGTGTTGTTGAAAATACAATCATATATATATAGCATATTTGTTGACGGTGAGTTATTAAAAACAAATGTCTTTGTTACCCATAGGGTATTGTCCTTTTACTTATATTTCCTTCAAAATGAAAAATAACACTATTTAAGTTTTTACCTGTTTATTAAAAATATAAATAATAAAAATTTAGAAATTTACATTTTCGATCTCCTAAGTTAGTTTTTACAAATAATTACATTAAAAATAATTGCACATTCATTTGTATTACTTAATACTGTAATACTGTAATTAAAATATTAATAGACAGCTGTTGCGGAGGAAGACCTCTATTCTGTTGGAATGATCATGGGGAGTAGGGCCTGGCTGAACCGACGGTGTTGTTAACTCGATATTAATCGTGTAAGCGATCTACGCCAGTAAAGAAGAAGTAAACCTATGGAATCTGAAATACACAAGTAGAAAATTATTCTTATGTGTTATATTGAATATTTATCTATTAAAAAGCATTTTATCTTCATTGTTAACATCCAAGATCGGTAAAAAGAATATACTGGATAGAAAGAAAATTAAATGAATATTCTTTTGGTATTCATTTTGATTAATAACAATTAAAGGATTGATTGGGAAAATGTCTTTGCCAAGAACATTACTACGCTTCTTCAATAGGCAGGAATTGTTTAATGATGATGTAGTAACCTTATCGAGTCTTTTGTTGTTTTTAACGATGACGAAACCTAGAATAAACAATTACGTTAATATTCTTATGATAAACATAAAATGAAACTGCAATAACATATGTGTGTACAATGCATGCACATTCAGACATAGGTTATATGTTATTAACTTACCCTATTTCTTGATTTTCCGCTGTTTGAACTCTCCTACTGGGTCTGCAACCTGTAATAAAGAGTTATATCATTATTTTGGTATTACCTGAAGGAAAAACTGCAACAATATGCGCAATGAATGCACATTCGTATGTATGTAGACATATTTACCTTATTTCTTGGGTTTTCGCTATTTTAACTCTGTTTCTGTGCTATTCAATCAATCTGTGATAAAAACTTGTTGTTATTTATTAGAAATATTTTAAAATAAAGTATCTTACCTCTTATCGTTTCCAATTGAAAAAGTAAATGGCGGAAAATTTTCAAAAGCCATATTTGAATAATGTGTATTCGAGAGATGTTTGAACATACCAAATAATAAGTTCGATATATTAGGTCAAGTAAAAGGTTCGTACGGTTTTTTATGGATTTTTCAAAATATGCCGTTTTGTTCGTAAACTTTTTGCCAACGAGATGCCAACTTCATTATACCCCTCTCGTGGAAGGCTGCGCCCCTATTGGCAAAAAACTCGGAAAGAAAATTTTACAGGCCTCTCTTGAGGCCAACTTCTTAACGTTAAGCGCGTTCGCCATGGACAGGAAAAGATGGTAATCACTTGGTGCAAGGTCCGGACCATGATGTGGGTGCATTAGGAGCTTCTGGCGCGCCCCCAAAGACGTGTGTGGCCTGGCGTTGTCCTAATGGAACACAATTCGGCCTCTGTTGATCAAAGATGACCTCTTCTGGATGAATGCTGCCATCAAGCGGTCCAGTTGTTGGCAAACACACAGTAAAACCTTCCTGGCCGTCAATCCTGGCTTGGCCACCGTTTCCGCCGGCTCCCCGCGTTTCGACCACGACCGATTTGACTTGACGTTGTCGTAAGTGATCCACTTTTCATCGCCAGTCACCAAACGCTTCAGAAATGGGTCGATTTTGTTGCGATTCAGCAGCCATTCGCTGATGGAAATTCGGTCCATCATGTTTTTTGCGTTATTTCGTGTGGTATCCAACCATCGATCTTATTTTTGTATCCAAGGTTATGCAAATGGTGCCAAACGGTTTTCTAGCTTATTTTTAGTTCCTCAGCAATTAAATAAGTGCTTACGTGACGGAACCTAGAAAACCACTTTTGTGCTACACGTTCGTTTACAGTATCGGGCCCATAAACTAAATTAAAATTTTCAGCTGCTTGGCTGCTCTTTCGCCTTGATCGAAGAAAAATTGTAAAATATAGCGAATTTTCTCTTTGCTGGTGTCCATCTTTGACGAGCGCTCACAACGTACTGAGTCAATCAATCAAAAAACTGTCAAAGACAAACTTTTAGCGCGAATAAACACATGCGATACGTAACACTAGTACTATGGACAATAACGCCATCTCCTAGATAATAACCGAACGAGCGATTTACTTGACCTAATATATTACTCGTCTTACTACAGAAATTGTCTTATAGGAACGAAAAAATAGTTTCGTGGATGAAGTGGTACAACGCCGAAATCTTAGGATATTAGCTGCGAAATGGTTACCTCCGTCTTGCAGGGCAGTGGTAGAACTCAAAAGGATTTGGGAGATCATCGAGGTATATATAGCAAAAATCGTTATCTTCTCTGTACAAAGTTTATTCTGCAAGTAATATTAAATTCTTCAGACGGGTTTTTATCTAACATAACACAGAGTTGATTCTTTCTCTCGATTCTTATATTGCCACATTGTATATGTGTTTATTAACTCAATACTTTAACACTACTTCCCAACATATACACCCTCGGCACTAATTTACATCATACTATTTAAGAATTTTATATAAACCAAAATAATATCTATGGTAAATTTATAGTTGTTTGTTTTTGCAAACCCTTTGTTAATATATCTGCTACCAGTTCTACTGAACATTCATATTTTACTTATATTTTGTTTTGTTAATACATATCTCTAACGTATTGATATTTTAAATCTCTAAGTTTGCTTCTGTGGGGGATGACACCATGTGTAGAAATTCTTGCAAGTGACAAAACTTCTTGACTGCCATTCACCTGGAAGTGGCCAGAAACAATTATTTTGCATATGATCCAAGCAGCGCACAACATCCGGTCTTATACCATGTATTCTCTGAGTAGCCAACACACATTTATGTAGAGGCGAGCTAAAGTAAGAAAGTGAATCCCATGCGGTTGTGCGAAAAACCTAAATATGGCTCGGATGAGACACTCCTCTTTTGAATCGACTTCCGCAAATGTTTTAAGAATTACGATTAGAGGGAATGCACTTGGAATGTCCGCTATCTTAATTGAGAAGCTTCCGCTGCCCATCTGGTTGATGTCCTAATAAAATTAAAGGCTGACATCACCGCCGTCCAAGAAGTGCCACAAGGATCGAAGAAAACCTTCTTCTGAAATATAATACAGCGACCATATAAAGGAACTATGGTTGCCTGTAATACTAGATTCACATAGAAGTTCAATAAGGTACTTGGCTGTCTACAGGTCTGAAATTATAGATTGCAGACTTCTCCAGCCTGCTGAATGGCAGATAAAAGGAAACAACCGGAGATATATGTTATTCTTGAAATTGCTTTTGTTAAATTTTCCTGTTAAATTAGCAAGAAGAGAGTTCCATAATCGACTAGCTTTGACAAGGAACAGCCTAGTTGATTTTTTAAATAAATTATAAGTAAAAAATTCTGGCTTTATGATAGTCAGCTGATTTTTTCAAAACGAGATATGTTCATATTTGGAAAGAACAAACATATACTGTGTGAAGTTAGTAAACATAACATCAATTTTATGAGCAGACACACTGCCAGGTTGCTGTATAGGACTTCAGAGTACATAATAACTGGATGAATAGTTTGCTGACGTCTGGTAGCAGTGGGTATATAGTATAGATTCCTCAAAATGTCATATACCTTACTTACTACCGAATTTACATGATCCGTGCATGTAAGATTAGAGCTAATAATAATAATAATAATTTTTAATCTTGCTGAATAACTTAAATTGACAATTATCTTTTTGTATTGGAAGCAAAAAATCCAAGTTTGTCAGTTTTCTAACGCTGATTAGCAACACATCCTACAAGGCATGTTTCGATGGCTGCAAAAAAGTTGGTGAAGATTAAATATGTTTCGTTTTATTTACAATTTCCGAAAACTTTCTAGTCTTAATATATACATGTTAAAAAATTCTTATAATATTGCACATTAAAAGAAATGCATTATAACATTGTTATGTTTTTATTAATGACGAACTTGCTATTTGTATCATACTTCATAATGTTAAAATTATTGTTGAAGACAGGGTGTTGATCTCACCGAACTCTGAAAAATAGAATTAAGATTTAAAATATGCACGTGTATACATATATATTTGAAAAGCTATACTTACCCTTACTTTGAATTACTTACCCTAAATCTCCAAATTTTAAAACTAGAAACCGAAAATTTCCACCGGACGTTACATGTATTTTAGCTTAAATGCATTTAGACATCGCCTTTAAATGCGGGAATTCCCATGTGTTTGTTGTTGTATAAAAGTGTGTTAACTCACTTTTCAAAGTAAATACATAAATACAAGTGTAAATATAACGTGCAAAGAAAAAGTTACAGATATACGTATCTTGGCCAAAAGTATTAGGCACCCCACTAATTACTGAAGTTTTTGTTTTAACAAGTGAAGTAATGAAGTTTTATTAGTAAAACAGTGAAAATACAATGAATTAGTGATAATAACATTAATATTTAGTAGGTCCACCCTTCGATTTAATAACGGCAGCAATTCTCTTAGGCATGCTGCGTACAAGCTTTGCACATTCGTCCGCACTTATAGCGTACCCCTCGTTAATTAAGGCATTCTTCAAGGCAGTTTTTGATCTTATACAGTGTTCCTTAATCTTGCGTTTTAAAATAGCCCACATGTGATCAATGGGATTAAGATCGGGAGACTGTGCAGGCCAATCTAACAAAACAATGTTGTTATCTCTAAACCAACGCATCGTATTCGCTGATTTATGACAAGGAGCATTGTCTTGCTGAAATTGAACCTCGTCTAAATTAGTATCGCCGAAAATGTGAAATGCGCGTTAACGAAGGCAGAAGAACACCTTCTAATACATTTATGCACATTTGACTGTCCATGCGACCCTCGCAAGCGAACATTTCGCCGACATCATCAGCAGCAATGCAGCCCCAGATCATAATTCTGCCTCCTCCATGCTGAACAGTGGGTACCACGCAATCTGGACGATATTCTTCCCCAACCCGTCGCCTCACGAACGTCACACCATTTGTTCCAAATATCTGTAGAAAAGAAAAAATATTGTTTTCATAAGATTTGTATTATGTCTTCAAAATTGCTGTAGGGTAAGAAGCTATGGCTGCTAATACTTTAAGACGATCTTAACTAAGCTTACCTCGAAGTTTGATTCATAAGACCACAGAACATTCGACCAATCTTCTTCCGTGATATGTTGGTATAGGAGAGCCTATTCCAAACGATTTTTCCTATTCTTTTCTGAGAGCCACGGCTTCTTTCGGGCTTCAAATCCTTTTAAACTTGCTTCCAGAAGTCTTCTTCTAACTGTTCGAGCACTAACTGGTTTACTAAATTCATCCGAAAGGACAGCTGGAAGGGCAGAAGAAGATTTTTTGCGATCCTTGAGAGACTCGCGTATAAGTATTCGGTTTTCTCGCTTACTGGTTAGACGCTTTCTTCCACTTTTTAATTTATTGGACTGCGCATATTTGCGCAGTGCACAAGCTCACTACCACAGAACATTTGCATATACGGCATATATACATACGCTCACCCACTATACATATATATGTTTATATATGGTATACATGTACTCAGAAGCGCTGGGACAGTGCATTCCCACATTATTACTCTACCCAAAATAAAGTACGCTCAAATAAAATTGATACAGAGTACAGTAAATAAAAAGAAAAATAAATAAATAAAAATTATTCTAAACAATAATAAATAATATATAACAAATAATATTAAAACAAAATAATATTACAAATAAGTAAATATTATAACAAAATATTATTATAACAAAAAAATTTTATAGATACTTTTTCAGATTATTATTATGTTGAATTGTTTTTGGGTTTTCGTTTAAATGGAACTGTTTCAGACCATATATTTTTTGGAAATAGTGAAAAATTACAACAATAGTTTTGGACGGTAGAAGTTATAGCTGCTATTTCGGAAACCACCACGTTTCCTCATCAGACTTCTTTTTCCAGTCACCTATGTTCGAATGGGTTTCGAACTTGGGATGCCCACAGCACGAGCCAATGGTTATCCCATTAAGCTACATGTGTGCCACTTTCACTTATTGTTGTTTTTTCACTTTTGCCTTTTACCTACATATCCTCGATCAAGTGCTCAGATATTCTGTAGCTGTAAACTTGGCGCGATGTAGTGTGTTTTTTTTTCGAAGAATTTACCAACAAATATTTTAAGGCGACGCCTTTTTTATTATTGTTATGTTGAATTGGTTATCCCATTAAGCTACATACATGTGTGCCGCTTTCACTTGTTGTTGTTTTTTCACTTTTTTCCTTTTACCTATATATCCACTATCAAGTGCTCAGATATTCTGTAGCTGTATACTTGGCGCGATGAAGTGGTTTTTTGCGAAGAATTTACCAATAAATATTTTAAGGCGACGCCTTTTTTGTTATTGCAAAAATTCCTTCACACTGCAAGGCTCTTCCGTAATACCTTGATGCTTTTTCAGGTCGTTTTTATGTTAAATTGTTTTTGGGTTTTCGTTTAAATGGAACTGTTTCAGACCATATATTTTTTTGGAAATAGTGAAAAAATTACAACAATAGTTTTTTTGGACGGTAGAAGTTCTAATTTTGCACAATTTGCAAAAAATATATGGTCTGAAACAGCTTCATTTAAACGAAAACCCAAAATTTTTTATTTTTAAACATATTTCCGGATTCCACGACTCCACGACTACGATGGCAAACGATAAATCGGAAAAGCCACAAACACTTCAACCCCTAACAGGACCACACACACGGTCCAAATCTCAAGCAGAGGAGGAAATCTTACAATAAGTTCAGAAGTTTCCCTCATATCAGTCAGCTCAGCAACAATACCTCAGTATCGAACGAAACCTGAAGAAAAAACCGGATCTCCAAAAAACATACACAGAGGTCCTAGAAGGACAGTCGATCATATGGAGCGAAGGAAAATTATACCGGACGGCAAATACTTTATCTGCCTCATCACGCAGTAATAAAACCCGACAGCAAAACCACTAAAGTCCGAGTCGCGTCTAAGCTCTCTCACTCAGATTTCTCCTTCAACGACATACAGCATGCAGACCCCATACTGCAAAATGCTCTTATGCTCAAAATAATCAGATGGCGGTTATATAAATATGTTTATAATGGCGATATTGAAAAAATGTATCGCCGGACATATGTATGTCCACAAGGAAGATCAAGACTTTTTGACGCCTTCGAAAAGGGGTTCTGCGCGTGCGTGTATCTACGTGCTCAGAACAATGGATCGACAACCTCCCACTTACTCGCTGCCAAAAGCAAAGTTGCTCCCCTTCAAACGGTTTCACTCTTGAAACTGGTACTCTGTGGGGTAGTACTCCTGATAAAGTTAGCAAAGCAGATACAAACTCAACATGATCTGCCACATCACGAGCTAATTTTATGGCGTGATTCCTCCATCGTACTAGCAAAGCTAGAGAAACCTCCATGGACATACAAAACATATGTGGCCAATAGAATCTCTGAAATTCTACAAAACGAGAATAACCCCACAACCCAGCTGATTTAGCTACGCGTGGTATCAAACCTCAAGAGCTTGTCAACTTCTCCCTGTGGTGGGCCGGTCTAGAATGGCTAACCCTTGGAATTCTAGCCGAAAACTCCTCTCTACCAGAACAATGACAAGCAGATGCCCATCATGCAGCCGAAAACGCCGATCGGAACGCTCCTCATCCTATCCATGGGCACTCAGAGTAGTAGGTTACATGCTTTTGATTCGTCAACGAGGCAAAAAGGTTGCCTGCACCCTCTTTACGCTGTATGACCCTAGATGAAAGGAACGTTACTCATTCGGAACGCTCAGCTTCAACACTATGGGAAGACGATCTTCACACTCTCAGGATCCAAGCTAATCCACAAGATGATCCTCTCTGTTTCGCTGCCCTTAGCTATAATGAGCGCCATCCGATTATCATCCGAAGTGACTCAAGACTCTGTACTATCATTCTTGCCTTCCTACACATTGCCTTCCGCATGATCCAGCATAAAAACTATATCTCCCGTCTGAAGCAGAAAATAAAAACCTGCATATTTCAGTATAAAATTTGCACAATATATAAACAAAACACGAAGCAACAAATGATGGCAGCATTACCCCCCGAGCGTACAACGAACCCACTTCCATTTCAAACTGCGGGCTTTGACTTCGCTGGACCCTTTCTGGTAAAAACGTCAACTCTTCGAACAGAATTACACTCAAAGTCTCATGTTTGGGTTTTTGTATGTTCTGTCACAAAGGCCATACACTTCGAACTTTGCTACGATTTAAGTACTGAAGCGTTCAAAGCCGTATTTGCTCGTTTCGTTGGCAGCTGCGGTATACCACACAAACTGATGTCTGGCAATGAACCCATTTCTCGGAGAGATATCCGAAGACACCAATAGGAAGCATGCCGTCCATGGCCTCTCCTCGCAGTTCATTCGACCACATGCACCCCGCATGGGTGAACTCTGGGAAGCAGCAGTGAAGAGTTTCAAATTCCATTTCACGAAAATCGCAAATAATCCTAAGTTCACATTCTAGGTGTTCACTGCTCTTCTTGTACGCATTGAGCCGGTCTTAAACTCCAGACTGATCTCCCCAACGTCACAAGACCCCGGTTACCTGACCGCTCTAACACCAGGTCATTTCTTCTGTGGTGGCCCCAAACACCCTATCTCAGAAAACTTGTCTCTGATAAACAAATGGCAAAGGCTGAAGTGCTACATCACCAATTCAGCAAACGATGGAAGGCCGAATATTTGCAAGAATTACACAAACGGTTCAAATTTGTACTTCTCCCTCCACCCAAACATCTCAAACTTATAATGTTTTTCGACCATTTAATTACCGAGTACACGATTTCCTCAAGTGCCGCTTATGCTTCCGCTCGCACTCCCTACGATACTGTCGTGCTTTCCTGGCGATGACGCCCGACGATTGGAACGCAATCCGCAAAAGCACATCGCTATTGCATCAATTGCCTAGCGACTTCACACACCACCGGGGCATGCGACTCTCCAGTCAGCTGTCGTCGATGCGGACTAGCACATCATATACTGTTTCATCGACCCCGGGTGAACTCATAGAGCGCGCACCCCATCACAGCCAAAGGCAAGTAAGGTTCAAGTTGACCAAAGGCGCACCCTGAATCAGAACAGAAGCACAAAATAATTCGACGTAGAGCCGACGGAAAATCCCTTCGAAGCAGCAAATCTCCTGCCCTCCAACAACGAGTTCTTGGGTTGGTAAAGAAAGCCCGAGAAACCCTACAACAGCATGAAGACTTGGTCGAAGTCACGTCGCCGCTGGCCCGCCGGCATGTTAGGTGTCTCATCGAACTCTAAAAAATAGAATTTAAAATTTAAATATGCCGGTATATACAATATATACCTATATATCTATATCTATACTAATATTATAAATGCGAAAGCCGTTTCGTTTGCTGCGCTTTCACGCAAAAACTACTTAACCGATCATCATGAAACTTTGTACACATACTCTTGGAGGTATCAGAATGAACATAGGCTACTTTTTAATTAATAAAATTTTTTTTTAATTAAATAAAATAAAGAAACTTTTTTGTCCAATAGCCACAATAGAGAATATACATACGCATGCATAAAGTAACGCCCCATATGCACAGAGAGAGAGAGAGAGAGAGTGGGACTATACATAGGTATAGGCACATATGTAGCTGCATTGAGAGTAGTGTGGTATGTGTGTATGGGAGTATACAGTATACAGTATACAGCATACATATCTACATGTATGGTGGCCATAAAATGTGAGCATACATACGTACATGTATGGTGGTGGCCTGGTCATCTATTTGCTGAGCGCTACGTTAACGCCATCTAGCGGGTAAAAGCTAAAAATATTTTACATCGACTTCAGCAAGTACATACAGATATGACTTTCAATGAACATATTTACAACCAAACGCTAATTCTAATTGAAAACAAGGTTTTCACAATGGTTGGAAAAAAATTAGATGATTTTGGGATGCAAAGCCCTCAAAGAGATAATGAGGATGATTTCAACAATGAAATTGCTCGAGAGTTAGATTATGATTTCATAGCACTGCAGCGACAAGTAGAAGAATTAATCCCTTTGTTACTTCCAGAGCAGGCTCATGTTCTCCATCAAGTTTTACGTAGAATAGAATACGGTAAAGGTGGACTCTTCTTTCTCGATGCACCAGGTGGAACCGGAAAGACGTTTTTGCTCAACTTATTATTAATGTACATCAGAAAAAACAGAAAAATAGCAGTTGCAGTACCTTCGTCGGGTATTGCCGCGACGCTTTTAAACGGCGGCCGTACGGCACATTCCGTTTTGAAATTACCATTGAACCTTGCACATGAAGATTCGCCCATCTGTAATTTCAGTAAAAATAGTTCTCGAGGTAGGATGCTGCGAGAATGTAAGCTTTTAGTGTGGGATGAATGTACAATGTCTCACAAAAAGGCTATAGAAGCTTTAAACCGGACTCTTCAGGACCTGAGGGATAGAACAGATATAATGGGAGGAATGGTAGTTTTACTGGATGGTGATTTTCGTCAAACCCTTCCAGTTATTCAGAGGGGAACACCAGCAGATGAAATTCAAGCATGCTTAAAATCATCGAGCTTATGGTCGAGAGTTGAAAAGCTGAGCCTAAAAACAAATATGAGAGTGCATCTTCATAATGACGTGGATTCAGGACGTTATGCTGAAACTTTCAAGAGAATTTTGTAATTTAGTGGAAAATGATGTGGATCTCATTGCTCATGTTTTTCCCGAATTGCACCAGAAATTGGGTTGTGATCAGTGGCTGTGCGCAAGAGCAATATTAGCACCACTTGAATTGTCAGGTGTACCATCACATAAGCTTCAGTTGAAACTAAATGTACCAGTAATGCTTATGCGAAATTTAAATGCTCCTCTGCTATGTAATGGAACACGACTTCGGATAACGGAATTGGGACAGAATATACTTGGTGCTACTATTTTAACAGGTGTCGATAAAGGAAAAAGTGTAATCATACCTCGGTTTCCAATTATTCCCACTGACCTTCCATTCCAATTTAAAAGAGTTCAGTTTCCCGTCAAACTTAGCTTTGCCGTAATTATAAACAAAGTACAAGGACAGACATTACATGTAGCACGAGTGCATTTGGAAAAGTCATGCTTTTCTCATGGTCAACTATATCTAGCCTGTTCGCTTGTGTCTAATACACGGAATTTACAAATATTTACACCCAACGGAAAAACGTACAATATAGTTTATAGAAATATGCTTGACTAATAATCTGCATTTTATATTTTCAATTGTTACCATTCCGAATTATTTATTTTCTTTATAGTGACATATATATTTTAATATTTGTTGTATTGATTCAATAAAGTATACTTTGAAATTTTTGTGTATGTGTGTATGGGAGTATACAGTATACAGCATACATATCTACATGTATGGTGGCCATAAAATGTAAGCATACAAGAGAGAGAGTGGGACTATACATAGGTATAGGCACATATGTAGCTGCATTGAGAGTAGTGTGGTATGTGTGTATGGGAGTATACAGTATACATATACATATCTACATTGTCACCTCCACTTTTTATGATTAACAATATGTATGTGCGTATGTACATACGTACATATCAGTTGTATAGCGCACGCCACCATGGCACACCAAGTACACTGGGATAATTTTCCCCTCGCCGTATAAAAAGAAATACGACACCCCTTTTTACGGAATACCCGCGCAAAGCATTCCGTTTCCCTAATATTTGTTTGTGGAGGAACCGTTTTGATGAAAATCTCCTTTTGGAGACTTATACCACTGGGTAGGCACACACCGAGTACAACCGTGCCAACAATTATTTGCCGACAGATGCCACTGCCAACGCTTGGAGTGAAAGGAATATTAGGCAAAACAAAGGAAATGAACAAACAAACACAAAAGAAGTTTTTGTTGCGGCCAGTACGCGACAACTCCACCCCTTCCTCAACGAAAAGGAAGGAATCTTCCTTTTGGTCAGGGAATGGAAATCTCCTACCGTACCCTATCCATCCCTATATGGCCTCAACTCTTTAACGTTCCAAGTCCCTTTGTCTTTGCCTAAGTCATCTGTCAGTGTGTATGTCCACGGTGACACTCTCTTCCTAACAATAAACGGCCCTATATACTTTGGCGCTAACTTCGCTGCATAAAAATTCGCTGCATCCGACAGCATAAAATTCTTCCTCCACACTAACTCTCCAGGCATATACTGTACATCTCGACGTCTGAGATTGTACTGCCTCGCAAGCTTCTCACTCGCCTGCTCTAACCTAGTTCTAATGTTGGTCCTAATCTCTTCGAGCCTCTTTGCCCGCTCCTGACAATTTAATTTCTCCTGATCTCCTAAACTGTCTATGAAGTCCCTACTGCCTTCTACCGCCATTTCCCTACCGAAATTCACAAAATATGGCGTAGCTCCTAACACTTCGTGTTGCGCTACCTTCGCTGACTGTTGGTCCCATGTCCCCTGGTTCTCTGATATATAAGCCCTAAGTGTTGTTTTAATTATTTGGTTAATCCTCTCGGCCGGATTAGCCTGTGGGTGATAGTATGCGGTGTACCGGAGTTGGACGCCATAGTCACCGCAGAGGCCCCGAAGCTCTCGACTCCTAAATTGGGGTCCATTGTCACACACAACCGACCGAGGAACTCCAAACAAAAGAAATACGTTATTCTCCAATTGTTTGCATACGCTTTTTGCCGTGGCAGTACGCAAAGGAAATAGGAGGGGAAATTTGGAAAAAATAGTCCACTACTGTTAAAATATACTGGTAGCCTTGTGACGACTTCACTAAAGGCCCTACCAGATCTACGCAAATCATTTCCCAAGGCTCGACTGCCTTGGTCCTCTCTATCATACCCCCAGCTGGCTGTGAATTCTCAGGTTTCACCTGCTGACAAATTTTACACGCCCTAACATATTTTGCAATGTCCGACTTCATCCTTGGCCAGTAGAACTTTTGTGAAATACGCGCAAAAGTCTTTTTTACGCCCATATGGCCCGCTAATGGATTGTCGTGACATTGTTTTGAAATCTCACCTCTACCATCACGCCCTATTACTTTTTTCCACTTTGGTGAATCACCGTAAACAGAAGGAAATCTCGACTTAATAAACTTGTAGAGGTTGCCACTTTCAACTCTCCACGCTGGATACGACAAAGGCTTTTTCTCTACTAACCGAATCATCCTTACTGACCAAGGATCGGCAGTAGTCACCTCAGCAATAACTGGCATACTTCGGGATAGCATATCTGGAACCACATGTTCCTTGCCTTTCCTATGCACTATATCGAAATCGTATTGCTGGAGTTTCAAAGCCCATCTAGCTAAACTACCACACGGATCCTTCAACTTATTCAACCAAATAAGTGAATAATGATCTGTGACGACCGTAAACTTAGCGCCCTCAACATATGGTCGCAGTTTCTCAACCGCCGACAGAACCGCTAGACACTCCTTTTCGGTCGTCGAGTAATTTCGCTCTCCTTTGTTCAAGGACCTACTCAAATAAGCTATCACCCTCTCACCGTCATCAAACATTTGCGTTAACACCGCACCTATACCGAAATCAGACACGTCTGTCTGGATTGTGAAAGATCTATCAAAATCCGGGCAACTCAAAACCGGAGCTGTCACCAAGCGTTCCTTCGCTTCTCTAAAACTCCTTTCACAATCTTCAGTCCAATTGAACTTTCGATTCTTCTTTGTTAAATCGGTGAGAGGCCTAACTAACTCTGCAAAATGTTTAATAAATCTGCGGTACCAGGACACTGTTCCTATAAATGACCGCACTTGCTTTACGTTCTTCGGTACCTCAATCCGAAGCATCGCCTCTACCTTCTCGGGGTCCACGTGTAGACCGTCCTTGTCCACCACGTAGCCCAAATATTTTAATTCAGACCTACAAAAATTACATTTATCCCTATTTAATCTGAGCCCTGCACTAGCTAATCTATCTAAGACAATCTTCAAAATCTCTAAATGCTTCTCAAAATTATTTGTAACGATAATAATATCGTCCAAATACACAAAAACATGAGGTTCTAACTCTGGTCCTACGACCGAATCTATAAATCTCTGCCAAGTTGCCGGTGCATTATGCAAACCGTATGGCATCCTCTTAAACTGAAATAGTCCTCTACCTGGTACCGTGAATGCGGTGAAGGGCCTCGACTGCTCTTCCACCGGAAATTGCCAATAAGCAGACTTAATGTCCAGACTGGACAGAAACTTGGCACCCCTTAGCTTGTCTAAGGTCGCCGACACGTATGGAAGGGGGTAACTATCCTTCTCGGTACATTTATTCAAAACCCTATAATCTACACAAAACCTATATGTACCGTCTTTCTTCCTAATAATTACAACTGGAGACGCCCAAGGACTATGTGATTTTTCTATCACCCCTTTGTCAAGCATATCCTTAATCTCCTCGTCCATACGCGACTGTATGACGGGAGACACAGGGTAATAACGCTGTTTCACAGGTTCAACTCCTGCTTTTACCCTGATCTTATGCCCGACCAAATGGGTCCGGCCTAGCCCTTCCGGCATAGCCTGGAACGCCCCAGCTATTAGTTGACCTAATGCCCTAGATTCCCTATCACTTAACTCGGAGTGGTCCACTATTGCCACCAACGGTTCTGGTTCCGGCCGAGAAAACGACCACCTCATTTTTGATATATCCGAGATAATACTCGCCTTGGCCCAAAAATCGATGCCAAGGATTACGCCCTGAGGTAACTCTGGAACCACGAGGCATTCCAGGAGAACCGACTTGCCCTCCACCTCGATTGGCAACAAAACCGAACCTAACACCGAGATATGACCTCCATCCGCGAGAGTCGCTCTCAAAAAATTCGAAACTGAACTCACCCTAATACCAAACGAACTCAATTTCTGCCAACCTAGCCGACCTATTACTGTTCTGGTCGCACCAGAATCCAACAAAGCCCTAAAAGTAAAACCATGGATCCTAATATCCAAATACGGGCGTTCGTCGTGACCGTCCGTCACCAACGAGAACGCCAACCTAACCTCTTCAAAATCGACTCCTACATTTGCCAGCTGGGAGTTAGCATGTTCACTAACTCGCCCTACTAGACCGCCTGTCCTGCTGTCCCGTTTCCCGATCTGTTGTCCGACCTGACAACCCTATCGCTCGACCGAGAATTTGCACCGCCGTCATTCGGCCTATTATCCCTAACGCGCCCTGACCTGAAGGGGTTGTGGTTTCGCCCACCACCGGAATCTGAGCTTCGTTGGGTCCGCGGGGAGCCACTCGGCTTCGCTGCACACGCCGGGCAGTCCCGCTTCATGACTCCAAGTCTACCGCACCCGAAGCACTTTATCCCCTTCCTACAATCCGCCGAAATATGACCGAACCTCCTACAGTTGAAGCATCGGGTATTCGACCCCGGCCTAAAACTATCAACAAGGTCCGACTCCGCTACAGCCGCGACCTCTACACCAGCCGAGACATAAGCCAGGTCAGGTTCCAATAAACCTTTGGCCTTATGACTCGGAGGAGGGACAAAAGCATCCACCGATGACCTAACCGCCTCTAGTTGCCACCTAAAGCAACTAGTTCCGAAATCGAACCTATTGTCACCAGTCCTAACTGGGTCTGGTAGAATGGTAGGAGATTCGACCTAATCAATCCTAACATCCTCTTTTCCGATAAAGGCTCCTGAAGTCTACCAAACATGACCTTCATAGCCGCAACATAAACACCGATGGACTCATTCGCTCCCTGAGTCCTTCGCCTAATCTCGTCTAGTAAGAGATCGTCGTAGTTGGGGTGCAAAAACTTCAACTTCAACTCTCTTACTAGCTCCTCCCAGCTACCCAAAGACTTCCTAACCGACCTAAACCATAATAACGCCTTTCCTGCGAACAAATCTACCGCGCCTTTGAAAAGTTGAGCTTGGGTCACACCGCGCGCCTCACTCAACTCCTCAATCCGTTCCAAGAATGCGAAAAGCGACATTCCCGCTTTTTCGCCGTCGAAGTGGACGTCCCACTTCGACAAGTTCACCGGCTTCTGAGACTCGGCTGTCTCCTCAACGACGCGTCGTACCACCACGGGCGGGGGTGCTATCGGGTCCGCACGAGTGGCACCCGAGCGCTCTACCGAGCCGATCGATCTTTGCCATCGCTTTCGCTCCATGCGATGGCTTGCCTCCACCCGAAACCGACGCAATTAAATTTTCTACCTCCTCCAGTTTCGATTCGACCGCCGTCTTATCCTCGTCGAAACTGAAGGGGTAGTCCTGAAAGAGGTTTACCGACCCTCTTCGCTCGATTAATCGTGATGCCCTAAGCGACTTACGCATGGCCTCGACCGTACCGACTGGAAGGCCGCGTGCCTCCATCTCGTACGCGAGCTCATCCAGCGCTAAACGATTAATCTCCATTTTTTAAAAAACGTTAAATCAAAAACAACAAGAATAAACCAAAAAAGAAAAATATTTATTTGAAAAAAAAAATAATAATAATTTAATAAAAATCAAAATTTAAAAAAAGCCATTATCCTAATATTTTTCGGGTTGCCCTATACTGGCACAGCAAAAGACCCTAACACGAAAACAACAAAAGAGCCTAACCCCAAGAAACACAAAAAAATTAATAAAAAAACAAATATATTGTCTACGTTGACAACACAATAATTATGAAAAATAATTTTTTTTATTATTAAAAACAAAAAAAAAGTTTTTAAATCAAAAACACGAAAAAAACCACAAAAATCCTTAATTAACAAAAAAAAACACAACCTAATTTTGGGCAGAACTACTACTGGTTACTACTGGACCAGTCACTACCCACTTGACGTACAATTATTTCTACTAGTATAAAACACTCAATACAATATACCGCAACGCACACACAAAAATTGCAAATTTACAAAACGGAACGAACTCACTAAATTCCTTTGTACTAAGTATATTCTAATAAATCTGCCGATGGGCCTGGGTTCGACTCCCAGTCTCTTCTTTACTCCTTCCTGGAATGCCCTACTAATAAAAATTAAAAAGGAAAAATATTAAAAACTCTGACAACAAATACCAACTATACGAAAGACAGAGAATTTTCGTAAACACAACCTCGTTTCCCTCTTGTAACGAAAAAACAATATTCTACAAAATATATACCTTTATATGTTGGGCCCCACGTTGGGCGCCAATTTGTCACCCTCCACTGTTTATGATTAACAATATGTATGTGCGTATGTACATACGTACATACATATGTATACCTACAGTGGCTGTTGGTCAAGCGCCTACCAACAACCACACACGTCAACAAAACAAACTACCGCACAAAAGGAGATGACAAAACTAACAAAGCGACCGGCCAGCTTAGTGAAGACGGCGTGGGTCGCTAGCTACGTACAATAACAAATCAAGTGAAAAGATCGACGTTGGTATAAACAAATGCACGACGACAATTAAGCAACGATATAAAACAAAATATATTTTTGGGGTGCACCCGAGGTGTGGTCCAACCAAACTGGTTACGAACCCACTCGCACTACTCCCGTGCTGCCGGGGGTAACTTTAACCCGCCTGTATGACTGGGCTCTGGGGCGGGATGCTAAAAGGATGGGTATGGACGAACGGAGGGAACGGCACTGTCGGCACGACAAAAACAACGTACGAAAACAATAAACAGGCAAAATGATACTTATCGGTTTCAGTCGGGTGTGAGATGCCGTCAAACTTCGGTTCCGCCACTGGAAACCACCAAAACATCACTATTCTGTAACACAAACAAAAATCAGGCTACAACTGCCCTTTCACTATTGCCCCGGCTGGCAAAACACTTTACTACTCTATATTTTTATAGAAAATATAATTATTTCTTTTTAACAACAATCTCGCACGTCTGCGTAAAAAAAGGTGTGCACGCTTTTGTAGATTGCTAGAATCTGATCCGGCAGGCACTTACGAGCCAGGCCGCAAGCTACGCGTCGGCCTTCAGAATTCTCAGGCGAGTGTGTATTGGTGCCCAATCATTTGGCGCCGCCCCCATTACCCAAAGGGACAGAGTTGTATAGCGCACGCCACCATGGCACACCAAGTACACTGGGATAATTTTCCCCTCGCCGTATAAAAAGAAAGGCGACACCCCTTTTTACGGAATACCCGCGCAAAGCATTCCGTTTCCCTAATATTTGTTAATGGAGGAACCGTTTTGATGAACATCTCCTTTTGGAGACTTATACCACTGGGTAGGCACACACCGAGTTCAACCGTGCCAACAATTCATGGCTTTGAATTATACAATTATTTGCCGACAGATACCACTGCCAACGCTTGGAGTGAAAGGAATATTAGGCAAAACAAAGGAAATGAACAAACAAACACAAAAGAAGTTTTTGTTGCGGCCAGTACGCGACAACATGTATGGTGGCCATAAAATGTGAGCATACATACGTACATGTATGGTGGTGGCCTGGTCATCTATTTGCTGAGCGCTACGTTAACGCCATCTAGCGGGTAAAAGCTAAAGATATTTTACATCGACTTCAGCAAGTACATACAGATATGACTTTCAATGAACATATTTACAACCAAACGCTAATTCTAATTGAAAACAAGGTTTTCACAATGGTTGGAAAAAAAGTAGATGATTTTGGGATGCAAAGCCCTCAAAGAGATAATGAGGATGATTTCAACAATGAAATTGCTCGAGAGTTAGATTATGATTTCATAGCACTGCAGCGACAAGTAGAAGAATTAATCCCTTTGTTACTTCCAGAGCAGGCTCATGTTCTCCATCAAGTTTTACGTAGAATAGAATACGGTAAAGGTGGACTCTTCTTTCTCGATGCACCAGGTGGAACCGGAAAGACGTTTTTGCTCAACTTATTATTAATGTACATCAGAAAAAACAGAAAAATAGCAGTTGCAGTACCTTCGTCGGGTATTGCCGCGACGCTTTTAAACGGCGGCCGTAAGGCACATTCCGTTTTGAAATTACCATTGAACCTTGCACATGAAGATTCGCCCATCTGTAATTTCAGTAAAAATAGTTCTCGAGATAGGATGCTGCGAGAATGTAAGCTTTTAGTGTGGGATGAATGTACAATGTCTCACAAAAAGGCTATAGAAGCTTTAAACCGGACTCTTCAGGACCTGAGGGATAGTACAGATAAAATGGGAGGAATGGTAGTTTTACTGGATGGTGATTTTCGTCAAACCCTTCCAGTTATTCAGAGGGGAACACCAGCAGATGAAATTCAAGCATGCTTAAAATCATCGAGCTTATGGTCGAGAGTTGAAAAGCTGAGCCTAAAAACAAATATGAGAGTGCATCTTCATAATGACGTGGATTCAGGACTTTATGCGGAAATGTTATTGAAAATTGGTGATGGTCGTTTAGATGTTGATGCTGAAGGTTGCGTATCACTTTCAAGAGAATTTTGTAATTTAGTAGAAAATGATGTGGATCTCATTGCTCATGTGTTTCCCGAATTGCAACAGAATTTGGGTTGTGATCAGTGGCTGTGCGCAAGAGCAATATTAGCACCAAAAAATGAAGTTGTTAATAGAATCAACAATGACATTTTAAAAGAGGTGGAAGGGGAAATGGTGGAATATTTATCAATGGATACAATTATGGATACAGAATTAAGTACCTCATATCCTGTAGAGTTTTTAAATTCACTTGAATTGTCGGGTGTACCATCACATAAGCTTCAGTTGAAACTAAGTGTACCAGTAATGCTTATGCGAAATTTAAATGCTCCTCTGCTATGTAATGGAACACGACTTCGGATAACGGAATTGGGACAGAATATACTTGGTGCTACTATTTTAACAGGTGTCGGTAAAGGAAAAAGTGTAATCATACCTCGGATTCCAATTATTCCCACTGACCTTCCATTCCAATTTAAAAGAGTTCAGTTTCCCGTCAATCTTAGCTTTGCCGTAACTATAAACAAAGCACAAGGACAGACATTACAGGTAGCACGAGTGCATTTAGAAAAGTCATGCTTTTCTCATGGTCAACTATATGTAGCCTATTCACGTGTGTCTAATATTTTAATATTTGTTGTATTGATTCAATAAAGTATACTTTGAAATTTGAAACTTCATTGCATGTAGTAATTTTTTCAAATAGATAATCTCAGACAAGCAATAAAATATATTCTTTATATTGATCCGTTTGTACTGTAATGATCTCTTATTGGATGGATTTAATGCGAGCGAAGTCGCGGGTAAAAGCTAGTTAAAATATATATGTCACTATAAAGAAAATAAATAATTCGGAATGGTAACAATTGAAAATATAAAATGCAGATTATTAGTCAAGGATATTTCTATAAACTATATTGTACGTTTTTCCGTTGGGTGTAAATATTTGTAAATTCCGGGCATTAGACACACGCGAACAGGCTACATATAGTTGACCATGAGAAAAGCATGACTTTTCCAAATGCACTCGTGCTACATGTAATGTCTGTCCTTGTGCTTTGCTTATAATTACGGCAAAGCTAAGTTTGACGGGAAACTGAACTCTTTTAAATTGGAATGGAAGGTCAGTGGGAGTAATTGGAAACCGAGGTATGATTACACTTTTTCCTTTACCGACACCTGTTAAAATAGTAGCACCAAGTATATTCTGTCCCAATTCCGTTATCCGAAGTCGTGTTCCATTACATAGCAGAGGAGCATTTAAATTTCGCATAAGCATTACTGGTACATTTAGTTTCAACTGAAGCTTATGTGATGGTACACCCGACAATTCAAGTGAATTTAAAAACTCTACAGGATATGAGGTACTTAATTCTGTATCCATAATTGTTTCCATTGATAAATATTCCACCATTTCCCCTTCCACCTCTTTTAAAATGTCATTGTTGATTTTATTAACTACTTCATTTTTTGGTGCTAATATTGCTCTTGCGCACAGCCACTGATCACAACCCAAATTCTGTTGCAATTCGGGAAACACATGAGCAATGAGATCCACATCATTTTCTACTAAATTACAAAATTCTCTTGAAAGTGATACGCAACCTTCAGCATCAACATCTAAACGACCATCACCAATTTTCAATAACATTTCCGCATAAAGTCCTGAATCCACGTCATTATGAAGATGCACTCTCATATTTGTTTTTAGGCTCAGCTTTTCAACTCTCGACCATAAGCTCGATGATTTTAAGCATGCTTGAATTTCATCTGCTGGTGTTCCCCTCTGAATAACTGGAAGGGTTTGACGAAAATCACCATCCAGTAAAACTACCATTCCTCCCATTATATCTGTTCTATCCCTCAGGTCCTGAAGAGTCCGGTTTAAAGCTTCTATAGCCTTTTTGTGAGACATTGTACATTCATCCCACACTAAAAGCTTACATTCTCGCAGCATCCTACCTCGAGAACTATTTTTACTGAAATTACAGATGGGCGAATCTTCATGTGCAAGGTTCAATGGTAATTTCAAAACGGAATGTGCCGTACGGCCGCCGTTTAAAAGCGTCGCGGCAATACCCGACGAAGGTACTGCAACTGCTATTTTTCTGTTTTTTCTGATGTACATTAATAATAAGTTGAGCAAAAACGTCTTTCCGGTTCCACCTGGTGCATCGAGAAAGAAGAGTCCACCTTTACCGTATTCTATTCTACGTAAAACTTGATGGAGAACATGAGCCTGCTCTGGAAGTAACAAAGGGATTAATTCTTCTACTTGTCGCTGCAGTGCTATGAAATCATAATCTAACTCTCGAGCAATTTCATTGTTGAAATCATCCTCATTATCTCTTTGAGGGCTTTGCATCCCAAAATCATCTAATTTTTTTCCAACCATTGTGAAAACCTTGTTTTCAATTAGAATTAGCGTTTGGTTGTAAATATGTTCATTGAAAGTCATATCTGTATGTACTTGCTGAAGTCGATGTAAAATATCTTTAGCTTTTACCCGCTAGATGGCGTTAACGTAGCGCTCAGCAAATAGATGACCAGGCCACCACCATACATGTACGTATGTATGCTCACATTTTATGGCCACCATACATGTAGATATGTATGCTGTATACTGTATACTGTATACTCCCATACACACATACCACACTACTCTCAATACAGCTACATATGTGCCTATACCTATGTATAGTCCCACTCTCTCTCTTGTATGCTTACATTTTATGGCCACCATACATGTAGATATGTATGCTGTATACTGTATACTCCCATACACACATACAACACTACTCTCAATGCAGCTACATATGTGCCTATACCTATGTATAGTCCCACTCTCTCTCTCTCTCTCTGTGCATATGGGGCGTTACTTTATGCATGCGTATGTATATGCTCTATTGT
Source organism: Ceratitis rosa (assembly GCA_037013455.1). NCBI lineage: Eukaryota > Metazoa > Arthropoda > Insecta > Diptera > Tephritidae > Ceratitis > Ceratitis rosa. The sequence goes on along the minus strand of JAWMAG010000036.1, from coordinate 80,516 downwards.
GGCTATTGGACAGAAAAGTTTCTTTATTTTATTTAAAAAATAATTTTTTTTATTAAATAAAAAGTAGCCTATGTTCATTCTGATACCTCCAAGAGTATGTGTACAAAGTTTCATAATGATCGGTTAAGCAGTTTTTGCGTGAAAGCGCAGCAAACGAAACGACTTTCGCATTTATAATATTAGTATAGATAAGGTTTTCATATATATAAAACCTATATTTGCCCTTACCTTAAATTATTTACCCTTTATACCCTGGAATACTTACCTTAATCTCCAAATTTTAACCCGTAAAACAAAGAAAATAGAAGAAAAATGGAAACCGAAATTTCCCCTCCTTTTCCGTTAAAATGTAAATCTAAGCTAAGCCTTATAAGTAAGAAGCCTGCATAAATTAAAATCAATCGCTTTCTAGACCCTAAATCAAACGATTACGAATATGTGAAACCAAAAAAAATATATATTTGTGTAAAGACAGAAGACAATTATAATAAAATAATTGTTTTAGTTTCAAACAAAACAGCGGTGTTTGATTTAATTTTTAAAACAAAATAATAAAATTTTGGCTCAAGCGTAGACTTCAATTTGTGTTTTTGGATATATGGTATAATATAATATAAAGCACAATTTTTTCCATTAGTATTTCTTACTTTAATTGATATTTATTTTATTACTTGAAACATTTCTGAGTTGTGGTAAACTCTTTACTAATATTTATTTTAAGTTTAATTTTTATTTGTTAATTTTTTTCATAAAATCATCACTGTGGTTATAAAATTATCAATGCTATCCATTTCCAAAGTGTTCATATTTCTTTAAAACGGAAACTTGTTTGCCGGCTTGAGGTCAACACAACACAACATTAGTTTGTTTATTTAACTCCGATATATTTCGGGAACTCTTCGGCAACCGTCTTCAGAGTAATGCTGCAACTACCCATCTTACATACCTTCCGTCCATATAAACCGCTCTATGAGAGCGCCATGTAAATGAAAAGTTGTCACCGCTTGCCCATGCCATTATCTCATAGAAACCAGCCGCGATTTGATTTTTTCCGTCAAACCGGCTCGGCTCATTTATAGCTGTTATACAAGGTTGCCAGCACTGACTTTTTAAACTAATACTAAATAAACTGAGGTAATGTGTAGTTTTTTCAAAAGAAGAGTAAACTGAATTCATAATTAATTATTTATTACCATAAAGATCATGTATATTTGATTGGTGTTTATATTCGAACATATAAACTATGAAATTTGTAGACGAAAATTATCAATTTGTTTAAAAGTATACAAGCACAGAGGCAGCTGGCAACATTTCTCCGCCGTTCACAGCGCCGATAGCTCGTGTATGTATATCGCTCTTCTAGTCGGCTGTTATGGACGTTAGACACGTAAGATGGGTAGTTGCATGGGCAAGCGGTGACAACTTTTCATTTACATGGCGCTGTCATAAGATAGGTTGTATGGACGGAAGGTATGTAAGATGGGTAGTTGCAGCATAACACGTCCTATCAGTGTGACGTGGAGTTTTGTACTGTCCATTCGTTCGTTGGCAAGTGTCTGTACAAGTGAGCGCAATTATCAGTGTCCGTTTTGAAGTTTCGTCTTATGTTTGTAGGTGTGTTTACTATATGAAGCACTTCTAAAGGGACCGCTTGCTGTAATGTTGTTCTTGCTGAAGAATTTTTACTTCGTCAAAATTGGGTGATTGGTTCTATTAATGACATTTTTTAAAGTATTGGTGGGTCTGTCGGTCTGATTTTACTAACCGTTTGGATATTTGAGGAACATAAGTTTCTTACTTAAATATTATAGGGTTCTTTATCTGCTTTTGTCGGTTTCGTAATTGAGATTTTTCAATAAGTGAGTAAAGGTGCTGAAGGTACTGCCGTATAGGCAGCATGGGGCCACGTAAATTGTGGCCCACTCTCTATGGGTCTTAAGGCCTGAGCAGACCTTAAGATGACTCCAACCATTACACTGGTTGCACCTAACCGAGGTGGAGGAGTGGTGGAGTATTTTTTGGCCCACGCAGCAGAAATAATCCGTCAAACGAGTGTTGGTTTCTAAACCAGACCTGATGAGAAGGATTTGGAGTAGCCCAGCTGCGAGGTGTTGCTCCGTTGGTGCACTTAGATTAATGTTGTTACCTTTTGACCTAAACGGGGTTAGGTCTCCGAAAGGGTGACAGCCCTTGGCCGGATAAAATCCGGATCAACACCGGTGCGTAGAATCGGCTGTCTTGAGAGTTGACCAGTTTCCAATGAATCGCTCAGCTGAGACAATTATGGGAATCAAATTTCGCATGAAGATCAGCAATGCAGAACAAAATACTTGTAAAAAACGTATCCTTTTAGGGATAAAGATAAAAGTAAATAATGATGACATACTACAAACATATTCGCGCATAAGTTTTAGTTTTCCGGCTAGGACTAATGTAAAACCAAACCCGAATACAAAAAAATCATAAAAACAAGCAAGTCATGCATGATAAATGCTAAAGTCAATAACTTGTAACAAGAACAAAATAAGAAAAAAGTTTCGTTCAGGAGAAGTTATTCATGAAAAAATAGGGAAAAGAAATAAGTTTAAACATAGATATAAAAAGAAACGGGTTAAAGAAAATTTAGAGAATGATATAATTTTCAATTAAAGGTATGGAATTATGTATAAAAACAACATAAAGTCGGTATAATTAATTATTTAAAGTTTATAAGAATCTTTAATGGTCTTGGCGACCTTTTTTTATTTTAAATTGAAACTTGTTTGCCGGTTTAAGGTCAATAAAAAAACACAATATTAGTTTGTTAATTTAACTCCCATATATTTCGATAACTCTTCGGTAACCGTCTTCAGGGTAACTAATGAACAACAACATTAAAACAATCAGTTATATTATTTAATAAATTTAACATAACATACATACATTGAGTAACACGTCCTATCAGTGTGACGTATAGTTTTGTACTGTCGACTCGTTCGTTAGCAATATGATTTTACTAACCTTTCGGATATTTGAGGAACATAAGGTACTGACTTAAATATTTTAGGGTTCCTTATCGCTTTTTGTCGGTTTCGTAATTGAGATTTTTTCAATAATACATTAATTAAATGTTCTTAAGCATTGATTTTATTTCGCCCTTTATTTTTCTGTGGTAAGCGTCATCTGAAATGTGTAGCATTATTCTAATACAGTCCATTGCTGTATTTATTATCATCGTTTGGATTAATTTTAATTGGTTCCCTTGTCTTATTATAACAGAATCTAAGTATGGTAGCTTTCCGTCTTCTTCCATTTCAAAAGGAAATTTTTATGTTTTTGTCAAAAGTGGTTAGCACGTCAAGTGTTTTTGTACTTCGTTTTCGTTGACTATTGCAAATAAGTCATCCACTTATTTTGTGAATAGTCTCGGAGTTCGCCCTAATTTCTTAATAATATGATTAAATAGTTCCTTCATTATTACATCCGCAATGATCGGTGATGCAGGTGATCCCATTGGCATACCTTTTAATTGTGTGTAAATTTTGTCATTAAACTTGAAATATATATTTTCATCGATGCAGAACTTTACAATATCTATAAATAGTTCTTTAGGAATCCTATTATATTCTTTTATTACTCCTCAATTTTTCCTTATTTTGTCCGGAGCCAGATGTGTTGGTATACCTGCAAATCGTGAGATAACATCAAAGAAAAATAACCTTTCATCGTCACAGATGTAGCTGCCATTTATCCCTTCTTTCAAGTCGAATGTAACCTTAATGTTAAATGTTGACCTAGTGGTTATGTTCTTCAATAAATTAATTACATATTTGCACAGATTGTGCGATGGGGATCCTACAGATGAACATATTGGTCTAAGTGGAGTTCTTTCCTTATGTATTTTAGCGATAAAGAACCCTAAAATATTTAAGTCAGTACCTTATGTTCCTCAAATATCCGAAAGGTTAGTGAAATCATATTGCTAGCGAACGAATCGACAGTACTAAACTCCACGTCACACTGATAGGTCGTGTTACTCAATGTATGTAGGTATGTTATGTTAAATTTATCAAATAATATAACTGATTGTTTTAATGTTGTTGTTCATTAGTTACCCTGAAGACGGTTACCGAAGAGTTATCGAAATATATGGGAGTTAAATTAACAAACTAATATTGTGTTTTTTTATTGACCTTAAACCGGCAAACAAGTTTCAATTTAAAATAAAAAAAGGTCGCCAAAACCATTAAAGATTCTTATAAACTTTAAATAAATTAATTATACCGACTTTATGTTGTTTTTATACATAATTCCATTCCTTTAATTGAAAATTATATCATTCTCTAAATTTTCTTTAACCCGTTTCTTTTTATATCTATGTTTAAACTTATTTCTTTTCCCTATTTTTTCATGACTAACTTCTCCTAAACAAAACTGTTTTCTTATTTTGTTCTTGTTACAAGTTATTGACTTTAGCATTTATCATGCATGACTTGCTTGTTTTTATGATTTTTTTGTATTCGGGTTTGGTTTTACATTAGTCCTAGCCGGAAAACTAAAACTTATGCGCGAATATGTTTGTAGTATGTCATCATTATTTACTTTTATCTTTATCCCTAAAAGGATACGTTTTTTACAAGTAATTTGTTCTGCATTGCTGATCTTCATGCGAAATTTGATTCCCATAATGGTCTCAGCTGAGCGTTTCATTGGAAACTGGTTAACTCTTAAGACAGCCGATTCTACGCACCGGAGTTGACCAGGATTTTATCCGGCCAAGGGCTGTAACCCTTTCGGAGACCTAACCCCGTTTAGGTCAACAGGTAACAACATGAATCTAAGACCACCAAAGGAGCAACATCTCGCAGATGGGCTACTCCAAATCCTTCTAAACAGGTATGGTGTAGAAACCAACACTGGTTCGACGGATTATTTCTGCTGCGTGGGACAAAAAAGACTCCACCACTCCTCCACCTCGGTTAGGTGCAACCAGTGTAATGGTTGGAGTCATCTTAAGGTCTGCTCAGGCCTTAAGACCCATAGGGAATGGGCCACAAGTTACGTGGCCCCATGCTGCCTACACGGCAGTACCTTCAGCACCTTAACTTACCTTGGGTAACCTACAGACTTCTACGGTCTCAAAGAGCTCCCCGCGGTATGACTCCCACCTTTCGCCATCCCTACCCACAACCAGCTCCTGTTCCTCCTCTCGTGCGAGGGCTACATCGCACAGTTCCGTGTGTCAGACCATAATACGTCGGAACGTGGCATCAGTCAGATGCAACTCTTGCTCTGGCTGGTGCCATTTTCGGACGTGCTCTGGCCTACACACCACCCGTGAGTGGATTGATGCGTACGTTGCCCCATGCTGTAGGAGTCTGCCCCCGCCTGTATCTACAACAACTCTGCCAAATAACACAAATGTGCGGCACCCAGTCCAGCGGGTAGTACAGCAATAACACACTGCATCCGCACATCACTCCCTTACCTCCCGTATCAGGAACGTTCCCCCGAGAGAGACACGACTGTTACAGTTAAACTGCAACGGACTCCAGGTAAAGATCGACGAGATAGTCGACTTCATGAGCCGGGAGCACCTGTCAATAGCAAGTGCTGGTCTGATAAACAGTTTAACCTGGCGCCCTATGCTGACGCTAGCAGTGGACCACTTACCCACACGAATCTCGATCGACAGACCTCCCGACTTTGTTTCCGCGGTACACTGTACTAACTGGTTCGGCTTCACGGAATTCACTGAGAACGCCTTCAGTGCTCTCCTCACTCCATGAGACGTCAACTCTGGTGAATGTTCATTCTGCAGGATTGTCGTGTCCGCTGCCGCTCGCTTCATCCCGGCAGGCCGAATTGCGGAAATCCACCCTAATTTCCGGATAGAAGCGGCGGTTATAGCAACAAGGCGCGACATACTTCGTAACGTCGATCTCGGAAACCCCATAATCAGGGATTTAAATGCGGAGATTCGCAAAGTCGGAAACAACCATAAGCGGAAAAAGTGGGAGGAGCACTTAAGGTCTTGTAATCTCTCCTCTGGGGCAACCAAGGCAACAGTCAAATCGTTGTCTAACCCGACGAGACGCGATGACCGAGTGGAAATTTCATCCGGTGACTGCGGATCGTCGGACCCGAAGAGATGCGCTATTTTAGCCGGCTTTTCACATTGCATCCTACGGTAGACAAAACAAAGCGACAAGTATCCCGCCGACTGCGCAAACTGCCAAAGGTTCAGGGGATCATCGGAAAGGCGAAAGTCTCCAAATCTATCGGCCCCGACGGAATATACATACATGCTGATGCTAAACCTTTTTCGACCAGCGGGAGCAGATTTCCTCACCAAGTTCCACAATTTGTCTTTGACCACCCTAATATTACCCGATATGTGGTAGAGTGGTCCCACTACTCAAGCCGGGGAAACCAGCCAACAAAGGAGAGTCTTATCGGCCGATAACTCTCCTCTCCCCAGTAACGAAGACACTTGAGGACTTGCTGCTCCCGACTTTCACTCACTATCTGCGTCCAGCAGCATATCAGCATGGTTTCCGTGCATAGTACCACAACAGCACTAAACACCATAAACACTCAGATAGACAATGGTCTTAACCAAAACCGACCCTGCGCGCGAACTGTCGGTAGCACTAGATTTGTCAAAAGCTTTTGACACCGTCAATCATTCGGTGCTACTATCGGACATAGAGGCATCCTCATTACCACCGGGGTTGCAGAGGTGGATTATGGGCTACCTGAGTGGTCGGCAGTTATCGGTAATATTTCGAGGTGAAACATCGAAACCTAGGAAAATTAAACAAGGGGTTCCGAAAGGTGGGGTCCTCTCCCCACTTTTGTGTATATTTTACATCTCAAAGCTCCCTCCTCCACTAGAAGGACTTTCCCTAACGACCGCCCTCAGGACCGCGACATGAAACCTTCTGATGTCGCTGGAGCATCACTTGCACAGCGAAGCATCTATGCTACGAGTGAAGGAGCATAATGCTTTGCTGTGCAAGCAGTTCCTACTGGGATGATACCGTAGGGAGTCAGGAGTTAGTCAACACCTTCAAAGACTCCCTTCCCGTGAATGGCGTGCAGGTGGAGACAAAATACCACCCACACAGCTTAGGTCTGGATACTGTATCAGGTTAAACTTCTACTTATCTTTACATGTCCTCTTAAGCCGACACATCTAATCCCCCTCTCCCTCTGGTCCGATACCTTGGAAACGGCACGTTTCCGGGACCTCCTTATAGATGACCTCGGTGACTTAGATTGATTTTTAACCTGTCCCTAAGCGGGGTTAACGTAGCCGCTACTACAACAACAACAGTCAACTAGTTCTACTTGACTGATGAATAAAGTCACATTTTCTGCTACAGATGCACTAAGGATCCATGCAAGTGTGGTTTCTTAGTAAATAAGTTGTCGCAAACTATCTGCAGCCCTTCCACGACAACTTGTAGAATGAGATCGCTGCCTATAACCATATCAACTTGCGCTGGTATGTGACAATAAGGTTCAGCTAGCTCGAGATTACTCGGTTACTGCCAGTTTTTTGCGACTCATGGTAAAGGTCGGAAGTGGCTTAGTCAACTTAGACAGAACTATTGCACCCATGCCTAAAATTTCGAAGCAGGAATGCCGAATGGCAGTTTCAGCTTTTTCGTAACTGAAACAATGTTGTTGGCAGGAGTACCTTGTATTTGTTGTTGGTATGGAAATACTGTATGTGTGAGCAGCATGATTGCTAGTCGGGAGTAGAACTGGTCTGCGGCTTTCGAGCTGGAATCATCGACTTCGCCGTGGCAAGATGCACTGTAGCTTCATGGGGTCGGCTACCAGAACGCTATCGGTTTCCATCTATATGCCAAATGCTTTGGAGCCTCCACAACAACAACAAGAGAAGGGTTATATTTATGTAACACATACACATTTATGAATATACATACATGTGGCTAAGGTTTTTGTTATATTACATTGCAGTCAACTATTTAAGGGGAACATCAGCCATGGGAACACCATGCCTTTTTACATAGATGACTTTTGTAAAAAAATATGGCTACCTCCAGACAGATTTTCAACTACCGTAACCCGTTAATGCATGACGGAAACGTTGAAGCTGTTATAAAAATCCACTGGATTGGGATTTGAATGGGAAGGACTTTGAACACGATTGATTAAACAATTGATATTAAGCAAACATCACTACAAAAGAATTAATTTTATAATTTATTATTATTTTTATTAACGTTTGTAACAAAGGAGTATATTACAAAGCTGTTAGTAAATAGTATGTGTATGTGTCACTTAATTCTTTAAAATAAATAAATACTTTTAATTTCAATTTTTAGCACAAATATATAAAATATATAAATAGGGGTACCAATCTTTAAGGGGGAGACTCATGTAAAATTTTAAAAATCGATTTTTTTTTTTCGATATTCTGAAAGTATACTATGTTGAGCGTGTACTGACGAGCCGGAAAAAAAAAATCTCGAATATTTACAAAGTTATAGCTAATACAGTGGAGCGGGCCGTACTGAACTGTACTGTGTACTGAAACTTTAAACGCGATTATCTCGAAACTACTTTTTGAAAAACTGCTCGTGTTGTAGCTCAAAAAATTATTGACCGATTTGTTTGAAATTTGATGAGGCTTTTCTCTACATTACTACCGGAAGGATAAACCTAAAACTTCAGGTATTTTTGATTGATTATTTGTTTTTTTGGGGTCAAAAGGGTCAAAAAAATAGCTCAAAATCGTAACTTTTTTTTAAGGCTGATTTTATATTGGATTTTTTCCTTTTCTTTTGATTTTATAGGTTTATCCTTTCCGTTTATATGTCCTGAAAAAAAAAATTTTTTTTTTGGTGTTTCAGATCAACGGTTGATGAATGACAAATGGAGCAGTTTCGGACCTCGCGTTAGAGGCAGCCTAAAAGACATCATGCTGAGCCACCATTTTGAATTAAAAAAAAAAAAAATTTTTTTTGTGATCTTAAAATGTTAAATAAAGTTGTGTTAAAAGTTCTAAACAATTAAATTATTTTATCACTGTAAAAAAAAATATTAAAAAATGACCGATTTCGAGGCATTTACATGAGTCTCCCCCCTTAATCGAAGATTATGTGGGGGCATTCCAGGTATATCTAATGTATTCAAAACTTCAGTTAGAAAATTTACGTTTTCATTTTCTTCAACAAAAGTAGCAATTGATTTAAAACACATCAGATCGCCTTGTAACTGTTGGATCTGGAAGTTAATTTCATCAACAGCAATCTTTTTGGATGCCAAAATCGCTCGACGTCTGAACAAGTTATGATTCAAGTAATTATTCTGTATATCGGGAAAAATACTCTGAATCCATTTATTTTTTTCCTGAAAAGCAGTCCAAAAATTGTCTAGCAGTTTAATGTATCGCGTATTCGGTGCAGTTCTAATTTACCGTTGCCAAAATCTAGTAATTATTCGTCACTTCGTCATAAGAATGATTGTTTCAAACATGCATTAATCTCATCCGCGAAAGGAGAGCGAGGTATAACCTTTTACGTCTGTTGGAAATCACCAGACAAAAGTAAGATAGCACCACCGAAAAGTTTATTAATGTCGTTTAAATCTTTCATAGTTCTATGCAATGCTTCGAGTGAATATTTGTGAGCCATTGTGCGCTAATCGCAAAATTATGATTGAACTCTTCCGCAATACTTCAGCTATTCCACTATTATTTTTGATGTTAAAAATTGCCTCTGGCTTACCATGAATGTTCAATGAGGGCAAGACGAAATATCTCCTGTCATCAAACAAACAGTCATCGCTTTCGCGTCTCGGCTCCCACGTCACTGTTGACAGTCATAACTTTGAGGTCGTACATAATTTCGTCTATCTATACCAACAACAAAGTCAGCCTTGAAATTCAACGCAGAATCCCTCTTGCCAACTTGGGCTGAGTAGGCAATTGAAAAGTAAAGTCCTCTCTCGACGAACGAAAATCAAGCTCTACAAGTCGCTCATTATACCGGTCCTAATATATGGCGCAGAAGCGTGGACGATGTCAATATCTGATGAGTCGGCTCTAGGAGTCTTCGAGAGGAAAGTTCTGCGAACGATTTATGGTCCTTTGCGCATTAGCAACGGCGAATACCGCAGACGATGGAACGATGAGCTGTATGAGCTATACGACGATATTGACATAGTTCAGCGAATGAAGAGACAGCGGCTACGCTGGCTAGGCCATGTCGTCCGAATGGATGAAAACACTCCAGCTTTGAAAGTATTTGATGCAGTACCCGCTGGTGGAAGCAGATGAAGAGGAAGACCCCCACTCCGTTGGAAAGATCAAGTGGAGAGTGACCTGGGTGCACTTAGCATTTCCAACTGGCGCCAAACAGCGAAAAGAAGAGATGAATGGCGCGCTATAATTGACTCGGCTATAATCGCGTAAGCGGTGCCAACCCCAATAAAGAAGAAGAAGATATAAGATATTAGATGAAATTAAAATATATTATGAAATTAAAAAATCATTAGAATACATTATCTATTAAATATGAAGCCAAGACATTATTATCACACTAGCATAGCGAGCCGTCATTGTTAACTAAGGCAAAAATGTATAGGCGATAACAATGTAATGTGTAACTGTCCGCCTGCGAGCAGAAATTAATATGAAATGAGCAGCATCAGCAGTGAAAAATTAATTCTGTTTGTGCTGTCGTAGATAGTGGTAAACGGTGTGTTGTGAAAACATGGAATTACATGGCGAGTCGAGAAAACGCTGCAAATAGAAGGATATAGAATTATATATGAAAATGCTACCAATACGATACAAATAAGTCATGTGGTGTGGCGTAAAACGTTAGCCATAAATAGTGTAGTAAAAATAGTTTGTGTGTTTGTGTAGTCCATTCCTTTTCTTTTAGAAAAAGAATCTATAGGGGAGACCTATAATCTGGCTGAGTGAAATATATATATATGTATATACTAATTGGGGCTCTGTAACCGCTGAAGCGATTCTCGGCCGAGCTGCTCCTCCAATTAGTGGTTTTGATGAGCCTTTGTTTCATGTCATAAATGACTCTTTATCATGTGACTTTTTTAATTCAATGCTGGAGAAAATAATACGAGCAGCAAAGCTGAATAGAGAAGGTACAATATTCTATAAGAGTGAACAGCTGCTGGCGTACGTCGATGATATTGACATTATTGGCCTCAACAACCGCGCCGTGAGTTCTGCTTTCTCCAGACTGGATAAGGAAGCGAAAGATATGGGTCTAGTAGTGAACGAGGGCAAGACGAAACATCTCCTGTCATCACACAAACAGCATCAACACCAACAACAATGTCAGCCTTGGACAAAGTAGACAATAGAAAAGTAAAGTCCTCTCCCGACGAACGAAAACGAAACTCTACAAGTCCCTTATCGTTCCCGTCCTCCTATATGGTACGGAAGCATGGACGATGACAACATCTGATGAGTCAGCGTTAGGAGTTTTGCGTAAGATTTATGGTCCTCTTCGAGTTGGCCACGGCGAATATCGCAGACGATGGAACGATGAACTGTACGAGTTAAACGACGACGTTGGCATTGTTCAGCGAATCAAGAAAGAAGCAGCGCCTACGCTGGCTGGGCCATGTGGCCCGGATGGATACGAATACTCCAGCTTTGAAAGTTTTCGATGCAGTATCTGCCGGTGAAAGCAGAGGAAGAGGAAGACCTCCACTCCGTTGGAAGGGCCAGGTAGAAAAGGACCTGGCTGTACTTGGTATTTCCAATTGGCGCCACACAGCAAATAGAAGAAACGAATGGAGCAATGTTGTTAACTCGGCTAAAATCGCGTAGTCGGCCTCTACGTCAGTAAAGTTACTTACTTACTTTGCTCTTAAATCTGCTCTGACAGTCTTTGAGGAGATAATTGAACGCAAGGCAATTTTTGCACAGCCTTACACCGTTATTGTTCTGAACTTTTGAAAAATTTTGGACTAAATTTTATTGCTTGTTTACCATTTCAGATACGGTTCTGTCATGAAATTTACTGCCCTAATAATAAGCTTTTTCTGAGCAGTAAGTGGAGCATATTGCTTAAGTTTACTGGAGTGAAGCCTATTAGCCTTCTTATGACTTGGTATCGGGATGTTAAAAAGTCGTCCAAATGAGACCATTGGGGCAGACCTCGTCTTGAAAAGAGCGTATGTCACAGCGTCCTTTGTAGTACAATTGTTTATCAGTATTGGATACCAACTGTCTGTAGATAGGATAGCTGAATGTAAGACAGACAGACAGTCATTGATTGTTGTTTGTAATTTTTGAATTTGTTCACTATTCTCGGTATGAATATTGGGTAAATTCATAATGGATTTTGACTTGATTGTCAACGCTTCTTCTCATATCTTGACCTAAGCGCTTCCCAATCCAAGTCGACATTTTCGTCGCTAAGTTGATCTTGCTTGACGATGGCACCCGCTTTGCCTTGCGATTTATACCGCAGATGGTATAATTTTTGATCACGAGAGAGCTTTGAGTCGTTAGAAGCACTTGATTGCTCCGAAGTGTGCACCACGCGATATGGTGATTTTGGAGAGGCGGCTGCCCGCTGATCTGAAATTTTTGTTTTTGTCAACTCGTAGAATTTATCGGGCAAGCTGTCATCGGTTTTGGAAAAAACAATGTCATAGGCAGCCTGAAATCGAATCCTATAATCGACATTTGTCTTTTATTATTATTACTTGGGGCAATATATTTTTGCGCACAGGGTTCATACGCTTTGGAAAAATTTGAACTATTCGAAATAAATTCTATTCAAGCAGAAATTGGTAGTCAAATTACTCATACTTTCGATAGTCAAATAAATAAACTCTTCAGAAGATGATGACATGAAAGAAGAAATGGAAGATGAAAATTCGTATCAGTTTTTTGAGGACTTTTAGTGGCCACAATGAACAGGCGTGGTATAAACCTTGTCTTGCTTAAATCCTCCATATGGACGGTGGATATAATGACACGCTTTAAACATTGTATGCGTTGTACGAAAACACAGTTTTTGCACTTAACTGAAATGATAAAAAACAGCGCCGAATTCAACCAGAGCCATTCCCGTGAACAGTTTGATGTCCATTTCCAGTTAGCAGTTACTCTATATCGATTATGTCATCAGTAGAAGGAGGAAAAATTCGCAAAATTACCACACTGTTTGGTATTGGTGACATGGCACCATACAAAAAATGACAAGCAGAGTTTTTCGAGCTTTAATTGAAACGAAAGGAATATATTTCTACTGGCCTGACGTAGCCGATAGAATCGATTTGGTTAATAACACAATACATGAGTTGCCTGAAAGCATTGCGGCCGATGGCACAACAGAATTTAAATTAGCTGAAAAACCAATAACAAACTCGTCTTCATGTTTTTCATGTAAACATGTTTATTCTATCAAAGCACCAATAACGTGTGATTGATTATAAGCTTCAAATACGTCATTTAAGTATTGGAAGCCCAGGAAGTGTGATGTGCGTATATTTTCAAATTGTGATCTAGCCATAAGTCCAAGAAAGCACTTTTCTGGAAATCAGTACCTAGCTGCTGACTCCGCATATTCATTATCAAGTACGATTATTACACCATACAGAAGCAACTCAAATTATTGCAGCGAAACGTAGACAGTTCGGTTTTCGGCATAGTCAATTCCGCGTTAGAGTTGAACATTGCATAGGACGATTGAAAGGACGTTTCGGAAGTCTGAAGGAACTACGTTACTTTGTATATTTCGCAGCATATAGCCTTTTATATGACCTTTTCTTTAATAAACGTTTAATATATTTTTACTAATAAACATTTGTTTTCCTTTCCGAATTTAATTGAAATGTGAGTTCGTACCGGCATTCTTCGGTTTCTCAAAGAAACATTTGGTCCTTCTAGCAAAGGTAGCACAAAAATCAGCATTGGAAAACAACTAACAACAACAACTAAACGTCATTGGACATCAACAAACCACAGCGATCATTAAGTGAGTGTTTTTTTCTCAAAGTTTAAATCCAAAAAAAAAGTGGGGTCTAAATAAAAATAAACGCGAAAATTTGGTTTCTTCATACTGAAGTGAAGTGATCGGTAAAAGAAAATACAGACTAAAAGAAAAAAAAAAGAAAATTTGGTAAATAAAAAACTAGGGTGGTTATAGTTTTATTCTTAAATTAAATAAAAATTAAAAGTTAATTTTGAAGTTTTCATTTTATTTTTTCATAAATTTCTTTCACCGCTCACCCGCTATTTCTGTTCGGTTATATATAAAAAAAACTATCGGGTCGAATATATACCATACATACCGCTTTCAGTGCGAATATACAGTGGGGAGCAAAAGTGATTCCACGATCAACGTTTTCACGTTTGGGAACGCATAAAAACTAAACGAACAAAGTAAATGATAAAACTTAAATTTTTTTTTTAATAGTATTTTATTTGTAACAACAAGGGGTAAGAAATAAAGTAATTGAAGAAGCTATAGAATACTAATGATTCAAAAACAAAAACAAGCGGCATGTTTTGCACCATTTAAGAAAAAATACAAAATAAATTAATTATTAATATTTGGTCCAGAAAACTTTATATTGTATGACATTTTTCATACGTTTTGGCATACTTTCAAGCAATTATTCGAATATTAATTTTGGAATATTATTCCACTCTTGTTTAACACGCCCCCAAATATCGTCCAAGTTAGATGGGGCTGGTTGATACTATACGAGCCGTCACTTTACGATTGACCACAGGTTTTCAATCGGATTGAGGTCGGGACTTTACGCTGGCCCCTCCATCAACTTAAAATTTTGGTTTTCGAGCCATTCTTTAACAATTTTCTCAGTGTGCTTGGGATCCCCATCTTGCTGAAAAGTGATTTCCTGCTCTGGGTACGCACACCGGTCAAGAAAATTGGGAAGATGTGTTTGCAAAATGCTCAAATAGTCTTCCTTTCGCATAATCCCGTCAATTCTGTGCAACGGTCCAACCTGCGAATACTTGAAACACCCCCATGCCATTATGTTG
Source organism: Ceratitis rosa (assembly GCA_037013455.1). Lineage (NCBI taxonomy): Eukaryota > Metazoa > Arthropoda > Insecta > Diptera > Tephritidae > Ceratitis > Ceratitis rosa. Next base: position 65,497 of record JAWMAG010000036.1, on the reverse strand, counting down.
CCGCCTCCATGTCCGAGCCTTAACATTTTTCTCGGATAAAGCTGGTTTGCTTTTTTTTTCACTGCTGCGACGTACCCAATCCTACCAAGCGCTCTTCTAGCTGTCCGTCGACTCACGCCTTTATTTATTTCTGTAGAACGTTCTTTTGGCGTTAAAAGTCAATTTTTTCTCATTTTAGACACCATAAGTCGAGCGTCAGAGTCTGTTAGAAGGCAACGGCGATCATTCAACTTATTTTCAGCACAAACATTTTGTCTTTTCTGCACCTTGAAAACCACTGATTGACTAATTTGCAGCTTCCCAGCAATAATGCGGGTCGAACACCCACTTTTAGTCAGGGAGATAATACTATTTTCTTTATCCGACGACAGCTTCTAAATTATTCAGTGAATAGTTAGAGACTAAATTCCAACTTCAACAAATTAACTTTAAACTAGTGGAAGAGAGTGATTTTCTGAATTCTGACAACGAATAATAAATGCAAAAAGCACTTAACGGTAAATCTGCAGGTCTATTGCTGATAAAAAAGTAAGATGAGCAAAAATATGAGCGAATAACGGATGGTGCAAAACTGAGCACAAGCCGCTTGTTTTGGTTTTTAAATTATAACTATTTCATTTCTTCTTTTTCCATTTTGCTATATACGCCAAATTGTATAAAATAAACAAGGTGTTCAATTTTTTTGTCATTTACTTTATTCGTTTAATATTTATGTGAGCTCAAACATGAAAACGTTGATCGTGGAATCACTTTTGCTCCCCACTGTATATGTACATAAAGCTCTCAGCTATATAAACAGATATACATACATACATACATATATATGCCATTTGTGATTTGAAGTGGATTTCGTTTTGCAGTTAAAAAAAAAATAAAAATAAAAAATAAAACAAAACATAAAACAAAAAAGAACAATCTCGAAATAGCTCAAAATATTTTGACGTACTATTAAGCATATCCATATACCTAGTTATATAAGTTCTAATATATTATAAATAAAATTGTATATCTTCAATTCTTGTTGCAATATTGTAATATTGCAAGGCTGGCGGCAATATTTAAACCAAAAGCCGTAAAAATTTAAGAGCCACTGTGTGGTTGTCAGGACTGTATATAATCTAATAATTAGCGGTGTGCCTTTATGCCCATTCGTAAATAGATATATGCATAAACGGAATAAGAATTCCGCCTGAGTTGTTATTCGAAATTTCGCGCATATTTTCTTCGTTTAATTAAATTAAATTATTTTATATTTATTTGTGGAAATACCCTTATAAAAGGTAAAATTTTGGATATTTACTTCAATAAAGTTAGTACTTCGACTAACATCTATTTTATTTAAATATTTCTTTCTCTTTATTTGATTGGGTCGCGGGTTCGTGTCGGTGTTCTTACTATTGAGGCTTACGTTCTCAACATAAAAAATATTTTCTAAAATATTCTTTCATACCAGTTCCACGGTCATATATGTTCCTGCATATGTGTGCTTATCTGTTTTTCATTTAATTTTTTAATCGACATTTATATACATATATTGGGTGTATACATTAAATACTGCGGTTTTCTAAGAGAGGGCTCTACAAGTATTATTTCGCGTCGTGTTCATCTGTGGCTATAGTCATTTCGAGTCATTTTTAGTAGATGTCATTTGTTTTAGCGTGAACAACAATTTGTTTCATTCATTTGAAAATGTCGAAATATGTACCTGATAAAGTGTTTTTGGGAGGAGTCCTTTTTCATTACTTCAACATGAAGAAAAGTGCTACCGAAAGCCATCCTATTTTACTGGACGTTTATGGTGACGAAGAATTGGAGACATTGCTCGTCGCAGATGCATGCCAGACGCAAGAAGAACTTGCAAAAGTTTTAGGAGTTGATCAAGACAATTTTTTCACAATAAAGTCTTAATTTTCGAAAAAAAAAACCTCACGAATTAATGCATACACCCAATATAACTATTTTTATATACATAATTTTGATATACGTACCATATATACTTTTATCCATATATTTTTCTATATACATAAATATTTGAATTTACCTACTCTCAAACTGAGAGATTTCTTAAATATTTTTTTCTATTTTCTTGTGAAAGTGCAATAAAATTTTCTTTTGTGTTGAAAAAACATATAATTCATTTTCAATTATACGCGTTCGATGTTTTCGTTCATATTAGAATTTTTTCGCGGCCTTTTTTTCATTTGCATAAGCATATAAGTTAACACGAGCACCTCTACAACCATAAAGTTCGCGCGTGGCCTGAGTCAGCAAAGAAACTTTCTCACGCTGACCGGAAAATTATCAAACGTCAGCGTCTGCAGTTCCTTCTCACGCTAGCCAGCAAACTGTAAACGTAAGCGTCTAAAGCTCGTCCGCTGGGAACGTAACAGCAACCTAACACCTTCAAGCAGTCACGTACGCCAACGGTGACCGACTCTTCATTAAAGATAGGCTTAGTTTTAAGTTTTAGTTTCTAAGTAGAACTCGCGGGTGCCAGAGCACCGAAGCTTGTAAAAAGAAATAAATATTAAATAAAATATAATTTAAATAAATATAAATCGAACCTAAATAATTGGCGCCCAACGTGGGGCAAAGTGAAAAAAGTAACCGGTAATTTTAACAAGTAATCGGAAATTTCAAGAATATAACACAAAACCCCAAAAGTTAAAAAAGAGACTTCATGAACATCTAAGAAAATAGCAATAGCTGTTAAGTGCAAATGCAAACAGATGTTGCAGAACTGTTTGAACAAAATTAAATTAAAGTGTTAAAAAAGGATACTTCATTTACAATCATCTATAAATCATGGGTATCAAGATAAACATAATCGTAACGCCGTACACAACGACAAGGAAATACAAAGGCGGAGAAAGCAACAATTCAAGAAGGCGAAAATAGTTGATCTATTACTTTCTAATATTAATCTGTAAAAATATTATTATGATGTAAGTAGAAATAGTAAATCTTATTAAAAATTTGTAAATCTTTGCAAGAATATTCATGAATGATCTAGATAATCTTTTTGAAAAGCTCCGAAATATAAGAATTGATAGGAAAAGGTACTGCAATAGGGACTATCAGGAAAATTGGTGGGAAGTAAAAAATAAAATGGCTTTAGAAGCTGATCAATTAAAAGCATTAATAGAAAGTGCTGTCAGTTCTGCGCTGGCAGTGCAAAGGGAAAATTTTGAAGAAAAATTAAAAGGAATTAGCCGCCGCATAAATGAGATTGAAATTAGTGCACCTGAAATAGAAACATTTAAGGAAATAGAGATAATTCCGGGGAGACCCTGCGACGAGTCTCTAGATGTAATAAAATCGCTACCGGATTTTGAGGGAAAGCATGAAAATTATGTCTCATGGCGACAAGCGGTACACACCGCTTACAAAATTTTTGAAAATTTTGAAGACAGCAGCAGGCATTACCAGGCTGTTGCTATCATTAGAAACAAAATAAAGGGCCCCGCCGACATGGTGCTGGCATCTTTCAATACAGTTCTAAATTTCAGAGCTATAATTAGTCGTTTGGACTTCACCTATTCAGACAAACGGCCGATTTATTTGATAGAACAAGAGCTATCAACTCTCCGCCAAGGCAATATGACGCTTCTACAATATTATGACGAAGTTGAAAGAAAACTTACCCTCCTTACAAACAAGACTATAATGACATACGACAAAACAGTATCAGCTCCCCTTAATGAAAAATATGGAATGGACGCATTGCGGGTGTTCATATCAGGAACAAAAAAACCACTTTGCGACGTACTCTTTTCAGCTCGTCCAAACGACTTACCTTCTGCCCTAGCCCTAGCACAAGAAGTAGAATCTAATCACGAACGATACCTTTTCGCAAGCAATTTTGCAAGGACTTTGGAGGACAAAACTCAAAAAATTGAAAGAAATAAACAATTTAAAGATAAGAGTGCAGGTGGAAGAGGAAAAAATAGTGACACAATTCAGATGAAAAACCCCCATTTCAGTAGACCACAGAGCTTCCCTCGTAGATTTCCGCCACAGTTTGAACCTGTCCAACCGATGGATGTAGACTCTTCACGACGCTACAGAGAACCTACGCAGCAGCAATCTAATAATTTTACAAGAAACCCATTCTTGCAGCCACAAAATCAAGAATACGGACAGGCAGCCAAAAGACCGCACAGTGGAACTGCAAGATTTACAGGGCCAAAGCAGCAGAGGATTAATCACCTCACCTCACATAATGAAGAAGATACAACTTATCAAGAAATGGCAGCTTCAGAAAGCTCAAACATTTTCGACGACCTTACTGAACGGGACCAAATTAATTTTTTAGCCAAAGCTCCCTGCTACCCTTCATTACAATCGCAGGGAAAGAAATAAAATTACTCATAGATACAGGGGCATCGAAGAATTACATAAAACCTCTACCGATGCTTAAACATATAGCATCAGTAGAAAAACCCTTTTTAGTACAATCAATAAATGGCTGCAACAACATTCAGAAAAAATGTATTGTCAACTTGTTTGGCACTAATGCAACCTTTTTTATACTTCCGTCACTTTCTACTTTCGACGGGATAATAGGCCTTGATTTGTTAACACATAAAAAGGCTAAATTAGACTTTAAGAAGAAAAAATTAATTACCGATACAGAATCGGAAGCAATACAATTCTTAGAGTGTGCTAATGTAAATTTCACCCGAGTAGAGAACATAGAAGTGCAACAAAGTGTAAAGAATGAATTTCAAAAAATGTTAAAAGATTTAGTTGGAGTATTTTCCGGATCTAACGAATCACTCCCTTATAACACGAATATTATCGCTACTATTCGCACCGAAAATAGCGATCCAGTATACTCAAAACTGTACCCATACCCAATGGGTGTAGCAGACTTTGTGAATTCAGAAATTCGGGATTTATTGAAAAATGGTATAATAAGGCCATCGCGATCCCCTTATAACAACCCGATATGGGTTGTTGATAAAAAAGGGACAGATGAGCATGGAAATACAAAGAAGCGTCTCGTTATAGATTTTAGGAAATTGAACCAAAAAACAATCGACGACAAGTATCCTATTCCAAACGTATCTGTCATACTATCAAATTTAGGAAGAGCTAAATATTTTACAACGATTGATCTTAAGTCAGGATTCCACCAAATAATACTGGCAGAACGGGATAGAGAAAAAACTGCATTTTCGGTAGGTAACGGAAAATACGAATTTTGCAGACTTCCGTTCGGTTTGAAAAATGCACCTAGCATTTTTCAGAGAGCAATCGACGACGTGTTAAGGGAGCAGATAGGAAAATTTTGCCATGTCTACGTCGATGATGTTATTATCTATTCAGAATCCGAAGAAGAACATGTAAAACACATTGAATGGGTTCTAGAGAGGCTATATGAAGCCAATATGAGGGTATCTCGTGAAAAGTCACATTTTTTTAAGGAAAGTGTCGAGTACCTATGTTTTGTTGTATCAAGTGGTGGCATCAAAACAAGCCCTAGCAAAATTGATGCAATTCAGAACTATGCGCAGCCATCTACGCTTTTTAATGTCAGATCCTTTTTAGGGCTGGCAAGCTATTACCGTTGCTTTATTAAAGACTTTGCATCAATAGCGAAACCCTTGACTGATATTTTAAAAGGTGAAAACGGAAAAGTTAGCGCCACACAGTCAAAAAAACAAATGCTTTCAATAATTTAAAAGAAGTCCTGGTATCGGAGGACGTAATGTTGCTTTATCCCGACTTTAAAAAGCCATTTGATCTAACGACAGATGCTTCATCGTTGGGTATAGGAGCTGTTTTGTCTCAGGGTGGAAAACCAATCACAATGATTTCTAGAACCTTGAAGGACAGAGAGCAGAGCTTCGCTACTAATGAACGCGAATTACTTGCTATCGTTTGGGCTCTAAAGAGCCTTTGAAATTATCTTTACGGAGTAAAAACGCTAAATATATTTACAGATCACCAGCCACTTACATTTGCGGTTTCAGACCGAAATCCAAATGCTAAAATTAAACGCTGGAAAGCATTTATCGATGAGCACAATGCTCACATTTTCTACAAACCGGGTAAAGAAAATTATGTTGCTGATGCACTATCACGACAGAATATCAATACCCTAGAAGAGGAGGCTCAATCTGATGTAGCAACAATCCACAGCGAAAAATCGCTTACTTATACGATTGAAACAACTTACAAACCGCTCAACTGTTTCCGAAACCAAATTGTTCTAGAAGAAGCAGACTCCTCTCTAAAACGAAACTTCATATACTTTGGGGAAAAAACTCGTCACGTAATTCAATATACCGACCGAGATAAACTAAGTGATGAAATAAAATTCATAGTAAACCCGAATGTGGTAAATGCAATATATTGCAGTCTACCCACATTGGCCATAATCCAGCACGAGTTAGTTAACAGTTTCCCTTCAACGAAATTTTGGCACTTTAAAAATATGGTTACAGATATAAATAATAAGGATGAACAGAAAGAAATAGTTATTACCGAGCATAATCGCGCTCACAGAGCGGCTCAGGACAATGTAAAACAAATTCTTTGTGATTATTACTTTCCAAAAATGACAAAACTGGCAAATGAAATTGTTGCAAATTGTAAAATTTGGAGCAAAGCCAAATATGATAGACACCCACGTAAATAGGAACTTGGTACAACACCAACACCTACCTACGCAGGAGAAATGCTGCATATAGACATTTTCATGACAGACAAAAAATACTTTCTTACTTGTTTAGACAAATTTTCCAAGTTTGCTGTAGTTCAGCATATCTCATCTCGAACAATTGCGGATGTAAAAATCCCAATCATGCAATTAATGAACATTTTTCCAAAAACGAAAACGATTTACTGCGATAATGAGCCATCTTTCTGCTCAGAAACGATAACATCATTACTAAAAAATCTATTTGGTGTCAACGTCGTAAACGCACCACCGCTTCATAGCACTTCAAACGGACAGGTCGAACGATTTCATAGTACCTTACTAGAAATTGCAAGATGTTTGAAGCTTTCAAAGAAAATTGACGAAACAATTGACCTCATTTTACTGTCTACAATAGAATACAATCGGACGGTTCATTCTGTGACCAAAAGGAAACCAGTTGAAATAATTCATGACATGCCGGTGGAAGCGAGATATGAAATTGCGAACGAAATTGCAAAAGCTCAGAAAAAACAAATAGAAAGGAATAACATTTCCAGACAAAATAGAGTATTTGAAGTCGGAGAACTGGTGTTAGTGAAAACAAACAGAAGGTTAGGTAACAAGCTGTGTCCTTTATATGTCGAAGAAAGAGTAGAGGCAGATCTTGGAACCACAGTTCTCATTAAAGGGAGGGTGGTCCACAAGGACAACTTAAAATGAATATCTCCGTATAACATTTTTACGTATAATTTTTCAATTTTTAATTAGCTAGTAGTGTTTAAGTAGTGTTATTTTTCAACCTTATCTTTTACGATCTTTGCGCTGATACTTTACATTCAGTTATCGACTGCTAAGTTGATGGACTACTCGAACTCTGATTACATACCGATCCAGGACGGAGATGTGACTATTTGACAGGACTACGATTATATAAAACACACTACTAATCTAAAAACGTACACGGATATAGCAGACGAAACAAAGAGGCTTACATCTCATTTCCCTTCATCTCATATGAGAGTACTTTTAGACTCAGACATTGAACACATAAGAATACTTCTAACAACATTAGATACCCACCATAGACAAGCTAGGAGCATAAACCTGTTAGGCACTGCCTATCACTAAAGGTGATTGCTGGAACACCAGACTTTGATGATTTTGAAAATCTTAAATTCCGACAACAGGATCTTATTATTTCAGAAAATAAACAAATAGAAATAAACACAGTAGTCCAGGAAAGAATAAATGAATTAACTGAAACTGTTAACCAGATTATTAAAATTACGAATAATAAACAGATCGATACTAGCTATTTATATGAGACACTACTTTCAAGAAATAGGATTATAATTTCAGAAATTGAAAACTTAATTTCAGCTATCACTCTTGCAAAGATAGGAATAATACATCCATTAATATTAAACCCTAATGATGTAAAAATAATTATTAATATGAACTTTACAAATACCACACTCAGCGACATTGTTGTCATTTGTAATATTTATGACCGTTCCATTATGTTGTACAGGTAACAGTACGACTCTTTTACATATTAATATAGGCTTTGGATATTTAATTACAAAATACAAATAATTATTATCTAGTAAGACCTTAACTAACGACACTTCCATTAAATATAACTGATTTATATTAATATGTAAAAGAGTCGTACTGTTACCTGTACAACATAATGGAACGGTCATAAATATTACAAATGACAACAATGTCGCTGAGTGTGATAACCAAGTTCTTGCAATTACAGACTGCAAGAAAACACTGACATCAACATTCTGTAAGAAGCTGCCAAATCCGACATGCGCCCAGCAGCTTCATTCCGGTGCCACCGCTCACTGCAGCATCCACCCTAGTCACCTCGAAGCAATTACAGTGGTGGACGAAGGGATCATAGTTATTAATGACAACACCGCTGTTATCAGAACTATAAATGGCTCAGAAAAAATTGTCAGCGGAACTTACCTGGTCACATTCGAAGATAAGGTCCAGATCAACGGATCTAACTTTGAAAACCATAATGGCGTAATAAAGGGATTACCAGGATCAGCGAGTACAACATTTCTTAATATCACAGGACAACAAGAGGTGCTAAGCCTGCCATACCTTCGAAGGCTGAGCGTAGAAAACTTGCGCTATATTGGAGCAATTGAAAAAAGAGCGGTGATAGGGCCAGCACTATCAACTATAACTACCATCATCATTTTAATTGGCTGCTACATTCTTTTTAAACTTTATCAGAAGAGAATTAGGAAGCGCCAACATCATGACCTCCAAGCTGTAATTGATAGTTTCCGGAGGCCCGAGGACGGCCCTCACTTAGAAGGGGAGGAGTTAACACGAGCACCTCTACAACCTAACACCTTCAAGCAGTCACGTACGCCAACGGTGACCGCCTCTTCATTAAAGATAGGCTTAGTTTTAAGTTTTAGTTTCTAAGTAGAACTCGCGGGTGCCAGAGCACCGGAGCTTGTAAAAAGAAATAAATATTAAATAAAATATAATTTAAATAAATATAAATCGAACCTAAATAATTTATACAGTGTGTAATACACATTTACGCGGTGTAGTTAATTTTTTCGTAGGTTCGTATTGTCGCTTGATCGGTGATCTAGTATTTTTTTCATTTGTTCCAGCTGCACCGGTGTATATACTCACATACGTACATATACGGTACTACCATAGCACGTATCCCAGTAGGAAATTTTTACATCGACCTAGTAGGAAATTCAAATTCGATTTATTTCATTTTTTCATTTGTTTGGTGTCGCTTATCACTCATTATAATTTGTTTAAATTTTTCTTATTTTTTATTTTTCCAATTTTCGGTTATATTGGAAATATGTCGTCACTAAACTGGTACACTAGATGTTCGGATCGTATAGTAGAATTCAATGTAATCAATAGTGGATGTCAAAGGTGCAAGTCCGTCGACTTCACATTATCAACGGTTTTATCCATCACCAAATACTTCGATGACTCAGAAGAAAGTGTCATTCGCGACAAACATTTCTCAACCCTTCTGCTTATTGTGTCCGAAACAATAACATTCTTTGCGTTTGCGTTTATGTACCAAATTTTTAGCGCTTTCGGTAGATGGCAGGTTTTCTACAATTAAAAAGCACAATTGCTGCTTAAACTGTCTTGCCAAAGGTCATTCTCTTAAATACTGTAAAAGTCATTTATCGTGCACTAAGTGCAAAAGTAGGCATCACAGTCTACTACACAGAGTGCCTTCTAATACTCAACCAGCAAAGGAATCTACAAGTGGAACTGCTTCTAAAGCATTCCATACAAATATACAGTCCACTTCTTCGGTTAGTAGTTCGTCGTTGGGAGAAAAAAATTGCAAATTGTGTGATTTTTCCTCCACTTTTCTCGGAACAGCCAAGGTTCATATTTGCCATTTGGGCACTACTTAAACCGCTCGGGCTTTAATAGATTCAGCTTCGCAGGCCCCAATTGTTTCGAAACGATTACGAAAACTTTTAAAGCTCCCGTTTACGAAGACAAATGCGGTTATTTCCGGGTTGAAACAAAAATCATGCAATAGGTCATCGAAATCTTGTTCGTTTATCTTGGGCTCACCTCGTGACCCAAATATTTTCATAGAAGCGTATGCATTCATGTTACCTCAAATCACAGGTAACTTACGTTCAGCTTCGATAGATGCATCTATTTTAGATCAACTGCCTAAAGTACCTTTAGCAGATTAAAAATTTTTACAAAGCGGTGAGATTTATGTTTTGATCTTAGGAGATTTGTATCCCCAAGTAATGTTGGATCGGGTGAAGCGTTGTAGTTATCATAATCTTCTGTCCCAGGAGACCGTGTTCGGGGGGATTGTCACTGGAGGCTCATCCACTGCACACGTTTCCTGCTTTGCTACAAAAGCCTCGATCGGAGAAGACATTTCGTTGGATACACAACTACGTAAGTTCTGGGAATTAGAGGGAATTCCAAAAAGAAGCCTTCAATCAGAGGAGGACACGTTTTGTGAAGAACTTTACTCGAAAACTACTATCAGGGATTCGGAGGGTAGATATGTAGTTTCACTTCTTTTTAAAAGTTTTAGTCCTACGGATATTAAACTTGGATCGTCGAGACATATTGCATTTCGGCAATATATTCGGAATGAAGCCAGGTTGGTGAAAACGCCCTCATTTAAAGCAGAATATGACAGCGTGGTAAATGAATATTTGGATTTAGGACATATGGAGAAATAATATTCGCCAAATAATTTTTATTTACCCCATCATACAGTCATGAAACCAGAAAGCACTTCGACTAAGCTCCGGGTCGTTTTTTAACGCGTCGAGCAACACTTCCAACGGAGTTTGTTTTAACGACATCTTGCATGTAGGCCCAGCTCTTCAAGCTGATCTTACATTTCTACTGATAAGATGGGGAATGTATAAGTATGCTTCAATAGTGACATTCAAAAAATTTATAGGTAAATTTTAGTTAATCCAGCGCAGAGGCCTTATCAAAGAATTCTATTCAGAAATGACCCGAAAAGTAGCATCCAAGATTTCGAATTGAAAACAGTAACCTTTGGAGTAAATTGTACGCCATACTTGACAATTAGGACTCTTCTGCAACTAGCTCAAGATTCTCAAGAGTCACACCCTCTAACAGCTCAAATTTTGACGAATTCAATGTACGTTGATGACGTGTTAGCCGGTTTTCATTCCAAGTCCACAGCTTTAAAAGCACGAGATGAGCTAATAGAAACACTCAATAGTGCAGGTTTTGATTTGAGAAAATGGTCTTCAAATAGTAAGGAAATACTAGCAAATATTCCGCAGAATCACTTACTCGATAAGGAATTCTTAGATTAGATGACACGAGCACTACAAAAGCGTTAGGATTAGACCATTTCTTTTTCACATACAGCCCATCACGTCCAAAGAAAGCTACACAAACGAGAAGTTTTAGCGACTATAGCGAAACTTTTTGATCCAGCGGGTTGGCAATCTCCTGTTGTAGTCATAGCAAAAATATTAATGCAGCAAATTTGGTCAGATGGTACCCTCTGGGATCAACCTATTAGTTCTTTAACCCTTTCTAAGTGGAAGGCATTTGTAGAAAATTATAGGAACATAGAAAATGTTAGAATTCCGCGTTGGGTGAATTTCACCAATGAAGCATCTTTTCAAATTCATGCCTTTTGTGACGCGTCTACGCGACGCGTCTTTTCATTTCCTCGCCTAGAACTATGTTGACGTTATTGATATGCTTAGGTCTTTGGTGAATGAACTACCTTTCAAAGTGAAAAATACCTATTGTTAGACAGACTCTACCATCGTCATATCATGGTTAAAAAAGCGACCTTGTTCATGGACTACTTTCGTCGCTAATCGAGTGACAAAAATTCAAGACATTCGGCTTCAAGCATTGGAGTCACGTCGACTCTAAGGATAATCCAGCGGACCTTGGTAGCAGGGGAGTATACCCCCAGGATTTATGCTCGAATAGACTGTGGTGGTATGGCCCTTCTTGGCTAGTTAGAGATGAGCAACAATGGCCCCAATCAACAGATGTGATAGATGACGTCACCACGGAAGCTAGGAAGATTCAAGCTAATGCCTCCTTCGTCACAAACAATTAAGGTGTGCTAGAAAGATTTTCGTCATTCCTGTGGGCGTTGCGTGTTTTATCCTACGTTTCTCGATTTTTTAACTTAACTAACCGTCACACTCGTCAATTCCACTCGAACGCTTCGCGAACTATTTCGGGGGAAGAAATGTCAAAAATTTGAGGTCGCCTCATAATTCTTGCCCAAATGAAACACTTTCCTGATGAGTGTAGGAGTTTAGTCTCGAAAATTCCACTTTCGCCAAAATGCAAAATACTTAGTTTGAATCCATTTTTGACAGTCAGGGTATCATCCGAGTCAACGGTCGACTTGCAAATTCAATGTTTCTGTCATACAATGAGAAGCATCGCATTCTCTTGACATATAGTAGCTCCTTCGCTAAGTTGTTAGTAACATTTCTCCATCAAATTTCTCTTCACGGAGGAAACCAGCTAATGCTTCGTTTACTTCGTCCGCATTATTGGATTCCTCGAGCAAAGAATCTTATAAAAACGGCCATACACAACTGCAAGAGTTGTGTCATTCATAAAAGACAAATTCAATCTCAAATCATGGCAGCTCTTCCAGACTTCGCAGGACCATTCGACATAAAAAGCTTCACTGGCAGGGCATGTAAAATTACTAAAGACTATGTTTGCTTTCAACGAAAGCGATTCACTTAGAAGCAACAACTGAAACATTTCTCGCAGCATTTTCAAGATTCGTATCTAGGTGAAGCTGTCCTAAGCAAATATTTTCGGATTATGGAACTAACTTTGTAGGCGCATCCGCTAGCTTCAAAAAGGAATTTAAAGAAATTTTCTCGCCACAACACAGGAAACATTATCAAATCTGTACAGTCATCAAGAGATTTCATGGAACTTTATTCCCGCCGGCGCTTCTCATATGGGTGGATTGTGGGAGGCCGGAGTTAAAAGCGTAAAATTTCTTTTTCGTCGCATCGCCGCTTCTCAAAAGTTTATTTTTGAAGAATTTCAAACACTTCTTTGTCGATTGAAGCTTGCCTCAATTCTCGACCAAGAAGAGTACCTTAATGAACTACATAAACGCTACAAGTGGAAATTTCCACAAAAAGGATATTTCCATTGATGACCTTGTCTGCGTCATAATAATCATCCTAATAATGATAAGCGCTTAGGCAGAGTTACAAAAATTTATCCTGGCAACGATCGAAGAGCTCGAGTAGCCGACATTCGTACACAAAAGGGAATGATAACGCGCCCAATTGTAAAATTAGTCGTTGTACCAAACTAACCTCTTCATGCTACCTGTTTTTCCCATTTAGCTTTATTACATGGAAATTGTACCTATCGATCTGACCACACCTCCCTCACCAAAGCCTTTGCCTTCTACGACTCCATCGTCAGGTCCATTGTCACACCGGGCAGAAAAGCAGAAAAAGTTGAAGTGTAGAATCTGCAAGCATCCTGATCCACTGAAGTACTGCAAACAATTCCGTGATGTAAATTATGAACACCATCTTCGATTAGTTCTTCTACACCGGTATTGCTCGAAATGTTTAGCTCATGTGCATACTGCAAAAAATTGCCGTAGCAACGGAAAATGCAACTATTGCCAGGAGAAACATCATATTCGTCAACATCTAATTCCTCGACGTCCACCGCCCCCACTATTCACACAGCTTTCCGGGACAGTCACAGTACTTCTGACAGTCACCGTATACGTGTACACAGAGTAACGACGGGCTTTAGCGCGCGCTCTATTGGATCCATGCTCGCAAACAAGTAAAGTGTGTCGATCGCTCGTACAGCGGCTCCGGCTACAAATGTATCCGGTTGCTAACATCGGCATGTGCGAGCTCCACATTAGCTCTTCGTACGACCCACATTGCAGAATGTCGTTATCGGTAAAAATCATAGACGAACTTGACTTGAAGACACCAACTCACCATCTCAGTCAACCCACGCGAGCAAAATATGCTAACATGCAGATGGCCGACACGAATTTCTACACATCGTCCGGAATCACTTTGATTTTTGGTGGAGATGTGTACTACAAAATTATACGAGGCGAGATTATTTCATATCCTGGGTTTCCTACAGGCCAAAACACTATTTTCGGTTGGGTCCTTTTAGGACCTAAGGGCACTCGGTCACTTAGGCACTTTTTTTTAATATTATTAGTTCTTTTATTTACTTATATTGTAGTTATAATATATTCGTTCGGGTCTTTTAGACCCGTGTGTCCCTCTAGACACCACGGTTCATTGTAGTTGTAATATATTCGTTCGGGTCTTTCAGGCCCGTGTCTCCCTCTAGAAACCACGGTTTATTGTAGTTATAATATATTCGTTCGGTTCTTTTAGACCCGTGTAGACTTGTAGTTATAGTATTATATTTCGTATTTTGAATTTTCGCACTGAAGCACTAATCTATGAATAAAATTACTTATTAACAGCTCAACAGTTCAGTTTTTTTTGCACGCACAAATAGATTTATCGATTTATAATTTTAAGCCACAAATATTTGAATTCCCTATAGAAAAATTGCTTTTGCAATCCATAATATTGCAAGGCCGGCGGCAATGCTCACACATGTGTACGGACAAAAAGTGTTTTAATGAGCTTAAGCCGAAAAAGCAAGAAATAATACTTGCGTCTGGTAAAATAATATATGCAGAAAGCATAGCGTCGGTGAGCTTAAAAACTGAATTTACGAACATTAAGTTACATAACGTATGGTATGTTCCAGAATTAACCTCAAATTTCTTTTCGATTGGAAAAGCCTTAAAATATGGGCATACGGTAAAATTCTTAAAGAATAGTACGATAATGAAGACTGAAAAAGGTGAGAACATGCTGAGTGCGAAATTAGTCGGCGGTATATTTGTTGCTAAAATGACTTTAAAGAAAACGGCGCAGAAGATAAACGCAAACAGTCGGTAAAATGGCATGAAAGATTCGGGCACGTTAATATAACCGATATTCGTACGTTGTATAATAAAAAATTAGTGCGGAAATTGAAGTTAACTGGTATGCAAAACTTTCAGTGTACGATATGTGCCATGTGTAAAATCCACAGTTTGACATTTAGTGGATATGGAAAAGTGTTTTCCAAAAATGTATTGGACTTAATCCATACAGATCTTTGTGGTCCCAAGCGTGTAAAATCCCGTGGTGGTATTTAATAACGTTCGTGGACGATATTTCGCGATACTTTATGGTATAATTCCTAAAAAATAAATCGGAGGCTTTTAATGCATATAAACATTTTGCTTGTGACCGCGGAGACAAAGATAGGCCGTAAAATAAAGACAGTGAGTAGTGATAATGGTAAAGAGTTTACCAATATGGCATTTAAAAACTTTTGTAACGAAAAAGGAATTGTGCATCAAACTTCACTCGGTTATACACTCTGTTGCAATATTATAAGACCGATCATAAATTAGTTGTTACTGGTAACCAGTGAGTATTTTAAAGAAATTTTTTTCTAAGTAACTTGAGCATTGGCAACTCTGATACTGTGAAAGCAAAATTGAAAAGAAACGAGTTAACCGCGTGTTGCAAAATTATAAGACCGTTGGTATTTGTCTCAATTTGGAGCTGCTTTTAGTGAAAATTCCCCTAAAATTTTTAATTTATTTAAATAAAAAATAATTATTATTTCCAATGCCTAGAGGAAAGAAGCTGTCGGAATCTGAAAAAGGGCAGATTGCAGGCTTAAGAAGTAAAGGGCTTGGAGTAAAGGCCATTGCGCCTTAAATTGGTCGTAGCCACTGTATGGTATCAAATTTAAAAAAAAAAAACCCAGATGCTTACGGTATCAAAAATAATGCTGGAAGAAAAAGTAAAATAAGTCCTCGCGATGAAAGAAAAATATGCCGCGCTGTGAGTAATTCTATGAAGAGTTGCTCTACTCTATCTTGCCTTCTCGGCATAAATGTAAGCCGTCAAACGATATGGAGAGCGCTAAAACGAAATGAAAACATAGAGCAAGCAAAGATGAATCCAGTGCCACGTCTGCTACCTCGTCACAAAACTGCCCGTGTGCATTTCGCCGAACAAAACATGTTAACAGATTGGACCTCGGTATGAAATTTCTCTAGGACATCCAAAATGGAAAAAATTAATCAGAATTTGATTCCAGGTAATTTTTTCAGATGAAAAAAAATTCAACCTTGATGGGCCAGATGGCATTAAGGGATACTGGCATGACATTAGAAAAGAGCCGCTCTATTTTTCAAAACGAAATTTTGGTGGAGGAAATGTAATGGTGTGGGTAGCGATTTCCTCCACAAAAACACGGAGCTGCAGCTCTGATCAAACAGAGTGAAGAGTAATGACTATACAGCTGTCTTGCAAAGCAGTCTGACACCGGTACTAGCTTCTGAGCCAGACAAAAATTGGCTTTTCCAACAGGATAATGCCGCCATTCATGTAAGTAAGGAAACAAAAGATTGGATGGTAACGAATTCCATCAACTTACTTGAATGACCGGCATGCTCTCCAGATGTCAAACCAATGGAGAACATATGGGGAATTCACGTCCGCCAAATTTATTCCGAAAATCGTCAATTTAACACAGTAAACGAAATAAAATCGGCCATAATCGAAGAGTGGGAAAGTTAGACGATGCGCTATTAAAAAAGTTAGTTTTAAGTATGAATAAGAGGATTATTGAACTAATAAAAGGAAAAAGACAACAAATAAATTATTAAAACAAAAACATCGAACGCACCTTCTTATTGAAATCAAACCAAATTGAGACAAATACCAACGGTCTTATAATGTTGCAACACGCGTTTAACTCGTTTTCTTTTTTACTATCTAAAGTTTTACAGTTAGGTCTCACAATTTTCTTTCACAGTAACAGACTTGCCAATGCTCAAGTTACTTAAAAATTTTTTTTTTTTTAAATACTCACTAGTTACCAGTAACAACTAATTTTTGATCGGTCTTCTACCAGGGGTGTTAGTTGAAGTTTACCGGTTTTACTAGTAGATGTCGCTAGCAATATGTATAAATTTCTATGATTTGGCATGTATGTAATTTTTTTCTATTGACATTAACCTACAAAAATACGCAAGTCACATTCCGCCAAAATAATAACGTCATATATGTTTACCTCAGTGAATATGTCGAGTTTCGTTCCAAGTAAATCGCATTTGCGGCATTCGTTGCTTTTCTTATTTCATTAAAAGAAAAAAGCAGCTGAAGTTCACCGGTTGCTGGTAGAAACTTATGGCGAACATGCTGCAGTGATTAGAACATGTGGGACATAATTTCGCCAATTTAAAAGTGGAGATTTCGATTTGACAGACACTGAACATCCTGGTGCAGCGAAAAAGTTCGAAGACGAGGAATTGCGGACGTTATTGGATGTTGATCCAACCCAATCGCAACAAAAATTGGCAGAAACACTACATGTGAGTCGAGAAGCAATTTGCCAATGTTTAAAAGCCATGGGAAAGATCCAGAAGTATGGAAAATGGGTGCCACACCATCTGAACGATAGACAAATGGAAAATCGAAAAACCGTTCATGAAATGCTGATTCAACGATTCGAAAGGAAATCTTTTCTGCATCGAATTGTCACGGGGGACAAAAATGGACTTATTTTGAGAACCCGAAGCGAAAAAAATCATGGCTTTCCCCTGATGAAGCTGGCCCATCGACTGCAAGGCCAAATCGCTTTGGCCGTAAGACAATGCTCTGTGTTTGGTGAGACCAGTGTGGTGTGGTGTACTACGAGTTGTTAAAACCTGGTGAAACGGTGAACACGGATCGCTACCGACAACAAATGATCAATTTGAATCATGCGTTGATCGAAAAACGGTCGGAATGGGCCCGAAGACATGGAAAATTATCTTGCAACATGCCGTCTCATACCGCTAAACTGGTGAAAGACACATTAAAAACACTAAAAACGTTTAACACACTCGCCGTACTCTCCAGACCTTGCCCGTCCGACTATCACCTTTTCGCATCGATGGGACACTCCATTGCAGAGCAGTGCTTCGCTAATTTTGAAGAAGTCGAAAAATGGCTCGTCGAATGGTTTGCCTCGAAAGAGAAAAAGTTTTTTTTGGAATGGTATCCATGATTTGCCTGAGAGATGGGCGAAATGTGTAGAAACCAATGGTCAATACTTTGAATAAAAAAGTTTTGAGATTCCTCTGAAAATTAAGTGTTTTCTTTATCGGCAAATTTCAACTAACACCCCTGGTAATATTGCAACAGAGTGTACTCCTCAGCAGAACGGCGTAGCTTACTGAAATTGCACGTGGTTTGTTGAATGGCACCGGTTTAAGTCAATATATGTGGGGGAAAGCGATTAATACTGCTGTGTATCTCAGAAATAGGACAGTGGCAAAAGTGTTGAAGGACATGACACCTTATCTGGTGTGGTACGGTAAAATACCTTCAGTTTCACATCTAAAAATTTTTGGTTGTGATGTAGTGTCATTAAAGAAAGGCCCACATAGAGGTGGAAAATTTGATGAAAAAGGTATAAAATTAAAATTGGTTACACGTATGTCGAAAATTCGAAAGGGTACAGGCTTTATGACCCAATTAAGGGGGGAGACTCATGTAAATGCCTCGAAATCGGTCATTTTTTAATATTTTTTTTTTACAGTGATAAAATAATTTAATTATTTAGAACTTTTAACACAACTTTATTTAACATTTTAAGATTACAAAAAAAATTTTTGATTTTTTTTTTATTAAAAATGGTGGCTCAGCATGATGTCTTGTAGGCTGCCTCTAACGCGAGGTCCAAAACTGCTCCATTTGTCACTCATCAACCGTTGATCTGAAACACCAAAAAAAAAAATTTTTTTTTTTAGGACATATAAACGGAAAGGATAAACCTATAAAATTAAAAAGAAAAGGATAAAATCCAATATAAAATCAGCCTTAAAAAAAAGTTACGATTTTGAGCTATTTTTTTGACCCTTTTGACCCCAAAAAAATAAATAATCAATCAAAAATACCTGAAGTTTTAGGTTTATCCTTCCGGTAGTAATGTAGAGAAAAGCCTCATCAAATTTCAAACAAATCGGTCAATAATTTTTTGAGCTACAACACGAGCAGTTTTTCAAAAAGTAGTTTCGAGATAATCGCGTTTAAAGTTTCAGTACAAAGTACAGTTCAGTACGGCCCGCTCCACTGTATTAGCTATAACTTTGTAAATATTCGAGATTTTTTTGTTCCGGCTCGTCAGTACACGCTCAACATAGTATACTTTCAGAATATCGAAAAAAAAATCGATTTTTTGAAAATTTTACATGAGTCTCCCCCCTTAAGCGAAGTACAATTATTGCGCATTTTTTGCATATTTTTCGAAAACTCTTTTGAAAATTTAAAAGAAGAAAATAATCGTTAAGAAGAACTTTTTGGTGATGAACAAAATTTGTCAAGCTCGAAAGATAAAATTAGTATCGGTAATCGTGATGACAGTATGTTTGAAGACGGCTAGATGAAGATAGCGATCCGGTAGTTGCTCGAAAAAGGCGACGAGGTAGGTCGAAATTATTACGTGATGGTGGTATTGGTCGTCCGAAAAAGCAATACGAAGAAGCAGAGGTGTTAAATTTTGTTGGTGAAAATCTGAAAACGGTAAATGACGCGTTATCTTCGAAAGAGCGCGAGCACTGGA
Source organism: Ceratitis rosa (assembly GCA_037013455.1). Classification (NCBI taxonomy): domain Eukaryota; kingdom Metazoa; phylum Arthropoda; class Insecta; order Diptera; family Tephritidae; genus Ceratitis; species Ceratitis rosa. The sequence continues at coordinate 45,615 of JAWMAG010000036.1, read as the reverse complement.
AAATGAAGTCAAATCGACTTTTGCTAGCGCTGACAGCAAAATACAAGCTGTTAGTTAATCAGGTCGATGTAGTAGCAGCAAATAAATACGCGGGCAGAGAGTGGAACAGAAAAGTTTCAGAAATTCTTACGACTATGGGTTTCAGGCGTTACCAAGCGGATAGTTGTGTATTTATTAAGAGGGAGCATGTCTCTATGTGTCTCATTAGTCTGTATGTGGACGATATGCTTTTGACATGTTCCAATAGGAGGCAGACGCAACAAATATTCCAGCAGTTAAGTGAATATATTGATGTTATGAATCGAGGACCAGTGTCATCGTATCTGGGGATATAAATAGAAGGAGATGCTTTTATTGGTTCCATTTATGTTAAGAGAAGAAAAAACTTCAATATGGTTGTAAATTGTTAAAACTTATTTATAATGTAATTTTTCTACCCGACTTGCACACCTGCTCTCTGAGAGCACTCATCAGCAACCCGGTATAAGGGAACTGTGGGACGGCATCGCAAACTCCCTGCGTACAGCTGCAAACGAAACCATTGGATTTCGGAAAGATCGCAAAAACAGCTGGTACGATGAGGACTGCCGTGTCGCAGTGGAGAGAAAACAGACTGCCTACCTCGCAACCTTGCGATCGACCACAAAACGTACGGGGTGGGATAGATACCGAGAACTGAAGAGGGAAGCAAGGCGCGTCTGCAGACAAAAAAAGAAAGAGGCCGAGATGCGCGAGTATGAGGAGCTTGAGAAGCTGGCCGACAAGGGTAACGCTCGAAAATTCTATGAAAAGATACGGCGACTTACAGAAGGTTTCAAGACCGGAGCAAACTCTTGTAGGACCCAGGGAGGTGAGCTAGTGACAGATGCCCAGAGTATACTCGATTTATGGAGGGAGCACTTCTCCAGCCTGCTGAATGGCAGTGAACAGGAAACACGCGGAGATGGTGAACCCGAAACTCCAATGGATGACGATGGAAAAGTTGTTCCATTACCCTACTATGAAGAAGTGCGAATAGCAATCGTCCGCTTAAAAAACAACAAAGCGGCAGGGGCCGATGGATTACCGGCCGAGCTATTCAAATGCGGCGGCGAAGAACTGATCAGGTGCATGCATCAGCTTCTTTGCAAAATATGGTCGGATGAAAGCATGCCCGATGATTGGAATTTAAGTGTGCTCTGTCCGATCCACAAAAAAGGCGATCCCACAGTCTGCGCCGTGGAATAAGCCTTCTTAATATCGCATATAAGGTCCTATCAAGCGTATTGTGTGAAAGGCTAAAGCCCACCGTCAACAAACTGATTGGACCTTATCAGTGTGGCTTTAGACCTGGTAAGTCAACCATTGACCAGATATTCACCATGCGCCAAATCTTGGAAAAGACCCGTGAAAAGAGAATCGACACCCACCACCTTTTCGTCGATTTTAAAGCCGCCTTCGACAGCACGAATAGGAGCCGCTATGTCTGAATTTGGAATCCCCGCAAAACTTATACGGCTAAGTAAACTGACGTTAAGCAACACTAAAAGCTCCGTCAGGATTGGGAAGGACCTCTCCGAGCCGTTCGATACCAAACGAGGTTTCAGACAGGGTGATTCCTTATCGTGTGACTTTTTCAATTTAATGCTGGAGAAAATAATACGAGCTGCAGAGCTAAATAGAGAAGGTACAATCTTCTATAAGAGTGTACAGCTGATGGCGTATGCCGATGATATCGACATTATGCCTCAACAACCGCGCCATGAGTTCTGCTTATTGACTTTATAAAGAAGCGAAGCGAATGGGTCTGGTAGTGAATGATGGCAAGACGAAATATCTCCTGTCATCAAGCAAACAGTCATCGCATTCGCGACTCGGCTCCCACGTCACTGTTGACAGTCATAACTTCGAGGTCGTAGATAATTTCGTCTATCTAGGAACCAGCATTAATACCAACAACAATGTCAGCCTTGAAATCCAACGCAGAATCACTCTTGCCAACAGGTGCTACTTTGGGCTGAGTAGGCAATTGAAAAGTAAAGTCCTCTCTCGACGAACGAAAACCAAGCTCTACAAGTCGCTCATTATACCGGTCCTAATATATGACGCAGAAGCGTGGACGATGTCAACATCTGATGAGTCGGCTCTAGGAGTCTTCGAGAGGAAAGTTCTGCGAACGATTTATGGTCCTTTGCGCATTGGCAACGGCGAATACCGCAGACGACGGAACGATGAGCTGTACGAGCTATACGACGATATTGACATAGTTCAGCGAATGAAGAGACAGCGGCTACGCTGGCTAGGCCATGTCGTCCGAATGGATGAAAACACTCCAGCTTTGAAAGTATTTGATGCAGTACCCGCTGGTGGAAGCAGAGGAAGAGGAAGACCTCCACTCCGTTGGAAAGATCAAGTGGAGAGTGACCTGTGTGCACTTAGCATTTCCAACTGGCGCCAAACAGCGAAAAGAAGAGACGAATGGCGCGCTGTAATTGATTCGGCTATAATCGCGTAAGCGGTGCCAACGCCAATAAAGAAGAAGAAGAATTTAGATTTATGGTATTGATAATTAAGCTTGAAGAAATCTGAATTATACTATTAAAATAATTATAATATTGCTAATATCATTAAATATTGTATTTGGAGGGATTGGGTTCAGAGGAAGAATTGTATGAAAATATGGCAACCCACTTGCATTCATTAATATGAAACCTTCTATTGCATCATCCTTTAATCTTTGCTTAGTCAAAAGAAAGGTAATCACAGCAGTCCAAAAATTGACAAATTTAAAAAAAAAAATATTTTATAATTTGAAAAATAAAAATACCTTATAAAATTTCAAAAAAGACACCTTGCTTCCTCTAATCGTCAAATATAGAGAAAAAAAGAAATTTTAATCCAATGAAATGATAGGAAAAAATTACAAAAAATCCATCACCTTTGTAAAAAAAGCTTACTTAAACTGTTTACGACTTATTCTAATATTTACAAGTTATTCTAATATTTACAACTTATTCCAAACTTAAGATTATACATACATATGTATATACATGCAACTTATGCTAAATTTAAATTACGTCTAATATGCTTATATCTAGGTATTATGGCTTAAATTAACATAATACCTAAAACGTTATCTGAATATAAACTAGAAAAACGAAGCTGTTAGTAGAAAGTTAGGAAATTAATTTAAATTTAGTAGTTGTTTAAAGAGAATCGAAATGCTTACCAAAAACAAGTTCTACGATATTTAGCGTTATTAAAGCTTTTTTACCCGCTTTGCCTTCAAAATTTAAATTCCATATCAGCTCATCGCTGAAAAGCGGCTGTAGCACTCCTTCAATACCTACTATGATTAGTAGTTTTGATTGTTGCTACAATGCATATCTGTGGAAATTTAGTATACTAAAGAAATGTTATGCTTACCATGGCGTCAAGGTAGGCCTTGGTTTTAAGGCGCTGCTCCAACTTAAACAGCGTCTCCTCCGTTGAAGTTGGGAGCATGCTGCAAGCATGCAGAAGTTGCTCATCACTTACCAAATCACCGGTGAGACGAATTTTCGCGCATCTGAATCAGTTATTCAGTTTAACAATAGTTAGCTCTATTTAAAACAATCAAATACCTTCTGATCAAGAAAATTGTAAACAGTTGTAAGGCTGTTTTTTACAGCGCCGAGCTCTCTTTCCACATTAGACACCCGCTCCAAAATAGCTTCCTGCCATCTTTCAATTCTTCCAAGGGCTGCTAACATTGCAGTCTAAAATTATATACTAATTACAAAAAAAAAATTGGCAAAACTCTGTTGACTTTCAGTTACTTCTTTTAATAAGGAGCTGATATAATTATTTCGGTCCTCCTAGATCGACTAGATGCATGGGTTCTAAAGGAAACTGAGAAACCATCTCAATTTTTAAAAGAACTATTTGTCCAAAGTACTATATTTTTAGAAAAACACACCCTCCTGTACTTGTATTGCTCTTCCTGATCACTTTTCGAGCAAATATTTTTTCCTGAATATGATTTCACACCAGTCATAAACGCTCTAGCTGGTGCGTCACATGAAAAACACTAATATTACATTGTTTCAAAACCAGTTTAGATCCTACTTAAATACCATCTTGTCTTAAACTTTTTAACTCCTCACAAAAATCCGAAAGAAAATTATTGATATGGGTCGGCTTACTCATACCGGAAAACCAAGCAATGGTGAAATTAGGAAAGCATACTACGTGTCCCAGAACGGGCCAAAAAACCCTATTAGAACTTTTAAATAATTTTAACCCGTCTATTCCTACGGTTATTGAAATACTTCCTAAACTTTCCTAAAATGTCAGATTCTTTAAAATTAAAATTATGTTGTACACCTAAATACAAAAACTCGCCTTCAGAAAATCACATAATAATCACTTGCTTCCTACTTGTGCCTAGAATTGCTCTAGCGCTTAGGGGGATTCCTTTACTTCCTGCTCTGTCCAAAGCTTGTAAAAGGTCCGTTAAACTACTTTGGGGCGTATTATTTCGGATAGCCCATGTCCTAATCCCCTTACATTCAATACAATAATACTAATAATACATAATAACAGAAATAATAATAATACTAATAATAATAATAATTATAATAATAATAGTAGTAATAATAATAATGGTAATAATAAAAATAATAGTAGTAATAATAATAATAGTAATAATAACAATAATAATAATAATAATAGTAGTAGTAATAATAATAATAATAGCAATAATAATAATAAAAATAGAAGTAATAATAATAATAAAAATAATAATAATAATAGTAATAATAATAATAATAATAGTAGTAATAATAATAATAATAATAATAATAGTAGTAATAATATTATTACATATTACGAAAGTTGGTCACTGCGCACAAAAATGGCTAATTTAAAAAAAATATTTCATAATTTTAACAATTTTATAATCAAAAGAAAGGTAATCGGATTACCTTTCTTTCGTTATATTTTAAATTACATTTTTCAATTTTTTTCTACAAAAAAAATTGTTTTTCTTACACATATAGCAGTCCTAAAATTGCAAATTTAAAAAAAATTTTATAATTTGAAAAATAAAAATATTTTATAATTTTTCAAAAAAGTCACCTTGCTTTCTATAATCGGCCAATATAGAAAGAAAAGAAATTTATGTCGAATGAAATAATAGGAAAAACTTTCAAAAATCTTTGTAAAAAAAGCTTTTTTTTTCAATATTTAAATCATATTTATTGGGAATAGATAGATACATATTACTTCATATTAAAAAATACTTTTTTAATTAGCTTTTGTTAGTTATACTAATATTTTAAGTTTGAACTAATATTTACAACTAATTCTAATATTTAAAACTTATTCTAATGTTCGCAATCTATTCTCATATTTACAAGTTATTCTAATATTTACAAGTTATTCTAATATTTACAACTTATTCTAATATTTACAACTTATTCCAAACTTAAGATATTATGTTATGTTATACATATGTATATACATGCAACTTATGTTAAATTTAAATTACGTCTAATATGCTTATGTCTATTATGGCTTAAATTAATATAATACCTAAAACCTTATCTGTATATGAACTAGGAAGAAGAAGCTGTTAGTCTGAGTTTACATGAGGATACTTTTGCCGCTTATTCTCGAAATTATCTCTTGTGTCGCCCTCACGTTCACACAGAGACACTTTCTTCAAGCAGTTTTTTTGAAATTTGTTTGGTGTTAATTTTTTTCTCTACTCCGCTTTATTTTACACTCGCAATTTTTTGTTCGCATCGCGCTTTCTAATATTTCTAAAATAAAAACACTATGTTTATGTAAAGGAAGACACAGCTTTATTTATCTATCTATTTCTTTTATATATTTGATTAAACATCAGCCCTACCCTTTCCAAAGTGTAATCTAATTAGATATCTCATGCTTTTCACTATCATCAAAATCAATCTCAGCGGCTTCTTCAATACTCTAATATTTCTAGCATGAATTCAACTTTATTTGCAAACTGCATTATCTGAAATATTTATTAATAATTGGATACATATAAGCATAGGCATATATGTTTCCATGCACATACATCTATGTCAATATTGTAGTAAAAACCACAAATTTCAATTTCCAAAATTACGGAATTTATTCGTTTGAAATTTAGCACGCTACAATCAGTTCAAAGTGAGAAACAAAATAACAGAGAATGTCCAAATCTACAGAGACGAATAGCAACACAAAACGTGTCGAACGAGCACAGCGACGCAGTTCGCTGCCCTCTCCCCTACAAACGAGTGTTTTGTCGGTAAAAAGTATCCCCGTGTAAGCTCAGACTTAGTAGAAAATTAGGAAATTAATTTAAATTTAGTAGTTGTTTAAAGAGAATCGAAATGCTTACCAAAAACGAGTTCTATGATATTTAGCGTTTTCCCCGCTTTGTCTTCAAAATTAAAGTTCCACATCAGCAAATCGCTGAAAAGCGGCTGCAGCACTCTTTTAGTATTATGGTTAGCAGTTTTGATTGTTGCTAAAATACATATCTGTAGATATACTAAATTTTAAATAAAGTAAAATTTTTATTTGTATACTAAAGAAATGTAATGCTTACCATGGCGTCAAGGTAGGCCTTGGTTTTAAGGTGCTCATCCAACTTAAACAGCGTCTCCTCCGATGAAGTTGGGAGCATGCTTTGAAGCAGAAGTTGCTCATCACTTACCGAATCACCGGTGAGACGAATTTTCGGGCATCTGAAACAGTTATTCAGTTTAACAATAGTTAGCTCTATTTAAAACAATCAAATAAATTCTGAACAAGAAAATTGTAAACAGTTGTAAGGCTGTTTTTTACAGCGCCGAGCTCTCTTTCCACATTAGACACCCGCTCCAAAATAGCTTCCTGCCATCTTTCAATTCTTCCAAGGGCTGCCAATGTTGCGTTGTTTTAAATTATATATGAATTATGAAGGGCACTTCAGCATAATATAAATTTAATTAACCTAATGGGCGTGAAGTGGGCTGGGTCGCAATGCGTTGCGAAAAGTTTGATGTGGTCGCAATCCGACGTGCTCTTTCTAAAGAAACGAAAAAGAGGTGGAATAAAATAAAATAAAAATGAGTTAAATTAACTAAATTTACTTTACCGTTGCCATTAATTGGATGGGACTCACTGTCCAAAATGATAGGAAAGTTCATTTTGTTCCTAAATAAAGTTATAAAATAAACTATGTAGAATTGGTATCAATATAAACTTATTATCTACTGGGATAGAAAAGTACTTATACTCTAAAACTTCTCTGTTAATACTAACTGTCTTCTTCTATAATCTGCGCTACCAAAATACCTTACCCAGACAAGGACCCGACGGGCTCCCTAAAAACTTCTCCAACTTTTGTTAGAACTACAACCCCAAAGCAATTATTCTGGGGTTGCTTGCTAACAATTTTTAAGAAACCCGTTTTTTTACTAAAAAAACTATCTTTTTCTTTTTTACAACTAATGGTGAAACTATTTACGTTTGATATATTACTAAAATCCGAAATATTTCTTCTATTCTTAAAAATATTTGCTGCAGTATTTTATTTGGATTAATTATAAATTTTTTAATATATTGCATATAATTTTCAAATTATATACGTGTATATAGGTATATGCTGAAAAACTCTGCAATTGGCCAAATTGTTTAACACAATCATTCAAATACAAAAGCCCATGGACATTGAAGCTAATTAAGTGTTCGGCAAAAATATTACTAAATAAATTTACAAATTCTTTTAACATTAATCGTTAGTTACGTAAGATTCTATCAGGTGTACAACTTTGCTTCCGGCGTTTTCCGATAGGTGGCTGTACCGGCTGAGGCTAGTTGAAATACATAGATGATAATGCCTTTAAAGTGATGGACAGTGCCTAACGAATTGTCATCGCCGTTTCAGTGACAGTTGTTCTTGTTTTCGTATTATTCACGCTCGAAAATGTCCGTTTATGTGCCCAATTCTCTCCATTTTCGGGAAGTTTTACTTTTCTGTTACAATTCGAAAAAAATGCAGCTGAAGCGCATCGAATGCTTTCAGAAACTTACGGTGATACTGCTCTGAGTGAAGGAACGTGTCGGGAGTGGTTTCAACGTTTTAAAAATGGTGATTTCGATGTCGAAGACAAACATGGTGGTGGAAGAGGAAAAACCTTCAAAGATGAACAACTAGAAGCATTGCTTGATGAAGATTCGTGCCAAACCCAAGAACAGCTTGCCGAATCGTTGGGAGTGAGTCAGCAAGCCATTTCAAATCGTCCCAAGGCCCTGGGCATGATTCAGAAAGAAGGAAACTGGGTGCCGTACGAGTTGAAACCGAGGGACATCGAGCGCCGTCTATGTTTATGTGAGCAACTGCTTCAAAGACAAAATCGTAAGGGGTTTTTACATCGAATCGTAATAGGGTTCGATACGATAATCCTAAACGCAGAAAATCATGGGGAAAGCCCGGGCATGCTTCTTCGTCGAAGGCGAAACCGAATATTCACGGCGCCAAGGTTATGATTTGTATTTGGTGGGGTCAGCTCGGTGTGATTTACTACGAGCTCTTAAAACCGGGTGAAACCATCACAGGAGATCGCTATCGAACGCAACTGATGCGCCTTAGTCGCGCGCTAAAAGAAAAGTGGCCACAATATCAAGAGCGACATGACAAAGTCATCCTCCAACACGACAATGCTCAGCCTCACGTCGCAAAAGTGGTCAAAAAGTACCTGGAAACGCTGAAATGGGAAGTCTTGCCCCACCCGCCGTATTCCCCAGATGTCGCTCCTTCTGACTTCCACCTATTCCGTTCGATGGCACACGGCCTGACAGATCAACAATTTCAATCCTTCGAAGAATTGGAAAAATGGATTGCTTCATGGATAGCGTCAAAAGAGGACTCCTTTTTTCGAGCCGGGATCCGAAAATTGCCGAAAAGATGGGAGAAAGTTGTCGCTAGCGAAGGACAATACTTTGAATAATATATCTGTGAGCACTTTTTCGCAATAAAGCTTTTAATTTTGGGAAAAAACGGCGGAAGCAAAGTTGTCTTCTGATATGCAGTCTTTCAAAACGAACAAGCCCGAATACACAAAAATTGGCGAAACTCTTTTGACTTCCAGTTACTTATTTCATCCAGATCCTGACAGTGTCTGGAAAACTCAGAGAGAACAAAATTATTGAGAAACATAAGGCGAACCCTCTGCGGTTGTGCGTAGGGTTTAGAACCCACCACATGAAAAACTTAATTCCAATGAAAAATCAATTTCAGCCTCGGATGAGAAACCTCCCTTTTGATGAATGTTTTAAGGATTACGATTTGAGGGCATGCACCTGGAATGCACGGTACCTTATTTGGGAAGGTGCCGCTGCCCAGCTGGGTGATGTCCTCCGAAAATTAAAGGCCGACATCACCACCGTCCAAAAGATGCGATGGACGGGACAATGACGGAAGAAGGTGGGTCCTTGTGAAATTTACTACAGCGGCTATATAAAGGAGCGCAAATTCAGTGTTGGATTTGTGGTGGAAGAGAGACTCCGTCGTCGTGTACTGGCATTCATTCCGGTGGATGACCCTCTTGCCACAATCCGCATCAAAACGAACGAACTTATGAGCGCTGCCCCCACCACGACGTCATAATTGTGCTTGACGACTTCAACGTCAGGGTGGGCAACGAAGGTATTTTTGGAACAACAATCGGAAAATTCAGCCTCCACGACGAAACATCCACAGATGGGCTGAGGCTGATCGACTTCGCCGGGCCCCGAAATACGGTTGTCTGTAGCACTAGATTCCAGCACAAAAATATTCACCAAGCTACTTGTCTGTCTCCAGATCGAAAACTCTCAACCAAATCGATCATGTTGTGATTGATGGAAGACATGTATCCAGTGTTTTAGACGTGCGTACGTTCCGAGGTCCTAATATCGACTCGGATCACTATATTGTCGCAGCGAAGATACGCACCCGCCTCTGTGTATCGAAGAACGCCCGTCAACAAACACAAGGAAGGCTCGACGTTGAAAAGCTGCAAACACAACAGACTACTGAACGGTTTTCTACTCGTCTTGCACAACTTCTCTCTGAGAGCACTCATCAGTAACCCGGTATACGGGAACTGTGGGACGGCATTTCAAACTCCCTACGTACAGCTGCAAACGAAACTATTGGATTTCGGAAAGGTCGAAAAAACAGCGAAGAACTGAAGAGGGACGCAAGACGCATCTGCAGACAAAAAAAGAAAGAGGCCGAGATGCGTGAGTATAAAGAGCTTGAGTAGCTGGCCGACAAAGGTAACGCTCGAAAATTCTACGAAAAAATACTGCGACTTACAGAAGATTTCAAGACCGGAGCAAACTCTTGTAGGACCCAGGGAGGTGAGCTAGTGACAGATGCCCAGAGTATACTAGATTTATGGAGGGAGCCCTTCTCCAACTTGTTGAATGGCAGTGAATAGGAAACACCCGGAGATGGTTAACCCGAAACTCCAATTGATGATGATAGAAAAATTGTTCCGTTACCCGACGAGAAGAAGTCCGAGTAGCAATCGATCGCTTAAAAAACAAACAAAGCAGCGGGGACCGATGGATTACCGGCTGAGCTATTCAAATACGGCGGTGAAGAACTGATCACGTGCATGCATCAGCTTCTTTGCAAAATATGGTCGGATGAAAGCATGCCCGACGATTGGAACCTAAGTGTGCTCTGCCCAATCCACAATAAAGGAGATCCCGCAGTCTGCGCCAATTATTGTGGAATAAGCCTTCTTGATATCGCACATAAGGTCCTATCAAGCGTATTGTGTGAAAGATAAAAGCCCACCGTCAACAAACTGATTGGACCTTATCAGTGTGGCTTTAGACCTGGTAAGTCGTCCATTGACCAGATATTCACCATGCGCCAAATCTTGGAAAAGATCCATGAAAGGAGAATCGACACACACCACCTTTTCGTCGATTTTAAACCAGCCTTTGACGGCATGAAAATGAGCTGCCCCTATGCCGCTATGTCTGAATTTGTTATCCCCGCAAAAATTGACCTTAAGCACCACTAAACTCTCCGTCAGGATCGGGAAGGACCTCTCTGAGCCGTTCGATACCAAACGAGGTTTCAGACAAGGTGCTTCTTTATCGTGTGACTTCTTTAATTTATTGCTGGAGAAAATAATACGAGCTGCAGAGCTAAATAGAGAAGGTACATTCTTCTATAAGAGTTTACAGCTGCTGGCGTATGCCGATGATATCGACATTATGCCTCAACAACCGCGCCATGAGTTCTGCTTATTGACTTTATAAAGAAGCGAAGCGAATGGGTCTGGTAGTGAATGATGGCAAAACGAAATATCTCCTGTCATCAAACAAACAGTCATCGCATTCGCGACTCGGCTCCCACGTCAGTGTTGACAGTCATAACTTCGAGGTCGTGGATAATTTCGTCTATGTAGGGACCAGCATTACCACCAACAACAATGTTAGCATGGAAATCCAACGCAGAATCACTCTTGCCAACAGGTGCTACTTTGGACTAAGTAGGCAATTGAAAAGTAAAGTCCTCTCTCGACGAACGAAAACCAAACTGTACAAGTCGCTCATCATACCGGTCCTACTATATGGCACAGAGGCGTGGACGATGTCAACAGCTGATGAGTCGACTGTGGGAGTCTTCGAGGGAAAAGATTTGGGAACGATTTATGGTCCTTTGCGCATTGACAAATTGGAGAATACCGCAGACTGTACGAGCTATACGACGATATTGACATATTTCAGCGAATGAAGAGACAGCGGCTACACTGGCTAGGTCATGTCGTCCGAATGGTTGAAAGCACTCCAGCTTTGAAAGTACTCGATGCAGTACCCGCTGGTGGAAGCAATAGTAAAATTTTCATTAGTATACTAAAGAAATGTAATGCTTACCATGGCGTCGAGGCAGGCCTTGGTTTTAAGGTGCTGCTCCAACTTAAACAGCGTCTCCTCCGTTGAAGTTGGGACCATGCTTTGAAGCAGAAGTTGCTCATCACTTACCAAATCACCGGTGAGATGAATTTTCGGGCATCTGAAATAGTTATTCAGTTTAACAATAGTTAGCTCTATTTAAAACAATCAAATAAATTCTGATCAAGAAAATTGTAAACAGTTGTAAGGCCTTTTTCATCCAGATCCTGATATTGTCTGAAAACTCAGAGGGAACATAGTTGAGAAACATAATTTTCCCATTCATCTTTGAATGGGAAGTAATTTTTTCGTTCCTCCTAGATCGACTAGATGCATGGGTTCTAAAGGAAGCTGAGAAACCATGGCGATATTTACAGATTCTAGCAATATCTCACTTTGCCTACACTCTACTAAATGGTGTGATTCATCTCAATTTTTAAAAGAACTATTTGTCCGCAATCCTATATTTTGAGAAAAACACACCCTCCTGTACTTGTATTGCTCTTCCTGACCACATTTTGAGCAACTATTTTTTCCTGAATATGATTTCACACCAGTCATCAACGCTCTAGCTGGTGCGTCACATGAAAAAAACTAATATTACACTGTTTCAAAACCAGTTTTGATCCTACTTAAATACCATCTTGTCTTAAACTTTTTAACTCCTCACAAAATTCCAGTTTATTCGTACCGGAAAACCAAGCAATGGTGAAATTAGGAAAGCATGCTACGTGTCCTAGAATCGGCCACAAAACCCTATTAGAACTTTTAAATAATTTTAACCCGTCTATTCCTACGGTTATTGAAATACTTCTTAAATTTTCTAAAATGTCAAATTCTTTAAAATTAAAATTATGTTGTACACCTAAATACAAAAATTCGCCTTCAGAAAATCACATAATAATCACTTGCTTCCTACTTGTGCCTAGAATTGTTCTAGCGCTTAGGGGGATTCCTTTACTTCCTGCTCTGTGCAAAGTTTGTAAAAGGTCCGTTAAACTACTTTGGGGCGTATTATTTCGGATTGCCCATGTCCTAATCCCCTTACATTCAATACAATAATACTAATAATACATAATAACAGAAATAATAATAATACTAATAATAATAATAATTATATTAAAATAAATTTTATTTAAAACAAAAAATCAAAAATTATCTTTATTCATATATATATAGATTCATGTTATCTATATAAATTGGCGATCCTGCTTATCGAATTTTCTAAAGCTACATACAAATCATTTTTCTGAACTCTGCGGCTAACTTAACAAATTAAATTTTTAATACATATTATCTGTGAATATTAAAACATCAGTTACAGCAAGATCAGCACATCGAAACAATTAACAAATATAGTGATTAATCAAATAAAATGTAATTTTTTATCATTTAAATTGTGCAAATCAGTGAAAAGAAATATAAAATTGTCTATGCGTTATTAAAAACCTTAAAATTTTTATAAAAAAAAAATTGTATAAGAAAGGAAAACATACAGAAATATAACATCAATTTGTTTACATCGATTTCTGTTGATGTTTATCAATTCCATTAGAATGAAATCAATATAATTGGAGAATTTAACTTCTATCAAAGTCAAGAATTACAACAATCAACAATATTATCTAACAGAACAAATCAATATCAGGTTTTTATTAATTGTAACAAATTATTATTAATCTTTAAATTTATATATATGTATATATGTCATTTAACTTTTTAAATTAAGTTAATTTATTTAAAACTTGATTAATTTTTATCAAGTTTTTGTAAACTCTTTCTTCATGCATATATCACCCATACGCACACGTAATTTTACAACAACAGAAACACAAAATGAAATCGTGAACTCTAATACAGGTTTAAATACAACACAAAATTTAACACAAGACATTCATACAAATAATTTTAGACCGAATTCTAATTCCATTAAATTACCTCCGTTTTGGAATGAATATCTTGAAGCATGGTTTTTGCTTGTTGAAGGACAATTTGAAATTAACAACATTTGTAATGATAACATTAAATTTCAAAATGTTTTAATTACTATTCAACGAGAAGCTATTTTCAAAATTATCGATGTTGTTAACCCACCTCCGTCGTCGAATAAATATTTATGACACAATTAAGAAAGTTCTTTGTGAGAGATTTTCTCTTAGTGAAGAAAAGAGATTGAAACAATTATTTTCAAATACTGAACTTGGTGATCGTTCACCTTCAGAGCTTTATAGATATATGAAATCTTTAACTGGTTCAGATTCAATTGTTAATCATAAATTACTTTTCAAATTATGGATTCGTAAACTACCTCAACAAATTCAAATTCATTTAACTTCTTCTAGTAATCAAAATAAAGATGAAATTATTATTTTGGCTGCTAAAATTTTCGATTTAATTCATAAACCTCAAGTATCTGCAATAACTTCAACCTTTAATAATAATGATAATATTTTAGAACAATGTATTAAAAATTTAACTGACTTAACAACTGGAATATATCAAACTTTAAACAAAATTACAAAAGATATTAATGAATTACAAATTAGATCTAGATCTAGAGATAGATATTGATCTAGATCAAGAAATTCATCAAGACCCAGAAATAATAATAATCAAAATAATATTTGTTGGTATCATCAAAAATTTAAGAATAATGCCTTCAAATGCGTTCAACCTTGCAATTTTAAAATAAACACAAATATTTCAAATACAAATTCTTTAAACTAAAACGTTCCATTATGACGGTGGCTGATAATGGAAATAATAGTAAACTTACACGTCGCCTTTTTATTTTCGATAGATTTAACAAACTAAATTTTTTTATCGTTTCAGTTATACCTTCTTCAAAATTCAAATCATTTAAAACAAGTTCTGATCCTAAACTTTTAAAACTTGATTTAGGTTTAAGAAGAGATTTCGAATTTCCATTTATTATTGCTGATATTTCAACTCCAATTATTGGTGCCAATTTTTTAGAAAAAATTGGAATTTTAGTAGATATCAAAAATAAATAAGTAACAGATTTAACTACAAAATTTAAAATTTCTGGATCTACTGGTTTTTGTGACATTTTCTCTCTTCGAATTCCCATTATTGAAAATAAATTTACGAATATTTTAAATGAATTTCCATCTACACGTATTACTTGTGAACCAGATTACACTAAACAAGTGCAACACCATACGGTTCACAGAATTGAAACAAAAGGGATTCTTCCTTTTTCTAAACCTCGTCGTCTTGATCCTATTAAATTAAAGATAGTAAAAACTGAATTCGAATATTTAGTTAAAATTGATGTTTGTCGACCATCAAATTCACATACTGCATCTCCTCTTCATTTAGTTCCCAAAAAAAACCAAATGATTGGAAACCATGTGGGGATTATAGATTAAATTTTATAACTACTCCAGATCGATATCCGTTACCTCACATTCACGATTTAAATATTGATTTAAAAGATAAAACAATCTTTTCAAAAATTGACTTAGTTCGTGCATATCATCAAATACCAATGGCTGAGGAAGATATACACAAAACAGCAATAACCACCCCTTTTGGAATGCTTGAATTTGTACGTATGCCTTTCGGACTTAGAAACAGTGCTCAAACATTTCAACGATTTATTAATGAAGTATTTTCTGGATTAGATTTGATTAGATTTCTTATTTGTTTACATCGATGATATCCTAGTAGTTTGTGATAATGAAGATCAACATATTGAACATTTAAAATCAGTATTTAAAAGACTTGAAACTTACAATTTAAATATTAAACCTGCCAAATGTGTTTTTGGAAAAAATAAATTATATTTTCTTAGCTATGAAATTTCAAGTGAAGGTATCAGACCTTCTTTAGAACGTATTGAAACAATTTTAGAATTTGAAAAACCTCTGTCGATTAACAAATTACAAAAATTTTTAGGTATGGTAAATTATTATCATAGGTATATTAAAATGTTAGCAGTAGAATTAAGTCCTCTGCACGAAATGTTAACATTTACAATTAAAAATAAACTTAAAGAATTAAAATGGACAGATGAAACCACACAAGCTTTTGAAAATGTTAAAAAACTTTTCGCACAAAAAACTTTATTAACACATTTTGACAAAAACGGTCAATTATCAATTGCAGTAGATGCTTCAAATGTTGCTATTGGAGCTGTTTTACAACAAAAGAGTAATAATACATTAGAACCGTTAGCATATTTTTCGCGAAAACTTACTCTAACTGAAATTAATTATTCAACATTCGATAGAGAACTTTTGGCATTATATAATTCAATTAAACACTTTAAACATTTTCTCGAGGGTAGAGTATTCACTGTTTACACTGATCATAAACCACTTACACATGTTCTAAAATCTAAAGCAGATAGATCTCCTCGTCAAATTAGACATTTAGAATATATTGCCCAATTTACTAATGATATTAGATATATTCGTGGTAAAGATAATAAAATTGCTGATACTCTTTCTCGTATCCCAGAAATTAATTCAATTTCAACAAAAGACATTAATTTCCAATACCTTTATGAAGAAAACAAAAAGATGAAATACTTAAAAATATTATTTCAGATCCAAATGTAATTTAAAAGAAATAAATGCACCTATTATAAATCTCAATATTTGGTGTGATGTTACACAAACACCTTTTAGACCATATGTCCCTAATTCAATGAGAAAAATTATTTTTGAAAAAATTCATTCTTTATCACATCCAAGTGTTCGAACAACTCGACGTCTCATTCAATCTAAATATTTTTGGCCTAATATGCGTAAAGAAATTAATAGTTGCACATCATCTTGCATTAACTGTCAGAAATCTAAAGTTACTAAGAACATAAAAACTCCAAAAGATTAATATTCCTTCTGTACGATTTGAACATATTCATATGGATCTAGCAGGACCTCTTCCAGTTTCAAAAGAGAATCGATACATATTAACAATCATTGACAGACATACTCGTTGGCCGGAAGCATATCCACTTAAAGACATTTCAGCTGTTTCTGTTGCAACTATATTTATGCAAAATTATGTTCCGTGTTTCGGTATTCCACTCAATATAACAGTAGATCAAGGAACACAATTTACTTCAAAATTATTTAATGAATTAACAAAGTTATTAGGTTCTCATAAAATACACACTTCTCCATATCATCCACAGTCAAATGGAATGATTGAAAGATTTCATAGAACTTTGAAAACTGCAATTACAGCATCAAATGATTCAGTTCATTGGTCTAAATTTTACCGTGGATTCTTTTAGGTTAACGAACAGCGATTAAGGATGATTTAAAATGTTCTTCAGCTGAATTAGTTTATGGCCAAACACTGAGGCTTCAGGGTGAACTTATTGTTTCCAGTAATAATTATAATAGTGAAATCGAAAATACAAATGAAATTCTTTCTAAATTAAGAAAAAATTTCTCACTTGTTTGATCGAAAGTAATACATCATAATAAAGAAAATAGTTTCATTCCCAAAAATTTAAGTACTTGTGAATACGTATTTGTTAAAGTTATTCGTAAGTCTAATCTTCAATCCCCTTATGAAGGACCATTTAAAGTTATATCCAAAAATAACAAAACTTTTGAAATACAATATGGAAATAAAACTAAAACAATATCAATAGATTTACTTAAACCTGCAAACATTATGTCAACCACGTCTTCACGAAACACAACTACACTGATAAACACCAAACAAAAAAAGTTACATTTAACCTTAATTAATATTAATAAATATGCGTTTAACTGGAGGGGGAGTAAATGTAGGAATCTACTTTAACATTTGTAACTTACTATTTTCAACTTTTAAATTTTTATGTTACTGAATTTTTGATTTCAAATATTTTTATTTTCTGAATTATTATAATTTTCATATTAAAATTGTTTACTTCTGTGAAATAAATTTTATTTAAAACAAAAAATAAAAAATTATCTTTATTCATATATATATATAGATTCATGTTATCTATAAGGACCTTTCCACCAGATGGTGTCTTCAACGAGTTCCTGAGGTCGGCATCCTTGGGTGCCTAGGTCAGCTGGGTTGTCGCTGCTGCATACGTGCCGCCACTTAGCATTACTTATCAGTTGCAGGATCTGGGATATCCTGTTTGCTACATATGTTTTCCAAGAGTGTGGTGGTTTTTCTAGCCAAGCTAAGACGATGGTCGGGTCTGTCCACAGAACAAGTTCGTGAGGCGGTAAACTTAATTCTGTTTTGTATTTGTTTTACCAACCTTGCCAGTAAAACTGCTCGACAGAGCTCTAGAAGGAGGAGACTTATCGGTTGGAGGAGCTACCTTTGTTTTTGCAGCCAGTAAATGTGAGGTGAAGGACCTTTCACCGTGTTGTACCCTCATGTACACACAAGCGCAGAATGCTTTCTCTGAGGCATCTGAGAACCCATGGAGTTGAATCGGTTTGTCGGGGGAGTACTGCACCCATCGGGGTATTTGGATGTCTTTGATTGCCGGGAGATTCTTATGAAACGAGTTCCATTTATGTAGGGATCCGGATTTTACGTTTTCGTCCCAATCCGTTCCTTCTAGCCAAAGTGTTTGGAGTAGTACCTTGGCTACTATCATAATTGGTGATAACCACCCTGCCTGGCGTTTAGTGCTACATTTTGCAGCGGGTTGAGGTTCGTATAACTATGAGAAGGTGTCTGTAAGCGCATTCCAGCGTATTCCTAGAGGTTTTGTTGAACTTGTGTCGCTGAATTTAAGAAAGTCGGCATCTAGCAAACGAGACTCTGGAATTATTTCGAGTCTTTTCGGGTGGTTTGCCGTAATTTTCTTAAGAGGGAATCCTGCTGAATTTAACGCTTCGATAACTTGGGTGAGTGAGTTGATAGTGGACTGTATTTCGTTACTGCCTGAAAGAATGTCATCTACATAAATTTCATTGAGTAGGATATTGTTTGCGAGAGGGTATTCGGTTTTGAAATCTTCGGCTAATTGATGTAGGGTTCGAATAGCTAAATATGGGGCACCATTAACGCCAAACGTAACTGTCTTTAGCTTGAAATCTTCTATTGGGGAGTCGGGGGTTCTGCGAAAGAGTATTCGCTGGAAGTCTTGATCTTTCTGGTTAACGAGTATTTGACGGTACATTTTCTCAATGTCACCGTTAAATACGTACTTATAGAGTCGCCAATTGAGGATTATTAGCATTGAATCGGTGTGTAGGGTTGGGCCTGTGTGTAGGACGTCGTTTAACGAGTTCCCTGATTGTGATAATCTGGACGCGTTGAATACGATTCGGACCTTTGTGGATTTATTGTCGGGTTTTATGACAGCGTGATGGGGTAGATAGAAGGAGAAGTAATTCCCCTTGTTGATTACTTCGAGAGGTGAAGTGGGTTCCATGTGGTCCAAGGTCAAGTATTCTTCCAAGACCTCCTGATATTTTTGCTGCAGCACTGGTTTTCGCTCTAGTGTCCGCTCGTTGCTGATGTACTGTTGCTGTGCTGCTAGTCTGGAGTGGCCTAGGGCTGCGTCCCTGGGAAACTCCTTTTTGAATGATAATTTGACGGTGTATTTACCATTCTTTTGGTGCGTTGTTGTTTTGCGATACAAATTTTCGCAAAATTCATCTGCTTCTGAGTGGGTTTGAGTAGCTGGGTCTTCTTCTTGCTCCCAGAATTTCCTTAGTTGGATGCTGATCGGGTCATTTTTGGCTGGATTGACCTGTGTTGAAAAGGACTCTACCTTTTGAGTTGTTGGTCCGCTGATTATCCATCCAAATATTGTCTGTTCTGCCAACAGGGTTCCATTGTGGAGGTGTTGCACTCATTGTTTGAGGATTTGGGGTGCTAAGTCGCTGCCAATTACCATGTCAATTTGAGATGGGGTGAGATATTTTGGCTCGGCTAACGCTAATTGGATTATTTCGTTGATGTCAATGGTTGACACCTTTGTTGTGGGTAGTAGGTGTGTGAGCTTGGGTAATATTATTGCTCTAGCTTTTACATGGTGTGATAAGTCTGACGAACATAGAGTTAGTTCGCAGACTTTGGTTGAGTTCTGGACGAAAGTTCCTCCCATTCCTGAGATTTCGTAATGGGTTTCCTCTGTGGGTAGATTTTGGGTCGGCTAACGCTAATTGGGTTATTTCGTTGATGTCAATGGTTGACACCTTTGTTGTGGGTAGTAGGTGTGTGAGCTTGGGTAATATTATTGCTCTAGCTTTTACATGGTGTGATAAGTCTGACGAACATTGAGTTAGTTCGCAGACTTTGGTTGAGTTCTGGACGAAAGTTCCTCTGTGGGTAGATTGAGTGTTTTTTGAATACGAGATGTGACAAAGGTTTTTTGCTCGGATTTTGTGGTGTTCTCCTGCTAGATATATCGGGACTATAGCCGTAGGCAAGAGTGTGGTTTCGTTGCTGCTTGCATGGTGTGTTGTTACCTTTACTGTCTTCTTCTGAGCCTGGGGGGTATGGCTGATTCCTGTTGATGTTGATGGTCTGTCGTCTGCTATTTCCACTGCGGTCACTGCCTTTGCTGTCGACGAGAGGGGTTTTGAGTATGGGGTTGTGTTTTGATAATGGAGTAGTGAGTGATGACGCCTTTGGCAGTAAACGCAGGTGAATTTGCTTTGACATTGACTTCGCTGGTGTGAACAGGAAAGACAATTTTCGCAGTAATTGTTTTCATGAACGAATTTCTGTCGATCTGGGACGGAAAGGTTCCTAAATCGGATGCACATTTTCATCCCGTGACTAGAGTTGCATAACTTACAGTAAACGGGTTTTTGGAACTCTGTGTGATAGGTTTGCGTGCGACTTTTATTGGCAAAAGGGGAGCTTTGATTGCCAGCTCTGGGTGTGAATGTATTGTTGTGGGGTTTGGGCTTATCTGGGTGGTATGTTCCCAGTTGTTCTACTACCTCGTATTTACTGGTCAGGAATGCGTTCATTTCGGACCAGAGTCGTAGTTCTTTCCTCGAACTGAGCGATTGCTCCCAAAGCGCGAGTGTTTCGCACGGGGGTTTCGAGGGGCATATATAAATGAGGATGGGATCCCAATCCTTAGTGGAAATCTTTTGTGATGAGAGATTGGAGAGGCAGTTATTTATTGTAGTCTGCAGTTTTTGCAGCTGTTCCCCGTTCTATGCATAGATGGGTTGTAGATTAAGGAGAGTTTTGAGCTGGTTATCTACCAGAATTCTTGGGTTCTTATAGCGAGATTTTAATGCTTCCCAAGCAAGCGGAAAACTTTCATCTGTGAGTGGGTATTGTTTCACAATAAGGCCTGCTGGACCTTTTGCCTTGTGACGCAGGTGAAATAATTTTTGGGCGGGTATTAATTGAGGGTGATTTATATAAACTGACGTAAACATGTCTCGGAATGTCGGCCAGTCTTCGTAGCCTCCGTAATAGGCTGCATCGCATGCTGGTACTTTGAGACATACCCCACTGGAAACTGAGTTTGTGTTTGTATTTGTTTATTGCTGGGTTGTTTGGGTGGGTGTTGGAACTGTAAAAAGCTGCAATGCTTCTAGCATTTGCGCTTTACAGTTCTGGAAGCTATCCGAACATTTAGCGTACTTCTGCTCCACTGACTCGCTGACTTCCGGGTATGCGTCCGCCATGAAAATAGCCTCGTATGCTCCTAGGAGGCTATCCCAATTTTTGCCGGCTGCTGTATTTTGACGCTGAGTAGGGTTTCCGTTTGGTCACTCGCCAAGTCCGGTGACCATTTTGCGCAGAAGACCGCCAGCCTGTTGGATTCAAAGATGTACTTCTGCAAGTACCTGTTTATCTTGGTTGATGCTTTCTCTGCCTTATCTTCTGGCATTTGTGAAATTTTAGGGATTTGAATTAATGGGGTTTATGAAAAAATTAAATTGATAAAGAGTGGGTTTTATAAAAAAATTGGGCGAGTTTTGTAGGAAAAAAAATTGGGGAGTTTTTAAAAAAAAAATTCCTTTTACGTGGGCTGCTATATATAGGTGTGGCCTAGGCAACACTAAGTGTTGCCAGGTGCAATCTAACATTTCCATTGGAAAGTTTGACATTTTTTAGCATAACATCACTCAGAACGTTTTGTCATTTAATCGTGAATTGTTTTATTTACAGGGAATTAAAAAATTCATCTCGACCAAAAAATGGAATTAACTCGTGAACATTTTCGTGCGATCATTTTTCACAACTTTCGACGTGGATTATCACGACAAGAGTGCATCGATGAACTAAAATCTTTGTATGGCTATGAAGCACCATCCTATAGCACTGTGAAAAACTGGTACAACGAATTCAATTGTGGCCGACGCTCGCTCAAAGACGAATTCCGTGAAGGTCGTCCAAAAACAGCCGTTGTGCCAGAAAACATCGATGCCGTACGTGAACTGATAAGGCAAGACCGTCATGTAACATACCTTCAGATAGAGGCATGCCTATGCATTTCTCCCACCAGCATACATTCGATATTGCTTGATCCCATGGCCGTAAAAAAGGTTTGTTCTCGTTGGATCCCACACAATTTGACAATCGCTCAAAAAAAGGCTCATGTGGATTGGTGTAAAGAAATGCTCAAAAAATGCGTTCGCGGTGCTTCAAAAGACGTTTATAAGATCGTCATAGGTGACGAATCATGGATCTATGCGTATGAGCCCGAAACAAAACAGCAATCGACCGTGTGGGTCTTCCAAAACGAGCCAAATCCAACGAAAGTTGTTCGTGGAAGAAGCACTTCGAAGCAACTAGTCGCCTGTTTCTTCGGCAAAACTGGCCATGTGGCGACTGTTCCGCTTGAGCAACGTAGGACGGTCAATTCTGAGTGGTACACCACCATTTGTTTGCCTGAAGTCTTCGGAGAAATTCGAAAAACGAACAAGACAAGACGAATCATTGTGCACCATGACAATGCGAGCTCTCACACATCGGCTCAAACGCCAAAACGTCGAATTGATGGGTCATCCGCCGTACAACCCTGACTTGGCACCCAATGACTTCTTTTTATTTCCACACATCAAGAAAATAATGCGTGGTTCGTCGCCAAAAGATGCTGTTGAAGCATTCAAAAACCATGTTTTGGAGGTGTCTCAATCGGAGTGGAAAAAGTGCTTCGAAAATAGGTTTGAGCGCATGCAAAAGTGTATTAATCTTGATGGAGAATATTTTGAAAAACAATAAAACCATTTTCGTTGATAAATATTCGTATTTTCATTATTTGGCCAGACATATATATAGCAGCCTACGTATCTAGTATATATTAACCAGCAGCATATTTTAATGTGTCTATTTGCCTCAGCGCATCTGAGTGCAAATATTTGGGTGTGTATGCAAAACTTAAAAAAAATTTTTTTTTTTTTTTGGGTGTATATTTATTCCATATAAATTTATTTGTGTTTTTAGTGGTGATTTCCGATTAAAATTGTACAAAAGTGTAATAATTGCTTGGTCGCGGCCCACTGTGTGTTATGCTACGCCTTCTTTTGTTTATATTTCCTCAGCTCGTCTGAGTGCAATATGTTTGATGTTTGTGAGCGCGTTTGAGTGGGAATCAAATGTGTGTGTTGCGCTGTAACGGGATTGAGATTTTGTATATACGTATACAGATATGCTATGTAGTACGAGTATATAGTTTAACTTGTATATATTTTTTTTCGATGGGTATATGTCAACTGTTTTAGAGAAAAACGGTACTGAGATGTATACTATATATTTTTTAGCTACTGCAAATTTGAGGGAGTGGCTAACGGGATTTTTTGGTGTTATACAAGCTTGTACAGTTGACACCAATTATTATATAATTTTTGAGAGCTTGAGAAAATTTATTACATGCGAGTATATATGTTTGTGTGTATTGGGTGAAGATTAGGTTGTACTTATTCCGCCATGGGTTGTACTTAGCCTTGGTGGTTGATGAGTCCTTGGTGTTGTTGTTGGTCGTGTGACTTGATTGTTGTTGTTGTTGGTGATCGAGGCAAAAAAACATGTAGTGGCTAAAAACTCTTCCACTCCAATATACAATTTTCCTGCTGCGTTGCTTTGAAAACTTAAAAAACTTATTTCAAAATCACTTAAAGCTGTTGTTTTTACTATTGGTAATGGTCAATTTTATAAATCTCTTATTTTTTTTTTTAACCGTAATCCAAGCAAGCCAAGAGTTTTTTCTTTTTTTGATACGGTGAATATGGTATCAAAGTGAATAATTTTTTTTGTTTTTCATATAATCACACTAAATAAATAACTTTTTCTATATTATTTGTGATACGCGTTCTAGAATACGTTAATTTGTTTATTTTTATTTATATGCAATTTTGTTTATTTCTTTTTTTTTTGAGCTTGTTTTCTATGTCGGATTCGTTCTTCGATTTATTTAATTATTATTTTTGTTGTCGTTATGATCAGCAAATTCTCTGGATTCTGTTTGACAAATGTTTGCTTATTCTTCTCGCTCCTTCTGATCACTTTTTAAATACCAATGTAATTTGACCGTACAGTACCGTTTTAAAAATTTAGGTGACCGAATTTTAGTTTATCTCGCACGAAAAACCGATTTTCTTCACTTTTATGTGTTAATACAATTTACATTAAATGTGTTGTCCGTGATTACACGCAATGCTCGCTGCAAATCATTCAGCAGCCCATTTAAGAATTTCGCTCACTAATATTTGTAAGAATTTGTATGGTTTTTAATTTCTGATTATCCGTTTTGAATTTTTGTTGCGCATTCAAACAGGGAAAATGATTAATTTTAATATGATTTTCACTTGCGTTTTCACTGCAAACGAGTAAAATCCACCGAATGCGTGTCGTGGCCGCTCGAATTTTATTTTGGGTATTTCAGTATTTTTTTTTTGATTTTTTGCATCAAATTTTTTGTTTTCAATTTATTTATTTTTTTCACACAGCGGGCAGCACACACAATATTTCACTTTTATTTGGTGTTTTTCGCTTTTCGCATTACTTTCCACCTATTATATTTTTATTCACTTTATATTAGTTTTAACAGCACAGTTTGTTATAATATGTTTTTTGTTCACACACGAGCGCTCGGTTCAAGATTCCGTTTGATTTGTCTATTATGTACGTGTATGATGGCCGCTGTTGCCGTTGGGTAGAGCAGTGGTGCCAATTCGTTTTGGCGGCATCGAAGGACCAAGTATAATGTTGAGTGGGGGTAAAAAATGGGCCGATTCAAATGAAATGAAGAAGTCTAGGTCTTTTGGTTTATAAACGGTATCAATTCAGGTTTATTCAATTTCTTACGTTATGATATGTATTATTGAAAAAAAAATAATAATTTAGATTTAAAATTCGTTGTACAGGTTTTTAGACGCAAATTGTCTTAGTGTCTTTGAGACCATTTAATTATTCTAAGACTACAACCCGATGTTGGGTCTTTAAAAATTATTTGAAATTACAAGATATTACAAGGATTTGAATTCAAAAAAAAATGTTGAAGGGCGATTCGCGAGTTGTGATGTCGATGCGTTGGGGGTTGAAAAGCGATTGAAAAATGAATGTGTCGCTGTTGGCTATTTTAGCGAACATTAGCAACATGGGGCAGCACATCGCGGCGTTGCCCCCTGAGGGGGATCATTCCGAAAACGAAAGGAGGTCCATGTCCTCAACAATAGTAATAATAATAGTAGTAATAGTATTCGGAAATAATATGATTACATACCATACAATAAAAGTTGGTCACTGCGCACATATAGTATTCCAATAATTGCTAATTTAAAAAAAATATTTCATAATATTAACAATTTTATAATCAAAAGAAAGGTAATCCGATTGTTCTATTTTAAATTACATTTTTCTAACTTTTTCTACAAAAAAAAAATTGTTTTTCTTACACATATAGCAGTCCTAAAATTGCCACTTAAAAAAAAAAAAATTTATGATTTAAAAAATAAAAATATTTTATAATTTTTCAAAAAAGTCACCTTGCTTCCTCCAATCGGCCAATATAGAAAAAAAAGAAATTTTAGTCCAATGAAATAATAGGGAAAAATTACAAAAATCTTTGTAAAAAAAGCTTATTTTTCAATATTTAAATCATATTTATTGGGAATAGATAGATACATATTACTTCATATTAAATAATACTATTTTAATTAGCTTTTGTTAGTTATACTAATATTTTAAGTTTGAACTAATATTTACAACTAATTCTAATATTTAAAACTTATTCTAATGTTCGCAACTTATTCTAATATTTACAAATTACTCTAATATTTACACCTTATTCTAATATTTACAACTTATTCCAAACTTTAGATATTATTTATTTTGTGCTGGAATCTAGTGCCACAGACAACCGCATTTCGGGCCCCGGCGAAGTCGATCAGCCTCAGCCCATTTGTGGATGTTTCGTCGTGGAGGCTGAATTTTCCGACTGTTGTTCCAAAATTATCTTTTTTGCCCACCCTGGCGATGAAGTCGTCAAGCAACATTTTGACGTCGTGGTGGGGGCAGCGCTCATAAGTGCGTTCGAGGCGCTCGTAAAAGGCATCCTTGGTCACATCGTAATAGCATTACCTTTCTTTCGTTATATTTTAAATTAACTTTTTCTACGAAAAAAAATCGTGTTTCTTACAACTTTGCAAAATTTGGTCAACTTATGCTAAATTTATATTACTTCTATAATGCTTATGTCTATTATGGCTTAAATTAACATAATACGTAAAACCTTACGCCCCGCTTTCTTTCCACATTAAACACCCGCTCCAAAATAGCTTCCTGCCATCCTTCAATTCTTCCAAGGGCTGCCAATTATGCGTTTTTTTTAAATTATATATGAATTATGAAGGGCACTTAAGCATAATATAAATCTGGGTCGCAATGCATTGCGAAAAGTTTGATGTGGTCGCATTCCGACGTGCTATTCCTAAAGAACCGAAAAAGAGGTGGAATGAAACAAAATAAAAATGAATTAAATTAACTAAGTTCACTTTTTCGTTGCCATTAATTGGATGGAACTCACTGTTCAAAATGATAGGACAGTTCATTTTGTTCCTAAATAAAGTTACAAAATAAACTATGTAGAATTGGTATAAACTTATTATCTACTGGGATAGAAAAGTACTTATACTCTAAATCTTCTCTGTTAATACTAACTATGTCTTCTTCTATAATCTGCGCTACCAAAATACCTTACCCCGACAAGGACCCGACGGGCTCCCTAAAATCTTCTCCAACTTTTGTTAGAACTACAACCCCAAAGCAATTATTTTGGGGTTGCTCGCTAATAATTTTCAAGAAACCCGTTTTTTTTACTAAAATAAACTATCTTTTTCTATTCAACTATCGACGTTGAATAAAAATATTAAAAATATTAATGTTAGTTTATTAAATTAAAAAACGCGTTTTCTTTTCTATATTTCGTACACTGTTTTTTTTTTTATTTATTTTTAACAACGCACATATGTACTAACGTACTGTATTGCGGTAAACAAGCAATTGAGAGTAAAAATACTGTAAGCTTATTATTTATAACATACTTAGCTTAGTATTACATTAACGTGGAAGGAGGGGAAATTTCGGTTTCCGTTTTTCCTTCAATTTTCTTTGCTTTACAGGAATTGGAAATTAAGGTAGGTATTCCAGTGGATAAAGGGTGAGTATTTCAGATTAGGGTAAACAATTCAAGGTGAGTTTAAAATATGTATTTAATTTCTACTTTTTTTATTATAATTCTATGAGTTCGACACTCATGTCTACAACATGCCGGCGGGCTTACGGCGACGTGACCTGAACCAAGTCTTCGAGCTGTTGCAGTGTTTTTCGGGCTTTATTTACCAACCCACGGATTCGTTGCTGGAGGGCAGGTGATTTGCTGTTTCGCCGAGCTCTCTCGGTAGCTGTGCATCGCATTACCTTGCGTTTCCGTTCCGGCTCAGTGGTGCGCTTTTGATGGCTCTCCCGTGGTTCGTTGGGCAACTTGAACCTAACTTGCCTTCGGCTGTGATGCGGTGCGCGCTCTGTGAGCTCGCGCGAGGGTCGGTGAAGCAGCGTGTGATATGCTAGTCCGCATCGACGACAACTGTCTGGGGAGTCGCATGCTCTGGTGGTGTGTAAACCGGGCGTAGGGAATGCGGACGGCAGCATAAGCGGCACTTGCGGGAGTCGAGTATTTTGTAATGATTGTAAATGGTCGAAAAACGTTAGAAGTTTGAGATGGTTGTGTAGAGGGACTCGTAAAAATTTGAGAGAGGGGAGAGTATATGTTTGGAGGGAAATGTGCTACGCTGGTGGTAGTACGCAGAGTTTATTGATGTTGCGAGTGACTATACCGCTTTGAATGCGAATGTTGACTACGCGGACATTTTTATCGGGGGCTAGATGGAGGTTTACAATTCGACCTAACTTCCACTCGTACGGTGGTAGAAGGTTATCTTTAATGATGACGAGATCTCCTTCACGGAGATTGGATTCCTGTTCTTTCCATTTATATCGTTTGAGTAATTCTTGCAAATATTCTGTCTTCCATCGTTTGCTGAATTGGTGGTGTAGAACTTTCAGCCTTTGCCATTTGTTTATCAGTGACAGGTTTTCTGAGCTTGGCTCTGGGATTGAGTGGATAGGGGCTCCGCGGAGGAAATGACCTGGTGTTAGAGCGTTCAGATCATCTGGGTCTTGCGACATTGGGGAGATCGGTCTGGAGTTTCAGACCGCTTCAATACGTACGAGAAGAGTAGTGAATTCCTCGAATGTGAACTTATGATTGTTCGCGATTTTCGTGAAGTGGATTTTGAAACTCTTCACTGCTGCTTCCCAGAGTACTCCCATGTGGGGTGCATATGGTGGAATAAATTGCCAGGTGAGGCCATGAACGGTATATTTCCTGCTGATGTCTTCAGATCGGATGGCGCTCATTATAGCTAAGGGCAGAGTAACTGAGACGCCCATTCACGTGTAAGACCCCTGCTTTGTCTAAGAACAGGTTGACCGTTAAGAGAGGGTCCTTCTTATTGATTGGCTTGGATGCTGAGAGAGTAGAGATCAACACTGTAGTGTTGATGCTGAGCGTTCCGAATGAGTAACGTTTTTGCTTGGTTCATTTCATATTGGGTCATGCAGCGTGAGGAAGTGGCAGGCAACCCTTTTGCCTAGTTTACAAATCGCAGCGTGTAACCTCATATTCTGAGTGTCCTTGGATAAGATGAGAAGCGTTCCAACAGATCGGCGTTTTCGGCTGCGTGCTGTGCATCTGCTTGTCGCTGCTCTGGTGGAGAGGAGTGCGTGGTGGCAGTTTTCGGCCAGAATTCTGATGGTTTGGTTAACCATTCTGGACCGGACCACCATAGAGGGGAGTTGACAAGCTCCTGAGGTTTTATACCACGCGTATCTAAATTAGCTGGATTGTGGGAGGTGGGGACGTGTCGCCAAATAGCGTTATTCAAGTTTTGTAAAATCTTAGAGATTCTATTGGACACAAATGTTTTCCATGTCCATGGAGGTTTATCCAACCAAGCTAGTACGATGGAGGAATCACTCCATAAAGTTAGCTCGTGAGGTGGCAGATCGAGTTGAGTATGGATCTGCTTTACTAACTTTGTGAGAAGTACTGCTCCACAAAGTTCCAGTCTCAGGAGTGAAACGCGCAGTACGCCTTTTCGGAGGCGTCAGAAAATCCGTGTATTTGGATAACGTCTTCCGGGAAGAATTCTACCCAACGTGGAATCCTTATTTCGGTGATAGCCACGAGATTATTCCGAAACGAGTTCCATTTGAGAAGCGAGAGTGGCTTGACTGTTCGTCCCAGTCTGTTCCTTCCATCCAGAGCTGTTGAAGTAGGGTTTTGGCAGTTATCATTATAGGCGATAGCCATCCTGCCTGGTCAAAAAGCTTCGCGACTGCTGACAATTTTTGCCTTTTTGTGGCAGTGCTTGTGTCAGGAAGGTGGTCAATGGAATATGAGAATGTATCTGTCAATGCATTCCATCTAATTCCGAGAGTTTTTGTAGTGCTCGTATCATGAAATTGCAGAAAGTCTGAGTCTAGGAGATGGGTTTCGGGTGTTTCGTTCTACAGTGATCTGTGATTTGCTGTGATTTTCCTGGGCGGGAATCCGGCGGATTTGAGCACTTCGATTGTTTGAGATATTGATGTTTTTGTTGAGTTCAGATCGTGTCCGCCGGATAGTATATCGTCAACATAAGTTTCGTTGTGTAAAATTTTTGCGACTTGTGGGAATTTTGGTTTGGAGTCTTCAGCCAGCTGAGTGTTCTTATGGCTAGGTATGATGTACAGCTCACACCAAACGTTACAGTTTTAAGATGCTTTTTCAGGTCATTGTTATGTTGAATTGTTTTTGGGTTTTCGTTTAAATGGAACTGTTTCAGACCATATATTTTTTTGAAAATAGTGAAAAAATTAGTTTTGGACGGTAGAAGTTATAGCTGCTATTTCGAAAACCACCACGTTTCCTCATCAGACTTCTTTTTTCAGACACCTTTTGTTCGAATGGAATTCGAACTTGGGATGCCCACAGCACGAACCAGTGGTTATCCCATTAAGCTACATGTGTGCCGCTTTCACATATTGTTGTTTTTTCACTTTTTTCCTTTTACCTATATATCCACTATCAAGTGCTCAGATATTCTGTAGCTGTAAACTTGGCGCGATGCAATTGCTTTTGCGAAGAACTTACCAACAAATATTTTAAAGCAACGCCTTTTTTTATTATTGGAAAATTTCATTCGCACGGCAAGGCTCTTCCGTAATACCTTGATGCTTTTTCAGGTCATTGTTATGTTGAATTGTTTTTGGGTTTTCGTTTAAATGGAACTGTTTCAGACCATATATTTTTTTGGAAATAGTGAAAATAAAATAGTGAAATAAATAAGGCTTCCTTCGATGTTGATGTATTGGTGCTGAGCTGAGAGTCTTGAGTGACCTAAAGCCATCGAGTTGGAAAATTCCGTTTTGAAGGGGAGTTTTACCACATCGACCGTCATTTCTCCAGTAAGTGGGTTTTTCGATAGAGGTCCTCGCAGATAGTGTCTTCATCCGTCTGTGTCTGGGCTCCTGGCTCTTCTTCCTGTTCCCAGAATTTTCTTCAGCAGATCACCTAAGGGGTCGGCCATGGTCTCGATTACTTGAGTACTGTGCAACAGGTCCGCTTAAAATCCATCCAAAAATGGTATTCTGTGTTATGAGGCTTCCACCGATGTCGTTTTTAAGGCCTGGGACTAGTATTTTTGGTAGGATATCACTACCGACTACCATGTCGATTCTTGCTGGAGCGAAGCAGCTGGGATCTGCTAAGGGTAGAGAGGCATATCGTTTGATATCAAGATATGTGATCTTGAATGATGGCAAAAATTGGGTTAGGTGTAGGAGAATAATCGCTTGAGTTGCGCTTTTTATTTTGATATCGTTGGAGCATATTGTTAATGAACAAATTTTATTTGAATTTTTTACCGTGTGTCCGCCCATTCCTAGAACCTCGTAATGAGTTTTTGTAGTGGGAAGTCCTAGTAATTTTTGCACACGAGAGGTTATGAAGGTTTTTTGAGACCCTTGGTCTATGAGTGCTCTTATTTGAGTTATTTCTCCTTTATGAAGAATCGGGATGATTGATGGGGGAAGCAATGTTCTTTCTCTACTGCTGGAGAAGTGTGAAAGAATTTTTCCATCCTCTTTTTGAGTAGAGTTTGACGCTTTTGCTGCCTGTTGAGAGGTACAGGGCCATTCTTCGTCAATTGCCACTTGGGATGTGACAGTTTTTCTTGAGAATCTTTGATTGTTAGCTGTTTGGATATTATTAGAGTAATGGAGCAGTGAGTGATGCCTTGCAATCACGCCAAACAATTTCTACAATAATTGTGATATTTTATGAACTTGTTCCAATCGGGGACGGACAGTTCTTTAAATTTGACGCACATCGTCATAGAGTGGTTTAAATTTCAGACATTGCACGATACTGGTCTTCTTGACTCAGTATGTAGTGTGTGCATTTTATTCCTATTCAAGAAGTTGGAGTTATGTGTCGGCCTGTGAGTTGGCTTAGGGAAGGAGTCTGGAATTTGAGGTTTCGTATTTTTCGGGTTGGGTTTTTCCAAAACTTTACAACGAGTTGTCAAGAAGTTGCCCATTTCAGACCAGAGGGGTAGGTTCCATATCGGGATGAGAGTGCTTGCCACGCAAGCTCGAAATTCAAGTCGATTACCGAATACTGTTGAATTACCCGGGCTGCTTCTCCTCGTGTCTTCGTCTTCAGGTAAAACAACTTTTGCGCATTCGTTAGCATGGGGTGTTCTATATAGACTGCTGTGAAAAGGTCTCGAAAGGCGGGCCATTCCTCATAACCTCCATAAAATGGACTTGTGTCACATGCAGGTACTTTAAGGTAGTCTGTGAATTGGGGTGGGGTTGAGATTGCGCTGTGGGTTGCGCTTGGCTTGCTAATGTGGGGGGTTCCGGTTTATTAAATCCTTCAAGTGCTTCACTTATTCGGATTTTCGTCAGCAATGCGTTGTTGAATGATGTTTCGTACTCCTCTGCGCACATAGCCCGAGTTTTCTCATCCACTGTATCGCTTAGCTGCATGATGTTGTGAGTTGTGTCCACCTTATCTGTTAGCTTATCCCGATGATCCTTGTAATGCCTGACTGCTACCGCCGTTTGAAGAGTACTGCAGTCGCTCCACCACTTCTCCCTTGTTGAGAGATCATGAATGAATCTTCTGTGTAATTGTGAAATTTCCTCCTCTGCTTGAGATTTGGACCGGGTGCGTGGTCCTGTTAGTTGTTTATTGTCTGGCATCTTATTTTAAGTTGGAGTTGTAGAAACCGGAAATGTGTTAAAAAACAAAAAAAAAATTTTTTTTTTATCTAATATTATTTTATTATAATATTGTTTAATTTTTAATGTTATTTGATTTATAATATTATTTTATTATATTATTAAATTTAAAATTCTTTATTTATTTTTTTTTTTTAATATTTGCTCTGTCCCAATTTATATAGAGCGTACTTTATTTTTGGGTGGCGTAATAATCACTTCTGAGTACAGTATATTTATATAGGTATAAGTATGTCTAGTGGATAAATATGTGTATATATGCCCTGCATTCAAATAGTAAAATGCATGTGTACTGACCACTAATTGCGAATAGCGAAGGTGTGGAAATAGCCGGAATGCAAAAAAGGGAATTGCTGGGCAGTGCATATGCAATATGAAACATATATTGAGTGAATGTATATGTATATGTTTGCTCGGCTGTTGT